>QXEO01000270.1:0-1233400 GCA_007115705.1 Dactylis glomerata
TGGGGGCGCATATCGGTGTGTTTGATTGCTGATCTTCGAGATCTGATGTTATGCCATGCGTGGGAGTTGATTCCGGTCAGTTTCAGCGTGAGGAATTGAAGAGAGATCAGTTTGATCTATTTCAGATTGAGTTCTCTTTCGCTATCTTGCTGTTCGTTTGATCGCCGTGAAAGATTGGGCCAAACCCCCTTCGGATCACGTTGATCCGTATCAGAGAGGGTCGGGATGAAGGAGTGCATGGAGTCTCACTGGCAGATTTCCTAAATACAAGACCACTTCCATTTGCATCAGCACCGGAGCCAATGGACGCTGACAACTGGTTGTTGGACACCGAGAGGAAGCTCAACACCGTAAGTTGCAATGATAGTGAGAAGCTAAGGTATGCCACACATTTGTTATGTGGACCAGCAGCAGCATGGTGGGACAATATTGTGGCTATACATCCTCCAGGAAGGGTATTCACCTGGGAGGAATTCAAGAAAAAGTTCAGGAAATCTAATGTACCGGAGAGTATTATGGAATTGAAGAGAAGAGGGTTTGAGAATCTTGCGCAGAATGACAAGCCTATTATGAAGTATGTCAGGGAGTTTACTCTTTTATCTCGTTATGCTTCTGATGACGTGAATACTGATGACAAGCGAAAGAAACGATTCATGAGAGGACTGCACCCAGGTGCAAAGATATAATTGAGGATGTTAAAGGCAGCGAATTTTCAAGAACTTGTCGATGCTGCCATCACCATGGAAGATGATTTCAAGCAAGTCCTAGAAGATAGGAGGAAAAAGGCCAGGATTGAACCAAGGAGGTATTCGAATGCCAAGCCAACTCCTAATCTCAAGTTCAAACCCAAATATAGGTCCAGAGGGAATGTTACACCTCGTGGTACTACAAGTGGGAACAATGATATCGTTTGCCGTGATTGCGGTGCGCGAGGGCACATGGAGAGAGATTGCCGACAACCCAGAATCATCTGTTTTGGGTTCAAGAAGGGGGGACATATGATAAAGGACTGTCCTAAAAGGGGCCGGACTAGAGGCTGAGGTACAGGAGGGGGATCACACCGGGGTGGAGGTTTTGGAGGCGGTAAAAATAAAAGGCCAACTTATGGGAAGTTGAATTGCACCAACCTCGAGGAGGTGAACCACTCCGACAAAACTGTAATAGGTACGCTTCAGATCCTATCTCATCCCGGCAAAGTACTTTTTGATACTGGTGCAACTACCTCATTCATTTCGCAAGAGTTTGTTGATCTTTATGGAAATCCCTGCAATAAGCTAGAGTACCCCATTACTATTTTATCTGCGGGGGGAACGATCTTAGTCACTCACCTCAGGCAAGAGTAGGTCATTATGATCCACAATTGCGTTTATCTTGCCGATCTTTTTCTCATCCCTATGAAGGATATGGTTGTAATCCTTGGAATGGATTGGTTAGAGGAGAATGGAGCTTAGATTGATTGCAGAGAGAAAACGGTGTCACTTAGAAGTCCAGGAGGAGGAAGGATAGTGTATCAAGGTGACCGACATGCACATATTGAAGTTCAACTACAACTCAACACTCTAAAGGAATCAAGACATGAAGATATTCCAGTGGTTAATAAATTCCAAGATGTGTTTCTGCAGGAACTACCAGGAATGCCACCAGATAGGGAAATTGAGTTCACAATTGACTTAATCCCAGGCACAGCACCAATAGCTTAGGCACCATACAAGATGGGACCCAAGGAGTTAGTGGAGTTAAAAGAACAACTGGATGAGCTAGAACAGAAAGGCTTCATTCAAGAAAGTATTTCGCCTTGGGGAACACCAGTGATATTTGTAGATAAGCGGGATGGAGGACGTAGAATGTGCGGAGACTACAGAAACCTCAACAATGTTACTATCAAGAACAAGTATCCTTTGCCAGGAATCCAAGACTTATTTGATCAAGTCAGACGAGCAGGAGTATTTTCAAAGATAGATCTTCGATCAGGGTATCACCAGATTAAGATCAAGAAGGAGGACATTCCAAAGACATCTTTTGTGTCTAGGTACGGACATCATGAGTATTTAGTCGTACCTTTTGGGTTGACAACTTCACCGGCGATCTTCATGAACCTCATGAACAGGATCTTTATGCCCTACTTGGACAAATTTGTGATAGTATTCATAGATGATATTTTGATCTACTCCAAGGACAAGGAAGAACATGCCAAGCACTTGAGGATTGCTTTACAGATTCTATGGGAACATCAATTGTATGCCAAGTTTAGTAAGTGTGAATTCTGGCTGGACCAAGTGGAGTTCCTTGGACACGTGATCAGTAAACAAGGTATAGCAGTAAATCCAAGCAAGGTAGCATCTGTTTTGGAATGGGAGGCTGATGTCTACACACGCTTCTATTCTTGTAGACAGTGTTGGGCCTCCAAGTGTAGAGGTTTGTAGAGCAGCAGCAAGTTTCCCTTAAGTGGATCACCCAAGGTTTATCGAACTCAGGGAGGAAGAGGTCAAAGCTATCCCTCTCAAGCAACCCTGCAATTACGATACAGAAAGTCTCTTGTGTCCCCAACACACCCAATACACTTCTCAGATGTATAGGTGCACTAGTTCGGCGAAGAGATAGTGAAATACAAGTGATATAGATGATTATAAGTAGTAAATACAATCTAGAATAAAATGGCAGCAAGCAAACAAGTAACAAAACAGCAAGTAAACGGTGTGCAAAGCTTGGAAACAAGGCCTAGGGATAATACTTTCACTAGTGGACACACTCCCAACAAATATAACATAATTGAACAAATAAATAACTTCTCTTCACTATGGTACTCTGAATTACTCTCCTATTGAATAACACTAATCATTGCGTAGGGCTACGAAGCACTCCTCAAAGTTCATCAAGTACTTGACAAACACCACTCATAGAGATATCCAAATCAAATCACAACTCAAGATAGATATTATTGCAACTAAGACCAAGTACTAACACGGTGCACACGCTGTCAACATTACACCATGAAAGGAGGAAAAGATCACTTCAATACTATCATAGTGATAATTATTCTCATAATCCATAAGAGATCACAATCATAGCCTAGACCAAGTACCACCACGATGCACACACTGTCACCGTTACACCATGGCAGGAGGAATAGATTACTTTAATAACACACTAGAGTACACATAATGAAGAAGAGTAACATCTACTTGTTCAACATGATACAAAGCTCACGATCACATAAAGATCACATCATGGGAGAGAGAGGTGAACCACATAGCTACCGGTAGAGCCCTCAGCCCCGGGGATGAACTACTCCCTCTTCATCATAGGAGACAGCAAGGTTGATGGAGATGGCGGTGGGGTCGATGGAGATGGCGGAGACAGTGATGCAGACCGATGGAGATGGCTCCGGGGGCACTTCCCCGTCCCGGCAGGGTGCCGGAACAGAGACTTCTGTCCCCCGAAATTCGGCGGCGGTGGCGGCAGAGTTGTGGAACTCTTTCTGGAAAATTGCCGACTTCCCTAGGGTTTTCCGTCCCGAGGCTTCTTATAGGCGAAGGGGTGTCGTCAGGAGTGGCCCCAGGCCTCCTCACACCTAGGCGGCGCGGCCAGGGCCTGGGCCGTGCTGGCCTAATGTGAGGCTGGCCTGTGGCCCCTCTCCTTCGCCTCTTTGGATCTCTGGAAGCTTCCGGGAAAAATAAGACTTCAGGAACTTGTTTCGTCCAATTCCGAGAATATTTCCTGTGTAGCTTTTCTGAAACACAAAAACAGCATAAAACAGGGAACTGGCACTGTGGCATCTTGTCAATAGGTTAGTTCCGGAAATCGCATAAAAACGCCACGAAGTGTAACGAAACACAAGGCAAATGGTGTAAACAAGCATGGAGCATCAAAAATTATAGATACATTTGAGACGTATCAGCATCCCCAAGCTTAACTCCTGCTCGTCCTTGAGTAGGTAAGTGATAACAAAAGAAATAATTTTTGAGGTGACATGCACCTACACAATCTTGATCATGTATGTAAGCATTGTGAGCTGGGATCAAAAGAACTTAAAACATGGGCATGAAAGACATAATCTGGATAATAGAAACTTAGCAACCATGTTATAAACATGAAAATGAACACAAACAAAAGATCATGAAAATGAAACAATGAAAGTCAAACGTGTGTTCAAATCATAAGGAAAAACATACAAATGGTTTTTAGCTTGTCCTTCATGGAGAGCAAAACATAAATGCATAGGACACCTTCAAGTTTAAGAGAGCAACTAGATACAAATAATTTGAGAACAAGTGAAACCAACAATATGAATCAATCAATGAAAACTTTGGGACAATGCACATTATACTCAGAATGACAACTATGCTCTCTTAATGGTGCATAAAGATAGAAGGTGGTGACTCAACATAAAAGTAAAAGAAAGGCCCTTCGCGGAGGGAAGCAGTGATTAAACATGTGCTAGAGATTTTCATTTGTAAAATAGAGAGATAAAATTTGGTTTGAGAGGTGGTTGCTTTTGTCAACGACTAGCAATGGGGTTCTTACTATCTTGCATACAAAAATGAAGCAAGTTTTTGAGAGAGATTGGCACATTTGTGCTCTTTTATAAAGCTTGGCACTCCTCCCCACCTTTTTTCCTTTCTCAAACCATGGCTAACCAATTCCATCGGGTGCCCACCAACATTCACATACCATGGAGGAGTGCCTTTTTTCTTTCTTTTTTTTCTCTTTTTTTTCTTTTTGGAATAAGACAATATGGAAGATAGCAAATCCGACCACTACGTCCCCATGAGCTGAAAATAGTGTCACAAAATGAGAAGTATTTTGAAGGTTTTTTGAAAGGTAGCAAATGAAAATTTACTTGGAATGGCTTACAAATACCATGCATAGGAATTTATAGTGGACTCAATGGCAAACTTGGTTTTTGGGAGTTGGATGCACGAGTAGAGTTCATACTCAGTACAAAATGAGGGCTAGCAGAAGACTGGGACCGACCAACTAAGAGAGCAATAACGGCCATAATCATGCGAAGCGACAAAACAACATTAAAAGAAGCATAAGATGGCATCAAAAGTCAAAAACTAAATGATCATAGAGGCTATAGGAGACTTATTTTTGTAGTCAACATGGTGTAAGCATGCGCCAAGTCAACCCAAATAAAGCATCAAAGTAGAAAACCAAAATAATGCTTCCAAATAATTAAAACAACGCATGATTTTTTCAAAGGCTCATTAAGCAATCTCAGTCATTTGATACAAGTCATGCTACAGCAAAACCACTAAGCATGCTATCAAAAAGACATCAAGCACGACATGCAAAAGCCTAGGCCGCAGTCTACACAAGCTCCTTCTTGTACCACATTTTTGCATAAAGCTTTTTCTCTTTTCCAACACCATTCAAAAAAAATTATAAGCACCTCTTTTGATGAAAACCAATAAAGATCAGAGGCAAAAATACACCTTGATGAAAAGATATAACAAGATCTGAACAAAAATCAAGGCGAAAAATGCATGCTAAACGCAATAGCAGAAAAAGAGAACACTCATTGAACGATAAGAGTGAAAACTAGAGTGTTCTTGGCAAATGAAAAGCGAGTTCATCTCCCTCCAAAACAACATGATGTGATCAAACCATTTATTGCAGCAAACAAAGCAAAATAAAACTGAAAACAAAAACAACTGACGCTCCAAGAAAAATGCATAGTGCATGAAGCAATAAAAATATAGTGTCTTGAAAGGTGACCTGATTTTTGCCGATGAAGAAGGGGGTGCCTTGGGGGCATCCCCATGCTTTGACGCTTGTACTCCTTGGATATTTCTTGGGGTGACATGGGCATCCCCAAGCTTGAGCTTTTGTCCATTCTTCATCTCATCTCATCATTCTCCAATCCCTACACTTGAAAACTTCCTTCATACAAAACTAAACACAAATCTACTAGCAACATTAGTGTAAGCATAGTAATGAATCAACCCTTTTCAGTTCAAATTTCAACACAAAACCACCACATATATAGCATATACTACTGTAGCAAATTCCCCAAAAGTTCCATGATCAAAAGAACTCAAAAAGAAAGCGATAAAGCGGCAAACATAAATATTGGCAGAAATCTGTCAAAACAGAACAGCTGACAAAGGTCGAATTTTTAGAGGGTTTTCTGTTGCTCAAATCAAAAAGTGTTCAACTAATGAAAGTTTGGATATAACCTGGGTCATATGCACAAGAAATCGCAGATCCAAAAGATATACAAAGAATTTTCACGAATTTTTACGGTGCAGCACCGAAAACTGTTTCAGGACAGCAACATCCCCAAATCTTACCTCACTCAAATTAGAGGCTTCTCTTGGCACAACAACGAAATAAAAAGGATAAGGAGCAGTTATTACAGTAGTAATAACTTCCAAGACTCAAATAAAAGAAAAAGTACTGAAAATAAACAATGGGTTATCTCCCAAGAGTGCTTTTCTTTAATGCCTTTGAGCTAGGCGCAGTTATTTGCAAAGATGCTCATGTGGGCGCCATATAAGAGCTTGAGGCAAAGGCGCCATATAGGAACTTAAAGCAAAATAGAGCATCAAAAAGCAAGTATGGAACACATTTAAATCTAAACCACTTCCTATGAAAAATAGTCTTGTAAAGAGACAAGTCATGAAAGCGCAAAGCAAAAAGCATAGGAAGGCAAAACAAGTACAACTTCAAAATTTGCAACATAAAGAGGGGAAACTCAATATTGTTTAGATCCATCAAACCATGTTTCCCTCTCTCATAATAACTTTCAGTAGCATCATGAATAGAATTAACAATATAACTATCACATAAAGCATCCCTATCATGAGCCACATGCATAAAAGAATTAATACTCCCTACATGAACAATCGTAGTAGGAGCAGATTCAACAGAATAATTATTCTCATCACCATAATCATCAAAAATAGGAGGCATATTGTAATCATACCTTGTTTCCTCCTCAATAGTAGGTGAACTAAAAATATTATACTCATCATCATAGCCATCATAAACTAGAGGTTTAGTATCATCACAAGCTAGGGAACAACTATTTCGCAAAGCGTATTCATCAAACATATCATCATAAGAAGGAACATCACATCGGGGAGATAAAATATCATCAGAGCAAATTTTCTCCACTAAAGCTGGGGAACTAAAAATATCATGCTTAACAAAACCAGCTTCCCCAAGCTTAGACTTTTCCATAGCATTAGCAATAACTGGATCAAAAGCATTCGTACTAATCATATTGCTATGCGAAATAAGCTCCAAAGGTTTTTCAATTTTCTCTTCAAATCTAAACTCAGAAAAAAGACTAAAGAACTCTTTATTTTCCATTAAGCCTAACTAGTGAAAATAAAAACAAGAAACAAAAAGATATAATTGCAGAATCTAAAGGAAATAACTTCCAGCACTCACCAGCAACTAAAAGACTTAGTAACCAAAGAATGTGAGTAACTTTTACCTTCTCCCCGGCAACGGCGCCAGAAAAGAGCTTGATGTCTACACACGCTTATGTTCTTGTAGACAGTGTTGGGCCTCCAAGTGCAGATGTTTGTAGAGCAGCAGCAAGTTTCCCTTAAGTGGATCACCCAAGGTTTATCGAACTTAGGGAGGAAGAGGTCAAAGCTATCCCTCTCAAGCAACCCTGCAATTACGATACAGAAAGTCTCTTCTGTCCCCAACACACCCAATACACTTGTCAGATGTATAGGTGCACTAGTTCGGCGAAGAGATAGTAAAATACAAGTGATATAGATGATTATAAGTAGTAAATACAATCTGGAATAAAATGGCAGCAAGCAAACAAGTAATAAAACAGCAAGTAAACGGTGTGCAAAGCTTGGAAACAAGGCCTAGGGATCATACTTTCACTAGTGGACACACTCCCAACAAATATAACATAATTGAACAAATAAATAACTTCTCTTCACTATGGTACTCTGAATTACTCTCCTATTGAATAACACTAATCATTGCATAGGGCTACGAAGCACTCCTCAAAGTTCATCAAGTACTTGACAAACACCACTCATAGAGATATCCAAATCAAATCACAACTCAAGATAGATATTATTGCAACTTAGACCAAGTACTAACACGGTGCACACGCTGTCAACATTACACCATGAAAGGAGGATAAGATCACTTCAATACTATCATAGTGATAATTATTCTCATAATCCATAAGAGATCACAATCGTAGCCTAGACCAAGTACCACCACGATGCACGCACTATCACCGTTACATCATGGCAGGAGGAATAGATTACTTTAATAACACACTAGAGTACACATAATGAAGAAGAGTAACATCTACTTATTCAACATGATACAAAGCTCACGATCACATAAAGATCACATCATGGGAGATAGAGGTGAACCACATAGCTACCGGTAGAGCCCTCAGCCCCGGGGATGAACTACTCCCTCTTCATCATAGGAGACAGCAAGGTTGATGGAGATGGCGGTGAGGTCGATGGAGACGGCGGAGACGGTGATGGAGACCGATGGAGATGGCTCCGGGGGCACTTCCCCATCCCGGCAGGTTGCCGGAACAGAGACTTCTGTCCCCCAAAATTCGTCGGCGGCGGCGGCGGAGCTGCGGAACTCTTTCTGGAAAATTGCCGACTCCCCTAGGGTTTTCCGTCCCGAGGCTTCTTATAGGCGAAGGGGCATCGTCAGGAGTGGCCCCAGGCCTACTCACACCTAGGCGGCGCGGCCAGGGCCTGGGCCGCGCCGGCCTAGTGTGAGGCTGGCCTGTGGCCCCTCTCCTTCGCCTCTTCGGATCTCTGGAAGCTTCCGGGAAAAATAAGACTTCAGGAACTTGTTTCGTCCAATTCCGAGAATATTTCCCGTGTAGCTTTTCTGAAACACAAAAATAGCAGAAAACAGGGAACTGGCACTGTGGCATCTTGTCAATAGGTTAGTTCCGGAAATCGCATAAAAACGCCACGAAGTGTAACGAAACACAAGGCAAATGGTGTAAACAAGCATGGAGCATCAAAAATTATAGATATGTTTGAGACGTATCAGAGGCACCAAAAAATGTCAAACAGATTAGAGGATTTTTGGAAATGGTAGGATATTACCGAAGGTTTATAGAAGGGTTCTCTAAGATTGCAGGACCAATGACCAAGTTACTCTGGAAGAATACACTGTTTGTTTGGTCAGATGAATGTGAGGCAAGATTTCAAACACTCAAGAAGAAGCTAACCATAGCACCTGTGTTAGCCGTACCAGAAACCGGCAAAGACTACACAGTATATTGTGATGCATCCAAGAACGGACTTGGGTGTGTATTGATGCAAGATAGAAAAGTGATAGCATATGGGTCGAGGCAATTACGACCACATGAAGTTAATTATCCGACACATGATCTTGAGCTAGCAGCCGTAGTGATTGCACTAAAAGGATGGAGGCATTTTCTTTATGGAGCGAAGTGTGAACTTTATACAGATCACAAGAGTCTCAAATACTTCTTCACTCAGAAAGAATTGAATATGAGGCAACAAAGATGGTTAGAATTGATCAAGGACTATGCTTTGACCATCAACTATACACCAGGGAAGGCCAATGTGGTAGCCGACGCTTTAAGAAGGAAGAGCACAGACACTCAACCGATGAACCGAGAACTTCCCAAGGAATTACTTATGGATTTGGAAAGGTTAGAGATTCAATGTCTTGAAGTGCAATCTTTGGGTAGTTTGTCTACCATGAAGGTGATGGAAGAACGACATAGTGATCTCAAGTATACGATATTCCAAAGACAAGGTGAAGATGCATTTATTGCCGAAGAAATTTGCAGGATCGAGGAAGGTAGACCATCAGAGTTCTGCTTAGGTGATTTCAATTCACTTTGGTTTCATGACCAAATATGTGTGCCGGACATACCTGAAATCAAGGAATTGATACTAAAGGAGGCACATGAAACAACATATTTAATACATGTCGGGAGCACCAAGATGTACATGGACCTTAAGGAGTTATTCTGGTGGAATAATATGAAGCGGGAGATAGCCAAGTTCGTATCCGAATGTCATACCTGTCTGAGAGTGAAGGCAGAACATCAGAGTCCTGCTGGACTTATGCAACCATTGAGTATTCCCGAGTGGAAGTGGGAAGAGATTGGAATGGACTTTATCATAGGATTACCACTAACAGCTAAGAAGAAAGACATGATCTGGGTAATAGTGGACCGACTGACCAAAAGTGCACATTTCTTAGCTGTCAACCAGAAGGATTCAGGAGAGAAGTTAATAAACCTATATGTTCAAGAGATAGTAAGCAAGCATGGAGTACCTAAGACAATAGTATCAGACCGAGGATCTGTATTCACTTCAGCTTTCTGGACGCAACTACATGAAGCTTTAGGATCCAAACTAGACTTTAGTACTGCTTATCATCCACAGACGGGAGGTCAAACTGAAAGGACCAATCAAATTTTGGAGGATATGCTCCGAGCATGTGCTTTGGACTTCGGAGGATCATGGGAAGAACACTTACCACTAGCAGAGTTCTCTTATAACAACAGTTACCAAAGTAGTATCCAAATGGCACCATTTGAAGCACTCTATGGAAGGAAGTGTCGATCACCTATTTGCTGGTATGAACCAGGAGCCAATAAGGAGTTTCATCCAGACTATGTCAAGGAGAAACAATATGTGATTGATATTATTCGAGACCGGTTAAAGATTGCCCAGAGTCGATAGAAAAGCTATGCAGATTCAAAGAGAAGGACATGGGAACCGCAAGTTGGGGACATGGTTTATCTAAGGGTTAGCCCCATGAAGGGAGTACATCGTTTTGGAGTTAAGGGAAAACTTAACCCAAGATATACTGGACCATTCAAGATTCTGAGTCAAAGTCGAGGAGTAGCCTTTGAGTTAGAATTGCCAAAGTAACTATCTAAAGTCCATAATGTGTTTCGTGCTTCTCAACTTCGCAAGTGTATGAAGACACCGGAAGAAAACATATCCTACAATGAGATTGAATTGCAAGCTGATTTGACTTATGTTGAAGAACCATCAAAGATTCTGGTAGAGAATTGGAAACAACTTCGTAATAGGGCCATCAAGTATTGCAAGGTACAATGGAAACATCACCCGAAAAGAGAAGCTACATGGGAAAAGGAAGAGGATCTAAGGATAGCCTATCCAGAATTCTTCAGGTACATCTTACCCCAAACTTCGGGACGAAGTTTTTGTTAAGAGGGGAAGTCTGTAACATCCCAGCACGTAGGACAACTCCGGGGTATTTTAGAGGGCTTTTGTGCATAACATCTCAAATTACGGGATTTTTTCACGCTTTTCTCACTAAAACCTAAGGGGGATCGAGTCCCTCTTCGAGGGGGTATGGTATACTCTAGGAGTGCAAAAGAATTCGACATGATCTCTTTTGATCAATTACTTCTTGGGATTTGGTGAAATGAAACAACTAAAACCCTAGTCTAACTTATGAATTCAAATATGAATTTGAATTATGAATATTGAATGGAAATTAGGCAAGCACATTTAGAAAGGATAAACATTAATAATAAGAAAAAGCTTGGACTTTATTGATCATCAACACATTATACATTGTCTTTACAAAATTCTGGAATAAAAGAATAATTACAAACTTGGAATGAATAAAAGAATATTACAACAATGCATAAAAGAATACAAGTATATATATTCCTAAAAACTACACATCTTCCTTCTTTCTTTTCTTCTTCTTCTTTTCCTCTTGGCACCTAAAATCAAAAACTTAAACAGAAACACACAAAGGGGTAATTACCAAGTGGCTGTCAAAAATAATGCCACTTTAGATAATCATCAAGCCATTTGAGCTTATCACCAAAGCTCCCAGGAAAATATCCCAAGCCAGCCGAGCAGGGCAAGCAATCTCATAGTAGCTCACTCATCAAACGCATGTGATGTGGGGTGGCCTTCGGACACCTCCGCCTCAAGACCGCCAAGTCCCCCACAAGGGCCAATGACAAGAGCTCGAGCTAAAGCCTTCCATGATAAGGTGAATTTGCTCCTAAACACACTTGATCTTGAACATACGGTGAATGGTTCGCTACCTCATGGCAACATCATTTGTGCAGTCCGTTACGAACCACATGGAGAGGCAACCAAGGACGAGGAACACGAAGAGGAAGCATGGAAACGCCGGAAGTAGAAGTCGGATGCAAGCGACGGACTGGCTAAAGCCGGCCCTGACACCGGCTATAGCCGGCCACCAGCTTTAGCCAGCCCCAGCACCGGCTATTGCCGACCAGACCGGCTATTGCCGACCAGACCGGCTAAAGCCGGACTTCACATCGGCTAAAGCCGGCCTGGCCGAGTCAACGCGTCCTTGGCCGTGAAGCCACCCTTGTAATCTTCCCTAGATTACCAAGTTGCCCCCTAGGACGTGGCTGCCTATTTATATGGCTCTCTCTTCCCCTTTCTAGCTTAGATAAGAATTAAGATAAGACATGGCTTCATGCCCTTTCCCTTAGGGAACTTGCTACTAGATCTCAAATCTAGAGCAAACCATCATCCCTCTTTGTTGGGGTCTCTTCTATTTGGGGAATTCTACCTTGTAGTGGATCTCTTGCATACTTTGTGTGTAATTATATCCATTGATTTGGTCTCTTCCCCAAGTGGAATTCTACTCCTAGCAAATCAATCTCTCACAAGGAATTCTACTCTTGGAGTCTCTTCCTTGTGATTCTATTGAATTGCTGAATCGGGCCAACGAGGACAACCGGTGTGTATGTTGTGTGTGTGTGTGTGTGTTTGCCTTCGATTTGTGTGTCATGTTCATCGTGTTCATCGTGTTCATCCTCATTCCCCGCCACAAATCTCATGAATCCGTGAAGATCGGGCCACACCCAAGAGGTCACCCCTCATCATATGGTATCAGCAGCTTTTGGTTGCCACGGATTTACTCTCGTTTGTGATTTCCACCATAAATTTCGAAAATCCAAAAAACAAAATAGCCCCAAAATTGCCTCGAATTTTGATCTCAAGATTTGTTGAGTTTTTTTGTGGTTTTGATCAAAGGATTTTGTGTCTCAAGTGCTGATCTACCTTCCTTTGCGTTCCCTTAGCCTAATTCTTCCAGATTTGAGGATTTTTGGGCCCAATTTCCGCCACCAAAGACGAACTGCTCACGCACAAATGTCCGATCCATCTAAAGCTGGCCTGCGCAGCAAATAGCCGGTCTGCCCCAGTTTCTCGAAAAAGACCGAACCGGCTAAAGCCGGTCTGCACACCGGCTAAAGCCGGCCACCGGCTAAAGCCGGCCTAGACTGGTACACGCAGAATTTCTTCTTCTTTGCAAGCCTCTTTTCTTTTGGTGATCTTACCCTTTGAGAGTGGCTTTCCTAGAGTTGCGAAGCATCGTACACTTGACCCCAAATTGTGAGAGTGTGTGTTTATACCTAGCACTACAAAGTTTTGAAGTGGACCAAGAGAAAGAGAAAAGAGATACTCCCAATCAAAAAAAGAGAAAGAAAGAGAAGAAACAAATAGTGTGTGTGTGTGCGAATCTCGTTGGTTCTCCTTTTTGCAACCAAGCCACGGTCTCTCGAGTGTTAGTGTGACATTGAGCGTAGTCATCGTTAGGACCATTTTTGTTGTGCTCGTTTTGTCCGTCGCACTAACCCCATCCATCTCCACGTGTGTGTCTTTTTTTTATCGCCCTTTTGACATTTGAAATTTTTGCATCACCTCCACATTTGACAATACACTTTTCTTTTGATCATTTTCGTTTGGCATTGCCATTTTTCCTTCCCATCCACTAGATAGCCTCTTTGCGTGTGTTCTAACTTGTGCACAACGGTTGTCCTTGGGTGTTTTCATCAATTCAATAGTTTTTATAGGACGTGTTTCAAGTGTATTTTCCTCTAACCAACTCACCTTTCCACCAATTTCTTTCTCTTTTGTGACCATGCCTAGGAGAGACACATCGGAACACGGTGAGGAGTCCTTGGCCGAGCGCGTCAACGCCCTCCAAGCTACCAATGCTTCAACGTTTGGGAACATCAATGCCTCACTCCAATGACTTAAGGCCAACATGCTCGCCACCGACAATCATTTATTCACCACACAAGGACATCAACAAGCCACCGACAAGGACCTCGCCACCTTCAAGCGTGACATCAACAAAAGGTTCGACGGGCTTATGGACTCGCACACAAAGCTCGATGCAAGAATGGCAGACTCGCACGCAAGGCTCAAAGCAAGAATGGGGGACTCGCACGCCACGCTCAACGAAAGGATTGAGGACTCGAGCGCAAGGCTCGAAGCAAGAATGGGGGACTTGAGCACGACGATGAAGCAACTCATGTCAATCGTCGATACCTTGGCGCGCAAACATCACCGCTCAAGGTCGCGCTCGTCAAGATCTTCTTCCCACTCCAACCATGTGGATGACCATGTGTGTCTCCAACAATCTCGTCCTCCGCCTCCCACGCATCCCCAACATGACGCTCCCCGCCGGGAGACTCAAGAGCGTCCCCAAGCGGAACATCCACCCCACGGCCAAGCACACCAAGGAGACCCACCCATTGTCAATCAAGATCAACCTCAATCGGAGCATCCTATTCAAGGCCAAGCTCACCATGACGCACAACCGATTCTCAATCAAGAATGACAACCTCTTCATGTGGACCGTCCACAAGTTCCCCACGCCAACGGGCCCGTCGGTCGACCTCCACAACAAGATGGTCGACGTCATCTTCCACATGACCATGATGGTCACCGCTCAATTCTCCATGATCAAGATGGACGCCGACACCATGACCACCATCGCCGCCATGAGTTTCAACTTCAACATGATCGCCAAGGGGCATTAAGTGAAGATAGTGTACAACATCGCCACCGTGACCAAGACCTACACGCTTTTGCAAGACCTTCGCATCGACAATTTGATGATGATGATGATGATGCATGACCTCCTCGTCGCCCATTTGATGCGTACGACAAGTTTGGCAAACTCAAGTTCACCATACCAAAGTTCACAGGCGACGATGGCGCCAACGCTTACTTCTCATGGGCCATCAAGGTTGACAAGATCTTTCGCATGCACAATTACTCCGAAGAGAAGAAAGTCGCCATGGCTTCTCTTGAGTTTGAGGGCTATGCCAATATTTGGTGGGAACAAGTGGTGGCCAAATGAGAAGAAGACCTCATGGAACCAATTGACACTTGGGAAGACATGAAGCTTAAAATGCAAACCCGCTTCGTACTGGATCATTACAACCGTGACCTTTTCAACAAGCTTCAAAAGTTAACTCAAGGCACCAAGTCCGTGGAAGAATACTACAAGGAAATGCAATTGACTATGATGCGCCTCAAGTTGGAGGAGAAAGAAGAACAAACATTGGCACGCTTCTTCAATGGATTGAACCACCCCATCAAGCGCATTGTGGAGTTCCTACCTTACACCACCGTGTGTGATCTTGTACACAAAGCAACTCGAGCCGAGCGCCAACTCCAAGAAGATGCCAAGTATGAGCACACCAAAGGTTTCTTCGCCTCCCGCAACTCTTCGGCAAGCACTCCACCAACAATCAAGCCATCATTTGCATCTTCGTCCAAGCCTTTCTCCAAACCACCACAACCAACAACTCAAGTTCCCGTACCTTCTACAACAACCTCCTCCAAAGCATCATCGGCACCACCCAAAGTAACTTGTTTCAAGTGTGGCGTTCAAGGACACAAGTCATTTGAGTGCAAGAACACTAGGGTGATGATCACCAAAGACAATGGAACCATTGACTACTATGATGAAGATGAGTATGAAGCCTTTGTCCAAGCGGCCATTGCCATGGAAGCGGATGACATGGGTGATGAAGAGGAACATGTGCTATGCACTCATGACACTAGCCCATCACTTGTCGTCACAAAAGTGTTGACTACTCAATCCCAAGACTTAGAAGACCAACGATGCAACATCTTCCAAACAAAAGCCGGCATTCATGGAAAGTCAATCAAGGTGATCATTGATGGAGGAAGTTGCCACAACCTTGCAAGCACCGAGTTATGTTTCAAGCTCAATCTCCAACTACGCAAGCATGCTCACCCATACCATGTGCAATGGTTAAGCGACAACGGCAATGTCAAGATTGAACACACCGTCTCCGTTACATTCAAGATTGGAGCCTATGAAGACACGGTGGAGTGTGATGTTGTTCCCATGACGGTGTGTCACGTACTTCTTGGCCGCCCTTGGCAATTCGACAAGAAGGCTATACACAATGGATATACAAATGCTTACACCTTCAAGGAAGATGACAAGACCTTCACGCTTCGCCCGATGACTCCTAGCCAAATCATTGCGGACAATGCAAAGGTTTTAGCGAGGGTCTGACAAGTTGCCATTCCAAGTGAGTTGAGTGATGAGCGACTTAGCCACAACAAAGAAAGTGAGCGCCACAAGCCATACATGAGCGATAGAAACACCCACGCCTTGATTGCCACCAAAAGTGAGATGAGGGATTTACACCACAACCCATCCACCTTGCACTTTGTGCTTATTTGCAAGGGCACCATTCTAACTACTAATGATCATTCCACGATTCCTTATCCTTTGTTGTCTCTTTTGAAGGAATTTCAAGATGTTTTCCTGGATGAACTTCCTCATGGACTACCACCTCTACGGGGCATCGAACATCGAATCGACCTCATTCCGGGCGTCCCCCTTCCAAACTGCGCCGCGTACCGCACAAATCCGGAAGAGACAAAGGAGATCGAACGTCAAATTCATGACCTTCTACAAAAAGGGTATGTTCATGAAAGCCTATCTCCTTGTGCCGTCCCGGTAATTCTTGTCCCCAAGAGTGATGACACACTTCGAATGTGTATGGATTGTCGTCCCATCAATGCCATTACCATTCGTTATCGCCATCCTATTCCTCGCTAAGACGACATGCTTGATGAGCTTGCGGGTTCCACTATATTTTCTAAAATAGATCTTCGTAGTGGATACCATCAAATACGCATGGCCATTGGCGATGAATGGAAGACGGCATTCAAGACCAAACTTGGTCTCTATGAATGGCTTGTCATGCCTTTTGGTTTGTCTAATGCACCGTCGACTTTTATGCGTCTTATGAACCACGTTTTGCGATCTTTCATTGGCAAATTTGTTGTGGTTTATTTTGACGACATCCTCATTTATAGCAAGTCATTTTTGAACCATGTTTACCATGTTGAGCAAGTTTTGCACGTTCTTCGCAAAGAAAAGCTTTATGCAAACCTTCCAAAGTGTAACTTTGCTCAAAATAAGTTGGTTTTTCTTGGATTCATTATCTCTCACAATGGCATTGAAGTAGACACTTCCAAAATTGAGGCCATACGGAATTGGCCAACACCAACAACGGTTGGTTTTACCAATTCCACATGCACCTTGGTCGGACATTAGCATGGATTTTGTTTTGGGTTTGCCACGTACACGCAATGGACATGATTCAATATTTGTGGTAGTTGACCGTTTTTCCAAAATGGCACATTTCATTCCTTGTCACAAGACCGACGATGCTTCACATATTGCTAATTTGTTTTTCAGGGATATCATTCGACTTCATGGGTTTCCAACAAGCATCGTATTGGATCGTGACGTCAAGTTCATGAGCTACTTATGGAAGACCCTAATGGCCAAGCTAGGGATCAAGCTCCTCTTTTCTTCATCATCACATCCACAAACGGATGGGCAAACCGAAGTGGTGAACCAGAGTCTTGGGAACCTCCTCCGTGTGTTGATCGAGAAGAACCCCAAGTCATGGGAGGAATGCATTCCTCATGCGGAGTTTGCCTACAACCGCGCCGAACATAGAATCACCAAGCGAAGCCCCTTTGAGATCGTCTATGGGTTCACCCCACCAACGGCACTCGACCTTCTTCCACTCCCGCTTCACGAGCGCGTCAACATGGACATCACCAAGTGTGCCAACATCATGAAGAACTTGCACGAGAACACACGGAAGACAGTTGAAGACCATGTCAATCGCCATACCGCCATGATCAACAAGAACAAGATTCCACGCATCTTCGAGGAGGGCGACCTTGTTTGGATTCATTTGAGCAAGGACCGGTTTCCACATGAACGCAATTCAAAACTCAAGCCACGAAGTGATGGCCCCTTCAAGGTTCTCAAGCGCATCAACGACAATGCTTACATCATCGACATTCCAAATTCCAAGTACCTCGTAAGCAACACCTTCAACATCAAGGACCTTGATGAGGATCACGCCGGCGATCCTTGAGTTTTGTCTCGATCTTTCACAGCGAGTCAACCCGGATAAATAATCTTCCAATAACGCGAAGAACGTCACCTGAAGAAGAGGAACGAATCCAGCAAGCAACGTGAAGAGAATCAACACGCCTCAAACCTGAGCCTGATAATCCTTGATAAACACAAGAACCTTCACAGCAATGTATTTGATAACACGACAGCGCCGTTTCCTCGGAGGGATGATACACGGTGGAGCACACGATAGTTTTAGACTAAACAACTGAACTCCCTAAACCCTAGACTGCTGGCCTCCTTATATAGATGGCCAGAAAACTGTTGGGCTTGGACAGGCCCAAACCCAAAACACACATAAACCTAAGTGGCCCATAACATGACCTGACACACGAAAAAACATAAGCATGAATATAAATTGCTGACACAACCTTAGACTAATTATTACATATCGTAGGTCGTCCTGGCGTGCCAATCTGTAACGAGCTTCCCTCATCTTGGTGGAGTCCTGAAATTGGGCTTCACCTCCTCCTTCGTGCCCATATCATCCTCCCCCCCTTCAAAAAGCGTTGTCCCCAATGCGTGAGGGTCTGCTCGAAAGGGTGGCGGAATATCAACAATAGCACCACGCATATTCGCCATCTTCAAGTCTTGCTTGCCTTCCTCACCACATCCTCCCTCTTGGCCTGCTCGACTTGATACAGCCCTTGGTGGTTGCACCTCTTTTCTTCGCCAAATAAACTTGTGCTTAGGCGCCTCCACCTTCTTCTTCTCAAACCTTGCTGGAACCTTGCGTTGCTGAACATGAACCTGCTTAGCACGACCCTGCAAAGTAGTAATGCCCGGGCCACACAACTGACGAACACGTCCATCTTTGCCTGTATGCACATGCACTGCTGCTCCAACAAAACGTCTCCGAGGTGTTCTAACAAAACTGTGGCTGACTACCCGCGGCACCATATGCACCGGAACACGATCAGCATCACCGTCATCGGTCTGAACACCCATATCAACACGAACTGGAAGTGGAACACATGGAACATATGCTGACATATCCTTCCCTTCATCAACAAGAGGCTGGACTTCAACCGGCTTGTCACTAACAAGAACAACTGGCTTGTCATCTACAGGCTTGGCTGAAACAATATCAGCACCGACGCTTTTCGCATCATGCTCCTCATGCTGCACCCGAGCTAGCCCTGGCTGTGGCTTAGCTTTATGCAACTTCTCCTTGCGAACCACCAATACGACATCAGACTTGATTTGATCATCTCTCATAGGCTTCAAAGTCCGCTGTTTGCCATCATGCATAAAAGAATATGTATTTGCTCTCCCAGCATGCATAGCATTGTGATCATACTCCCATGGACGTCCAAGTAACAGCCCACACACCTCCAATGGCAACACATCACATTCCACCTCATCAACATAGTCATCAACTGTAAATGGCACACGCACCTTGTGAGTAATCTTCAGCATACCGCAGCTATTAACCCACTCAACATGCCTCGGTTCTAGAATACGCCATGTGGATAAACCCAAAGCCTCCACAACTGATTTGCTAATGCCATTACAGTAACTACCACTATCAATCATCAACTTGCATGCTTTGCCTTTGATTATGCACTGCGCCTGAAATAAATTCCATCGCTGGCCTCTATCCGCTGTCATACAAGTCTCATCATGTACCCTTCAAAGGTACAACCTTCTCCATGACATCCTTGACAATATCAGCCTTGACAACATCAACCGCTGACAATTCAGAATTCGTGGCTGCCACCTTGCTAACTGTCGGCAATGGAACAACTGTCACCTTCTCATGAGTAGTCACAGCTGTCGTGACCTTCGGTATAGGAGCTATGCTCTTGCCAACATCCTCTATCCGATGCACAACCTTGGGTGGCTGCTCTATTTCCTCCATATACGGTAACACAAAACCATCACGGAGAAATTTCTTGAAGTCCTCCCAAGTACAATCAAACTCATTTCTTCCAACTGCCTTGCACCACCAACTGGTTACTTCAGTGTCCACACGCCGGTAAGCAAGACCATATCCATCATAGCTACGAAACTTGTCATTGTATGTGCGACAACGACGGAAACCTAGTTCCATGTGCCTTTCCCAATCGTGGTACTCTGCAATTGTCGCAAGTTGATGTAAACGCCAGCTAGGCTTGGATAGCGGCACTCCCTTCTTCATATCAAGATAATCATTGAAAACATCACTAGACTTCTTGCCAAGATAGCACCTTTTGCCAAAAACATCTCCCGAAAAAGAATCCATCTTAATGTGCGCGGTCAAATGAGCTCAGCAGCAGATCGTGGGAGAGAATTCCGCAAGCACGGTGCGCCGGCAGAAACACCGAGAAAAACTTGCCGCGATAGGATGCTGGCGAACTGTATAACTGTAGAAAAAGAACCAACGTGCAGAACCAATCTGATCTGCAATGAGTAACCAAGCTGATCGATTAAAAGAGTGGTGCAATCGCTTCTGTTTTAAAATTAATCAATCTGGGCCAAACAGACTCGGGTCAGTCTGGGGCTGGAAGCCAAACTATCTCTGTGCTTGAGCGAGCTGAGAGGATCTCGAGCTCGATGCCTGGCGCCTTACCCCAGACAGCCTCTGCACTCAGGCGATCGAGGGCGTCCTGTTGTCCTTTTTTTTCGAGTACTGCAGCGATCGGTCCTGGCAGCGCTCGATGGCTCAAGCGCGCAAGCTCCCAGTAATGGGCCGGCCCACTAAGGGTCCCACGATCCCCGATCGGCACGACGCTGGGGTGATCCCAGGCGGAGCGCGGGCGATCGCTAGGGAGCAGACCGTCTCCGTGCCCCGACGCGCACGGCTGGAATTTTTTTTTTTACAGCTTGATCGGATCTCCTGGACTCTTTTCCACAATCGATTGGATCGGGAAAAAGTGAACGAGGCCGAGCTCGATCTGATCGTGGGGAAGCAACGCGCTATACCAGATGATGGGTAGCGATCGGCTATTCTTTGCAATTCCTCGATCGATCGGGCAGCCGATGTCCAGGGCGAGCAATCTCCTCTCTTTGTTGTTTACTTGATCGATCCCACCATGATCCTAGACTCTGATCCCGATTCACAGTGATTCTTGCGTGAGATGCAACCGTCTACTCCTGCCAACCAATCCGATGCCACGAGAAGAACAGCAATCCCCCGTACGCGCGCCGATCTGAAAACTGCTTAGGGGAAAAACAATCCGCAGATCAATAGAAAAACACTCGTCGTGATCAACCCAGTAATCTGATATGAGGATCACGCCGGCAATCCTTGAGTTTTGTCTAGATCTTTCACAGCGTGTCAACCCGGATAAATAATCTTCCAATAACGCGAAGAACGTCACCTGAAGAAGAGGAACGAATCCAGCAAGCAACGTGAAGAGAATCAACACGCCTCAAACCTGAGCCTGATAATCCTTGATAAACACAAGAACCTTCACAGCAATGTATTTGATAACACGGCAGCGCCGTTTCCCCGGAGGGATGATACACGGTGGAGCACACGATAGTTTTAGACTAAACAACTGAACTCCCTAAACCCTAGACTGCTGGCCTCCTTATATAGATGGCCAAAAAACTGTTGGGCTTGGACAGGCCCAAACCCAAAACACACATAAACCTAAGTGGCCCATAACATGACTTGACACACGAAAAAACATAAGCATGAATATAAATTGCTGACACAACCTTAGACTAATTATTACATATCGTAGGTCGTCCTGGCATGCCAATCTGCAACGAGCTTCCCTCATCTTGGTGGAGTCCTGAAATTGGGCTTCACCTCCTCCTTCGTGCCCATATCAGACCTATCCCCCTTTCATGGTGAGATGGTCGATGAAGAGTCAAGGTCGACTCTTTCCCAAGGGGGGGGAGATGATGTGGGGTGGCCTTCGGACACCTCCGCCTCAAGACCGCCAAGTCCCCCACAAGGGCCAATGACAAGAGCTCGACCTAAAGCCTTCCATGATAAGGTGAATTTGCTCCTAAACACACTTGATCTTGAACATACGGTGAATGGTTCGCTACCTCATGGCAACATCATTTGTGCAGTCTGTTACGAACCACATGGAAAGGCGACCAAGGACGAGGAACACGAAGAGGAAGCATGGAAACGCCGGAAGAAGAAGTCGGATGCAAGCGACAGACCAGCAAAAGCCGGCCCTGACACCGGCTATAGCCGGCCAGACCGGCTAAAGCCAGACTTAACACTGGCTATAGCCGGCCTGGCCGAGTCAACGCGTCCTTGGCCGTGAAGCCACCCTTGTAATCTTCCCTAAATTACCAAGTTGCCCCCAGGACGTGGCTGCCTATTTATATGGCTCTCTCTTCCCCTTTCTAGCTTAGATAAGAATTAAGATAAGACATGGCTTCATGCCCTTTCCCTTAGGGAACTTGCTACTAGATCTCAAATCTAGAGCAAACCATCATCCCTCTTTGTTGGGGTCTCTTCTATTTGGGGAATTCTACCTTGTAGTGGATCTCTTGCATACTTTGTGTGTAATTCTATCCATTGATTTGGTCTCTTCCCTAAGTGGAATTCTACTCCTAGCAAATCAATCTCTCACAAGGAATTCTACTCTTGTAGTCTCTTCCTTGTGATTCTACTGAGTTGGTGAATCAGGCCAATGAGGACAACCGGTGTGTATCTTGTGTGTGTGTGTGTGTTTGCCTTCGATTTGTGTGTCATGTTCATCGTGTTCTTCGTGTTCATCCTCGTTCCCCGCCACAAATCTCGTGAATCCATGAAGATCGGGCAACACCCAAGAGGTCACCCCTCATCAGCATGGACAGAGGTGTCAAGCCCCTAGGGAACAAATGCAAGTATAAAAACATCACAGGAGGTGGATTTGCTCGGTCAAGAACACCAGCCGACAAAGAACAACACCACCACACCAGCAACAACATCACACCAAGCACACCACCACAGCTGTGACCAAATCACCATCACATAATCACCACCACACAATCTACCCTGCTCATGAGTTGAGCAACAGGGGAGATTTACACCACCAGCACACCATCAAATCAACCAAACCAGCAAAACCAAAGACCAACATGGTTACTTAGTTAAACTAGGAACTAGGTCAAGCAGCTAGGAGGAGCAGGCTTGCCACAAGAAGCAAGAAATCAGAAATATCCAGAAGAACAAGATACTCTTCAGCAGCAGGTTATTTTTAAACCACAGCACACATAAGTGCTGGGAGAAAACTCACAAGTTTATCTCCCAGGCAGACTGCACAGAGCACAGCCACACAGTTAATCAAGCAAGGCTTGATAATAAAAGGGCTTTGGTCATCACTTGGATGTCTAGGAGGCCATGACCTTGAAGACAAGGCCATCCACAACACCTACTCCACAAAACATAGTCTTACCTAGGAATTTCTCAAAGGAAATACTCACCGAAATAAGAATAAGGCCAGGAGTGGCACATGGGTTGCCTAGACTATCAAGACTAAGACCTAAACCTAGAAATCCATCAGCTTTGTCAATGAAATTGATCAAGTTTGAGTAAGCATCTAGGAAAAGTGGACATGGACACTTTTAAACAAGTAAGCCACCAGCAGATCACCACAAAGGGTGATCTACTCTCAAGAGCACCCAGCTTAGCAGCCAACACCCACAGTAACTGTGCACACCTCAAGGAGGCATCATAGTGAAACAGATAGCCAGAGGCTACTGCAAGAACCACAACAGCATCCACTAAACCTAGCATCATTGCTAGGATTAATCAAGCTCAACAGAAGCTAGTTTGCATCACTAAACCAGCACAACAGTAGCACTGCAAGAAAGTGCAGTGAAGCTGTTACACCACAGCTAATTAAACAGCAACATTCAGAGATAACTAACACATAGTTATCCATGCACTTGGTGTACATGATCAAGACCAGCCACTAGCAAGCTCTCAGCCAACTAAGCAACAACAGAAACTGAATAATTAGACAGTAGAGGGTCATCATAGTATTTAGTTTGAATTCCAGCAAATTGAACAGTTAACTGAAACCAGCAAGCTTCTATGTCTGAAACTAACAGTAGCAGCAAGCACACACATGTTCAAACTATAACTACAAGATTAATGGACAAGGGATGATCATAGAGCATGAATCACACACATCACAGCAAGCCCTAATTCCAGCATGGGAGCAAGCTTGCGGAGGAACCCCAGTGCATCTAGGAGGAGAACCATGGCCAGAGCAAGCTCCAAGGGAGTACAGAGAAGAACAGAGGAGAAAGGGGACTTACTCAGCGCCCAGGAGGTACCACCGTGGCATGGCGAGGCAGTGCCCGCGTGGCCAGGATGGCAGCAAGCCAGGGGGAGGCGCCGACGACACGTTGGCAAGCCACCACACCCACCAGCACCAGATCTCGCCGAGGGGAAAGCCAAGCGGCTCGAGACAAAGCTCGAGGTCGCCATGGCCGAGATCCAAGGCACAGGAGGCAACGGAGCTGAGGGCGTAGAGGGGGTAATCGACCAGATCTCTCGGACAGGCAGGAGCACCGTTGCAAGATCTACCGATTGCTACCCATCTCGGTGGCTAACTCCGGCGGAGGCCGTCGGAATCGAGCGCGGCAGCGGCGGGGCGACGCAGTCGCTAGAACTCGAGCGAGAGGAAGGAGAAAGGTGAGCGAGGCGAGTGCCCGGTCGGTTTGACCGAGCCACCTGGTCGGGTTCGACCAGGTAGGCCGGTGCCGATAGGTGGGCCAGGCCCAGGCTGACAGGTGGGGTTGAGGGGTTTTTAACCCATTTTAAAAACAGAAAATTACAAATGAAATAAAGGTTTTTGGAAAAACCCTTTAACACCCAATAAAAAGCAGAAAAATAAGCTTGACTTTGCAAAAATAACTCTAAATAATTTTTGAGCTTTTCATCACATAAATAGTGACTTTATGAATATGAGAGAAATTGTTCATAATTGAATTATGGAGTTTTCTTTTAAAGGAAAAACTTCTGGAAATGTCTTAAAGGAAAAAATAAAATTAAAGGACAATAACATCCTAGAATTAAAATAAAGTAAATCCATTCAAGAATTTTTCCTTAGAATTCTTGAACAAATTTAACATAATATATACTCTGGTAAATTCATAACTACGGTATGTACACCTTTTAATAAATCACCCTATAAAGATAAATAGTATTAAAAAGAAAAGGAAACTTTAAAAGACTTTTCTATAATTGTGAGATATCTAAGAAAAATCTGGTTAGAATAGAACTCATTATCAAAAATTGAACTCCATTCCAGAATATTGAAAAATATTCTTGAATGAAGAAATTGATAACATATATCTATGTAGATTTGCTACCACCGGTGGTAGCTACGCACCCTTAAATAGCCGTTGGATAGCACCGCCCATAGACTTAACGAAGCAAAATGGTCCTAACACGCCGTTGCATGCAATTCCTTCACCGGTCCACCCCGCACGTCTCTCTCACCCAACCTAATCCCCACCAGCGCTCTACCAAGCCCCGCACCGGACCACGCCGCTGTTTCCCGTATGACCTTCACCAGTGGCCAATGGGCGCTCCCGCCGGTATCTCGCCGTCCACCGTGCTGAGTGAGCTAAGCGGTGACATCAGTCTCACCCGCTTGCCTCCTCCTTCCTAGCAAGGACCGCGTGGCCCATGATCCTCCTCCACCGCCTTCCCTCCTACCCACTGGAGCGCAGGGCCGTGCGCTGGGATTGATCCTTCTTCCCCAAAATTGGGGTCACCTGGCACCTCCTACACGCGGTGGGGGTTAGGGTGTGAGCGGGTAAGGGGGAGCCATCGAGGGCCACCTCGTGGATCCGCAGCAGCACCACAAGCCAACGCCGCCTCGGCCCAAAATCCAGCTAGTTGTTTGGGAAGAGGTCGCGGAGCAGGCGGAGAGGAGAAAGGGGATGGCAGCGGTGCTTGGAGGAAGGGGACGGGGATAGGGCCGGCGCATCTTTTTCTCAGCCCCACATCCAACAACATCTCTTCCCAAAAGCCACGCTGCCCCTGCCAGACGGAGGAGTGGGTTTCCTCGCCGGTGACCAAGGTGGATTGAGGAGTGGGAGGCTCCTAGCCAATGGCCAACACCCCGCAGTCCCCTGCATCAATCCCATAAGCGCCTGGACGTCCACTTTGTTGCACGGCGGCCCACAGTTCGCTCGCATCCCACGGTCCAGGAGCGCCCCAGGTGGCCGCCGTGGTCTGCCGCGCACCACCGGTCATGACCAGTTTCGTCGCTGCAGCGGGAGGATGTGGGCGGGACTGGTGTAGGGACCCCCAAGATCTAAGCTATACATAGATGTTATGTGTATTAGTCACGCTAGCAACGAGTGATACTGGGGTTACCAGTCCCAGGCCGGAACACCATCGGCAGGCAGGCCGGAATTAAACATCGGCTCTACACATCTCGAAGCGACGTGAAACTAATCATAACCAAGACTGCATAACAGAGAGCTCGAGAATCTTAAACCCCTCTCGTGCACTTTATATTTATACACGCATCATGCACGAGATGGGTAACCAAAGTTGGTACACAACAGTGACTCTACGACTCAAGGGTAATATTGTAAAGCTCTTACCTGAGCAAAGATCCAAAGGATTACAAACAGAGGTCACTGACCAACATTACATCAGACAACGGAAGGAAGGTTATGCTATTAGACATAGCAGGGAAAACATGGCCTAAGAGGCCAGAAGCATAACAGCGACAACCCATTCCACAGCCCCAAGCTGCTGTCTGGGAACCCCAAGCTACTCGTCGGTGTCGACCTTCATACGGAACTCGTCTTTATTGTGGAACTTACTCTGCAGCAAAAAAATATCAACAAAGCAGGGGTGAGTACATAAGGTACTCAGCAAGACTTACGTATCCTATTAGCTAAACTTGGTTAAGAAAAGCTTTATGTGGAGTTGTTTGCATAAAGCTATCTTTATTTGCATAAAACAAGTAAGAGTAGAAGCTCGACTACTCAGAATGTTTAAAAAGAGTAGGAAAGCGATATCTTTAATCATCATTGAGACATCCACCAAATCATCATCATCTGAACCTATCCACTAGGATTACGTCCTCAAAACCCCAGAGGAAAGTAATCCTATTCACACCTTGTTTTTCAAGTTTTACGATGAGGTTAAAGTTCTTTATAATCAAGCATCTGTCTCGAAGTCATCCATAACCGTGGACACGACTTTTCGAAAAGATTTAACCCTGCAGGGGTGCACAACTTTACCCACACGTGACGACCGTCCCCTGGACCCTTGCAAGGAGTCTTAGCGGGGTGATGGCCGCCTACAACCTTTACCTTACGTCGATCTATTCCATGAGCCACGCCAAAAGGTTTTAGTCCGCCATCGCGAGATCGGCCGTTCTCGGACGCGGAACCGTTCGTTGTGTGCAGGGGATCCAGTTAAATGCCACCAAGCACCCTTCACCCCGGCCACATCCTGTATGTATACACCTCTTCTACCATCTCGTTTCAAAACATTTTCGATGCGTATGCCAAATGGAAAGCCCGAACTAGGTAGCTCATGGATAAGTCTAAGCAAGTTAGTCAGTCGACAGGAGTCCCATACCTCCACGTGCGGTTGTACGCTCATCTTGGATCAAGAGACAAGAACTCGGGTCCTAGGGCGGCAAGAATGAGTCAAATAACCACATCCCATGTGGCGGCTCATCCAAACCTTTTAGCATGTTTAATCTCATATTCTCATCACACCACGTCATCCTGTCATACTAGATTCCTTTACAGCTCTGATTCATTAACCATATGTACCAGAGTAAACAACTAAGCATGGCTAAGCATTTCAGATATAAAGCTCTAGCGACGCACACAAGCAAAACCTAGTCATGCTAGGAGCAGTGGATCAGGGTATTTAGGCGACAAGAATGGAACATGCGTTAGATAGGTTAACTCTACCTATCGATAAAAGACAGTTGAACCGGGCGGTGCAAAATAGTAAGTTTTGAAATACTTTGAAACATAGGTTCAGAGGGGGGGCTGCTTGCCTTGTTGTTGATAACCAAAATATAATAGATATTCAGGGTTCTTCTTCTTGACTTGTTCATTGATGGACAAGTATTGGTCCTCTGATGTTGTCGATCTTGATATCGGACTCGTTGCTCCCATCGACTCCGGATCCTACCGGGGAGAAGCAGAAACATCGAAAAAGAAATAGCATTCAATACAATGCATTTATGCACAAGCAAGCATGATGAGATGACAGATTTATGTTGCTCAAAATGAACCCTAATACTAGCTAGTCAGGTAGCAGGGTTTTCAGACGACTCCGAAACGGTGATCCGATAAACCCTACATTTCACCGGAGGGGTACATTTAGTTCTTCTAATTAGGCAGGGTTTAAAGTTGCTTAATGATGCATGAATTTGACATAAACAAGTAGGTTACATTTCTCTGAGCATTTTGATAGGTCATACACAATTTTCTGATAACCAGAGAATTATTTATAATTGAACGAGCTTTGAACATTTTCTGATATTTCTGGATTTTAAACAAGCCGCAGGGACCTTTTTGCACCGTGGTCTGTTTGACCCACGGTCGCTGACCGGTGGACCAGGGGATCCACGCTGGCCAAACAGGCCCAGGCCACATTGGCCTCGTGCTGGCCAGGGTATGCTCACAGGCACGCCTAGCTCACCGGCCGGCCAGACACCGACGGTGGAGGAGGAGCTCCGGGGAGAGGGAAGAAGGGGGAAACGAGGGGCGGCTCACCCTGGGGACGTCCACCAGGCCGGTAGGGGTAGGAGTCACCGGAGACGGCGAATCGGACGGCGGCGAGCTCCGGTTGCCTGCGGGGAAGGCGAGCTTGGCGGCGGCGATTGCGGGCACCTGCGGCCGATTCCATGGGCGTAGAGGAAGAGGGTGGCGAGGCGGAGCGGTAGGGCTTGTCGGCGGAGGCTAGGGAGGCGCGGAGTGGCGGCGGGAGACGACGGCTGGCGCTAGGGTTCGGCGAGCTCGGCCAGAGAGGAAGGAAAGGGCGCGGGAGGAAGGAGGAGTGAGGGGAGAGACAGAGACGGCGGCGGCAGGGCCCTTCTTATCCTCTCCAGTCGACCTCGGCGGCGGCGTCCATCTCATCGTTAGATCGACGGACGGGGCACAGCCACGCAGCTGCTTGCCGTTCCAACGAAGAAGACAAAGGACGTTTTGCAAAAACCCCCTCAGTTTTGGAGTTTTTCCTATCAAGTTAAAAACAGCACAAGTGTTTGCAAGATTTGGTGATTCAAACTTGTTTCAGAAATTATAAAATTAATCAGGGGCTTTTCTGCTAAATAGCAAAAGCTCAAATTGATTTTATTTGACATTTTTAAACACTTGACAACAATTCTTAAATAGAGAGAGAAGTGGCATAATTAGGGTTTCCACTCAAATTTTAAATGCAAATTTTTCTTAGTAGATTTCAGATGATGCTAATGATGCAAATGATCTTAACTACAAACAAGGGCTGTTACAGCTCTACCCTCCTTACAAGAATCTCGACCCCGAGATTCCTAGATAAGAAAAGAGGGATGGTTGACGATGTTTTCGATACCACAAAGATCTTCTTTCTTGGAGAGGTTGATATGTTGCATCACGACGAGTTGAATTCATCCTTTAGGATCTTCTTTCCAACTGTACTGATGAAAAGAGGGAAAACTCAGGAAAGATGGATTTTCTCAAAGATCGAGTATTCCATGGTCAACTCATGGAAACAAGGTTTCATAAACATGTTTTGAGCTGACAAACACAAAACACCTGAAGGTAACAGAAGGAATGGGAAAGTTCCAAGTTTGGTACGCATAGCAGTGAATACATTTGGATTGTACTCGCAAACCATATAAAGGAAGATGATTGGATATGCGATATGGTTGCAGCAAAGGGAGGCTCAGATATAGATTGCTTTTTCTTTAAAGACATGGTTTCTCGTGTCGATGTAGCATGTCTAGAACCTTGTTCTACGACATCTCTATATCCTTATTAAAAACTGTTATAGAACATTTTTAGTAAAACTCTAGGAAGCGGTAACCCAAAGGAAAGGGTGAAACAAGGGCCAACGAAGTGTGAAAGATTAGCCATGGGGTGGAATTGGTTCTTATACCATGAAGGGGTACACTGTTGAAAGGCATGTCTTGAAGAACACACACGAATAAAAGTCTTGGGCCACCATGTGGCTGACGAATTCACACAATGTGTTAGATGATTAGAACTTCAAGTATAGACAAAGGGAAGGGTGAAGCACTTGAAGTGTGAAAGATCATCCACATGATGGATTTGATCCCAAAGGAGTTGTTTCCACAAGGGAAAGGTTCTACAAGATTGACTAGGATACATTTATAAGTTTTGCTTCTAATGTTCGCCTTGATGTTCTGGATACCAATATCAAGCTTATTACAAGCCTTCAGTTAGGCATCAATCAAAGGTCGGACTTCAGGATTGGAAGGAGACCATAAGGGTAACCTTCAGGATAAGTCACACAAACATCCTCATGGAGTGTGGTTGTTCTTGAGAAATTAAGGGATGATGGAAATAGGCCTTCCGGTTAATTGTGTCAACCACAACATCAACTTGCCGAATTTCAAAGAGACCTATGCCAAAACCTTGAAGAACACTAACCATCATTGCTGCTTGAGATTCAGCTCTAGTTAGATGGAAAACATACTACAGACTTAGTATGTCCGAATGGAAAGTTTCAATGGAAGCCATCAGAATAGCGTTGCTAGATTCTCAAGATATGTACTATAGTGTAAGGCTCCAAAAAGATAAGTAAGATTGCGATTGCCCAAAGACAATTGCACCAGTAGGCGCTTACTGCAATGAAACACCACTGAATCCTTGTTGGGAGAACGTGAAAGAAGATAGTGAAGGTCTTGAACTTTTTCTCGTTTTTGAATAAATCAGTCAGTGGCTTGTTGTGCATATAGGAAATTTTCAAGAAGATGGAGGCAACAACCTGTCATCTCAAGAATAATCCGCACATGCATGACCAATTCGAGATGATTCCCGAGGGAACAATGTAAATTCTTCTTGAATTCACGGCGACGTCTTTCAACAATTGCACGTGAATCAGGGAGAGAAAATCACTTCCAACATCCAGAACACATACTTTGTGATGCCACAAAGATGGTTCTAATAAGTTTCCAACATTAATGCCAAATGTCCAATATGAATGTCTTCAAAAATGGAGAAAATAAGGATGTCATCGATGGGCTCAATAACAAGCTTCTTTAAATGCTCCAAGAAGATGGACTCATATGTTGTAGGAACAAGGCAAAAGTATTGGTCAGACCGAAGGGGATGATGATGTACTCAAGTGAAAACCACAAGTAGAAACACCATCAAGATAGTCCTTGGAACTGAGTTTGATTTGACGATAGCCCAAACTCAAATCAAAGATTGGAAGGATAGCATATCCAAAAAGGAGATACTATCTTGCTTCAACACGGATAAAACTAGATATCCCTTTAAGGACGAACAAATTCTGATAGAGCTTTTGTCTTTCAACTCTCCAAATTGTTGTTTAAGCTCAACCAACTAGTCCAGGGTATCCAGTACTGACTCTTGGAGAAAAGAGCGATTTGAAGAACCAGCTTACTCATGAACTTGACCACACGGTCATGGGAAAACATGGCAATACTTCTGGTAAGACCTCCAGAATATCACGAACCACCGATATGTCACTAAGTTCAAGAGAGAATCTTGATTTAGACGGAAAGGAATGCGGTCTTGAGAGTTTTGGCACAAACCTAACTCTTTGACCAAAGATGTGTGCCTGAATTAACAGACTTGGCAACATAGTCAAACTTCGCTTAGTGATCGGGGAACCAATCATGCTAGGAATGACATAAATGCCTTGGGAATCGAAGCAATAAGAACTGCTAGGAATTAAGATAGCCACATCAACATACATACCCAACATTCCAAGCAGGACCAGCTCAGAGAGAGGGTGAGCAAAGATGTGTAAGAGCATCACTTCATCAAGTAAGGCCATGAGACTTTGCACAACCTCTTGGTATAAAAGAGTGTGATACTCTAAGGTGGAACAGAGTAGAAACTGCATAGAGCTTATATTCTGCGGATTACACCACTTTGACCTGGTCCTAGAAATGGACGAGGTACTGGAGTTTGTTTCTCCTGATATTCCAAAATGGAATGGCTTGACAATACCACAAGAGTAACATGCACTGGAATACACCAATGCACGTTTACAACTTGGCTGCCAACTCGCAGACAAGGTTTGGAAAGTAACTTAAGATAAGGAACACATTTAGAATGAATCCTTAGATTTGGATGCACAAGTTAACATCTCGTGTAAACCAATGCTGAAAGGGAGGGTGTGGAAGAGTCACAGACATAGATATGAGACTCACACAGAGAACTCTTGTTGTGATCCATTTGGTTCCATGAGAGCACATCTGCCATAGCTAGTGGAAGGGGAAGTCCTTTTTTTACCGCAATTCAATTATTACTGCAACCACAAGCTTGAAAGGAAAACAATATTGAGTTAATGATAATTCATTAACACAAGGTTTTAACAGAATGGATCTTGGGTTAAAGGCCAGCTTCATGTACTGGTATCCAGCACAATCCGGGACCTTTAGTTCAAGTCCAAGGTTAAAAGATAGAGAAAGGAGTAACTACTAGCTGAGCAACTCAAAGGATGCCACGGGGTAGTAATCACGAGGTAGCTTCCAGAACAAGATATGGCTTTTGAAATACCCTAGTGAAATAAAAGGAGGCATACAAGGTGAAAGAATCCTTGAAGCATAGAGAAGAATTATGTGGAACCCACGAGGTAAAGATATTTCAATGGAAAGAATTCTTCTAATTGCATCTTCTTGCTTTAGCTGAGAGTATGAAGAATACTTGTAGGTCAACTGGTTTAGAAATGACATGCCCACGAGGGATCTAAGTTTTGAATGACCAGACGAGATAGAAAAACTTTTTCCAAATCAACAGGAAAGGATACGAAAGCTCAGAACTAAGATCGATAGAGATAAGGAATAAAAAGAAACCTTACCTACATTTTGCAACTCATTTTTAGCTTTCAAATAGTTTTCACAACACTAGACTCAACAACGACCAATAGCAAGGGTTTCCTACAGATAGTCCTGCTCTGATACCAAAACCTGTAGGGACCCCTGAGATCTAAGCTATACAGAGATGTTATGTGTATTAGTCACGCTAGCAACGAGTGATACTGGGGTTACCAGTCCCAGGCCAGAACACCATCAGCAGGCAGGCCGGAATTAAACATCGGCTCTACACATCTCGAAGCGCCGTGAAACTAATCATAACCAAGACTGCATAACAGAGAGCTCGAGAATCTTAAACCCCTCTCGTGCACTTTATATTCATACACGCATCATGCACGAGATGGGTAACCAAAGTTGGTACACAACAGTGACTCTACGACTCAAAGGTAATATTGTAAAGCTCTTACCTGAGCAAAGATCCAAAGATTTACAAACAGAGGTCACTGACCAACATTACATCACACAACGGAAGGAAGGTTATGCTATTAGACATAGCAGGGAAAACATGGCCTAACAGGCCAGAAGCATAACAGCGACAACCCATTCCACAGCCCCAAGCTGCTGTCTGGGAACCCCAAGCTACTCGTCGGTGTCGACCTTCGTACGGAACTCATCTTTGTTGTGGAACTTACTCTGCAGCAAAAAAATAACAACAAAGCAGGGGTGAGTACATAAGGTACTCAGCAAGACTTACGTATCCTATTAGCTAAACTTGGTTAAGAAAAGCTTTCTGTGGAGTTGTTTGCATAAAGCTATCTTTATTTGCATAAAACAAGTAAGAGTAGAAGCTCGACTACTCAGAATGTTTAAAAAGAGTAGGAAAGCGATATCTTTAATCATCATTGAGACATCCACCAAATCATCATCATCTGAACCTATCCACTAGGATTACATCCTCGAAACCCCAGAGGAAAGCAATCCTATTCACACCTTGTTTTTCAAGTTTTACGATGAGGTTAAAGTTCTCTATGATCAAGCATCCGTCTCCAAGTCGTCCATAACCGTGGACATGGCTTTTCGAAAAGATTTAACCCTGCAGGGGTGCACAACTTTACCCACACCTGACGACCGTCCCCTGGACCCTTGCAAGGAGTCTTAGCGGGGTGATGGCCGCCTACAACCTTTCCCTTACGTCGACCTATTCCATGAGCCACGCCAAAAGGTTTTAGTCTGCCATCGCGAGATCGGCCGTTCTCGGACGCGGAACCGTTCGTTGTGTGCAGGGGATCCAGTTCAATGCCACCAAGCACCCTTCACCCCGGCCACATCCTGTATGTATACACCTCTTCTACCATCTCGTTTCAAAACATTTTCGATGCGTATGCCAAATGGAAAGCCCGAACTAGGTAGCTCATGGATAAGTCTAAGCAAGTTAGTCAGTCGACAGGAGTCCCATACCTCCACGTGCGGTTGTACGCTCATCTTGGATCAAGAGACAAGAACTCGGGTCCTAGGGCGGCAAGAATGAGTCAAATAACCACATCCCATGTGGCGGCTCATCCAAACCTTTTAGCATGTTTAATCTCATATTCTCATCACACCACGTCATCCTGTCATACTAGATTCATTTATAGCTCTGATTCATTAACCATATGTACCAGAGTAAACAACTAAGCATGGCTAAGCATTTCAGATATAAAGCTCTAGCGACGCACACAAGCAAAACCTAGTCATGCTAGGAGCAGTGGATCAGGGTATTTAGGCGACAAGAATGGAACATGCGTTAGATAGGTTAACTCTACCTATCGATAAAAGACAGTTGAACCGGGTGGTGCAAAATAGTAAGTTTTGAAATACTTTGAAACATAGGTTCAGAGGGGGGGCTACTTGCCTTGTTGTTGATAACCAAAATATAATAGATATTCAGGGTTCTTCTTCTTGACTTGTTCATTGATGGACAAGTATTGGTCCTCCGATGTTGTCGATCTTGATATCGGACTCGTTGCTCCCATCGACTCCAGATCCTACCGGGGAGAAGTAGAAACACCAAAAAAGAAATAGCATTCAATACGATGCATTTATGCGCAAGCAAGCATGATGAGATGACAGATTTATGTTGCTCAAAATGAACCCTAATACTAGCTAGTCAGGTAGCAGGGTTTTCAGACGACTCCGAAACGGTGATCCGATAAACCCTACATTTCACCGGAGGGGTACATTTAGTTCTTCTAATTAGGCAGGGTTTAAAGTTGCTTAATGATGCATGAATTTGACATAAACAAGTAGGTTACATTTCTCTGAGCATTTTGATAGGTCATACACAATTTTCTGATAACCAGAGAATTATTTATAATTGAACGAGTTTTGAACATTTTCTGATATTTCTGGATTTTAAACAAGCCGCAGGGACCTTTTTGCACCGTGGTCTGTTTGACCCACGGTCGCTGACCGGTGGACCAGGGGATCCACGCTGGCCAAACAGGCCCAGGCCATGTTGGCCTCGTGCTGGCCAGGGCATGCTCACAGGCACGCCTGGCTCGCCGGCCGGCCAGACACCGACGGTGGAGGAGGAGCTCCGGGAAGAGGGAAGAAGGGGGAAATGAGGGGCGGCTCACCCTGGGGACGTCTGCCAGGCCGGCAGGGGTAGGAGTCACCGGAGACGGTGAATCGGACGGCGGTGAGCTCCGGTTGCCTGCGGGGAAGGCGAGCTTGGCGGCGGCGATTGCGGGCACCTGCGGCCGATTCCATGGGCGTAGAGGAAGAGGGCGGCGAGGCGGAGTGATAGGGCTTGTCGGCGGAGGCTAGGGAGGCGCGGAGCGGCGGCAGGAGACGATGGCTGGCGCTAGGGTTCGGCGAGCTCGGCCAGAGAGGAAGGAAAGGGCGCGGGAGGAAGGAGGAGTGAGGGGAGAGACAGAGACGGCGGCGGCAGGGCCCTTCTTATCCTCTCCAGTCGACCTCGGCGGCGGCATCCATCTCGTCGTCGGATCGACGGACGGGGCACAGCCATGCAGCTGCTTGCCGTTCCAACGAAGAAGACAAAGGACGTTTTGCAAAAACCCCCTCAGTTTTGGAGTTTTTCCTATAAAGTTAAAAACAGCACAAGTGTTTACAAGATTTGGTGATTCAAACTTGTTTCAGAAATTATAAAATTAATTAGGGGCTTTTCTGCTAAATAGCAAAAGCTCAAATTGATTTTATTTGACATTTTTAAACACTTGACAACAATTCTTAAATAGAGAGAGAAGTGGCATAATTAGGGTTTCCACTCAAATTTTAAATGCAAATTTTTCTTAGTGGATTTCAGATGATGCTAATGATGCAAATGATCTTAACTACAAACAAGGGCTGTTACAACTGGCGGCGCGCTTGGGACCTGCGGGAGGAGCCATGAATTTCATGGATTTGCTCTTTTGTACACTCCATCGATTTGATACCCGATGGATCGATTTGAGCTAGCCATACTGGCCTCGCTTGGGGCAATTTCTAGATCAGGTGAAGTTTCTTGTCTCGTGTGGGGCTGCCACTGGTGGGGATTGTTGGAAAAATCAGCAATTTACCAGAGGAATTAATCCATGAAAACAGTTAACAAAACATGGCAGAAAGCACCGAAACCAAACTAACCTTGTTTACAAGTGAACGGTATGAACAAAGCATATCTAGCATATCTAAATCGATTGCTAGTCCGAGAAATTGAAGCACAAACGCGAAGATCAGGAACACATACGATGTTGGAGCTGGTGCGGATGCAGAACCGCTGTTGGTGTTGTCGTCGGTGAGAGACATGTCGCCGAAGAGGTTGTCGATGTCGGGGAAGAAGTCCTCGTTGGGGAAGACGTCGTCCTCGTGGGCATCCGTGATGAAGAAACCTTCAGTAGTCGCGCAGAGCGCTCCCCAAAAACCTTATCGCCTCTCTCCCGTACAGGATCGCAAGAGACGGGGTTCCGGAGGCCTACTGTCCCGGCTCGTGGTGCACGCCGCAAGACGGGATGGGGAAGACTGTGAGGCAACGCAAAGCTTTGTAGGCAGGAGGCAGTGGTGGTTGTGTGTTGTGTATTCGCAGAGAGGAGCGACCTATCTTTTATAGCCACAGCGCGGGAGGTGAAACGAACAGCCAGGAGATGAATCGAACAGTCTCGTATTCATTTTCCACTGAGGCAAATCGTTTCAGCTTCCACGTGACCGTTCAGTTCCGTACTCCAGTCATGCGTGACAAAAAGAAAGGCTCGGCACCGAGGCACATTCCGCAAACCGCAGCGCGCGTCGTGACGAGGCATGGCGAGGCGGGCGGCGGAGGAGGAGGAGCACGCGTGAGAGAGCCTTCTTCTCACACACTCTTATCACAAGGGAGAGAGCTCACCTTATATGTTGGTCCAACTCCTTCTAAACTAGCAAGGTGGGACTAAACATTTGTCCCACCCCTTGTCATGCATGAATGGGCCACATGGGCCTCTAGGATTTAGGAATTATTGGATTTACTATTTATAGGCCAGGCCATAAAGGGCCAAAATTCCAACAGGGATAAGGTTGTGGTCCAGGATGTAGGCGGAGCAAGAAAGGCCGCCGACGACCATTCCCCCTATGGGCTTTCCCCGCCACCTTCCCTCATTTCTAGTCGCAGGTCCATGGACTCGACAGTTTCGGGGTGGGCAGCGGCGAACTACGGGCAGTGGATTCTGTGCGGGGCGCTCACTCGGCAAGGGGAAATGCACGATAGGGAAGGTGTTTGGTGGGAGGACTGACAGTAATGGACATATGGACGGACGTTAGGGTGTGCAGCTACCATCGGTGGTATCAAGCTATTTTGCTAACATATATTCCTTAAAATCATAAAAGGAATATATAAATTCTAGGAGGAAAATAAAACACTTCTGGGGGTATAAAGGGAACACACACATTTTAAAGGCTTGCATTATTTGAATCTTTAACCATTGCCCTTATCAGACAATGATGTTGTTTTCCAGAACCCGAGGTCCCGGGTCAGTTCAACAAATCCAACTACACTACCTTGCAGTTTACAGGCAAGTTCACTCTTGTTCATATCTCTTGTTTATCTTTAGCAAATTACTTGCAAATATACCGGTGGTATTATTATTATTATGATTGCATTTAAAAGCAAAGGTTCTGCTTTCCTCAAATTAATATGACTAGTGGTTAGCAACCACGATGGTTGTCGACCTAGGAAGGTGGGCAGTGGGACCAAGGTAAGAGTATGGTGGAGGTCCCACTGTAACTAGAATGTTCCCAATGGAAAACGAACACTAATCATGCGTAGGGCTACGAAGCACTCCTCAAAGTCCGTATGTACCCAAACTAGATTGTCCCACACTATCACCATGAACGCACTAGATGGTTCCAACAAACACCAACATTTCATAGAGACATTAACCAAAAAGATACACATGATGCACACACTAGTCACCTTTACACCATGATACAAGGTATCTCCGGAGATTACAAATATAAAGCACAGGAGTAGCATAATATCTGAATAATAACATCTACCAATTCAACTAGATACAAAGCTCATGATCATATAAAGATCACATCATGGGAGAGAGAGGTGAACCACATAGCTACCGGTAGAGCCCTCAGCCCCGGGGGAGAACTACTCCCTCCTCATCATAGGAGACAGCAAGGTTGATGGAGATGGCGGTGAGGTCGATGGAGACGGCGGAGACGGCGATGGAGACCGATGGAGATGGCTCCGGGGGCACTTCCCCGTCCTGGCAGGGTGCCGGAATAGAGACTTATGTCCCCCAAAATTCATCGGTGGTGGCAGCGGAGCTGCGGAACTGTTCTGGGAAAAACACCGATTGTTTTAGGGTTTTCCGTCGGGAGGCTTCTTATAGGCGAAGGGGCGTCGTCGGGAGGCGACCAGGGGGCCTCACATAGGTAGGTGCGGCCAGGGCCTGGGCTGCGCCCCCTCATGGTGTGGGCAGCATCTGGCCCCCCTCCGGCTCTCGTTCGGTCTTTGGTCCTCTTCCAGGAAAAATAGGAGTTCTGGAACTTGTTTCGTCCAATTCCGAGAATAAAACAGCAGAAAACACAAAAACAGCAGAAAACAGGGAACTGGCATTGTGGCATCTTGTTAGTAGGTTAGTCCCAAAAATCGAATAAAAACACCACGAAGTGTAACAAAACATAAGACAAATGGTGTAAAAACAAGCATGGAGCATCAAAAATTATAGATACGTTTGAGACGTATCAGCATCCCCAAGCTTAACTCCTGCTCGTCCTCGAGTAGGTAAGTGATAACAAAAGAATAATTTTTGAGGTGACATGCACCATCACAATTTGATCAATGAGGTAGAGCATTGAGTGCTGAGATCAAAGAACTTAAAACATGGGCATGAAAGACATAATCTTGGTAATAGAAACTTAGCAACCATGTTATAGCATGAAAAGAAACACAAAGGAAAGATCATGAAAATGAAACAATGAAAGTCACGTGTGTGTTTCAACCATATGGAAAACATAGCAAATGTTTTTCAGCTTGTCCCTCATGGAGTAGCAAAACATAAATGCATAGGACACCTTCAAGTTTAAGAGGGTGACTAGATACAAGTAATTTAAGAACAAGCAAAACCATAATCATGAGTCAATCAATAATAAACTTTGGGACTATGCACATTATACTCAGAATGACAACTATGCTCTCTTAGATGGTGCATAAAGATAGAAGATGGAGACTCAACATAAAAGTAAAAGAAAGGCCCTTCGCAGAGGGAAGCAGTGATTAAACATGTGCTAGAGCTTTTCATTTGTAAAACAGAGAGATAAAAATTTATTTTGAGAGGTGGTTGTTTCATGTCAAAGACTGGCAATGGGGACTTGCTATCTTCCATAATAAACAAGTGAGAGCGGTTCCGAGTTCTTTGAAAATTTGGCACATTGGTGCTCTTTTATAAAGCTTTGGCACTCCTCTCGACCTTTTTCCTTTCTCAAACCATGGCTAACCGATTCCATCGGGTGCCCACCAACTTTCACATACCATGGAGGAGTGCTCTTTTTCTTTCTTTTTAAAATTAGATTACAATGGTCTGACCAGCTCCCTCGCAAAATTAATGACAAGCAGATGAAGTTGCCTAGTCAAAGGGTACTCAAGTTAATATGGAAGATAGCTATTCCAACCACTACATCCCCATGGGCTAAAAACAGTGGCACAAAATGAGAAGTATTTGAAAGTTTTGAAAGGTACCACATGAAAATTTACTTGGAATGGCTTTGAAATACCATGCATAGGAATTTATAGTGGACACGATGGCAAACTTGGTTTTTGGGAGTTGGATGCACGAGTAGAGCTCATACTCAGTACAAAATGAGGGCTAGCAAAAGACTGGGAGCGACCAACTAAGAGAGCAATAACGGACATAATCATGCATAGCAACAAAATATCATTGAAAGAAGCATAAAGTGGTATCACAAGTCAAAAACCAAATGATCATAGAGGCTATATGCGACTTATTTTGTAGTCAACATGTTTGACTCTAACATGTTGCCATAAGCCTCTATGATCATTTGGTTTTTGACTTGTGATACCACTTTATGCTTCAGTTAATGATGTTTTGTCGCTATGCATGATTATGGCCATTATTGCTCTCTTAGTTGGTCACTCCCAGTCTTTTGCTAGCCTTCATTTTGTACTGAGAGGGAATACTTCTCGTGCATCCAACTCCCAAAAACCAAGTTTATTCCAATGTGTCCACCATATCTACCTATTAGCAATTTGCTATTCCAAGCACATTCAACTTGCTTTTATCTATCCTTCAAATTAAACTTGTTTGTGTTATGTGAAAATTAGTCAGTAAAGCTCTCACGAACCTGACGGCACACTTTACTTTTCTCGCTTTTAATAAATTTGACATTGTGGCTCTCTTATGTTGATGTTATGCTTGCAAGTTATAAGTTGGAAATTAGCCCAGCCATGCCGTCATGGGGCAAGCTTTCAACATTGCACTTTCTTTCATTTAGTTGATATCGTGATCTTTTGTTTATGGATACTCGCAATGTGAAATAAGTTGGAAACTTGTGAGCTCATGGAGTTTGTATATGTGTTAGAGAAACACCTGTGATATGGGGTGGCCTGATCTTCTCGTGAGCGATGCGATGGTGATGATGGCAGCGGATGATTGTCGGGGATAACTTGGTGTCACCGATGAACTCTCCTCGCTTGAACCCTGATGCCAATGCAACAGCTCTCAAACCCTGTAGGATATTCATGACTCCACACACTTGCGCACGTAGCCATCGACCACGAAACGGTAGTTTGCAATCTACTAATTCCCAATGGAACAACAGATCACACTAAACTTGCAGCAGTATATCACCAAATCCAGATGAATTGGTGCAGAGGAATTTAGATGAATGCTTACAGCAGTTCAACGAAATAATCTGTAGTCTAAATGTGGTCTAACCCTAATTGAGGGGGCGCCCAGGGGTACTTATAGATGGCCGGGCGTCCTCAGCAAAGACCTGGCCCAAAACATGCCTGGTTTGGGCCCAAACTGACTCGGTTCGACTCAAACAGGTACATACCGACCCATATATGGGTTCGACCTAATTTTAGCACGCAGGCCATGTGTGTAGCGCGCCTTAGACGTGTAGACATCGTGTCGTAGGCAGTCCTAGTGCATCATCACGTGCTCGTGCTCATCCAGAATTGATCTTCTTCACGTGGTGATGTTCTCCATGCTTGTGGCGCCGGCCTCCCTCTCCTCCCTCGCGCTCTCTTGCTTGATCACCACGTCGTGCTCCATGTGTCGCATCTCCTCGCTCCCTCAAACCCCTTCTTCTCCAATGAACCTGATCATACATATGAACAAAGACTTAGGCAGTATAAAATTCTCATTACAATAAATATCAGATTCAACAAGGAGTGAGTTCACCTGCTGTTGTAACAACTTAGCACGGGCTTGAGTAATTGGTCTGATCCTAATCTCGTCATTGAACTTATCTTGATCAGCAACAATAGGATCATCAACAGTAGGTGGAGATGGCTGTGTAGTAGGGATGTCCTCATCATCTCCCCCCTTCAAAAGACGTCGACCTTGACGCTGCAAGGTCATCTCCATCATATGGTGATAAATCAGCAACGTCGAAACTGTTGTTAACACCACCAAACTCAGCAATAGGAATATCAATCGAGTAGGCATTATCATTGATCTTGGCAAGCACTCTATAGGGACCAGCACCTTGGGGCCTCAACTTGGAACGCCTAAGCAAAGGAAATCTGTCCTTGCGCAGGTGCACCCATACCATATCACCGGGCTGAAAAAGAACCTGCTTTCTTGACTTGTTGCGAGCAGCAGCAGTATTCTTCACTTTCTTCTCAATAGCCTCTCGAGTCTTCTCATGAATTTTCTTCACAAAATCAGCTCTCTTTGATGCCTCCATATTAACCCTCTCATGCAATGGAAGAGGCAACAAATCTAGTGGTGTAATAGGTTTGAAGCCATACACCACCTCAAATGGACAAAGCTGAGTAGTAGAATGTACCGCCCTGTTGTATGCAAACTCCACATGCGGCAAACAATCTTCCCACTCCCGCAGATTTTTCTTGATCATTGTCCTCAACAACTGTGACAAAGTTCTATTCACCACCTCGGTCCGGCCGTCAGTTTGGGGATGACATGTAGTGCTGAACAGCAGCTTCGTTCCTAGCTTTCCCCATAAGGTCTTCCAGAAGTAGCTCATGAACTTGACGTCCCTGTCAGAAACAATGCAAGCGTACAATATCCCTGAAAAACAGGTTAGCCACATGCGACGCATTGTCGCTCTTATGACATACAATAAAGTGTGCCATTTTAGAGAATCTATCCACTACCACAAATATAGAATCATGACCATGTTTAGTTTTTGGCAATCCTAGCACAAAATCCATACTAATATCTTCCCATGGTGTAATAGGTGCAGGTAGTGGTGTATACAAACCGTGAGGCTTCAGCTTGGACTTGGATGTGTTGCACACAATGCAGCGCTGCACATACCTGTCCACATCACGCCTCATCCTGGGCCAAAAAAAGTGATCAGCTAGCATGAGTAATGTCTTCTCACGCCCAAAGTGACCCATCAAACCTCCAGCATGTGATTCCTGCAATAAGAGCAAACGCAAAGACGACTCCGGAACACATAGTTTGTTAGCTCGAAAAAGAAATCCATCATGTATGTGATATTTTTCCCAAGCGTTTTTCACAGCACACAAACGGTATGCTTCAGCAAAATCATGATCAGTTGCATAAAGCTCACAAATACTCTCTAAACCAGGAATATTAATTTCAAGTTGTGTCAATAACGTATTCTTCCTAGATAAAGCATCAGCAACCACATTATCTTTTCCCTTCTTATGTTTAATGATGTACGAAAAATATTCAATAAACTCAACCCACTTAGCGAGACGCCTATGCAGGTTGGATTGTGCTTTCAAATATTTCAAAGCTTCATGATCAGAATGTATGATAAATTCTTTTGGCCACAAATAATGTTGCCAAACCTCAAGAACTCTAACAAGTGCATACAATTCTTTATCATAAACAGGATAATTCAGTCTAGCACCAGATAATTTCTTAGAAAAATAAGCAATAGGACGACCCTCTTGCATCAAAACACCACCTATGCCTATACCACTAGCATCACATTCAACTTCAAATTGCTTTGAAAAATCAGGCAATGCAAGTAAAGGTGCAGAAGTAAGCAAACGTTTTAATTCATCAAATGCATGATCTTGGGCTGCGCCCCACACAAAAGGAACACCTTTCTTTGTTAACTCATTTAATGGTGCAGCAATAGTACTAAAGTCTTTCACAAAACGGCGATAAAAACCAGCAAGACCGTGAAAACTTCGTACTTGACTAACATTCATGGGAGTAGGCCAATCTTGAATAGCAGCAATTTTAGATTGATCTACCTCTACTCCATTCTTAGAAACAACATAACCCAGAAATATGACCTTATCTTTTGCAAATGTGCACTTCTCAAGATTAGCATACAATTTATTATCACGCAGCACTTGCAAAACTTGTCTAATATGAGCACAGTGTTCAGTTTCATTGTGGCTGTAAATAAGTATATCATCAAAATAGACAACCACAAAACGACCAATGAACTCTCTCAAAACATGATTCATTAAGCGCATGAATGTACTAGGTGCATTAGTAAGACCAAAAGGCATGACTAGCCACTCATATAAACCAAATTTAGTTTTGAAAGAAGTTTTCCATTCATCTCCTTCTTTCATGCGAATTTGATGGTAACCACTACGCAAATCAATTTTAGAGAAAACAGCAGCACCACTCAATTCATCTAACATATCCTCGAGACGGGGAATAGGGTGACGATATCGAATAGTAATGTTGTTTATAGCTCTACAATCTACGCACATGCGCCATGTACCATCTTTCTTAGGCACCAAAATCACAGGAACAGCACAAGGACTAAGAGAGACACGAATGTACCCTTTATCCAGAAGAGCTTGCACTTGTGCTTGTATCTCCTTTGTTTCGTCGGGGTTGGTCCTGTAGGGGGCGCGGTTGGGCAAGGAGGCGCCAGGGATCAAGTCGATCTGGTGCTCGATGCCTCGTAATGGTGGCAGCCCAGCAGGTACCTCCACCAGAAAAACATCATCAAAGTCCTGCAAAACAGTTGAGACACCAAGAGAAACAGGTTGCATATCGTTAGAAACTAAGACCTCACCCTTGTACATGAGCACAAGAGGCATGGCTGTAGGATCCTCACTAAATTCTCTCATGTCTTCTTTGGTGGCTAAAACTAACAAGTTGGGCACTCCCTCACCTTTCGTTATATCACTCACGGCTGTTACATTATCTCGTGGAGGTGGCTGTTCGAGTTTCACTTCGGTCTTCTGACGAGATTCATTAACAATTTGCTGCGGTGACATAGGCAATAGGTTGATTTTCTTGCCCTTGAACTCCAAGTGATAAGTATTGGCTCAACCATTGTGTTGCACATGTCGATCATAGAGCCATGGCCGACCCAACAAGAGATGACAAACCGTCATAGGAACCACATCAAAATCTATAGAATCCTTGTATGGCCCTATCTCAAAGTTCACATGTACCATGTAGTTTACCTTCATCTCACCATTGTCACTTAACCAATGAATATAATATGGGTTAGGATGAGGTAAATATTTTAAACCCAGCTTGGCACATAACTCCTTACTGGCGAGATTGCGATAGCTTCCGCCATCAATGATCACCTTGCAAGCTTTATTGGGACCAACTAGTGCCTTGGTTTGAAACAGGTTGCAGTGCTGAGAATCAATATTGGGCTGCACACTCAACGTACGTGGAGAGACAACAATAATAGGAGAAGAGTCAGCATAAGCATCTTCACCTTCATCATCTGAACCAAACGGATCAGCATCTTCTCCGGTCTCATATCCGTTCTCAGTAACCACTATCACTTTGTTGTTGGGACAATCTCTTTTAAAGTGTCCCTTGCCTCCACACGTATGACATAGTTTTTCAGTAGCACGAGTCACGGAGGCACTCGAACCAGAACTAGCGGCTGGTGTGGTAGCGGGACGTCTGGACTGAGCTCCAGAGGTCGCTGGCCTAGTGGACGAGGAGGGGCGAGTAGGAGTCCCCTCTAGTGGCGCTAGGGCAGGGCTAGAAGGCGCCCTGGCAGTGTATCGACTGGCAGGTGAAAAGAGAGATTTTTGTTGCGCCTCTTCAGCAAGCTGTGCCTCAGCTTCCATAGCATGGTGAAGCAACTGATTCATATCATTGTAAGTATGATGCCGGACGATGTTCTTGATAGGAAGTCTGAGTCCGTGCAAAAACCATTGCATAGTCATCTAACTAGACTCTTGAACTCGCGATCACTGCATCAACAGTTCCATCTCCTTGTAATAAGCATCAACTGTCAAAAATCCTTGCTTCAGCTGTGTCAATCTATCAAAAACTGAACAAAAATAATTGGTGGGTACAAAACGAGCCTGCATGATTTCCTTCATCTCTGTCCATCACAAAACAGGAAGCTCATGAGCTGCTCGTCGTTGTGACAGAATATTATCCCACCAACGCAGGGCATAACCATCAAATTCTGAGGATGCAAGTTTGATCTTCTTATCTTCAGTGTAAGCATGCAAAAGCCACAGGTTGTCGATCTTGAGCTCCCAAGTGAGGTAATCCTCCACATCACCTTCACCATCAAATCTGGGTATCGAGAACTTTGGCTTCCCTAGAAAATCATCCTCAGCAGGTATTACACGTCAGGTACCAAGGCCATGTGGGGGCCGACCATGTTGTCCAAGACCACGCCCACGAGCATTGGGGCCTAGTAGATTGGCATTGTCATGGACACTGTCATCATCAGCAAAGTCAGCATCAGGCTGCACAGGCGGTGGTACCATGGGTCGACGCAGCTCCGCTAGGGATTGGTTCAACTGATCAATGTTGTGCTGGAAAGTAGTGAACTGAGCTTGCATAGCTTGAACAGTATCTGCGGTGCCTTGCACTTTGAACTGGAGTTGCTGATGTGCAGTCATAGTGTCGGCAGTAGAGCGATCCAACACCCCTTCCAGATGAGTGCGCAGTCCAACAAAGTCTGTCCAAACCACCGGTGTATCCCATCTTTTTCCTGCATCACATCATAACCACTAGTAGACATGATTAGTAGATTAGTGCACGAAATCAAAAACGTGTGGTGCCTCTCACAACTCACTCAAAAACTGACAAGAAGAGGTAATCTTACCATTCCAAAGTGAATAGTAGTGCATACCAGAACAAAGTATCAAGCTCGTGCATGGATGTAATGAAGTGAATACCGAGGGTATAAGAGCGATCACATGACAAACCAGGAATATATGGTGGAGCTGTAGGTATGGTATCCTAAGTACACCGCAAATAAGTCCTAGTGCTGATCGTACGACAAGACCCATGAAACACACACGGTGGAGATAAGCGAGGCAAAGCAACTCTGAAAAAGAGCTCAAGAGATATAAGTGACAATGCACTGTAGCTCGTGTTGCAATGCACAAGAGAGACGCTAGCACTGGCTCGATGAACAGGCACAAGATTGCGCACACGGCAGCAGCCTGATGAGCACGAAGTAGCTAGTCTCATATGGGTAAGCTCCTAACATGATGCTGTAGACAGGCTGTAGCTAAAGCGATCAAAATCGTGTAGAAGGGACGCTATATGGACACAGTGGTAACACGCTGTCGCGGCAGAGAAACCGACAAAAAATATGTCACAGCTGAGGTATACGACGCCGGAAACACACGGCAGTGCGACGACGACGTGAAACGGACAAAGTAGTTTGTCTCCTTTTTTTATATAGGTGCGGCATGTGCAGGCACGTCCCCCTTTTTTTTTGCTTTTTTTTTACTGTACAAAAATTGGGCCTAAACTGAAACGGCCCGAGCAGGCGCCAGACCATAGACGGTCTCTGTGCCTCGGCGCGCCGAGGGAAACGATAGCGCGCCCGACCCCAGACGCTATCCGCGCTGGGGCGAGGCCGCTAGCCGTGTTTTTTTTTAAACTGGCCAGCGATCGAATCTGGCAGCCCCATGTGATCTGGCTTCAAAAAAAATTCTCTCTCTCAACTAGCGATCGGATCTGGAGGCTGGAGATCGATAGCAACCTTTCTCTCTTTTTTTTGAGAAGTGTAGATCGGATCCGAACTAAGCCTTCCCCAACCCGGACTCCTCCTCGATCTCCAAAACGCCAAGAATAGGAGAATGTGGCGCGTGAACCAAGGAAGAAGAAGGAGATCAACGAGACTCAAGACAAGATCCAAATTCAAAACTACTATGCAGAAAAGATCGAGGAACCTAGACTCCAACAAATTGGATGAAAAGATACGCGAAAAGACGGTCAGCGACTAAAACTCAATACGGTGCAATCTAGGCTATGGCAAAACTAAGAACCCTAATTTTTTTTGAGGCTTTTTCTGGATAGGACTGAAAACAAAAACGAATTGTGGGGGTGAATTTGTGGATGCTCACCAAGTAAACCGTGGAAATCTGATACCAAGATGATATGGGGTGGCCCAATCTTCTCGTGAGCGATGCGATGGTGATGATGGCAGCGGATGATTGTCGGGGATAACTTGGTGTCACCAATGAACTCTCCTCGCTTGAACCCTGATGCCAATGCAACAGCTCTCAAACCCTGTAGGATATTCACGACTCCACACACTTGCGCACATAGCTGTCAACCACGAAATGGTAGTTTGCAATCTACTAATTCCCAATGGAACAACAGATCACACTAAACTTGCAGCAGTATATCACCAAATCCAGATGAATTGGTGCGGAGGAATTCAGATGAATGCTTACAGCAGTTCAACGAAATAATCTGTAGTCTAAACATGGTCTAACCCTAATTGAGGGGGGCGCCCAGGGGTACTTATAGGTGGCCGGGCGTCCTCAGCAAAGACCTGGCCCAAAACATGCCTGGTTTGGGCCCAAACTGACTCGGTTCGACTCAAACGGGTACATACCGACCCATATATGGGTTTAGCCTAATTTTAGCACGCAGGCCATGTGTGTAGTGCGCCTTAGACGTGTAGATATCGTGTCGTAGGCAGTCCTAGTGCACTATCACGTGCTCGTGCTCATCCAGACTTGATCTTCTTCATGTAGTGATGTTCTCCATGCTTGTGGCGCCGGCATCCCTCTCCTTCCTCACGCTCTCTTGCTTGATCACCATGTCGTGCTCCATGTGTCGCATCTCCTCGCTCCATCGAACCCCTTCTTCTCCAATGAACCTGATCATACATATGAACAAAGACTTAGGCAATATAAAATTCTCATTACAATAAATATCAAATTCAGCAAGGAGTGAGTTCACCTGCTGTTGTAACAACTTAGCATGGGCTCGAGTAATTGGTCCAATCCTAATCTCGTCATTAGACTTATCTTGATCAGCAACAATAGGATCATCAACCGTAGGTGGAGATGGCTGTGTAGTAGGGATGTCCTCATCAACCTGGGCCGCTAATCTAAGCCATGGATCATTCATGGTGGAAATTTACAGCATGCCCATATTGGACATTCGACGACGCATCTCACAATAAAAGACTATACCAATGGTAAATAAAAGAGATGCCGAGGTGTTCATTGTCTGTTTATCTTATTATTTTGATGTGGGCTTGTTCCATGTCATCGGGCAAGAGGTACCCTGTTGGCGGTTCTCGATGATACATGTATGCTTACAATGACAAGAACTTGCTTGAGACCTAAGTCGAGTAGCATGAGGTTTGAGTATTCGTACTTCACGGCACACGAGATTTTCAACTTATGATTTGTTAAGCATATGCTTCATAATTATACTCTCATTAACCTTAACCACTCAAGATGCCTATGATGGGGGCAATCAGAGCTCAAAGCTAGTAAGTATCATAATTTTTGGAGGTTTATAAAACTTGCAATCACTGCTTCCCTCTGCGAAGGGACTTTCTTTTACTTTTATGTTGAGTCTCCACCTTCTACCTTTATGCACCGTCTAAGAGAGCATAGTTGTCATTCTGAGTTTAATGTGCATAGTCCCAAAATTTATCATTGATTGATTCATGATTATGGTTTTGTTTGTTCTTAAATTATTTGTATCTAGTCGCCCTGTTAAACTTGAAGGTGTCCTATGCATTTATGTTTTGCTATTCCATGAAGGACAAGCTGAAAACCACTTTGCTATGTTTTTCTATATGGTTGAAACACACAAATGACTTTCAATCTATTATTTTTCATGATCTTTTGTTTGTGTTACTTTTCATGTTGTAACATGGTTGCTAAGTTCTATGGTTAGAATTGTATCTTTTATGCCCATGTTTAGAGTACTTTGATCTCAGCTTGCAATGCTTTACATTGACTTGATCAAGATTGTGTTGGCTGCATGTCATCTCAAAAATTATATTATTTTTATTGTTTACCTACTCGAGGACGAGCAGGAACTAACCTTGGGGATGTTGATACGTCCATAACGTATCTATAATTTTTGATGACTTTATGCTAATATTATGCTGTTGACACTTGTTTTTATATAAAGTTTATGATTTATTTGGACTAACCTACTAATAGTTGCAAAAGTACACAATGTTCTTGTTTTACACTTTGATGTGTAGGAATTACCAAGAATACAAGAGGAAACCTTGTTGGAGTCAAATCGGGACTTTCCAGATCTGTCCTAGAACTTTTATCAAAGATGGTCACGTTATGGGTCGAACACGGCGTCAAACGGAAAACTCCCCAATTACAAAGTTGTTGGAAATTTCGCGTGGAACGTTCCAGACATAAAATTTAACTGATTCCGTGTCCGGACGACCGAGATAAGCCCGCTCCACTGCAATCCTAGATGGGGAGACGGAAATCCGAGAAGCTATATAAAGGGAGGAAACCTAACTCGTGGGGGACTCCTCCACCCACGAATTACAGCCGCCAAAAGCCACGTTTTTGCCTCCCCCATGTATCCCATCTCCATAGGGGAGGGCTCCCAAGAAGCCATGAAGGAAGGGGGCTAAGGGGCGGCGCTCCCCCATGAAACCGGCGGTAGGGAAGGAGCTCCCCGCGCCGCCACCGCCGCCTCCCTGCACCTCTTGCTGCCCTCTTCATCGTCTTCACCGCCATCTCCATCACCAACTCCTCCTTGTATACAGTGGTTCATCCTCCCACACACCTCTGTACCGTCCTATGTAAACATGGTGTTCGATGCTATAAGTTATAATCCTATGATCTATGTCATGTTTGTGTAGTTTATTTGTCTTTTGATTGCTCGGTTGAATGTCTTTGGTTCATTAGAGTTGTATGTTGATATGGTACAGTCCTTTGGTATCCATTATATTTGTACGTGCATGGATTAAACATCATAGGGTTTGTAGTATGTGTAAGAGGAAGGGGAAGTTCTGCCGGAGTGATAGAAACCTGAGAACGCAAACCGGAACGTTGCACGTATGGGAGTAAGAGGACCATTAACTTAAGGCTATGGTTGGGGAAACCTTAATGCATTGTTAGTATTTGCGGATGCTTGCTAACAATCCAATCATAGTACTTGTATTTCCATGTAGTGAAGTGTATGTATATTTAGCCTCTCCCACATAGAAAACTTGGAAAAAGCCACCACTATTACCACCACCTTTCCACACTCATGGTACTGTTAGTTTATGGTTACTTAGTATATTTTATTGTTGCAGCACTAACAATTACTTTCTTGTATTTATTATCTTGCAAAGCTATCTCTCATACCCGTATTGTTGCTATAGTTTTATTTCCTAGATAATGCAAATATTTAGTGTGCGTAGATTTGTATCAGTGGTTGATAGAACTTGAGAGAATATTTATCCTACCTTTAGCTCCTCGTTGGGTTCAACACACTTACTTATCGAAAAGGCTACACACGATCTCCTATACTTGTGGAATATCAGTACCCTAAGAAATACTGGAATTCATGTCTTTGTAAGTCCTAAATGTGGCAAAAGACTGGGTAATGCCAGGTACCGAATTCAAGTCCAGGGACTTGAGTTTGAAGTAGGTAATAAGTTTTTGCTCAGGCAATTAGCTGGTTTCCTGATCCGTCAGAAGCACCAGGCTTGCTAACCAAAATCCCCATGAAAAATTAAGAATATAAAATATTCAATGAGATTGAGAAAGAAAGAAAGATGAAGAATGATCAAGTCAAAGATATGAAGATTTGAGATGCAACCCAAATATATAATTCTGGTAGAATCTCAGGGGGCTACTGACAAAGGTATAGATATCAAGGCCCATTATCTTAGTACCCCTAGATCCCATTCGGGTAATAGCCCAGTGGGAATTGTGTGTAATCATAGTTATAGTTAAAATACAAGATGATATCGTACACAAACATTGTAATTTATATCAAATCCGGCTGAATTCTCGATACCTGGCCACCTATATATAAGGGCCAGGAGAGGCCGGCCAGTTCTTCATCTAGGACATTTGCCGAGTTAACCCTCGTCACACGTAATAGGTTTTCCATCATATTGAAATTTTTGTTCGTAGGAACTAAAATGTTGTTCCATGGTATTTCGAGCAGTAAATTTGTGTTCCACCTTTACTCGCAGTTTGTTATGTACTCGTTAAAATTTTATTCCACCAGGTTAAAATATTTGTTCTCCAGGACCTAATTTTTTGTTCCATGGCCATGGGGCGACCTATTCCGCAATCGATAATGTATTCTTCTTTCTATCCAAATTTTTGCTCCCGACTTAAATTTCCATGGACTTTGAGCGGTAATTTTTTTTATGTATCCCTTTTTAATTATGAGTAAAATTTAACGTGCTGTCACTAAACGTTTACCTTACTCTCTGAAAAAACATGGACCGGTCCCACCATATAGAGTACTCTATCAGTTCATGGACACGTCCCGTCACTGACTCCATGCTCCATGCTCCCTGCTCCCACTCAGTCACTCCTCTAGTCTTCCCGTCACTGACGCAACATATATGTCCAGTGCCGCAACTTTGCGTGGTGTAAAAACTGGCAAAGATAGAAGAGAGGGAGAAGAAAGGGACACGTATTGACAGGGGTGGACTTTTTTTAGGACGGCCGTAGCTAGCGTGTCGCGCCTGTAGAAAAGGAGTGCACCTCTTTTTTAGGCCCACATCGGTAAAATAGTACTCCCTCCAGTCAGAAATAACTGTCGGATACTTAGTACAAACTTTATACTACACTAGTATAAAATTGCCGACAGTTATTTCCGATCGGAGGGAGTAGGAAATAAACCAACATAAGTAGGAGCTCTCTCGTACGGTAGACGAGCAAGACACGGACGAGTGCGCGCAACGTACGCAAGCTCGAGCGAAACAATCCTAGCAAAATACTTGGCCGACCCATTCTATTGATTTTTAAGAGCATCTCCACCGACGCTCCTAAAACGTGTCCAGTGCGGATTTTGGGCTCGGGATTCAAAAACGGTCCGCACCGGCGTCCCCAAAATGATTATTAAGAGCATCTCCACCGGCGCTCCCAAAACACGCCCGACGCGGATTTTGGGCTCGGGGCCCAAAAATGGTCCGCGCCGGCGGGGCCCCCTGGCCAGTGACACCACCGCTTTCCCGCCAATTTTCCCCATATCCCTCAATTTTCCTCACCAAACCCTCCATTTCCCGCTGCTCCCCGCCGGTTCACGCCTAGAGCACCCCCCCTCCCCCCGCCGCCGCCGCCTCGTCTCCCCGATCCCTACCCGCCGCCTCTCACCTTCCACGCCGCCACCCTCGGCCACAACCATGCCACCAAAGAAGGCCGCGGTGGGGATGAAGAAGCCACGCGCGGTGGCGCTGAAGGTGAAGCCACCGGGCATGGCCGACGAGGATTGGGCGAAAGAGCTAGCCCGGCGCGCCGTCCTCACCGCTGATCGGCAGCGATGCCACGCGATCCAACGCCAGGTGGACGCGGAGGCCGCCCAGTCCGCGTGTTTCGCAAGTTACACCGCGAGCTAGGCAACGAGCGTCGGGGATTCATCGCCGGTGGCGGCTCGAAGCGGCACCGACAATAGCATGTTGTTTTCGCCGAGGCTACCCCCGTCCCGCATGTCTCCGGAGTTCGGGGAGAGCCAGACAAACCCGTGCACCGATGACGGCGGCGTGGGTGTGTTCTCGCCGGTGACAGCGCCCTGGCCAGACGGAATCCACGTCAACCTCAACGTGGACTACACCGCGTCCGAGTCGCCGGACATGCGCCGCACCTCCAACATGTCCGCCGGTGCCACGCCCGATGCCACCCGCTCCCTATTCGATGAAATGCCCGACGACCACGAGGTGTTCGGCGAAATGCCCAACGCCCACATGATCTTCAATGACGAGGAGGGCACAGCGTACATGTCTGACTTGATCAGCGGCAGCGTCCCCGGCGAGGGATTTCAAGATGGTCAAGCCGAGGGCGATGAGATGGAGGAGACAATTGAGGTGGTCAACACCGACACCGGCAAGACCATCGGCAAGAGGAAGCCGCGGGCGGGATCGGCCGGCATCCACCATTCCAAGTGGAAAATTTTGGAAGATGAGTGCCTCATTGAGTCGTGGAAAGCGGTGAGTCTTGATCCTATCACCGGCGCCAACCAAACTCTTGGAAAGTACTATGCACGAATTCTAGATGAATTCAATGAGCGCCGCCACATTGGTGAGAATGCGACAATACAAATGAACCGCAATGAAGGTGCCATCTCTCATAGGTGGAGTGTGATCAAGACCGTATGCAACAAGTTTCATGGCAATCTTGAGACCGTGCATAATAGGAACCAAAGTGGGAAGTGTGCGATGGATCTAGTAAGTTTCTTGATGCTTATTTGTAGTTCATTGATGTTTGCTATGCTTGCTATGGATATATTGTGTTCATTTATGCTTGGTATGCTTGTAGTTCATTTCATATTTGCTTTGTTTGATGCTTGTAGTTGGTTGATGCTCTCAAAATGTACAAAAGGGAGAACGAGGGGAAAGAGTTCACCATGATGCATTGTTTCCAAAAACTCCAAGGTTGCAATAAATGGGATCGAGTTCGGCGCACACTCAATGAGGGCAAGACCGGTGAAGAAGGGGCAATTCCGGCGATGCCTTCCTCCGAGGGACGGCCTACCGGGACCAAGAAGACCAAGGCGGATAGGAATGGTGGCTCATCCGGCGGCGGCTTCAAGGCCGGCGTCGGCATGTTTGTGGACTCCATGAACGCCAACTCCAAGGAGCTCTATGATAGGTCCGATGCAAGGTGGAAGGATATCAAAGAAACTCAAAAGGAGAAGTTGGCGCTTGAGAGGGAGAGGGTCCTAGCCACCAAGATAGAAGCCGAAGCTACCTTGATCAAGGCCAAAAATGATGCAAAGAGCTTTGAGTTGACCAAGATGGTGGAGGAAGCCAAGATCTTGTCGATGCCACTGGAGGGCATGGATCCATTGACCAAGACATGGTACATGATGATCTGTGATTGCATCGCGAAGGAGTTGATGAGTGCCCATGAGCCGGAGGTGGAGGAGCCGCGGGTTGTGCAGCCGGAGGTGGAGGAGCCGCTGGTGGTGCCGCCGGTGGTGGAGGTGGTGGAGGAGGTGGTGGAGGAGGTGGAGGACGTTGACAAGGAGGTTGAGGAGGTGTCGTCATCTCTTTTAGCACTCCATGAGCCTTTGATGCATCTTTTTGGTAGCCATGTGTTCACGGTGATTTGGTTACCCAGAGTGGGACCAATGCATGAACTTTTATTTGGCATGTAATCTATTGAATCTCGTATTTGAAACTTCAAATGAAATACATGTCAAATTATGCATTTTTCAATATATTTGACATATTTTTGTGGCCAGCGTTTTGGGGCCACCGTTGTGGGAGCCCGGCCCCAAAATTTTGGGAGGGCCTGCCGGCGCCACCAAAACGGCCCGTCCGACGCCTTGCCGGCCACCATTTTGGGGGCGCCGGTGGAGATGCTCTAAGCGAAATCAAGGACGATCGATCGGCAGTTTGTTCCTCGCAGGCTGGTTCGTTGCCTCGCTACGCACGCGCTTGTGAGGATCGCTGGCCGTGCCCAACGACAGACCATCTATGTGGTTGCACGAGACCTTCGGGGCTGATCAATCTAAATTAAACAAAGGACTCCATCTGATAGGGGTTGACCCCAAGGTTGTGGCCCGATCTTCACGGATTCACGAGATTTGTGGCGGGGAAAGAGGATGAACATGAAGAACATGACGAACCCGATGAACACGACACACAAATCGAAGGGCAAACTCACACACACAAGATACACACCAGTTGTCCTCGTTGGCCCGATTCACCAACTCAATAGAATCACAAGGAAGAGACTCCAAGAGTAGAATTCCTTGTGAGAGATTGACTTGCAAGGGATAGAATTCCAAATGGGGAAGAGACCAATCAATTGGATAGAATTACACACTGTTGTATGCAAGAGATCCAAATCAAGGTAGAATTCCCCAAATAGAAGAGATCCCAAACAAAGAGGGTGATTTCTAGATGGAAGATCTAGTAGGGTTCCCACAAGGGGTGAGGCATCATGCCAATTCTTATCTCAATTCATGTCTCTCTTAGGGAGGGGGAGAGTGACTCATATATATAGGCAGCCACGAGCTAGGGGTAGTTTGGTCACTAAAGAGATAGAAGACATAGGTGGCTTCATGGCCAAAATGGAGTTGACTCGGGCAGACCGGCTATAGCCGGTGTTCAGTCCGGCTTTAGCCGGTCTAGCTTCAGCTGCCGCCTCTTCTTGCGGCGCTTCCAAGCTTCTTTCCGGTGGTTCTTCTTCTTCCTTCTCTTCAACGCCTCGATGATGTTGGACTTGAGTGTGGATGTTGTTGACGCACATGATGCGGTGGTGTCTGAAGGCCACCCCGTATAATCTCCCCCCGCTTCAAAGAACATCGTCCTCGACATTGACTCAACATCATCATGTAGGGGAGGTAGATGTAGGCGCTTGTACTTGGAGTGCGCCATGTTGTCGTACTTGCAAAGATCGGTTTGGCAACTCTTCAATGTTTATTCACCTTCCATGAGGCCTACAAAGGTCATAAGCAAAGCGAAAAAACACTCAAAGAGTAGCCAATTCTTAGAGTTTACGGCATGAGTTTGTGAGTAGAAGGAGGTCACCTTACAAAGTTGTTGATGTGCTCTCGTTGTAGAAGTGTTTGATTGAAACCAGTCGTGGGAGCGCATCCACCAATATTATCCACGTGTACCTATGTGCAAGAAAGACCAAGCAAAGTATGTGTGTGCGTGATAGGGGACCATATCATCAAGGACATGTCCATTCTTGTTCACAACACAATTAGCACAACACAAGTATAATAAAGGGAATGCATATGCAAGGTCTATGTGTAAGCAAATTGTTTGAACATCTTCCAAGTGTGGGAACACAAAAAATCCATCAAAATTTGAGAAGACCATGGTGTCCATCTCATGTTGAAAGATATGCATATTATTGCGCTCAAGGCTTTGGAAACAGCAAGTAGTCAACATCCTTGAAGCAATAATAGGAGAGTTTGGAAAAACACATACGGCAAGATGTCAAAATCATCATCAACATGTGTGCAAACAAACCATAGGAAAGAACAACTTTTCATCGTATTTGTTGCAACACAAATCATATTCATCCAAAAGTAGAAGAAAACATCATTATCACAAGTGGTTATGCATCCCAACCAAAAGAAAGGGCAATTTGTCAACTTGTTGGATGCAACACCAATGAACTCAAAGCGGGAACACATGTGACAAGTCATGTCCAATATAGCAATGTGGTTGCACACAAAACAAAAGAAGGAGAAATCATTCAACATATATGTTGCAACACATAAAGCATCAATGTTCAATATCATGGGAGCATGATTATCACAAGTGGCACAAAATTCATCGACATTCTTGCAAAGAAACCATATGGAAGAGCAAGTTCTCAACATGTGTGATGCTTAGCATGTGAAGGGTATGCGAGCGGAGTTTGGGATTGAACTCACAAGTATTATGCTCTCAAGAGCTCTTTTCGCCAACTTGTGTTCAATAGAGGTTGACGTTATTGTCCGTGTACCTACACACATCAAAGATAGCAAAAACAATGTGTGTGCATGGTAGATGAATACATCATCCATCATGATGCATCTCTTTATTTGCACATCACCGTTAGCGTCAAGCAATATATCATAATATTCATGGTAATTATGCAATTTATATGTGCAAACATGCTTATCATGTGCAAATGCAAAATCTTCATTATTTGAGATAGCTATGGGGGCCTTCTCATTGTCAAACATATTAACATTATTGCAAACCAAGCATTTGAAAGAGCAAGTATTCAGCATTTTGGTTGCATTAATGGAAGAATATTGCAAGCATTGGGCACAAAACATGTTCACAAACTTATCCTTGTTGTCAACAAACCTAGGGAAAGAGCAATTGTTCGGCAAGGTTGTCACAACAAAAGTATCATTGTCATCATTGCAAGCAATACATGAGAAAGAGCAATTGTTCAACATATTGCATGCAATAGGAGATAAAGTGAAGCACTCATAGCTTAGCATGTTCATGTCCACTAGGGGAATCATGGCATCACCAACACCTATGTTGTTACCTTTGTAGTTGCACTCCTTTGAGGTGGGTGTTCTTAAAGTAGGTAGCTCCATGTGGCCGACATGCTCATCATCTTCTAAGCACGGTGTATTATCATCAAGTGTATGCACTATGTACATCTTTTCCAAGGTTGGCTTTGCTTCATCCATGGAATCTGTTGCAACATGAGAGAACACACTTGAGATAGAGGGTAAGTTGTTTGAAATCGAAATGGCCTCACTTGACCTATCAACTACCACTCTTGTCTCACTCAGTGTATCACTCATGCCCTCAAAGTGGAAGCATTCACTCTCACATATAGTGGATGCACTCATCCCACATATAGTGGATTCACTCATCTCACATATAGTGGAGTCCCTCGTCGCCATGGAAAGGACGGTATCATTATCCGAGCAACCTAGCAAAGAAGAAGACAACACAAGAGGAGTAGAGGTTAAGTTGTTAGAAAGCAAAATGTCCTCACTCAACTCATGTTGTGTATCACTCTTGCTCTCAATGTGTAAGTGGCTCTCATCCTTGCGTGGGATAGGTTTCTTCCTCTCACATAGGCTATCAAGATGTTGTTGATGGTTTGCACCATGCTCTTGAGGGTGAGGTTGTCGATGGCGCTCATGGTTACCCCCATGGTTGAAGCATGAAGATCTTGATGATCGCGACTTTAAGCGATGACATTGATGAAGAAGTTGTTGAAGCTTTGCATTGACATCATCAAACCTTGAGTTAAACGTGGCATTGATGGAGGCGAACCGTTTGTCCATGGCGAGGCGGTGGTCATCAAGTTGTTGGTAGGAGTCGGCGAGCTTTTTGTCCATGGAGGCGCGTCGTGCGTTGAACTCATCCCTAGACATGGTCACAAAGCTAAAAGTATATTGTGGAAAGTGAGGTGGTTAGAAAACTAGAATTGGAACACTTCCCGTAGAAACTATTGAATTGATGAAACACCAAAGGACAACCGTGGTGCACAAGTTAGAACACACGCAAAAGGCTATATAGTGGATGTGTAAGAAATATGTTGAAATGCCAAACGAAATGATCAAAAGAAAAGTCTATTGTCAAATGTGGGTAAAATCCGAAGGCAAATGTCAAGAACAATGATCTATGTCAAGGAAACATGGAAAGACATACAAAAAGATATAATGGGGTTAGTGTGACCAAGGAAGTGAGCACAAAACAAAATGGTCCTAACGAAGACTATTAGCTCAGTGTCACACCAACGCAAGAGAGACCATAGCCTTGTTGCATAAGAAAGAAGCAACAAGATTTGCACAAGATACCACTTTTCTCTTTTCTCTCTTTTTGCTTACAAGCTTTGAACTCCTTTGTATCGGTGGAACACACACTCTTTTTGTATTTTTGTGCGATTCTATGCTTAAAAGCTTATTTGCTATCTATTTATGTCACACAAAGGCTTTTTCCTCTTTTGTGTATCTTTCTCACCGAGCTTGCTTTGGAGCATTGCTCAACTTACGCACACACACAAACCCTCTCACGGTCGTGACACTTGTGCAATGCTTCGCAACACTCGAAAAGCCACTCTCAGTAGGATAGGTATACAAAGGAAGAAAAACAGGGTTACAAAGATGGTGCAAGTTATACCTATGCAAAGGTTAGGCGGTGTCAAAACACATGACTTGCGGCGATGTCGATGAAGGTGGAGTCAAAAGACTAGTTGAAGTTCCAGGGTGTCGATGCCTTCGTCGTGATGATGATGTAGGCGCGGTAGTATTTGGCACGAACAAGGCACGCAGAAACCGAAATCCGAACACACGCGTCAATGCCCAAAATTTTGGGGCAAAAATGACTCACAAAAGTTGTCAAAATGATGTCAAAAGGGGTAATATGGTGTTAAAATGGGTGTCAAACTAATGTTGGTGGATGTATACTGGCTATAGCCGGTGTCACGGCTGGCTATTTTCGGCCTGTGTCAAGGCGAAGGCATTGCTGTTCAGAGCGTGCGCTGGAGCGCAGTGGCTAAGTTGGCGGGGCAGCCTGCTGGCACGGGGCTACACTTAGGCGGAGCTGGTGGAGTGGGCCAGCGGGTGGGGCAGAGTGCTGCGTGAGGCGGCGCTGGGGCCGGAGCAAGCGGAAGCTAGGAGGCGGCCTTGAACCAGGGTAGGCAGGGCGTGCTAGCCGAGCTGGGGCCTGGCGAGTGTGTTGGCCGGGGCGAGGTGGGGCGGGCAGAAGCTGGAAGGCGCAGGGCGTGGCGAGCTGAGGCGGAGCTGGTGTAGCGGGCACGTGGATGCGGCGCGACGTGGATCGAAGCGAGCGATGGAGTCGGTGTAACACCCCAACTTTTCTAACCAAGTTTAAGTAGTGTTTAGTGAGCCAAAAATGAGGGCCAACAAAAACCTTTTTTGTTGACCTCTGGAAATGTTGTTTCTTGCCTGTTTGTCCTAGTTGTTGTATTAAGAATATCTAGGGATTTATTTTCCCAAACAGCTATTGTTTGCACTAGAAAATTCATAGGAAAAGTTTTATAACTCTAAATGAGTTAGATCCACTTTTGTTGGATTCATAAAAATCTTATTTTTCTGTTCGAATGCTGTTTGTATGTTTTGAATGCCTAGAAATACCTGAGTATTAAATTTGGCTTATTAGGGTTTGTGGTTTGACAAAATCCCCATAAAATCTTAGAATGTGATAAATGGTTGAGATCACTTGGACTAGATCAGTATTGTGTTAGGTTAGATACTGGTGTTTGTCTTGGTGTGTTATGTTTTTTGTGGTGAAGTGTGTGGTTTCTTTGTGTTAGTGTGCTTATTGCTTTAATTCTTATCGGCGCTAGATTCGAACGACACCAGGTTTCCTGAGAAAGGGGAGGTATTTAAATATCAGAAGGAAGACCAGGGACACGCTAATCAAGGCAAGCCATCTAAACTTGATGCATATCTGAATCCTATTCACTTACTTTGCATTGTTTCATAAAGGTTTATTAAATTGCATGTTTTTTTATATTGCTATAGTTCTTATAGCAATTAATTGTTGGCTCAAGCTCCACAAGCCAAATTGTTATCATCCTTCGAGATGACCCCCTTTGAACACCTATTCATTATCCCTGCAGTAGTGGCTTGTTGGTAGCAGCAAAGCCCTTGGAAAACCTCTAGTGGAGCCAAAAACTCTAGGTTAGGAACACTCAAATGGGTCTTTGAAAATGATTTCGAAAACCTTGGAATGGAGTGCTATTCCATTGATGGATTTCAAAAATGAGTTTGAAAATAAGGTGGGGATGTATATCCCAGAGTTGGAGGCGGGAGTTTTTCAGAAATGATATTGGTGATCACTAAGTGTTCGCTCAAAACAATTAACCCGTGCAACCACAATTACCTTGGTATGGGACGGGGCTTAGCTCGTAGTTTGTTTATTTTAGTACGGGAGTCTCATAACTATATAAGGGTACGCGGTACCCCAGAATCCGGATTGCAGCAAGTAAATGGGCAATAGTAAATCGGGATCCAGTGAGGGATTTATCCGGCCGGAAGACACTATGGGTCTCCTGACGTGGCACTGGGGTTACGCTCGAACATGGAGGTAGACTGCCAGGATGTGCCGGGGAGGTACATACTCCATAGGGTAGATTCCCGTACTAAGGTAGATAAGCGAAAGGCTTTGATCGGGTGCTTGTCGTGGCATATGATGTTATGCGGGGAAGATGCCCACACGATGAGTATCCGGATGATTGTGGGTAAAGTGTACAACCTCTGCAGAGTGTAAATCTATTCGAATAGCCGAGTCCTCGGTCATGGACAGTTGGGACGACCGTTACTTAGCCCAATGTCAGGTTTTGGTTTTACAAGAATGTTTTTGGAAAAATGGAGAAAGGTGCTAGACGGAGTACTCGGAGGGTACTGTCGTGGCACGGTTATGATTTAGAGTACTTGCAGGATACTGCCGAGGGAATGGAGATGGTCATGTGTGATTGACCTAGTTTTATAAAGGGAGGTGGTCATGTTTGATTGACCACCGACTCTCTCTTGAAAACCAAATGAGTTTCCCCCTTTCCTAGAGATTTTACTAAAAAGGTTTCCTAAATGTTTTCTTTAATAAGGATATAGAAATGTCGTAAGACATGCCATATCGACACGAGAAATTGACTAGATGGGATAAACTAGATTAGAGCCTTTCTACTTGCTATAGCCAAACTGCATGACAACACTTCCTCTTAGATAGTTTGCGAGTACAATTCCAAAATCTACTCACGGCTTTGTCCCTGGCTATTAACTTGGTCAGATTATGAAGAAGGTTAGGAGGACAATGGTGAGGAGTACGATGACGCCGGTGCGAACTAGGAACGTCTCCCAGTCAGTTGCCTGTAGGGTAGTACGCTTGACGTGGGTCATCAACGCTGCTTGGTATCCGCTACTTAGTTGTAAACTTGCCCTGCGTGGCAATTTCAGTCTTGGTCATGTGACCAATTGTAAGACTATTATATTCGATACTGTAATGGATGATGTAACTTTGATATCAGCTCAGTTATGTGGACTCACGACATACTGATCATGGGATCGTGAGTTGTATGCATAACGGGAATCCCGGAGTGGTAAACCGGGGTCCCCACAGTCGGGTGCAGGCGAGGAGCGGGAGCTGGGCGTTTGCACGGTGGCGGCTGCCTGCTCGCGGTGGAGTGAAGGGCGAGCAGCGGGGTGGCGTTGACTTGCAGAATGGAGTCGAGCGGGCCGGCTTTAGCCGGTATGTTGGCCGGCTTTAGCTGGTGGGCCGGCTTTAGCTGGTTTAGGGCTGGCTTTTTCCGGTTCGGACTATTTCGAGAAATTCTGGTCGAGACGTTTGTCGAATTGGGCAGAAATTCGGAAGGAAAATCGATGATTTCGAGAGAAATAAGAGGAATTTGGGCTAGAAAATTTGTGGCAATGTAGATCAACACCCAAGACATTAAATCTATGGATCAAAACCACACAAAAATCAAGAAATCCAGAGATCAAAATTCGAGGTAATTTTGGGGCTATTTTTTGGATTTTCAAAATTTATGGTGGAAATCACAAACAAGAGTAAATCCATGCAACCAAAAGCTGCTGATACCATATGATAGGGGTTGACCCCAAGGTTGTGGCCCGATCTTCAAGGATTCACGAGATTTGTGGCGGGGAAAGAGGATGAACACAAAGAACATGACGAACACGATGAAGACGACACACAAATCGAAGGGCAAACTCACACACACAATATACACACCAGTTGTCCTTGTTGGCCCGATTCACCAACTCAATAGAATCACAAGGAATAGACTCCAAGAGTAGAATTCCTTGTGAGAGATTGACTGTAACATCCCAAGATTTTATCAAATTTTGGGGGAAATTTTTTGCTTTTATTTTGTATGTGTTGATTGAAAATTCACAAGGATTTAAAAAAATTTGAGTTTAATTGGAAATTATTTCAAATCCTCTATTTATTTCTTGACGAACTTCTTTGAGAAAACCAAATATCAAAATATTATTTCCTTTCCTTCTTTATTCAAACCTATGCAAGCTTGCTTGCTAGGAATGAGTTTTCAAATGTGGTTATAAAGATTGTATGTCAGAATTAAGATTGAAAGAATTTCTCAATAGTTAATTTTACCAAATATTATTTCTCTTTTTTTTTCAAAGAAGTGTTTCCAAACCCTAACCTATCATTTTATGTTATGCAAACAAGCCCTCCTTGCTTTGCTCATAAAATTATACTGAAAACTTTCTATTTGTTTTGAAAACTTGTTTTATTATTGATTTAGAACATTGCTGTGAATTTTACAAAATTTCTAAAAATGGTTTGACTTGATTTAAATCAAATTTGCAAATAATATGGAAGAAATAGAGAAAATCAGAAAAAGAAAAGAGAAAGAAAAAGAGAAAATAAGAAAAGGGCCGCGGGGTCACTTTCGGTCTGGCCGAAAAAGGTGCCCACGGCCCACTTACCTTCGCCCCCGAAGGGGTACGCCGCCCGGTCCCTCCGCCCACTGATGGGCGGGGCCCGCACATCAAGGTTCTCCCACCTCCGGCCAGAGCCCTGCCCCAGCATGGCACTCGCTTGAGCCGTCCATCGCGCCCCCCCTGGCCGAAGCCCTAACCCCTCCTCCAAGACTCGGCGCCCTTAAATAGCCCCCCGACTCCTCTCTCGCCTCCCTCTTTCTCCCCCTCTGATGCGCTGCCAGGCCGCTCCGATTCCTCGTCGGAGCTCCGCCTCTCTGTGACCACCGCCGCTCAAATCCGGCGCCCACAGGTGAGATCGCCGCCTCCTCTTGGCCTCTTCCCACTTATGATGCCCAGGCGCTCCTCCCTGACCTCTTCTCTTCGCTTATTCCACAGCAGATCGAGCGTAGCCGCGTCGGCCGAAGAACATCGGCGCCTACGCCATCTCCAGCTGCCTACCTCTCTCGCTCTAGGACGCAGTCGACTTCGTGGTCTACACCATCGGGTTCCCCTCGTCGAGTTGCACCCCGTCGACCACTTCTACCTCCCTGGAAGCCTCGGAAGCATCACCGGCGCTCGATTCCAGTGCGCAAGCTCGTCGCCGGTGTCTACAGTGAACCCTAAGTGAGCCCCCTCCCTCTTCTTTCTTTTCTCGCCGTCAGATCGTGATCCAAGGGCCCCTAACAGATCACTTACCCGAAGGGGTATTAACTGATCCTGGCCGGCCAGATCTACTAAGATCCAACGGCGCCCAGATCGGATCCACCCAAACTAAGATCCAAGGGCCCCTAACAGATCACTTACCGGTACGCACCAGTAATAATGTGACACGTGTCGGCTCCCGAATCAAATAGAGTTCAAATTAGAAATTCAATTCTAATTCTAGCTAGATCTTTGGAAAATCGTATCTTTTGTTCTGTAGATCCAAAAATTGCAATTATTATGTCCCTGGATTCCTAAAAATGTGTAGAACACTATTCTGTAATAAATTTTTTCCTTTGAACTAGTTGAAAACATTCAAATTTAAATATGTGAGTTTGAGTGTTTTTAACATAGTTCAAATTCTATAAATCCTTTTCAGTTGATTCTTTTTGCAGTACGATCATATTGTTGTCCTCTATCCAGTAGAACTACTGCACAAATTACTTGGACCAATTTTCTCAAGTATTCAAATTCAAATGAAGATTTGAGTATTTCCTTCCTAAATTTAATTCTATAAATATCTTAGGCATAAATCTTTTTGTAAAAATTGCTTATCTTGATACCTAAAATCCACCAGAACACTTCACACACTTTTTCAAACTTATCCAAGTGACAAATCCACTAGTTCAACCTATTTGCAAACTATATGTGTTATTTGAGCACTTTGCAAAAATGAATCCTAATTCCTATCATGCAATTTGTGCACTATGCAAATGGTGTGAATTTTCCTAAGTCCTAATGATCACTCAAATCTACCATAACTTAGTAAAAATCTACTCTCTATCTTGCCAAGTGCAAAACTATCAAACTCCTCTCATCCAAAATTCTTCTAAGTGTTTTGACTACCCCTCCAACACTATGACATAGAAGTTTCCCCATATCAAGACCATGAAGAAGAAGTTGAAGAGAAGACAAAGAGTTGGAGGCAAAACAAGAAGTTGAAGAGAAGACAAAGAGTTCAAGGCAAAATAAGAAGTTGAAGAGAAGACAAAGAGTTCAAGGCAAAACAAGAAGTTGAAGAGAAGATAAGGAGTTGAAGTCAAAAGAAGAAGATCAAGAGAAGAGAGCCCAAGTCAAGAAGATGAAAGTGTTAGACCTCATGACTTAGAAATTAATTCTCCAACTTCTCAGACCAAGCCTAAGAATCTCCTTAAGCTATTCTGCTAAGTGTTCGACACTTCTTAATAATCTAGAAAACCTCCATCAATCTTTTGAAGTCTTTGACTTAGCCATTCTCTCCATCCATATCAAGTCAATTTCATGGCACAATCTTTTGTCCAATTATCACTAAGACAAATCAAGACTAAGCTAAAACAAATAAACACTTTTGTTGTCTTGTTTGATTATGATGTCTTGAATGGTGTGTTTATGATTGTGTTACTTTCCATCTTATAGTTGTACGGAGAGCTACGTGTGTTGATTAAGAGAAGTACAAATCTTCAGAAATTACTAAGGCAAGTGTCACTCTTGTTCATAAAATTCCCAATGATGTTTTACTATGCATGTAGTGTTTCTCTTCTTTTATTAATATGCATGCATAGATTGTTAGGCTTGCTATCTCCTATTTAGGATATCCCTGATTACCTTGTTAGAAGAAACACCGTAAGTGTAGATTGCTTAGTTGTTCTATAGAATTCGTGGTTGGGATTCCACATGTTATTTTATTAAGTTTGAGAACTATGTTTTGCAAAAACTAAGTAAACAACTAAGTTAATGAACCACTTGGGTGGAAGTGGTTGTTTTGGATTTATGTTGAGTGGTTCACCGGAGCCATGTCTATGGCGGTCGTGTGTATCTCACTTGTGGACGGCCACCCAGGAACAAAGAGATTGGAGACGTTCAAGTCATGAAGCTTCCAGTGCAACCACGAGTCATATGGGCTCTGCCTTGACTAACTAAGTTGCGAGAACTCAGCCAGACGGACAAAGGGTGGTAGTGATTTGTATGATGGAACGTGTCCGGGTTGGTCTGAGGGATTGCTTTTGAAAAGTCTCATCTTAGTCTTCACTTGGCCATTTGAGCAAAATGAGCATCATGGCAAAAGAGGTTGACTGAGTCTTGTGGGAAAAGTGCACCACCTCTACAGAGGGTTAAAAACTAAGTACTTAGCCGTGCCCCCGGTTACGGACAACTTTGAGCGACATGATTTTGAAGCTGTTCAAGGATCTCCTCATCCCAACTTCTTTAAATTAAAACTTAAAGGGACAACAAGGGATTTGTTGTGTGATCATAATTATGTGCACCTGGTGGATTCCTGTGTGTGCATAACTAACTAGGAGCACCTGGTGGATTCAAGCGTGTCCAATAGTGCTTTAAAAGGAAAATGAGATCTTTTGAAAAGTAGGATAAATAATTGCTTTTCTGCATGCTTAGCCTGAAGATCCACTTAGCCAAATATTCATGGAAGTGTTAGGATTCCATTTGAGTCCACCAAAAAGTGATATCTTGCCAATACAATTCAAATGTATTGTCCCTTTGTGGCTGCAATGTTTCATGTTGCAGGTTTTGACGATAAGAAAGGTATGACAGGGTTACGAGTCTATCCGCAGCATGTTCGCCTGTGCCACATGAAGAAGAAGGACTCCATGCTAGTTTTGATTTTGTTGTAAACTCTGATAGCTTTATGCTATGAGCATTGTAAAGATTCTTTATGTAATTGTTGGATCATGCGATGTTATAAAATGAGCTTTGTTTCTTGATATTACATCTTGAACTGTGTGTGCTTGCGTTTGATCCATGGACTAGCACTAAAAGGCACAGAGATTGTCATCTTTAAAAGGTGAGGTCACTACGGATGGTATCAGAGCATTTGTTGCCCTTAGGTTCGTGACCCTAGGATTGGACAAAGACCCCTTAGAAATATAGGAGTTGCTTTTATTTTTAAGTTAAAATTTACACACTCATTAGCTCGTAAACTCTTCCCTTGGTCATTTTTGCCTCTACTTCTCTTTATTTCAACTCAAAGACGAAGAGCTTCAACTTCAACACCTCAAAGGACTTCAAGATCCACCCATCTCCATCATCAAAGGAAGGAAATCGAAGAAGTCTAGAAGAAGAAAGACTAAACCTCAATAGTTCTAGGACTTAGAAATTCTTATGAAGGATCTTGATAACAATAGGACCAACGAACTGCCTTGCAAACGAAGAGCTACTTGCCCCACTCAAAGAGAATGACAAGATGATGAGAAAGAATAGGAAATACCACTAGGATTTAAAAATTTATCCATGTTTTTCCTTCTTGTTATAATATTCTTCACTACTTATTCCATTGTTTTAAAATCTTTTAGATGGCCAGCATCAACAAATCCATCAAGAAAGGACCCGTGATGACCATGACCCTGAAGTGTGAGACTGAATTTCCCAAAGCATTGAACAACCTCATGTTAAGCATGGGAATGCAAGGAGAAGTTGTCTACATGGGATTTCTCGTGTTTGATGAAGGTCAAGAGTATTGGTGGGTACAACTCCACCTATACAAGAATAAAGAAGACGACCACAAGAAGATGGGACTCTGGATGTTCTCCAACTCTATGATGTATCCATCATTCTTTGACTCTGCAAGATGTGCTGCATGGAAAGCTATAAAAGAACTTGGAGAGAGACTCAAGTGGAGACTTTATAATACTCAGAAGGACCTCAAAGAAGAAAAAGAGGATACTACTGAACTGAAGAAAACCATAAGCCAACTTCAAGGTGACATGGTAGAACTTGCATTCAAGCTTAGTGTTCAAGATAATCTCAACATCACCAAGGATGATCAGATTGCAGCTCTGAAGGAGCAGATAGACCGAAACAATGGATCTATCTGAAAAGGGGAACCAAGAAGCTTTAGTTGGACCTCCACTTAAGACTTTTAATAAGCGACGTCATTGTAATAAATGTTTATGATCATACCGACTTGTGGAATGATCGTACCTTTCATTTGTATTAAAACTTGATTGCATAATGAGTTGAATGCTTGTTGAATGTTTATTGATTGTAAGGTGATTGCCTTGAATTGTTGTTAACTGGTAGGAACATTCTTTAGAGCTTTCCACTCTATTCTTCTCCCTGTTAAAAAAAACCTAAACCCTACCCTAAAACTTAACAGATGCGTTGTCAAAGCCAGGACAGCCTCAACAACTCTCAGATGGACTTAGTGTTGCAGAGGATGATAGAGACGCATACCCAATTGACTCAAGTGGTAACCCAAAATATGATCAGCACAAAGAGCAATGAGTTACCCCCAGGAGTGCAGCAACTGCTAGATGCACATACTCACATTGTGCAAATGGCATCTCGGATCATGACTAACAACAACAACAACAACGCATCACCAAGTGATCCAAGAAATGACAAGCCCGAAGAACATGTTGTGACAAGAAATCAAGCTTGCAAACTCTGTGGAGATATAGGACATATATCTAAGGATTGCGGGGAGCAATGCCATAACTGTGGAAGAGATCGTAGTAATGAAGAATGCCGCTTGTCGAGGGTTACGTGTCTTTTGTGTGAAGGAACAAATCACATCCTCGCAGAATGTCATCTCTATGCTACGGTGGATGAAGTGAATCAACAAGTCAAGCAGAAGTTACATCACTCACTCGGGAAAGCAGGTGCTGAATTCGAGCCCAAGGAGGCAAAATATTTTGTCACCACCAAGAGAAACAACCCGAGCGGAAGACTACAAGTAACCAAAAATAACCGCATCATGATGTAGTATGAGAAGCGAGAATTGGAAGATCTTCTAGCCCTGGAGAAGCCAAAGAAGAAGAAAGGTATCAGCCAAGTTGGAAAGGATCTCAGCCTTGTCACTTGTTACAAATGTGGCGACAAAGGACATTATGCAAATAAGTGTCCTGAGAAGTACTCAGAGCGCCAGTAAATAAGGACAACTGAAGGATGACACACTATAGTGGGATATGATGGCACATCAACGAGCTACCAACGTAGAAGATGTCGTATGCAGCTGCTGTTTTGTAATAAATGTCATAAGGATTGTAAGGAGTGAAATAATAGACTATGTGGTGTGGGTAGTACTCTCATAATGTAATAAGGTGGAATGAAAGTCTTCATGTATCTTTTCGAATCAATCTTTTATACAGATCTCGCTTTAGTAATGTTGTTAATGCCCGAAAGATGAGGTTGTATGGAAAGCAAATTTCGCCAAGGGAAAGATCAATGAAGGGTTCTACTACTTGTGACACAATACCATATAAGATTTTTCATGCAAACAATAGCCAAGGACTCTATAGAAGTTTCAAATATATATATATATATATATGTGCGTAATGGGCTCAAACAATGGTTCAATCTCCATGAAAGTTGTTTTTCTCAAACTAGTGAGGTTGACCAAGAGTTAGTGTACGAGATGTACCAAACTGAAATACAAGGTAACGATTGGGTGCATTATTGATTGGCCCCCATGACGACTACTCAAATTGTTCGCTCTTGATATGAGGAATGGTAAATCTAGAGAGACATACCTACAAGAGGGACGATGTCGTTAAGCCTAAACCATACGATGGATAGGATACTATACCCTTATAAAAGGCAAGTGTTGCCAAAACGTAGGAATCCGGTGAGGATGAACCACAAGCTTACCAATGAAGATGACTTGCAATGGAAGATGACCCAGTGTAAAAACTATGGTGTGCCCCGTCTGAACCCAAAGACCTAGACTACCCACAAAAGTTTCTTTTAAGGGTGGTAGCCACCTAGAATCCCAAACCCATCTTTCTTTCTAGCCTCTCCAAATCTCGGGGACGAGATTTCTTTTAAGGGTGGTAGTCTGTAACATCCCAAGATTTTATCAAATTTTGGGGGAAATTTTTTGCTTTTATTTTGTATGTGTTGATTGAAAATTCACAAGGATTTAAAACTTTTTGAGTTTAATTGAAAACTATTTCAAATCCTCTATTTATTTCTTGAAGAACTTCTTTGAGAAAACCAAATATTGAAATGTTATTTCCTTTCCTTCTTTATTCAAACCTATGCAAGCTTGCTTGCTAGGAATGAATTTTCAAATGTGGTTATAAAGATTGTATGTCAGAATTAAGATTGAAAGAATTTCTCAATAGTTAATTTTACCAAATATTATTTCTCTTTTTTGCTTTCAAAGAAGTGTTTCCAAACCCTAACCTATCATTTTATGTTATGCAAACAAGCCCTCCTTGCTTTGCTCATAAAATTATACTGAAAACTTTCTATTTGTTTTGAAAACTTGATTTATTATTGATTTAGAACATTTCTGTGAATTTTACAAAATTTCTAAAAATGGTTTGACTTGATTTAAATCAAATTTGCAAATAATATGGAAGAAATAGAGAAAATTGGAAAAAGAAAAGAGAAAGAAAAAGAGAAAATAAGAAAAGGGCCGCGGGTCACTTTCGGCCCGGCCGGAAAAGGAGCCCACTGCCCACTTACCTTCGCCCCCGAAGGGGTACGCCGCCCGGTCCCTCCACCCACTAACGGGTGGGGCCCGCATGTCAGGGTTCTCCCACCTCCGGCCAGAGCCCCGCCCTAGCACGGCGCTCGCCCGAGCCATCCATCGCGCCCCCCTGGCTGAAGCCCTAACCCCTCCTCCAAGACTCGGCGCCCTTAAATAGCCCCCGACTCCTCTCTCGCCTCCCTCTTTCTCCCCCTCTGACGCGCCACCAGGCCGCTCCGATTCCTCATTGGAGCTCTGCCTCTCTGTGACCACCGCCGCTCAAATCCGGCGCCCACAGGTGAGATCGCCGCCTCCTCTTGGCCTCTTCCCACTTATGATGCCCAGGCGCTCCTCCCTGACCTCTTCCCTTCGCTTATTCCGCAGCAGATCGAGCATAGCCATGTCGGCCGAAGCACATCGGTGCCTGCACCATCTCCAGTCGCCTACCTCTCTCGCTCCAGGACGCAGTCAACTTCGTGGTCTACACCATCGGGTTCCCCTCGTCGAGCTGCACCCCGTTGACCACTTCTACCTCCCTGGAAGCCCCAGAAGCATTACTGGAGCTCGATTCTAGTGAGCAAGCTCGTCATCGGCGTCTACAGTGAACCCTAAGTGAGCCCCCTCCTTCTTCTTTCTTTTCTCGCCGTTAGATCGTGATCCAAGGGCCGCTAACAGATCACTTACCCGAAGGGGTATTAACTGATCCTGGCCGCCCAGATCTACTAAGATCCAACGGCGCCCAGATCGGATCCACCCAAACTAGTATGCACCAGTAATAATGCGACACATGTCGGCTCCAGAATCAATAGAGTTCAAATTAGAAATTTAAATCTGATTCTAGCTAGATCTTTGGAAAATCGTATCTTTTGTTCTGTAGATCCAAAAATTGCAATTAATATGTCCTTGGATTCCTAAAAATGTGTAGAACACTATTCTGTAAGAAAATTTGTCCTTTGAACTAGTTGAAAACATTCAAATTTAAATATGTGAGTTTGAGTGTTTTTAACATAGTTCAAATTCTATAAATCCTTTTCAGTTGATTCTTTTTGAAGTAGGATCATATTGTTGTCCTCTATCCAGTAGAACTACTGCACAAATTATTTGGACCAAGTTTCTCAAGTATTCAAATTCAAATGAAGATTTGAGTATTTTCTTCTTAAATTTAATTCTATAAATATCTTAGGCATAAATCTTTTTGTAAAAATTGCTTATCTTGATACCTAAAATCCACCAGAACACTTCACACACTTTTTCACACTTATCCAAGTGACAAATCCACTAGTTCAACCTATTTGCAAACTATAAGTGTTATTTGAGCACTTTGCAAAAATGAATCCTAATTCCTATCATGCAATTTGTGCTATTTGATTTTTGTTTCACTATGCGAATGGTGTGAATTATCCTAAGTCCTAATGATCACTCACATCTACCATAACTTAGTAAAAATCTACTCTCTATCTTGCCAAGTGCAAAACTATCAAACTCCTCTCATCCAAAATTCTTCTAAGTGTTTTGACTACCCCTCCAACACTATGACATAGAAGTTTCCCCATATCAAGACCATGAAGAAGAAGTTGAAGAGAAGACAAAGAGTTGAAGGCAAAATAAGAAGTTGAAGAGAAGACAAAGAGTTCAAGGCAAAACAAGAAGTTGAAGAGAAGACAAAGAGTTCAAGGCAAAACAAGAAGTTGAAGAGAAGATAAGGAGTTGAAGTCAAAAGAAGAAGATCAAGAGAAGAGAGCCCAAGTCAAGAAGATGAAAGTGTTAGACCTCATGACTTAGAAATTAATTCTCCAACTTCTCAGACCAAGCCTAAGAATCTCCTTAAGCTATTCTGCTAAGTGTTCGACACTTCTTAATAATCTAGAAAACCTCCATCAATCTTTTGAAGTCTTTGACTTAGCCATTCTCTCCATCCATATCAAGTCAATTTCATGGCACAATCTTTTGTCCAATTATCACTAAGACAAATCAAGACTAAGCTAAAACAAATAAACACTTTTGTTGTCTTGTTTGATTATGATGTCTTGAATGGTGTGTTTATGATTGTGTTACTTTCCATCTTATAGTTGTACGGAGAGCTACGTGTGTTGATTAAGAGAAGTACAAATCTTCAGAAATTACTAAGGCAAGTGTCACTCTTGTTCATAAAATTCCCAATGATGTTTTACTATGCATGTTGTGTTTCTCTTCTTTTATTAATATGCATGCATAGATTGTTAGGCTTGCTATCTCCTATTTAGGATATCCCTGATTACCTTGTTAGAAGAAACACCGTAATTGTAGATTGCTTAGTTGTTCTATAGAATTCGTGGTTGGGATTCCACATGTTCTTTTATTAAGTTTGAGAACTATGTTTTGCAAAAACTAAGTAAACAACTAAGTTAATGAACCACCTGGGTGGAAGTGGTTGTTTTGGATTTATGTTGAGTGGTTCACCGAAGCCATGTCTATGGCGGTCGTGTGTATCTCACTTGTGGACGGCCACCCAGGAACAAAGAGATTGGAGATGTTCAAGTCGTGAAGCTTCTAGTGCAACCACGAGTCATATGGGCTCTGTCTTGACTAACTAAGTTGCGAGAACTCAGCCAGATGGAAAGAGGGTGGTAGTGATTTGTAGGATGGAACGCGTCCGGGTTGGTCTGAGGGATTGCTTTTGAAAAGTCTCATCTTAGTCTTCACTTGGCCATTTGGGCAAAATGAGCATCATGGCAAAAGAGGTTGACTGAGTCTTGTGGGAAAAGTGCACCACCTCTGCAGAGGGTTAAAAACTAAGTACTTAGCCGTGTCCCCGATTACGGACAACTTTGAGCGACATGATTTTGAAGCTGTTCAAGGATCTTCTCATCCCAACTTCTTTAAATTAAAACTTGAAGGGACAACAAGGGATTTGTTGTGTGATCATAATTACGTGCATCCTGGTGGATTCCTGTGTGTGCATAATTAACTAGGAGCACCTGGTGGATTCCAGCGTGTCCAATAGTGCTTTAAAAGGAAAATGAGATCTTTTGAAAAGTAGGATAAATAATTGCTTTTTTGCAAGCTTAGCCTGAAGATCCACTTAGCCAAATATTCATGTAAGTGTTAGGATTCCATTTGAGTCCACCAAAAAGTGATATCTTGCCAATACAATTCAAATGTATTGACCCTTTGTGGCTGCAACATTTCATGTTGCAGGTTTTGACGATAAGAAAGGTACGACAGGGTTACGAGTCTATCCGCAGCATGTTCGCCTGTGGCACATGAAGAAGAAGGACTCCATGTTATTTTTTGATTTTGTTGAAAACTCTGATAGCTTTATGCTATGAGCATTGTAAAGTTTCTTTATGTAATTGTTGGATCATGCGATGTTATAAAATGACCTTTGTTTCTTGATATTACATCTTGAACTGTGTGTGCTAGCGTTTGATCCAGGGACTAGCACTAAAAGGCACAGAGATCGTCATCTTTAAAAGGTGAGGTCACTACATTGACTTGCAAGGGATAGAATTCCAAATGGGGAAGAGACCAATCAATTGGATAGAATTACACATTCTTGTATGCAAGAGATCCAAATCAAGGTAGAACTCCCCAAATAGAAGAGATCCCAAACAAAGAGGGTGATTTCTAGATGGAAGATCTAGTAGGGTTCCCACGAGGGGTGAGGCATCATGCCAATTCTTATCTCAATTCATGTCTCTCTTAGGAAGGGGGAGAGTGACCCATATATATAGGCAGTCATGAGCTAGGGGTAGTTTGGTCACTAAAGAGATAGAAGACATAGGTGGCTTCATGGCCAAAACAGAGTTGTTTCCAGCAGACCGGTTATAGCCGGTGTTCAGTGCGAATTTAGCCGGTGGGGCCGGCTTTAGCCGGTGTGGGACCGGCTTTAGCCAGTCCAGCTTCAGTTGCCGCCTCTTCTTGTGGCGCTTCCAAGCTTCTTTCTGGTGGTTCTTTTTCTTCCTTCTCTTCCACGCCTCGATGATGTCGGACTTGAGTGTGGATATTGTTGACGCACATGATGCGGTGGTGTCCAAAGGCCACCCCGTATCACCATCGCTTGGCATCGCTAGCTCCGGATCAGACATTGTTGTCTGCATGCCTGTTGCCGAGCGTAAGCCCCTACCGAGTGACGAGGGAATGACCCCTCGGGTCCTCATCATTGGCATACCTGCTACAACCCAAAAAAACAAGATGGGAACTCGAAGCCCAAGACTAATTAGGGTTCGCATACACATGTAACTGACTTGGACCGGATCCCGAGACCACGCCCCCATATAAGGGCGAGGAGGGGTGGCCAAGAAGGGGGTCTTCTTCTGATCTCGCATAGGCTAACACGTTCATAGGAAGCATGTGCCTCTCCTTCCACCTCCGCTAGATCTGATCTACGCACCATTGTAACAGCTCCAACTATACAAGCAATACAAGATCAGACAAGCAGGATGTATGTCTATCCTCTGGGGGGCCGAACTAGGGTAAATTCCTGTGTACTCCTATTTCTGTCTGAAGCCATCGAATCTGCCAGCGCCCATGCTCTCTCTATGATTCGAAAGCCCTCAAGCATGGACATTGCCGAGGTAGAACCTCGTCACCGAGCCTCCATTTCTCTGTGTCCAGAGTTCTGCCGTGGTTAGCTATTTTGGAATCAAATCAGTAAAAGCAGGGAAAAAGGACAAATAGATATGGATTCTTTTCTGGGTGATTATTATGGCCAAAGATGTCGTGGTGGCTGGAAGTCTGGCAATGTTTTTAATGATTATCTTGACCTGCTGGATGGTGTAGCATGTGATGAATCTAAGCTCAATTGGCAACTGAACAACGACGCAACAACTAAAGAATTTGAGTCATGGGAACGTCATGGGAATTTGATTGGAGATTATGTGTTAGACAATGACTTTTTGGTGACTAAACTGTGTATTACATGTGATGATTTTCCATATCCGTTGGTTTTGAGTGAAAATAAATTCCAGCATATGTTCAACCATTTTGATATGACCTCCAATAGTGTTATTGACTTTATGCCAAATAGCATGTTGCATGATCACTTATTTATGCCTATTGTAGCATGTTGGAGACCTTAAATTTTGGGTTATCAGTATTGGGATGGTTTAATGATGAGCACTGCAAAATAAATTATAATGATGATTTCTTCCTTTCTATATGCAAACTAAGTTGCCACACTTACTTTTGGAATATGACTAATCATGTGTGGAACTAAAATGAGCTCTTTTCTTGTGAAACAGTAAATGTCAAGCATGTTAGAGGAGTTAAAATGGATGACATATACATATATCATATGCACACATTGTCTCTTTTGTTAGCATGTTTACAGAATAAACATCGCCGATGATAGCTTTATTTTCAAGAAAGGGAGGATGCTATTGACATGACTATCTTGGATACAACCGAAAGCATTACATATGCATATATTTACCAGGTGATTTCTAGTAGTATTTCTAAAATATATTATTTATTTATTAAAGACAGAATTAGTACATACCAACATATTATATGCAGGTATATTGAGGACTTATTTATACCATGAGTTAAGATGAGGCTTTGGATGGTCCCCGTGCATAATACTACCTCTGTCCTGAAATAAGTGATGTGGGTTCATTTAAATTTACATGTATCTAGACATATTTTAGTACATAGATACATACAAATATAGAAGAATTCACATCACTTATATTTTAAGACGGAGAGAGTACATGCATTAGCTGGTGTGATTGTGCATGGAAAATATGAAGCCCTCAGCATGTGCAATAGCGAGAGATGGGGATCACCAACGTTGAGAAGGCACAGGTAGCCATGAACAAGCATGCAAAGAACTCGGCCAGCTCCTGTCGGTCATGCAGATGTGCCGCTAGATACGAGCCTGTCGCACGACAGACCAAAGTCGATCCCTGTCGAAGTATGGGCCACGAGAATAGTAGATCATATGCAGCCCAAAGAATGTCGCTCGATCTTGCACCACGGAAATGTCTAGGCGGAGCATGACTGTCTCCTCTAATAAATAGTCAGCCGCCAGTTAGGGTTAGAGGTGGATGTTTTTAGACTAAAAGTTATCCATTGCTGTAACTATGAGCTCGATTTTTGAGGCCAACGCCCAGAAGAAAATCGCCTATTCGGAATCACACCTCTTGAATAAAGCTTACATCTTTCATCCGCAATATTTTGATTGTAATATTAGTTCTTAATTATTCTCGATTTCAGGTAGGAATTAAGACCCTCACTGGTCAGGCTGATCGTATATCCACAAGATCGGTAACTCCTGAAGATTGTCTTAGCGATTGCATTGGCGCACGAGCTCTGCACGTGTAGTTGGATCGTCAAGCACGAACTCCATCAACAAATCGAATTATCCTCATCTCATCAAAAGATCGGACACCTTTGTCTCTATCACACTGAATAAAATATGGATTGGGGTGCAGGATATATTTGAGCTTTAGTTTTGTACAGAGCTCTTTACTAGCCAAATTGCTACAACTCCCGCCATCAATAATAACCTTGCACGCCTTGCCAGGACCGAATTTTTGACAAAACTGACCACTTCCGCCAACGGATTGTCAAAAAGATCACCTGTGAAATATTTTGTCAAAAAAGACCCCCTCTTGGTGGCGGCATGTCTAGCCAACTAACGCGTGGCACATGCCGCCATTGCAAGAGCCGACATATACTTGCCACCTGGGGTAGAGCCGGCATGTTGCCTAACATGGGCCATGCCACCTGAGTCAGATCCGGCACACTGAGGTGGAAGGTGGACAAGCATGGCGTGCAGGTGTCACGTGTCAGATCTAGACAATGTGCCGGCTCCATCCCAGGTGGCAAGTACATGTCAGCTCTACCAATGGCGGCACATGCCATATGTCAGTTGGCTAGACTTGCCGCCACCGAGAGGGGGTCTTTTTTGCCAAAAAAATTTGCAGGTGGTCTTTTTGAAAATCCGTTGGTGGATGTTGTCTTTTTCGTCAAAATTCTGCCAGGACCAACAACAACATTTGTTTGAAAAAAATTACTCCGCTATTCCGCAGAATCTGGGCTGACACTCAACAACTTAGGCGAACAAACAATGGTAGGCAGTGGTGACGCATCACCACAGAGCATATCATCATCATCATCATCATCATCTGAATTTGGGTTAGCATCATCACCTGTCTCATACTCTTCAGTTTCCTCATTTATCAACATAATCTTTTTATTGGGACAGTCTTGCTTGAAGTGACCCTTGCCACCACATGTATGACAGTTCATATCCCTATTTATTGCTGTAGAATGAGAGGAACCAGTACCACTACCAGTAGATTGTGATGTTCTCTTGGCATTAGAAATAACCGATTTAGGTTTGGAAGAAGCATTACCACGGAATCCAGAAGTACCACTAGAGGCAGGCACACTATTATCTGTCTGTGGGAAAAAATGACCTTACTTGCTGTAGAGCAAGGTCCAAATTTAGCATCCTTGGCCAATTGACTCTGTCTCACGTGCTTGATGAAGCAAATCTGTCATATCAAAGTATTGGTGATGCCAAACAATGTGTCGAATGTTGTAAGTTGAACCAGCAAGAAAACGTTGCATTGTTTGTTCCGGTGGTTCACGCACCCTAGCACGCTGCATAATCAACTCCATCTCCTGATGATAATCATCAACAGACTTAAGACCTTGCTTCAGATTCATCAATCTATCATAGAGAGAACGAATATAATTGCGAGGAATAAAACGAGCACACATCGCTTATTTCATACCCCTCCATGTAATAATAGGTGGATCTCGAGCTTCAAGCCTGGACTGAACAATATTATCCCACCAAAGCAATGCATATCCATCAAATTCCAAAGATGCTAGTTTTATTTTTCTATCCTCGGTGTACTCATGCATGCCCCATAGTTTTCCCACCTTCAGCTCCCAATTGAGGTACTCTTCCACATCAGTAGAGCCAACAAACCTGGGTACATTGAACTTGGGTTTGCCTAGCCCATCATCATCACGGTTGGCTGGTTGGAAAAAATCATCATCAAAGCGACGATGTGCGCCGAGAGGAGCAAAACCACGACTAGGCGGTATACCAGCACCTCGGCCTCCATTCCCACGACCAACTGGACCACCATGAAGCAATCTTTCATGATGACCAGCAGCAGCTGCAGCATTAGCGCCATCATGTTTGTGAATTTCATCCTGGATACTCGCATCAGCCTCATCATGATCAAGTGGTTGCTGGTGATGTGGACTGATGACCCACAAGTATAGGGGTGTATCGTAGTACTTTTGATAAATAAGAGTGTCGAACCCAACAAGGAGCAGAAGGTGTTGACAAGCAGTTTTGATCAAGGATTCACTGTAAATACTAGCAAACGGGTTTTCAGGGGTATTTGATAATGCAAATAAATAAAGTACGAGTAAATAAAAGACAATAATAATAATTGCTGCGAGCGGCCCAATCCTTTCTAGAGCAAAGGACAAGCTGGTTGTGTAACTTATGATTACCAAACGTTCCTAAGGACACACGGGAGTTTCTGTCGAGTGCTTTCACTTCATGCAGCTAAGTAATCTTCATTGGTTTGATAAGTGTTATGGGGGTGAACCTATGCTAGTGCACTATCCCAACTTGGACTAATACACACTTGTGATTATACCCCTTGCAAGCATCCACAACTACAAGAAAGTAATTAAGATAAATCTAACCACAACCTTAAACTCTGAGATCCTACACTCCCTGGTGCAATGGTTTCCTAACGGGGGTTTAGGTTTTTGTCGCTCCGGCAACCCCACAATTAGTAGCCAAATACACAATGCATTCCACTAGGCCCATAAAGGTGAAGTATCATGTAGTCGACGTTCACATGACACCACTAGTGAAATAGCACCACAACATATAAATATCAAACCATTAAATATTACTCAACATAGTTTCACTACTAACATCTCGACTTCTCCCATGTCCTCAAGAACTAAACGAACTACTCACAAGACATCATATGGATCATGATCAGAGGTGAAATAATGGTAAATAACAATCTGAACATAAACCTTTATTCAATGATTCCACTCAATAGCATCAACTACAAGAGTAATCAACACCGGGAAAGTTTCCCCTAAGAATTGGACAAGATTCAACCCAAGATATTACAGCGGGATGGCGTGGTGATGGTGGGGATGAAGGTGTTGGTGATGGTGATGATGATGATGATCCCGATGAAGTCCAACTCGATGGCGATGACGATCTCCCCTCTCCAGGAAGGAATTTCCACGGCAGATTTCTGCCTGTTGGAGAGCTTTCTCTCTCTCAGTGTTTTCCGCCCCGTAGAGGCAGCGGAGTCTATCTCTGATCCCCTCTTTTACTTAGGTTTTCGGGGACATCAATATACGCGAGGGGGCGATGGCAGAAGTGGGCCAGGGTGGCCACACCACTGGGTGGCACGGCCAGGGGCTGGCCCGCGCCACCCTGTGGTGTGGGCCCCTTACTGCTTCTCTTGCTCTCTCCTTCTGGCTACTTTCATCTTCTGGTAATATATGAATTTCTGGGTATTTTCCTGGAATTGCCGATCTTCAGAAATATGGTGTCTTGACGGTCCTTTTTCCAGCAGAATCCTAACTCCGATATCAAGTTCTCCAATAATCATCAAACATGCGAAAACAACAGAAACAACATAAGTATCATCTCTAAATATGAAATATATCAATGAATAACAGTAAATTATGATATAAAATAGTGATGCAAAATGGACGTATCAACCCCCACCCCCCCAAGCTTAGACTTCGCTTGTCCCCAAGCAAAAAAATGAACTCGGTAAACATGACCACAGGTTTATGGAGTGAAGTGTCAATAAACAAAATACGGACAAGAAGCATCACATTTACTAAGGAACAAATCAGAGTAGACAGCAACTTCCCTTCATATAACTAGACTTGCAATATCACAAGATCCCAACTTATTTCACATCGCGAGTATCCATAAACAAAAGATCACGATATCAACTCAAATGAGAGAAAGTGCAATGTTGAAAGCTTGCCCCATGATGGCATGGTTGGGCTAATTTCCAACTTACAACTTGCAAGCATAACATCAACATAAGAGAGCCACAATGTCAAAATTTTAAAAGCAAGAAAAATAAAGTGTGCCGTCAGGTTCGTGAGATCTTTACTGACTAATTTTCACATAACACCAAAAAGAGTTTAATTTGAAGGATAGATAAAAGCAAGTCAAATGTACTTTGGATAACAAATTGCTAATAGGCATGTATGGTGGACACATTGGAAAAACTTGGTTTTTTGGAGTTGGATGCACGAGTAGAGCTCATACTCAGTACAAAACGAAGGCTAGCAAAAGACTGGGAGCGACCAACTAAGAGAGCAATAACGGCCATAATCATGCATAGCGACAAAACATTATTAAAAGAAGCATAAAGTGGCATCAAAAGTCAAAAACCAAATGATCATAGAGGCTTATGGCGACTTGTTAGAGTCAAACATGTTGTAAGCATGCGCCAAGTCAACCCAAATAAAGCATCAAGGAGAAAACCAAATAAATGCTTCCATATAATAAAAACAATGCATGATTTTTTCAAAGGCTCATTAAGCAATCTCAGTCATTTGAGACAAGTCATGCTACATCAAAAACTACTAAGCATACTATCAAAAAGACATCAAGCATGGCATGCAAAAGTCTAAGCCGCAGTCTAAACAAGCTCCTTTTTGTACCACTTTTTGCATAAAACTTTTTTTCTCTTTTCCAACACCATTCAAACCTTTTTGAGACAACTCTTTTGATGAAAACCAACATAATCCTGAGGTCTAAATACACCTTGATGCAAAGATATAACAAGATCTGAACAAAAATCAAGGCGAAAAACGGAAGCTAAACGCAGTTCTAGAAAAAGAGAACACTCGTTGAACGATAAGAGTGGAAAATAGAGTGTTCTTGGCAAATGAAAAACGGAGTGTATCTTCTCCAAAAGAAATTTGTTGGGGTCCAACCATTTATTGCAGCAGACAAAACTAAAGAAAACTGAAAGCAAAAGTAAAGACGCTCCAAGAAAAACGCATAGAATATGAAGCAATAAAAATATAGTGTGTTGAAAGGTGACAGGATTTTTGCCGATGAAGAAGGGGTGCCTCGGGGGCATCCCCAAGCTTTGACGCTTGTACCTCTTGGATATTTCTTGAGGTGACATGGGCATCCCCAAGCTTGAGCTTTCGTCCATACTTGATCTCATCTCATCACTCTCCATTCCCTACACTTGAAAACTTCCTTCATACAAAACTTCACACAATTCTATTAGCAACGTTAGTATAAGCATAATAGTAAATCAACCCTTTTGGTTCAGTTTTAAACTAAAAAACACCACATATAAAGCATATACATACTACTATAGCAACTTCCTCAAAAGTTTCGTGATCAAAAGAACTCAAAAAGAAAGCGATCGAGAGGCAAACACAAATAGTGGCAGAAATCTGTCAAAACAGAACAGCTGACAAAGGTCGATTTTTTTGAGGACCTTCTGTTGCTCATGTAATATCCTGAAATTTTAAAGAGTAGTTTCGACTAAAACCAGCAGAGTTGACCAGATGTTGACTGTTGAACCATTCGTCGTATGCAAAATTAGCAAAAAAAACATGGTTGAGGTCGCCTCGACGAGTTGATCGACTATGACTACTTAATTACGTGAACCAGAGGTCAGATAAAATTGTGGAGAGCCAACTTATTTTCAGTCGTTGGATATATTTTGGAAATACAGTGTACTACAGTTTGGTATATAAAGAAAGGAAACGCTAACAGAATCCCCAGTCATCCCTGTCCCTCACTTGCCCAACATCCTAGTCGCTCCTTCCACCACCATCTAGGGTTCCAAGCTCTTGTTTCCGCCCCTGAATCGCTGCACAAGCCTCGCCGCTGCACGGCCGCAATCAACGCAGGTGTCATCGGAGGCCTGCACCACACCCCGCTCTTTGTTAATTCAATCCATCCCTGCAGTGTCCGGTTAGTCCCTTGACTCATTGGTTCTATTGTTTCAATCGATTGGGTGATGTCTAGGCTGGTAGTGCTAGTATACATGTGAGATCTAGGATCATTTGATTTTAATAATGATGGATCGTTGGCTAGAATCGAATCTGAAAAACTCTTGGCTAAAAGGAGTATACCAAGGACTCGTATACTTGGTTCAGTAGAATAAATTATTTCTTTATCTAGCACATTATGGCAAGTCTGTTGTATGCATCCACCCTTTGGTCATTAAATTGTATTTCTTCCTGGACTAGCTAGATGCTGCTCGTGGGTCAGCTAGTACTAGTCTATACCTAATAATAAAATACGCAAGGGTTCCATGGTTTGGTTCTTCCCGCGTCCGATTCATGGGCCATGGCCTGATTTTGGGGATTCCACCTTTCGTCGAAATTACAAGGACTGCCATTGGTAATCTATATCTATATCTATCTATACCTAATAATAACATACGCAAGGGTTCCATGGTTTGGTTCTTCCCGCGTCCGATTCATGGGCCATGGCCCGATTTTGGGGATTCCACCTTTCGTCGAAATTACAAGGACTGCCATCGGTAATCTATATCTATATCTATACCTAATAATAAAATACGCAAGGGTTCCATGGTTTGGTTCTTCCCGCGTCCGATTCATGGGCCATGGCCTGATTTTGGGGATTCCACCTTTCGTCGAAATTACAAGGACTGCCACCGGTAAGTGAAATTATAAATCCCGTAATGTTTTGGCACACGAAAGACTTCGATCTGGTTAGGTTGATTCCTTTGCCACCCATCGCGAGTTTCCTTCGTTAGCCTAAAGAAACCCAACTGACGCCCACCGACGCGTGCCGCAGCGCCCGTGGAACCACCAGCTAGCTCCGCCGTGTGCTCCAGAAACCCTGTCGGGCAACAACACCAAACACAGCTCTGCCGCGTGCCACTTGCCTCTAGCCTAGCTGTGACCTCCAGCAGCTCGTCCGGACGCGACGTGGCGACCATGCCGAAACCAAAGTGTCAGAACACACAGGGCCGATGGTGGTCGAGTTAGGCAAGGCAGCCATGAGGGAGGCAGTTAGGAAGCTCGTGGTGAGCGCGGCTGCGAGTTCGAGTGGGTCGAGGCCAGGGAGAGGATGTTGAGCGCGACAGCGATGTCTTCTCCGTGGAGACGAGGCCGTGGAGGTACTGGACGCGGTAGTCGCTGGCGTGCGTGGTCAGCGGCTTGTCGGCTCTTCTCTCGGTAGTATGTTGTTGTGCTAAGCGCTAACAATTTGAACCGCATAACCCGTCCAAACCACACCGTCCAAAACCGCTAATTTAGGGTTGGTTTGATGAAACCGTGCAAACCTAGGTAATTAAACCAGGGATGCCCAGGGTTACCCGGCGTCATGGAGGCATGACGTTGAGCGCGCATCGCATCAGGTGAGGCTGAATTGCTCGATGATTACTGCCGTCGCTTTTTGCCATAAGGAGCAGATACTTGCAAGAAATACGGAGGATGCTGTTGAAGTTTTTTTCAAACTGTGCTCTCTTAACAGAGTACACCACAAAGAAGTTTGTTTCAAACTAACAAGGTACTTGCTGATAAGGAATTAGAACTTATTATGTTATTTAAAGGGTACAAAAATCAAACAACATGTTCTATATACATATACTCTGCGTACACGTTGTTCTTTTTCTTCCTACCACTTTCAGCTTACCCAAAGCCGAGGACGGATTTTCTTGAAGAAAGGGAGGATGATGAGGATACAATTATGGATCATGCTGATTTTGAGTGTTTGAGCTGGAAGGAAATATTGAGTCTAATTGATGATTATTATAAGGTGAATTCTTTCCTAGTTGAAAAGAATGTCTTGATATCTCTGAATTATATACTACCTAAAGCAATGTACTATGTTGTATTTAGGTATGTCATCTGTCAAGATATCGCCAGCGGGAGGAGAGGGAGGACGGCGATCGAGAGACAAGTGGAGATCAAGTCTGGATGAGCACGAGCACGTGATGGCGCACTAGGACTGCCTTCGACACGATGTCTACACGTCTAAGGCGCGCTATACACATGGCCTGCGTGCTAAAATTAGGCCAAATCCATATATGGGTCGGTATGTACCCGTTTGAGTCGAACCGAGTCAGTTTGGGCCCAAACCAGGTAGGTTTTGGGCCAGGTCAAAGCTGAGGATGCCCGGCCACCTATAAGTACCCCTGGGCGCCCCCTCAATTAGGGTTAGACCACGTTTAGACTAAGGATTACTTTGTTGAACTGCTGTAAGCATTCATCTGAATTCCTCCGCACCAATTCATCTGGATTTGGTGATATACTACTGCAAGTTTAGTGTGATCTGTTGTTCCATTGGGAATCAGTAGATTGTAAACTACCATTTCGTGGTCGACGGCTATGTGCGCAAGTGTGTGGAGTCGTGAATATCCTATAGGGTTTGAGAGCTGTTGCATTGGCATCAGGGTTCAAGCGAGGAGAGTTCATCGGTGACACCAAGTTATCCCCGACAATCATCCACTGCCATCATCACCATCGCATCGCTCACGAGAAGATCGGGCCACCCCATATCAGTACTGAAAAGAAAACATGGGTTTATCTCCCAAGAGTGGTTTTCTTTAACGCCTTTGAGCTAGGCGCAGAAAGTGCAAATCAAGTAATATCAAGCGATGAAGCATCAAGTTCATAATTTGCTCTAAGAATAGAGTCAAAAAGTAATTTCTTCCTCTTTCTAGGGAAGTGTTCCATACCTTTCTTGAGTGGGAATTGATATTTAACGGTGCCTTCCTTCATATCAATGATGGCACCTATAGTTCGAAGAAAAGGTCTTCCCAAAATAATAGGACATGAAGCATTGCATTCAACATCCATAACAAGAAAATGAACGGGAACAAGGTTATTGTTAACCATAATAAGAACATCATTAATCCTTCCCAACGGTTTCTTCTTAGCAACATCAGCAAGAGGAACATCAAAATAACACTTTTCAAGCGGTGGTAAACCAAGCATGTCATAAATCTTTCTATGCATAATAGAAATACTAGCACCTAGATCACATAAAGCATGGCAATCAAAACCAATAACATGCATATCAATGATGGGCTCCCAACCATCTTCTAACTTCTTGGGAATAGAAGCTTTTTGTTTCAACTTTTCCTCCCTAATTTTCATGAGAGCATTTGTAATATGATTTGTAAAAGCAATATTCAAAGAACTAGCATTAGGACTCAAAGCAAGCTTTTGCAAGAACAAAATAACTTCAGATATATTGTAGTCATCAACATCAAAATCATTAAAAGAAATAGAGCTGTCATCTCCCATACTAAGAAAAATTTCAGCATTTTTTCGAGAAAAAGTTTTTGTAGTTTTGGGCTTTTTCGCACAAGGAGTAGGAGATTTCTCTACAACAATCAAAGTAAGAGGATTGCTAGCATTTGGAACAACATCATTAGAGGTGGTAATAGTACATACCTTCATATTTCTAGCCATCTCATCTTCTCTTTCCCACCTGGCATGCAATTCTGCTAACATCTTAACATTTTCATCAATTCTAACTTGGATAGCATTAGTAGCAGCAAAAGGATCAGGTTTAGCAGACATTCTATTAATCAAAGAAGATTGTGCATCAGACAAAGATGAAATATTGGTTTCAGCTTTAGAAACCTTAGCTTGCAACTCAGGAATAGCCCTGTTCAAATTATCAAGTTGATGACTAATAGTCTTCAACAAGGCGGATTGCACCTCCATGGTCTTGGTGAACAACTTGTTCTGCTCATATTGCATCTGCATAAAATTCTTAGTAGCCCTTTCAACTTCTAAAATCCTTTCTTCACTAGGCATTTTAGGTCTACCAAGATAGCCATTATCACTATTAAAAGGATACACCCTATAATTGTTGCTAGCAAAATTGTTCCTATAAGCACTGTTGTTGAAATTATTATTTCTAATAAAGTTTACATCAACATGCTCTTCTTGCGTAACCAAAGAGGACAAAGGAACATTATTAGGATCAACATGAGCTCTATCATTAGAAAGCATAAGCATAATAGCATCAATCTTATCACTCAAGGAAGAGGTTTCCTCAACAGAATTTACCTTCTTACATTGTGGAGCTCTCTCGGTGTGCCACTCAGAATAATTTACCATCATGTTGTCAAGAAGCTTCGTTGCGGCGCCCAAGGTAAGGGACAAAAAAGTGCCTCTAGCAGCTGAATCCAATAGATTCTTGAAGAAAGTTTTAGTCCTGCATAAAAAGTTTGGACAATCATCCAAGTAGTCAGTCCATGAGTGGGACAATTCTTTATCACAGATTTCATTCTTTCCCAAGCTTGAGCAACATGTTCATTATCAAACTATCTAAACTTCATAATATCACTATGCAAGGCTATAATCTTAGCAGGAGGATAATATTTTCCAATAAAAGCATCCTTACACTTATCCCAAGAATCAATACTATTTCTAGGCAAAGATAGCAACCAATCCTTAGCTCTTCCTCTTAAAGGGAAAGGAAACAACATAAGCTTAATAATGTTACCATCTAGATCCTTATACTTTTGCATCTCACATAGCTCAACAATATTGTTGAGATGAGCTGCAGCACCATCAGAACTGGCACCGGAAAATTGCTCTTTCATAACAAGATTCAACAAAGCAGGTTTGATCTCATAAAAATTTGCCTCAGGAGCAGGTGGCGCAATAGGAGTGCAGATAAAATCATTATTTTTGGTGCTAGTAAAATCACACAACTTGGTGTTCTCAGGAGTACCCATTCTAGCAAAACTAAAAGCCGACAAGTAAAAATAGCAACTATAAAGGAAATATTTTTTTTTGTATTTTTCATAAAACGATGCAAGTAAAAATAAAATAAAGCAAAACAAATAACAAAGTAAAAGATTGAGCATGAGAGACTCCCCTTGCAGAAATCTTCTTGCTCCCCAGCAACGGCGCCAGAAAAATGCTTTGATGGTGCGTAGTAGGCACCCAGTTGGGAACCCCAAGAGGAAGGTATGATGAGCACAACAGCAAGTTTCCCTCAGTTGTGAAACCAAGGTTTATCAAACCAGTAGGAGAAAGCCAAACTTCAGAAGGTGATGCTTGCTAGCTTCACGATGGCTCCAGACAATTTATATGGCGCCTCGTCCAGGGCTTTGCTTTGCACCAGCAGCAACGTGGAACCTACACACAACACAACCAAGAACTTTGCCCCAACTTACGATGAGGTTGTCAATCTCACCGGTTTGTTGTAAACAAAGGATTGAGCGTATCGAGTGGTAAAAGGTAATAGTATGCGAGAATGTAAATAGTGCGAGTAAAAGTAAACGGTAATAGCAATGTAAAGAAAATTGGACCGGGGTCCACAGTTCACTAGTGGTGTCTCTCCAGAAGATAAATAACAACATGCTTGGTAAACAAATTACAGTTGGGCAATTGATAAAGTAAAGATAGCGTACATATGTCATGAGGATCACTATGAGATTCACTCTAGGAATTACGACAAAAATACATAGACCGTAATCCAACTGCATCTATGACTAATAATCCACACTCCGGATGTCGTCCGAGCAACCATCGGGTATTAAGTTGTGAACAACAGATTATCGCCTTAAGAAAAGTGTGTAATGTAAACAATGCAAATGTCCTTGGACACAAGAATGTTGTTTTCTCCCTAGTGGCAATAGCACATCAACAACCTTAGAGGTTTTTGTCACTCCCCCAGATTACTAGAGGCATGAACCCAACTATCGAGCATAAAGACTCCCTCTTGGAGTCACTAGCATCTACTTGGCCAAGATATCTACTAGCAATGGAGAGCATGCAAGATCATAAATAACATAGAGATAACATAAAGATAATATTCAACACATCAACTTGACATACTACCAATACTCATCGGATCCCAACAAACACAACATATAGAATTACACAAAGATGATCTTGATCATGATAGGTAGCTCACAATATCTAAACATGAAGCACATGGTGGAGAATACAACCATCTAGCTATTGCTATGGACCCGTAGTCTAAGGTAGACTACTCACACATCACTCTGGAGGCAACCATGGTGATGAAGAAGGCCTCCGGTAGGATGCCGTGAAGAGCTCCTGGATCCTCCCGATCTCGCGACGACGACGGCGGCGGCTTGCAGTATGTTTTGAGGAAAAGCGATTCGTCCGTTAGGTTTTTCCCATCAAGGGGAATATATAGGCAAAAGGGCAGTGTCAGGAGGTGGACCAGGTGGTCTCACCACCTGGTGGCGCGGCCAGGCCCTGGCCGCGCCACCCTAGGGTGTGGCGAGCCCCTGGCTCCCCTCCGTCTCATCTCCGGACTTTGTGACGCTTCAGGGAAAATAGAAGTGATATGGGGTGGCCCGATCTTCTCGTGAGCGACGCGATGGTGATGATGGCAGCGGATGATTGTCGGGGATAACTTAGTGTCACCGATGAACTCTCCTCGCTTGAACCCTGATGCCAATGCAGCAGCTCTCAAACCCTGTAGGATATTCACGACTCCACACACTTGCGCACGTAGCCGTCGACCATGAAATGGTAGTTTGCAATCTACTGATTCCCAATGGAACAACAGATCACACTAAACTTGCAGCAATATATCACCAAATCCAGATGAATTGGTGCAGAAGAATTCAGATGAATGCTTACAGCAGTTCAACGAAGTAATCTTTAGTATAAACGTGGTCTAACCCTAATTGAGGGGGCGCCCAGGGCTACTTATAGGTGGCCGGGTGTCCTCAGCTTTGACCTGGCCCAAAACATGCCAGGTTTGGGCCCAAACTGACTCGGTTCGACTCAAACGGGTACATACCGACCCATATATGGGTTTGGCCTAATTTTAGCACGCAGGCCATGTGTATAGCGCGCCTTAGACGTGTAGACATCATGTCGAAGGCAGTCCTAGTGCGCCATCACGTGCTCGTGCTCATCTAGACTTGATCTCCACTTGTCTCTCGATCGCCGTCCTCCCTCTCCTCCCGCCGGCGATATCTTGACAGATGACATACCTAAATACAACATTGTACATCGCTTTTAGGTAGTATATAATTCAGAGATATCAAGACATTCTTTTCAACTAGGAAAGAATTCACCTTATAATAATCATCAATTAGACTCAATATTTCCTTCCAGCTCAAACACTCAAAATCAGCATGATCCATGATTGTATCCTCATCATCCTCCCTTTCTTCAAGAAAAGCCGTCCTCGGCTTTGGGTAAGCTGAAAGTGGTAGGAATAAAAAGAACAACATGTACGCAGAGTATATGTATACATAACAGGTTGTATTATTTTTGTTCACATGAAAAATATGTCTACTATACATCAAGCAACTTAAATTGCAGGTATAAGTGAAGTACAAAAAATCATAATCATGTTGAAAAACAAAGAGATATATAGTCTTGTTGTTCAATATTAAATTCAATTTTCTCAAAGAAGATCGATGATCAAATTTATGATGAACAAGGTCAAACCAGTCCAAAAAGTATAAAAACAAAATTGGTGTATGCCATGACTCAGCTGCGCTGCACTGATATGTAGAACAAATAGACCTATCATGATCAATACTCGCAGTGCACAAGATACAACTCAATGTGCAAATATAAGTGAAGTATATTGTAGTAGCATATGAATGCAACATGTGTCGGGACAAAGACAACGGATATAAAAATTCTGATCCTATTCTAGCAGAAGTAAAACACTCCAACACAGGTAACAGTACGTTGGTTGGTTGTAGTATATCAACTAGGCCAGAATATAGTTGCATACTATCGCGAACATAATCTAGTGTCCCACAACAAAAGGACTGCAACACATAGCATATAGGACTAAAAACAGCAAGTTTCAGTTTATTAATTCTATCACAGGTTATGCATATGTGATCGACAAGAAAATTATCATTCATGCTATATTCACCAATCAAGTTAAACATGAAGCAATAGGCATGTGTGCTAGAATTCAAATATGAAATTTCAGAAATCTTTTTCATAGCACAACGCAAACTAAGAGGTTCTTTTAGCATGATGGAATACACAATGTCATTCGATGGTATTCTAGCAAGTACTTCCTTATGTGTCAGCACTACCACATGATCAAAATCCGAAATATACAAATTATCACATGGTGTTGAAACATTAGTGCAAGATAAATCACTAGAAGGAACCAGCAAAGGAGTAGACTCACAAATATTATCCATAGCTGCTGGTTGTGGTTCCAAATCAGTACCTATGTCAATGACATGCTCCTCAGAAGAAGTAGGCACTAGAACATCCTCCTCAAGTGATAATGCACAAACCGGTGATGCAGGTTGTAAAATAGGTGGCTCCCTTTCTTCAAAAGCAACCTGCATATCACAAGAAACTACACTAGGAGTAGACAGAGTTACATTAGTTGAAATATCATCACATATCCTATCGTCGACTACTCTTGTGTTTTGATTTTTGCTCATACTCTCAAAGTGTATGCTCTCAACCTCACGTTTGGTGGAATCACACAGCTCACTGTTTATAACACTCTCACTCAATTTGGCTATGTGGCTCTCATTCTCACATGGGTTTTGAAGCACACCATGGTCAAGATGGCAAATAATGGGACTGCCACCATCCATTATGACTTTGTGCTTAGGCGACAAGCAGAACTCCTTTGTCCTCTCCTTGCGAAGAAGATGATTCTTATGAAACTGTTCAGCTGTTAGACGTAGCCAAGCACATCGCTGCTTATTCCACTTGAACGATACTGCTGGCCTATCACGACAAGGCTGAGCATGATAGGTGTGGAACCAAGGATAACCCAACATAATATGACAAGATTCAAGTGGCATTGGGGATACACCACAACGAATAACCTCGGTATGCCCTCTGTAAGTAACAGGAATGTCGACTATGTGTCAAATCAGCAAGGTGCCATATGAGGAACGCAAGAGGTATGGCGCTGTACTAGCACGTGTGGCTAGGTGCAATGTCTCGACGACCTCAATGCTGATTAAATTGATGGTAGAGATGTGGTCAATGGTGGTTGCAGCACATCATCTCCAATCATCACACCATAGTGAAAGAGACCATCACCGTCAAAGTTGCCATGTTCTTCCTCCCAAAAAGTGGCACTACAATATCTGTGGCGGAAAAAATGATATCTGCCAGCTTCCACAGTATCCGTAGCGTCATCTGCCATAATTAGTGCAGTAACAAATATGTATATATGGTGAAACACTCTACTCACTCAAAACTGACAAGAAAAGGTGAATCTTACCGTTCCAAGGGGAATAGCGATGCTTACCAGATCGGATAAACGACCAATACACTGATGTGAAGAAGTGAATACCGAGGGTATAAGAGCGATCACACGACAAACCAGGAATATATGGTGGAGCTATAGGTATGGTATCCTAACTACACCGCAAATAAGTCCTAGTGCTGATCGTATGACAAGACTTACGGAAACACACACGGTGCAGATAAACGAGGCAATGCAACTCTGAAAATGAGCTCAAGCGATATAAGTGACAACGCACAATAGCTCGTGTTGCAATGCACAAGAGAAACGCTAGCACTGGCTCAATGAACAGGCACAAGATTGCGCACATGGCAGCAGCCTGATGAGCACGAAATAGCTAGTCTCGTATGGGTAAGCTCCAAACACGATGTTGTAGACAGGCTGTAGGTAAAGCAATCAAAATTGTGTAGAAGGAACGCTATGTGGACACAGTGGTAACACGCTGTCGCTACAGAGAAAAGGATGAAAAACGTGTCGCGGCAGAGATATACGACGCTGGAGATGCACGGCAGCGCGACGGCGACAAGAAACGGACAACATGCCGAAGTAGTTTGTCTCCTTTTTTTGTATTTGTGGTGCCGCGTGTACTACACACAAAGCTGCAGTGTACGTCCCTAGTTTTTTTTAAATCTTTTTGCTCTGATACTAAGATGATATGGGGTGGCCTGATCTTCTCGTGAGCGACGCGATGGTGATGATGGTAGCGGATGATTGTCGGGGATAACTTGGTGTCACCGATGAACTCTCCTCGCTTGAACCCTGATGCCAATGCAACAACTCTCAAACCCTGTAGGATATTCACGACTCCACACACTTGCGCACGTAGCCGTCGACCACGAAACAGTAGTTTGCAATCTACTGATTCCCAATGGAACAACAGATCACACTAAACTTGCAGCAGTATATCACCAAATCCAGATGAATTGGTGCGGAGAAATTCAGATGAATGCTTACAGTAGTTCAACGAAGTAATCTTTTGTCTAAACATGGTCTAACCCTAATTGAGGGGGCGCCCAGGGCTACTTATTGGTGGCCGAGCGTCCTCAGCTTTGACCTGGCCCAAGACCTGCCTGGTTTGGGCCCAAACTGACTCGGTTTGACTCAAACGGGTACATACCGACCCATATATGGGTTCGGCCTAATTTTAGCACGCAAGCCATGTGTATAGCGCGCCTTAGACGTGTAGACATTGTGTCGAAGGCAGTCCTAGTGCGCCATCATGTGCTCATACTCATCCAGACTTGATCTCCACTTGTGTCTCGATCGCCGTACTCCCTCTCCTCCCGCTGGCGATATCTTGACAGATGACATACCTAAATACAACATAGTATATCGCTTTTAGGTAGTATATAATTCGGAGATATCAAGACATTCTTTTCAACTAGGAAAGAATTCACCTTATAATAATCATCAATTATACTCAATATTTCCTTCCAGCTCAAACACTCAAAATCAGCATGATCCATGATTGTATCCTCATCAAGAAGGTTTGGCTTTTATTTCATCCAATTCCAAGAATATTTTCTGTGTAGCTTTTCTGAAACACAAAAATAACAGAAAACAGGGAACTGGCACTGTGGCACCATGTTAGTAGGTTAGTTCCAGAAAATACATAAAAACGCCATGAAGTGTAACAAAACACAAAGCAAATGGTGTATAAACAAGCATGGAGCATCAAAAATTATAGATACGTTTGGGACGTATCAGAGCTCTTGTGGTGATCCTTCTCGAGGAGTTGTTGTTGTTGACGTTCTCGTATGTGGGCGCTTCATGATGTCCTTGTTGTTTGCCATCTTGATGTTGTTGATGGTTTGCACCATGCTCTTGAGGTTGATGTTGGCGACAATGCTCATGGTTGCCCACATGGTTGGAGCGTGAAGAAGATCTTGATGAGCACGACCTTGAGCAATGAGCCGCATTCCACCAAGAATCTTGAGGATCGCCATCCCTAGACATTGTCACAAAGCTAGAAGTATATGGTGGAGACCGTCTTGAAGGTTGTCGAGGAAGATCATGTTGGCGTTGTGCTTGGTGAGCCATTTGATGGTCCCGATTATCATGATGTGCAAATGCACGCTTGTCGTGATGGGGCCGTCTTAGATGTGAATATGAGTTTGATTCGAAGTATGTTGCGCCTTGCGCAAATCTTGGCCATGCCACTTTGGAGGTTGTGGTCTTGTATGGCATGGTGTAGAGGTTGTCCACCTCATCTTGCATGGTGTCGACGATGTGGTTGGTGGAGTCATCCATGCTTGAGTGGGCGGATTCGATGTCGTCTGCTACCATGTCGGACATGACGGAGTCCATGTCCACCATGCTCATATAGTCTAAGTTGTCGTAGAGGTCCATGTCCTCCATGTCCATGTGTGTAGATTTGTTATTGTGGTGGTCTTCCACCATTTCCTCAATGCTTGAGTAGTAGTCGATGTCGCTCATCATGGAGTCACCATCATGGCTTATGATGTCGTAGTCATTGTGGTCCTCCGTGTCCTCTCTGATAGGGTAAAGGTGCCCGATATTTCGATGAGACAATAACTATCGATTTTGGTGGAGGTCGACGTTGACGATCCGACTACAAACGTGCGAGACGTTGCGCCTTAGCAATCGATACAACAACTTCCGAGGCTATTGATCACGCCGGAGCTAGATCAACCTGATCACGAGGATCAATCCCTACAAGCAATCGAAGAACTAGCAAGAATTATAGATGCAATCAAGATATTGCGAATATAGATGAAGACTTTATTGAAGAGGTGAGATTCCGTATGTGCGTAGTACAAAAGATCGGTTTAACACTTGTGCCTATGGCGAAGAGTAGCTCGTGGCTAAGTCTTTAACTAAACAAAATCCGAGTTTTAACCTAATCTTTGCTAGCTATTTATTGACTCTGTACCGGTGGCGGATGCTCTGGTATCGTGAGGCTGCGTATGTCAACTGTTTATGTGGGCCGATGCCTCCATTGCTTGCCTGATAAATAAAACAGTCCATGTGGACCAAGGACCCCCCACATTTTGGGCTTTGCGTTGCACCACCTTGGTCGTTCCTGCCTGCTGACCAAACAAGCGCAGTTTGGCTGCTCATCACGTGCAAGAGCTAGCCCTGATCCCTTTTCCTTGCATGGTAATTGAATGACGGACAACTTACATGGTGCTAGAAGATGGCATCATTCAATTACCATGCAAGGAAAAGGGATCAGGGCTAGCTCTTGCACGTGATGAGCAGCCAAACTGCGCTTGTTTGGTCAGCAGGCAGGAACGACCAAGGTGGTGCAACGCAAAGCCCAAAATGTGGGAGGTCCTTGGTCCACATGGACTGTTTTATTTATCAGGCAAGCAATGGAGGCATCGGCCCACATAAACAGTTGACATACGCAGCCTCACTATACCAGAGCATCCGCCACCGGTACAGAGTCAATAAATAGCTAGCAAAGATTAGGTTAAAACTCGGATTTTGTTTAGTTAAAGACGTAGCCACGAGCTACTCTTCGCCATAGGCACAAGTGTCAAATCGACCTTTTGTACTATGCACGGACAGAATCCCATCTCTTCAATAAAGCCTTCATCTTTATTCGCAATATCTTGATTGCAACTATAATTCTTGCTTGTTCTTCGATTGCTTGCAGGGATTGATCCTCGTGATCAGGTTGATCTAGCTCTGGCGTGATCAATAGCCTCGGAAGTTGGTGTATCGATTGCTAAGGCGCAATGTCTCGCACGTTTGTAGTCGGATCGTCAACGTCGACCTCCACCATAATCGATAGTTATCGTCTCATCGAAAGATCGGGCACCTTTACCCTATCAGAAACTTTAGCCAACACTTTATTACTCTTAACCAATTGAATATGATTCAAATCAGGTTCTACTAACAAGCCACAAGGTTCAGTCTCATTAGCAATAATTTCACCGGATGCACTCATCTCAATGGAAGAACTAACTTCAACAATAAGGGCCCTCAAAACACTATGTATCACATTTGTTTGATCACATGATATATTAAGATCAACCACAACATGCTCTATGACATGGGGTATAACCACATCACTTGGCAATTCATCACAAGGCATAATTAAATCAACATGACGTTCATCATGTGGGGGAACAAAAGTAGTACCTTTACTATTACCTTGTGATTCCGGCTCAACTGTTGTAGGTACCACAATAACAGTTGGTGGAAATGGGTAGAAATTAACCTTCGTTAACGTTGGTGATGGTGACTCCTTCACGCACTTGTTTTCCATATGTCCACGTCTTCTTATTTTCTGTTCAGCTCTGCACGCAAGACGAAACAATTGTGCGACATAATACAACTCCGCATCCATTATGAGGTCCTGAATTTCATGGCTTAAACCTCTCCAAAATCTATCTATTAAATCTTCTTCACTTTCTTCTAAAAAGGAATACAACAAGGTAGTTTCTAAAGCATCATAATATTCTCTAACGGTGTAACTACCTTGAGTGAGGTTTTGTAATTTCTTAATCATGTCTCGAGTATAGTATGGTGGAAAAAACCTATGTCGCATAGCAAGTTTTAAATCATGCCAAGTAGTAGGTATATAATCAGGGTATAAACGACAATATTCACTCCACCACATAGAAGCAAAATCAGTAAATTTACTAATGGTAGTTTGTATTTTCTTTCGCTCAGAGAAATGATGGGAAACAAATATATCATTTATCTCAAACTCCCATTCAATATAAAAACCAGGATTATAACGACCATTAAATGGTGGCATGGAAACTATAACATGATCATGTGCTGGAACCTCTCGCGGTCGTTATTGTATTTTGCTAGGTGGTGGCACGTCTCCGATGATCGACGCAACCCAAGAACTTCTAACTCTAGAACCTGCCATGATTAGTAGAAGACAAGAAACAAATCGCAGGTATATGTTCCTATCAACTACTAGGATGGTGGCAAGTCGCTCACAGTATTTGCAACTATAAAATTCTTACAATTTCTTACCATGCAGCAGGTGGTGATCGGCAATCCAGCGGTGTCGAATAACTCCAGAAGCTTGATAAAGCGATAACAAGGCAAACATACAACGCATGATATAGAAATATGTGGAGCTGTAGGTAGACTTAATATATGTGGAGAAATATGCTAAAACCACTTAGTCGATGTAAAGCTGAAAATTCGCTCAAAGTTGTCAAGTGCTGGTCCTAGGTTAGACCATGCTAGAGACGTGAGCCTAAGACACAGATGAAAATCATGTAACCGTGGAACAAAGATTCAGACAACGAAACACTGGTTGGTAAACACAGGCCGATGATGGGAAAGATCAAAACAAGATCAGCGACCATATGGGCGTTGAACTAGAGTGCACGGAAGGCTGCTGGTGTCGGTAAAGTGACCAAAATAGACCACCCTTGGTAATGCCCCTGCATTGAAGACAACACAACTGATGTGCTTTGAATGTGTTGGAAACAAGCCACTAGATGCTTGGAAGATGTGACGTAGAAACATCAGCTGGTTTTCCTCATAAATGTGTCAAACTGAGCAAAATAGCAACACAACGTGCTCAAGATAAGATAGCACAACAAAATATGCTAGTGACAAATCGGATTTCCACCCAACTAGGCTAACTAGCCTACAAGATCTGATCGGTCCTCTCCTTTTTTAACCTTCTTTTTTACTCTTTTTCTCTCTCTTTCTTTTCTCTTTTTTTGACCAATTAAACTGACCAAAGGAACTGAACCGCTGATTTCTAGGAGACAGCCAAACTTTCCTTCTAAACCACGACGGTATCACCAGATCGATCTGATTTTCTGTGAGACCAAAACCAAGGAAAACAGCCACTGATTCACATGGATCGGCGAGCGGTGGCGACACACAAGATGAATGAATAGAATAAAAGATGGAGGGTGCGCAGCGGATGGTAAAAGGATGAAAAAATGATTCAGCGATGCGACAAAAGGTGACTAGAACTCGAAACTCTAAAAGACTAACAATAAAAACCAGCAACTCAACAAAACGATGCAACGAAAGTTTAACAAAACAAAAACAAAGTGGTTAGCAGAAATGCTAAAACTGGTTTTAGGATTGGATCTAATCTAATTTCTTTTTGTGAGGCTTTTTCTGGACAGTAGGTAAAAACAGATCTAATCTAGGGATAAATTGAGATTTCTCACCGAACAACCTTGAGCTCTGATACCACTTGATAGGGTAAAGGTGCCCGATCTTTCGATGAGACGATAACTATCGATTTTGGTGGAGGTCGACATTGACTATCCGACTACAAACGTGTGAGACATTGCGCCTTAGCAATCGATACACCAACTTCCGAGGCTATTGATCACGCTGGAGCTAGATCAACCTGATCACGAGGATTAATCCCTGCAAGCAATCGAAGAACCAGCAAGAATTATAGATGCAATCAAGATATTGCGAATATAGATGAAGGCTTTATTGAAGAGGTGGGATTCTGTCTATGCGTAGTACAAAAGGTCGGTTTGAAACTTATGTCTATGGCGAAGAGTAGCTCGTGGCTAAGTCTTTAACTAAATAAAATCTGAGTTTTAACCTAATCTTTGCTAGCTATTTACTGACTCTATACCGGCGGCGGATGCTCTGGTATCATGAGGCTGCGTATGTCAACTGTTTATGTGGGCCGATGCCTCCATTGCTTGCCTGATAAATAAAACAATCCATGTGGACCAAGGACCCCCCCACATTTTGGGCTTTGCGTTGCACCAACTTGGTCGTTCCTGCCTGCTGACCAAACAAGCGAAGCTTGGCTGCTCATCACGTGCAAGAGCTAGCCCTGATCCCTTTTCCTTGTATGGTAATTGAATGACGGCCAACTTCCATACACTTCTTTCTTGGACATGCACTGTGTATATGCTTGTATAAGAACGTGCATGCTTGCATATAGGCACACTACGTACACATCCAAAGCCAAGTTTGATTGACCCATGCATCTTCACATGTAGCTTATACAATAACTCAATTCTGCGTACAATAAAAATAGGTGTTGTACCTTTATCTTTATTAATAGAATAAAATACCAGATTATTATTACAAGAAATCACCTGATAAAAATACCCGCGAGTAGTATTTATGGTCGTATCCGAGATAGCTATGTCCACATCACTCTCCATCGGAGGTTGCGTCGTACCTAGACATTGCTCACACAAGGCAAGATATATATATGTGGAAGTGGTGGTGGTTAGAAAACTAATATTGAAAGCACTTCCCGCAGAAACAATTGAATCGATGAATTAGCCAAGGACAACCTTTTTGCACAAGCAAAACACACGAAAAAGGCTATATGGTGTATGGGTAAGATATGTGGAAATGCCAAACTAAAAGATCGAAAGAAAAGTCTATTGTCAAATGTGGGTAAAATCCAAAGTCAAATGTCAAGAACAATGATCTATGTAACATTCCAAGTTTTTATATCAAATTTTGGAAATAAAAAAATTGTTTGGTTTGTGTTGATTGAAAAATCACAGGGATTTAAAACTTTTGAGTTTAATTAAAAACTTCATTACAAAAAACTATTTCAAAACTTTCTGTTATTCCTTGAAGAACTCTTTGAGTAAATGGAATTTCAAAATACTATTTTATATTTATTCAAACCTATGCAAGCTATCTTGCAAAGGGAATATTTACAAAATGATTTATATAAAAGAAAGTATGCATTACCAACAAGGTGTTTGAAAATGAATTTCAAAATATCATAAAGTATTTTCCCTGATTTCAAATAATTATTTTGAAAATCCTAATCCTATTTTGCATTATGCAAATAAAACCATTTTGTCAAATTAGTAAATTTTTCTTGAAAACTAGTTTTATCATGAGAACTTGTCACTTGCTGTCTTGCATTGACATTTTGAATTTTAGAAAATTTCACAAGTTTGTTTGATTTAACTTGGAACCAAAATGCAAAAGTTATGAAGAAATAGAAAACAGAAAAAGAAAAGAAGAAACCAAAATAAAAAAGAAAAAGGGCCTCAGGGAGCCATTCCGGCACAGGCCTGGAGTATCATTCAAAAAAAAAAGGCCAGCTCGCCTCGCCCAGGGACGGAGGTCGTCTGGGGTCGAGCGCCCCCGATCGCTAGGATCGCTGCGGCTCGCACCCTAGCGCAGAGGTTGTCTGCCCCCAAGCGCCAGGACCAGCCCAAACAGCTTTGGCCCAATTTCAAGTTAGTTTAAAAAAAAGCAGAAAAACAAAATAGATAAAAGGGGACGTGCCTGCACATGCCGCACCTATATAAAAAAAAAGACATACTACTTTGTCCGTTTCGCGTCGCCGTCGCACTGTCGTGCGTATCCGGTGTCGTATATCTCTGCCGTGACACGTTTTTTGTCGGTTTCTCTGCCGTGATAGCGTGTTACCACTGTGTCCACATAGCGTCCTTTCTACACGATTTTGATCGATTTAGCTACAGCCTGTCTACAGCATCGTGTTAGGAGCTTACCCAAACGAGACTAGCTACTTCGTGCTCATCAGGCAGCTGCCGTGTGCGCAATCTTGTGCCTATTCATCGAGCCAGTGCTAGCGTCTCTCTTGTGCATTGCAACACGAGCTATTGTGCGTTGTCACTTATATCTCTTGAGCTCTTTTTTAGAGTTGCTTTGCCTCGCTTATCTCCACCGTGTGTGTTTCGTGGGTCTTGTCATATGATCAGCACTAGGACTTGTTTGTGGTGTACTTAGGATACCATACCTACAGCTCCACCATATATTCCTGGTTTGTCGTGTGATCGCTCTTATACCCTCGGTATTCACTTCATCACATCCGTGCACGAGCTTGATACTTCATTCTGGTATGCACTACTATTCACTTTGGAACGGTAAGATTACCTTTTCTTGTCAGTTTTTGAGTGAGTTGTGAGCGGCACCACACGTTTTTGATTTCGTGCACTAATCTACTAATCATGTCTACTAGTGGTTATGATGTGATGTAGGAAAAAGATGGGGATACACCTGTGGTTTGGACAGATTTTGTTGGACTGCGCACTCATCTGGAGGGGGTGTTGGATCGCTCTACTGCCGACGCTGTGACTGCACATTAGCAACTCCAGTTCAAAGTGCAAGGCACCGCAGATACTGTTCAAGATATGCAAGCTTAGTTCACTACTTTCCAACACAGCATTGATCAGTTGAACCAATCCCTAGCGGAGCTGCGTCGGCCCATTGTACCACCGGCTGTGCAGCCTGCTGCTGACTTTGTTGATGATGACAGTGTCCATGACAATGCCAATCTACTAGGCCCCAATGCTCGTGGGCGTGGTCTTGGACAGCATGGTCGGCCCCCACATGGCCTTGGTGCCCGATGTGTAATACCTGTCGAGGATGATTTTCTAGGGAAGCCAAAGTTCTCGATACCCAGATTTGATGGTGAAGGTGATGTGGAGGATTACCTCACTTGGGAGCTCAAGATCGACAACCTGTGGCGTTTGCATGCTTACACTGAAGATAAGAAGATCAAACTTGCATCCTCAGAATTTGATGGTTATGCCCTGCGTTGGTGGGATAATATTCTAACACAATGACGAGAAGCTCATGAGCTTCCTGTTTTGCCATGGACAGAGATGAAGGAAATCATGCAGGCTCGTTTTGTACCCACCAATTATTTGCATTCAGTTTTTGATAGATTGACACAGCTGAAGCAAGGATTTTTGACAGTTGATGCTTATTACAAGGAGATAGAACCATTGATACAGCGATCGCGAGTTCAAGAGTCTAGTCAGATGACTATGCAACGGTTTTTGCATGGACTCAGACTTCCTATCAAGAACATTGTCCGGCATCATACTTACAATGATATGAATCAGTTGCTTCACCATGCTATGGAGGCTGAGGCACAGCTTACTGAAGAGGCGCAACAAAAATCTCGCTTTTCACCTGCCAGTCGATACACTACCAGGGCGCCTTCTAGCCCTGCCCCAGCGCCACTTGAGGGGACTCCTACTCGCCCCTCCTCGTCCACTAGGCCAGCGACCTCTGGAGCTTAGTCCAGACGTCCCGCTACCACACCAGCCGCTAGTTCCGGTTCGAGTGCCTCCGTGACTCGTGCTACTGAGAAACTATGTCATACGTGTGGAGGCAAGGGACACTTTAAAAGAGATTGTCCCAACAACAAAGTGATAGTGGTTACTGCGAACGGATATGAGACCGGAGAAGATGCTGATCCGTTTGGTTCTGATGATGAAGGTGAAGATGCTTATGCTGACTCTTCTCCTATTATTGTTGTCTCTCCACGTACGTTGAGTGTGCAGCCCAATATTGATTCTCAAAGCTGCAACCTGTTTCAAACCAAGGCACTAGATGGTCCCAATAAAGCTTGCAAGGTGATCATTGATGGCGGAAGCTGTCACAATCTCGCAAGTAAGGAGTTATGCGCCAAGCTGGGTTTGAAATATTTACCTCATCCTAACCCATATTATATTCAGTGGTTAAGTGACAATGGTGAGATGAAGGTAAACTACATGGTACGTGTGAACTTTGAGATAGGGCCATACAAGGATTTTATAGATTTTGATGTGGTTCCTATGACGGTTTGTCATCTCTTGTTGGGTCGGCCATGGCTCTATGATCGACATGTGCAGCACAATGGTCGAGCCAATACTTATCACTTGGAGTTCAAGGGCAAGAAAATCAACCTACTGCCTATGTCACCGCAGCAAATTGTTAATGAATCTCGTCAGAAGACTGAAGTGAAACTCGAACAGCCACCTCCACGAGATAATGTAACAGCCGTGAGTGATATAATAAAAAGTGAGGGAGTGCCCAACTTGTTAGTTTTAGCCACCAAAGAAGACATGAGAGAATTTAGTGAGGATCCTTCAGCCATGCCTCTTGTTCTCATGTACAAGGGCGAGGTCTTAGTTTCTAATGATATGCAACCTGTTTCTCTTGGTGTCTCAACTGTTTTGCAGGACTTTGATGATGTTTTTCCGGCGGAGGTACCTGCTAGGCTGCCACCATTATGAGGCATCGAGCACCAGATCGACTTGATCCCTGGCGCCTCCTTGCCCAACCGCGCCCCCTACAGGACCAACCCCGATGAAACGAAGGAGATACAAGCACAAGAGCAAAGCTCTTCTGGATAAAGGGTACATTCGTGTCTCTCTGAGTCCTTGTGCTGTTCCTGTGATTTTGGTGCCTAAGAAAGATTGTACATGGTGCATGTGCGTAGATTGTAGAGCTATAAACAACATTACTATTCGATATCGTCATCCTATTCCCCGTCTTGAGGATATGTTAGATGAATTGAGTGGTGCTGCTGTTTTCTCTAAAATTGATTTGTGTAGTGGTTACCATCAAATTCGCATGAAAGAAGGAGATGAATGGAAAACTGCTTTCAAAACTAAATTTGGTTTATATGAGTGGCTAGTCATGCCTTTTGGTCTTACTAATGCACCTAGTACATTCATGCGCTTAATGAATCATGTTTTGAGAGAGTTCATTGGTCGTTTTGTGGTTGTCTATTTTGATGACATACTTATTTATAGCCGCAATGAAACTGAACACTGTGCTCATATTAGACAAGTTTTGCAAGTGCTGCGTGATAATAAATTGTATGCTAATCTTGAGAAGTGCACATTTGCAAAAGATAAGGTCATATTTCTGAGTTATGTTGTTTCTAAGCATGGAGTAGAGGTAGATCAATCTAAAATTACTGCTATTCAAGATTGGCCTACTCCCATGAATGTTAGTCAAGTTCAAAGTTTTCACGGTCTTGCTGGTTTTTATCGCCGTTTTGTGAAAGACTTTAGTACTATTGCTGCACCATTAAATGAGTTAACAAAGAAAGGTGTTCCTTTTGTGTGGGGCGCAGCCCAAGATCATGCATTTGATGAATTGAAACGTTTGCTTACTTCTGCACCTTTACTTGCATTGCCTGATTTTTCAATGCAATTTGAAGTTAAATGTGATGCTAGTGGTATAGGCATAGGTGGCGTTTTGATGCAAGAGGGTCGTCCTATAGCTTATTTTTCTGAGAAATTATCTGGTGCTAGACTGAATTATCCTGTTTATGATAAAGAATTGTATGCACTTGTTAGAGTTCTTGAGGTTTGGCAACATTATTTGTGGCCAAAAGAATTTATCATACATTCTGATCATGAAGCTTTGAAATATTTGAAAGCACAATCCAACCTGCATAGGCGTCTCGCTAAGTGGGTTGAGTTTATTGAATCTTTTCCGTACATCATTAAACATAAGAAGGGAAAAGATAATGTGGTTGCTGATGCTTTATCTAGGAAGAATATGTTATTGACACAACTTGATATTAATATTCCTGGTTTAGAGAGTATTTGTGAGCTTTATGCAACTGATCATGATTTTGCTGAACCATATCGTTTGTATGCTTTGAAAAATGCTTGGGAGAAATATCATATACATGATGGGTTTCTATTTCGAGCTAACAAACTATGTGTTCCGGAGTCGTCTTTGCGTTTGCTCTTATTGCAGGAATCACATGCTGGAGGTTTGATGGGTCACTTTGGGCGCGAGAAGACATTACTCATGCTAGCTGATCACTTCTTTTGGCCCAGGATGAGGCGTGATGTGGACAGGTATGTGCGGCGCTGCATAGTGTGTAACACATCCAAGTCCAAGCTGAAGCCTCATGGTTTGTATACACCACTACCTGCACCTATTACACCATGGGAAGATATTAGTATGGATTTTGTGCTAGGATTGCCAAAAACTAAACATGGTCATGATTCTATATTTGTTGTAGTGGATAGATTCTCTAAAATGGCACACTTTATTGCATGTCATAAGAGCGACGATGCGTCGCATGTGGCTAACCTGTTTTTCAGGGATATTGTACGCTTGCATGGAGTGCCCAAGACTATTGTTTCTGACAGGGACGTCAAGTTCATGAGCTACTTCTGGAAGACCTTATGGGGAAAGCTAGGAACGAAGCGGCTGTTCAGCACTACATGTCATCCCCAAACTGACGGCCAGACCGAGGTGGTGAATCGAACTTTGTCACAGTTGCTGAGGACAATGATCAAGAAAAATCTACGGGAGTGGGAAGATTGTTTGCCGCATGTGGAGTTTGCATACAACAGGGTGGTACATTCTACTACTCAGCTTTGTCCGTTTGAGGTGGTGTATGGCTTCAAACCTATTACACCACTAGATTTGTTGCCTCTTCCATTGCATGAGAGATTTAATATGGAGGCATCAAAGAGAGCTGATTTTGTGAAGAAAATTCGTGAGAAGACTCGAGAGGCCATTGAGAAGAAAGGGAAGAATACTGCAGCTGCTCGCAACAAGTCAAGAAAGCAGGTTCTTTTTCAGCCCGGTGATATGGTATGGGTGCACCTGCGCAAGGACAGATTTCCTTTGCTTAGGCGTTCCAAGTTGAGGCCCCGAGGTGCTGGTCCCTATAGAGTGCTTGCCAAGATCAATGATAATGCCTGCTCGATTGATATTCCTATTGCTGAGTTTGGTGGTGTTAGCAACAGTTTCAATGTTGCTGATTTATCACCATATGATGGAGATGACCTTGGAGCGTCGAGGTCGACGCCTTTTGAAGGGGGGGGGAGATGATGAGGACATCCCTACCACACAGCCATCTCCACCTACTGTTGATGATCCTATTGTTGCTGATCAAGATAAGTCCAATGACGAGATTAGGATTGGACCAATTACTCGAGCCCGTGCTAAGTTGTTACAACAGTAGGTGAACTCACTCCTTGCTGAATCTGATATTTATTGTAATGAGAATTTTATACTGCCTAAGTCTTTATTCATATGTATGATCAGGTTCATTGGAGAAGAAGGGGTTCGACGGAGCGAGGAGATGCAACACATGGAGCACGACATGGTAATCAAGCAAAAGAGCGCGAGGGAGGAGAGGGAGGCCGGTGCCACAAGCATGGAGAACATCACCATGTGAAGAAGATCAAGTTTGGATGAGCACGAGCACGTGATGGCGCACTGGGACTGCCTACGACACGATGTCTACACGTCTAAGGCGCGCTACACACATGCCCTGCATGCTAAAATTAGGCTGAACCCATATATGGGTCGGTATGTACCCGTTTGAGTCGAACCGAGTCAGTTTGGGCCTAAACCAGGCATGTTTTGGGCCAGGTCTTTGCTGAGGACGCCCGGCCACCTATAAGTAGCCCTGGGCACCCCCTCAATTAGGGTTAGACCACGTTTAGACTAAAGATTACTTCGTTGAACTGTTGTAAGCATTCATCTGAATTCCTCCGCACCAATTCATCCGGATTTGGTGATATCCTTGATGAGGACATCCCTACTATTGTTCCATCTCCACTTCGTAATGATGACAAGCAAGTTGCTGCAAAGAAGAAGTCCAATGATGAAATCAGAATTGGACCTATCACAAGAGCTCGTGCAAAGTTAATAGAACAACAGGTGAATTTGCTCCTAATAGAATCTGATTATTTTGTTAATGAGAACTGTTTACTGCCTAAGTCTTTGTGTGTTTGCATACTCAGGTTCATGGGAGAAGAAGACATAGCACGAGGGAGCGAGGAGCTGGAGCAAGACGTGATGATCATGCACATGGACGCGAGGGAGGAGAGGGAGGCCGGCGACCAGCATGAGGAGGAGGAGGACATCACGCAGGAGGTTGCATATGGCGCACCACCAAGTGTATGTGCGCCATACACATAAGGCCTGCGCGCCTAGTTGGCTGCACCCAACCTTTGGGTCAGTTTGTATCACGTCAGGTTGAGTCGAACCATGTTAGAGGACCAGGTCAGGTCGGTTGCCCTTGGGCCAGCCGCACCCCCCTTATATTGTGTGCCTATGCGCCATAGAGAGTTAGACCACGTTTTAGATAAACCCTAGTTCTTGAGACTGCTGCAAGCATTCATCTTGAATTCTTGTCTCCAATTCGTTTCGATCTGGAGATTATATACTGCAAGTTAAGTGTGATCTGCTGTTCCATTGGGAATAAGTGAATTGCAATTATACCGTTTCGTGGTCGACGGCTGCGTTGCGCAAGTGTGTGAAGTCGTGAATATCCGAAGGGTAGAGAGCTGTTGCATTGGCATCAGGGATCTAGCGAGGAGAGATCATCGGCGTCACCAAGTTATCTATCACCATCATCACCATTACCGCAAGCTTACTGAGAAGATCGGGCCACCCCATATCAATCCTACTGCAAGTTTAGTGTGATCTGTTGTTCCATTGGGAATCAGTAGATTGCAAACTACCGTTTCGTGGTCGACGGCTATGTGCGCAAGTGTGTGGAGTCGTGAATATCCTATAGGGTTTGAGAGCTGTTGCATTGGCATCAGGGTTCAAGCGAGGAGAGTTCATCGGTGACACCAAGTTATCCCCGACAATCATCCGCTGCCATCATCACCATCGCGTCGCTCACGAGAAGATTGGGCCACCCCATATCAAGTCTTCCCCGTGGAAGCGATGGAAGATGAACTCCGTGTAGGACCAGCAGATGGTGGTGGAGCAGGAGCAGGTGGCATGCGTGATGTGGACGTGCTGTACTTGGAGTTGGGAGGCGCTGGTGCATCCCCACGAGAAGGTGGAGCTGATTGGCGTGCATACCATGAGGAAGGATGACCTGTAGAATTATTAGCTCTTCTTCATGATGGTTGATGATCCTGCACTTCAAGTTCAGCTTTGCAAGCAAGATAAAATAACCGAGTAATAGTATTGTACTCCTTATAGTCTAAAATATTCTGAATCTCCTTATTCAAACCACCAAAGAAACATGCAAGCATAGCTTCATAATCCTCTACAATACCGCAACGAATCGTGCCCTTTGTAATTCTTGATAATATTCTTGTACAGAATTTTTGCCTTGTTCTAAACGAGCCAATTTTTTAAGGAAATCACGTTGATAATTTGTAGGTACAAAACGAGTACGCATGGCATGTTTTAAACCAAGCCAAGTAGTAGGGATATTAGCATGATTGACTTTACAATTTTCAGATCACTAGATAGAAGCAAAATCTGTAAACTCACAAGTAACAGCACTAACACGCAAATGCTCAGGATAGCGTAAACATGCAAAATATTGCTCTACATCTAATTCCCAAATGAGATAAGCATCAAGATTATATCTACCGTCAAATGGCGAAATATTTAATTTTAGTTTGGCAACATGTTCATCATCACGTACCGGTCGTGGAGGAGGGCGAGCATTGCGGTTGTATTGCCGTGGATGTCCAGGTGCAGGTTGTTGGACCTCGTCCTCCTCGAGCTCATTTTCATCTTTGAACTCGTTCCCCCCTCATCAGCAGCATATCCATCTTAGGTGGCCGCCTCCGTTGCGGCCACCGTAGCTGCCGCATCTGTAACAATAGCCGCAGGTGGCGGTACAAGAGGAACGCGGTGAGCACATGGTGCATGGACTCTCGGCTGCGGCTGTGGTGGTAACCGGGCTAGGACTTCCTAGAACTTGGTGTCGAGCTTGGCATTGAAAGATTCCTTGAGGCCAACAATCTTTTCCATCACATTAGGGAGCTTGGAATCAACATCACCCAAGCGTGTGTCCACATCGTGTGTACGCCCCACCAACAGCCTAGTGAAGTGGGCATGCCACTCTGCACTTGTCATCTTCTCTGGATCAACATCATCCTTTGCGGTTCCTGTCATGATTAGTACAAAAGCAAGAACAAATGTATATACCTACAAACTACAGAATGTGGTGGAATCATGCGTAATCTGTCAAGCAGTATACAAAGCTCTTACAAGTTCTTACCAGCAAAGATCAGCGACTCCCAAAATTGCACAAAGGGATTATCAGGTGTCGATACAAAGCACGTGCATAAATATGTGGAGCTGTAGGAAGGCTTTATATGGTAGCAAAAAATAGCAAATGTCAAAACAGTGATGCAATGTTGAAAGAATGCTCAACAACCGTACTGTGTTGGCCCTAGGCTAGACCATACTAGAGACGCAAGCCTAGAGCACCAACAAGTCAAGGCGTGGTGACAACAAGAACAAAGGAATAGCTCAACAGCAAGATATAAGTGAAGATCACAGGGAATTTCTAGGTCAGAAACTTCAGAGGCCAAAAACTCGACATTAGAGGACTCTTTTGGCAATTCTAAGCGTTCGGAAGGGCGTACAACGATATGGTCGTATGCAAAAGTTATGGCCAGTCAAAGTTTGTGCTGGGCAATCCTTAGAATACTTTTTGTGCTGAGCATTTTGAGTGGTCGCACGTCGAAAACAGAGTTCGTATACAAAAGTTATGGCCAGTCAAAGTTTGATGTCCAAAACTGTCAAAAACTATCCAAACTATCCAATTCGGACTAATTTCGGACTGGGCTAGTGGAAATCGGGTCAAAACCAACTTGGATGCAGATTTGACTTTTTTTCAGAAATTTTTTTTCCGATTTTTTTGCTCTTGTTCCTCATGACTGGCAACCGAAACTTAACTCACGGACTCTGAATAGCACGGACGAAAATTGAAGAAAAGAACAAACCCTAAATCTACGTGGATGGAACCGTGGCAGGGATGGCGGTGGCGGAAGTATATGGAGGGGTGGCGGAAATGTATGGTGGAGCAGTGATGCAAGCGCGCGGCGGCGGCGTGACTAATGTGATTCGAACTCGAAACTCTAATGGAATAAGACTGTAACATCCCAATTTTTGGGAAAGATTTCATAAATCTTGCACATGAAATCATGCATCAGTTCATGCATTCTGTCATTCTTGCATTTGCACATTTGTCAAGTTAGTGTTGATTTTCTTTTGAATCAAACCTCCTCTGCATGTTTTATAACAGAAAGGAAGTTTCACAAATTACAAAAGCTGGCTTGAATCAAATCAGAAGTTTGTAAAAGTTTCAAACCCAAATTCAAAAGAAAACAGAAAAGAAAAGAGAAAGAAAAAAATAGGAAAATGATTAAAAGGCCCCGGGGGCAGAATCCGGCCTGGATCCAAAAGCGGCCCATGGCCCATCTCCTTCTGCGCCAAACTGGTAACTCCTCCCTCTCTCTCCAGTCACTCACATTGGCGCCCCACATGTCATTACCTCCAACAGACCGAGACAAACACGCCAGCCCGAGCATGATCTTTATCGACAATCTCCGATTCGGTATGATCCTTGCCCCTCGACCACGCCAAACTCGCCTATTTATACCCCCTCCCCGCCCGCACTCATCCCTCCCCAAAACCCTAGACTACCGCCGCCAGGCTGCTCAAAAATAGAAGCCGCCGCGTCGCCGCAGTCAGATGAGGGCATCGTCGTTTCTCTGTAAGTTCCGGCCTCCTACCGATCTTCCTTCCGCCTCTCCTCCTTTACCCCTTGCGCTCGTTACTGACACGAAATTGTCCCTGCTTAAACACCAGAACGACGAGCACGTCTTCGATCGGATCTCGCAGCCACCAGACTTCAACTGCGGCGAGAGATTCCCGGGCCCCTGGACTTCCTCGAGCACGCCAGCCTCGCCACTAGGGTCGCCTCGACAATCTGAATCCCCTGGTATGATCGCCGTCTCTTCCCTCTCTCTGTACTCGACGAAATCATCCGCCCCCCGACCTCACTGTCATAGCACTAATCTCCAGCCGTCTGTCGTCATCGCTGCAGGAAATTTCCGATGCCGCCACTTCGCCAATGCCCTTGCCACCTCGAGCTGAACGCCGTCTTGTACTTCATCGACATCCAGGACTCCTAGATCTCCTTCACCGTCGACCTCCAGTGCCGCAGGGACTTCGCCGTCGACGCTTTCCTGGTAAGCCCCTCCCCGTCTCTCACTGACCATCGGATCTGGATCGTATGGATCATAAAAGATCACTTATGTGAACCGGTACATTAGATATGGGCCCTTCCTCGTTACTTAGATTGGACAGCCTAGAACGGTTATCCGCACGAACCGGTACCGCCCAATTGGGAAGCACCACGTGTCGCTGATGAGGATACAATCATGGATCATGCTAATTTTGAGTGTTTGAGCTGGAAGGAAATATTGAGTCTAATTGATGATTATTATAAGGTGAATTCTTTCCTAGTTGAAAAGAATGTCTTGATATCTCCAAATTATATACTACCTAAAAGCGATGTACTATGTTGTATTTCGGTATGTCATCTGTCAAGATATCGCCAGCGGGAGGAGAGGGAGGACGGCGATCGAGAGACAAGTGGAGATCAAGTCTGGATGTAAGGGGTGTCCCAATCTTCTTAGGGAGCGCGATGTAGATGGCGATGATGGTGATGAAGATAACTCGAGTGTCGCTGTAAACTCTCCGGCTAATCCCTGCTGCCAGCGCAACAGCTCTCAACCCTTTGGATATTCGCAACGTCACACGCTTGCGCACGTAGCCACCGACCACGAAGCGGTGATGCAATTTTCTAATTCCCAATGGAACAGCAGATTACACTCAGACTTTCAGAAGAACGAACACCAGATCGATACGAATTGGTGCAAATAATTTCAGAGGAACACTTGGTTCTGTCTAGAAACTAGGGTTTTGTTTAAACGTGGTCTAAGGAACTTGAGGGGGCGCCCCTGGCTACTTAAGGGAGGCTGGGGCGTCCTCCGCATGGACCTGGCCCAAAACCAACCTGGTTTGGGCCCAAACTGACTCGGTTCGACTCAAACGGGTACATACCGACCCATATATGGGTTCGGCCTAATTTTAGCACGCAGGCCATGTGTATAGCGCGCCTTAGACATGTAGACATCGTGTCGAAGGCAGTCCTAGTGCGCCATCACATGCTCGTGCTCATCCAGACTTGATCTCCACTTGTCTCTCGATCGCCGTCCTCCCTCTCCTCCCGCTGGCGATATCTTGACAGATGACATACCTAAATACAACATAGTACATCGCTTTTAGGTAGTATATAATTCGGAGATATCAAGACATTCTTTTCAACTAGGAAATAATTCACCTTATAATAATCATCGATTAGACTCAATATTTCCTTCCAGCTCAAACACTCAAAATTAGCATGATCCATGATTGTATCCTCATCATCCTCCCGTTCTTCAAGAAAAGCTGTCCTCGGCTTTGGGTAAGCTGAAAGTGGTAGGAACAAAAAGAACAAAGTGTACGCAGAATATATGTATACATAACATGTTGTATTATTTTTGTTCACATGAAAAATATGTCTACTATACATCAAGCAACTTTAATTGCAGGTATAAGTGAAGTACATTTTAGTAGCATATAAATGCAGCATGTGTTGGAACAAAGATAACGGATATGAAAAATCTGATTCAATTGTAGCAGAATTAGAACACTCCAACACAGGTAAAAGTATGTTGGTTGGTTGGTTGTAGTAGATCAACTAGGCCAGAATATAGTTGCATACTATCTCGAACATAATCTAGTGTCCCACAACAAAAGGACTGCGACACATAGCATATAGGACTGAGAACATCAAGTTTTAGTGCATTAATTCTATCACAAGTTATGCATATGTGATCGACAAGAAAATTATCATTCATGCTATATTCACCAATCAAGTTAAACATGAAGCAATAGGCATGTGTGCTAGAATTGAAATATGAAATTTCAGAAATCTTATGCATAGCACAACGCAAACTAAGAGGTTCTTTTAGCATGATGGAATACACAATGTGATTCGATGGTATTCTAGCAAGTACTTCCTTATGTGTCAGCACTACCACATGATCAAAATTCGAAATATGCAAATTATCACATGGTGCTGAAACATTAGTGCAAAATAAATCACTAGAAGGAACCAGCAAAGGAGTAGACTCACAAATATTATCCATAGCTGCTGGTTGTGGTTCCAAATCAGTACCTATGTCAATGACATGCTCCTTAGAAGAAGTAGGCACTGGAACATCCTCCTCAAGTGATAATGCACAAACCGGTGATGCAGGTTGTAAAATAGGCAGCTCCGTTTCTTCAAAAGCAACCTGCATTTCACAAGAAACAACACTAGGAGTAGACATGGTTACATTAGTTGAAATATCCTCACATATCCTAGCAACTCCCTCGCTCAGTTTTTCTGGAACAATGACATTCTCACTCTTGTGCACACTCGTATCTACACATGATGTGGAATCAGGCAAGTTAACTTTAGGTGGCTGAGATGTACACATGGTGGGATTACATAGGTCAGGTGGTGTAAGAACAGGAGCAACATGTGGTTTTATTGGGAGGGCTGCAGGTGGACGTAGGTTTTGATGTCTAACCGCCTGAAATTCCTTAATGCAAATATATGACAACCACGTGTGCTTACTATTCCAAAAGATGGAGGGGTCGGGATGATCACTACCAAAAACAACCTGAAACTGAGAACACCAAGATTTTCCCAACAAAATATGGCAAAAATTTAGCGCTCTAGGAACCAAATCACAACGAATATGAACTGTATGGCCATAAATGGTGAGAGGAACATGGGTGGTTCGCGTAATCGGTAGTGCATGATCATAAGAAGCCAACATATATGGTTTAATTTTTCCATAAGTATGCAATTGCAGCTTTTCAATAACCTCAATACTAACCAAGTTCGGTAAAGAATAGTTATCAATGGTAACAGCAGCAGGTCTTCCATTAATATCTGCAGTGAAGTGGAACAAACCCGAATTAAGCACCACTCCAGAATCCTCCTCCCAAAATGTATTGCTGCAAGCAAACTGCAATGGTAATGGATCCTCCTCGTCATCATCTGCCATTATTAGTAAAGACAAAGGAAACGGCAGCAATATATATATGGTGGAACTCTCAGCTCACTCAAAACTGAAAGAAAGAGGTATCTTACCGTTCCAAAGTGAATAATAAATGCTTACCACGCATAGAGACTGAAACGTGCACGGATGTGATGAAGCGAATACCGAGGGTATAAGAAACTATCACGCGACAAACCAGGGTATATGGTGGGACTTGGTATGGATACCTAACTACACCGAAATACAAGTCCTAGTGCTGATCGTATGACAAAGACCTACGGAAACACACACGGTGGAGATAAACGGGGCAAAGCAACTCCAAAAAGAGAGCTCAAAAAGATATAAGTGACAACGCACAGTAGCTTGTGTTGCAATGCACAAGAGAGACACTAGCACTGGCTCGACGAACAGGCACAAGATTGCGCACACGGCAGCAGCCTGATGAGCACAAAGTAGCTAGTCTCGTATGGATAAGCTCCTAACACGATGCTGTAGACAGGCTGTAGCTAAAGCGATCAAAATCATGTAGAAAGAACGCTATGTGGACACAGTGGTAACACGCTGTCGCGGTAGAGAAACCGACAAAAAATATGACACGACAGAGATATACAACGCCGGAAACACACGGCAGCGTGACGGCGACGTGAAATGGACAAAGTAGTTTGTCTTTTTTTTTTATACTATATGCTATCTCTTGCTCTGCTATGTGGACACAGTTTAGAACGAAAAGGAGCAAAAACGGACTCATGAACAGACACAGTTTATACGCGCGTGGGCAGACAAAATTCTCAAAATATCTGATCGATAGCGTGCATGGTGTTACGCGCGGGAGCAGACAAAAGCGCCAATTTGTCTGGTCGGGCGCGTGAGATCAAAAGCGATAGGTTTCCTTTTCTTTTCTTTTTTTTTGCTTTTTGAATCACGATCGGTGCAGGATCCGATCTACGTGATGGCTTTTTTTTATGTTGGCTTAGATCCGATCGGTGCAGGAACTGCCAGAGAAAACCGATCTGCACAGGCGCTCGTTGTTTTTTTCTTATAAGTAGCGATCAGATCTGGGAATAATCCTGAAGAAGAACGACTCAAAACAAACGTGCGGACTAAGGAAGAAGAAGGAGATCAAAGAGGGATCAAACAAAGACGAAATCTGCGACAAAGATACAGAAAAGAACGAGGGTCCTAGACTCCTACAGATTGAATGAAAAGATACGCGAAAAGACGATCAATGACTAAAACCAGTACCTCGATGCAATCTAGGCTATGGCGAAACTAAGAACCCTAATTTTTTTGTGTGGCTTTTTCTGTATAGGACAAAAACAAAAACAAATTTACGGGGATGGATTGCTCACCGAGTAAACTCTGGAAATCTGATACCAAGATGATAAGGGGTGTCCCGATCTTCTCAGCGAGCACGATGTAGATGGCGATGATGGTGATGAAGATAACTCGAGTGTCGCTGTAAACTCTCCGGCTAATCCCTGCTGCTAGCGCAACAGCTCTCAACCCTTTGGATATTTGCAACGTCACACGCTTGCGCACGTAGCCACCGACCACGAAGCGGTGATGCAATTTACTAATTCCCAATGGAACAGCAGATTACACTCAGACTTTCAGAAGAACGAACACCAGATCGATATGAATTGGTGCAAATAATTTCAGAGGAACACTTGGTTCTGTCTAGAAACTAGGGTTTTGTTTAAACGTGGTCTAAGGAACTTGAGGGGGCGCCCCTGGCTACTTAAGGGAGGCTGGGGCGTCCTCAGCATGGACCTGGCCCAAAACCAACCTGGTTTGGGCCCAAACGGACTCGGTTTGACTCAAACGGGTACATACCGACCCATATATGGGTTCGGCCTAATTTTAGCACGCAGGCCATGTGTATAGCGCGCCTTGGATGTGTAGACATCGTGTCGAAGCAGTCCTAGTGCGCCATCACGTGCTCGTGCTCATCCAGACTTGATCTCCACTTGTCTCTCGATCGCCGTCCTTCCTCTCCTCCCGCTGGCGATATCTTGACAGATGACATACCTAAATACAACATAGTACATCGCTTTTAGGTAGTATATAATTCGGAGATATCAAGACATTCTTTTCAACTAGGAAAGAATTCACCTTATAATAATCATCAATTAGACTCAATATTTCCTTCTAGCTCAAACACTCAAAATTAGCATGATCCATGATTGTATCCTCATCAGTCGCCCTCTATTTAAACCCGATTCGTTTTTCGTTTTAATTTATCAGATTCAAGCTTAAACTTCAAAAATTCATATCTTGAGTTCTATACGTCCAAATTTAGTAAACTTTACGCCCATGGATTCATAAAAATGTGTAGAATCTATTTGCAGCATCAAAATCTCCTATAGTATCTGTTTTATTCAGTGAATTACTGCAAGCTTATTTAAGTGTTTTTGCTATTAAAATTAGTTGTAAAACTTATTTTTTAGTATACTCTTTTGATTTTGGACTATTTGGAACCTCCCAGTACTATAGCATGGCCAGAATATTTTTTAGTAACTTTTACATTACTTTTGTAGCTTTAGTTTGTTTAATTGTTCTATTTGTTTGTTGATGCTGATTTAAGCTTTATAATTAACTCTAAAATTTTGTCATGGCATCATGCATATAGTCAACAACCAGAGAACTTGTTAAGTGTCCTTGAGGTGTTTAAAACACATTTGCATGCATACTTTTCCTTGCATGACTGTTTTGTGTTTGATTTGTGCTTATGATGCTATATTTCATGTGTAGATTGTGCTGAGTGCAACGAGTGTCTTTGTGATGAGTGCACCAACTCTTCTCCTCGCCAAGGCAAGTGTCACCATGTTCCCTTGTCCTACTGAAAGTTTTTGATGAGGATATTGGCATGCCAGGATGACCTACGATATGTGATAACTAAGTCTAAGGCTCTGTCATTAATTTGTATCTATTCATGTTATTTCTTAGCCTGGTCACATTGTGGGCCAATTAGGGTTTTATTTTATGTTTTGGGTTTGGGCCTGTCCAAGCCCAATAGTTTTCTGGCCATCTATATAAGGAGGCTGGGCGGCTAGGGTTAGGGAGGCTAAAAATTATGTAGAACTTTTAGTTCATGTTATCACCGTCCCTCTGGGATCGGCGTGTGTGACGGCATCTTGGACGTTTGTCTAGTTATCTATCAATAAAGACAAGAGAGTTCTTGAATTGTCAAGAGTAATCCTGTGTGCGTGAAGGTCCTTGAATCTGTCAAGGGTTGTCGAGCTGTTGGCCTGTTGATTCAGCGTGAGGTTCGTCGTTCATTGTCAAGTTGCTCACAGAATTGGCGTTCCCCAATCTTCAGGTCGCATGTTCCGCTCACGTGATTGGGGGATCTATCAGATCAGGAGATGCATTGATGGGGCAAAGGTGTCCGATCTTTCGATGAGATCTTGATATGTCGATTTGGTGGGTGGAGTTCGTGCTTGACGATCCGACTACACGTGCGAAGCTCGTGCGCCAATGCAATCGCTAGGACAATCTCCGGGAGTTACTGATCTTGCGGATGCACGATCAGCCTGACCAGCGAGGGTCTTAATTCCTACCTGAAATCGAGAACAAGTAAGAACTAATACTGCAATCAAGATATTGCGGATGAAAGATGTATGCTTTATTGAAAAGGTGGGATTCCGAATAGGCGGTCTTCTTCTGGGCGATTGGCCTCAAAAGTCGAGCTCGTAGTTGCAGCAATGGCTAACTTTTAGTCTAATCAAAATCCGAGTTCTAATGACGGCTACGGGGGGTATTTGAGGAGGAAAAGGTAGGGGTGCGACCAGCCATGGATTGGGTGGTCGAACGGATCCCTAACAGGCCTTTTCTCCTCAAATTCGGACTCCTAAAAGTGGCTGTCTTATTTGCTGCGAAAATTACATGGGCCTGGCCCAAAAATAGAAGTGACGCAGCACCATATGTATCTATGGACGAAATTATGAAGTAGCTCTTTGTATATTTCGTCCAAGTCTTCATCCCTCATTATGGTGGCTTCAAAGTTCTGAAATCTCCACTCGTGGCATCTTCTTCAATCCTCAAACGCTTGCTGCCATCTCCATGCACGATCATGCTCCAATGCTTGTCCCTCTCATCCATGCTAGGTCCATCATTCCTAAGAGTAACAAACATATCTGATTTAGGCAGCATCATATTCTCATGTATGTGAGAAAGAGTTCCAAGAAACGAAAGTACCTGATAGTTAAGTTGCTTGGCACGAGCTCGAGTGATGGGTCCTTGTATGTGTTCCGCTGTAGGTACAGCGGGTGTATCAATAGATGGGATGTCCTCATCATGCATCGTGAAAGATCGGGCAAACAATCTTCATCATGTGTTATCAGAGCCGGGTTTATCACGGTGCAAATTAATTTGTCAGAGGTACATCGTTGTTGTTGTTTGGATCTATCGGCAAAGGCAATGATGTCGGCATATTGGTGGTTTGACCATAGATGAGTGATTTGCTGTTTCGTTGGAGAGCAAGTCGGCGAGATTGACGAGTCAAGATCAGATCATCGTTGGAGTTTTCCTCGAGGGAGTTATTCCTTGATCTTTTTTTCATTTCCGATCGAGCGATCTGGCAGTCCATGAAGTATAGGGTCTCCCAGATCCGATCGCTCCTATCCAGATATAAAAAAAGATAAACCGGGGCGCTCCACCATGGAGGCTGTCTGCCCCCGAGCGAGCCAGCCTTGCGCGCCTGGCGCTTGTTCGCCCCGCGCTCGTGGAGTCCTGGGCGCTCGCAGGATCATGGCAGATACAAGACTCTATCGATAGAATCGGTCATAGTTGCATGCGGCGGTGCTGTTGACGCTCGGAAACTGTCATGTGCAGTCTGGCAAAAAGGAAAGCGCTGATTTTTATATTTCGTTGGTACGTGAGTTTTCTCGTGGGCCAGCAAGAAAAGAAAGGAAAGATTTGATTGCCGGTTTCGTGTGCTACGCGCTAGCGGCGAAAAAAAAGGAAGTTTAGATTGGATTGGTAGAAAAAGTGGAGCTGCTGTGTGTATCATATTGCATTAGCTCTGATTGTTTGACGTGCTGGGCTAGATAGGACTCTTGTCAATCGACAAGGTCAAAGAGAGGAAAGATCACATTAGAGAAAAGGGCAAAGGAAATTTGGTATGAGCAGATTAGAAGGACAGAGCAGATTGCATTGTTGCAGCATATACGTGAAAATATTCGAGGTGCAGATTTGTGCAATAAAATAAAAGGAGACACTAGTTTAGATTTTCAAGACATGGTGGCAGACTCAGTTTATTTGGACCCTTGGTGTGCAGGAATTTGTTCTGTTTGTTTTGGGTGATGTGCTTTGTTTGCTACCAAAATTCAGTTTGCGTCTGTGGGTATATTCAGCTCATTTGGACCCCCAGTGTGCAGGAGTATGTCCTGTCCGTTTTGGGTGATCTGCTCATGTGCTTTGAGACTGCATTCTGATGATCGTTTGTGTCTCAATCAGGTTTGTTGGTTGGTGGCGCCAAAGATTATAAGGTACCAAGGCAAGTCAAGCTAGCCGAGAGGGAGGATGTGGTGTGGCAGGCTGGCAAGGCTTGAAGATGGACAGTGGCGATATTGCAAATTTGATGCCACGTTTTACGAGAAGACCCTCCGGCATTGAGGACAACGCCTTTCCAAGAAGGGGAGGATGATGAGGATATTGGCACGCCAGGATGACCTACGATATGTGATAATTAAGTCTAAGGCTGTGTCATTAATTTGTATCTGTTCATGTTATTTCTTAGCCTGGTCACATTGTGGGTCAATTAGGGTTTTATTTTATGTTTTGGGTTTGGGCCTGTCCAAGCCCAATAGTTTTCTAGCCGTCTATATAAGGAGGCTAGGCGGCTAGGGTTAGGGAGGCTGAAAATTATGTAGAACTTTTAGTTAATGTTATCACCGTCCCTCTGGGATCGGCGTGTGTGACGGCGTCTCGGACGTTCGTCTAGTTATCTATCAATAAAGACAAGAGAGTTCTTGAATTGTCAAGAGTAATCCTGCGTGCGCGAAGGTCCTTGAATCTATCAAGGGTTGTCGAGCTGTTGGCGTGTTGATTCAGCGTGAGGTTCGTCGTTCATCATTGAGTTGCTCACAGAATTGGCGTTCCCCAATCTCCAGGTCGCGTGTTCCGCTCACGTGATTGGGAGATCTATCAGATCAGGAGGTGCATCGTGAAAGATCGGGCAAACAATCTTCATCAGTTTTGGTCTTGTAGCTTTTCTAGTAGAAGATGCATGAATAGGTGTTTTTATGATTTCTTATCTTTAGCTTGCTAGATTTTATGCTAAGTTTTTGTCTAGCTTGCCTAGCTTTGCATCTCCAAGTAGAATTGATGCTGCTATAGGACTTTGCTTTTACACTTGTTGTGGGAAGGGTTAACACATATTTTTTGGCTAAGTTAAACTCCACCTGGCCAAATAGCACATACGTGTAGGTGCCATTGAGTCCACCAAAGTGACATTTGCCAATACATTCAACGTATTGACCCTCCGTGGCTGCAACGTATCATGTTGCAGGTGGCTACTATGAATATTGAAGATTGTTGCGCTACGGTCACGAGTCTTTGTCCAACACGTCTGCCTGCGGAGCCTTGAAGAAAAGAAGACTTGTAGTTCATTTACTTAGTCATTTGCTAGAGTTGTAATAAGTTTGTGGCTTTGTGCCTTATTGAGTTGTAAAAGACTATGTTATTTATGGATCAAGCGTTGTAATAAAGACCTTTGTATTCTTGATATTTCATCTTGTAACTGTGTGCTAGCAGTCGATCCGGGACTAGCACAAATGAAACACAGGTACGCTACAGATGGTATCAGAGCAAAGTGTTGCCCTTAGGTTCGTGACCCTAGGATTGGACGAAAACCCTTAGGAAAAATTTTAGGAGTGTTTTGTTCTCTTTGCTACTAACACTTAGAAATAGTTTTGACTTCTCTAAGTTAGAAATCACTTTAACTTTTGTTCAGCGCTTTTGCTAAGTTTTTCTCTTTTTGACTTACTAACTTGTCATGTTCCAACTTAAAGATGTCAACCTTCCGCATCACCAAGCCCGACAATTTCAAGAACTACAGCTTCGGAGAGCGCCTCATCGACATCATCACTGCCCTGTCCCTGCCTACCCCATTCATCAAGGGAGCGAGATGACCAAGTTTCACAAGAAGGGAGTCTAGGTCAACCACATCACGCAGCCAGGACACGAGATAGAGTCGAAGACTGAAAAGTTCAAGTTCAAGACCTTCCACACCAACAAGAAAACGGGCGCCCATGTCCTCATGCAAGAGCTGATAGCACGCCTCTGTGGATGACACTTCTCCGAGCTATAGAACCACTACTCCCACTCCTATGGCCGACGCGATGAGGAGGGCATGGTCATCGGGTTACCTGATAGCGAGCAAGACCCCATGCGCATCCACCTCGCCAAGTTAGAGTATCTCGTCAGGGACGTCGACGTTGAGACGTACAACGAGATGTTTAACAACGATGAGTTACGTGCCCAGCTTGCCGAGAAGGACAAGCAACACCTGGAGCAGGAGAAGAAGATCAAGGAGATGGAGGAGAAGTTCGAGACTCAAGAGAAGCAGCGGAAGATCCAAGAGAAGAGGATCCAAGCCAGGAACAAAGATGTTAGAGAGTTGAAGCAGAAGTTAGAGTGCAACAACTTTGAGCTTGAAGTGGACCACGATCTGGTCGAGAAGCTGCACGCCGATAAGAGGGAGCTTCAAGAGAAGGTCAACACCCTAACTGAAGAGCTGCAGGACTACAAGAGGTTACTCAAGGAGAATGGCTTCGATGTTGAAGAAGTCAAAGTCACCATGGAAGAATAGAGTAGTTAGATAGACTACCATACTTTATCTTTGAGTTTGCGTTTATGCCCGTGACCGCTTGTGGTATGGCATTAGACTTTGTGTCCCTTAGATTAAAATGTTTGCGTATCATCAAACTATTTATTGAGTTTATTGTGTGCTTGGTTTAAAGGTTCTTCTATGCTTGTGTGTTTATGTATGTGTGTTCTTTTAAGGATTGTTTTTGCATATGGTAGGAAACTTTATTCCGTTAGACTCTTTCTCTAAGTCTAACCTCACCTAATACGAACCCAACAGATGCCTCCCCGTCGCGCTCCTGAGGAACAGATGCAGCTGATGATGGAAGCCTAGGCTCAACTCATGCAAGTCATGACACAGTTTCTGGCCAATGCTAACAACAACAACCCTCCACCACCACCACCTCCCCCTCAGGTCGACATGCTTGCAAGGTTTCTAAGGCTTCGTCCTGCCAAGTTTTTTTGTGCTGCGGAACCACTGGAGGCCATGGATTGGCTCCATTCTGTCAACAAAGACTTGGTGACAACTGGTTGCACTGACGCTGAAAAGATCAGGTTTGTAGCTCATCTGCTGGAAGGACCAGCAGCAAGCTGGTGGGACACTTATCAGATTATGATATGAGCTTGCAGTACCATCCGGGGAAGGCTAATGTTGTAGCTGACGCCTTGAGTCATAAAATCCACATAAATGGGCTTACAGCAGGAGAGCTGCCTGAAGATTTGTGTGAACAGTTCAAAGAGCTCAGATTAGAAATTGTGCCAAAAGGGTTTTTGGCATCTTTTGAAGTTCAACCTACACTGGTGGACAAGATCAAAGAAGCTCAGAAGCTAGATAAGGAGATAGAAGAAATAAAGAGCAATATGAGTAAAGGTAAGGCAAAGGGATTTCACGAAGATGACCAAGGAATTATTTGGTTTGAGAAGCGTGTTTGTGTACCACAAGACCCTGAACTCAGAAAGTTGATTCTGCAAGAAGCACACGATTCACCCTATTCCATTCATCCTGGAAACACCAAGATGTATATGTATTTGAAGGGTAGATTTTGGTGGAGCAATATGAAAAGGGATGTCGCCGAGTACATTGCCCTATGTGACGTGTGTAATAGGGTCAAGGCAGAGCATCAGAAACCAGTAGGTTTATTGATAAGGAGTGTCCCGATCTTCTCAGCAAGCGATGGCGATGATGATGATGGTAGATAGATAAACACTGTGTAGCGATGAACTCTCCCGCTTGAACCCTGATGCCAACGCAACAGCTCTCGAACCTTGTAGGATATTCACAACACTACGATCTTGCGCACGTAGCCGTCGACCACGAACGGTAGTTTGCAATCCACTAATTCCCAATGGAACAACAGATCACACTCAATTGTAGCTTGATAAACTCGATCACAAGTAATTTCAGAGGTTCTAAAGAGAAACAACTCCAAAATAGTTTTAACGTGGTCTGCCCTAACTATGGGGTCGTCCCAGGGCTTATATGGGCGGCTGGGGCGGCCAGGACTCGAGATAAAACATATTAGACTCGAACTAGGATACATCCGTTCGGACCTGGTCCGAGACGGGCCGGACTGTCCGGTTATTTAGGGCCGGACTGTCCAGTGGTGACGCCTGGGCTCGGCACGTTGTCACCTCTTGAGGCCAGACTGTCTAGTGTTGGAGGGCCGGACTGTCCGGTGTTGGAGGGTCGGACTGTCCGGCGTTGGAGGGCCGGACTGTCCGGTCTTCTGGACCTGAAACTTGCCCTTCTTGATGATCTCCTTCTCTTCTATCGCGCCTTCCTCCCGCTCCTCCCTCGCGCAGATATTGACGATCATCTTCTGGTGTTCCTCTTGTTGTGGCTCCTCGCTCCGTGCTACGCATTCCTCTCCAATGTACCTGATCATACAATAAGACAATGACTTAGGCAGTATAAAGTTCTCATTAAGTAACACATCAGGCTCATTAAGAAACAAGTTCACCTGTTGTTCTAGTAACTTAGCACGAGCTCTTGTAATGGGTCCAATTCTAATCTCATTGGACTGAACAGCTGGAACATCTCGTGTAGTAGTTGGTGGAGAAGGTGCAAGTATAGGGATGTCCTCATCATCTCCCCCCTCTTCAAAAGGCGTCGACCTCGACGCTGCAAGGTCTTCTCCATCATATGGTGATAAGTCAGCAACGTTGAAGCTGTTGCTAACTCCGCCAAACTCAGCAATAGGTATATCAATCGAGTAGGCATTATCATTTATTTTGGCTAACACCTTGTAAGGACCAGCACCACGAGGTTTTAATTTGGATTTCCTCAGCTTGGGAAACCTGTCTTTGCGCAAATGCACCCAAACCATGTCACCAGGCTGAAACAAAACCTTCTTCCTTGCTTGATTCCTTGTAGCAGCAACTTTCTGGCCTTTCTTCTCAATAGCCTCTCGAGTCTTCTCATGGAATTTCTTCACATAATCAGCACGTTTTGATGCCTCCATATCAACTCTCTCATGTAAAGGTAGAGGCAGCAAATCAAGTGGAGTCAATGGCTTGAAGCCATACACCACCTCAAAAGGACAAAGCTGAGTAGTGGAATGTACAGCCCTGTTGTAAGCGAACTCAACATGTGGCAAACACTCTTCCCACTCCCGCAGATTCTTCTTGATCATAGTCCTCAACAATTGTGACAAAGTTCGATTCACCACCTCCGTTTGACCATCAGTTTGGGGATGACATGTAGTACTGAACAGCAACTTGGTTCCAAGTTTCCCCCATAAGGTCTTCCAAAAGTAGCTCATAAACTTCACATCACGGTTAGAAACAATCGTCTTAGGTACTCCATGCAATCTTACGATGTCCCTGAAAAACAGGTTAGCAATATGCGACGCACCGTCGCTTTTGTGGCAGGCTATAAAATGAGACATTTTAGAGAACCTATCAACTACCACAAATATCGAATCATGACCTCTCTTTGTTTTGGGCAAACCTAGCACGAAGTCCATGCTAATGTCTTCCCATGGAACAGTAGGTGTAGAGAGAGGTGTATACAAACCATGAGGCTTCAACTTCGATTTGGATGTGTTGCATGTAATGCAGCGCTTCACAAACCTGTAGACATCACGCCTCATCTTGGGCCAATAAAAGTGATCAGCTAACATGAGCAATGTCTTCTCACGCCCAAAGTGACCCATCAAACCTCCAGCATGTGATTCCTGCAATAAAAACAAACGCAACGACGATTCTGGAATGCATAGTTTGTTAGCACGAAACAAATATCCATCATGTATATGGTAGTTCTCCCATGCAGTTTTCAATGCACACAAACGATACGGTTCAGCAAAATCATGATCAGTTGCATAAAGTTCACAAACACTCTCTAATCCAAGAATTTTAACATCAAGTTGTGTTAATAGCATGTTTTTCCTAGATAAAGCATCAGCAACCACATTCTCCTTTCCTTTCTTATACTTAATGATGTACGGAAAAGATTCAATGAACTCAACCCATTTAGCTAATCGTCTATGTAAATTTGATTGAGCCTTCAAATACTTTAATGCTTCATGATCAGAATGTATGATAAATTCTTTTGGCCACAAATAATGTTGCCAAACCTCAAGAACTCTAACAAGCGCATACAACTCTTTATCATAAACAGGATAATTCAATCTAGCACCAGCAAGTTTTTCAGAAAAATATGCTATAGGACGACCCTCTTGCATTAAAACGCCACCAATTCCTATACCACTAGCATCACATTCAACTTCAAATTGCTTTGAAAAATCAGGCAAAGCAAGTAAAGGTGCAGAAGTAAGTAAACGTTTCAAAGTATCAAATGCAATATCTTGGGCTGCGCCCCAAACAAATGGCACACCTTTCTTTGTTAATTCATTCAATGGTGCAGCAATAGTGCTAAAGTCTTTCACAAAACGCCTATAAAATCCAGCTAGGCCATGAAAACTACGCACTTGGCTAACATTCATGGGAATAGGCCAATTTTGAATTGATTCAATTTTTGATTGATCTACTTCTACCCCATGTTTAGATACAACGTATCCCAGAAATATGACCTTGTCTTTTGCAAAAGTACACTTCTCAAGATTAGCAAACAGCTTGTTATCACGTAACACTTGCAAAACTTGTCTAATATGATCATAATGTTCAGTTTCATTGTGGCTGTAGATAAGTATATCATCAAAGTAAACAACCACAAAACGACCAATGAACTCTCTCAAAACATGATTCATTAATCTCATGAATGTGCTAGGTGCATTAGTGAGACCAAAAGGCATAACTAACCATTCATATAACCCAAATTTTGTTTTGAAAGCAGTTTTCCATTCATCCCCTTCTTTCATCCTAATTTGATGATAACCACTACGCAAATCAATTTTAGAGAAAATAGCAGCACCACTCAATTCATCTAACATATCTTCCAATCTAGGAATAGGATGACGATATCGAATAGTGATGTTATTAATAGCTCTACAGTCTACACACATGCGCCATGTACCATCTTTCTTAGGCACTAAAATAACAGGAACAGCACAAGGACTAAGAGAAACATGAATGTACCCTTTATCCAGCAAAGCTTGCACTTGTTTCTGTATCTCCTTTGTTTCTTCGGGGTTGGTTCTGTAGGGTGCATGATTTGGTAATGTTGCACCAGGAATCAAGTCTATTTGATGCTCAATGCCACGCAATGGAGGCAATCCCGCTGGTACATCTTCAGGAAATACATCACCAAAATCCTGCAAAACATTAGACACACCAAAAGAAATAGGGGTCATGTCGTTAGAAACTAAAACCTCACCCTTGTACATGAGCACAAGAGGCATGGCTGTAGGATCCTCACTAAATTCTCTCATATCTTCTTTGGTGGCTAAAATTAGTAGGTTATTCACTCCCTCACTTTTCGTTATATCATTCTTTGGTCGCTCATTTACATCACTCACAGCTACAAAACTCTCGCACTTATCATGATGTGCATCCTTCAAGTTCACCTCAATTTTTTGACGAGATTCATTGACAATCTGCTGTGGGGACATAGGCTGCAAGTTAATTTTCTTGCCCTTGAACTCCAAATGGTATGTATTAGCTCGACCATTGTGCTGCACATGGCGATCATATAACCATGGTCGACCCAACAATAAGTGGCAAAAAGTCATAGGAACCACATCAAAATCAATAGAATCCTTGTATGGTCCTATCTCAAAATTTACACGCACCATATGGTTTACCTTCATCTCACCATTGTCACTCAGCCACTGTATATAATATGGTTTAGGATGAGGTAAATATATCAAATTCAGCTTGGCACATAACTCCTTGCTTGCAAGATTTCTGCAACTACCTCCATCAATGATGACTTTGCAAGCTTTGTTTGGGCCAACTAGTGCTTTTGTTTGAAACAGATTGCAGCGCTGTGATTCAGAATTGGGCTGCACACTAAGAGCACGTGGAGTAACCACAATGATAGGCGCATGGGTAGGATAAGCATCCAACTCTTCCTCACTAGCATCACCATTTTCCTCAGGACTATAGGGATCAATTTCATCTCCACTCTCATATTCACCATTGTCATTGACAAACATGACTTTGTTGTTGGGACACTTATTCTTAAAATGTCCTCTTCCTCCACAAGTATAGCACACTTTATCACGAGCACGAGCTGTAGACATGATGGAACCCGAACTAGCAGCCGGCTTGTTTGCTGTAGAACCAGAGGAGGGTGTTGGTGCAGGCTTGGAGGCCGAAGTAGAGGTTTGAGGCCGGACTGTCCGGTGTTGGAGGGCCGGACTGTCCGCAGGTGCTGCCGGTGGTATCACTGATGGTGGTAGCGAGGATCTTGCAGAAAACCGGCTTGTCGACGAATATCGAGCCCACTCCCTAGCTTCTTCAGCTAGTTGTGCTTCGGTCTCTCGTGCATGATGCAACAACTCGGTCATAGTAGCATATGTGTGATGGCGCACAATGTTCTTAATAGGCAACTTCAAATTGTTGAGAAAACGCTGCAGAGTCATCTCAACTGATTCACGAACTCGTGCACGCTGCATAAGCATCTCCATCTCCATGTAGTACTCATCAACTGTCTTGCTACCTTGTGTTAATTTGGTGAGCTGGTTAAACACTGAGCGCAAATAGTTAGTGGGCACAAAACGTTGCCTCATAATTTCCTTCATCTCCCGCCATGAGAGCACAGGAACCTCATTATCGTCGCGTCTATTTTGTATAATAGCATCCCACCAACGCAATGCATAGCCATCAAATTCTGAAGCAGCAAGTTTAACCTTCTTATCTTCGGTATAGTCTTGCAAACGCCACAACTTCTCAATCTTCAACTCCCATGAAAGGTAATCTTTAGGATCAAGTGAGCCATCAAACTTGGGAATTGAGAATTTTGGTTTGCTCAAGATATCATCATTTGCTTGTTGGGGTACACGCTGAGCACGTCCCACAGGAGCAAAACCACGGCCAACACCAGGGGGATTGGCACGTCCCCTACCTCGGCCATTGCTTGGCTGTTGTTGGACCTCATCATTAACACTTCCATTATCTGCGTCCGCATGTTCAGCAGCATCATCAAATTGTTGTTGCCGCTGTTGCTCAAAGGCGTCTCGCAAAGCATCAATGGATAGCTGTAACGCGTTGACATTTGTATTGATTGTAGTCACTTGTGTTTGAATGTTGTTGACAGCTTTCTCAGTTTTGCCCAACTGGATTTGTACCCCCTGTACATCCTTTTCTAAAGAATCCGTGGTGCGAGTAAAAACTCCTGTCAAATGATCCCGTAAGGCTTCATATTCCCTCCAAGTGACTGTAGCAGTTTCTGCCTTTTTCTGCATCACAACATCATCACTAGCAGACATGATTGGTAGATTAGTGCAAAACCCAAAATCGATATGGTGGCAAACTCTCTGCTCGCACAAAGCTGACAAGAAAGGAGATCTTACCGCTCCAAAGCGAATAGTAGTGCTTACCAATTCGAAGCAAACGACTGATGCACTGATGTGATGAAGTGAATATCAAAGGTATAGAGGCGATCACAAGGCACATAGGTTATTAAAGGTGGAGCTATAGGTATGGAGTCCTAACTACACCGCAAACCAATCCTAGTGCTGATCGTGAGACAATAACCCAAGGAAACACACACGTGGAGATAAACGTGGCAAAGCAATTATGAAAACAAGAATATTGCAATGCACAAGAGAGACGCTAGTAATAGCTCAAAATAGACAGGCACAAGATTGCTCAACTACAAGTGCTATATAGAACCAGGCCTCAACCATCACCACACTGATATTGCTCTTTTTCTTCTTGTATCTCAAATTCTTTTCTCTTTTTTTTATATACTTTTTCTCAACTATATGTCTCAACAGTAAAATAACCGAAACGATACTGGAGCAAAAATTCTGCAAAGGCCGGACTGTCTGGTGTGATATGGCCGGACTGTCCGGTGTGATACGGCCAAAAATAATAATTTGCACCATTAAAACCTAATGAGCAGCCTGTCAGAGCACAGCAACTAGTCTCGTATGGGTACGTTCCTCGGCACGGATGCTGTAGAAAGGCTGTAGCTAAGTTTTGCAACAAGGGTACGCTATGTGGACTTGGAAAATTGATGAATCTGGCGGAAACGATGATGAACGACTCAAGAACGAGGAACAAAAACGAAATTGACAAAGGGAACCTAGACACTACGACGTTACCAGACGAGATCGGATCAAAGACACGACTACGACCAGCAACTAAGACTAGAAAACGATGCAATCTAGGTTATGGCAAAACTAAACCCTAATATATTTTTTTGGCTTTTTCTGGATAGGATGAAAAACACTCAAATAATGGATGGATCTGTGGATGCTCACCGAGTAAAACTGGAAATCTGATACCAAGATGATAAGGGGTGTCCCGATCTTCTCAGCAAGCGATGGCGATGATGATGGTAGATAGATAAACACCATGTAGCGATGAACTCTCCCGCTCGAACCCTGATGCCAACGCAACAGCTCTCGAACCTTGTAGGATATTCACAACACCACGATCTTGCACACGTAGCTGTCGACCATGAACGGTAGTTTGCAATCCACTAATTCCCAATGGAACAACAGATCACACTCAATTGTAGCTTGATAAACTCAATCACAAGTAATTTCAGAGGTTCTAAAGAGAAACAACTCCAAAATAGTTTTAACGTGGTCTGCCCTAACTATGGGGTCATCCCAGGGCTTATATGGGTGGCTGGGGCGGCCAGGACTCGAGATAAAACGTATTAGACTCGAACTAGGATACATCCGTTCGGACCTGGTCCGAGACGGGCCGGACTGTCCGGTTATTTAGGGCCGGACTGTCCAGTGGTGACGCCTGGGCTCGGCACGTTGTCACCTTTTGAGGCCGGACTGTCCAGTATTGGAGGGCCGGACTATCCGGTGTTGGAGGGTCGGACTATCCGGCGTTGGAGGGCCGGACTGTCCGGTCTTCTGGACCTAAAACTTGCCCTTCTTGATGATCTCCTTCTCTTCTATCGTGCCTTCCTCCTGCTCCTCCCTCGCGCAGATATTGGCGATCATCTTCTGGTGTTCCTCTTGCTGTGGCTCCTCGCTCCGTGCTACGCATTCCTCTCCAATGTACCTGATCATACAATAAGACAATGACTTAGGCAGTATAAAGTTCTCATTAAGTAACACATCAGGCTCATTAAGAAACAAGTTCACCTGTTGTTCTAGTAACTTAGCACGAGCTCTTGTAATGGGTCCAATTCTAATCTCATTGGACTGAACAGCTGGAACATCTTGTGTAGTAGTTGGTGGAGAAGGTGCAAGTATAGGGATGTCCTCATCATTTATTGCAACCATTGCCCATACCAGAGTGGAAGTGGGATAATGTTGGCATGGATTTCATCACGGGTTTACCAAGGACTAAGTCTAGATATGACTCCATCTGGGTTGTAGTTGATCGTTTAACCAAAGTGGCTCACTTCATCCCTGTGAAAACCACTTATACCAGCGCTAGACTAGCCAAGATATATATGAGCCGAATAGTATGTTCACATGGAGTGCCTAAGAGCATTGTGTCTGATAGAGGTACTCAATTTACCTCTCACTTTTGGCGCCAACTTCATGAATCCTTGGGCACTAGACTAGAGTTTAGCACAACATTTCACCCTCAGACCGATGGTCAAACAGAAAGGGTGAATCAAATTCTAGAAGACATGTTGAGAGCTTGTGCCTTGGACTATGGGTCTAGTTGGGATGATAACTTGTCATATGCAGAGTTCTCTTATAACAATAGCCATCAAGCTAGCATTGAGATGGCACCATTTGAAGCTCTATATGGCAGAAAGTACACTACGCCATTGCTTTGTAGTGGTGTTGGTGAACGAAGTCTTTTCGGGCCAGACATAATAAAGGATGCCGAAGAAAAGGTTCGTTTGATCAGAGATGGACTTAAGATAGCCCAGTCCAGACAGAAGAGCTACACGGACTCAAAACGTAGAGAGGTAACCTATGAGGTGGGCGATAGAGCATACCTTCGAGTATCACCACTTCGTGGGGTGAAGAGATTTGGAGTCAAAGGAAAGCTAGCACCTCGCTTTGTTGGGCCATTCAAGGTTTTGGCTCACAAAGGGGAAGTTGCATATGAGCTAGAACTACCAGAATCTCTATCTGTAGTGCACAATGTGTTCCATGTGAGTCTGTTAAAGAAATGTCATCTAGAGATGGCAGATACCCCACTAAGAGACACAATACCATTGGAAGAGGTTCAATTGGAAAGTGATCTCACGTATGTAGAAAAGCCTATCAAAATCTTGGAGACATCAGAAAGAGTTACTCGTACCAAGACGATCAAGTTTTGCAAAGTTCAGTGGAGTCACCATACGGAAGAAGAAGCAACTTGGGAACGAGAAGATGAACTCCGAGAAGACCATCCACACCTATTTGCTAGCCAACCCAAATCTCGAGGGCAAGATTCATCTTAAGGGGGTTAGACTTGTAACATCCCAATTTTTGGGAAAGATTTCATAAATCTTGCACACGAAATCATGCATCATTTCATGCATTCTGTCATTCTTGCATTTGCACATTTGTCAAGTTAGTGCTGATTTTCTTTTGAATCAAACCTCCTCTGCATGTTTTATAACAGAAAGGAAGTTTCACAAATTACAAAAGCTGGCTTGAATCAAATCAGAAGTTTGTAAAAGTTTCAAACTCAAATTCAAAAGAAAACAGAAAAGAAAATAGAAAAAATAGGAAAATGATTAAAAGGCGCCGGGGGCAGAATCCAGCCTGGATCCAAAAGTGGCCCGCGATGCATCTCCTTCCGCACCGAACCGGTAACTCCTCTCTCTCTCTCTCCAGTCACTGACGCTGGGGCCCCACTTGTCATCACCTCCAACAGACCGAGACGAACACGCCAGCCCGAGCGTGATCTCCGTGACAATCTCCGATTTGGTACGATCCTTGCCCCTCGACCACGCCAAACTCGCCTATTTATACCCCCTCCCCGCCCACACTCGTCCCTCCCCAAAACCCTAGATTACCGCCGCCAGGCTGCTCGAAAATAGAAGCCGCCGCGCCGCCGCAGTCAGACGAGGGCATCGTCGTTTCTCTGTAAGTTCCGGCCTCCTACCGATCTTCCTTCCGCCTCTCCTCCTTTACCCCTTGTGCTCGTTACTGACATGAAATTGTCCCTGCTTAAACACCAGAACGACAAGCACGTCTTCGATCGGATCTCGCAGCCGCTAGACTTCAACTCCGGCGAAAGATTCCTGGGCCCCTGGACTTCCTTGAGCATGCCAGCCTCGCCAATAGGGTCGCCTCGACGATCTAAATCCCCTGGTATGATCACCGTCTCTTCCCTCTCTCTGTACTCGACGAAATCATCCGCGCCCCCGACCTCACTGTCACGGCACTAATCTCCAGCCGTCTCTCGTCGTCGCTGCAGGAAATTTCCGATGCCGCCACTTCGCGAACGCCCTTGCCACCTCGAGCTGAACGCCGTCTCGTACTTCACCGATGTCTAGGACTCCCAGATCTCCTTCACCGTCGACCTCCAGTGCCGCAGGGACTTCGCCGTCGACGCTTTCCCGGTAAGCCCCTCCCCGTCTCTCGCTGACTGTCAGATCTGGATCGTATGGATCATAAAAGATGACTTATGCGAACCGGTACATTAGATCTAGGCCCTTCCTCGTTACTTAGATCGGACGGCCCAGAATGGTTATCCGCACGAACCGGTACCGCCCAATCGGGAAGCGCCGCGTGTCGCCCTCTGTTTAAACCCGATTCATTTTTCGTTTTAATTTATCAGATTCAAGCTTAAACTTCAAAAATTCATATCTCGAGTTCTATACGTCCAAATTTAGTAAACTTTGCGCCCATGGATTCATAAAAATGTGTAGAATCTATTTCCAGCATCAAAATCTCCTATAGTATCTGTTTTATTCAGTGAATTACTGCAAGCTTATTTAAGTGTTTTTGCTATTAAAATTAGTTGTAAAACTTATTTTTCAGTATACTCTTTTGCTTTTGGACTATTTGGAACCTCCCTGTACTATAGCAAGGCTAGTTTGTTTAATTGTTCTATTTGTGTGTTGATGCTGATTTAAGCTTTATAATTAACTCTAAAATTTTGTCATGGCATCATGCATATAGTCAACAACCAGAGAACTTGTTAAGTGTCCTTGAGGTGTTTAAAACACATTTGCATGCATCTTTTCCTTGCATGACTGTTTTGTGTTTGATTTGTGCTTATGATGCTATATTTCATGTGTAGATTGTGCTGAGTGCAACGAGTGTCTTTGTGACGAGTGCACCAACTCTTCTCCTCACCAAGGCAAGTGTCACCATGTTCCCTTGTCCTACTGAAAGTTTTGGTCTTGTAGCTTTTCTAGTAGAAGATGCATAAATAGGTGTTTTTATGATTTCTTATCTTTAGCTTGCTAGATTTTATGCAAAGTTTTTGTCTAGCTTGCCTAGCTTTGCATCTCCTAGTAGAATTGCTGCTGCTATAGGACTTTGCTTTTACACTTGTTGTGGGAAGGGTTAACATATATTTTTTGGCTAAGTGTTGAAAGCCGTGTTTTGCAAAAACTAAGAAAACAACTAAGTTAATGAACCACCTGGGTGGATGTGGATTTGTTTGGGTTATGTTGAGTGGTTCCCTGGGGTCATGTCGTCGAACCTCTGAACCACCAGGTGTATCTCACTTGTGGACGGCCACCTAGGAGCAAAGAGATTGGAGACGTTCAAGTCATGGAGCCTCCAGTGCAACCACAAGACATATGGGCTCTGTCTTGGTCAACTAAGCTGCAAGAACTCAAGCCAGGCGGACATACGGTGGTAGATGTTGGTAGGATGGAATGCGTCCGTTTGGTCTGAGGAAATGCTACTGAAAGGCCTCGTCTTAGTTTTCACTTGGCCATTTGAGGCAAAATGAGTCTCATGGCAAAATGGGCTAACTAAGTCTTGTGGGAAAAGTGCACCACCTCTGCAGAGTGTTTAGAACTAAGTACTTAGCCGTGTCCCCGGTTACGGACAAATTTTGAGTGACATGATGTTGAAGCTATTCAAGAATCTCCTCACCCAAATTTCTCTAAGTTAAAACTTGATGGGTGAACTTGGGTAGTAAAAGGTCCTTCTGGACAAAATTTTGCTAAGGAAAATTTGAGTTTTACAAAGATAGGGAGAAGCTTGCTTTTGCTAAGTTAAACTCCACCTGGCCAAATAGCATATACGTGTAGGTGCCATTGAGTCCACCAAAGTGACATTTGCCAATACATTCAACGTATTGACCCTCCGTGGCAGCAACGTATCATGTTGTAGGTGGCTACTATGAAGATTGAAGATTGCTGCGCTACGGTCATGAGTCTTCGTCCAACACGTCTGCCTATGGAGCCTTCAAGAAAAGAAGACTTGTAGTTCATTTACTTAGTCATTTTCTAGAGTTGTAATAAGTTTGTGGCTTTGTGCCTTATTGAGTTGTAAAAGACTATGTTATTTGTGGATCAAGCGTTGTAATAAAGACCTTTATATTCTTGATATTTCATCTTGTAACTATGTGTGATAGCAGTCGATCCAGGACTAGCACAAATGAAACACAGGTACGCTACAAAGACATTAAGACCGGCAACTCGATGCACGGATGGAGACACAAATTCAACGATGCAAACTGAAAAGATAATGCAAAGGCTCGGGTGGTTTATGGGACGAGGTGATCTAAACCCTAACAGTATTTTTGGCTTTTTCGTGGTATATAGGTATGAATACAAATGCAATCTAGACTACAAAAAACTAAATCTCACCGAGCAACCTAAAAATCTGATACCACTTGATAGGGCAAATGTGTCCGATCTTTCGATGAGATGATGATGGTATGATTTGTTGGTGGAGTTTGTGCTTGACAATCCGACTACACGCGCAAAGCTTGTGCGCCAATGCAATCACTGGGACAATCTCCGGGAGTTACTGATCTTCCGGACGCACGATCAACCTGACTAGCGAGGGTCTTAATTCCTACCTGAAATTGAGAACAAGTAAGAAATAATATTGCAATCAAGATATTGTGGATGAATGATGAAAACTTTATTATGAAGGTTGGATTCTGAATAGTCGGTCTTCTTCTGGGCGATTGGCCTAAAAAGTCGAGCTCGTAGTTGCAACAATGGCTAACTTTTAATCTAAGCAAAATCCGAGTTCTAATGATGGCTATGGGGGGTATTTGAGGAGGAAAAGGTAGGGGTGGGACTACCCATGGGTATGGTGGTCGAATGGAACCCTAATAGGCCTTTTCTCCTCAAATTCAGACTCCTAAAAGTGGCTGTCTATTTGCTGCGAAAATTACATGGGCCTGGCCCAAAAATAAAGGTGACACAGCACCATATTTATCTATGGAAGAATTTATGGTGGCTTCAAAGTTCTGAAATCTCCACTTGTGGCATCTTGTTCAATCCTCAAATGCTTGCTGCCATCTCCATACATGATCATGCTCCAATGCTTGTCCCTCTCATTCATGCTAGGTCCATCATTCCTAAGAGTAACAAACATATCTGATTTAGGTAGCATCATATTCTCATGTATGTGAGAAAGAGTTCCAAGAAACGAAAGTACCTGATAGTTAATTAGCTTGGCATGAGCTCGATTGATAGGTCCTTGAATGTGTCAATAGATGGGATGTCCTCATCACACGAGCTCAAGTGATAGGTCCAATCCTGATGTCATTAGTGGGAACCTTCTTTGCAGCAATGGTTTGATCATAATTAAGAGGTGAAGATGGAACAAGTGTAGGGATGTCATCAAGATCATAGCATGCATATCATACTTTGCATGTGTGTTTTTTTGTATGTGTGTATTTATTTCAATGTTCTTCAATCGTGTAGATTGCCTGGAGTGGTACCAGTGTTGTTGTTGTGAAGATTGTGATACGGCAACCTCAACCAAGGAAATTTCACTTCATAAATGTCCTACTATTTTCTTAAGCATGTAGTTGATTTTTCGTAGATTGCATGTGTAGGAATTTTATAGTATTATGTTATGCTATGAAACCTATGTAGGATAGCCATATGAATCTTCCATAACGAGCTCCTTGTTGCCAACGTAGGATAGTATGAATTCCATGCTATTAGATGTGTGGGAGGGATTTCATGTTATGGAATTGTGTTGGAGAAAATATTTGTTTTCATATGGAAAAATTAATTAATGAAACACCTGGGTGAATGGCATTGAAAATTTTGGAGTGGCAATCAGGACCTTTTCTTTGGCTCCATATTGATAAGGATCAAGCCGATGATCCTAGATTTTTGTCCCGATCTTTCACAGCGAGTCAAACCAATAGATAAACCTTCCAATAACGCGATGAACATCACCTAAAGAAGAGGAACAAATCCATCAAGCAACATGATGAAGATCACCATGCCTCAAACCACAGCTCGATAATCCTTGATGACACAAGAACCCTCGCAACAATCTATATTGGATAACACAGCAGTGCCGTTTCCCCGAAGGGATGATACACAATGGAACGCCATGCGATAGTTTTTGACTAAACAACTGAACTTCCTAAACCCTAGGATGCCTGGCTCCTTCTATAGGAGGATGGGGTGCCCCACTAATGGGCCTTGACCTGGTTCAGTTGGACAGGCCCAAACCAAACTACTGAAACACACACGACACAACTAATGACTCGCCTTGCTTGGTGGAGTCCTAAAATTGGGCTTCACCTCCTCCTCTATGCCCATATCACATATCGAAGGTTGCACTACCATTTCTAAGGGTGCTCCTATCTTATTCACACTCGCGGAAAGCACCCATCACTACAGAGATTAGACAGGTTTCTAGTTTAGTGGCTTACCGTACAGCCACATGTCATATGGGCTCTATCTTGGTTGAGTAAGTTGTGGGGATCCGGCCCAACATGACTAGCAGATGTAGAATGTGTAGGTGGTATGGTCCGTCTGGTGGTTTGGGAAACTACTTCTGAAAGGTCACGTCTTGGTCTTCTTTTGGCCATTGCACACTTACGTGTAATGGAACTGCGGGGCTGACTGAGTCATGTGGATAAAATTGTACAACCTCTCGAGAGTGTCAAAATTAAGTACTTAGTCATGTCCCCGGTTATGGACAATTATGAGCAACTAGGCCTAGAACTATTTGGAAGATCTCCTCATACCGAATTCATAATTAAAATTTGATGGGTTGAACAAGGGTAGGATCACTTTGGGTATCTATCCAAGTGTCCGGAAATATGTTTTCAAAGAATGAAAATTATTTGGAAAAGATAAGATGAAATGTTGTTTTCTAGAAAATTAGCCTAAACTCCACCTAGCCAAATGAGCATGTACTAGATAGGTTCCATTTATTTATCCACCAAAAATTGAATCTTGCCAATACAATTCCAAATGTATTGACCATTCGTGGCTCCAACCTTTCATGTTGCAAGTTACTCAGGATATGAGTGAGGTACGGTGATAGGGTCGCGAGTCTTCACTCAGCTTGTGTTTGCATGTGGCACTGAATGGAGCCCTTTATGTTATTTGCTTTCTGGTGTTGAACTTTATTTGTGTTTGAGCTAGTCTGATTTCAGGCTATGCATGTTGTATCAGACTATTTTAATTTCTGGATCATTCGATGTAATACAATTAACCATTGTATCTTGGTATTGCATCTTAAACTGTGTGTGCTAGCGAGTCGATCAAGGACTAGCACAGATAAGTAGAGGCTTGACCCCTACTGGGTTTGGTTGCTTCAGCTGTGCTCGGCACCGTTGAACTCGATTTAGAGATCATCCAGAGGGTTGGTTGTACTAAGTCAGCCTACCAGTGCATGCTGGTCAGCAGGATCTGGCTTGCGGCGTCAGAAGCAAGGGTTTTGCAAAGGCATACACCTTAAGGAACCGACCATCATTTCTTGGATTCATTGCAGAGATACAAGTATGTGGTGTTTGGCACCTCAGGCTACTAAGTACGCCTTAGAATCCCAACGACGCTACTTCAGAAGGTGTGGTTTCTTGCATCTACCCATTTCACACAGCAGATGATTATGTAATGGGATGCAAAAGTGGATTCATTCTGAGTATTTGTGGCCAATTCGCATCCCAGTCAGATGACTACTACATAGCCGCTCGAGATTCTGCCGCCTAGGATACACATACGCGAGCCCTCGGCTCCCAAGAATTCCAAATTTGAATGGGGTTACCGATGACACTAGTTTCGGTCAGTTTGCAGTATTTCGAGAAGTAGGTCCTTCCGGGATGGCTTTTTTTGTCAGCGATATTCGCCACTTTGGAACATCTTACAAGGGGGGTAAGCTCTAGGCACAAGCAATTTTCAAGTTCAGTTATCTATTACAATGATCATATGTGAACTCATTATACATATGATCCATTTGAGCTCGTGTTGCCTTTGTGAAGGTGTTGTTCCAGAAAAATCCTTACTCTATCCTAGTCGGAGACCAGTTATATATGTTGTATGTAGTCAGTTACATACTTTGCTTTGACCTAGGGAGCAGCTCAAAATTCTCCAGGATAGGCCTCCCTGGTGATATGGCCGAAAATGTGGGTTCATGGTTCGACTACACTGTGTGCGAACACCTTCGTGGCAACATTGCTCAAGTTACGTTGTCCAATTGAAGATTGACTACATTGTTGCTTGAATGCTCATCTTCTGGTGATGTATGGCAAGTTAATTGAACCCTTGATCTAGTTGTTGGATTTAGTGCGATGTTTGAACTGACGATATCGGAGTACAAGAGGATTTGCGAGTTGATTATCATGAAGGAGTTGTTATTCTTAAGGTTAGAGCAATGATACTCTATTTCGGCAATGGTACTCTATTCAGGTTAGATACACCCGTTGTACCTACAACGATAAAACTACAAGGACTACACTCGAGCTCATTCTAAACAACTTAACTATCAGGTACTTTCGATTCTTGCAACTTTTCCCGATGAGGAACTATCCATGGAATATGATGATTCTACCTGTTTGAGCTGGAAGGAAATGCTGAGCCTAACTAATAATTATGATAAGGTGAATTCTTTCCTAGTTGAAAATAATGTTTTGATATCTCTGAATTATATACTACCTAAAGCAAAGTACTTTGTTGTATTTAGGAGAGGGAGGACGGCAATCGAGAGACAAGTGGAGATCTAGTCTGTATGAGCGATAGCACGTGATGGCGCACTAGGACTGCCTATGACACGATGTCTACACGTCTAAGGCACGCCACACTCATGGTCTGCGTGCCAAATTAGGCCGAACCCATGTATGGGTCGAACCGAGTCAGTTTGGGCCCAAACTAGGTTGGTTTTGGGCCAGGTCTGTGCTGAGGATGCCCCAACCCCATTAAGTACCCCTGGGGCACCCCCTCTATTCCTTGAGACCACGTTTAAACAAAACCCTAGTTGCCTGACAGAACTAAGTGTTCCTCTGAAATTATACTCTCCAATTCATATCGATCTAGAGTTTTATGTACTGAAAGTTTGAGTGTTATCTATTGTTCCATTGGGAATTAGTAGATTGCAATACTGCTTCGTGGTTGGCGGCTACGTGCGCAAGCGTGTGAAGTTGCGAATATCCAAAGGGTTGAGAGCTGTTGCACTGGCAGCAGAGATTAGCCAGAGAGTTTACAGTGACACTCGAGTTATCTCCATTGTCATCATCGCCATCTACATTGCGCTCGCTGAGAAGATTGGGACACCCCTTTTCACCATCGTCGTCATCATCGTCATCTTGGTATCAGATTCCAGCATTTTCTCGGTGAGCACCCACAAATCCATCTCCGTAATTCGTTTTTGTTATAGTCCTATCCAAAAAAGCCACAAAAAAGGTTAGGGTTCAGAATTTAGAGTTAAACCATTGAGATGTGTTGCTGCGTGGAGCATCCCTCCAGGAACGGCGCTGCCGTTTATCAATAAAGAATGATGTGAAGGTTCTTGTGTTCATCAAGGATTAGTTCTTGCCATAGTTGAGATTGCATCGAGGTACTGGTTTTAGCTGCTGGTTGTTGTTCTGTGTTGCTTTCTCCTTCCCGAGTCGTTGTTGCATCTAGGATCTTGTTCTCTGTTCCGTGTCTCAGTTTAGTGTTTTTCATCGGATTCCCTGTCGATATCGATGTTCAGTTCCGATCGATTTCCTTGATTGTTTTTGGAAGAATCTACAGATCGGATCTCTACAAGTCCAAACGAAGAAGAGTTTCCAATTGTTCCCGATTCAGCTCCGATCGTTTCCGATTGTTCCCGATCCAGCTCTGATCGTTTCCGATTGCTCCCAATCTAGCTTGGATCGCTAGAAGTCAAACGGATCCCCGCGCGAGCACTCGCCCTTGTTCCCGATCGCATGATAGAGTCCCACGTTTGCTGGATACAATCGCTGGTTGTTTCGAGTCCAGACCGGCCACTTCTCCCCAGGCCCGATCGGTCCGACTCAAAAAAAAACCCCACACTAACGATCAGACTAGGATCGCCCCGTGTCTGGTAGTTTGTCTAGTTCAGCGCATGAGATTGCTACTGCCACGGTACTCGTTGCACCTTGCTGCTGCACGCCCTGCCATGCTCTACCACCGTTTCCCACACTCCGCTCACCACCGCGCGCTGCCGCATCAGCACCATAGCCTGCCGTGGCTCCCTATTTCGCTGCTCTTCCCTCGCGACAGCAGTTGCGTCTGCAAGTTCTTCCTCATTTTCTTTCGACACTGAGTCCACATAGCATAACTTTTCACATCTTTTGAAGGCCATAGCCACAGCCTTTCGAAAACATCGTGTAGGAACCTTTCCTACGAGACTAGCATACCATTGCTTGACAGGCTGCTCTGTAGGTTTTCTAAGTGCTTTACATCTTGTGGCCGTATAAGAAAGAGGAGCGAGAGATAGCAAATAGTTTAAAAAAAGTGAAAAAGAGTTGTATAAAAAAAGAGAAAAGAAAGGAGAGATATAAAATAGCTAAAAGTTTGATGCTCCATTACATAGTTTTGAGTGGCCTAGTTCATCCTTGTGCACTCGTAGCTTGAGCAATCTTGTTCCTGGTCATATTGAGCTATTGCTAGCGTCTCTATTGTGCATTGCAACACGAGCATATACTCCGACATATACATTTTTAGCTCACTTTTCAGAGTTTCTTTGCCCCGTTTATCTCCACCGTGTGTGTTTCCATGGATCTTGTCATACGATCAGTACTAGGACTTGTATTTTGGTGTAGTTAGGTATCCATACCAAGCCCCACCATATACTCTGGTTTTTCGTGTGATCATTCTTATACCCTCAGTATTCTCTTCATCACATCCATGCACGTTTCAGTCTCTAGGAGTGGTAAGCATTTATTATTCACTTTGGAACAGTATGATACCTTTTTCTTTCAGTTTTGAGTGAGTTGAGTGTTTCCACCATATATACATCTTTGTTGTTGCACTAATCATAGCAGATGATGTTGTGGATAATGTGGAGGTTTGCAGATATCACTTCTTTCGCCGTAGATATTGTAGTGTCACTTTTTGGGAGGAAGAACGTGGTAACTTTGATGGTGATGGGCTCTTTCACGATAGTGTGATAATTGGAGAGCGACGTGCTGCAACCACCATTGACAAAAACTCTACCGTCAATTTAATCAGCATTGAGGTCATGGAGAAGTTGCACCTCGCAGCACGTGCCAGTAAAGTGCCATACATCTTGCATTCATCTTATGGCACCTTGCTGATTTCACACATGGCTAAAGTTCCTTTTACTTTTGGAGGGCATACCGAGGTTGTTCATTGTGGTGTATCTCCAATGCCACTTGACTCTTGTCACATTCTATTGGGATATCCTTGATGTCACAACTATCAAGTTCAGCCTTGTCGTGATGTGACGAAAGTCGTGCTACAACTGAACAGTTTCATGAGAATCATCTTCTTCGCAAGGAGAGGACAAAGGAGTCCTGCTTGTCGCCTAAGCACAAGGTCATGATGGATGGTGGCATTCCCATTATTTGTCATCTTGACCATGGTGTGCTTCACAACCCATGTGAAAATGAGAGCCACATAGTCAAATAGAGTGAGAGTGTTATAAAAAGTGAGCTGTGTGATTCCTCCAAACGTGAGGTTGAGAGCATACACTTTGAGAGTATGAGAGAAAACGAAAACACCAGAGTAGTAGATGATCAGATATGTGAGGATATTTCATCTAATGTAACCATGTCTACTTCTAGTGTTGTTACTTGTCATATGCAGGTTGCTTTTGAAGAAAGGGAGCCGCCTATTTAACAACCTGCATACCAGTTTGTGTATTATCACTTGAGGAGGATGTCCCAGTGCCTACTACATCTGAGGAGCATATCATCGAAATAGGGACTGATTTGGAGCTACAACCAGAGATGAACAATCTTTGTGAGTCTCCTCCTTTGCTGGTTCCTTCTTGTGATTTATCTTGCACTACTGTCTTAGCACCTTGTGATACTTTGCTAAATTCAAATTTCTATCATGTGGTACTGATGATACATAAAGAAGTACTTGCTTGAATACCACATGTTGATATTGTGTTTTCCATCATGCTAAATAAACCTACTAATTTGAGTTGTGCTATGAATAAGATTTCTGAAATTTCATATTTGAATTCTAGCACATATGCCTATTGCTTCACTTTTAATTTAGTCGGTGAATATAGCCTGAGTGATGATTTTATGGTGGACTACATATGGATTACATGTGATAGAATCGCTGAACCGAAACTTGCTGTTTTTAGCAATATATGCAATGGTTAGAAGTGTTCTTGCTCTGGGACAATAGTAAATTTTCGAGATAGTATGATGTATTCTGGTCTACTTGATGTGTTTCAGCCCACAAAACATGATATGTTGGGTTGCTCTATTCTTGCCAGTTTGCATTCAGATTTGCTATATTTATTGTGTTTGTCCCACACTTCGTTGCCTAAGTGTGCTACTGATCCATACTTCAATTATTTTTGCCAATTGCGTTGCATATTACCTATAGGACATGATGATCATGCACATATAAATGAATACTTCTGTGTATGTTCATCACTTGTTCATCATAATCAGAGTAGTGCAGTTGGAGCCTGGTATAAACCTATTTTGTTCTCATATTTGTTGGAATGGGTTGACCTTGCTCATGATAAATTTGATCATAGAGCTTCTGTGAGGACACTTGATTTAATCTTGCACAATACGACTATATACATAGATCATCCTCGTTGTGCTCATGCTTATATGAACTTCACATATATTTACAATTTCAGTTGCATCTTGTGTACTGTGAATACTCATCATGTTCAAAAAACTGATACACCATGTTATATATACATATATTATGCGTACACATTGTTCTTTTTGTTTCTTCCATTTTCAGCTTACCCAGGTTCAGGGATCTCGTGGTGAGGTAATGCCCCTACGTCCTGCCTTCTTGTATTGTACTACAAAACCTTGCGAGGCATACAAGGTCTTGGTTACAGAGCTCTAGCTAGATGGAAGTAGAAGAACCTACTTAGCCTAGCTAGAACTTGAGATTTTGGATCCTCTTCTAAGGGGTAGCTCCCCCCTCCTTTTATTGCGCTGAGGTCCTCCTTCCCCTGATTAACTTGGTGAAGGGGTTGCCACAAACACGACCAAGGAGTGGGACAGTGTAGCGCCCTACATTTTGCTAAAGGCAGAACTCCTGTGTTAAGTGATACTCCCTGGATCACTGATAGCACCACAGTACAAAATATATTAATCATTGTAATAGTATCAAATATTACAATGTAAATGCAGATACATAGGTCTTCAACCTTATGAGTAACACAACAGAAAGCATAGTAGCAATGAGTCTCCATCTTCATCACGTGCCACAGGCAGACACGTTGGAATGTACACTCGAGATCCCTACCAATTACTCTTCCTCGGAATAACCTGCACGTTTGTATATGCAGCCCCAAAGGGGTCAGTACAACAACATACTGGCAAATGACACATATATGGTGGCTGTTATGAAAGAACTATACGACTTGACATTTGGCTAGTGGATCTTTTGGGCTAATTTGCATAAAGCCAGTTTTATCCTATATTTTCCAAAGCAAAACATTTTTAAATCTTTGAAAAGGTTTTTGAGATGAGCACATGAAAATCACTCGAGTCCATCCCTCAAAATGACCCCACCTGGTTAAGTCTATCTTGAACTACTTAGACACCCGAGTCCATCCCTCGAATGACTAATTAATTTTAATTAATTAGAAAAGGTGATGAGATTCTTCTGTACAAACCATGTCTAGAGACTCAAGTTGTCCATAACCAGGGACACGGCTAATCAATTAGTTTTACACCCTGCAGGGGTTGTGCACTTTCACCTTAAGACTTATTTTACCGCAAAGAATAAAATAAGATAAGACCTTTCAGAAGAAGCATTCAACCACCCGACTCTGACCATACCCATCTACCACCCTCTGTCAGTACCCATGGATGAACCCTTACATCATACTCAATCAAGACAGAGCTCATAGTGTCATAAGGCTGCACTGGAAGCATACTACACATGGAATACATATTAATCTCTTTGTTCCTGAGTGGCAAACCACAAGTGCACTCTCAAGTTACCACATACTCTAGGTCCTTCCCCTAGGCATGCAGCCCTGAGTAGCCACTAACCCAAACTACCAGTCCACCCAGGTGATTCACTGAAGTTGTTACTTTTAATTAAGCAGTAGGCATCACTTTCAAAACAACAGTAGCAATCCTAGCAAAGGGTGGGGTTCAAGTGTTGGCTACATACTACTAGGATCTAGCATTGCATAAACTTCTTTGAAAAACAACCTATCATGCATACTACTGGAAAACACTAATGCAGTAGTAAAAATAGGTAGAAGAATGTGTGTCACTTGCCTTGGAAACAACCAGCACACTCACAACAATCACACTTGTAGTTTAGATCCTCTTCATAATCTAAACAAGAAATATTGCACACAAATAAACACAAAATTCCAATATGGTAATCATAGACATGTATGCATGCATGCAACATACGTATTAATTTCATACAACTTATGTTGTGTGAAAATATTAGAATTTGAGTTCTCAAATGATAGGTTTTAGTAAAACAAAACCAATGCAAAAAGAATTAATCAAAAAGCACTTTTAGTTATTTAATTATTTGCAAAACAGTGAATTTAAAGCAATTAACTTCACCAAGTTCATGCATGTTTCAAAAGTGTGAAAGTTTGATTCTAAAACAATCTACAAGTTACAAGGAATCCAAGGACTACAAAAACTAAAGATTTGAACTAGTAGAATAAAAGATATAAAATAAATAACACAAGATTAGGGTTTAATTCAATCTAAATTTAGATTCAGATTTGATTCAAAAACCTTGAAAATAAATACACTAATAAATTCTACACGTCCTAAGCTTTCCATTGATATAAAATTTGTCCAAATCCGTGTTGTAGAACTTTTTCTATGATTTAAACAAGATTCAGCAAATTTAAAACTGTTTAGATCTGATGCCCTTGGTTGCTCGGTACCGCGCTATGATTCGCCCATACCGCTTAGATCTGATGCCCTTGGTTGCTCGGTACCGGTTCATGGCAGACCTATCGCAGCCGCTGGATCGAGATCGAACGAGGGAGAGAGAAGGGGGAAGAAGCTCACCGGCGGCCAGCTAGAGTTCCGGCGAGGGTGCTCGATTTCAAACGGCGCCGACGATGTAGGGCTCCCCGGAGTAGGCGGATATGACGACGAGGTGCACTGAGATGCGGCGAGCTCGTGGGTGGTGACGGTGGTGTCGATTAGGTCGGGGAGGTTTGCAGAGAGGTGGCTGGAGGGCGGTCGTGTCTGCGGTGATGCGGGCTCAAATTCGACGGCCTGGGGGCGTGCTTCTCTGCGAAGTTGGGTGAGAAGAGAGAGGGGGCGGAGGGGATTTTATAGGCGGGGGAAATCTTGGGCGAGGGGCTAGGGTTCGGAGGCGGCGCATCGCATCGGACGGACGGGGTGGCCTCCGTGCCCGAGCCGGACTCCGTCGCGAGGTAGAAGATGGAATGATAGTTGGGCCCCACCTATCAGCGTCCTACCGCTATGCGCGGCGTACCGCTTCGGCTCGGCGGGCTAGCTGGGCTGGGCCGGTTATTTCGGCCTGGGCCGAATCGGCGCCTCCCCCGGCCTTTTCTTCCTTTTTCTATTTTTCATTTTCTTTTTCTTTTCTATTTGCAAACTTTGGATTTCTAATTTTCTTTGATTTGAATGATTTCAAATCTCCAAAATTTGTAAAATAGGCCAGGGTTGTTTTGGACTAAATAAAACTCAGAAAAGGGGAAAAGTAAATAAGAAAAGGTTTTTTGTGAAGAAGTCAAATTGGCTCACATAAACTATTTGACCAATTTTTTTAAAATAAAAGCCTCTTAATGGAAAATTTTAAAACCAAGTTTTGCTTCAAAATACAAATATGAATGTATGCATGCTGGTTTTAAATTTTTGAAAATCCTGGGATGTTACAAACAACTGTCCTATTACAATCTTCGATGGTCTTGGTCTCCGGAGAGTAGGAGCGCCAGTCCACAAGAGTGGTTGGGGAAGGTTGACGTCCTTCCCCGGCGCGCTGCACCGTCCATGCTGATCTTGGCAGGAAAGCACAACTAATGTGCAACTTAATGCAGGCGTGGCAGGAGTTCTCGCTTCCTTGTCGGGGCAGCATGGGCGACATGCTTTCTTCCTCGTCTTATCCCTTCATGGACGTGTGATTGCGCCAGGAGTTGCAGACTTGTTCTTCATCCTCATGAGGGATTCCTCGTGAGGGGCTCTTCGTGTCTTCTGTGCTTCGATGTCGTTCTCCTCACGAGGCACCTCCTCACGAGTGTCTTCTTTGTTGGGCCAAAATCTTCTTCCTGCTTCTTATCGATGAAGATGGGCTGTTGAAGTGGCCCAAGAGCAGGTGGATCAGGATACCCCGGAATCCAATACACCGATAGTAGCCCCCGTGAGCCTGGCCCGCTAACGCGCCCTCTGGAGGGGGAGAAGGGTCAGGGGCCCCCAGAAGCTACTAGGCCCTCCAACGGCACGCGTGAACGCCTGCGGTCAGAGGACCATTTGAAGATTCAGAGGGAGTGGACACATGGCACGGTCTCATCTGGTGAGGTGAAACAGCGGGCGATGTAACGCTGCCCGATGCGTCACACCGCAATGATGGCACACCTATTCATCGCAGATATGTCGTGCCGTTGCTCTGTTTCCCGTGTTGGGAGATGACACTTCGGTGCCTGACACCCCCTTTAAATTGCAGCCACTGCAGCCTCCTCTACACTTCCAGTTGATTCCAATACTACTCCGCCATGAAGGAGAAAAGAAAACCCTGACGCCATGGATTACTCTTCCGCTTCCACCATCGCTGGCTTGTATGTCACCGGGAGGAAACACCGCGGGTGCCCCCTGGGAAGCAGGAACAAGCCAAAGTGCCCACCGTTGGGGCGGCCGGAGCTGAAGGACCTCTGTGCCTCGTGGCGCCAACGTGGTGCGAGGAGCACCACGCTACCCCGAGGGCCTCCACCGCTCTGATCCTTCGGGATCTAGCACCGAGCGGCGCCGTGGCCGCACCATTGCCTTTGGTGGCGGCAATGTTGGCCCCCCACTCCATCAGGAGCATCGATCGGGCGCTGAGGGAAGCGTCGGCCACCCTGGGCCCCCTTTCTCTGGCTGTGGATGCCGCTGCACCACCGGAGGTGGCGCCCTTCGCGACCGGGTTAGTCGCGACCACCCACCGCCTGGCAGCGGTGGCGCTGGGACCCCTCGTTGCCCCAGGGTCCCACTTCTTGGAGCTCCTTGCCGATGTCCATGCCTAGAGCTTCACCACCCTGGGCCGAGGCAATCAGGAGGGTCCTGTCCATCCTGGGCCTCGCAGTTGGCGAGGTTGCGCTGGTGGAGCAGAGCCGGCAAGAGCTGGTCTAGCCGGTGGACGTCATCTTTGGCACCGATGGTGGAGCCATCCTCTCCGGGTGCTGAAGGGCCTTTGATTTTAGCCACCGCCTTCTCGTTGGTGACCGCCTCCTCTTCAGCTTCAAGCTAGGGAGGCTGGAGGCTTCGGTGGAGGTCTTCAGCGCCAATGGCATCCGCCGCACCTACCCTCTTCCGGCAGTGATGGAATGAAGCATCGGTGGCAACCCAGAGGCCTTCTGGGCAGGAGACCCACTCTCCTCCCCCTTTTGCTGCTGTAGGAGTAATAGACGATGGAGTTTGCCCTGTCGCGCTTTGTGCTTCTCCCTTCGGGGAGACCTTTTAGTAATGAAATGGTTTCACCTTCTCCTTTTTCACTTTCTCTTAATCGTTGTCCTTGCGGCATCACCGTAGGTGTGATTCCCTTCGTATGCTCGAGAGCCCAGATGAGGTGTTTGCACATGTGGGAGGCCTCCCTGCATCTCAGAGCTCATAACTTGGTCGGCACCGGTGTTGAAGAGTTATGCAATCCTAGGAAACAAAAGTTGGAGAAGAGTTGGAAAACAAAAAAGCCCAAATCCCCAAAAAAAATGGCAAAGTAAGCCGATAAATGCAATTTAGAAAAAAGCAGAAAATAAGACGCCCCTGTGACCAGCACAGGGACCTTCCTTGTCGTGAGGGAGCTCGGCACTATCTGCGCTAGCAGCTAAGAGCAAATTGCCGCACGTGGCGATTCACGGGTCCTTCCTCGGCGTGAGGGAAGCTAGAACTCTCACAGACGCGAAGGCGTCGACGCTTAAGAGAGCCCAAAGGCGTACGACACCGCGACGAGGATTGCTCGCGAGGTGTGGGGCCTGGCGTGGACCTCCGGATCTACGTCTCCTTTGCAAGATGATCGGAGCAGCCTTAGTCTTCAGTAGTCCTACCAGATGTGGCCTTCCTCAAGCGAGGGGTGTCGGGGCTCCTATGGATGCTTGTGCATCGACACTGAAGAGAGCCCATATGGACTGAATAGGCCTTGTGAGGAGTTGATATGGGGTGGCCCGATCTTCTCAGTAAGCTTGCGGTAATGGTGATGATGGTGATAGATAACTTGGTGTCGCCGATGATCTCTCCTCGCTAGATCCCTGATGCCAATGCAACAGCTCTCTACCCTTCGGATATTCACGACTTCACACACTTGCGCAACGCAGCCGTCGACCACGAAACGGTATAATTGCAATTCACTAATTCCCAATGGAACAGCAGATCACACTTAACTTGCAGTATATAATCTCCAGATCGAAACGAATTGGAGACAAGAATTCTAGATGAATGCTTGCAGCAGTCTCAAGAACTAGGGTTTATCTAAAACGTGGTCTAACCTCTCTATGGCGCATAGGCACACAATATAAGGGGGGTGCGGCTAGCCCAAGGGCAACCGACTTGACCTGGTCCTCTAACATGGTTCGACTCAACCTGACATGATACAAACTGACCCAAAGGTTGGGTGCAGCCAACTAGGCACGCAGGCCTTATGTGTATGGCGCACATACACTTGGTGGTGCGCCATATGCAACCTCCTGCGTGATGTCCTCCTCCTCCTCATGCTGGTCGCCGGCCTCCCTCTCCTCCCTCGCGTCCATGTGCATGATCATCACGTCTTGCTCCAGCTCCTCGCTCCCTCGTGCTATGTCTTCTTCTCCCATGAACGTGAGTATGCAAACACACAAAGACTTAGGCAGTAAACAATTCTCATTAACAAAATAATCAGATTCTATTAGGAGCAAATTCACCTGTTGTTCTATTAACTTTGCACGAGCTCTTGTGATAGGTCCAATTCTGAGTTCATCATTGGACTTCTTCTTTGCAGCAACTTGCTTGTCATCATTACGAAGTGGAGATGGAACAATAGTAGGGATGTCCTCATCAGGAGTGCTCACGAGGCATTTGTCCTTGGTGGGTGCCTTAGGCACACCTTGAAAATTCCTAAAGATTTTTTATTTTCCGGTGCACCACGCAAGGAACTAAGCACCACAGACTTGTCGAGGTGGTCAGCTCGGGGCCGTCGCCCCTAACCAGAGCTCAGTCCTTTTGGGTTTTGTGGGCTTGCTATTTTCTTGGGCGAAGGCCCCAGCATAGACACCGTGTCGAGCCCCCACTCATGTGGATTACAACAGAAAATAAATGGACTTCATGCCACTACAATATCATGCCGAAGCAGAGGTGCTATATGCGCTTTAACTTAGTCTTTGTGCTGAAAAGCATCTTAAGTTAATACAAAATGCCGAGATGGCTATCTTTGACTCCTTTCGAGCAACTCACGGGTAGAACTTCCTCAGGTGGGCGATGTTCCATGGGTTTCCCACCGGTACGCGTTCAGCGGTTTCTAGTAGCGCTGAGCCCGGCCTGGAGATATGCATCACCTTGAAGGGCCCCTCCTATATCGATGATAGCTTGTGTAGGCCCTCACGAGAGAGTATCCTCCTCAGCACCAGGTCCCTGAACTCTAAGGTCCTCGCTCGAACATGGCAGCTGTGGTAGCGGTGCAGACCTTGTTGGTATCCCGCAGCCCAAAGCGCTGCTTGACACCACGCCTCTTCAAGTAGGAGGAGGCGCTCCCTGAGGAGGTTTTCTTGATGAAGCTAATTGAAGGCTAGCACCCTTGGCGACCCAAACTTGACGTCGGTAGGAAGGACCGCTTCTGCCCCATAGACTAGGAAGAAAGGGGTCTCTCCAGTGGGTTTGGTGGCACTGGTGCGGATGGACCAGAGAACGGACTGGAGGTTGTCCAACCATTTCTTGCTGTAGGATGAGCCAAGTTTGGAGTTGAAGCTTTTTGTCTTCAGGCCCTTAAGGACTTCAGCATTTGCATGCTCTGCCTGCCCATTACTCCTGGGGTAGGTGACGAAGATGAAGCAGATCTTGATGCCGATTGAGGCACAATATTCTCTGAACAGGCCACTAGTGAATTGGTTGCCATTGTCGGTGATGATGCGGTGGGGCACGCCAAAGCGATACACCAGCCCTTGGATGAACTTGACGGCCGACCTGACCGGTACTATGCGCACTGGCTCCACCTCCGCCCACTTGGTGAACTTGTCAATGGCGACATAGAGGTAGCGGTAGCCCCCTTCTGCTCGAGGGAATGGACCCAGGATGTCCAGCCCCCAAACAGCAAAGGCCCAAGTGAGAGATATGGTTTGCAGTCCTTGTGCCGGCTGATGGAGTTGTTTGGCGTGGAACTGGCCCGCCTCGCATCTCTTGACCATCTTGGCACCGTCCGAGAGTGTACAAGGCCAGTAGAAGCCACTGCGATATGCTTTCCCGGCAAGCGTGCCAGCTGAAGAGTGGTAACCACACTCGCCGGCGTGGATGTCTTGGAGGAGCTCTTGGCCTTCGATAGTCGAGATAGGGCTATGCCGCTGGGGCGACAACGGTATAGATCGCCGTCCTTGATGCAGTATCCTGTAGCTTGACGCGTGATTCTTTCAGCCTCTGGAACCTCTTCAGGGAGCTTGCCGCTGATGTGAAATTCCTTGAGCTTGAAGATCCAATCCTCTACTCCCTCATGCCTTGCCAATGCCAAGATAAGGCGGTCACCCGAAGGTGGCCCGCAGTTTGGAGCCCCCTGCTCCGGCGGTGGTGGTAAGGCCGTAGGAAGCTCTGGCCGTGGTGATGGTGGAGAAGCCGACAACTTGAAGAGGCGTTCCTCGAAGATCCCGGTTGGCTATGCCAGGCGATGGGAGGTGCACTTGGCGATTTCATCTGCTTCAGCATTTTCTCCGCGAGGAATGTGCCTTAATTCCAGGCCTTGGAAGCACTTCTCCATCTTCCGGTGCTCCTCGAGGTAAGCCTTCATGTGCTGGTCCTTAGGCGTGTAGCTCTTGTTAGAGAAATTTACAACCAGCTGCGAATCCCCCTTGACGATGAGGTGCTTGATGTCCAGGGCGATCGCTGCTCTTAAGCCAGTGAGAAGCCCCTCATATTCGGCAATATTGTTGGAGACCTTATGCTCTGGCTTGAAGCAGAGCTTTTCTCTAGAGGGAGAGGTGAGGACGGCCCCAGCCCTCGCACCCAGGAGGTTGAAGGCACCATCAAAGTGCAGGACCCAGAGACCCGGGGCCTCTTCTCCAGGAAGGGTAGACTCCACCTCGGGAGACTCGTCGGCGAATGGATCAGTCCACTCCACAGTGAACTTATCAAGGGCCTTACTCTTGATGACCTTGGTGGTTTCGAAGGCAATCTCGAATGGTCGGAGCTCCACAACACATTCCGCCACCCACCCGGTGACGTTGGGGTTGCACAGAATTTGCTCCAGAGGACAGTCCGTGACCACCTTTATAGGGTGGCCTTGGAAGTAGTGACGTAGCTTCCTTGACACGATGAGGAGAGTGTAGAGCAGCTTTTCCTGCGTAGTGTAGTGCTCTCGCGTGTCGTGCAGCATGATGCTGACAAAGTAGATAGGCTTCTGTATGTTAGCTATGCCGGCAGGAGTTGCCTCCTCGGGAGGCTCAAGAGGGTCGCCTTGAGGGAGCGGCTCATAGGTGGAGGACGCACGGGGCGGCTCCTCGTGAGATGTAACAGGCACTAAGGCCCCCTCCTCGGGAGGAGCCCCCAAGCGTGGAGCATCGATCTTCTCTTCTGCGATTACTTGAGCATCTCGCTCGGCGACAAAGATGGCGCTTGCAGTTCTTGGAGTTGCAGCGATGTAGAGTAGCAGGGGCTTGCAGGGCCGTGGAGCGACCATAATTGGCGGGCTCGTGAGGTACCTCTTCAGCTCGGCGAAGGCCTTTTCAGCTTCAGGGGTCCACTCGAACTTTTCGGTGCACTTTATCAGCTGGAAGAAAGGTAGAGCCTTCTCTCCACTCCTCACGATGAAGCGTCCCACAGCGGCCTTCACCCCGCAAGGCACTGCATTTCCTTGATGTTGCGTGGCGGACGTATCTCTTCGATGGCCTTGACCTTGTCAGGGTTTGCCTCGATTCTGCGGTGCGAAATGAGAAATTCCAGTAGCTTCCCTGAGGGTACACCAAAGACACATGGTGGGGTTGAGATTGATGTTTACCTTCTGTAGATTGGCGAATGTCTCCTCCAGGTACTCAACAAGGGTGCGCCCCTCGCGAGTCTTGACAATGATGTCATCAACGTAGGCTTCCACGTTTCTTCCCATCTGAGCCCCCAAGGCTTTTTGCATCAACCTCTGGAAGGTCACGCCTGCATTTTTCAAGCCGAAGGGCATGCAGACGTAGCAGTACACCCCGCAAGGTGTAATGAAGGTTGTCTTTTCTTCGTCCTCCTTTGCCATGTTGATCTGATGGTACCTTGAAAAGGCATCCAAGAAGCAAAGGAGGTCGCAGCCGGTGGTAGAGCCGATGATTTGATCAATTCTTAGGAGCAGGTAAGGATCCTTGGGGTAGGCCTTGTTGAGACTGGTGAAGTCCACGCAGAGGCGCCCACTGTTGTTAGCTTTGGGCACAATCACAAGATTGGCTATCCAGGTGGGGTGAGCAATCTTGCGTATCAACTTGCATTGATTCAACTTATCGACTTCCTGAATGATGAAGTCTTGTTTCTCTGGCGCTTGTCTTCTTTTCTTCTGCTTGACAGGGTGTACCTGAGGGCACACGACTAAGTGGTGCTCGATCACCTCCCTGGGAACACTGGGCATATCCGATGGTGTCCAAGAGAACATGATACGGGGTGGCCTTCGGACACCACCGCATCATGTGCGTCAACAACATCCACTCTCAAGTCCGACATCATCAAGGCGTGGAAGAGAAGGAAGAAGAAGAACCACCGAAAAGAAGCTTGGAAGCGCCGCAAGAAGAGGCGACAGCTGAAGCTAGACTGACTAAAGCCGGTCCTTTTCCGGCTAAAGCCGGCCCACTGACTAAAGCCGACCTTAACCCCGGCTATAGCCGGCCTGCTCGAGTCAGCTACATCTTGGCCATGAAGCCACCTATTCCTTCTATCTCTTTAGTGACCAAACTACCACTAGCTTGTGGCTGCCTATATATATGGGTCACTCTCCCCCTCCCTAGAATAGACATGAATTGAGATAATAATTGGCATGATGCCTCACCCCTTGTGGGAACCTACTAGATCTTCCATCTAGAAATCACCCTCTTTGTTTGGGATCTCTTCTATTTGGGGAATTCTACCTTGATTTGGATCTCTTGCATACAAGAGTGTGTAATTCTATCCAACTAATTGGTCTCTTCCCCACTTGGAATTCTATCCCTTGCAAGTCAATCTCTCATAAGGAATTCTACTATTGGAGTCTCTTCCTTATGATTCTATTGAGTCGGTGAATGAGGCCAACGAGGACAACCGGTGTGTATCTTGTGTGTGTGTGTGTTTGCCTTCGATTTGTGTGTCATGTTCATCGTGTTTGTTGTGTTCTTCGTGTTCATCCTCTTCCCCCGCCACAATCTCGTGAATCCGTTAAGATCGGGCCACACCCAAGGGGTCAACCCCTATCATATGGTATCAGAGCCAGGTTTTGGTTGCCACGGATTTATTCTTGTTTGTGATTTCCACCATAAATTTCGAAAATCCAAAAATAGCGCCAAAATTGCCTTGAAATTTGATCTTTGAATTAGTTGAGTTTTTTGTGGTTTTGATCCATAGATTTGATGTCTTGGGTGTTGATCTACATTGCTAAAAAAATTCTAGCCCCAATTCCCCTTATTTGTCTCGGAATCGACGATTTTTCATTCCAATTTCTGCCCAAATCGATGAACTTCTCGAACAGCATCACAAACCGGCTAAAGCCGGTTAGCACACCGGAAATAGCCGGACTGAACCAAAAAATCCGGCCTCGAAAAAATCCGAACCGGCTAAAGCCGGCCTTCAGACTAGCTAAAGCCGACCCAGTTCCGGCTAAAGCTAGCCTCCCGGGTGATACGGATCAACGTGATCCGAAGGGGGCTTGGTCCAATCTTTCACGGCGATCAAACAAACAGCAAGATACAAAAGAGAACTCAATCTGAAATAGATCAAACTAATCTCTCTTCAATTCCTCACGATGAAACTGATCGGAATCAATTCCCACGCATGGCATAACATCAGATCTCGAAGATCAGCAATCAAACACACCGATATGCGCCCCCAAACATTGGGACTTTTCTGGTCTCTTTCTGAGCTCGAAAATACAAGTCTGATCGATACAAGGCGGCTGCCATAACCCTATATGGGTGACTCTCAATGCTACCTTGGCTGGGCTAGGCCCCATACCAAACTAAAAGCCCAAATGGCCAAAACACACTTGATTTTGGACAGGCCCAAAACCATCACACACAAATAAAACCAAACTGAAATAAAAACATGACACGAACTTAATTAAAATAGAACAACTAAATATCTTTCGCTGCAACGCCTCGGCGAACATGAAACTCCATTGGCGGTGTACGAAAGTTGGGCTTCACATCATCTTGTGGAGGCACTTCAAAGCAGAATTGTCCAAGCTTCAGAACATAAGGAGGTGGTAAAATAGTAGGAGTAGTAGCTATGCTCTCCTTATCATCCCCCCCAACTTGAAAGGAAACCGTCCTCGGTTTCGCCTGAATGTGTTGGACCTTTTTCTGAGCAGCAAGCACATCCACTTTGATATCCGTATCGAGCATAGGCTGCAACACATGACGCTTCCCCTTATGCCACAAGGAATAAACATTGGACCTGCCTTCATGAGTGGAACGCCTATCAAATTGCCACGGACGTCTGAGCAGCACATGACATGCATCCATAGGCAAAACATCACAGACCACTGTGTCCTCATAATTACCTACTGAAAATTTCAGGCGCACCTTATGTGTGACCTTCAGCTTCCCTGAATTATACAACCACTCACCACAATGTGGCTGCGGGTGCTTCCATGTAGGCAATGATAGAGAATCCACCAAACTCTTGCTAACAATATTGGTGTAGCTGCCACCATCAATAATCAGTTTACAAGTGGTGTCCTTAACGATGCATTGGGTCTGAAATATATTCCAGCGCTGCCCTTGTTCGTGAATGCGATCTTCTGGTACGCGTTGCACCATTAGATTTTTTAAATTTGCAGCAAGTGCATACCCATCCACGATCACTTCAGGATTGTCCTCAGAGTCCTCACTTGATGACGCATCAGCTTTCTCATCATCACTAGCAGAAACATAGCCATCATGTGTGAGCATCACCCTTTTTCTATTAGGGCAATCACGCTTCATGTGTCCTCGTCCACCACAAGTAAAACACTCGATGTTTGCTGTGGACTGCGTAGATGCAGATTTGGACACCCCAGATTTGGGTGCCACGCTATGAGAAACACTATTAGAGTGTGTAGAAGGTGTCGTCTGAACACTAGGACCAGTAGCCTCGGTATGAGAACGAGGCCATGATTTTGTAGGTGTAGCAGCTTGGCGTCGTTTGATTTGTTGCTCCGCACGCTCAGCTTGGTGCACAAGATCCTGAAGATCATGATAGTAAACCATCTCCACACGATCACGCACCTCAAAATTCAGTCCATTCAAAAACCGAGACATCGTGGCCTCTGTATCCTCCCTTGTCCCTGTACGTATCATCAACAACTCCATCTCTTTATAATACTCATCCACAGATTTAGTACCTTGAGTGAGGTGCTGCAACTTATTATACATGTCTCTCTTGTAGTGTTCAGGAACAAAGCGATGTCGCATAAGATCTTTCATACCTGTCCATGATGTTGGGCGAGTACGCATACGCAGAATTTGATTTCACCAAATCAGCACATAACCGGTGAATTCAACAGCAGCAAGTTGAAGTCTCTTCTCCTCAGTGTAATAATGAGTAGCAAAAATCTGATCCATGCGCATCTCCCACTCCAAATAATCATCAGGTCCGCGGTCACCGGAAAAAGGAGGTATGGACAATTTGATGCGTCCAAGACCACCATCATCAAGTGGAACACGACCAGCATGGCCAAGACGGTCACGATCATGTGGTTGTACACGATGAGCACCTGCAGGACGAGCAGCAAACTGTCGTTGTTGTGGTGCATAATCAGCGTCATTGGCAAGTTCTCCGTCATAAGCGGTTGCCACGTGTCGATGATCATGAATTTCAGCAGGGCGGCGTGGAACCACGTCGCGAGGTTGTGCAGCAAGAGGGGGCTGCACGGGTGCACGGGCAGTAGCATCGCCCATTGCATCAATCCGGGTAGCTAGCTGTGCAATTTGTGCTGTCAATGCGGCATGACTCCGCATAATAAAACCACAGGTACTATCAAAACCAGCCCGAACATTAGGAGCTAGATCAGCAGCAAAAACCGGCGGAACAAGCTCCTCTTTCGTCTCTCCAGCAGCTACAGAATTGTCTCCCTCAACGGAGTTCACCATTATATCCAAATAGCACAAAACAAATGCAGATTAATTTTACCTATACTTTTCCCTGCAGCTAGTGGTATTGAGCAGTATCTGTCAAAATTGTAGGCAAAACCAGTAAACTGAACTGACAAAAAGCAACAAAGCTGGGGTGCAATCCGGCGCCTGACCACATAGGCCGTCTGGGGTCGAGCGAGCACGACCTGGCGAGCGCGAGCGACCAGGGCGACGCGAAGCTTCGGTTCGGTCCAGGAGCACGGGAGCCGCACGATTGCCTGTGGCCAGATGGGCCGGCCCACGAGGGCTTGGCCGGTGGAGCGATGCGCCGATCCCACGATCCGCTAGCGCGAGGCGAGGGCGTCCTCGATCCCAGGCGCGAGGACGGGCGGTCGCCGATCGAGGCGAGCGGGCGGGGCTCGCTCATGGACAGAGCTTGTCTGCCACCAGGCGCGCGGGGCGAGCGATCCCTTTTTTTTAATTCCTTCGATCGGCTCGCTGTTCATACTGCCTCGATCGGATCTCATCGATGTCAACGAGGCAACCTTCCAGGCACGAGACAAAATCGATGCGCGATATGGAGGAGACCAAGGCCGACGAAATCAATGGGGAATCGATCGCAATGCAACAACGTCAATGCAAACTCCTCATCAATCTACTGCCAAAGATCCGATCTGAAAACAACTGTTGAAGAAACAATCTGAAACCAATCTCATCAGCACAGCAACGAAAACTCAGAAACAAATTCGCCGTGAGAAACCTGACAAATCTGATACCAAGATGATACGGATCAACGTGATCCGAAGGGGGTTTGGCCCAATCTTTCACGGCGATCAAACAAACAACAAGATACAAAAGAGAACTCAATCTGAAATAGATCAAACTAATCTCTCTTCAATTCCTCGCGATGAAACTGACCGGAATCAATTCCCACGCATGGCATAACATCAGATCTCGAAGATCAGCAATCAAACACACCGATATGCGCCCCCAAACATTGGGACTTTTCTGGTCTCTTTCTGAGCTCGAAAATACAAGTCTGATTGATACAAGGCGGCTGCCATAACCCTATATGGGTGACTCTCAATGCTACCTTGGCTGGGCTAGGCCCCATACCAAACTAAAAGCCCAAATGGCCAAAACACACTTGATTTTGGACAGGCCCAAAACCATCACACACAAATAAAACCAAACTGAAATAAAAACATGACACGAACTTAATTAAAATAGAACAACTAAATATCTTTCGCTGCAACGCCTCGGCGAACATGAAACTCCATTGGCGGTGTACGAAAGTTGGGCTTCACATCATCTTGTGGAGGCACTTCAAAGCAGAATTGTCCAAGCTTCAGAACATAAGGAGGTGGTAAAATAGTAGGAGTAGTAGCTATGCTCTCCTTATCATCCCCCCCAACTTGAAAGGAAACCGTCCTCGGTTTCGCCTGAATGTGTTGGACCTTTTTCTGAGCAGCAAGCACATCCACTTTGATATCCGTATCGAGCATAGGCTGCAACACATGACGCTTCCCCTTATGCCACAAGGAATAAACATTGGACCTGCCTTCATGAGTGGAACGCCTATCAAATTGCCACGGACGTCTGAGCAGCACATGACATGCATCCATAGGCAAAACATCACAGACCACTGTGTCCTCATAATTACCTACTGAAAATTTCAGGCGCACCTTATGTGTGACCTTCAGCTTCCCTGAATTATACAACCACTCACCACAATGTGGCTGCGGGTGCTTCCATGTAGGCAATGATAGAGAATCCACCAAACTCTTGCTAACAATATTGGTGTAGCTGCCACCATCAATAATCAGTTTACAAGTGGTGTCCTTAACGATGCATTGGGTCTGAAATATATTCCAGCGCTGCCCTTGTTCGTGAATGCGATCTTCTGGTACGCGTTGCACCATTAGATTTTTTAAATTTGCAGCAAGTGCATACCCATCCACAATCACTTCAGGATTGTCCTCAGAGTCCTCACTTGATGACGCATCAGCTTTCTCATCATCACTAGCAGAAACATAGCCATCATGTGTGAGCATCACCCTTTTTCTATTAGGGCAATCACGCTTCATGTGTCCTCGTCCACCACAAGTAAAACACTCGATGTTTGCTGTGGACTGCGTAGATGCAGATTTGGACACCCCAGATTTGGGTGCCACGCTATGAGAAACACTATTAGAGTGTGTAGAAGGTGTCGTCTGAACACTAGGACCAGTAGCCTCGGTATGAGAACGAGGCCATGATTTTGTAGGTGTAGCAGCTTGGCGTCGTTTGATTTGTTGCTCCGCACGCTCAGCTTGGTGCACAAGATCCTGAAGATCATGATAGTAAACCATCTCCACACGATCACGCACCTCAAAATTCAGTCCATTCAAAAACCGAGACATCGTGGCCTCTGTATCCTCCCTTGTCCCTGTACGTATCATCAACAACTCCATCTCTTTATAATACTCATCCACAGATTTAGTACCTTGAGTGAGGTGCTGCAACTTATTATACATGTCTCTCTTGTAGTGTTCAGGAACAAAGCGATGTCGCATAAGATCTTTCATACCTGTCCATGATGTTGGGCGAGTACGCATACGCAGAATTTGATTTCACCAAATCAGCACATAACCGGTGAATTCAACAGCAGCAAGTTGAAGTCTCTTCTCCTCAGTGTAATAATGAGTAGCAAAAATCTGATCCATGCGCATCTCCCACTCCAAATAATCATCAGGTCCGCGGTCACCGGAAAAAGGAGGTATGGACAATTTGATGCGTCCAAGACCACCATCATCAAGTGGAACACGACCAGCATGGCCAAGACGGTCACGATCATGTGGTTGTACACGATGAGCACCTGCAGGACGAGCAGCAAACTGTCGTTGTTGTGGTGCATAATCAGCGTCATTGGCAAGTTCTCCGTCATAAGCGGTTGCCACGTGTCGATGATCATGAATTTCAGCAGGGCGGCGTGGAACCACGTCGCGAGGTTGTGCAGCAAGAGGGGGCTGCACGGGTGCACGGGCAGTAGCATCGCCCATTGCATCAATCCGGGTAGCTAGCTGTGCAATTTGTGCTGTCAATGCGGCATGACTCCGCATAATAAAACCACAGGTACTATCAAAACCAGCCCGAACATTAGGAGCTAGATCAGCAGCAAAAACCGGCGGAACAAGCTCCTCTTTCGTCTCTCCAGCAGCTACAGAATTGTCTCCCTCAACGGAGTTCACCATTATATCCAAATAGCACAAAACAAATGCAGATTAATTTTACCTATACTTTTCCCTGCAGCTAGTGGTATTGAGCAGTATCTGTCAAAATTGTAGGCAAAACCAGTAAACTGAACTGACAAAAAGCAACAAAGCTGGGGTGCAATCCGGCGCCTGACCACATAGGCCGTCTGGGGTCGAGCGAGCACGACCTGGCGAGCGCGAGCGACCAGGGCGACGCGAAGCTTCGGTTCGGTCCAGGAGCACGGGAGCCGCACGATTGCCTGTGGCCAGATGGGCCGGCCCACGAGGGCTTGGCCGGTGGAGCGATGCGCCGATCCCACGATCCGCTAGCGCGAGGCGAGGGCGTCCTCGATCCCAGGCGCGAGGACGGGCGGTCGCCGATCGAGGCGAGCGGGCGGGGCTCGCTCATGGACAGAGCTTGTCTGCCACCAGGCGCGCGGGGCGAGCGATCCCTTTTTTTTAATTCCTTCGATCGGCTCGCTGTTCATACTGCCTCGATCGGATCTCATCGATGTCAACGAGGCAACCTTCCAGGCACGAGACAAAATCGATGCGCGATATGGAGGAGACCAAGGCCGACGAAATCAATGGGGAATCGATCGCAATGCAACAACGTCAATGCAAACTCCTCATCAATCTACTGCCAAAGATCCGATCTGAAAACAACTGTTGAAGAAACAATCTGAAACCAATCTCATCAGCACAGCAACGAAAACTCAGAAACAAATTCGCCGTGAGAAACCTGACAAATCTGATACCAAGATGATACGGATCAACGTGATCCGAAGGGGGTTTGGCCCAATCTTTCACGGCGATCAAACAAACAACAAGATACAAAAGAGAACTCAATCTGAAATAGATCAAACTAATCTCTCTTCAATTCCTCGCGATGAAACTGACCGGAATCAATTCCCACGCATGGCATAACATCAGATCTCGAAGATCAGCAATCAAACACACCGATATGCGCCCCCAAACATTGGGACTTTTCTGGTCTCTTTCTGAGCTCGAAAATACAAGTCTGATTGATACAAGGCGGCTGCCATAACCCTATATGGGTGACTCTCAACGCTACCTTGGCTGGGCTAGGCCCCATACCAAACTAAAAGCCCAAATGGCCAAAACACACTTGATTTTGGACAGGCCCAAAACCATCACACACAAATAAAACCAAACTGAAATAAAAACATGACACGAACTTAATTAAAATAGAACAACTAAATATCTTTCGCTGCAACGCCTCGGCGAACATGAAACTCCATTGGCGGTGTACGAAAGTTGGGCTTCACATCATCTTGTGGAGGCACTTCAAAGCAGAATTGTCCAAGCTTCAGAACATAAGGAGGTGGTAAAATAGTAGGAGTAGTAGCTATGCTCCCCTTATCACCGGGGGTCAACGCCTCCGCCTCTGCTCTACCAAGGGCATCGCCCAGCCGCCCACCTGCCATCACCTCTCGCGCACGCGCCACCGCACCAGGCCATCAATGCCAGCCTCTACTCCGCTCAGCTGCTCCGCCCACCCCGCTCGACGCCCCGCTCAGGCCTCGCTCCGCACACCTCCGCGCACAACCACCCCAGCCTGCTTCCACCGCTTGGCCACCCTCCAGCTGCTAGCCGCCACCAGGCCACGTGCCTCCCCTGCAGGTTCCACTCACACACCAGCCGCCCAAACTCCAATCCAGCAGCTCATCCATGACCTCGCAACGACAAAGACCGGAAATAGCCGGCCTACAAACCGGCTAAAGCCGGCCTACTTCGGCCCGTCCTAATTTTGACACCTCTTTGACACCAATTTGTCCCCGTTTTAACACCATATTACCCCTTTTGACATCTATTTGACCCCTTTGAAACATCATCCGGCGTTATCTTGACACAAATTTTGACAACTTTTGTGAGTCCTTTTTGCTCCAAAATTTTGGGCATTGACGTGTGTGTTTGGATTTTGGTTTTTGCGTGCCTTGTTCATGCCAAATAATTCCGCGCCTACATCATCATTGCGACAAAGGCATCGGCACCCAGGAACTTCGACTAGTCTTTTGACTCCACCTTCATCGACATCACCGCAAGTCATGTGTTTTGACACCGCCTAACCTTTGCATAGGTATAACTTGTTCCACCTTTGTAACCCCTTTTCTTCCTTTGTGTACCTATCCTATTGAGAGTGGCTTTTCGAGTGTTGCAAAGCATTGCACAAGTGTCACGACCGTGAGAGGGTTTGTGTGTGTGCGCAAGTTGAGCAAAGCTCCGAAGCAAGCTCGGTGAGAAAGATACACAAAAGAAGAAGATGCCATTGTATGACATACATAGATAGCAAATAAGATTTTAAGCATCGAAACACAAAAATACCAAAAAGAGTGTGTGTTCCATCAATACAAAGGAGTTCAAAGCTTGTAAGCAAAAAGGGAGAAAAGAGAAGAGTGGCATCTTGTGCAAATCTTGTTGCTTCTTTCTTATGCAACCAAGCTACGATCTCTCTTGCGTTGGCGTGACACCGAACTAATAGTCTTCGTTAGGACCATTTTGTTTCTTGCTCACTTCCTTGGTCACGCTAACCCCATTATATCTTTTTCTGTGTGTTTTCGTGTTTCCTTGACGTCGATCATCGTTCTTGACATTTGCCTTTGGATTTTACCCACATTTGACAATATACTTTTCTGTTGATCATTTCGTTTGGCATTTCCACATTTCCTACCCATCCACTATAGAGCCTTTTTGCGTGTGTTCTAACTTGTGCACCACGGTTGTCCTTGGGTGTTTCATCCATTCTATAGTTTCTACGGGAAGTGTTTCAATTGTAGTTTTCTAACCCCCACCACCTCTACATATATATATCTTGCCTTGTGTGAGCAATGTCTAGGGGCAATGGAAGCTATGATGGAGAGTACATGGAGGACTACACCGACTACGACATCTCATACCATAATGGTGACTCCATGATGAGCGACATTGACTACTACTCAAGCATGGAGGGCATGGGCGACAATTTTGACTACATGAGCAAGGTGGACAAGGAACACTACATCGACGACTCCTTGAACTATGACATGGTGGCGCACAACATTGACTACACCCAAGCAAGCATGGATGACTTCACCGCCTACATCGTCGACACCATGCATGATGAGGTGGACAACCTCTACACCATGCCCCACAAGACCACCTCCTCCAAAGTGGAATGGCCAAGATTTGAGCAAGGCGCAACATACTTTGACTTAATTTCTTCTTCACATCCAAGACGGCGCCACCACGACAAGCGTGCATTGGCACATCAAGATACTCGAGACCATCAAATAGTTCACCAAGCCCAATGCCAACATGATCTTCCTCGACAACCTTCAAGACGGCGTCCGCAATATACTTCTAGCTTCACTAATTTACGACTCATCGACACGTTCACTGACACCACCATCCAACAAGCTTTAAGACAACATGAGCACCAAGAACAACTCCGTCGCCAACGCATATGCGAAAGGAAGTGTGCCGAGGCTCTTGCACGTCTCCAACAAGAACATCATAAAGAGCCCAAACCTCAAGATTCTTGGTGGACTGCGGCTCATCGCACAAGGTTGAGCTCATCAAGATCTTCTTCACGCTCCAACCATGTGGGTGACCATGAGCGTCATCGCAAACAACCTCAAGAGCATGGTGCAAACCACCCACAACCTACACGGTGTCCACGATATGAAGAGCCCATTTATGAGAACGTCAACGACAACTCCTCGAGGAGGACCACCAAAAGAGCTCCAAGATTGCCAAGTCATGAGATGTCCTACCATGATGTGACGCTTTCTCCAATGGTGTCTCCCATACCACATGCCACCACTGCAAAGGCTCCTACAAGACGGTCTCATCGCCATGAGAAGCATTCCAAGGTTCATGATTGTCACCATCAAAGACATCATGAACATCCTCAACAAGCTCAAGAACAACTACGACGAGCGACACATCAACCTCAAGGCCAACCACAACATGGTGCCCCACCTATGGTGAATCAAGATCGGCACCAAGCAAACCAACAAAACCATCTTGATAGCCTATGTGAGAGGAAGAAACCTATCCCACGCAAGGATGAGAGCCACTTACACATTGAGAGAAAGAGTGATACACCACATGAGTTGAGTGAGGACATTTTGCTTTTCTAACAACGTAACCTTTACTCCTCTTGTGTTGTCTTCTTCTTTGCTAGGTTGCTCAGATAATGATGACGTCCATTCCATGGAGATGAGGTACTCCACTATATGTAAGATGAGTGAATCCACTATATGTGAGATGAATGCATCCACTATATGTGAGAGTGAATGCTTCCACTTTCAGGGCATGAATGATACACCGAGTGAGACAAAAGTGGTAGTTGATAGGTCAAGTGAGGCCATTTCGATTTCTAACAACTTACCCTCTATCTTGAGTGTGTTCTCTCATGTTGCAATAGATTCCATGGATGAAGCGACATCAACCTTGGAAAAGATGTACATGGTGCATACACTTGATGATAATACACCATGCTTAGAAGACGATGAGCATGTCAGCCACATAGAGCTACCTACTTCAACAACACTACCTCAAAGGAGTGCGACTACAAAGGTAACAACATAGGTGTTGGTGATGCCATGATTCCCCTAGTGAACATGAACATGCTAAGCTATGAGTGCTTCACTTTATCTCCTATTGCATGCAATATGTTGAACAATTGCTCTTTCCCATGTATTGCTTGCAATAATGACAATGATGCTTGTGTTGTGACAACCTTGTTGAACAATTGCTCTTTCCCTAGGTTTCTCGATAAAGGATAAAATTTTGAACATGTTTTGTGCATAATGCTTGCAATATTCTTCCATTAATGCAACCAAAATGTTGAACTATTGCTCTTTCAAATGCTTGGTTTGCAATAATGTTAATATGTTTGAAAATGAGAAGGCCCCCATAGCTCTCTCAACTAATGAAGATTTTGTATTTGCCCATGATAAGCATGCTACCACATATGCATTGCATACTCACCATGGATATTATAATATCTTGCTTGATGCTAATGGTAATGTGCCAATAAATAGATGCATCATGATGGATGATGTATTCATCTACCATGCACACATGTTGTTTTTGCTATGTTTGGTGTGTGTAGGTACGTGGACAATAAAGTCAACCTCGATTGAACATGTGTTGGTGAAAAGAGATCTTGAGAGCATAATACTTGTGAGTTCAAACTCAAACCCCACTCGTATACCCTTCACATGCTTTGCATCAAACATGTTGAAAATTTTCTCTTCCATATGGTTTCTTTGCAAGCATGTTGATGACTCTTGTACTACTTGTGACATTCATGCTCACATGATAGTGAAAATTGATGCTTTATGTGTTGCAACATACATGTTGAACGATTTCTCTTTCTTTTGTTTTGTGTGCAACCACATTGCTATATTGGCCATGATTTGTCACATGTGTTTCCACTTTGAGTTCATTGGTGTTGCATCCAACAAGTTGACAAATTGCTCTTTCTTTTGGTTGGGATGCATAACCACTTGTGATTATGATGTTTTCTTCTACTTTTGATGAATATGATTTGTGTTGCAATAAATACGATGAAAACTTGTTCTTTCCTATGGTTTGTTTGCACACATGTTGATGATGATTTTGACATCTTGTCGTATGTGTTTTTGCCAAACTCTCCTCTTATTGCTTCAAGGATGTTGACTACTTGCTCTTTCCAAAGCCTTGAGCGCAATAATATGCATGTCTTTCAACATGAGATGGACACCATGGTCTTCTCAAATTTTGATGGAGTTTTTGTGTTCCCACATTTGGAAGATGTTCAAACAATTTGCTTACACATAGACCTTGCATATGCATTCCCTTTATTATACTTGTGTTGTGCTAATTGTGTAGTGAACAAGAATGGACATGTCCTTGATAATATGGTCCCCTATCACGCACACACATACTTTGCTTGGTCTTTCTTGTGCATAGGTACACATGGATATTATTGGTGGATGCGCTTCCGTGAGTGGTTTCAATTCAACACTTCTACAACGAGAGCACATTAACAACTTTATAAGGTGACCTCCTTCTACTCACGAACTCATGCCATAAACTATAAGAATTGGCTACTCTTTGAGTGTTGTTTCGCTTTGCTTATGACCTTTGTAGGCCTCATGGAAGGTGAAGGAACATTGAAGAATTGCCAAACAGATCTTTGCAAGTACGACCACATGGCGCACTCCAAGTACAAGCGCCTTTATTTACCTCCCCTACATGATGATGTTGAGTCAACATCGAGGACGACGTTCTTTGAAGCGGGGGGAGATGATACGGGGTGGCCTTCAGACACCACTGCATCATGTGCGTCAACAACATCCACTCTCAAGTCCAACATTATCGAGGCGTGGAAGAGAAGGAAGAAGAAGAACCACCGAAAAGAAGCATGGAAGTGCTGCAAGAAGAGGCGGCAGCTGAAGCTAGACCGGCTAAAGCCGGCCTGCTCGAGTCAGCTACGTCTTAGCCATGAAGCCACCTATGTCTTCTATCTCTTTAGTGACCAAACTACCCCTAGCTTGTGGCTGCCTATATATATGGGTCACTCTCCCCCTCCCTAGAATAGACATGAATTGAGATAAGAATTGGCATGATGCCTCGCCCCTTGTGGGAACCTACTAGATCTTCCATCTAGAAATCACCCTCTTTGTTAGGGATCTCTTCTATTTGGGGAATTCTACCTTGATTTGGATCTCTTGCATACAAGAGTGTGTAATTCTATCCAATTGATTGGTCTCTTGCCCACATGGAATTCTATTCCTTGCAAGTCAATCTCTCACAAGGAATTCTACTCTTGGAGTCTCTTCCTTGTGACTCTATTGAGTTGGTGAATCGGGCCAACGAGGACAACCGGTGTGTATCTTGTGTGTGTGTGTTTGCCTTCGTCGTGTGTGTCGTGTTCGTCATGTTCTTCATTTTCATCCTCTTCCCCCACCACAAATCTTGATACGGGGTGGCTTTTGGACATCACCGCATCATGTGCGTCAACACTCAAGTCCAACATCATCGAGGCGTAGAAGAGAAGGAAGAAGAAGAACCACCGGAAAGAAGCTTGGAAGCACCACAAGAAGAGGCGGTAGCTGAAGCTGGACCGGCTAAAGCCGGTCCTACCCCGGCTAAAGCCGGCCCACCGGCTAAAGCCGGCTTTAACCCTGGCTATAGCCGGCCAGCTCGAGTCAGCTATGTCTTGGCCATGAAGCCAGCTATGTTATCTATTTCCCTAGTGACCAAACTACCCCTAGCTCGTGGCTGCTTATATATATGGCTCCCCCTCCCTTAGAGATAGGATAGAGATGAATTAAGATAAGAATTGGCATGATGCCTTCTCCCTTGTGGGAACCCAACTAGATCTACATCTAGAAATCACCCTCTTTGTTTGGGATCTCTTCTATTTGGGGAATTCTACCTTGATTTGGATCTCTTGCATACAAGAGTGTGTAATTCTATCCAATTAATTGGTCTCTTCCCCACTTGGAATTCTATCCCTTGCAAGTCAATCTCTCACAAGGAATTCTACTCTTGGAGTCTCTTCCTTGTGATTCTATTGAGTTGGTGAATCGGGCCAATGAGGACAACCGGTGTGTATCTTGTGTGTGTGTGTGTTTGCCTTCGATTTGTTCATTGTGTTCATCGTGTTCTTCGTGTTCTTCATGTTCATCCTTCTTCCCACCATAAATCTCATGAATCCATGAAGATCGGGCCACACCCAAGGGGTCACCCCTCATCATATGGTATTAGCAGCTTTTGGTTGCCACGGATTTACTCTTGTTTGTGATTTCCACCATAAATTTTGAAAATCCAAAAAATAGCACAAAATTGCCTCGAATTTTGATCTCTAGATTTGTTGAGTTTTTTGTGGTTTTGATCCATAGATTTGATGTCTTGGGTGTTGATCTACATTGCCACAAAATTTCTTGCCCCAAATCCTCTTATTTCTCTCAGAATCGATGATTTTCTCTTCCAATTTCCACTCAAATCGACGAACAGCTCGCGCAAAAATTTTCTCAAAAAAGTCTTAATCGGCTAAAGCCAGACCTCAGACCGGCTAAAGCCGGTCCATCCTCTGCCACAGGTCAATGTCCGCTCGATCCACAGCTCCAACGCCGCCTCCGCTTCGACCGCCTCCAGCCCAGGCCTCCATCGCTGCACCAAGCCACCGCACCCGCCCCGCGCAGCGACCACCCGCCCATCGCGCACGCTCCTCCGCCCAGGCCGCCTGCCTCCGCCTTGCCTCAGCACCACCTCCGCTCGCCTCCAGCTTGGCCTCCTCAGACCGCCCGACCTCGACCGCCCAGCTCGCCGAACACTTCAGCCCGCCACCGCCAGCTCGCGCAAGGCCACCACCCCAGCCTGCCATCACCAGCCACCATGCTGCATCGCCTACTCTCGCCCGCACGCGCTTCCAGCTACGAGCCCGACCAGCCACGCCTTACCTGGCCGCAGCCCCGCGCCTGCCTCAGCTCACTACGCACCACGCCACTAGCTCGCCACACGCAGCTGCGCCCGAGTTCTGAGCAGAGACCGGCTAAAGCTGTTCCAAACCGGCTAAAGCCGGTATACATCATCCTACACCGTTTTGACACTCACTTTTGACATCGTCTTAACACCATAATACCCCCTTTTTAACATCCATTTGACACTTTGACACAAAATCCGGCGTTCTTTTGACACAAATTTTGATAACTTTTGTGAGTCCGTTGTGCCCCAAATTTTTGGGAATTGACGTGTGTGTTCGGATTTCAGTTTTTGCGTGCCTTTGTTCGTGCCAAGTAATACCGCGCCTACATCAACATCGCAACGACGGCATCGGCACCCCGGAACTTCGACTAGTCTTTTGACTCCATCTTCATCGACATCGTCGCAAGTTGTGTGTTTTGACACCACCTAACCTTCACATAGGTATAACTTGCACCACCTTTGTAACCTCTTTTCTTCCTTTGTGTACCTATTGATAAGGGGTTGCCCGATCTTCTCAGTGAGCCGATGTAGATGGATGATAACTTGGTAGATAATCTGTGAGATGCACACAAACTCTCCGGCTATTCCCCCGTTGCCAATGCAACAGATCTTCAACCCTATGGATATTCGAGACACCACACACCTGCGCAAGTAGCCGCCGACCACGAAGCGGTTCTGCAATCTCCTAATTCCCAATGGAATAGCAGATCACACTTGAATTCTCAGTAGCAAAACTCCAGATCGAAACAAACTTGGAGTGGGGTAGATATTCTGAGCGAAACACAGAGGAATATATGATTTCAGAGGAAAGCTTACAAGCAACTTCGTTCTGATGTTTGGGGGTAATCTAAACGTCGTCTAAACGACACAAGGGGGTGCCCCAGGGGTACTTAAAGGGGTCCGGGCGACCTGGGCAAAGACCTGGCCCAAAACCAACCTGTTTTGGGCCCAAACGGACTCGGTTCGACTCAAACTGGTACATACCGACCCATACATGGGTTCGGCCTATTTTGGCACGCAGGCCATGAGTGTAGCGCGCCTTAGACTCATAGACATCGCGTCGAAGGCTGTCCTAGCGCGCCATCTCATGCTCTCTCTTATGTAGACTTGATGCTCTGGTGATCTCCGGGTGCGCCTGCCTCCCTCTCCTCCCTCGCGCACTTGATCTTCAAGTCTTGCTCATCTCGCTGCGACGCGTCTCCTCCTCGTGCAATGCTTGTGTTATCAACAAACCTAATCATACATAGATGCATAGAATTAGGTAGTATAAAACTCTCATTAAATAAAACATCAGGTTCAATTAAGAGTGAGTTCACCTGTTGTTCCAATAGCTTTGCACGTGCTCTTGTAATTGGTCCAATCCTAATCTCGTTGGACTTCTTCGCAGCAACATCTTCATCAACAATAGGAGTAGGAGATAATGGTGGTGTAATAGGGATGTCCTCATCATCCTCCCCCCCTTCAAAAGGCGTCGACCTCGACGCTGCAACGTCTTCACCCTCATATGGTGTCAAATCAGCAACGTTGAAGCTATTGCTCACGCCATACTCAGCTATAGGAAGATATATCTTGTAGGCATTATCATTAATCTTGGCAAGAACCTTGTAAGGACCAGCACCACGGGGCAGCAACTTAGACTTACGGAGCTGTGGAAATCTGTCCTTGCGAAAGTGTACCCAAACCATATCACCGGGCTGGAACAAGACCTCCTTTCGCTTCTTGTTTGCACGATCTGCAGTGTACTTGCCTTTCTTCTCAATAGCCTCTTTAGTCTTCACATGAATCTTCCTCACAAAATCTGCCCTCTTTGATGCCTCCATATTGACTCGCTCTTGGATAGGAAGAGGCAACAAATCAAGAGGCGTAATGGGTTTGAAACCATAGACCACCTCGAAAGGACATAGCTGCGTGGTAGAGTGAACCGCCCTGTTATATGCAAACTCCACATGTGGCAAACAATCCTCCCACTCACGCAGGTTCTTCTTGATCATGCATCGCAGCACTGTTGAAAGTGTGCGATTTACCACCTCCGTTTGACCATCAGTTTGGGGATGACATGTAGTGCTGAATAATAACTTTGTGCCCAGCTTTCCCCAAAGTGTCTTCCAGAAGTAGCTCATAAACTTCACATCACGATCAGAGACAATTGTCTTGGGAACTCCATGCAAGCGTATAATGTCCCTGAAAAACAGGTTAGCAATATGCGACGCATCGTCGCTTTTGTGGCAGGCAATAAAATGAGCCATCTTAGAAAATCTGTCCACTACCACAAATATAGAATCATGGCCTCTTTTAGTCCTAGGCAAACCTAATACAAAATCCATGCTAATGTCCTCCCATGGTGTAGTAGGTGCAGGTAATGGAGTATACAAACCGTGAGGCTTCAGCTTGGACTTTGACTTGTTGCACGTAATGCAACGCTTGACAAACCTGTCCATATCACGCCTCATCCTAGGCCAATAAAAGTGATCAGCGAGCATGAGTAGCATCTTCTCACGCCCAAAGTGACCCATCAAACCGCCGGCATGTGATTCCTGCAACAATAGCAAACGCACGGACGATTCTGGAACACATAGTTTGTTAGCACAAAACAAAAATCCATCATGGATGTGATATTTATCCCATGCTTTCCCACCAGTACACATGCTATATGGCACTGAAAAATCATGATCAGTAGCATATAAATCGCACAAACTCTCTAAACCAGGAACCTTAATGTCTAATTGTGTCAACAACATGTTCTTCCTAGAGAGAGCATCAACAACCACATTGTCTTTACCCTTTTTATGTTTAATTATGTATGGAAAAGACTCAATGAACTCAACCCACTTAGCAAGACGCCTATGCAAATTAGATTGAGCTTTCAGATATTTCAAAGCTTCATGATCAGAATGTATGATAAATTCTTTTGGCCACAAATAATGTTGCCAAACCTCAAGAACTCTAACAAGTGCATACAATTCTTTATCATAAACTGGATAGTTCAACCTCGCACCACAAAGTTTTTCAGAAAAATAGGCAATAGGCCTACCCTCTTGCATCAACACACCACCAATACCAATTCCACTAGCATCACATTCAATCTCAAATTGCTTAGTAAAATCTGGGAGTGCAAGCAAAGGTGCAGAAGTTAACAAACGTTTCAGCTCATCAAAAGCATTATCTTGGGCTGCGCCCCATACAAATTCTACACCTTTCTTAGTTAACTCATTCAAAGGTGCAGCAATAGTACTAAAGTCTTTCACAAAACGACGATAAAAACCAGCAAGACCGTGAAAACTTCGTACTTGACTAACATTCATAGGAGTAGGCCAATTTTGAATAGCTTCAATTTTAGATGCATCTACCTCTACTCCATGCTTAGAAACAACAAATCCCAGAAATATGACCTTATCTTTGCAAAATGTGCACTTCTCAAGGTTACCATATAACTTAGCATCACGCAACACTTGCAAAACTTGTCGAATATGATCACTATGTTCAGATTCATTGCGGCTGTAGATTAATATATCATCAAAATACACAACCACAAACTTGCCAATAAAATTACGCAAAACATGGTTCATTAATCTCATGAAGGTACTAGGTGCATTAGTTAACCCAAATGGCATGACTAACCACTCATATAAACCAAATTTTGTTTTGAAGGCTGTTTTCCACTCATCCCCCTCTTTCATCCTAATTTGATGATAACCACTACGCAAATCAATTTTAGAGAAAACAGCAGCACCACTCAATTCATCAAGCATATCTTCCAAGCGTGGAATAGGGTGACGATATCGAATAGTGATGTTATTTATTGCTCTACAATCTACGCACATGCGCCAGGTACCATCTTTCTTAGGAACTAAAATAACAGGAACAGCACAAGGGCTTAAGCTCACACGAATATAACCTTTGTCGAGAAGCGCTTGTACTTGTTTCTGAATTTCTTTTGTCTCCTCGGGGTTGGTGCGGTATGGTGCTCGGTTGGGCAGCGATGCTCCTGGAATCAAGTCTATTTGATGCTCAATGCCTCGCAAAGGTGGCAGACCTGCAGGCACCTCTTCCGGAAACACGTCGCTGAATTCCTGTAACACATTAGAAGCACCAATAGATAGAGGGGTCATGTCGTTAGAAACCAAAATGTTACCCTTGTACATAAGCACAAGAGGAACAGTTGTAGGATCCTCATGAAACTCTCTCAGATCAGATTTGGTGGCTAACATGACTAAAGAATGCGCTCCCTCACTCATACTTTTACCACTCAGATTTGGCTTGTGGCTCTCCCTCACCGGAAGTGTAGGCTCTCGTCTATCTACTCTTTCACTCTCTTTTTCAAGATTTACTTCAATTTTTTGACGAGATTCATTTACAATAGCTTGCTGTGTCATAGGTCTCAAGGTAACATCCTTGCCACGCCAATGTAACTGATATGTGTTGGCTTTCCCATTGTGACGGACATCACGATCATATTGCCATGGGCGGCCCAACAACAAATGACATACTATCATAGGAACCACATCACACTCAACGGTGTCTTTGTATGGTCCAATCTGAAACTCAACACGCACCATGTGGCTGATCTTCATCTCTCCGCTATCACTTAGCCACTGAATAAAATATGGATTGGGGTGCGGGATATATTTGAGCTTCAGTTTTGTACAGAGCTCTTTACTAGCCAAATTACGACAACTCCCACCATCAATAATAACCTTGCACGCCTTGCCAGGACCAACAGCAGCTTTTGTTTGAAACAAATTACACCGCTGTTCCACAAAATCTGGGCTCACACTCAGCACCTTAGGCGAACAAACAATGGTAGGCAGTGATGATGCATCACCATAGAGCATATCATCATCCTCCTCATCCGAATTTGGATCAGCATCATCACCTGTCTCATACTCTTCAGTTTCCTCATTGATCAACATAACCTTTTTATTGGGACAGTCTCGCCGAAAGTGACCCTTGCCACCACATGTATGACAGTTCATATCCCTATTTCTTGTGGTAGAGTTGGAGGAACCAGTACCACTTGCAGCAGGTTGTGATGTTCTCTTGGCATTGGAAATAACTGAATCAGGTTTTGAGGAAGCAGTACCACGGAAACCAGAAGTACCACTAGAGGTAGGCACACTAGGGTCTGTCCGTGGAGAAAAACAACCTCTACTTGCTGTAGAGCGAGGTCCAAATTTAGCATCTTCAGCCAATGTAAATTCTGCCTCACGTGCTTGATGAAGCAAATCCGTCATATCAAAGTATTGGTGATGCCGAACAATGCATCGAATGTTGTAAGTTAAACCAGCAAGAAAACGCTGCATTGTTTGTTCCTCTGGTTCACGCACCCTAGCACGCTGCATAATCAACTCCATCTCCTGATGATAGTCATTAACAGACTTAAGGCCTTGCTTCAAATTCGTCAATCTATCATAGAGAGAATGAATATAATTGCGGGGAACAAAACGAGCACGCATCGCTTCTTTCATACCCCTCCATGTAGTAATCGGTGGCTCTCGAGCTTCAAGCCTAGACTGGACAATGTTATCCCACCAAAGCAATGCATATCCATCAAACTCTGAAGATGCCAATTTTATTTTTCTATCCTCGGTGTACTCATGCATGCGCCATAGTTTTTCCACCTTCAGCTCCCAATTGAGGTACTCTTCCACCTCAGTAGAACCAACAAACTTGGGTACAGTGAACTTTGGTTTGCCCAGCCCATCATCATCACGGTTGGCCGGTTGGCCAAAATCATCATCAAAGCGACGACGTGCGCCGATAGGAGCAAAACCACGACCAGGCGGAATACCAGCACCTCGGCCTCCATTCCCACGACCACCGTGACCACCAAGAAGCAATCCATCACGACGACCAGCAGCAGCATTAGCGTCATCATGTGCGTGATTGTCATCGTGGACACTCGCAACAGCCTCATGCTCAAGTGGTTGCTGGTGAGGTGGACGATCAAACGAAGCTTGCAAGGTATGCACAGCTTGTGTCAAATCTGCAATAGAACGCTGAATTGTGGTCACAGTTTCTTGTGTCGCAGTGGCGATATCATGTGTTCCATTCAGCTTATTGTCAACAGCAAGCACATCGTCATGTAAACTATCACAAACAACATTGAACCTCTTCGACAAAGTATCACGAAGAGCTTCGTATTCATTCCAACGCACGACCTCATTTGGATCCTTTTTTTGCTGCACAGCATCAGACTCAGACATGATTAGTAGGTTAGTGCAAACAAAAATAGGTGTATGGTGGAATAGAAGAGCTTACCGACTTGTATAGGCAAAAACGTGCACGGATGTGATGTAACGAATACCGAGGGAAAGACTATCACACGACAACCAGGGTATATGGTGGGGCTTGGTATGGATACCTAACTACACCAAAGTACAAGTCCTAGTGCTGATCGTATGACAAAGACCCACGGAAACACACACGGTGGAGATAAATGGGGCAATGCAACTCTAAAAATGAGCTCAAAAAGTTGAGGTATGTCGGTGGAACGCTCGGTGTTGCAAAGCACAAGAGAGACGCTAGCAATGGCTCAACAAAAACGGGCACAAGATTGCGGAACAGAGCAGCCCGTAGAGCACTAAGCACGCTAGTCTCGTAGGATGGTTCTAGACACCAAGAAAGGTTTACTAAAGGCTGACAAAGAAAAGTGACAATATATGGACTCAGAAAAGAGAAATAGCAAAGAGGAAAAAGAAAAAAGAATTTTTTTTTTTGATGTAGTGCTCACGCCAGACCACAGAATGAGTCTGAGGTCGAGCGCCAAGAAGGCCAGCGATCCAGATTTGTTTTTTTTTTGTTTTTTGTTTTTACTCTTTTCACTTTGGGCCAACAACTTGGGCCAACACTTGGGCCAGTCCCAGCGCCTGGGAGCGCTCGAGGGCAGCCGATCGAGGGTCAGGCGAGCGAAGCCGCTCGCGCGTGACCACAGACCACCGCTGTGGTGAGGCGCACGGCCGCGATGCAATTTTTTTTTTTTGAGTTGTTTCCGATCGGATCTGCTGATTGCCTCGATCAAGTACTTTGTGAAGAACAACGTGCACAGCCGCCGGCTTCGATGAGATCAAATAACGACCAAACAACAACGAAATCCAAAACGAAGATGCAGAAAAGAACGGGGATCCTAGACTCCTACAGATTGGATGAAAAGATACGCGAAAAGACGATCAGCAACTAAAACAAGTAACTCGATGTAATCTAGGCTATGGCAAAACTAAGAACCCTAATTTTTTTTGTAGGCTTTTTCTGGATAGGACAAAAACAAAAATGAATTTACGGGGATGAATTTGTGGATGCTCACCGAGTAAACGCTGGAATCTGATACCAAGATGATAAGGGGTTGCCCGATCTTCTCAGTGAGCCGATGTAGATGGATGATAACTTGGTAGATAATTTGTGAGACGCACACGAACTCTCCGGCTGTTCCCCCGTTGCCAATGCAACAGATCTTCAGCCCTATGGATATTCGAGACACCACACACCTGCGCACGTAGCCGCCGACCACGAAGCGGTTCTGCAATCTCCTAATTCCCAATGGAACAGCAGATCACACTTGAATTCTCAGTAGCAAAACTCCAGATCGAAACAAACTTGGAGTGGGGTAGATATTCCGAGTGAAACACAGAGGAATATATGATTTCAGAGGAAAGCTTACAAGCAATTTCGTTTTGATGTTTGGGGGTAATCTAAACGTAGTCTAAACGACACAAGGGGGCGCCCCAGGGGTACTTAAAGGGGTCCGGGCGACCTGGGCAAAGACCTGGCCCAAAACCAACCTGTTTTGGGCCCAAACGGACTCGGTTTGACTCAAACTGGTACATACCAACCCATACATGGGTTCGGCCTATTTTGGCATGCAGGCCATGAGTGTAGCGCGCCTTAGACTCATAGACATTGCGTCGAAGGCTGTCCTAGCGCGCCATCTCATGCTCTCTCTTATGTAGACTTGATGCTCTGGTGAACTCCGGGTGCGCCTGCCTCCCTCTCCTCCCTCGCGCACTTGATCTTCAAGTCTTGCTCATCTCGCTGCGACGCGTCTCCTCCTCGTGCAATGCTTGTGTTATCAACAAACATAATCATACATAGATGCATAGACTTAGGTAGTATAAAACTCTCATTAAATAAAACATCAGGTTCAATTAAGAGTGAGTTCACCTGTTGTTCCAATAGCTTTGCACGTGCTCTTGTAATTGGTCCAATCCTAATCTCGTTGGACTTCTTCGCAGCAACATCTTCATCAACAATAGGAGCAGGAGATAATGGTGGTGTAATAGGGATGTCCTCATCACCTATCCTATTGAGAGTGGCTTTTCGAGTGTTGCGAAGCATTGCACAAGTGTCACGACCATGAGAGGGTTTGTGTGTGTGCCTAAGTTGAGCAAAGCTCCGAAGCAAGCTCGGTGAGAGAGATACACAAAAGAAAAAATATCCATTGTGTGACATACATAGTTAGCAAATAAGCTTTTAAGCATAGAAACACCAAAAATCCAAAAAGAGTGTGTGTTCCACCGATAAAAAAGAGTTCAAAGCTTGTAAGCAAAAAGAGAGAAAAGGGAAGAGTGGCATCTTGTGCAAATCTTGTTGCTTCTTTCTTATGCAACCAAGCTATGGTCTCTCTTGCGTTGGCATGACACCGAGCTAATAGTCTTCGTTAGGACCATTTTGTTTCTTTGCTCACTTCCTTGGTCACGCTAACCCCATTATATCTTTTGTGTGTGTGATAGGGCAAAGGTGTCCGATCTTTCGATGAGATCTTGATATGTCGATTTGGTGGGTGGAGTTCGTGCTTGACGATCCAACTACACGTGCGAAGCTCGTGCGCCAATGCAATCGCTAGGACAATCTCCGGGAGTTACTGATCTTGCGGAAGCACGATCAGCCTGACCAACGAGGGTCTTAATTCCTACCTGAAATCGAGAACAAGTAAGAACTAATACTGCAATCAAGATATTGCAGATGAAAGATGTATGCTTTATTCAAAAGGTGGGATTCCGAATAGGCGGTCTTCTTCTGGGCGATTGGCCTCAAAAGTCGAGCTCGTAGTTGCAGCAATGGCTAACTTTTAGTCTAAACAAAATCCAAGTTCTAATGACGGCTACGGGGGGTATTTGAGGAGGAAAAGGTAGGGGTGCGACCAGCCATGGGTTGGGTGGTCGAATGGACCCCTAACAGGCCTTTTCTCCTCAAATTCGGACTCCTAAAAGTGGCTGTCTTATTTGCTGCGAAAATTACATGGGCCTGGCCCAAAAATAGAAGTGACGCAGCACTATATGCATCTATGGACGAAATTATGAAGTAGCTCTTTGTATATTTCGTCCAAGTCTTTATCCTTCATTATGGTGGCTTCAAAGTTCTGAAATCTCCACTCGTGGCGTCTTCTTCAATCCTCAAACGCATGCTGCCATCTCCATGCACGATCATGCTCCAATGCTTGTCCCTCTCATCCATGCTAGGTCCATCATTCCTAAGAGTAACAAACATATCTGATTTAGGCAGCATCATATTCTCATGTATGTGAGAAAGAGTTCCAAGAAACGAAAGTACCTGATAGTTAAGTTGCTTGGCACGCGCTCGAGTGATGGGTCCTTGTATGTGTTCCGCTGTAGGAACAGCGGGTGTATCAATAGATGGGATGTCCTCATCAGTGTGTTTCCGTGTTTCCTTGACGTAGATCATCGTTCTTGACATTTGCCTTTAGATTTTACCCACATTTTACAATAGACTTTTCTTTTGATCATTTTCGTTTGGCTTTTCCACATTTCTTACCCATCCACTATATAGCCTTTTGCGTGTGTTCTAACTTGTACACCACGGTTGTCCTTTCGGTGTTTCATCCATTCAATAGTTTCTACGGGAAGTGTTCTAATTGTAGTTTTCTAACCCCCACCACTTCTACATATATATATATCTTGCCTTGTGTGAGCTATGTCTAGGCTCAACGGACGCTATCATGGAAAGTTCACGGAGGACTACACCGACTACGACAACTTCGACTACATGAGCAAGGTGGACAAGAAACACTACATCGATGACAACTTCGATTACATGAGCAAGGTGTCCAAGGAACACTACATCAACAATTCCTTTGACTACGACAAGCATGCATGGGCACATCAAGATACTCGAGACCATCACATAGTTCACCAAGCACAACGCCAACATGATCTTCCTCATCGCACAAGGTTGAGCTCATCAAGATCTTCTTCACGCTCCAATCATGTGGGTGACCATGAGCGTCGTCGCCAACCTCAAGAGCATGGTGCAAACCACAAATAACCTACAGGGTGTCCATGCCTTGAAGAGCCCATTTACGACAACGTCCACAACAACTCCTCGAGGAGGACCACCACAAGAGCTCCAAAATTGCCAAGTCATGAGATGTCCTACCAAGATGCGACGTTTTCTCCAATGGTGTCTCCCATCCCACATGACACCTCCGCAAAGGCTCCTACAAGACGGTCTCATTGCCACGAGAAGCATTCCAAGGCTCATGATCATCACCATCAAAGCCATCATGAACATCCTCAACAAGATTGAGAACAACCGCGACAAGCGGCACATCAACCTCAAGGCCAACCACATCATGGTGCCCTACCTATGGTGGATCAAGATCGGAACCAAGCAAACCAAGATCAAGATGGAGAACCTAAAGTCCCTTGGCTCGACGACCCGCACGCAAGGCTCAAAGCAAGTATTGAGGACTTGAGAGCGGAACAAGCAACGTTCTCCACAAAATTGGATCAAGTCATTTCATCTTTGGACAACTCGGCGCGACAACATCACTGCTCAAGGTCGCGCTCATCAAGATCTTCTTTCCGCCCCAACCATGGGAGTCACCATGAGCGCCATCGACAACCTCACCCTCAAGAGCATCGTGCAAACCAACAACCACATATTAATAGCCTATGTGAGAGGAACAAACCTACCCCACGCAAGGATGAGAGCCGCATACACATTTAGAGCAAGAGTGATACACCACATGAGTTGAGTGAGGACATTTTGCTTTCTAACAACTTAACCTCTACTCCTCTTGTGTTGTCTTCTTCTTTGCTAGGTTGCTCGGATGATGATGACGTCCATTCCATGGACATGAGGGACTCCACTATAAGTGAGATAAGTGACTCCACTATATGTGAGAAGCGTGAATCCACTATACGTGAGATGAGTGATTCCACTATATGTGAGAGTGAGTGTTTCCACTTTGAGAGCATGAGTGATACACCAAGTGAAACAAGAGTGGTAGTTGATAGGTCAAGTGAGGCCATTTTGATTTCTAACAACTTACCCTCTACCTCGAATGTGTCTTCTTATGTTTCAATAGGTTCCATGGATGAAAAGACGCCGACCTTGGAAAAGATGTACATGATGCATACACTTGATGATAATTCACCATGCTTAGAAGATGATGAGCATGTCATCCACATGGAGCTACCTACTTCCACAACACCTACCTCAAAGGAGTACGACTATAAAGGTAACAACATAGGTGTTGGTGATGCCATGATTCCCATGAAGATGCTAAGCTATGAGTGCTTCAAGTTATCTCCTATTGCATACAATATGTTGAACAATTGCTCTTTCCCATATATTGCTTGCAATGATGACAATGATACTTTGGTTGTGACAACCTTGTCGAACAATTGCTCTTTCCCTAGGTTTGTCGACAACAAGGATAAAATTTTGAAAATGTTTTGAGCACAATGCTTGCAATATTCTTCCATTAATGCAACCAAAATGTTGAACACTTGCTCTTTCAAATGCTTGGTTTGCAATAATGTTATTATGTTTGACAATGAAAAGGCCCCCATAGCTCTCTCAACTAATGAAGATTTTGCATTTGCACATGATACGCATGTTCCCACTTATACAATGCATAATCACCATGAATATTATGATATCTTGCTTGATGCTAATGGTGGTGTGCAAATAAAGAGATGCATCATGATGGATGATGTATTCATCTACCATTCACACACATTGTTTTGGCTATATTTTGTGTGTGTAGGTACGCGGATAACAACGTCAACCTCGATTGAGCACGAGTTGGCAAAAAGAGCTCTTGAGAGCATAATACTTGTGAGTTCAAACTCAAACTCCGCTCGCATACCCTTCACATGCTATGCATCAAACATGTTGAGAATTTGTTCTTCCATATGGTTTGTTTGCACACATGTTGATGATTTTTGTGCCACTTGTGACAATCATGATCCCATGATTTTGAACATTGATGCTTTATGTGTTGCAACATACATGTGGAATGATTTCTCTTCCTTTTGTTTTGTGTGCAACCACATTGCTATATTGGTCATGACTTGTCACATGTGTTCCCACTTTGCGTTCATTGGTGTTGCATCCAACAAGTTGACAAATTGCTCTTTCTTTTGGTTGGGATGCATAACCACTTGTGATAACGATATCTTCTTCTACTTGTGGATGAATATGATTTGTGTTGCAACAAATATGATGAAAACTTGTTCGTTCCTATGGTTTGTTTGCATAAATGTTGATGATGATTTTGACATCTTGCCGTATGTGTCTTTGCCAAACTCTCCTCTTATTGCATCAAGGATGTTGACTACTTGCTCTTTCCAAAGCCTTGAGCGCAATATTATGCATGTCTTTCAACATGAGATGGACACCATGGTCTTCTCAAATTTTGATGGAGTTTTTGTGTCCCCACATTTGGAAGATAGTCAAACAATTTTCTTACACATAGACCTTGCATATGCATTCCCTTTATTATACTTGTGTTGTGCTAATGGTGTTGTGAGCAAGAATGGACATGTGCTTGATGATATGGTCCCCTATCACGCGCACACACACACTTTGCTTGGTCTTTGTTGTACGTAGGTATACATGAATTCTATTGGTGGACGCGCTCCCGTGAGTGGTTTCAATCAACAACTTCGCCAATGAGAGCACATCAACAAATTTGTAAGGTGAACTCCTTCTACTCACGAACTCATGCCATAAACTCGAAGAATTGGCTACTCTTTGAGTGTTGTTTTGCTTTGCTAGTGACCTTTGTAGGCCTCATGGAAGGTGAAGGAACATCGAAGAGTTGCCAAACCAATCTTTCGCAAGAACGACCACATGGCGCACTCCAAGTACAATCGCCTACATCTACCTCCCCTACATGATGATGTTGAGTCAATGTCGAGGACGACGTTCTTTGAAGTGGGGGGAGATGATACGGGGTGGCTTTTGGACATCACCACATCATGTGCATCAACACTCAAGTCCAACATCATCGAGGCGTGGAAGAGAAGGAAGAAGAAGAACCACCGGAAAGAAGCTTGGAAGCGTTGCAAGAAGAGGTGGCAGCTGAAGCTGGACCGGCTAAAGCCGGTCCTACCCCGGCTAAAGCCGGTCCTACCCCGGCTAGAGCCGGCCCACCGGCTAAAGCCGGCCTTAACCCCGGCTATAGCTGGCCTGCTCGAGTCAGCTATGTCTTGGCCATGAAGCCACCTATGTTATCTATTTCCCTAGTGACCAAACTACCCCTAGCTCATGGCTGCCTATATATATGGCTCCCCCTCCCCTAGAGATAGGATAGAGATGAATTAAGATAAGAATTGGCATGATGCCTTCTCCCTTGTGGGAACCGAACTAGATCTACATCTAGAAATCACCCTCTTTGTTTGGGATCTCTTCTATTTGGGGAATTCTACCTTGATTTGGATCTCTTGCATACAAGAGTGTGTAAATCTATCCAATTGATTGGTCTCTTCCCCACTTGGAATTCTATCCCTTGCAAGTCAATCTCTCACAAGGAATTCTACTCTTGGAGTCTCTTCCTTGTGATTCTATTGAGTTGGTGAATCGGGCCAACGAGGACAACCGGTGTGTATCTTGTGTGTGTGTGTTTGCCTTCGATTTGTTCATTGTGTTCATCGTGTTCTTCGTGTTCATCCTTCTTCTCGCCATAAATCTCGTGAATCCGTGAAGATCGGGCCACACCCAAGGGGTCAGCCCTCATCAAATCTCGTGAATCCGTGAAGATCGGGCCACACCCAAGGGGTCAACCCCTATCAGAACATGTCAGAGTTTGCCCACAGGAAGGTGACCAGCGTGCTTTGCTATTTGGGGGAAAGCCCGACCCCTATGGTGAGGAAGTCCTCGTAGCCCCCAGCCTTCAGCGGGATCTTCTTGGTGGCGGAGCGCTCTTGGGTGAACTGCAGCCTCCTCCCTGAGGATATTGCAGCTTCCCCAATGGTCATGTCCAGTATGGGATGGACGAGGTCCTCGCTTGGCTCACCTGATGGAGATGCAGATGGCTTCTTCCCAGACAAATCGAGTAGAAGGGCTTGAGCGTAGCCTTCTTGGTAGCAGCCCGCTCTTGCGATATGAGCTGCTTCTTCCTCGCAAGGTCACGTGAGTGCTCCAGCAGATCTTCATCAGCAGGAATACTGTTGGCAGCCTCATGGTAGACGTGCTCCACCGAGCGGAGAGTATCTTTCTCATTGCAGCGCATGGTGATTGTGCCGTTGGCGCTTGGAATCTTGAGGATGTTGAAGCCATGGTTCATTTCCGCCATGAACTTGGCCAAGACTAGGTAGCCGAGGATGGCATTGTAGGGAAGCATGATGTAGGCGATGTCGAAGTCAAGGCTTTTCGTCCTGTAGTTGTCCCTCATGCCGAAAGTGACGGGTAGGCAAACCTGCCCGATGGGCGTAGTAGAACCCTCGGTCACCCCAAAGAACGTCCGAGTTGGCATGAGTCGATGGTATGACACTTGCATCTTCTCAAAGACATCGACATAAATGATGTTGAGGCCTGCCCCTCCATCGACAAGAGTACAATTGATGGCGATGTTGTTAATTGTTGGCGTGCACATGATGGGAATTGTGCCCACCGCCTTGTTGGAGATCAGATGATCTTCCTCGTCAAAGTCGAGCTTGTTGGTAGACCACTTCAGCCTGGGGCCATTGGCGCTTGGCTGTGTTGCCGCGATCTCACGTGACAGCTGCTTGAAGTGGCGATTCGAGAGAGGAGCTTGAGCTCCCCCAAGGGGGCAGGCCGCAAAGCCCCGTGGCTCCTGGTAGCCCCCTTGGTTTTCTTCGCGGTGATTGTTGCCTGGTGGGGGCAGCGGTAGAGGCTCGACATCCTCGCGTGATGGATCGTCGCGTCGGTGGCCCTCGTCTCGGTCGTCGTTGCGGCGGTCGCCTCGGGAGCCGCCACGGTCGTAGTTGTGGTTGCTCCCACGGCGCTTTGTCACTCCATTCTCCTCATGAAACTTCCAGACAACCCAACAATCATCGGTATTGTGGGTGTCGTGATTGTGGAGGATGCCATAACAGTGTCGTCCGCCCTTGTCCCGCTCGGAGTGGTCTCCACGGCGGTGCTTCTGCTCAGGCTCCGCCACGAGGATAGTAGCCTCCTTGCGCTTGGGTTCCTTTGGCTTGGACTTAGACAGAGGCGCCTTCGGTAGATTGTGCACAAAGAGCCTCCCCTCCTCAGCCATGGCGCATCTGTCGGTGATCTCGAAGAGCCTGACCATGGAGGTCAACTCATCGTTCATGGATAGCTTCTCCTTCATCTTGATGTCGGTGATGCCCGTGGAGAATGCAGAGATGACCTCCTCGTTGGAGATCCGAGGGATCTTGTTCCAAATCTGGCTGAAGCGTTGGATGTACTATCGAGAGTCTCGCCCTTGTACTGACGCACTGCCTTGAGGTCGTTTTTCATGGCGGGGCGCTCGTCCGTGGGCATGAAATTGGTGACGAACTGCCATCACAGATCCTTTCACAAGGTGACGGACTCATGCGGAAGGTTCATGAGCCAAGTTCACGCTGCATCCTTGAGGGCCATGGGGAACCAGTTGGCCATGATGCGCTAATCTCCACGATCGTCCTGGATGACAACGATGTAGAGCTGGAGGAATTCGTCGGGGTTGGAAGATCCATCATAACGTGCGCCGATGTCCGGCCTGAACTTGTCAGGCCAAACCACGTAGCGTTGTTGGCGAGCGAGAGCGAGGCACCCGGGGTTGTAGACGAGCTCGCCGGGGACCTTGACATTCTTGCCCACCTCGCCGATGTCATCGATGGCGCAATCATGATTTTCTCGGCGGCGCTCGAGATAGACGAGTGCGTCTTCCAGAGCGCACTGGACGATTTGGCAGCTTGGCTCACCACGCGGTGATGACGCTGCACGAGAAGCTGCCCTCTTTGCCGGAGCAGATTTGTCGTTTCTAGCGCCCAGGGCACAAGGCCCCGCCACCGGATCTGGTGCTCTAGCACCCTAGGCGAATCCCAGGGCCAGGTCTTTGTTGGCAATGGCGACGAGCTCGGCGATTCGAGCGAGCCATCCCTCGCGGCTGCCCTCAGTGCGTTGGTAGCGCAGTAACTCCTGCACCATGGCGAGAGCCTGCACAGGAGTTAACTGACTCCTCGAGCGAGCACGAGATGAAGCGGTGGCGGTGAAGGAGAGCGAAGGCTCCGTGCGCCCGACGGGATGTAGGACGACTCGATATCTTCTTCCTCCTCCACTGGCTGAGGTGCGCTGACGATGGATGATTGGCTCGGTGTTGCCCCGAGTGGCGTTGCATAGGCGATGACGCTCAAGTCGTGCATTGGCGTTGGCCATGTCGAAGCAGATCTAGAAAACACACCATAGCCCCCTACCTGGCGCACCAAATGTCGAGGGATTTCGTGTCACAAGAACACGGGTACCACATGAAGGACCCAAAGGTATCGAACGCAGGGGGTTGTATGCGTGAAATCTAGAGAGCGACAAAGCATGGCGATGGAGGGCTCGACACACCGGAGAGCACACCGCACAACAGAGAGCGACACCTATCTTACCTAGGTTCAGGGCCCTCGTGGCTAAAGCCCCTACGTCCTGCCTTCTTGTGTTGCACTGCGAAACCTCGCGAGGCATACAAGGTCTTGATTACATAGCTCTAGCTAGACGAAGGTAGAAGAACCTACTTAGCCTAGCCAGAACTTGAGATTTTGGATCCTCTTCTAAGGGGTAGCTCCCCCTCCTTTTATAGCGCCGAGGTCCTCCTTCCCTTAATCAACTTGGGGAAGCGGTTGCCACAAACACGGCCAAGGAGTGGGATAGCTGTCCCATTCTAATCTTCGATGATCTTGGTCTACAGAGAGTAGGAGCGCCGGTCCACGAAAGTGGTTGGGGAAGGCTGATGTCCTTCCCTGGTGCCCTGCACCGTCCATGCTGATCTTGGCAGGAAAGCACAACTGACGCGCAGCTTTATGCAGGCGCGGCAAGAGTGGTCGCTTCCTTGTCGGGGCAGCATGGGCGACGTGGTTTCTTCCTTGTCTTATCCCTTCATGGAGACATTATTGCGCTGGGAGTTATAGACTTGGTCTTCATCCTCACGAGGGATTCCTCGTGAGGGGGTCTTCGTGTCTTCTGTGCTTCGATGTCGTTCTCCTCGTGAGGCACCTCCTCACGAGGGTCTTCTTTGTTAAGCCGAAATCTTCTTCCTGCTCCTTGTCGATGAAGATGGACCGTTGAAGTGGCCCAGGAGCAGGTGGATCGGGATAACCTGGAATCCAATATATCGACACAAACTACCCCCAGGTCGTGGCTACCTATATATATGGGTAATTTTCCCCTCTCTAAGATTAGACAAGAATTGAGATAAGAATTGCCATGATGCCTCTTTGTTTGGGATATCTTCTATTTGGGGAACTCTACCTTGATTTGGATCTCTTGCATACTAGTGTGTGTAATTATATCCAATTCTTGGTCTCTTCCCAATTGGAATTCTATCATTTGCAAGTCAATCTCTCACAAGGAATTCTACTCTTGGAGTCTCTTCCTTGTGACTCAATTGAGTTGGTGAATCAAGCCAATTAGGACAACCTATGTGTATCTTGTGTGTGTGAGTTTGCCCTTCGATTTGTGTGTCGAGTTCATCATGTTCTTCATGTTCATCACCTCTCCCTCCACAAATCTCGTGAATCCATGAAGATCGGGCCACACCCTTGGGGTCAACCGCTATAAGTAGGCATATACATTTGTGCTTGTTCACTACTAATCATGGTAGGCACCGCAAAGGACACTGTTGATCTAGAATAGATGACGAGTGCGAAGTTGCATGCACACTTCACCCAGCTACTGGTAGGGCATGCACACAACGTGGATTCCAGATTAGGTGATGTTGATTCCAAGCTCTCTGATGCGATGGAGAAGATCGATGGCCTCGAGGAAGCTTTCACCGCCAAGCTCGACGCCAACATCTAGGAAGTCTTGGCTAGGTTACCACAGTCAAGCATCCACGCACGACGTGCACGCTGTGTTCCTATGGTGGTGCCACCTATGGGTACCATTACTACTGCGATGGCCGCAACGGATGCGGCCACCCATGGAGGATACGCGGATGATGAAGGGGCGACAAGATTGAAGAAAAGAACATGCTTGATGACGAGGAGGTCCAACAACCTCCACCTGGTCGTCCACAACAATACAGCCGCAATGCCTCTCCACCTCCACAACCGGTACGTGATGATGATCATGTTGGAAAACTTAAATTGAATATTCATCCAGTTGAGGGTAGATATAGTCCTGATGCATACCTTACTTTGGAACTGGAAGTAGAGTAACATTTTGCTTGTTTACGATATCCTGGGCATTTGCGTGTTAGTCCTGCTACTTGTGAGTTCACAAATTTTCTTCTATTTGGTGGTCTAAACATTTGTAGAGTACATCTTGCTAATATTCCTGCAACTTGGATTGGTTTAAAACATGCTATGTATACGCATTTTGTTCATCACATTATCAACGTGATTTGCCCTTGACTCGTTTAGAACAAGGAAAAAATTTCGTAGAAGAATATTATCAAGACTGCACACGGGAATGATTCATTGTGGTATTATAGAGGATAATGAAGCTATGCTTGCACGTTTCTTTGGTGGTTTGAATAAGGAGATTCAACATATATTAGACAATAAGGAGTACAACACCATTACCCGTATATTTCATCTTGCTTGAAAAGCTAAACTTGAAGTGCATGATTGTCAACCACCATGGTGAAGAGCTAATATTTTTGCAGGTCTTACTTCATCATGGTCTTTGCGACAATCAGGTCCACCCACTCGTGGGGCTGCTCTAGCACCTACCACCTCCAAGTACATGACGCCTACATCAAGAGCGCCACCTGCTACTACTCCACCACAAATAGAAAAAGAATGCAAAACCCACCGTGTCATGGTGGTGCGTGAAGATGGCGAATATGATTCAGCAAGTGACTTTGATGAGGATACATTGGCCCTTTATGCTGCACGCGATGGAGCCAATTCTGATTTTGACAAATAGATGGAGGTAATGGGAGCTAAAACTGCTGATCAGTACAAGAGTTTAGTTGCACAACGTGTCTTGAGTGTGCAATTGATCAAAGTTGAGCATGATCAACGCCAAAAATTGTTTCAAACAAGAGGCGTTGTTAAAGATCGAGCTATCTGGATTATCATTGATGGAGGTAGTTGTCACAATGATATGGGGTGGCCCGATCTTCTTGTGAGCAATGCGATGGTGATGATGGCAGCGAATGATTGTCGGGGATAACTTGGTGTCACCGATGATCTCTCCTTGCTTGAACCCTGATGCCAATGCAATAGCTCTCAAACCCTGTAGGATATTCATGACTCCACACACTTGCACAAGTAGCCGTCGACCACAAAATGGTAGTTTGCAATCTATTGATTCCCAGTGGAACAACAGATAACACTAAACTTGCAGTAGCATATCACTAAATCCAGATGAATTGTGCGGAGGAATTCAGATGAATGCTTACAGCAGTTCAACAAAATAATCTGTAGTCTAAACGTGGTCTAACCCTAATTGAGGGGGTGCCCAGGGGTACTTATAGGTGGCCGGGCATCCTCAACATTGACCTGGCCCAAAACCAACCTGGTTTGGGCCCAAACTGACTCAGTTCAACTCAAACGGGTACATACCGACCCATATATGGGTTTGTCCTATTTCTGGCAGGTAGGCCATGTGTGTGGCATGCCTTAGACGTGTAGACATTGTGTCGTAGGCAGTCCTAGTGCGACATCACATGCTCGTGCTCATGCAGACTTGATCTCCACTTATCTCTCGATCGCCGTCCTCCCTCTCCTCCTGCTGGCGATATCTTGACAGATGACATACCTAAATACAACATAGTACATCGCTTTAGGTAGTATGTAATTTGGAGATATCAAGACATTATTTTCAACTAGGATAGAATTCACCTTATAATAATCATCAATTAGACTCAATATTTCCTTCGAGCTCAAACACTCAAAATCAACATGATCCATGATTGTATCCTCATCACACAATCTGGCTAGCATTGTCATGGTGGAGAAGCTTGCTCTACCTACAAGACAATGCTCCCATCCACATTACATTCAATGGTTTGAGAGCTCTTGCAAGCTCAAGGTAACAAGACCCACATGCGTGCATTTTACTATTGGTACGTATTTTGATTTTGTTGATTGTGATGTTGTACCAATGACAAGATTTTTCTTTACTACTTGGTAGACCATGGCAATTTGATATAGTATCTATGCATAATGGTAAAAATAATTACTATTCTGTTATGCATGATGGAAAGAAAATTGGTCTCAAAACCATGACTTCGGAACATTTAAAAGATGATCTTGCTAGAGCTAGTAGAGTAAAAACTAGGAGAAAAATAATAGTGAAAATCAGATTGTTGCTACAGATTTTGTCCCACCTAAGCATAATTCTAAATCTGATTCAACCCATGCTACTTCAATTCATTTGAAGAATCCTTGTTTGCTTGCTATCAAATCTGATATTGCTGAACTTGATGTGAACATGACTCAATGTTATTCCATTATTTGCAAGGAAGTTATATTTTCATTTGAGGATATGCCTCCTTCTTTGCCACCTATGGTTTGCTAACCTTTTCCAGGGATTCATGGATGTTTTCCAACAAGATGTTCCACCTGGACTACCACCTATTCATGGGATAGAACACCAAATTGACTAGATTCCAAGAGCTTTGCTGCCCAACCGTGCTCCATACCGTTCCAATCCTGAAAGGACCAAAGAGATTCAACGCCAAATTTAGAGTCTACTGGACAAAGGTTACATTCATGAGCCTCTTAGTCCATGTGTTGTTCCTATTTTTTGGTACCTAAGAAAGATGGGTTTTTGTGCATGTGTACTAATTGTAGAGCTATTAATAACATTAGCATTCGACACCGTCACCCTATACCATGTTTGGATGACATGCTTGATGATTTGAGTGGTTGTATTATGTTTTCTAAAGTTGATTTGCAATGTGGTTACCATCACATTTGTATGCAATTAGGAGATGAATGGAAAACTTCATTTAAAACTAAGTTCGGCTTATATGAGTGGTTAGTGATGCAATTTGGTTTAACTAATGCACCTAGTACTTTTATGGGACCGATGGACGAAGTTTTACGTGCTTTTATTAGTCATTTTGTGGTGGTATACTTTGATGACATTCTCATATATAGCAAATCTTTGGAGGACCATTTGGATCATTTAAGTGTTTACAATGCTTTACATGATGCATGTTTGTGTGCTATCTTGACAAGTGCACCTTTTGCACCAATTGAGTTAATTTCTTGGATATGTTGTTACAGAACAGGGTACTGAATGTTATCGAGCCAAGATTGAGGAGAGAGAATTGGCCGCAGGCCAAGACGGTCACACAAGTGATGAGTTTTCTTGGCCTCGCTGGATTTTATAGGAGCTTTGTTAAAGATTTTGGATCCATTGTTGTGCCGCTAAATAGCTTACAAACAAGGATGTGCCCTTTGTTTGGGGCGATGCACAACAAGAAGCCTACATGATATTGAAAGATAAGTTAACACATGCTCCATTGCTCTAACTTCCTGAATTTAATAAAACTTTTGAACTTGAATGTGATGCTAGTGGAATTGGTTTGGGAGGTGTGTTATTACAAGAGGGAAACCTTGTAGCCTATTTTAGTGAAAAATTGAGTGGGCCTAGTCTAAACTATTCTACTAATGATAAAGAATTATATGTTGAGGACAACGCCTTTCGAAGAAGGGGCCTAGTCTAGTTTTCCAATATATTGTTTTGTGTGAAGGTGCTTGTTACTCAAGTATTGTCGTGCTGCTGCGTGAGGCTCGCTGTTTATCATCGACTTGCTCGTTGGATTCATCTGTTTGGTGTGAGGTTTGTCTACATCAATGAGTTGCTCGCAGGATTGACGTTCCCCATCTTCACGTTGCGTGTATCGCTCCCGTGATAGGGAGATTTATCAGATCGATTAGATCATGAGGTGCATCGTGAAAGATCAGGCCAAACACATCTTGGTATCAGAGCACTAGGTTGATCACGGTGCAATGTAAGGTTTTTATCGTCAGGCTGATCATTGATCCATTGGACGATGAAGATTCTGGTGATGATTGATAGTTGTTGGCGAGGTGAGCTGCTGCAGATCAGATTTGTGTTTTTCAGATTGGCGTCGACTTGGTGGTGCAGCAGTTCATCGGTATTTGGTGGTAACATGTTGAAGATCGAAGAAAGCCGATGTATGGTTGCAAGTCAGGGTATTCTCGATCTCAACTTGTCAATGGCGTGCTGGTGAAGATCGATTTCCGTGATCAGTTTCTATCTCAGAATCAATTGTTTCGATAAGAGTCCAGCGATACACGTTCCCCAGATCCGATCGGTAATTTTATTTTAAAAAAATCACCCGGCGTCTTGCATCAATCCGCGTCGCGCTACACCACGGAGACTGTCTGTCCCGTGGTGCCTCGCTCGCCCAGCTAGCGCCTGGCTCACCCTTCGTGGCGATCCCCTAGCGAGCCGGCCCATTCTTCCGTTGCTAGGATCGATCGCCCGCATCATGGACCGATGGCTCCATTCCTTGCATTGTCGAGTAGGCAAAAAAAAGGAAAGGATTGGATCGGTTGATTGCTGGTAGTGAAAGGAAACAACAAGAAAAAAAAAAGCTAGATTGGATGGTATCGGGAGCAGATTGGATTGGTACGTGAACTTTGTCCTGCCGTTTCATGAAGCAAACTATTTGACTATTTCAGTTTTGGACTACTATCTCAGTGATATTGGATTGGATTTGGTAGGTGCTCCCGTGTGCTATCTTAAAAAAATCATACGTGCATGAAAGTCTGCTCGTTTTGGCTAATGTAGCTCGAATGGAATCGGTTCAGTTTTTGGTGCAGTTTCAGCATATGGAGTGTAAATAAAAAAGAAGACACCGAGGCGTACTCAGCTCATTTGGACCCTTAGTATGCAGGAATTGTTCTGTTTGTTTCAGGTGATGTGCTCGGTTTGTTTCGAATTTCCGATTGCGTCAGCAGACATACTCAGCTTATTTGGAACCATGGCATCCAGGATTCTGTTTTGTTTGTTTTGGGTGATCTAATAGGTGTGCTTTGAGATTGCAATCAGAGGATTGTTTTGTGTCTCAATCAGGTTGGTGGCGCCAACAGCGAAAGTGGCGCCAATGGCAAGTCAAGCTAGCCGAGAGGGAGGTGTGGTGTGGCAGGCTAGCAAGGCTTGAAGATGGACAGTGGCGATATTGCAGATTTGATGCCACGTGCTCGAGAAGACCCTCTGGTGTTGAGGACAATGCATTTCCAAGAAGGGGAGGATGATGATGACTGGCACACTAGGACAACCTACGGCATGCAATAATTAAGTCTAAGGTTGTGTCATCCATTTATATCTATGTCTATGTTATTTATTAGCCAGGTCATGTTGTGGGCCACTTAGGATTTTGTGTTTGGGTTTGGGTCTGTCCAAGCCCAATAGTTTTCTGGCCGTCCATATAAGGAGACTGGGCGGCTAGGGTTTAGGGAGGCAGAAAATTATGTAGAACTTTTAGTTCCCATGTGTGTGTACCATCCCTCCGGGGTTGGCATATTGAGACGGCGTCTCCAACGTTTATCTAGTTATCCACTATATTGTGTTCTGCATGAAGGTGCTTGTTATTCAAGTATTGTCGTGCTTCTGCGTGAGGCTCGCTGTTCATCATCGAGTTGCTCGTTGGATTCATCTGTTTAGTGTGAGGTTCTTCTAGATCGACGAGTTGCTCGCAGGATTGACGTTCCCCCGTCTTCAGGTTACATGTATCGCTCACATAATTGGGAGATTCATTAGATCCATTGGATCAGGAGGTGCATCGTGAAAGATCGGGCAAACAGTCTTCATCATCAGACATTAGAAACTTGGCAACATTATCTATGGCCTAAAGAATTTGTTATACATTCTGATCATGAATCTTTGTAGAATATTCATAGGCAAGCTAAGCTGAATCATCGCCATGTAAAGTGGGTTGAATTTATTGAATCTTTTCATTATGTTATCAAACACAAAAAGGGTAAAGATAATATTATTTCTCATGCTTTGTCGCCCTATTATACTATGTTATCTCAACTTGACTTCAATTTTTTGATTAGAAACCATAAAGGACCAATACTTGCATGATGCCGAATTTAAAGATGTCTTGCAGAATTGTAAAGATGGTAGATCATGGAACAAATTCATCCTCAATGATAGATTTGTGTTCCGTTCTAACAAACTATGCATCCCAGATAGTTCCATTCGTGTTTTGTTGTTGCAAGAGGCGCACGGAGGAGGATTGATGGGTCACTTTGGTGTAAAGAATACGGAGGATGTACTTGCTGCACACTTCTTTTGGCCACACATGCGTCGAGATGCTGAGAGATTCGTGCCACGCTACACTACTTGTCAAAAAGCTAAGCCTCGCCTTAATCCACATGGTTTATATATGCCTATCCCTGTTCCTAGTATTCCCTGGGAGGATATTTTGATGGACTTTGTTTTGGGATTGCCTTGTACGCAGAAGGGGAGGGATATAATTTTTGTTGTTGTGGATTGGTTTTCTAAGATTGCACATTTTATTCCTTATCACAAGACTGATGTTGCTGCACATATTGCTGGTTTGTTCTTTTGTGAAATTGTTCGTTCACATGTTGTGCCAAATAGTATTGTTTCTGATCGTGATACTAAATTTCTTAGCCGCTTTTGGAGATGTTTATGGGCTAAGTTGGAGACTAAATTGTTGTTTAGAACTACATGTCATCCCCCAAACTGTTGGACAAACTGAAGTCGTCAAGAGAACTTTGTCTACTATGTTGCGGGTTGTTTTAAAGAATAACTTCAAATTGTGGGAATAATGTTTACCTTATATTGACTTTTCTTATAATCGTTCTCTGTATTCTACAACCAAAATGTGCCCCTTTCAGATTGTGTATGGTTTTGTTCCTCATGCACATATTGATTTGTTGCCATTACCATCTTTAGTGCAAAATAATTTAGATGCCACACAACATGCTGAATTGATATTAAAACAGCATGAGACTACTAATGACAATATAATGCAGGAATGCTAAGTATAAAATTGCTGGGGATAGAGGAAGAAAGCATGTTGTGTGTTGAAGTTGGTGATCTTTTTTGGTTGTATTTGTGCAAAGACATTTTCCTAATTAGCGCAACTCTAAGTTAATATCGCATGCCAATGGTCCTTTAAAATTGATAGAGAAAATCAATGATAATGCATATAAACTTGAGCTGCCGGCAGATTTTCGTACGGTTAATCCTACGTTTAACATTGCAGATTTGAAGCCTTACTTTGGTGAGGAAGATGAGATTGCGTCGAGGATGACTTCAATTCAAGAAGGGGGGCATGATGAGGATATCCCATCTATTTATAGATCCGCTGTACCTACAACGATACAAACACAAGGACCTATCGCTCGAGCTCATGCTAAACAACTTAACTATCAGGTAATTTTAGTTCTTGGAACATTTCCTCACATACATGAGAATGTGATGCTGCCTAAATCAGATTTGTTTTTACTATTAGGAATGATGGACCTAGCATGGACGAGAGGGAAAAGCATTGGAGCATGGTCATGCATGGAGATGGCAGCAAGCATGTGTGGATTGAAGGGGACACTACAAGTGTAGATTTCAGAACTTTGAAGCCACCATAATGATGAATGAATACATGGACAAAATATACAAGATTATACTTTATAAATTCAACCATAGCTTAATATGGTGTTATGCCACCTTTATTTTTGGGCCAGGCCCATGTCATTTTCGTAGCAATTAAGTCAGCCATCTTTTAGAGTCTGTATTTTAGGAGAAAAGGGGTTTTAGGGTTAGGTTCGACCACCATACCTACGGCTGCCCACACCCATACCTTCTCCTCCTCAAATACCCACATAGCCGTCACTTTTGGACTTCCATTTTGCTTAGATTAAAAGTTAGCCATTTGCTGTAACTTCGTGTATCTCTTTTGAGGCCAACGCCCAGAACAATACCGACTATTCAGAATCCCACCTCTTTAATAAAGCTTCCATCTTCATCCACAATATCTGGCTTGCATTATTAGTTCTTACTTATTCTCGATTTCAGGTAGGACTTATGACCCTCATTGGTCAGGCTGATCATGCTCCCGCAAGATCAGTAACTCATGGAGATAGTCCTAGCGATTGCATTGGCACACGAGCTTTGCACATGTAGTCGGATCATCAAGCACGAACTCCCCCAACAAATCAAATCATCTTCATCTCATCGAAAGATCGGACACCTTTGCCCTATTAGGTGAGGGCAGCTTCTGTGGATGCTAGATTTGTATTTCTTACTGTCGGGTTTGACTAAGGGTTATTTGTTGCGGACATGGTGAATCTAACAGTCCATCATGTTCAGAATGGGGAGCGCAATGGGATAACCGGACCTCTCTTGTTCCTTTGCGCTCTCAGAGGCATGGCCACCAAGATTATGTGATAAAGATCACACCGACGATCCTAGATTTTTTGTCCCGATCTTTCATAGCGAGTGAAATGAATAGATAATCTTCCAATCACGCGATGAACGCAATCTGAAGAAGATGAACGAATCCAGCAAGCAACATGAAGATAATCAAGACGCCTCAAACCTGATCTTGATAATCCTTGATGAACACAAGAACCTTCACATTGATTCAATCGATAAGATAAATAACGGCAGCGCCGTACCCGAAGGGATTCTCCACGCAGCAACACAACTCAATGTTTAACTCTAATTTTCTCAACCCCCTAAACCCTAGCTAGCTTGCTCCTTTATATGGGAGGACGGCCAGGCGAATAACATGGTCTGACTCAAACAAGATACAAACTGACCTATTATGGGTTTGGCCCAAACTAGGTGCACATACCTTTAAACTCTCTCATCAATTGGCACTACCTTAGACTAAATCATTACATATCGTAGGTCGTCCTGGTGTGACAATCTTCAACGAGAAGCCCTCATCATCCTGGTGGAGTCCTAAAATTGGGCTTCCCCTTCGCCTCTATGGGGCCCTCATTATCCTCATCATCCTCCCCCTTCAAAAAGCGTTGTCCTCAATGCTGGAGGGTCTGCTCGAAAAGGTGGCATCATATCAACAACAACATCACGCTTCATCACCATCTTCAATTCTGGCATGCCTACCACACCACCACTTCCTTCTTGGCTTGCTTGACTTGACACAACATTTGACGCTACTTTCTGAAGCCACATGAGCTTGGATTTAGGTGCCACCACCTTCTTCTCCATTCTCGATGGAGCTCTTTGTTGCTGAACATGAACCTTCTGATACGGATCAACATGACCCGAAGGGGTTTTAGGCCCAATCTTTCACAGCGATCGATAGAATCAGCAAGATAGCAAAAGAGAACTCAATCTGAAATAGATCAAACTGATCTCTCTTCAATTCCTCGCGTTAAAACTGACCAGAATCAATTCCCACACATGGTACAATATCAGATCTACAAGATCAGCAAGCAAACACGATGATATGCGCCCCCAATCATTGGGACTTTTCTGGTGTCTTCTTTAGCTCGAAAATAACAAGTTTTTGATACCATGGCGGCTGCCATAACCCTATATGGGTGACTCTGAACACTCACTTTGGCTGGTGACAAGGGTATAGCTAATAGAGCCCGTTATCTTTATACCCTTGAGGCCCGTTAAGCTAGGCCCAGTCATAGACATAGTCGACATACGAGATGATATCGTATATGAACACTGTAATTTGTATTAGACCCAACCGGATCCTTGAGACCTGGTGACAAGGGTATAGCTAATAGAGCCCATTATCTGTGTACCCCTGAGGCCCGTTAAGCCAGGACCAGGCGTATTCATAATTGAAATACGAGTCTACATCGTATAGGGATATTGTAATTTGTATTGAACCCGACCAGTTCCTTGAGACCTGGCCACCTATATATAGGGGCCAGGAAAGGCCGGCCAGGGACAAACTGAGATTGAGACAAGTTCAGTACCACGCTTATTCTCGATACACGCCTTGTTTGACTGATCTTTACCTTCGAGTTCATCCGACGCCCTCTTCCCCCGATCCTAAGTCCTTCATCTTCGACATTTGATGAGCTAACCCTTGTGAATTGGTGCTGACCGTGGGGACTCTGGGCGTTGGAACCATGAATTCGATGGCTTTTTCACTTCTAGCCAACATCAATTCAAAAGTCGGCGGAAACCAGATATCCTTTGGGACCATAGATTTTCAACCTCATCCACCAACCGTCACTCCAGTCTTCGCAAGTTTGGATCAAGAGATGGACCTGACGATTGGAAGCCTGAACTTTCACATCGGATCTTTGGGTTCAATTCGCCTTTCAGATTCGATGAAATCGGATCCATCGGCAAGCAAAACCATGACAATTGCAATAACAGAATCATTGGAAGGCTCTTCTAGCGAGGTAAACTCGCTGGTCAGCTTTGCAACAACAGAAAACATAGAAGGAAAAAAATCGAAGAACTCAACAAAACCATGGACAGCCTTGACTTGGGAGATCAATCAGAAGACTTCATGATCTGCTACAATGACACCTCAGATAAATGTACGGATACATGTAAAACAGGATTGGAGCTTCATGAGGATAGTCAAACTACTCTCTCAAGCAGTAGCAGCAAGTTCGACAATCAATATCAAGTACTCGCAATCGTAGGGGACAACTCGGAGGAATTAGACGACAACAACAACCCAGTACTCAACCCAACAAATATAAACCGAGGAGCAAATCATCTGGCAGAAGGCGACACCACAGAATCTCTAGAAAATAGAGTTAAAGTTCGATTATCAGCAGAAGAGTGGAACAGAATCAAAGCAGCCGTTGAGCACGGCACAACCATACCAACAAACGCAAGTCAAAATTTACTCCTAGGGCATCATTAAGCCCTGCGAAAGCAATCAAAGCAACTGGAAAAAGAAAGAAGTGAGATACGGAGAAGAAGGGACTCAGCAATTGTAGCAAGCGCATCTTTTCATGCAGAGCGCAGCAACGCGTCATATACGAACAACAGAAGGCACCACAGGCACGGATCAAGAGTTCAAAACCTTGAGTACTCGGATAAGCGAAACATCTCTAGAAACCTTGACTCATCCTTCCTATCGGTCGATGAGCAAGGCAATATTATACCAAAGACACCCGAAGCAGCACTGGTGGCAGCACAAACATATCTATACACCATGCGGCCAAGCCCAGGGGATCCAAGAGAGCATATGCATCGGGCAGCATTACAAGGATTGAGAATGGTAGGTAACAAATTAACATCCAAAGATGAAGAGGCACACCGCAACAAAGGCACACACAAGCCTAAATCACCACGCCATCACAACAGTCCTCGGCACAGAAGTAGTAGTCGATGATATAGGTCAGTATCGCCAAAGTACCACAAAAGCCCAAGGCATGGAGGAACCCAAAGGTCCAGGATTCCCACCAGGGGCATATGACTACAACGACGACGAGAAAGAGATGGGCACATCGTGCTTTACTCACAGAGTTTGCACTACACCAGTACCCAAAGGTTTCAAACTACCCCATGATCAGCAAAAATATGACGGATCCCAGGAGCCATCATCATGGTTCTCAGATTATTTACAAGCAGTCAAAATACTTGGAGGGTCAAAGGAAACAGCAATGCAAAGTCTACATCTCCACCTCACCGGCGCAGCTCGGTCATGGTTGAGTAAGCTGGAAAGAGACAATCCGAAGCTGGGAAGAGCTCACAAAGCAATTTACAAGCAACTTCAAGTCAGCATACAAACGGCTAGCATCAATAGAAGAAGTCAAAGCTTGCGTACAACAACACAATGAGACACTTAGGTCATACATTCAAAGGTGGAGCATCATCAAGAACTCTTTAGTCGAACTTTCAGATGAACGAACAATCGATGCATTCACGCTTGGCCTACGACGAGGAGACCTAGTCGAAGAAATGGGCAGGATCAAATCGAGGACAGTATCAGAACTGATGGACATAGCAAACAGGTTCGTGAATGGCAAAGACGCATGTAATAATAAGAGGACGTGATCACTAGAAGATGACATGGGAACAGATATGGTAGCAAAAGGAGAAGATCCCGCAACTATGACAACTACGGCTCTCATAGTCAAGTAGCCACGGGATACAAAGATAACAATTATCAAGGAGAAGACCGCAGGAACTCAGGATACCGTAGCTACAGCAGAGAAGACTCTAGCAACAACAAAAGGTTCCATTCCAAGGGACCCAGGGAATACAATCCATCACCAGACAATATGCTAAACGGACCATGCCATATACACTACGCGTTCGTTGATGGAAAAAGAGTGCCTAGGCATGTAATGAAAGACTGCAAAACGTTCCTGAAACTTCAAGAAGTGGTAGGAAATAAGCAAGCCGAAGCAAGAAGACAGGGCTACGAGGGCAACACAAACAATGCACCATCATCAAGCCAACAAGCAGACAACAGAGCAGCGCAAGGCCAAAACCAACAAAATCAAGGAAACGACAATGACGGAGGACATATCCCATCTAAAGGGCACATCGCAGCAATGATACAACCCGTCCCAAAGTCGGATAAAGAGGAGAAATGCATATCGTGCCAAGTAAACTTAGCAGTAACATCGCCTCCAGTGACTACAGAATATCTGCACTGGTCCGAAGAACCAATAGAATTCAACAGAGAAGATCATCCCATAATAGTACCTCGACCGGGAAACGCGCCTTTCGTACTCAAAGCTCAGATTGGAGGATACGACGTAGACAGGGTATTCATGGATGCAGGAAGTGGGATAAAACTGATCTACGCAAAAATACTTCGAGCAATGTACATATCGCTGGAATTTTTGAAGCCAACAGACTGCTCCTTCCATGGAATCGTAGCAAGAAGCGCTAATTACCCATTGGGTCGAATAGCACTCAACGTTTGCTTCGGCAACCACCAGAACTATGGAAGAGAAAAGCTCAACTTCAAAGTCATGGACTGGCCCTCTCAATATCATGCGATCCTCGGACGACCCACGTTTTCGCGATTCATGACAGTACCTCACTACACCTACCTGGTGCTCAAGATGCCAGGACCAAGGGGAATCATCACAGTGAAGGGGAGCTTCGAACTCTCAGACCTATGCGACAAGGAATTTCACAAGTTGGCGCAAAACTTTGGCATGATAGCCAACTATGGACAACCCCAAGATAAAATAACAAGCACGACTATAGGCACTACGAAGCAACCCGAAGAACACCCAGCGGAGCCGGAAGCAAAGAAGCTGTGAGTACAGCCATCGGGCCCAAAGGAAGCTACAATAGAAGGGGAGGAGACCTCTACAACATAGACAACAAGCATACGAAAAGCTGTTAGGAAAGTAGAGTAGGACAAATAAGGCTACTAAGCCATGAGTTATCAATAGGGCAATGCCCTCTAGAACCAGAACACAGGTCACTGGCCGGGTCTCTTGGGACATCATGTGTATCTTTATATTAAGCATAATAAAAAGACAAGTTCCTCCTTTTTCGAGCTTACAAGTCTTTTCACAAAACTCAAACGAATAAATTACAAGTGCTACACCATGAAATTGCGGTAAACGCATGAACAAATACAATAGCGCTTTGAGTGTGAATTTTTGACAAGGACGTCTAAACACAAAAAATCTCGCGTTTGCCAAAGAGTACACATTATAGCTATACATTACAACGATGTTTGGTCTGCATCATCCACAAGGAGCAGGTACACGTAATGATATTCACGGAAAAGGTAGCATCTTCTTGAAGTAGCCTGCCAATAATCCTCCTCGCTAGTTGAAGCATGGCGTCCATATGAACTCGCAGCGTGGAACGCCCTGGAGGCAAACTCAGAGACATGGAACTATAATTAAGCCCTGGGTGCCACTTTCGTATCCACCCAAGGGCAAAATTAGCACCAGCCACCAAGTTCAGTTCTATCAAACGATGAACGCGTTGGCTTGTTCTAAAAACATCAAGTAGTTGCCCAAAATTCTCTAGCCAAGGAATACGGGGAAGCACAACAGAATACATGGTTGACAAAGATTTTCGACAACCATCGACTGACTCTCCGATATGTTGAGCATGATCCTGCAAAAGAACGATGGCACTACGATGATGTGGATCAACCCAAAAAGTGTTAGTATCTGTTGACGCCCTTTCAAGAGCTGCAATCCGCTCAAAAACCCGACGTTTCTCGTCGACAGGATTCAAGCAAGAACCTGCAAAAGTACAAATTTTAGCATGCAAAATCAAAGGAGCACAGCAAAAGCCCAAGGGGTCTTCAAGGAAACTCACATTGTAGCTGCTCGCAAGCAGATTCTATGATTCCAATAAGGAAAGAGTCGCATTCTTCAAGATGAATAATCTTTGCCATTAGATCAGACACCTGATCCTCAAGCAAAAACACCCGCTTCGTCAAGCCAAAAGATTTCCCAACTTGATCCATAGCTTTCTTCGCCTGACACTTTAGCAGCGACAATTGAACTTCGAGATAGGCAATCCTCATCAAGTGCTCAGCACATCAACAAGGAGAACGAGAAGTAGCTCGAATCTTAGAGTTCGACGTATTCACAGGCGGCGAGTCGCGATCACAATTCGGCGATCTACCGCTACATCCGGGCTGGAAGACAAAAGAATAACACAGGAAAATAACTCAAAACACAAGGGATGATGGGAATAAGCATTTCATAGACGAAATATTTACAAAGTATAGAAGTTCCTAGATCAACTATCGGCAAAAGACACAAAAGTTTACTACATCAACTGGAAAAATAAAAACAACACAAGAAGGCTAAAAAGTCTACGCCACCTCAGCAGCAGGCTCCGTGGCAGTCGAAGGCGCAGAAGCATCAGGGGCGTTGGAAGGAGTCATTGAAGACCTAGGCGTGGAAGTCGAGGAAGCTGCCGATGGAGAAATCACAGATACAATCTTGAGCGCATAGAGCTCCGCCTTCTGGAAGAATCCCTCCATCTCCGAAAGGGGACGAGCATGGGATGAACCAACCTTCTCCTAGTTCACTTCTTCACCATGAGACTGGGCCAAGGCAATCGCCCCTTCAACGCCTCGTTTCATAGACATACGCTTCAGTGCAAGGACAGGGTCGTCGCTGGTCTCAAAAGCTTTGAGTAGCTTCTGAAGATTGTCGCTTGGCATCTCCTTCTTCTTCTTCGGCCAGAACCCGACAAACATGCGGATTAGCATGTTGCGAGTAAGCTGGAGGGCATTCTAAACAAGCTTCCAATTGGACTCTAGCAAATCCACTACAGCCAATAGAGGATCTTCGGTATTTGGCTGACGAAGCTTCTAAGATTCCCCAATTTTCTCTGTTGTATCACAGAGACACAAACAAAATAAGCAGAAATATATCAGCAAATGAAAGCATAAGTAAGCATTCAAGAGGAGTGATGCGACACTTACTGCCAACAAGGATGGAGATCTTGTCAAGACGTTCAGCTATGGACTACTCCCGTTGGGCTCGGTTCTGATCAGCATCGGACAACGCTTTTTCAGCTTTCTTAGCCTTGTTTTCTGCAAACTTAGCAGCCTTCTTAGCAGAAACTTTGGCAGTGTTGGCACTTTCCCAAGCCTCTCTAGATGCCTTCAGATCGGTTTCTAGAGCTGATATGTGAGCGTGAGCCGTGACCAAGGCAGCTACGAGCAAAGGAAAAGACATCACTAACCTATAGAAGCATGGGTGAAAGCAAGTCAAATAAAAGCAAAGCAGGAATCACAAGCACAAGAGATATACCTTGAGAGGCATCAGCAGTCTCCTGAATCTTGACGCATTCAGCGCCAAGAGAAAGAAACTTCTGCATCAAAGCCTGCAGGGTACAAGTCGTATAAGAATCTTAAAATCATGGACAAGAAGAATCGAGTATAAGCTGCACTACTCACATTGTCAGAAGAAGAAGAGGGCTGATGAACCTCAAGAGAAGCAGTCGCTGTTGCTCCCCTTTTCTGACGCTTTGAAGGAGGAGCAGTCTCCTTCTTCTTAGGAGGGACTGGCGATGGTTTAGTCACCATAGTCTCCTCTTGAGATTGTCCCCTAGGAGTACCCGAAAAACCGAAGGGGGGGACTGTAGCAACATCCTCCTTTGGCTTGTCGTCATCACTAAAGGAGAAATCATTCGACATCAAGAAAAGGGAAAGAGTCAAGGGCAAAAAAACTAGAAAAGCAAAGTGAAGCAAACTCACGAGTCCAGTAATTCAAACATATCAGGCTCAGGGTCCTTGGCAGCAGCAGCCTCCCCCGATGTTTCTTTCATAATGGAGATACTCGAGGAAGCCACGTCTCCTACGCGCTTCCTTTTCTTCTCCAAATTTATGTGTTCAGAGTTAGCAGGAGGAGGTGACGTAGTCGAGTCGCTATCTTCTCGAGATTCTTCGGCATCATCTCTGTCCTGGCTTTCGTCAGCCTCGGGGGCTTCAAAACTAGCAGGTGCAGGATCAGCTTGGATTGGCCCTTCCTCAGGAAGATGAGGACGAGAAACTAAAGCTTGATGGTCCTACAAAAGAACATTTGCAGAAAAAATATTAGTGAAACAACGTACAAAACAAGAAAATGGAGAATAGCAGTCAATACTTTCGAGTGATAAGGCGCATACCGTAGGCAAGGGGTGCGCAGAGTCGAAAAAAGCAGCTGTCAACGCCGGGATTTCATGCTGAGCAGTGAGAGTAGTCAAAGATCGTACCCGTTTGTTGAGACCCTTTTTCTCTAGGTCCTGATCGGACACTCGAGAAGGATCGGCCGAACCAGAGTAAGACCATAGTTTGGAAACTGGAGATTGGAGAGGCTGGATGCGCCTCTGCAGGAAGAACGCCATGAGTTGCATCCCTGTCAGTCCGCCTCCAACTGCATTCTTTAGACTCTGAATTTGAGTTAGCAAGGGCTTGATGTCCTCGACTTCAGCTTCGGTAGGAGGAGAATCCCACAACGTCAGTTTCGTCAGGTTTTTGCTCGCATCAAAGGGAGAAATACCAAACTTGTCAGAGGACACAGCCTTTTGGTCCTTGATGTAGAACCACTTCTTCCTCCAACCCTGAACTGAGATAGCCATGTTGAACTCAAGATAGTGCGACTCAGAGCGCATAGATACAACAGCCCCGCCCAGCTCAGGATTCTTAGCTAACGAAACACTTGGGCGGAGGCGGAAAAGAAACTTCCAAAGAACCCAGTGCGGGTCGATTCCAAGATAAGAGTCACAAATAGTGATGAAACAGGCAATGTGGAGAATCGAATTTGGCGTGAGCTGGTGAAGCTGCACACCATAGACAAAGAGAAGCCCACAAAGAAACTCATGGGTAGGAAGAGAAAGGCCGCAGAGAAGAAAAGCTAGGAAGATAACCTGATATCTGCTCGGAGGCTTGGGGATGCGCTCAGCGCCGGGGAAGACAATCGGCACTGATTTGGGGAGAAGGCCCTCCTTTATTGCCTTCTTCAGATCGGATTCCTCGAACGATGAAGGAACCCACTTGGTGGCCGCACTGCTGCTCCCTTTCTTCATCATTTTCTCTCTGTGCGCAACCTTCTTGATGGGCATTCACAAGCGATGCGCTCGAGGGCTGAGAGGAGAATATAAGCGCAAGGAAGAAGAAGCAATTGCGGTGGCAGAGGAATAGAGAGTTGGTAAACAGTAAAAACAATAGTCCCTCTGTATATAAAGCTTCTCCACGAAGGAACGTCGGCCACGACATGGCGCGCAAAGCGGAAGTGGCAAGCCCACTAACGGGCGGAAAATTTGGGAAATTACCGCACTGCCCATGTGCAATGGTCAGCATGGAGTCAAATCATTGCAGAAAATGACTCCATTAATGATGTCATGAGTATCGAGTAAATTCGACAAAGTTATAAGTCAAACAAACAAGCCTTGAGACTATGATTGTCACCAAAGGAACCCAATCCTAGCCCCGGGGGCTACTCTTGTTTGAAGCATAGATCGCCTATTCGACGAAACAAAAAGAAACAGCAAATCTTTTACAGGATATGATGATGAAAGAATCGCAAGGAGCAAATATCTTTGAGCCTATACCCAAACAAAAATCTTTCGGCTATAGCCTCGGGGGCTACTCCCGTCAGGAGCACTGGTCGCGCACCCGAAGAAATCAATACATGAATGACGGAGCTGAAATAACGGAACACTTGAGCCTATACTCAAAAAACTATCGACTATAGTCTCGGGGGCTACTACCATCGGGAGCACTGGTCATGCACCCGATGACAATAGAAAATATCGACTTCATTGTCGACAAGATTACACTTGAAGAGGTTTGACTCCCATCGGGAGAGATTTGTGAATTGTTGAAAAACAACTCGACGATTTTTGGTATTGAAACAGTCAAACAAGACTGGAGCAATTAAACTTATGATTCTCGAGTTGCGACATCGCGACAAAACTTGAATGCCATGATTGCAACAGATCATGAAGGTAAGACCCCAGGATCCGTCTTGTGTGGCCTAGTATACACACCTGGATGCGCTCTGCTAAAAAAATTCCATGTCTACGATGCAAAGAAAAATCCCGGTGGACGCACTGGGTACCCTGAGAATTACTGGGACCTTTTTCTTTGTAAGTCCTAAATGTGGCAAAAGATTGGGTTAGACCAAGTACTAGACTCAAGTCCAGGGGATTGATTTTGATGTAGGTAACAAATATATGCTCCGACAGTTAACTGGCCTCTTGATCCATCAGAGCTGCCAGGCTTGTTAACCAAAATCCCCTTGAGAAAATAAAATAAGGTGAGATTGTTTAATTAATGCAGGGAAAAGAAGAAGTCGAAGATTGATCAAGTCGAAGATATGAAGATTTGAGATTCAATCCAAAACTACCATTCAGGTAGAATCTCGGGGGCTACTGACAAGGGTATAGCTAATAGAGCCCATTATCTGCGTACCTCTGAGGCCCGTTAAGCCAGGCCCAGGCATAGTCATAATCGAAATGCGAGTCTATATCGTATAGGAATGTTGTAATTTGTATTGAACCCGACCGGTTCCTTGAGACCTGACCACCTATATATAGGGGCCAGGAGAGGTCGGTCAGGGACAGATTGAGATTGAGCCAAGTTCAGTACCACGCTTATTCTCGATACACGCCTTGTTTTATTGATCTTTACCTTCGAGTTCATCTGATGCCCTCTTCCCCCGATCCTAAGTCCTTCATCTTGGACATTTGTCGAGTTAACCTCGTCACCTGGCCACCTATATATAGGGGACAGGAGAGGCCAGGCAAGGACAGATTGATATTGAGCCAATTGAGTACCACGCTTGTCCTCGATACACGCATAATCACACCTTGTTTGACTAATCTTTACCTTCAAGTTCATCTGACGCCCTCTTCCCCCGATCCTAAGTCCTTCATCTAGGACATTTGCCGAGTCAACCCTCGTCAATTGGCCCTGACCGTGGGGATCATGGGCGTTGGAATCATGAATTCGACGGCTTTTTTGCTTTCAGCCAACAGCAACTCGTAAGTCGACGGAAACCAGATATCCTTGAGGACCGTAGATTTTCAACCTCATCCACTATCCTTTACTCTAGTCTTTTCAAGTTTGGATTAGGAGATGGACCTGACGATTGGAAGCCTGAACTTTTGTGTTGGTTCTCTAGGTTCGATTCGCCTCTCAGATTCGACGAAATTGGATCCGTCGGCAAGAAAAACCACGACAATCGCAATGTCTGAATCATCGGTAGGCTCTTGCAGCAAGGTAAACTTGCCGATTAGCTTTGCAGTAGCAGAAAAAAGAGGATAAAAATTGAAGAAATCAACGAAATCATGGGAAACCTTGACATAGGAGAGGCAATGGATCATTTAGATCTTGACTAAAAGGACATCACCACCCGAAGCTGTGGTGTCTCTAGCAACATACACCAGGTATGCGTCATCATCACTAAAGCAGCGGAAGAAAACAATGACATAGGCAACATAGTAGTCAACACACAGGTCAACAAACCGAGGAGCAATAGCGGAAAATATATGTCTCCGCCGGAGAGTGGAGAATTATCATGTCAGCAATCAATCACGACATGAAGGTACCCGCAAACTCGAGGAGAAAAGTTTTGATGGGATATTAGTACGCCTTGCATTAGCATAAAAAGAAGCTGCGAGCAGAAAAAAGCGAGCTCAGGAAAAGTCAGGAGAGCAACAACACATCAAGCAGATCATACTAGAACGAATACAGCGAGACATCTGATTCCATCAAAGAAAGACATCGCGAACCAAAGCATAGCGGGAGAAAGATAGCACGAAGAAGGGAAGAAAAAAAGCAAGAAGTATCAGCGCGCCATTATCAGATGAAGAGGAAAACTTCATACAGGGAACACCAGAAGCAGCCATAGTGGCAGCACAAGCATATCTATTAACCACGTAGCCGGAACCCGGAGATCCACGGGAGCGCATGCATCAAGCAGCCATGAAAAGCCTCGGATTAGTGGGATATAAGTTAAAGCGGCACTCTTCAGAGAAGAAGTCGACATACTATGAGGATAAGGGGAAGAAAAGACGAAAGTACCAATCCTCGCAAATCCAAATAAGCGACTGATGTCTCACATGACCAGTTGGGAAACCCCAAGAGGAAGGTATGATGAGCACAACGTTAAGTTTTCCCTCAGTATGAAACCAAGGTTTAATCGACCAGTAGGAGAAAGATACGACTTCTGAAGGTTGTTGCTAACTGGTGCCAGAAAACAATCTTGATGGTGCGTGGTTGACGTGGGAGCTTCTTCTTCTTCAATCCCCGGCAACGGCGCCAGCAACAACATGGAACCTGCACACAACACAACCAAAATACTTTGCCCCAACTTACAGTGAGGTTGTCAATCTCACCGGTTTGCTGAAAACAAAGGATTAAACGTATGGTGTGGAAAAAGGTGTTTGCTTGCAGTGAAATAAAATAGTACTTGCGGAAAGTAAACAATGCTTGTAGTAGATGGTAATATAAATGTAACAGAATGGACCGAGGTCCACAGTTCACTAGAGATGTCTCTCTATAAAGATAAATAACATGCAATTACAGTTGGGCAATTGACAAAATAAAGAATGCATAGCAATGCATGTACATGTCATGAAGAGCACTATGAGATTCACTTGGGCATTACAACATAATACATAGACCGTAATCCAACTGCATCTATGACTAATAATCCACCCATAGGATATCATCTTAACAACCCTTGGGTATTAAGTTGCAAGCAACAGATTATCTCCTTAAGCAAAGTGTGTAATGTAAACAATACAATTATCCTTGAACAAAAGATTGTTGTTTTCTCCCTAGTAGCAACAGCACATCTACAACCTTAGAAGTTATTGTCACTCTCCCAGATTACTAGAGGCATGAACCCACTATCGAGCATAAATACTCCCTCTTGGAGGCACTAGCATCTACTTGGCCAAAGTTTCTACTAGCAACGGAGAGCATGCAAGATCACAAATAACATAGACATGATAAATCAACTTGACATAGTACTCAATATTCATCGGATCCCAACAAACACAACATGTAGAATTACATAAAGATGATCTTGGTCATGATAGGCAGCTCACAAGATCTAAACATGAGGCGCATGGTGGAGAAGACAACCATGTAGCTACTGCTATGGACCCATGGTCCAGTGGTGGATTACTCACACATCACTCCAGAGGCTAGCATGGTGATGAAGAAGGCCTCCGGTGATGATTCCCCTCTCCGGCAGGGTGCCGGGAAGAGCTTCTGGACCCTCTCGATCTCGGGTCGATGATGGCGGTGGCTTGAAGTATGTTTCATGGAAAACTATTCTCTCCCTTAGGGTTTTCGCGATGAAGGGAATTTATAGGCGGAAGGGCGATGCCATAGAGTGGACCAGGGCCCACACCACCTGGTGGCGCACCTAGGGGTGGCCCGCGCCACCCTATGGTGCGACCACCTCCTGGCTGATCTCCGTCTCTCCTCTGGACTCCGTCTTTGTGTCAGGTAAATAGGAACTTTGATTTTCATTTTGTCCAATTCCGAGAATATTTCTTGTGTAACTTTTCTGAAACACAAAAATGGCGGAGAACAGGAACTGGCACTGTGGCATCTTGTTAATAGGTTAGCTCCGGAAAATGCATAAAAACGCCACGAAATGTAAACAAAACATAAAGCAATTGGTGTAAAACAAGCATGGAGCATCAAAAATTATAGATACGTTTGCAACGTATCAAGCATCCCCAAGCTTAACTCCTGCTCGTCCTCGAGTAGGTAAGTGATAACAAAATAATAATTTTTGAGGTGACATGCACCCGACACAATCTTGATCAATTCGATGTAAAGCATTGCAAGCTGAGATCAAAGTACTCTAAACATGGACATAAAAGATATAACTTTAACAATAGAAATTAGCAACCATGTTACAACATGAAAAGAAACACAAACAAAAGATCATGAATAATAATGCACTGAAAGGTATTTGTTTGTTTCGACCATAGAGAAAACATAGCAAAGCGGTATTCAGCTTGTCCCTCGTGGAGTAGCAAAACATAAATGCATAGGACACCTTCAAAGTTCAAGAGGGTGACTAGATACTGATGGGGTAAAGGTGCCCGATCTTTCGATGAGACGATAACTATCGATTATGGTGGAGGTCGACGTTGACGATCCGACTACAAACGTGCGAGACGTTGCGCCTTAGCAATCGATACACCAACTTCCGAGGCTATTGATCACGCTAGAGTTAGATCAACCTGATCACGAGGATCAATCCCTGCAAGCAATCGAAGAACAAGCAAGAATTATAGATGCAATCAAGATATTGCGAATATAGATGAAGGTTTTATTGAAGAGGTGGGATTTTGTCTGTGCGTAGTACAAAAGGTCGATTTGACACTTGTGCCTATGGCGAAGAGTAGCTCGTGGCTAAGTCTTTAACTAAACAAAATCCAAGTTCTAATGACGGCTAGGAGGAGGTATATATGAGGGAAAGGGTAGGGATTTTCGTATAGCCCTAATGGGCCATCCGAAAATAACCCTAGATGGGCCAATTTCCACTCAAACAACCTCCAGAAAATCCCTAAAATACCTATGACAAAAATACATGGGTTTAACCCATAAAATAAGGTGACGCAGCACCATATAAAGCCTTGGACGAATTTTATGATTGAGTAACTTGTGAATTTCATCCAAGCATCCTTGCAGCATTATGGTGGCTTCAAAGTTCTGAAATCTTCACTTGTAGCGTCATCCTGAATCCTCACACGATTGCTGCCATCATCTCCATGCACGATCATGCTCCAATGCTTGTCCCTCTCATCCGTGCTAGGCCCATCATTCCTAAGTAACATAAACACATCTGATTTAGGCAGCATCATATTCTCATGAATATTAGGAATAGTTCCTAGAAACGAAAGTACCTGATAATTTAGTTGGCGTGCACGAGCTCTTGTGAGAGGTCCTTGGAATTGTGAAATGTGAGGAAGTATGGCTGTAGGTGCAACGGTTGTATCAACCGTAGGGATGTCCTCATCAGATACAAATAATGTGAGAACAAGCAATACCATAATCATGAATCAATTAATAATAAATTTTGGGACTATGCACATTATACTCAGAATGACAACTATGCTCTCTTAATCAGTGCATAAAGATAGAAGATGAAGACTCGACATAAAAGTAAAAGATAGGCCCTTTCACAGAGGGAAGTAGTGATTGCAAGTTTTATAAACCTTCCAAAAATTATGGTACTTATTAGCTTTGAGCTCTCATTGCCCCTATCATTGGCATCTTGAGTTGTTAAGGTTAATGTGAGTGCAAATATGAGATATATGCTTGACAAATCATAAGTTGAAAATCTCATGTCCCTTGAATACTGATATGGGCACGAAGATGATATGGGCACGAAGGAGGAGGTGAAGCCCAATTTCAGTACTCCACCAAGATGAGGGAAGCTCGTTGCAAATTGGCACGCTAGGATGACCTACGATATGTAATAATTAGTCTAAGGTTGTGTCAGCAATTTGTATTCATGCTTATGTTATTTCATAGCTAGGTCAAGTTGTGGGCCACTTAGAATTATTTGTGTTTTGAGTTTGGGCCTGTCCAAGCCCAATAGTTTTCTGGCCATCTTTATAAAAAGGCCAACCGTCTAGGGTTTAGGGGGGTTCAGGTTTTTAGAGTTAACCTATCGCGTGGTGTTCCACCGTGTATTATCCCTCCGGGGAAATGGCGCTGCCGTGTTATCAAATAAAGATTGCTGCGATGGTTCTTGTGTTCATCAAGAATTATCAGGCTCAGGTTTGAGGCATGGTGATCTTCGTCACGTTGCTTGCTGGATTCGTTCCTCTTCTTCAGGTGACGTTCTTTGCGTTATTGGAAGATTTCTATCCGGGTAGACTCGCTGTGAAAGATCAGGACAAAACTCAAGGATCACCGACGTGATCCTTATCAAATACGAGTACCTAAACCATGCTAATCGACTCAGGTCCCAAGTAAGTTCTGGTCATTGTAAGCATACATGTATCATTGAGAACACCAACGGGATATGATAGGGCAAAGGTGTCCGATCTTTCGATGAGATCTTGATATGTCGATTTGGTGGGTGGAGTTCGTGCTTGACGATCCGACTACACATGCGAAGCTCATTCGCCAATGCAATCGCTCGGACAATCTCCGGGAGTTACTGATCTTGCGGAAGCACGATCAGCCTGACCAGCGAGGGTCTTAATTCCTACCTGAAATCGAGAACAAGTAAGAACTAATACAGCAATCAAGATATTGCGGATGAAAGATGTATGCTTTATTCAAAAGGTGGGATTCCGAATAGGCGGTCTTCTTCTGGGCGATTGGCCTCAAAAGTCGAGCTCATAGTTGCAGCAATGGCTAACTTTAGTCTAATCAAAATCCGAGTTCTAATGACGGCTACGGGGGGTATTTGAGGAGGAAAAGGTAGGGGTGCGACCAACCATGTGTATGGTGGTCGAACCGAACCCTAACAGGCCTTTTCTCCTCAAATTTGGACTCCTAAAAGTGGCTGTCTTATTTGCTGCGAAAATTACATGGGCCTGGCCTAAAAATAAAAGTGACGCAGCACCATATTTATCTAAGGACAAATTTATGAAGTGATTCCTTGTATATTTCGTCCAAGTCTTCATCCTTAATTATGGTGGCTTCAAAGTTCTGAAATCTCCACTCGTGGCATCTTCTTCAATCCTCAAACGCTTGCTGCCATCTCCATGCACGATCATGCTCCAATGCTTGTCCCTCTCATCCATGCTAGGTCCATCATTCCTAAGAGTAACAAACATATCTGATTTAGGCAGCATCATATTCTCATGTATGTGAGAAAGAGTTCCAAGAAATGAAAGTACCTGATAGTTAAGTTGCTTGGCACGAGATTGAGTGATGGGTCCTTGTATGTGTTCCGCTATAGGTGCAGCGGTTGTATCAATAGATGGAATGTCCTCATCAGGATACCTCCTGCCCGATGATATGGAAACTGTCCCACATCAAAATGACAAGACAAACAGACAATGAACACCTCGACATCTCTTTTATTTACCATTGGGTATAGCTTTTTATTTTGAGATGCGTCCCCATCTATCCAACACATCTCTTGGAGGCTTCATTGCTCTAAAGTCTTTTGAAACAATTGCCAGAATAGACAGTTTACATATAGAGATTGGAGGGACTACCTCGTTCTGAGTTCTCTTGCGCCTAATCCACCAAACATACCAACTAACCGTAGCTATGATCTCCTTTCTTCCAATATCAGTGAAGCCCTGCAGACTACCAGATTGTTCTCGCAAAAGAAATTCCAAGATAGCCGAACCCTCCAGGTCTGATATCATAGCATGCTCAATGTCATCATGTGATGAGGACATCCCTACAGTTGATACAACCATTGCACCTACAGCCACACTTCCTCATGTTCCACAATTCCAAGGACCTCTCACAGGAGCTCGTGCACGCCAACTGAATTATCAGGTACTTTCGTTTCTAGGAACTATTCCTAATATTCATGAGAATATGATGCTGCCTAAATCAGATGTGTTTATGTTACTTAGGAATGATGGGCCTAGCATGGATGAGAGGGACAAGCATTGGAGCATGATCATGCATGGAGATGATGGCAACAATCGTGTGAGGATTCAAGATGACGCTACAAGTGAAGATTTCAGAACCTTGAAGCCACCATAATGATGCAAGGATGCTTGGACAAAATTCACAAGTTACCAAATCCAAAAATTCGTCCAAGGCTTTATATGGTGCTGCGTCACCTTATTTTATGGGTTAAACCCATGTATTTTCGTCCTAGATAATTTAGGGATTTTCTGGAGGCTGTTTGAGTGGAAATCGGCCCATCTAGGGTTATTTTCGGATGGCCCAATAGGGCTGTACGAAAATCCCTGCCCTTTCCCTCATATATACCTCTTCCTAGCCGTCATTAGAACTTGGATTTTGTTTAGTTAAAGAATTAGCCACGAGCTACTCTTCGCTATAGGCACAAGTGTCAAATCGACCTTTTATACTACGCACAGACAGATACCCACCTCTTCAATAAAGCCTTCATCTATATTCGCAACATATTGATTGCATCTATAATTCTTGCTGGTTCTTTGATTGCTTGTAGGGATTGATCCTCATGATCAGGTTGATCTAGCTCCGGCGTGATCAATAGCCTCGGAAGTTGGTGTATCGATTGCTAAGGTGCAATGTCTCGCACGTTTGTAGTCGGATCGTCAACGTCGACCTCCACCATAATCGATAGTTATTGTCTCAATGAAAGATCGGGCACCTTTACCCTATCAAGTGGTATCAGATTTTGGGTTTCTCGGTGAGATCTTACAGTTTTCGTAGTTTAGATTGCATCTGTTCTTCTTCCTATAAACCATAAAAAGCCAAACAATTAGGGTTAGATCCATATCCTAGAAACATTTTCGGGCCTTTCGCATCTTTTCTTTTCAGTATTTGCTTTGTTGAATTCTAGTCTGCATCGTCATGTCCAGTGCTGGTTTAAGGTCTAGACCTTTAGAGTTTCAAGTTCTGGTCACCGTCATCACCACCGCCACCACCGATTCCGCCACCACCGATTCCGCGATCACCACCGCCACCACCGATTCTGCCACCACCGATTCCGCTATCACCACCGCCATACCCTTGCTACAACCCTACGCCCACATACTGCCTCCGCCACCACATATCCTTGTTTTCATTTTCCTACTCTTGTTTCCCATCATTGCAGATCCGATCCGAGTTGTAACTTGATCCGAGTTCCAGAAAGTTTAGGCCAGAAGGAAAGAGGAGGGGAGAGCAAAAAAAAAATTCAGCCTATACTGTTTTTAGGCTTCTGGGATCGTTTTGAGCTATACGCCATTATAGTGAAAAAAATTGGCATCTGCACGCTTTCCGGAGCAGTTTCGTGCAGTTTTCAGAAGTTTCAAAAAAAACAATCTTGATCCTATACTGATATTTCACCTTGCTGATCGTTTTGAGACACTTTCCATCATAGTGATTTTTGCCTCATTCGCGCGCTATTCAGAGCACTGCTACCTGTTGCTTTTTGGTGTCGCGGCGTGACTCGTGGTGTTCTAGGCTCGCGTCTCTAGCTTGGGATAGTCTAGGACCAGCACAGTACCGTCGTTGAGCTGTTATTCAACCTTGCATTGCTGTTTTGAAATTGTTGCTATAGATATTACAGCCACCCAGAGCTCCACATATTCCTACACTGTGCGTTGACACTACCTGGCAATCGCTCTATTCAATCTTCCTAAAGTTTGATCACGACGGTTGCTGATCGCCACCTGCTGCAGGGTAAGAATGGATAAGAGTATTGGTTTGCTTGATAGATTAAGCGTTTTCCACCCCTGTTCCTGTTGTATCGCTATTCTATAACTGTGCTTTTGAGTCCTAATCATGCAACTAGACAATACCGAGACACCGCCACTGGAGGGTGGAGCCTTGCAGGCTCACGTCACCAAACTTTTGTATGATCATATGCAGGATGTGGACAAGCGTTTCAGTGACACGATGGAGCAACTCGATGGAATCGAGACCAGCTTCACCGCCAAACTCGACGCTAAATTCTAGGAGGTGCTAGCACGCTTACCACCACCACCGCCGGCTCGTGCACCTCCTCCACAGCCGACTCGCGTGGCTCCTCCACCGACCTTTGTGGGACATGCACAGCGCGTTCTCCATCCACGGGCACAAACTTTGGCTGTGGGTGCTGCTGCGGGCACTGCGGCTGCTGGCATTGCAGGAGCTACGGGTGTTACACAGGCCCGTGATGCACAGTTTGATGATTATTATGGGGAAGATGAGTACGAGGGCGAGTACACGGATGACTTCATAGTTGATCAGCCACCTGGTCGTCCTCGGCCCTACATTCGCCGTCCACCTCTTCGTCCGTTGGTACGTGATGATGGCCATGTTGCTAAACTGAAATTACATGTTCCTACGTTTGATGGTCGCTATAACCCTGATGCATACCTCTCTTGTGAATTAGAATTAGACCAGCGTTTTGCATGCTTAAATTATCCCAAGGATAGACGTGTTAGAGCTGCTACTTGTGAGTTCACTAGTTTTGCTTCCATATGGTGGTCTGAATACTGTCGTGCTAATCATGCTAATACAATCACTACGTGGGATGCTTTAAAACATGCTATGCATATTCGTTTTGTTCCACCATATTATCAGCGTTCCATGCTTACCAAATTAGCACGTCTAGATCAAGGAAAAAATTCTGTAGAGGATTACTATCAGGAGTTGCAAACTGGCATGCTGCGTTGTGGTATAGAGGAGGATAATGAAGCATTAATGGCACAATTCGTAGGCGGGTTAAATAAGGAAATTCAGACTATTCTTCGATATAAATCTTATCACACTATTACCCGTTTGTTCCATCTTGCTTGCAATGCTGAATGTGAAGTGCAGGATCGACGCAAGGCGACTCGAACTAATTATTCTGCAGGGCGTTCTACTTGGAGATCACCGAATTTGGCGTCACGGGCTGCTGCACCTACACCTCTAGCGACCACATCCACGCGATCTGCAGCATCTACACCACCTCTGTTTGCTGCTCAGAAGACTACTACGGGACCAGCCCCGAGTGCTGCGTCCTCCATGGACTCTACGGGCAAGTCCAGCCAGATTCAGTGCCGCAAATGTGGTGGACTTGGTCACTTTGCACGTGACTGTGCCTCCTCCCGTGTGATGATTGCTCTTGAGGATGGTGGATACGACCCCGCTAGTGATTATGATGAAGATACTTTGGCTCTTATTGCATCTGATGAGCAATGTGCTGCAGCACCCATGGAGCAAGATTCTAAATATATGGCTGCAGAACATGCGGAGAAATACCCGAGTTTAGTTGCACAGCGAGTCTTGAGTGCACAAATTACCAAGGCCGAGCCCGACCAGCGCCATAATCTGTTCCATACCAAGGGCGTGGTTAAAGATCGCTGTATTCGCATTATTATTGATGGCGGGAGCTGCAACAACTTGGTGAGCATGGAGATGGTTGAAAAGCTTGCTCTTACGATATGACCCCATCCTCGTCCATATCACTTTCAATGGTTTAATAACAGCGGCAAGGTTAAGGTAACACGTACTGTTCGTGTGCATTTTACTATTGCTGCATATGCTGATTATGTTGAGTGTGATGTTGTTCCTATGCAAGCATGTGCTCTTTTACTTGGTAGACCATGGCAGTATGATACAAATTCTATGCACTATGGTAGCACAAATCAGTATTCTCTTGTTCATAATGATAAGAAAATTGTGTTACTTCCCATGTCTCCTGAAAGTATTTTACAAGATGATCTTGCTAGAGCTAGTAGAGCACATAATGAGGGGAAAAATCTGAGCGAAAATCAGATTGTTGCTAAGGAACTTATGCCTTCTACAAGTACTTCTAAATCTGCTCCGAAACATGCTAACGAAATTCGTTTGAAAAGTACTTGTTTGCTAGCTAGCAAATTTGATATCTCTGAAATTGATGTGAGTACTACTGCATGTTATGCTATCATTTGCAAAGAAGTGTTGTTTTCGCCTGAGGAGATGCCTTCTTCTTTGCCACCTGCTGTTGCTAATATTTTGCAGGAGTATGTGGATGTTTTCCCACAAGATGTACCTCCAGGACTGCCACCTATTCGTGGAATTGAGCACCAAATTGATTTGATTCCTGGAGCATCTTTGTCCAACCGCGCGCCATATTGTACCAATCCGGAGGAGACGAAAGAGATTCAGCGACAAATTCAAGAACTTCTTGACAAGGGTCATATTCGTGAGTCTCTTAGTCCATGTGCTGTTCCTATTTTTTTGGTACCAAAGAAAGATGGTTCTTCGCGCATGTGTACTGATTGTAGAGCAATCAATAATATTACTATTCGCTATTGTCATCCTATTCCTCGTTTAGATGACATGCTTGATGAATTGAGTGGCTCTACCATGTTCTCTAAGGTTGATTTGCGTAGTGGTTACCACCAAATTCGTATGAAGTTAGGAGATGAATGGAAAACTGCATTTAAAACTAAATTTGGCCTATATGAGTAGTTAGTGATGCCCTTTGGTTTAACTAATGCTCCTAGCACTTTCATGAGATTAATGAATGAAGTTTTATGTGCTTTTATTGGACATTTTGTGGTGGTATATTTTGATGATATATTGATATATAGCAAATCTGTAGAAGAACATTTGGAACATTTATGTGCTGTTTTTTATGCTTTACGTACTGCACATTTGTTTGGTAACATTGCAAAGTGCACCTTTTGCACAGATAGAGTTGCTTTTCTTGGCTATGTTGTTACAGCACAGGGTATTGAAGTTGATTCCGCCAAGATTGAAGCAATTTTGAGTTGGCCACAACCCAAAACAGTCACACAAGTGAGGAGCTTCCTTGGCCTCGCTGGATTTTATAGGCGCTTTGTCAAAGATTTTGGTTCCATTGCAGCGCCGCTGAACGAGCTTACTAAGAAAGATGTGCCCTTTGTTTGGGGCAATGCACAACAAGACGCCTTCATGTTACTCAAAGATAAGCTTACACATGCTCCTTTACTCCAACTTCCTGATTTTAATAAGACTTTTGAGTTGGAATGTGATGCTAGTGGAATTGGTTTAGGAGGAGTGCTGTTACAAGAGGGCAAACCTGTTGCATATTTTAGTTAGAAATTGAGTGGAGCTAGTTTGAATTATTCTACTTATGATAAGGAATTATATGCTCTTGTTCGGACATTAGAAACTTGGCAACATTATTTATGGCCTAAAGAATTTGTTATACATTCTGATCATGAATCTTTGAAGCATATTCGTAGTCAAGCTAAGTTGAATAAACGTCATGCAAAGTGGGTTGAATTCATTGAGTCTTTTCCTTATGTTATTAAACACAAAAAGGGTAAAGATAATATTATTGCAAATCTTTGGATTGGAAACTATTAAAGAACAATATGTGAACGATGCCGATTTTAAAGATGTTTTGCAGCATTGTGATAAGGACATCCCTATTACACCACCATTATCTCCTGCTCCTATTGATGATGAAGATGTTGCTGCGAAGAAGTCCAACGAGATTAGGATTGGACCAATTACAAGAGCACGTGCAAAGCTATTGGAACAACAGGTGAACTCACTCTTTATTGAACCTGATGTTTTATTTAATGAGAGCTTTATACTACCTAAGTCTATGCATCTATGTATGATTAGGTTTGTTGATAACACAAGCATTGCACGAGGAGGAGACGCGTCGCAGCGAGATGAGCAAGACTTGAAGATCAAGTGCGCGAGGGAGGAGAGGGAGGCAGGCGCACTCAGAGATCACCCGAACATCAAGTCTACATGAGAGAGAGAACAAGATGGCACGCTAGGGCAGCCTTCGACGTGATGTCTATGAGTCTAAGGCACGCCACACTCATGGCCTGCGTGCCAAAATAGGCCGAACCCATGTATGGGTCGGTATGTACCAGTTTGAGTCGAACCGAGTCCGTTTGGGCCCAAAACAGGTTGGTTTTGGGCCAGGTCTTTGCCCAGGACGCCCCAACCCCTTTAAGTACCCCTGGGGCGCCCCCTTTGTGTGGTTTAGACTACGTTTAGATTACCCCAAATATCAGAACAAAATTGCTTGTAAGCTTTCCTCTGAAATCATATATTCCTCTGTGTTTCGCTCGGAATATCTACCCCACTCCAAGTTTGTTTCGAGTGTGATCTGCTGTTCCATTGGGAATTAGGAGATTGCAGAACCGCTTCGTGGTCGGCGGCTACGTGCGCAGGTGTGTGGTGTCTCGAATATCCATATGGTTGAAGATCTGTTGCATTGGCAACGGGGGAACAGCCGGAGAGTTCATGTGTGTCTCACATATTATCCACCAAGTTATCAACCATCTACATCGGCTCACTGAGAAGATCGGGCAACCCCTTATCATCTTGGTATCATATTTCCAGAGTTTACTCGGTGAGCAATCCATCCCCGTAAATTCATTTTTGTTTTTGTCCTATACAAAAAAAGCCACACAAAAAATTAAGGTTGTGTCAGGACGACCCACGATATGTAATAATTAAGTCTAAGGTTGTGTCATCAGTTTGTATCTATATTCATGTTATTTCGTAGCTAGATAAAGTTGTGGGCCACTTAGGGTTATTTGTGTCTTGGGTTTGGGCCTGTCCAAGCCCAACAGTTTTCTGGCCGCCTATATAAGGAGGCCAGCTGGCTAGGGTTTAGGGAGGCAGAAAATTATGTAGAACTTTAGTTCAAGTTATCACCGTCCCTCTGGGATTGGCGTGTGTGACGTCATCTCGGACGTTCGTCTAGTTATCTATCAATAAAGACATGAGAGTTCTTGAATTGTCAAGAGTAATCCTGTGTGCACGAAGGTCCTTGAATCTATCAAGGGTTGTCGAGCTGTTGGCGTGTTGATTCAGTGTGAGGTTCATCGTTCATCGTCGAGTTGCTCGCAGGATTGGCGTTCCCCAATCTTCAGGTAGCGTGTTTCGCTCACATGATTGGGAGATCTATCAGATCAGGTGGTGCATCGTGAAAGATTGGGCAAACATTCTTTATCATCTTGGTATCAGAGCTATAAGTTAATCATGGTGCAATTATTGTTTGTCGGGCTGATAGATGATACGGATCAATGTGAACCGAAGGGGGTTTGGCTCAATCTTTCACGGCGATCAAACGAACAGCAAGATAATAACAAGAGAATTAAATTTGAGACAGATCAAATCAAACCCTCTTGAACTCCTCACGTTGAAACTGACCGGAATCAACTCCCACGCATGGTATAACATCAGATATCAAAGATCAGCAAGCAAACACACCGATATGCGCCCCCAAACATTGGGACTTTTCTGGTCTCTTTCTTAGCTCGAAAATAACAAGTCTGAACGATACAAGGCGGCTGCCATAACCCTATATGGGTGACTCTGAACGCTACCTTGGCTGGGCTAGGCCCCATACCAAACTAAAAGCCCAAATGGCTAAAACACACTTGATTTTGGACAGGCCCAAAACCATCACACAGAAATAAAACCAAACTGAAATAAAAACATGACGCAAACTTAATTAAAATAGAACACCTAAATATCTTTGGCTGCAGCGCCTCGGCGAACATGAAACTCCATTGGAGGTGTACGAAAGTTGGGCTTCACATCATCTTCTGGAGGCACTTCAAAGCAGAATTGTCCAAGCTTCAGAACATAAGGAGGTGGGAAAATATTAGGAGTAGTAGCTATGCTCCCCTTATCATCCCCCCCAAATTGAAAGGAAACCGTCCTCGGTTTCGCCTGAATGCGTTGGAGCTTTTTCTGAGCAGCAAGCACGTCCACTTTGATATCCTTATCGAGCATAGGCTGCAACACATGACTCTTCCCCTTATGCCACAAGGAATAAACATTGGACCTGCCTTCATGAGTGGAACGCCTATCAAATTGCCACGGTCGTCCTAGCAGCACATGACATGCGTCCATAGGCAAAACATCACAGACCACCGTGTCCTCATAATTACCTACTGAAAATTTCAGGTGCACCTTATGTGTGACTTTCAGCTTCCCTGAATTATACAACCACTCAACACAATGTGGCTGCGGGTGCTTCCATGTAGGCAATGATAGAGAATCCACCAAACTCTTGCTAACAACATTTGTGTAGCTGCCACCATCAATAATCAGTTTGCAAGTGGTGTCCTTGACGATGCATTGGGTCTGAAATATATTCCAGCGCTGCCCTTGGTCGTGTATGCGATCTTCTGGTACGCGTTGCACCATTAGATTTTTCAAATTTGTTGCAAGTTCATACCCATCCACGATCACTTCAGGATTTTCCTTAGATTCCTCACTTGATGATGCATCAGCTTTCTCATCATCACTAGCAGAAACATAGCCATCATGTGTGAGCATCACCCTTTTTCTATTAGGGCAATCACGCTTCATGTGTCCTCGTCCTCCACAAGTAAAACACTCGATGTTTGCTGTGGCCTGCGTAGATGCAGTTTTGGACACCCCAGATTTGGGTGCCTCGCCATGAGAAACACTATTAGAGCGTGTAGAAGGTGTCATCTGAACACTAGGACCAGCAGCCTCGGTATGGGAATGATGCCATGAATTTGTAGGTGCTGCAGCTTGGCGTCGTTTAATTTGTTGCTCCGCACGCTCAGCTTGGTGCACAAGATCCTAAAGATCATTATAGTAAACCATCTCCACACGATCACGCACCTCAAAATTCAGTCCATTCAAGAACCGAGACATCGTGGCCTCTATGTCCTCCCTTGTCCCTGTACGTATCATCAACAACTCCATCTCTTTATAATACTCATCCACAGATTTAGTACCTTGAGTGAGCTGCTGCAACTTATTATACATGTCTCTCTTGTAGTGTTCAGGAACAAAGCGATGTCGCATAAGATCTTTCATACCAGTCCATGATGTTGGGCGAGTACGCATACGCAGAATTTGATTCCACCAAATCAGCACATAACCGGTGAATTCAATAGTAGCCAGTTGAAGTCTCTTCTCCTCAGTGTAATAATGAGTAGCAAAAATCTGATCCATGCGCATCTCCCACTCCAAATAATCGTCAGGTCCGCGGTCACCGGAAAAAGGAGGTATGGACAATTTGATGCGTCCAAGACCACCATCATCAAGTGGAACACGACCAGCATGGCCAACACGGTCACGATCATGTTGCTGTACACGATGAGCACCTGCAGGACGGGCAGCAAACTATCGTTGTTGTGGTACATAATCAGCGTCATCGGCAAGTTCTCCTTCATAAGCGGGTGCCACGGGTCGATGATCATGAATTTCAGCAGGGCGGCGTGGTACCACGTCGCGAGGTTGTGCAGCAGGAGGGGGCTGCACAGGTGCACGGGCAGTAGCATCGCCCATCGCATCAATCCGGGTAGCTAGCTGTGCAATTTGTGCTGTCAATGCGGCATGACTCCGCATAATAAAATAGCACCTACTATCAAAACCAGCCCAAACATTAGGAGCCAAATCTGCAGTAAAAACAGGCGGGACAAGCTCCTCTTTCTTCTCTCCAGCAGCAACGGAATTATCTCCCTCAACAGATTTTACCGTCGCAAGCTTGAACTGAAGCGATCCCTCAAGACAGAGAAATAACTGCAGAAATCTCACGGCAGAGGACAGACAACAATCTCCAGGTGCGGGAAGAACGAGCCGGTGTAAGCGTGATCTTGCATCGTCAGAAAAGCACGCACACGTCGGAGGACAGAGCCTATCTATAGAGAGGCTCGGACAGCGATCGAGGCACGAGGCCGATCGCAGCTGGACGCTGGTGCTGATCTCGTCTGGGCAGTAGTGCCGATGTCAGCTGTGGGCCGATCTCCGCAGAGGCGCGACAGAGCGAGGGCGCTACAAGGCTCTCCCGAGCGATAGCGACAGAGAAAAAACCCCCCCGCTCGACCACAGATACGGTCTGGGGTCCAGCGATATGAGCGCTGTCCTCTTTTTCTTTTTGATGGCTGTCACGATCGGATCCACACGTGCAACAGCAGAACTCCTTCACGCACAGCAAGTGATCCTCACGTGAAAAGCAAAGAAATCTGGATCTGAATAAACAATTGACGTACTACTCCAATTCTTCTCTCGTGGGCGTGCAGAAAATTGCAAGGCGGCAGCAGACTAGCACCTCGAAGAACACGAACGTAAACACTGCTCCAATCAGACGTGCAGTAGAACTCCCTTTCCGTTTACTGTTCTTCATGTTGCACCTGAATTTAATATCTGATCTATGCGTAACCTTCACATGCAAGGCACCAAAAATATCAAAGCTGAAATAAGGTAGAACTCAGATCGGTGGGAGAGAAAAACCGCCGCTCTACAGCAAACTAATCGATCTACAGCAGTAGATCGCAGGCTTCGGCTGAACCAAATGAACAGATGAACACTGCTGTCTTGGCGTGACGGCCTCCGACAGCAACTTCGCCAGCAGATTGCAAACTGCAGCAGATCAGTATGGCGATAGAGCTTCAGGTCCAATCTAAAATCAACAAAACCGGTGTGTTGGCTTGGTCGCCTCCGGCAGCAAATAGTCCTCACCAAAGTTGAAATTTCAGCAGATCAATCTGAGCAGTAGATCTCAGTAGAGAAATCGCCGTGAGAAACCCGATGAATCTGATACCAAGATGATACGGATAAACATGATCCGAAGGGGGTTTGGCCCAATCTTTCACGACGATCAAATGAACAGCAAGAAAATAACAAGAGAATTAAATTTGAGACAGATCAAATCAAACCCTCTTGAACTCCTCACGTTGAAACTGACCGGAATCAACTCCCACGCATGGTATAACATCAGATCTCAAAGATCAGCAAGCAAACACACCGATATGCGCCCCCAAACATTGGGACTTTTCTGGTCTCTTTCTTAGCTCGAAAATAACAAGTCTGAACGATACAAGGCGGCTGCCATAACCCTACATGGGTGACTCTGAACGCTACCTTGGCTGGGCTAGGCCCCATACCAAACTAAAAGCCCAAATGGCCAAAACACACTTGATTTTGGACAGGCCCAAAACCATCACACACAAATAAAACCAAACTGAAATAAAAACATGACGCGATGATAAGGGGAGCATAGCTACTACTCCTAATATTTTCCCACCTCCTTATGTTCTGAAGCTTGGACAATTCTGTTTTGAAGTGCCTCCAAAAGATGATGTGAAGCCCAATTTTCGTACACCTCCAATGAAGTTTCATGGTCGTCGAGGCGCTACAGCCAAAGATATTTAGGTGTTTTATTTTAATTAAGTTTGCGTGATGTTTTTATTTCAGTTTGGTTTTATTTGTGTGTGATGGTTTTGGGCCTGTCCAAAATCAAGTGTGTTTTATCCATTTGGGCTTTTAGTTTGGTATGGGGCCTAGCCCAGCCAAAGTAGCGTTTGGAGTCACCCATATAGGGTTATGGCAGCCGCCTTGTATCGTTCAGACTTGTTATTTTCGAGCTAAGAAAGAGACCAGAAAAGTCCCAATGTTTGGGGGCGCATATCGGTGTGTTTGCTTGCTGATCTTCGAGATCTGTTGTTATACCATGCATGGGAGTTGATTCCGGTCAGTTTCAACGTGAGGAGTTCAAGAGGGTTTGATTTGATCTATCTCAAATTTAATTTTCTTGTTGTTATCTTACTGTTCGTTTGATCGCCGTGAAAGATTGGGCCAAACCCCCTTCGGATCACGCTGATCCGTATCATCTTGGTATCAGATTCGTCGGGTTTATCACGGCGGAGTTTGTTGTTGAGATCGATTTGTTTTGCTGAGATTTCTATGCTAAGGAGGACTAGAAGACCAGATTGGTTTCACATTGATCAAGATTAATAGAGTCCAGTCCAGGCACGTTCTCTGCATGCATCATTTCCAATTGGTTTCAGATTCATCAAAGGTTTTTTTTCCAATTGGATTGTTTCGTATTTGGCAACCAAGGATCAGATAGTTGGTGGAGGCTCCGCGTGCTGTCTCGATCAGATCAGATCTTGATTTATCGGGCAGCAGAAGTCTCTCGATCAGATCGGATCCCGATCAAAGCCGGAGGTTTGTTTCTGTTTTGGGTTTCGGATCGCTCCAGATTACTGCCAGGACGCCAAGTTGGGAGGGATCGACCCCCGCGCCTAGGCACAGAGCACGGCTGCCCCCCAGCGAGTCTTCATTCGCTTGGAAGAAGCTCGCTATTGCGTGGACAGGCGCCGGAATTTCCCTAGCGGGCCAGCCCACGTGCCTGATCGTTTCGGTTGTTCTCGCCAAGATACAAACCTCGTACGTTCCTGAGCAATCTTTTGCCCCGCCTCACCACAGAACCTCTCTGCGGTCGAGCGCGTGAGTCTGCTAGCAATGACAACCTTTGGCGTGAGATTGCTGTTGCTTTATTTTGCGTGACCTTCCTGCCAAGACGCTGCAAATTCTGCTCGCAATACTGTAGCTACAGTACCGCCCAAGTGTTTTTGCTGCTGATTTAGCTCCTAATGTTCGGGCTGGTTTTGATAGTACATGCGATTTTATTTTGCGGAGTCATGCCGCATTGACAGCGCAAATTGCACAGCTCGCTATCCAGATTGATACAATGGGTGATGCTACCGCCCGTGCACCCGTGCAGCCCCCTCTTGCTGCACAACCTCGCGACGTGGTACCACGCCGCCCTGCTGAAATTCATGATCATTGACCCGTGGCACCCGCTTATGAAGGAGAACTTGCCGATGACGCAGATTATGCACCACAACAACGACAGTTTGCTGCTCATCCTGTAGGTGCTCATCGTGTACAGCCACATGATCGTGACCGTGTTGGCCATGCTGGTCGTGTTCCACTTGATGATGGTGGTCTTGGACGCATCAAATTGCCCATACCTGCTTTTTCCGGTGACCGCGGACCTGACGATTATTTGGAGTGGGAGATGCGCATGGATCAGATTTTTGCTACTCATTATTACGCTGAGGAGAAGAGACTTCAACTGGCTGCTATTGAATTCACCGGTTATGTGCTGATTTGGTGGAACCAAATGCTGCGTATGCGTAGTCGCCCAACATCATGGAGCGGTATGAAAGATCTTATGCGACATCGCTTTGTTCCTGAACACTATAAGAGAGACATGTATAATAAGTTGCAGCAGCTCACTCAAGGTACTAAATCTGTGGATGAGTATTATAAAGAGATGGAGTTGTTGATGATACGTACAGGGACAAGGGAGGACATAGAGGCCACGATGTCTCGGTTCTTGAATAGACTGAATTTTGAGGTGCGTGATCATGTGGAGATGGTTTACTATAATGATCTTCAGGATCTTGTGCACCAAGCTGAGCGTGCGGAGCAACAAATCAAACGACGCCAAGCTGCAGCACCTACAAAGTCATGGCATCATTCCCATACCGAGGCTGCTGGTCCTAGTGTTCAGATGACACCTTCTACATGCTCTAATAGTGTTTCTCATAGAGGGGCACCCAAATCTGGGGTGTCCAAAACTGCATCTACGCAGTCCACAGCAAACATCGAGTGTTTTACTTATGGAGGACGAGGACACATGAAGCGTGATTGCCCTAATAGAAAAAGGGTGATGCTCACACATGATGGCTATGTTTTTGCTAGTGATGATGAGAAAGCTGCTGCATCATCAAGTGAGGAATCTGAGGAAAATCCTGAAGTGATCGTGGATGGGTATGAACTTGCTGCAAATTTAAAAAATCTAATGGTGCAACGCGTACCAGAAGATCGCATACACGACCAAGGGCAGCACTGGAATATATTTCAGACCCAATGCATCGTCAAGGACACCACTTGCAAACTGATTATTGATGGTGGCAGCTACACAAATGTTGTTAGCAGGAGTTTGGTGGATTCTCTATCATTGCCTACATGGAAGCACCCGCAGCCACATTGTGTTGAGTGGTTGTATAATTCAGGGAAGCTGAAAGTCACACATAAGGTGCGCCTAAAATTTTTAGTAGGTAATTATGAGGACACAGTGGTCTGTGATGTTTTGCCTATGGATGCATGTCATGTGCTGCTAGGAAGACCGTGGCAATTTGATAGGTGTTCCACTCATGAAGGCTGGTCCAATGTTTATTCCTTGTGGCATAAGGGGAAGCGTCATGTGTTGCAGCCTATTCTCGATAAGGATATCAAAGTGGACGTGTTTGCTGCCCAGAAAAAGGTCCAACACATTCAGGCGAAACCGAGGACGGTTTCCTTTCAAGTTGGGGGGGATGATAAGGGGAGCATAGCTACTACTCCTAATATTTTCCCACCTCCTTATGTTCTGAAGCTTGGACAATTCTGTTTTGAAGTGCCTCCAAAAGATGATGTGAAGCCCAATTTTTGTACACCTCCAATGGAGTTTCATGGTCGTCGAGGCGCTGCAGCCAAAGATATTTAGGTGTTTTATTTTAATTAAGTTTGCGTGATGTTTTTATTTCAGTTTGGTTTTATTTGTGTGTGATGGTTTCGGGCCTGTCCAAAATCAAGTGTGTTTTGTCCATTTGGGCTTTTAGTTTGGTATGGGGCCTAGCCCAGCCAAAGTAGCGTTTGGAGTCACCCATATAGGGTTATGGCAGCCGCCTTGTATCGTTCAGACTTGTTATTTTCGAGCGAAGAAAGAGACCAGAAAAGTCCCAATGTTTGGGGGCGCATATCGGTGTGTTTGCTTGCTGATCTTCGAGATCTGATGTTATACCATGCATGGGAGTTGATTCCGGCCAGTTACAATGTGAGGAGTTCAAGAGGGTTTGATTTTATCTATCTCAAATTTTATTTCTAACCTGCCACAAAAGCGACGATGCGTCGCATATTGCTAACCTATTTTTCAGGGACATTGTACGCTTGCATGGAGTTCCCAAGACAATTGTCTCTGATCGTGATGTGAAGTTTATGAGCTACTTCTGGAAGACACTTTGGGGAAAGCTGGGCACAAAGTTATTATTCAGCACTACATGTCATCCCCAAACTGATGGTCAAATGGAGGTGGTAAATCGCACACTTTCAACAGTGCTGCGATGCATGATCAAGAAGAACCTGCATGAGTGGGAAGATTGTTTGCCGCATGTGGAGTTTGCATATAACAGGGCGGTTCACTCTACCATGCAGCTATGTCCTTTCGAGGTGGTCTATGGTTTCAAACCCATTACGCCTCTTGATTTGTTGCCTCTTCCTATCCAAGAGCGCGTCAATATGGAGGCATCAAAGAGGGCAGATTTTGTGAGGAAGATTCATGTGAAGACTAAAGAGGCTATTGAGAAGAAAGGCAAGTATACTGCAGATCGTGCAAACAAGAAGCGAAAGGAGGTCTTGTTCCAGCCCGGTGATATGGTTTGGGTACACTTTCGCAAGGACAGATTTCCACAGCTCCGTAAGTCCAAGTTGCTGCCCCGTGGTGCTGGTCCTTACAAGGTTTTTGCCAAGATTAATGATAATGCCTACAAGATAGATCTTCCTATAGCTGAGTATGGCGTGAGCAATAGCTTCAACGTTGCTGATTTGACACCATATGACGGTGAAGACATTGCAGCGTCAAGGTCGACGCCTTTTGAAGGGGGGAGGATGATGAGGACATCCCTATTACACCACCATTATCTCCTGCTCCTATTGATGATGAAGATGTTGCTGCGAAGAAGTCCAACGAGATTAGGATTGGACCAATTACAAGAGCACGTGCAAAGCTATTGGAACAACAGGTGAACTCACTCTTAATTGAACCTGATGTTTTATTTAATGAGAGCTTTATACTACCTAAGTCTATGCATCTATGTATGATTAGGTTTGTTGATAACACAACCATTGCACGAGGAGGAGACGCGTCGCAGCGAGATGAGCAAGACTTGAAGATCAAGTGCGCGAGGGAGGAGAGGGAGGCAGGCGCACTCGGAGATCACCTGAACATCAAGTCTACATGAGAGAGAGAACAAGATGGCGCGCTAGGGCAGCCTTCGACATGATGTCTACGAGTCTAAGGCGCGCCACACTCATGGCCTGCGTGCCAAAATAGGCTAAACCCATGTATGGGTCGGTATGTACCAGTTTGAGTCGAACCGAGTCCGTTTGGGCCCAAAACAGGTTGGTTTTGGGCCAGGTCTTTGCCCAGGACGCCCCAACCCCTTTAAGTACCCCTGGGGCACCCCCTTGTGTCGTTTAGACTACGTTTAGATTACCCCCAAACATCAGAACGAAATTGCTTGTAAGCTTTCCTCTGAAATCATATATTCCTCTGTGTTTCGCTCGGAATATCTACTCCACTCCAAGTTTGTTTCGATCTGGAGTTTTGCTACTGAGAATTCAAGTGTGATCTGCTGTTCCATTGGGAATTAGGAGATTGCAGAACCGCTTCATGGTCGGCGGCTACGTACGCAGGTGTGTGGTGTCTCGAATATCCATAGGGTTGAAGATCTGTTGCATTGGCAACGGGGGAACAGCCGGAGAGTTTGTGTGCGTCTCACAGATTATCCACCAAGTTATCAACCATCTACATCGGCTCTCTGAGAAGATCGGGCAACCCCTTCTCACATTGTCTAGAGGGTAGAACTTGGAACAAATTCGCCCTCCATGATGGGTTTGTGTTCCGTGCTAACAAACTATGCATTCCAGAAGGTTCCGTTCGTCTTTTGTTGTTGTAGGAGGCGCATGGAGGAGGATTGATGGGTCACTTTGGAGTAAAGAAGATAGAAGATGTACTTTCTACACACTTCTTTTGGCCACGCATGAGAAGGGATGTTAAGAGGTTTATTGCTCGCTGCACAACATGTCAAAAAGCTAAGTCCTGCCATAATCCACATGGTTTATATATGCCTCTTCCTGTTCCTAGTGTACCTTGGGAGGATATTTCTATGGACTTTGTTTTAGGATTACCTCGCACACAGAAGGGGAGGGATAGTATTTTTGTGGTTGTGGATAGATTTTCTAAGATGGCACACTTTATTCCTTGTCATAAGATTGATGATGCTGCTCATGTTGCTGAATTATTCTTTCGTGATGTTGTTCGCTTGCATGGTGTGCCTAATACTATTGTTTCAGATCATGATACTAAATTTCTTAGCCATTTTTTGAGATGTTTATGGGCTAAGTTGGGGACTAAATTGCTGTTTAGTACTACATGTCATCCCCAAACTGATGGACAAACTGAAGTAGTAAATAGAACTTTGTCTACCATGTTACGGGCTATTTTAAAAACGAATTTAAAAATGTGGGAAGATTGTTTACCTCATATTGAATTTGCTTACAATCGTTCCATGCATTCTACAACTAAGTTATGCCCTTTTGAGATTGTGTATGGTTTTGTTCCTCGTGCACCTATTGATTTATTACCTATTCCATCTTCGGTGATTATGTTGATGCTACACAACATGCTGAACATATTCTTACGTTGCATAGGATTACTAAGGAAAATATAGAACGTATGAATGCTAAATATAAAGTTGCTGGTGATAAGGGACACAAGCATATTGTGTTTGATGTGGGAGATCTAGTTTGGTTGCATTTGCGCAAAGATCGTTTTCCTGATTTGCGCAAGTCTAAATTAATGCCGCGTGCTGCTGGTCCTTTCAAAGTGTTAGAGAAAATGAATGATAATGCATATAAACTTGAGCTTCCTGCAGAGATGGGCACGGTAAGTCCTTCATTTAACATTGCAGATTTGAAACCATATTTTGGAGAAGAAGATGAGATTGCATCGAGGACAACTTCAATTCAAGAAGGGGAGGCTGATGAGTACATCCCTACGGTTGATACAACCGTTGCACCTACAGCCACACTTCCTCATGTTCCACAATTCCAAGGACCTCTCACAAGAGCTCGTGCACGCCAACTGAATTATCAGGTACTTTCGTTTATAGGAACTATTCCTAATATTCATGAGAATATGATGCTGCCTAAATCAGATGTGTTTATGTTACTTTGGAATGATGGGCCTAGCATGGATGAGAGAGACAAGCATTGGAGCATGATCATGCATGGAGATGATGGCAGCAATCGTGTGAGGATTCAAGATGACGCTACAAGTGAAGATTTCAGAACCTTGAAGCCACCATAATGATGCAAGGATGCTTGGACGAAATTCACAAGTTACCAAATCCCAAAATTCATCCAAGGCTTTATATGGTGCTGCGTCACCTTATTTTATGGGTTAAACCCATGTATTTTCGTCCTAGATAATTTAGGGATTTTCTGGAGGCTGTTTGAGTGGAAATCGGCCCATCTAGGGTTATTTTCGGATGGCCCAATAGGGTTGTACGAAAATCCCTGCCCTTTCCCTCATATATACCTCTTCCTAGCCATCATTAGAACTTGGATTTTGTTTAGTTAAAGACTTAGCCACGAGCTACTCTTCGCCATAGGCACAAGTGTCAAATCGACCTTTTGTACTACGCACAGACAGAATCCCACCTCTTCAATAAAGCCTTTATCTATATTCGCAATAACTTGATTGCATCTATAATTCTTGCTGGTTCTTTGATTGCTTGCAGGGATTGATCCTCGTGATCAGGTTGATCTAGCTCCAGCGTGATCAATAGCCTCGGAAGTTGGTGTATCGATTGCTAAGGCGCAACGTCTCGCACGTTTGTAGTCGGATCGTCAACGTCGACCTCCACCATAATCGATAGTTATCATCTCATCAAAAGAACGGGCACCTTTACCCTATCATCATGTAATCCAAGAGCTGTCCACAGAGCTTGTCCTGTTTCGCATTGGAAGAAAACATGTCTAATATTTTCTGGACCTTATCTACAAATTGGGCATTCCCCCGACGTCCCAATATGTCTATTCACCAAAATAGATTTCAGTGGAAGTATACCATGGAGTGCACACCAGATAAATATCTTAATCTTGCTTGGAATCGTCATTTGCCAAACCATTTTCCATATGGGATTAGTAGCAGAGGAGCCTGGGAGTGCTAGCTGGCCTGCGCTTGGTGCAAACTGGTGCCTCCATTGAATATAATAACCAGATCGTACCGTATATCATCCATGGCTCATCGAACTCCACACAATAAAGTCATCAAACCTGTGGTTGTGCAATGGAATTTGCAAAATACGGTTCACGTCCACAGCCGTGAAAATACTACGCAGAAGATCCTCATCCCACTATTCAGTAACCAGGTCAATCAAATCAGCAACCCTATTATAAATAGTTGTTCCTCTCGGGGTAATTACCTTCATATTTGGGCTACTTGGAATCCAGGGGTCTTTCCAAATTGAAATCCTTTCTACATTACCCACTCTCCAAATATAACCACGCTTAAACGTGGCAATTCCCGCAATAATACTCTGTCAAGTAAAAGAGGAACCAGCTTTGGGGCCTGCTTTCAAAATGTCATCATTAGGGTAATACTTTGCTTTCAACACCCGGGCACACAATGAATCAGGTTCATTGATTAATGTCCACACTTGTTTAGCTAGAATAGCAAGGTTGAATGAGTGAAATTCCCTGAATCCCATTCCTCCTACGTTCTTAGGGTAGCACAGCTTCCACCAAGCAAACCAGTGCATTTTATTTGAGTTCTCATCATCTCCCCACCAGAAGCTTGAAATAGCATCCATCATTTTTTTAGCACACACCTTTGGGAATAAGAAAGATAGACATGGCATAGACAGGGATATCTTGGGCCACTCCTTTTAAAAGAATCTCCTTACCGTCAATAGACAGTAGCTTCTCCTTCCATCCGTTACTCCTCTGAATGATCCTTTCAATGAAGTGTTCAAAACAATCGCTTATGTCTGCACCCACCAAGGCAGGCAATCCCAAGTATTTATCCGACAATGCTTCAGTATCAATATGAAGGGTTGCGCAGATTTCAGATCTCAACAATGCATTAGTATTTGGTGAGAAAAATATACTAGACTTTGAAAGACTCACAAGCTGACCAGAATTAGCACAATAGTTATCTAGCACTTGTTGTAAGGAGTTTGCATTAGTCATATCCGCTTTCATGAATATAAGGGAATCATCAGCAAAAAGTAAATGTGAAACTGACGGTGCATTTCTGCACACCCTTACCCCATCAATGCCACTAACCTCTTCTTCATACAAATAAGGTGAGAGGGGATCCCCCTGGCATAAACCACGGGTTGGAGTAAACATCTCTGTCTCATCCGAGTTGAACCTCACTTGGTACCGAACTGAGCTGACACAAGCCATCATCAAACCAATCCATCTTTCTACAAACCCCTGTCTTCTCATCATGTTTTCCAGAAAAATCCACTCCACTCTATCATATGCTTTATGCATATCCAACTTGACTGAACAGGAGCCATTAACTCCAATTTTTTTATTTTTTATTGCATGTATACTCTCATAAGCAACAAGAACATTATCTGTAATTAAGCGCCCTGGGACAAAGGCACTTTGCATAGGAGAGCTAACCTCTGGAAGAATCTCCTTTAGTCGAAATGCCAGCATCTTCCAAATTATCTTATATATAACATTGCACAGACTAATTGGTCTGTATTGACTAATGCACTCTGGTGCATCAACTTTAGGAATAAGAACCACCGTTGTATCATTCCAGCCTTCCGGAATGGCCGCAATGTTCATAGCTTGCAAAACTTTAGTAGTGATTTCTTTGCCACAAATGTTCCAGAACTTCTTATAAAATACTACACGAAGTCCATCTGGGCCAGGTTCTTTGAAATCCCCAATGCTAAATGCTGCTCTCCAAACATCGTCTGGAGTAAAGGGGGCGAGTAGCTTTTCATTCATTGCTTGGGTAACACGCGGTTGAACTTTTTCCAACATAGCCGGATCTACAGCATTAACTTCCAAAGAAAAAAGGTTAGCGAAATAATGTAGAATCAGAGGTTTTAGCATTTCAGTACCTTCAACCCATTGATCATCAACTCCCATTGAACAAACTATGTCATGATTATGGCTATAACATTGGTAGTTTGACTTAAAAGTTAGGAATCTTCATACATGATAGCTCTGTTTTGAGAACATTTTTTTTAAATAATAATATTCCAAGTTTGTTATTTTTCCTTGTAACTAGGTCACATAGCATGATGCAATGCGAATTTTTTTTTTTTGATTTTTTTTGAATTTCTTATGTCGATTTTAAAAGGCGTTCAAGACGGTGGCGCGTCTGTTCTTAGGTCGGGGTGGAATCTTCTGAATTTTTTTTAGATCTATGATTAAACAGCAACTTGTGCATCTAAAAATATTTTTTAAAAAAAATCATGAGCAAACTATAAAGCACTTGTAGTTCAAATTGGGTCCACTTTCAACTGAATCGGCAGAAAGTTGTCAAAAACTTTAAAAATACATACAAATGGTTTATTATTCAACCAAGTGCTAAATGTTAATCCCTAAGTGGTATAGTATTTTTGGAGATTGTTTTGGTCCACATGTCAAATTGAATTTTGGTAGCTCCTTAACAAAAACATCGATTTGTGCCACTCAGAAAATAAAAAATGAGTTTTTTATGCAAAGAAAATGAAAACTTCCTTCTCCAAGTCGAAAATGAAAACTTCCTTCCGCCTAAAAATATGGTCATGTAGTTTTTGTATTTTTATTTTTGCACTTCCTTCACAAAACCCCCTCTTTTGGCACTTAGAAAATGAAAAGTGGTATTTCAGCCAATGAGAGGACTGATCCAGACAGCCCTCGGATCACCCCACCAAAGCATGTCTGAACCGTCTAGATGATTTTCATCCAACAGCCGAAATCCTAGCCCGAGCTCCCCACCCACCGAACAAAATCGGATCCCAAACCCTAGCCTGGCAGCCGAGCCCCATTTTGCCTCGTCCCTCGTCCATCCTCCCGCCTCCCTCCTGCAACCCCGCCGCCGGCCAGATCCCAGCTAGCTTTGCCCAGATCCCGGCTAGCTCCGGCCACTCCATGCCATTCCTACACCCTTCCTGGAACCCCCTCCTCTCACTCTCTCTATTCCACCTCGAGGAACCACCAAACAGCTACTCAAACAGAAACCCTAGTCCGAGATCCAGACCATACAGAGAGAAGCACGGGGTCCATGGCGGAAGCGCGCAGTGCTGGTGGGGATCAACTACTCGGGCACCAAGGCGGAGCTCAAGGTGGAGGTGGTTGGGGATGGCGGCGAGAACGAGAAGAAGCTGACCCCGGCGTCGTGCTTCGCCAAGTCGGCGGCGGGGGACGACGCCACGCTCCTCGACACCACCAAGGACTACTTCAAGCAGCTCAAGGTCACCGACGCCGACACGCACTAGGCCTGCATCAAGAACAGGGTCCGCCTCGCCAAGAAGTACGTCACCGACAAGACCAGCTCGGTAACGAACTCCCCTCCTCTCCCCTGCTCCATGCTTCTTCCCCCTGTTCAGTGATGGATGGACGCGCGTCTGTTTACTCGGTTCCGTATGAATCTGGTGTCGTGTGCGGGGAGAGAGTACCAAATCCGTATGAAGGCTAGTAGTGCTCATGTTCGTGTGGTGGTTTTGCTGCGCGTGCTGCTCGTATTGGTTAGATCTGTCGCGAAATGCTGGGCACACATGTTCGTTCTTGTAGAAAGTAGAAACCCCTTTTGTTTTCCCCTTTTTTCCTTGGCAAATTTGGGAATGTTTTACCTGCAAAATAGGCGATGGGATCACTTGTTTTCTATAGTTCGGAGGTCTGTTTCCTCTGTCCCTATGAATCCAGTGGTCAGTACTATGTAGCTGTTCCTCCAAAAAATGAAATCAAACCTGCACCATTTAAGTGTTATTTTTATATGTTCTGTCTTACCGTGCTTAATATAAACCTGCATGTTCTAGTTCCTGTGATGATCTCCATTTCATTTCTGGTGGTGTTGGTAGCTGAATCATTGGCTACATTTTACATTTTCCTCAACCTGCCATTTTACATATATAACTAATGTTGCTGGTATTTTACTATTACTTTTCCTGGTATTATGTGAGCACACCATTTCAGAGTTAAATACTATAGTCCATGTGATAGATTTTCTATATGCTTCTGATGTGTTATCCTTCTATTGTAAATACTAGTTCAACATTCAACTGGCTTTAGGAAAAACATAAAGAATCATGGATTCATTTTATTTGATTAATCTCACTCTGGAGCTGAGTTTGATTGTTGCCAGCAGAGAAACTTGATGTTAGGTTTCAGGACCTGAGTTTTATCTTAGCTGTTCTCATTCAAATGTAACATGGTACTATTATTATAAATTCCCGCAGGTGAAAGGAAGGCTAGAAGGTGGCCAGCTATACACTCCAGCGTATGTCTCACGAATTACTGCCATGGTCCTCGTAGGGAAATGCTCTGTAAGATTGAATACAGTGGTGAGTATTGAAACAGTGAGTACGGGGGCAGCTTTAATCCAACCATTATTATTTTTATCTCATACCGCAGTCCATTTACTGATTAAGCTTTTGCTTGATGGTTTTGTTTTGATAGCTGATTTTGCCGATGCCGGTGTTCTTTCCATCCTCTAGTAGGCGCAGCTTGACAAGCTAAAGTCAGTACCATTTCCACAAAATAGGTATGGTACTATGATCACTCTTGTGTAATAAAAAAACATGAAGTATGACTGAGATGGGTACCTCGTTTTTTACACATCTGAAGGAGCTTTGATGCTTACCTGTGTGCTGGAGTGCATCAACCCCAACGGCGTTACTGCATATGCAGTGTCGAGTTCACCGTGCTGCAACAACAGCTGCGCTGCATTCTCTGCATTAGGTAAGTTCTTTAGTCTCTCATTCTCTTCCTTTATTACTGAATATCTTTGTATTACGATCTGGTTGAGTTTATGTGGTGGGTCTCATAGGTTCATATACAGTTAATAGAAGGTTAAATATTGTAACTATATACATTTTGAGTCCTTCAACTTTTTACTGCCAGGGATATGTATGCATGCTTATGTCTGAATGCTAAATATTGTTATCGAATGATGATGCTCTCTGAATGAGGTTGAGATCTAATATGTACTGTTATCCTGGGACGAAATTATTAGACCATGTCATTAGCCAATTTATCATGTCTGGGACTTGAGTTGATGCAAATAGCTCTCTGTGTATTTGTTTTATATGTTTTATAAATGATAGTTCGTGCGAGACGTGCTCTTGCTGATTTTTGTTGAAATGATACTGTTATGCCCCTTATTTTTTGTTGATGCTTATTACTGACCCTCACCTTTGTTCTTGCAGATCAAAAGGAGCCCTGCTTGAGGGAGACTTCCTCGGCCCTGACAACAACGGCACCCTGCAAAAGGTCTTCCCCCTGTTCTGCCATGCCATGTGCTATAGTCTAGCTCTGATACTTGCTAGTGCATATTAATCATTTTGACTTTGTGTTGCTCCACTTGTGGGTGCTGGATCTTATTACATGCCTAGGCTAATAAAAACTAGTAAGATGCTTAACCTGTTACAATTTTCTTCTATCCATATATAGCAGTGAATGTATATTATCATGTCTCTACTGTCATCAGAAGTTGATTATGAATCATTTGACTTGAATTGAATAATAACCTGTAGCATTTTCTAGTTTCTGTATATTCTTGCTTTTCATTATGCAATTTGTATTCCTCTAAAAGTGTAGCTTTCCTCTCTTTTATAGGAGCTCTTGCTTGAAGAAATCTGAAGGGGAAGAAATTTGAAGCCTGAAGCTTGAGAAAACGTAGAGTAGATGCTTACAATTCGCTAGTCATATTGTACTAGCCAGCTTATTTAGTTATATTATCTCTGTGTACACTGTAATACATAACTTTGGTTATTATTTCAAAGAAATTCGTTGGCTATATTGACTTATAATTTCAAAATATTCTGCTGTGCTGTTTCTTTTGGTTTGAAATATTTGTATTGAAATATCTGTATACTGGACCGTGAAAAAGTAGGCCCAAAAAAATTTAGAATGTAAAAGGCTTAGGCCCAATAGATAAATGGAAAAAGGTTAAGCCCAAATCCAAAAAGGACTGCAAAGAGGCTAAGGCCCAAACAAGCCCAAAACAAAAAAAAGACTGTAAGAGGCCAAGGCCTAAATAAAAAAGACTTCAAAATATCTCGTAAAAAAAGTTAACTGCAAAAAAAGGCTGACACTCAGAATTGAAAGGCCGAGTTACTGGGCTTGGCCCATCTAGAGCAACACAACTGGACTGGGCTAAATTCGAATTACGACCATTTCGTTTGGTCACAATTCTGCCATGTAGGATTGGCCACGTAGGATCCGACGTGGCCTAGCCAAATTGGTAGTGACCAATTTTTTGGTCATAATGCTTATGACCATCTATTTTGGTCATAATCGTCTATGACCAATTAGAAAAATTGGTCGTCGTAGGCGGTCAGTGACGCTCAACTGTCGACCAACTGTTTTTGGTCAGAAGAGGGTCATAAGTTGAGCAACAATGACCATCTAGTGACCAAAATGAAGGGTCACTAGTCAACAGATTTCTTGTAGTGAGTCTTTTAATAAAATTCTTCTTCCTCCTTGCTGACGCAAAGTGATGAAAGAACTTGTATTCTTATCACCCTGTCAAAGCCAATTAGCTCTAGACCGTTGCATCCAATGGATCTCCTCTTGCTCCAGAAGCGAATCCACTAGAGCTGGCATTTCTTTTGCTACCTCCTCATTTTCTGCATTCATCAGACCGAATAACGCTTCATCAAGCTTTCTTTGAGATCTTCTCAAACTTTTCTTCGGTTTTTGTAAAATCTAGTCATCCTAGGCATGAAGTTTAGTATGTAAATGACCTAGCTTGTGGATCACACCCCCACCAGGGTCACCAACCGAGGCCGCAACCCATGCATGTTGCACCTTTTCCTGGAAACCGGCCTCCTATAACCAGCAACCTTCAAACCTCTTTGGCCTATGATGGCCCATTGAAGCTGGCTGAAATTCAGTATCAAGCAAGAGGGGACGGTGATTAGACTTTGAAAATTCAAGATGTTGCAGATTAGCATTGGGATGCAATAGCATCCATTCGCCATTACCCACAACTTGGTCCAATCTCTCCTGAATCTGGCATCTCCTCCATGTAAACATATCACCTGTGAAGCCAAGGTCCTCAAGTCTGCAATCCATAAGAGCTTGTCTAAAAGAAATCATATACCCTTGGGGCCTCGGGTTTCCTCCTTCTTTCTCATGTGAGTAGAGAATTTCATTGAAATCACCATGATCAGCCATGGGAGAGTATTGTTTTGATGTAGTTCCCTTAGTTTATCCCATGTTTTGTATTTGTCTTCCCATCTTGGTTCTCCATAGATGTTTGTAAACCTCCAGATTTTATCTTCCTTCTCTACTATTTTCACATCAATGTACTTTGGTGATATGGGCACGACGGAGGAGGTGAAGCCCAATTTTAGGACTCCACCAAGATGAGGGAAGCTCGTTGCATATTGGCACGCCAGGACGACCTATGATATGTAATAATTAGTCTAAGGTTGTGTCAGCAATTTATATTCATGCCTATGTTATTTCGTAGCTAGGTCTAGTTGTGGGCCACTTAGTTTTATTTGTGTTTTGGGTTTGGGCCTGTCCAAGCCCAACAGTTTTCTGGCCATCTATATAAGGAGGCCAGCAGTCTAGGGTTTAGGGAGTTCAGTTGTTTAGTTGAAAACTATCGTGTGCTCCACCGTGTATCATCCCTCCGGGGAAACGGCGCTGCCGTGTTTCTAATAAAGATTGCTGCGAGGGTTCTTGCGTCATCAAGGATTATCGAGCTCTGGTTTGAGGCGTGTTGATTCTCTTCACGTTGCTTGCTGGATTCGTTCCTCTTCTTCAGGTTGCATTCTTCGCGTGATTGGAAGATATTTATCCGGGTTGACTCGCTGTGAAAGATCGGGACAAAACTCCAAGGATCACCGGCGTGATCGTTATCATGATAAGGCGGTGGTACGGAATCAGCGATGGAGCCTGTTTCAGACACAGTGCACCATCAAGGAGAAAGCGTGCAAATTGATCATTGACAGTGGTAGCTACTGTAATGGCATTAGTGGGGCTGTGGTGGCATCATTGGGGTTGTCTACATGGCGTATTCCTGAACCTAAGCATGTTGAGTGGTTGAATAGCTGCGGTGTGCTAAAGGTTACTCATAAGGTACGTGTGCCATTTACAGTTGATGATTATGTTGATGAGGTGGAGTGCGATGTGTTGCCATTGGAGGTGTGTGGAGTGTTACTTGGACGTCCATGGCAATATGATCGCAATGCTATGCATGCTGGGAGAGCAAATACATATTCTTTTGTGCATGATGGCAAACAGCGGACTTTGAAACCTATGCAGGATGATCAAATAAAGTCTGATGTTGAGCTGGTGGTACACAATGCAAAGTTGCGCAAGGCTAAGCAAAAATTTGGGCTAGCTACGCCGCAGCATGAGGAGCATGATGCGACGAGCGTCAGTGGTGATATTGTTTCAGCCAAGCCTGTAGATGACAAGCCAGTTGTTCTTGTTAGTGACAAGCCGGTTGAAGTCAAGCCTCATATTGATGAAGGGAAGGATATGTCAGCATGTGTTCCATGTGTTCCCCTTCCAGTTCGTGTTGACATGGGTGTTCAGACCGATGACGGTGATGCTGATCGTGTTCCGGTGCATACGGTGCCGCGGGTAGTCAGCCACAGTTTTGTTAGAACACCTCGGAGACGTTTTGTTGGAGCAGCAGTGCGTGTGCATACAGGCAAAGATGGACGTGTTCGTCAGTTGTGTGGCCCGGGCATTACTACTTTGCAGGGTCGTGCTAAGCAGGTTCATGTTCAGCAACGCAAGGTTCCAGCAAGGGTTGAGAAGAAGAAGGTGGAGGCGCCTAAGTACAAGTTTATTTGGCGAAGAAAAGCGGTGCAACCACCTAGGGCTGTATCAAGTCGAGCAGGCCAAGAGGGAGGATGTGGTGAGGAAGGCAAGCAAGACTTGAAGACGGCGAATATATGTGCTGCTATTATTGATATTCCGCCACCCTTTCGAGCAGACCCTCACGCGTTGGGGACAACGCTTTTTGAAGGGGGGGAGGATGATATGGGCACGACGGAGGAGGTGAAGCCCAATTTCAGGACTCCACCAAGATGAGGGAAGCTCGTTGCATATTGGCACGCCAGGACGACCTATGATATGTAATAATTAGTCTAAGGTTGTGTCAGCAATTTATATTCATGCCTATGTTATTTCGTAGCTAGGTCTAGTTGTGGGCCACTTAGTTTTATTTGTGTTTTGGGTTTGGGCCTGTCCAAGCCCAACAGTTTTCTGGCCATCTATATAAGGAGGCCAGCAGTCTAGGGTTTAGGGAGTTCAGTTGTTTAGTTGAAAACTATCATGTGCTCCACCGTGTATCATCCCTCCGGGGAAACGGCGCTGCCGTGTTTCTAATAAAGATTGCTGCGAGGGTTCTTGCGTCATCAAGGATTATCGAGCTGTGGTTTGAGGCGTGTTGATTCTCTTCACGTTGCTTGCTGGATTCGTTCCTCTTCTTCAGGTTGCGTTCTTCGCGTGATTGGAAGATATTTATCCAGGTTGACTCGCTGTGAAAGATCGGGACAAAACTCCAAGGATCACCGGCGTGATCCTTATCATTTGGAGCAGAGAAAATCAGCTCCACCTTAATATCCTTCTTCTAGAACAAGATGACACCACCACTCCTTCCATTACTAGGATTTACTATTTTTAGTCCATTTTAAGTTTCCTCCGCAAACACTCAGCCAGATAAATATTGAGGTGAGTCTCCGACAAGAACATCACATCAGGGTCCCTTCGCTTCCTGGTATTCGAAAGCGCTCTAACTGTCGGGGCGTTACCCAAACCCTGACAGTTGAATCCTAATATCCTCATTGCGTCCAGACAGGCTCCTCAAAGGAACCCACCAATCCGATTGAAGGGTGTTAGCTCCAGCCTTCTTTGAGCGCTTAGGTCGCTCCTTTTCAGTATCCATCTCCTCATTTTCACCAAAAAGCACAGCCCCATCAGTGATCATAGGGACATTGCCATCATTTAGATCCTCCTGGAACTCAGTTGTATTTTCCAAAGCTGGTCTTCTCTTCACTCCAGAGTCAATACTTTCTCGGTCATCCATCTCCATAATAGGTTTCTTCACCGGGCTAGTGCCAGTATCTTCTAATTCATCTTCCGCCTGACTAGTATTATAAGGAGGTAGGGCATTAAACCTCCAGCTCATTGGAACACCATCACCCCGACCCAACCCATCCCTTCCATGGCCCCTACCAGCAACCCAATCACTCCCACCTGCACAGCCACCACGTGATTCTCTTCCTCCTCTACCGGTCCTACTACCACCACAAGCACCTCCAAAGGACCGACCATGCCAAGTATCCCGGTCTGCCTTCAACCAATCACCCCACTTCAATTTATCTTCCTCAAACTCTCATGTGCCACATTCAAGATGTAAATGTCCAATCAATCCACACGCCCCACAGAACGTGGGCATCTTTTCAAATTTAATTTGGTAAATCTCCCTTTGCCCAGCACGACACATAGAGACAAAACGGGTGAGGGGTTTTCGCACATCCAGCTTCACTCTAACACGGACAAAACTGCCTGCTCCCTAAACATCAGTTTGCACCTCATCTACCTTTCCCACGTCCTTTTTCAGTCAAATTAGTGAGTAGGGCCTTCTTCCTATATCCCACTGGAACCTTATGAATTTGTATCCAGGTTGAAAAGAAGTTTAAATCAATAGAATCCGGTGCTGCTAATCCATCATATGGTTCGATACACACAATAGACTGTCGAAAAAGCCAAGGGCCTCCTTTCTCAACCTTAAGCCAATCTCCTAGACAGAAGCACTGGATCGTAAAGAGGTTCCCTTCAAGATGTTCAAATTCTATTTCTCTCACAGGGCTCCAAGCAATCTTCATGTGATGTTCAAATGTTTGCGGACTAAAAAAATTTGAAGTGTGAACCCTAGCCAAAGCCATCCACTTCAAACCCTCCTTTGGAGCCTCTTCTTCTTCCTCGAACACCAAATCATCGAACTCCTCCTCCTCAATACCCAATTGCTGGAGCATGTCGTTGATCGACTCAAGTTTGCTCCTCGAACCGCTCGCCATACTCGACGCTCTCGAATTCCCCATCAAAACACTACCGCTGCCAACCCCTGTGAGACCCTAGCGGGCCTCAATTAATGGTGCTACTGTTGCGAAACCCTAGCAGAACTCAGCAGTCTCCGCCACAAACAACCTCTGCGAACCAGACTAAACACAACGGCCACGAATGCTGCCAAACCTTGCAATTCTCAGACAGAATTCGGCAGTCACCTCCGTAGCGAAGAAACCCGACGTCTGCTGCCACTGCCAATACCTGCGAACCTATCGGTAGTCTTTGGCCGAAATTGTGATCGCAGAACCCAGGCTCGGTCGCCACCACCTAAAAGGGGAGAGGACGGAGCTAGGGCGATGAAGACTCGATGTCGAGGAAGTCCCGACGGTGAAGGATCGAGAACCCTAGTAGCCCACGGAGACTACGCTGAAACTCGCCTGGTTCTGCTCCCACTGCAACCCTTTGTTTAGAAAGTTCTGATCGGCAAAAAAAGGGGAAAAAAGGAAAGAAAGAAAAATCTGTACCGATCAATTTTTTTCTAGAAAGTCAGTTTTGTTTCATTATCCTTGGGCTTGGGGCTCATTATTAAGTACGATGTCCTGCTGCTTCGATCGTTTTCCATTGCAAGCCTTGCATCCTCGTATATCTTTCTTCTCTGAAGACTTTCTGTCGCAGTGCACCATCCACCGTTCCACCCACATCCTGTGATCTACATAAAGCTGACCAAAAAGTATCTACTGCTACATACCTTGACTTCCAACTGTGTTTTAGGTTTGCGTCTCTCGTACGGTCTAGTCTTGAACTAGCACTTGACTACTTTGAACAAATTTTTAGCTTTACATTGACTAACATGGATGTTGTGATTTCTCTCCACATATATTAAGCCTACCTACAACTGCAAATATTTCTGTAAATGTTTTGTATCAACGCCTAGTAATTGCTTTGTGCAATTTTGGGAGTCGCTGATCTTTGCTGGTTGTTGCATCGCCTTCCTCCTGTTTGGTAAGAACTTGTAAGAGCTTATATTTTGCTTGACAGATTGTGTGACTAACCACCATGTCCTAGCTATTTATAGGAACATACACTTGTAATATGGTTGCTGCTTTCTACTAATCATGACAGGTTTTGGAGTTACGCGATGTCAAAGGACGGGACCATCTTCCCTGCCACTACAGGTGCAACCCCTTACAGGTGATCATGATCAGGTTATCTCTTTACCAACTTATGCGAGTAGATATAATCCTGGTGCTTATTTTGATTGGAAGCCACTCTTTTGGATATCATAATTTCACAAAACAAGAGATAGTTAGCACTGTCTCTCAAACTTTTACTGATTTTCCTTCCAGTTGGTGGGATGTGTATTGTGTAGATAATATTGATAATAAACCAATTACTTGGAATGAATTGAAATCTGTTTTGAAACATAGATTTGTCCCTCCTGCATACCAACATGAAATGCTCCGTAAATTAGCACGATTAGAACAGGGTAGTAATACTGTACATGTTTACTATCTGGAACTAAAATCTTATATGTATCATTGTGATATAAAAGAATCTAAGGAACTTACTAGAAATATGTTTTATAATGGCTTAAACTGAGATCAAGGCTATGTTTAAGCATATTTCTCATTCTATTATTGGTATGTATGTGCGGGCATGTTCTTTTGAGAAATACTTGTAGGAGAAAACATTGGATCATTACAACCACTTTGGTTCATGCACACCACCACCAGGTGTATCCTCTACTGCTGCACGCAAGACTATTTTTGTGCGAGTCGCACGCCCGCAAGCTTGTCCCACATCACCACCAAGAGTCCCTACATCATCTTAGTTGAATTCACAAGGTAAGACTAAAGGTAATAATTTTGTCCCTCCACATGACGATGATGCATTCCATGCTACTCTACATATGTCATGTAATGAATTGCCTGTTGATTTGATTGCACCACCTATTATAGAGGATCGAAGTGTTTCTTTGAAACTATCTTCTAATAAATAAACTGAGATGCACAGTGCTTCTGCTCTTTCACATGATGATTGTCCTACTACTTCTACCATGTCACGTGTTCAGATAGCAAATGTTTTGGTTACCCCGCCTATATTACAGGATTGTGCTATTAATTTGAATTTATCATGTGATCAAACAACTGAGATAAATGCTTGGTTGAGCTTCACTTATGTCTGCAAACTGATTCGTGATACATGTTTACTATTGACTAATGATCTTCTGAGCTACTAAAATACTTATTTATGTCAAATATTAAATGTGCAACCTGGGAGATCTGTTAAAGCAGCTGACATATACATATACCATGCATATACCTTGTCTCTTTTGTTAGCATGTTAACAGAATAAACATCATCGTGGACGGCTTTCCTTTCAAGGAAGGGAGGATGATGAGGACATGAATACATCAGATTTGAAGCCATTCTTTGGTACAAAAGATGAGACTACGTCGAGGACGACTTCAATTCAAGAAGGGGAGGATGATGAGGACATCACTATAATAGATACAACCATGTCTCCTAGAGACACACATCCTCTTGTGCCACAATTACAAGGACATCTCGCGAGAGCTCGTGCACGTCAAATAAACTATCAGGTACCTTTGTTTGTAGGAACTCTTCCTAATAATCATGAGAATATGATGCTGCCTAAATCCAATGTGTTTATGATATTTAGGAATGATGAAACTAGCATGGATGAGAAGGTCAAGCATTGGAACATGATTGTGCATGGGGATGGCAGCGGGTTTGCGAGGATTCGGGATGATGATGCAAGTGAAGATTTCCGAACTTTGAAGCCACCATGATGCTAGAAGGATGCTTGGAAAAAATTCACAAGTTACCAAGTCACAAAATTTGTCCAAGGATTTATATGGTCCTGCATCATCTTATTTTATTGGTGAAACCCATGTATTTTCGTCCTAGGTATTTTAGTGATTTTCTGGAGGCTGTTTGAGTGGAAAAAGGCCCATCTAGGCCTATTTTCTGGTGGCCCATTAGGGCTGGACGAAAATTCTTGCCTTTCCCTCATATATACCTCCTCATAGCCGTCATCAGAACTTGGATTTTGTTTAGACTAAAAGTTAGCCATTGCTGCAATTACGAGCTCAACTTTTGAGGCCAATCGCCTAGAAGAAGATCGCCTATTTGGAATCCCACCTTTTGAATAAAGCATACATCTTTCATCCACAATATTTTGATTGCAATATTTGTTCTTACTTTTTCTCGATTTTAGGTAGGAATTAAGACCCTTGCTGGTCAGGCTGATTGTGCATCCGCAAGATTGGTAACTTTCGGAGATTGTCCTAGCGATTGCATTGGTGCACGAGCTTCGCATGTGTAGTCGGATCGTCAAGCACGAACTCCACCCACCAAATCGACATATCAAGATCTCATCAAAAGGTCGGATACCTTTGCCCTATCAGTGTTGCAGACACGCATAAAGCAATATCATATTTTAATCAACAAGTCAAGATTTAGGCATGCTCTCTATTACCTCTAGACATCGGATTTTTTTCAACAAGTCATTTTTAAGAGTGCTATCAAGTCAATTAAAACAGCTATGGTGTTGAACAATTTCAAGGGTCATACTTTTCTAGACACTTAAACTCACTCAAATCTTTATTTTTGGACTTTTTATTATTTTTGTTTTTTGGCAATATTATTTCCAAGGAAAAAAATCAATTAACTAAAAGAACTAGAGTAAAAGCTTACTTAATCAAAGTACTCATCCATATAAAAGCTTTACTCTAACTATGAAGAATTACTCCCACTAGCACAATAGTCTTAACAAAACTACTAGCTATAATAGACATCCAAAACATTAAAAGAGGGAGACATAAGACATACCTCTCGTAGGGATTTCACATTCCTCTTCCGTATGATATTCTTCTTGAAAAATCAGGAAGATCCTCTCTTTTTCAAATAAATCATTGGAGGCAAATGGTGTCTCTTCAAACCGAATGATAAAAGGAAAAATATTTTTGATATTTTTGAGGATTGAGATATAAAGAAAAGAAAATTGGCAATAAAGCAAGGTTATAAAAAACTTCAAATAAAACAAATGAAAGGGAAAACAAATTGAAAACAAATAAAATAAAGTGTTGGAGCAAAACCAACATAAGAGATTCAAGCTCCAAGTGGAGCACAACCTCAATAATGCATAATAAAAATAAAGATAAACAGCACTCTCAATTCTTGGGGAGACATCCCCAATCTTAGGCTTTGCAAGCCCTCTTCTTGACTCCTTGTGGTGGTGGATGACACATACCATCGTACCCATGGGAGTTCCATGAGGCAAATTGTTGTGACAGGTTGTAGGAGGTGTCTCAGAGGTTGTAGGCGAGGTTGATCATGTTGGTGATGTTATCTCCCAGCTCAAGTATGTCATAGTAGGTGGTGTAGCGGGGCTGCTCTTCTTGTTCTATGCCTTCTTCTTCTTGTTCTACTTCATCATCAGATTCTGGTACATCTTCTTACTCTTCTTGTTCTAGGGGGTTATTATGTTTAACCCGCGCATCATAATGTAGGCGTCCATCCTCGATAGAGAATAGATAGTGAGGTAGAGCGGGGTAAGTGCGTTCCACTCCAGGAATGTGAACAATAAATTGACCATTGATCTGGGAAACCATATGAAAAGCTCTAAGAGTACGGAATCCAAGTAAATGCTCAACTGCCAATGGGTGAAGATTACCTAAAGGTACATCGAGTGCATTGGCGAGAACTTGGCCACCCCACTGCAAATGATGGGTCCATGAGTTTGGACAGCTTGACGATCCAAGTAGAACAAGAGGATCCGCCCAAGTTAGGTGTCATGTTGAATTCTCGGATTGCAGCCTTCACGAGGACCAACATGTCCTCTTCATTCACTCTTGTGAATTCGTTGCATGCTTGCAAGGTGTTAGCAATAACATAATACAAATAGTGAATAGCATGACACTCTATATCTCCCCCTTTGGGGACATTATTATAAAGATCCATGGAATGGAAATGCTCAAGGGGAGAAGGACTTAACATGTCGTTAGACCAATGGATGTGGGTATCATTGTTGATGAACCCGAAGCAGTTGCACCATTCGGTAAAGCTCAAGTCGAAGTCATGGTTCATGAGATGGAATTTCACCCTCTCGGTCCCTTGTACTTAACTCCATGGGTACATGAATGCATGGTGTGCGTCAATGTGCTCAATAGCTCAAGAATGAACCATCGGTATGTTGGAACACCCTGAAAAACAAATGTAGACAAGCCAACTCGGTTGCAAAGCAAATCGAAATCATGAGTTATACCCAGTTGGTTGATGGTAGTGGGACAAGCCCACTTGGTGCTCTTGATCTCCCGGTCGATAATCATGTTGAACCGGGCAGTGGGTATCTCTCCGGTAAGCTAGATACCCATATGGCCACCCCTCAATGGAGGTGCACTCGACGATGATGCTTTGGTGGCCTGCACACGTGTGCGGCTCCTTGTGTTAATCATCTAAAAATAAAATTACAAAAAACGATTCGATCCAATAGAATTAAACAATGATGCATCCTCTACACATTCTACAAATAAATCTCCTCTAAAAGATGATTACAAAACATGCTCATCCCGAAGATTTTTTTATGGAAGTGCAAAGTCTAGATTGATAATGAAGCAGGGATTTGAACAAAATAAATGGGGGGTCATAGGAGAACCATACTGTAGATCGTTGAGGTGCGAGGAGTTGGATAAAAAATGAATAGAGGTGAAGATCTTTGGAGGAGGTTTGAAGGTCTAGAGGAGGAGAATATAAGAGATGTGAATTTTTTTGATTGCTTACCTTCCTCGGTGGCTGGATATCATGGTCATGCATGCGATACTAGGAGCGATACGGGCAGGTCCTGCCCGTATTAGTCCTTGTTGCTCTTGGTTTAGATTTTTGAACCTAACTTTTGTCGTCAATACGTGTCGATATGGGTGGCGATACGATCGTATCATGCCGGTATGATTAGTCGTTAAACCTTTGGTAGTCGATGTCGATTCCCACAGCTTCGATACAAGCACCGATACGGTAACACCCTGATCGTATCAGTGCTTGTTAAAACTTCTGAGATTCTTCGATGATTTCTGCTTCTGCCTTGGAGTTCGATACGGGGACTGGTATAGCTGAGTCATGCCGGTATGGTCGCTCGTTAAATTCTCTAATGTCTTCGGGCGCAGATTGATACCGGTGCCGATACGGGTAACTCCTCCCCGTATGCCTGCTCGATAAATTCTTTGTTGTCGCTATGTTATTTTTGTTACCAAAGTATTGGGGCGATACGGGCATCGATATGGGGAACATGTGACCATCTCCATGCTTGTTAAAGTCCTTGTGACTTGGCTTCTTGAGTTTTTCTCCAGAATTTTTCTTATAAGTATGAAATTTTAGTTGAGGCATACAAAATAGCAGCATAATAATAATAAAATAGAGCAACGATAATGAGACCAATAGTTTAGCACAATTTTAAACATACTTCTCCTCTTCTCTTATGGATCTTTTGAACACTTTTTATTTTGACTGAGATAAAACTAAAAACTTGCTAATATTTATTTAACATGAGTTGTGATAGGGTAAAGGTGCCCGATCTTTCGATGAGACGATAACTATCGATTATGGTGGAGGTCGACGTTGACGATCCGACTACAAACGTGCGAGACGTTGCGCCTTAGCAATCGATACACCAACTTCCGAGGCTATTGATCACGCCGGAGCTAGATCAACCTGATCACGAGGATCAATCCCTGCAAGCAATCGAAGAACAAGCAAGAATTATAGTTGCAATCAAGATATTGCGAATAAAGATGAAGGCTTTATTGAAGAGGTGGGATTCTGTCTATGCGTAGTACAAAAGGTCGATTTGACACTTGTGCTTATGGCGAAGAGTAGCTCGTGGCTAAGTCTTTAACTTAACAAAATCCAAGTTCTAATGACGGCTAGGAGGAGGTATATATGAGGGAAAGGGCAGGGATTTTCGTATAGACCTAATGGGCCATCCGAAAATAACCCTAGATGGGCCAATTTCCACTCAAACAGCCTCCAGAAAATCCCTAAAATACCTATGACGAAAATACATGGGTTTAACCCATAAAATAAGGTGACGCAGCACCATATAAAGCCTTGGATGAATTTTATGATTGAGTAACTTGTGAATTTCGTCCAAGCATCCTTGCAGCATTATGGTGGCTTCAAAGTTCTGAAATCTTCACTTGTAGCGTCATCCTGAATCCTCACACGATTGCTGCCATCATCTCCATGCACAATCATGCTCCAATGCTTGTTCCTCTCATCCATGCTAGGCCCATCATTCCTAAGTAACATAAACACATCTGATTTAGGCAGCATCATATTCTCATGAATATTAGGAATAGTTCCTAGAAACGAAAGTATCTGATAATTTAGTTGGCGTGCACGAGCTCTTGTGAGAGGTCCTTGGAATTGTGAAATGTGAGGAAGTGCGGCTGTAGGTGCAACGGTTGTATCAACCGTAGGGATGTCCTCATCATCCTCCCCTTCTTGAATTGAAGTCGTCCTCGACGCAATCTCATCTTCTTCTCCAAAGTATGGCTTCAAATCTGCAATATTAAATGAAGGACTTACCGTGCCCATCTCTGCAGGAAGCTCAAGTTTATATGCATTATCATTCATTTTCTCTAACACTTTAAAAGGACCAGCAGCACGTGGGATTAATTTAGACTTGCGCAAATCAGGAAAACGATCTTTGCGCAAATGCAACCAAACTAGATCTCCCACATCAAACACAATATGCTTTCGTCCTTTATCACCAGCAACTTTATATTTAGCATTCATACGTTCTATATTTTCCTTAGTAATCCTATGCAACGTAAGAATCTGGTCAGCACGTTGTGTAGCATCAAAATTATGTTGCACCGAAGATGGAATAGGTAATAAATCAATAGGTGCACGAGGAACAAAACCATACACAATCTCAAAAGGACATAACTTAGTTGTAGAATGCACGGAACGATTGTAAGCAAATTCAATATGAGGTAAACAATCTTCCCACATTTTTAAGTTCTTCTTTAAAACAGCCCTTAACATGGTAGATAAAGTTCTATTTACTACTTCAGTTTGCCCATCAGTTTGGGGATGACATGTAGTACTAAACAGCAATTTAGTCCCCAACCTAGCCCATAAACATCTCCAAAAATGACCAAGAAATTTAGTATCACGATCTAAAACAATAGTATTAGGCACACCATGCAAGCGAACAACATCGCGAAAGAATAATTCAGCAACATGAGCAGCATCATCACTCTTATGACAAGGAATAAAGTGTGCCATCTTAGAAAATCTATCCACAACCACAAAAATACTATTCCTCCCCTTCTGTGTTCGAGGTAATCCTAACACAAAGTCCATAGAAATATCCTCCCAAGGCACACTAGGAACAGGAAGATGCATATATAAACCATGTGGATTAAGGCGGGACTTAGCTTTTTGACATGTTGTGCAGCGAGCAACAAACCTCTCAACATCCCTTCTCATGCGTGGCCAAAATAAGTGTGTAGCAAGGACGTCTTCTGTCTTCTTTACTCCAAAGTGACCCATTAATCCTCCTCCATGCGCCTCCTGTAACAACAAAAGACGAATGGAACCTTCTGGAATGCATAGTTTGTTAGCACGGAACACAAACCCATTATTGAGGATGAATTTGTTCCAAGTTCTACCCTCTAAACAATGCTGCAAAACATCTTTAAAATCGGCATCGTTCACATATTGTTCTTTGATAGTTTCCAATCCAAAGATTTTGAAGTCAAGTTGAGATAACATGGCATAACGATGTGACAAAGCATCATCAATAATATTATCTTTACCCTTTTTGTGTTTAATAACATAAGGAAAAGATTCAATGAATTCAACCCACTTTGCATGACGTTTATTCTACTTAGCTTGACTACGAATATGCTTCAAAGATTCATGATCAGAATGTATAACAAATTCTTTAGGCCATAAATAATATTGACAAGTTTCTAATGTTCGAACAAGAGCATATAATTCCTTATCATAAGTAGAATAGTTCAAACTAGCTCCACTCAATTTCTCACTGAAATATGCAACAGGTTTACCCTCTTGTAACAACACTCCTCCTAAACCAATTCCACTAGCATCACATTCCAACTCAAAAGTCTTATTAAAATCAGGAGGTTGGAGTAAAGGAGCATGTGTAAGCTTATCTTTGAGTAACATGAAGGCGTCTTGTTGTGCATTGCCCCAAACAAAGGGCACATCTTTCTTAGTAAGCTCGTTCAGCGGCGCTGCAATGGAACCAAAATCTTTGACAAAGCGCCTATAAAATCCAGCGAGGCCAAGGAAGCTCCGCACTTGTGTGACTGTTTTGGGTTGTGGCCAACTCGAAATTGCTTCAATCTTGGCGGGATCAACTTCAATACCCTGTGATGTAACAACATAACCAAGAAAAGCAACTCTATTCGTGCAAAAGGTGCACTTTGCAATGTTACCAAACAAACGTGCAGCACGTGAAGCATCAAAAATAGCACGTAAATGTTCCAAATATTCTTCTACAGATTTGCTATATATCAATATATCATCAAAATATACCACCACAAAATGTCCAATGAAAGCACGTAAAACTTCATTCATTAATCTCATGAAAGTGCTGGGAGCATTAGTTAAACCAAAAGGCATCACTAACCACTCATATAGGCAAAATTTAGTTTTAAATGCAGTTTTCCATTCATCTCCTAACTTCATACGAATTTGGTGGTAACCACTATGCAAATCAACCTTAGAAAACATGGTAGAGCCACTCAATTCATCAAGCATGTCATCTAAATGAGGAATAGGATGACGATAGCGAATAGTAATATTATTGATTGCTCTACAATCAGTACACATGCGCGAAGAACCATCTTTCTTTGGAACCAAAATAATAGGAACAGCACAAGGACTAAGAGACTCACGAATATGACCCTTGTCAAGAAGTTCTTGAATTTGTCGCTGAATCTCTTTCGTCTCCTTCGGATTGGTACGATATGGCGCACGGTTGGGCAAAGATGCGCCAGGAATCAAATCAATTTGGTGCTCAATTCCACGAATAGGTGGCAGTCCTGGAGGTACATCTTGTGGAAAAACGTCCGCATACTCCTGCAAAATGTTAGTAACAGCAGGTGATGAGGATATTGGCACGCCAGGACGACCTACGATATGTGATAATTAAGTCTAAGGCTGTGTCATTAATTTGTATATGTTCATGTTATTTCTTAGCCTGGTCACGTTGTGGGCCAATTAGGGTTTTATTTTATGTTTTGGGTTTGGGCCTGTCCAAGCCCAATAGTTTTCTGGCCGTCTATATAAGGAGGTTGGACGGCTAGGGTTTAGGGAGGCTGGAAATTATGTAGAACTTTTAGTTCAAGTTATCACCGTCCCTCTGGGATCGGCGTGTGTGACGGCGTCTCGAACGTTCGTCTAGTTATCTATCAATAAAGACAAGAAAGTTCTTGAATTGTCAAGAGTAATCCTGTGTGCGCGAAGGTCCTTGAATCTGTCAAGGGTTGTCGAGCTGTTGGCGTGTTGATTCAGCGTGAGGTTCGTCGTTCATCGTCGAGTTGCTCGCAGGATTGGCGTTCCCCAATCTTCAGGTCGCGTGTTCTGCTCACGTGATTGGGAGATCTATCAGATCAAGAGGTGCATCGTGAAAGATCGGGCCAAACAGTCCGTATTATCTTGGTATCAGAGCCCAGCGTTGATCACGATGCAAGTTGTTGTCGATGGGTTGATCACAAGATCCGTTAGTCGGCAAGGTGGAGCCGGAGATCGCAAGCGTATTGGTGAAAATTGATTTGTTGTTCGTCTATTTTTGCTCGATCTGAAGTGGATACCATTGGGTAAGCCGCCGTCTTGTTGGTGAAGATCGAGGAAGATTCGTTCATGAGAGTCAATTGCAGCACCGGTACGTTGAATAGATCGGCAAGAGAAAAGGAAGAAAAAAGAGGAAAGGAGCAGCCGTTGCAGCAGTCCAGGTGGAGCACGTCGGCGCAGCATATGTGCGCTGCCAGGCTGATCCGATCGGGAGTACCAGGGGCAAGAGTCCACAACACAGAAAGGAAAGAAGAAAAGGAAAGAAGGAAAGGAAAGGAGAAAAAAGAAGCAGCATCCATCGCCCGCGTTGTGCACAGCAGCAGCAGATTCGCGTTCCTTCAGCTGATCGTACATGAGCAGGAGTTTGGGAGCTACACGTCACAAAGATCCAATCGCGTACGTGCTCAGCTGACATCCGTTGAAGACGGAATATCCGGCCCCTCAAACCGGATGGTCCGGCATCTTCTCTGGGAGCCGTGCAGTTTTAACTTAGAAAAAACTTTCTGCAGAGACACCAGATTATCCGGCCTGGGTTGAAAAGTCCTGCCCAAAAGTCTGGCCAAATTTCAGAAGAGTCGCAGAGTGTGCTTCTAAATTTCGCGAAACAGTCTACGAATATCGCCAAATAGTCTACGGACATGTGTTTCAGCCGAGTGCATACTCAGGTGTATTCAGCCTATTTGGATCCACAGCGTGCAGGAGTTTGTTCTGTTTGTAGTGGGTGATATGCATGGTATACCGTCAGTTGCAGTTGGAGGATACTTGTGTCTTAACCAGGTTGGCAGCTTCGAAGACCAAAGAGCGCCAATGGCAAGTCAAGCTAGCCGAGAGGGAGGTGTGGTGTGGCAGGCTGGCAAGGCTTGAAGATGGACAGTGGCGATATTACAGATTTGACACCACGTTTTACGAGAAGACCCTCTGGCGTTGAGGACAATGCCTTTCTAAGAAGGGGAGGATGATGAGGATATTGGCACGCCAGGACGACCTACGATATGTGATAATTAAGTCTAAGGCTGTGTCATTAATTTGTATATGTTCATGTTATTTCTTAGCCTGGTCACGTTGTGGGCCAATTAGGGTTTTATTTTATGTTTTGGGTTTGGGCCTGTCCAAGCCCAATAGTTTTCTGGCCGTCTATATAAGGAGGTTGGACGGCTAGGGTTTAGGGAGGCTGAAAATTATGTAGAACTTTTAGTTCAAGTTATCACCGTCCCTCTGGGATCGGCGTGTGTGACGGCGTCTTGGACGTTCGTCTAGTTATCTATCAATAAAGACAAGAAAGTTCTTGAATTGTCAAGAGTAATCCTGTGTGCGCGAAGGTCCTTGAATCTGTCAAGGGTTGTCGAGCTGTTGGCGTGTTGATTCAGCGTGAGGTTCGTCGTTCATCGTCGAGTTGCTCGCAGGATTGGCGTTCCCCAATCTTCAGGTCGCGTGTTCTGCTCACGTGATTGGGAGATCTATCAGATCAAGAGGTGCATCGTGAAAGATCGGGCCAAACAATCTGTATTATCTCCAATACGCTTGCGATCTCCGGCTCCACCTTGCCGACTAACGGATCTTGTGATCAACCCATCGACAACAACTTGCATCGTGATCAACGCTGGGCTCTGATACCAAGATAATACGGACTGTTTGGCCCGATCTTTCACGATGCACCTCTTGATCTGATAGATCTCCCAATCACGTGAGCAGAACACGCGACCTGAAGATTGGGGAACGTCAATCCTGCGAGCAACTCGACGATGAACGACGAATCTCACGCTGAATCAACACGCCAACAGCTCGACAACCCTTGACAGATTCAAGGACCTTCGCGCACATAGGATTACTCTTGACAATTCAAGAACTTTCTTGTCTTTATTGATAGATAACTAGACGAACGTTCGAGACGCCGTCACACACGCCGATCCCAGAGGGACGGTGATAACTTGAACTAAAAGTTCTACATAATTTCCAGCCTCCCTAAACCCTAGCCGTCCAACCTCCTTATATAGACGGCCAGAAAACTATTGGGCTTGGACAGGCCCAAACCCAAAACATAAAATAAAACCCTAATTGGCCCACAACGTGACCAGGCTAAGAAATAACATGAACATATACAAATTAATGACACAGCCTTAGACTTAATTATCACATATCGTAGGTTGTCCTGGCGTGCCAATATCCTCATCAGCAGGTGGCAAAGAAGAAGGCATCTCCTCAGCTGAAAACAACACTTCTTTGCAAATGATAGCATAACATGCAGTAGTACTCACATCAATTTCATAAATATTAGATTTGCTAGCTAGCAAACAAGTACTTTTCAAACGAATTTCGTTAGCATGTTTTGGAGCAGATTTAGAAGTACTTGTAGAAGGCATAAATTCCTTAGCAACAATCTGATTTTCGCTCAGCTTTTTCCCCTCATTATGTGCTCTACTAGCTCTAGCAAGATCATCTTTTAAAATACTTTCAGGAGACATGGGAAGTAACACAATTTTCTTATCATTATGAACAAGAGAATACTGATTTGTGCTACCATAGTGTATAGAATTTGTACCAAATTGCCATGGTCTACCAAGTAAAAGAGCACATGCTTGCATAGGAACAACATCACACTCAACATAATCAGCATATGCAGCAATAGTAAAATGCACACGAACTGTACGTGTTACCTTAACCTTGCCGCTGCTATTAAACCATTGAATGTGATATGGACGAGGATGGGGTCGTGTCGTAAGATCAAGCTTATCAACCATCTCCATGCTCGCCAAGTTGTTGCAGCTCCCGCCATCAATAATAATGCGAATACAGCGATCTTTAACCACGCCCTTGGTATGGAACAGATTATGGCGCTGGTCGGGCTCAGCCTTGGTAATTTGTGCACTCAAGACTCGCTGTGCAACTAAACTCGGGTATTTCTTCGCATGTTCTGCAGCCATATATTCAGAATCTTGCTCCGTGGATGCAACAGCACATTGCTCATCAGATGCAATAAGAGCCAAAGTATCTTCATCATAATCACCGGCGGAGTCGTATCCACCATCCTCAAGAGCAATCATCACGCGGGAGGAGGCACAATCGCGTGCAAAGTGACCAAGTCCACCACATTTGCGGCACTGAATTTGGCTGGACTTGCCTGTAGATGCCATGGAGGACGCGGCGCTCGGTGCTGGTCCCGTAGTAGTCTTCCGTGCAGCAAATGGAGGTGGTGTAGATGCTGCAGATCGCGTGGATGTGGTCGCTGGAGGTGTAGGTGCAGCAGCCCGTGATGCCGAATTCGGTGATCTCCAAGAAGAACGCCCTGCAGAAAAATTAGTTCGTGTCGCCTCACGTCGATCCTGCACTTCACATTCAGCATTGCACGCAAGATGGAACAAACGGGTAATAGTGTGATAAGATTTATATCTAAGAATGGTCTGAATTTCCTTATTTAACCCGCCTACAAAACGTGCCATTAATGCTTCATTATCCTCCTCTATACCACAACGTAGCATGCCAGTTTGCAACTCCTGATAATAATCCTCTACAGAATTTTTGCCTTGATCTAGACGTGCTAATTTTGTAAGCATGGAACGCTGATAATATGGTGGAACAAAACGAATACGCATAGCATGTTTTAAAGCATCCCATGTAGTGATTGGATTAGCATGATTAGCACGACAATATTCAGACCACCATATGGAAGCAAAACTAGTGAACTCACAAGTAGCAGCATTGACACGTCTATCCTCGGGATAATTTAAGCATGCAAAACGCTGGTCTAATTCTAATTCCCAAGAAAGGTATGCATCAGGATTATAGCAACCATCAAACGTAGGAACATTTAATTTCAGTTTAGCAACATGGTTATCATCACGTACCAACGGACGAGGAGGTGGACGGCGAATATAGGGCCGAGGACGACCAGGTGGCTGATCAACTGTGAAGTCGTCCGCGTACTCGCCCTCGTACTTATCTTCCCCGTAATAATCATCCAACTGTGCATCACGGGCCTGTGTAACACCCGTAGCTCCTGCAACGCCAAAAGTTTGGTGACGTGAGCCTGCAAGGCATCACCCTCCAGTGGCTGTGGCTCGGTGTTGTCTGATGGCATGATTAGTACTCAAAAGCACAGATGTAGGATATGTACTCAAACGCTTAATCTGTCAAGCAAACCAATACTCTTACCCGTTCTTACCCTACAGCAGGTGGCGATCAGCAACCGACGTGACCAAACTTCAGGAAGATTGAATAGAGCGATTGCCAGGTGGTGTCAACGCACGGTGTAGGAATATGTGGAGCTCTGGGTGGCTGCAATATCTGTAGCAAAAATTCGAGACAGCAATGCAAGATTGAATAACAGCTCAACGACGGTACTGTGCTGGTCCTAGACTAGCCCAAGATAGAGACGCGAGCCTAGAACACCACGAATGACGCCGCGACACCGAAACGCAACAGGCAGCAGTGCTCTGAACAGCGCGCGAATGAGGCGAAAATCACTATGATGGAAAGTGTCTCAAAACGATCAGCAAGGTGAAATATCAGGATAGGAAAATTAATTTTTTTTGAAATTTCCGAAAACTGCACGAAACTGCTCTGGAAAGCGTGCAGACGCCAAAAAGTTTTCACTATAATGGCGTATAGCTCAAAACGATCCCAGAAGCCTAAAAACAGTATAGGCCGTTTTTTTTTTGCTCTCCTCTCCTCTTTCCTTCTGGCCGAAACTTTCTGGAACTCTGATCAAGTCACAACTCGGATTGGATCTGCAAAGATGGGAAACAAGAGTAGGAAAACGAAAGGGTGTATGGCGGTGGGGATAGCGGAATCGGTGGTGGCGGTGGTGATGGCGGAATCGGTGGTGGCGGTGGTGGCGGTGGTGATAGCGAAATCGGTGGTGGCGGTGGTGATGGTTGTGACCCGAACTCGAAACTCTAAAGAACTAGACGTAAAACCAGCACTGGACACGATGATGCAGACTAGAATTCAACAATGCAAATACTGAAAAGAAAAGATGCAAAGGCTCGAACTGTTTCTAGGAAAAGATCTAGTCCTAATATTTTTGGCTTTTTCATGGATTCTAGGTATGAAGATGCAATCTAGACTATGTAAACAGTAAATCTCACCGATCAACCTGAAATCTGATACCACTTGATAGGGTAAAGGTGCCCGATCTTTCGATGAGACGATAACTATCGATTATGGTGGAGGTCGACGTTGACGATCTGACTACAAACGTGTGAGACGTTGCGCCTTAGCAATCGATACACCAACTTCTGAGGCTATTGATCACGCCGGAGCTAGATCAACCTGATCACAAGGATCAATCCCTGCAAGCAATCGAAAAATAAGCAAGAATGATAGTTGCAATCAAGATATTGCGAATAAAGATGAAGGCTTTATTGAAGAGGTGGGATTCTGACTGTGCGTAGTACAAAAGGTCGATTTGACACTTGTGCCTTTGGCGAAGAGTAGCTCGTGGCTAAGTCTTTAACTAAACAAAATCCAAGTTCTAATGACGGCTAGGAGGAGGTATATATGAGGGAAAGGGCAGGGATTTTCGTATAGACCTAATGGGCCATCCGAAAATAACCCTAGATGGGCCAATTTCCACTCAAACAGCCTCCAGAAAATCCCTAAAATACCTATGACGAAAATACATGGGTTTAACCCATAAAATAAGGTGACGTAGCACCATATAAAGCCTTGGACGAATTTTATGATTGAGTAACTTGTGAATTTCGTCCAAGCATCCTTGCAGCATTATGGTGGCTTCAAAGTTCTGAAATCTTCACTTGTAGCGTCATCCTGAATCCTCACACGATTGCTGCCATCATCTCCATGCACGATCATGCTCCAATGCTTGTTCCTCTCATCCGTGCTAGGCCCATCATTCCTAAGTAACATAAACACATCTGATTTAGGCAGCATCATATTCTCATGATTATTAGGAATAGTTCCTAGAAACGAAAGTACCTGATAATTTAGTTGGCGTGCACGAGCTCTTGTGAGAGGTCCTTGGAATTGTGAAATGTGAGGAAGTGCGGCTGTAGGTGCAATGGTTGTATCAACCGTAGGGATGTCCTCATCAAGTTGCCTCCCATGAAGCGCTTCTTGTTTGGTCATTTAGCTTGACCATCATTCTCATTTAGGCTTTTTGGGTGGAACTCCCACTCCGAAGTAGTTGGCCTTCAAGGTGATGATTCCATCATCATTCTTCCTTGCCTTCTTTCTCCTGGGAAAGTGAACAACAAAAGGTTCTCACGAGGATAGTTCAATCCTCACAATCCTTTCATGAAGGTTAATCAAAGCTTTTATAGTTCTTAAAAATGGCCTACCTAAAATGATAGGAGCATTAACATCTTCAGTGATAAGGGGTGGCTCGATCTTCTCACTGAATAGGTGATGATGGTGGTGGCGACTTGATGAAGATGAAGTTGCCGACGTGGAGATAACTCGTATGTAGCCGATAAACTCATGGCTGCTCCCCTGTCGCTAGATGCAAATGATCTTCAACCCTATGGATATCGCAACACCACACGCTTGCACAACAGCTGTTTGACTACGGTGGTTTGAGAGCTACCAACTCTCAATGGAACGACAGATCTCACATCAATTTCAGTAGTAGACCTTCAGAGCGCAACACACATAAAGGGGGTTGATAATCCTTAGCGAAACACGAGAGGAATATTAGAAGTTCAGATGAATGCTTGCAGCAATTCGGCTGAGCTAGGATTTTAGGGTTTATCGTAGTCTTCCCTCTAATCTAGGGGTTGCCTCTACTTAAGAGAGAGGCCAAGGAGGGGGTGGCCAGACCTAGGGCGGCCAGGGCTAGGCGCCGGTGGGCCTAGACCCTCTCCGACTTAACACCGGTTCAACTCAAACAATTCAATACAAACTGACCTCATACGGGGTGGCCTTCGGACACCTCCGCCTCAAGACCGCCAAGTCCCCCACAAGGACCCATGACAAGGGCTCGAGCTAAAGCAATCCATGATAAGGTGAACTTGCTCCCAAACACACTTGGTTTAGAACATACGATGGATGGTTCGCTACCTCATTGCAACGTCATTTGTGCAGTTAGCTATGAACCACATGGAGCATTGACCAAGGACGGGGAACATGAGGAAGAAGCCTCGAAATGTTGCAAGAAGAAGCCGACGCGGAAGACGGGCCGGCTGGCCCACCGGCTAAAGCTGGACTGAACCCCGTCTATAGTCGGCCTACCCGAGCCAACGTCGTTTTGGCCTAGAAGCCACCCATGTATTCTTCATCCCTAAATTACCAAACTGCCCCCAGGCGTGGCTGCCTATATATATAGGTTACTTTCCCCTCTCTAAGATTAGACAAGAATTGAGATAAGAATTGGCATGATGCCTCACCCCTTGAGGTAACCCTACTACTAGATCATCCATCTAGAATTGACTATCATCCCTCTTTGTTTGGGATCTCTTCTATTTGGGGAATTCTACATTAATTTGGATCTCTTGCATACAAGTGTGTGTAATTCTATCCAATTGATTGATCTCTTCCCCACTTGGAATTCTATCCCTTGCAAGTCAATCTCTCACAAGGAATTCTACTCTTGGAGTCTCTTCCTTCTGATTCTATTGAGTTGGTGAATCGGGCCAACGAGGACAACCGGTGTGTATCTTTTGTGTGTGTGTGTGTGTGTGTTTGCCTTCGATTTGTGTGTCATGTTCATCATGTTAATCATGTTCATCGCCTCCCCCTCCACAAATCTCATGAATCTGTGAAGATTGGGCCACACCCTTAGGGTCAAACCCTATCATATGGTATCAGCAGCTTTTGGTTGCCACGGATCTACTCTTGATTTGTGATTTCCACCATAAATTTTGGAAATCCAAAAAATATCCCCAAAATTGCATCGAATTTTGATATCTGGATTTGTTGAGTTTTTTGTGGTTTTAATCCATATATTTCAGGTCTCAAGTGCTGATCTACCTTCCTTTGCGTTCCCTTATCCTAATTCTACATTTTTATTCCAGATTTGAGGATTTTTGCTCCCAATTTCTGCCACCAACGATGAACAGCTCGTGCAAAATCCCAATCTGGCTAAAGCCGGTCTAAGCATAGGAAAAAGCCGGACCACCAGAAAAATCCGGTCCTACTCGAGAAAAGCCGGTCTGACCGGAAAAAGGTTTTTGAAAAAATCCGAACCGGCTATAGCCGGGCCCTGACCGGAAAAAGCTGGCCTACTTCCCATTTTAGTTCTCCCTTCTTTGACAGCCCCTCTTCCTTTGGTGACCTTGTCCTTTTGAGAGTGGTTTTCCTAGTGTTGCAAAGCATCGTACACTTGACCTCGCAACGTGAGTGTGTGTCTATAGGAAACTCTAACAAGTTTTGGAGTGGGCAAGAGCAATAGAAAGAGATACTTCCAATCAAGAAAAATAGAAACAAATACTGTGTGTGCCACACTTAGTCCACCAAATACAAAAGAGTACACAAGCTTGTAAGCAAAATAGAGAGAGAAGAGAGGCAAGTCTGCGAATCTCAGTGCTTCTCAACTTTGCAACCAAGCCACGATCTCTCATGTGTTAGTGCGACATTGAGCGTAGTCTTCGCTAGGACCATTTTCTTCTTGCTCTTTTTGTCTGTCGCACTAACCCCATCTATCTCCACATGTGTGTGTTCTTTTTGATCACCCTTTTAACACTTGAAATTTTTGAATCACCTCCACATTTGACAATAGACTTTTCTTTTGATCTTTTCATTTGGCATTTCCACCTTTCTTACCCATCCACTATATAGCCTTTTTGCGTGTGTTCTAACTTGTGGAGAGCGGTTGTCCTTGGGTTTTTTCATCAATTCAATCATTTTACGGGACGTGTTTCAAGTATATTTTTATTTTCTAACCACCTCTCTTTCCATCATCTACTTCTAGCTTTGTGACCATGTCTAGGGAACCAATACCTCCACCACCAAACTCTTGGTACGACATGGGGAGGGACAACCATGACCCCATAACCAATCATGAATTTTGGATGCTTAAAGCCGACATGAAGAAAATGTTCGACCAAGTCGACGATGCCAAGGACTCACAGTTCGACGCCATGGACAACATGCTCGCCGCCAACAACAAATATTTCGACTGCATTGACGCCACACTTCGACAACTTGATGACCATCTACTCGCCAACGACTCAAGGTTCGACAAAACACTCACTCACATGAACGCGATGCTCAAGCAACTCATGTCATCCTTCGACAACCTTGCCCGCCAACGTCATCGCTCAAGGTCACTTTCATCAATATCGTCTTCATGCTCCAACCATGTGCATGACCATGACCTCCATCGACAACCACATCCTCAACCTCCACCTCAACAAGCTTAAGAGCAACCGCGACAAGCGGAACATCAACCTCAAGGCCAAGCACAACATGGTGCACCACCCATGGTGAATTAAGAATGGCACCAAGCGGACCCTCAACCTCACGACCAAGCACAACATGGTGCACAACCCATGGTGAATCAAGACCGGCAACTTCTCAACATGGATCAACCACACATTAACAAATCCAATGTGCACGTCATCCAGCCTCAACATCAAGATGGGCGTCGACATCCCCCTCATGACCACGATGGTCATCAACACATTCTTCATGATCAAGATGGCCATTGACCTCATGACAACAACCGCCGCTAATTTCAACATGATCTTCCTCCTCAACATGAGCACCATCGGGCGCTAAGTGAAGATAGTGTGCAACCCCGCGGACACCGCGATAACAAGAACCGTGGTTTCTACCAATCCATCGGCATAATGACCAAGAACTCCAAGCCAATGCAAGACCGCCTCGTTGACCACATGATGAGGATGCAAGACCACCTCATAGACCACGTGATGAGGACAACAAGTTTGGCAAGCTCAAGTTCACCATGCCCAAGTTCAAGGGTGAAGACAACGTCGACGCCTACCTATCATGGGCACTCAAGGTTGTCAAGATCTTCCGTGTGCACAACTACTCCAAAGCGAAGAAAGTAGCAATGGCATCCCTTGATTTCAAAGACTATGCAAATGTTTGGTGGGAGAACGTGATGGTGGGTCGCGAAGAAAACCACCTTGAGCCAATAGACACTTGGGAAGAAACGAAGCTTGAAATGCGCAAGCGGTTCATACCCGAGCATTACACACGCAATTGTAGAATACTTCAAGGAAATGGAAATGATCATGATGCACGCTAAGATAGAGGAAGATGACGAACAAACAATGGCTCATTTCTTCAATGTGTTGACCTATCCCATTAAGCGCATTGTGGAGTTCCTACCTTACACCTCTTTGTGCCAACTTGTGCACCATGCATCCAAAGCTGAACGGCAAGTTCAAGAAGATGCCAAGCATGATCGCTCCAAGGCTTTCTTCGCCTCCCACAATGCTTCGTCAAGCCCAATAGTACCCAAGGCCAGTCATGCAACTTCTTCCAAGACCATCTCCAAGCCACCTCAAGCTGAAGCGCCACCTTCAACCGTACCATCAAAGGCGTCAACAACACCACTCAAAGAAACTTGCTTCAAGTGTGGCGTTCAAGAACATAAGTCATTTGAATGCAAGAACACATGGGTTATGATCACTAGGGACAATGGCACCGTTGACTACTATAGTGAAGGAGAGTATGAAGCCTTCATCCAAGCAGTCGTTGCTATTGAAGAGGATGACATTGGGGATGAAGAGGAACATGTGCTATGCACACACGACACTAGTCCATCACTCATCGTCACAAAGGTTTTGACTACTCAAACCCAAGACTTGGAAGACCAAAGATGCAACATCTTCCAGACTAGAGCTGGTATTCATGGGAATTCCATCAAGGTGATCATTGATGGAGGAATTTACCACAACCTTGCAAGCACCAAGTTATGTACCAAGCTCAATTTCCAACTACGCAAGAATGCACAACCATACCACGTCCAATGGTTAAGCGATAACGGCAATGTCAAGATTCAACACACTGTCTCCGTTACATTCAAGATAGGGTCTTATGAAAACACGGTGGAGTGTGATGTTGTTGCAAAAACGGTGTGCCACATGCTTCTTGGCCGCCCATGGCAATTTGATAAGAAGGCTATACACAATGGACATTCCAATGTCTACACCTTCAAAGATGCCGACAAGACCTTCATGCTTCGCCCAATGGCTCCTAGCCAAATTATTGCAGACAATGCAAGGGCTTTAGCGAGGGCTCAACAAGTTCCCACATCAATTGAGATGAGCGATGAGCGACCTAGCCACAACAAAGAAAGTGAGTGCCACAAGCTATACATGAGAGACAGAGACAAGATAACCCATCATGCCTTGATTGCCACCAAAAGTTAGATGAGGGACTTGCACCACAACCCATCCACCTTGCACTTTGTGCTCATTTGCAAGGGCACCGCACTCACAACTAATGATCATTCCACGATACCTTCTCCTATGTTGTCTCTTTTGAAGGAATTCCAAGATGTCTTTCTGGACAAACTACCACATGGACTACCTCCTCTACACGACATCGAGCATAGGATTGACCTCATCCCCGGTGCACCACTTCCAAACCGCCTTGTGTACCACACAAATCTCGGCAAGACAAAGGAAATCGAACATCAAATTCATGATCTTCTACAAAAAAGGGTATGTTTGTGAAAGCCTATCTCCTTGTGCTGTTCCGGTGATTCTCGTTCCCAAGAGTGATGACGCCCTTAGAATAGGTGGTGTGCTCATGCGAAATGGATGCCCCGTTGCTTACCACAGTGAAAAGTTGGATGGCACACAACTCAACTATCCTATATATGACCAAGAACTTTTTGCTCTTGTTCATGTTTTGAAGTTTGGCAACATTATCTTTGGCCAAAAGAATTTGTCATTCATTCGGACCACGAATCTTTGAAGTTTTTGAAAACCAAGAAAATTTGAACAAGTGTCATGCAAAGTGGGTTGAATTCATTGATTCTTCCTTTATGTCATTAAGTACAAAAAGGGCAAAGAAAATGTGGTCGCGGATGCTCTATCCCACAAAAATACCATCCTCCTCACTCGCATTGACACACACACATTTTGGGTTTAGATGAGTTACCGGATTTGTACCCTTCAGATCCTTTCTTTGGAAACATTTTTGAACAATGCCCAAACTTGAGAAGGGTGGATGATTTCTATTTGCATAAGGGTTTCCTTTATAAGGGTAACAAATTATGCGTACCTGAGTCCTCTCTTTGTATGTTGTTATTGCAAGAGGCACATGGTGGAGGACTCATGGGACACTTTGGACGTGAAAAGACATATGCCATGCTTTCAACGCACTACTTTTGGCCACGGATGTACCGTGATGTGGAGAGGCACGCCCAACGATGCACTACATGCTTACAAGCTAAGTCCAAATCTTCTTCCATTGGTCTCTATATGCCTTTACCTATTCCACATGCACCATGGTCGGATATTAGCATGGATTTTGTTTTGGGTTTGCCAAGGATAAGAAATGGACATGATTCAATATTTGTGGTTGTTGACCGTTTCTCCAAAATGGCACACTTTATTCCATGTCACAAGACCAACGATGCTTCACATATTGCTAATTTATTTTTTAGGGATATCATTTGACTTCATGGGTTTCCCAAGAGCATCATGTCGGATTGAGACGTCAAGTTCATGAGCTACTTGTGGAAGACCCTCATGGCCAAACTAGGAATCAAGCTCCTCTTCTCTTCATCATCACATCCCCAAATGGATGGACAAACCGAAGTGGTGAATCGGAGTCTTTGCACCCTCCTACGAGTGTTGATCAAGAAGAACCCCAAGTCGTGGGAGGAATGTATTCCTCATGCGTAGTTTCCCTACAACCGCGACGAACATAGTGTCACCAAACGAAGCCCCTTTGAGATCGTCCATGGGTTCAATCCACCAACGGCACTCGACCTTCTTCCACTACCACTTCACGAGCGCGTCAACATGGACATCACAAAGCATGCCGACTTCATGAAGAACTTGCACGAAGACACACACAAGACAATTGAAGCACATGTCAATTGCCATACCGCCAAGATCAACAAGCACAAGACTCCACGCATCTTCGAGGAAGGCAACCTTGTATGGATACATTTGAGCAAGGATCGGTTCCCACATGGATGAAATTCAAAGCTCAAGCCACGTGGTGATGGCCCCTTCAAGGTCCTCAAGCGCATCAATGACAATGCATACGTCACCGGCATTCCAACTTCCACATACCTAGTGAGTAACACATTTAATATCAAGGATCTATCCCCCTTTCATGGTGAGATGATCAATGAAGCGTCGAGGTCGACTCTCTCCCAAGAGGGGGGAGATGATACGGGGTGGCCTTCGGACACCTCCGCCTCAAGACCGTCAAGTCCCCCACGAGGACCCATGACAAGGGCTCGAGCTAGAGCAATCAATGATAAGGTGAACTTGCTACTAAACACACTTGATTTAGAACATACGATGGATGGTTCGCTACCTCATTGCAATGTCATTTGTGCAATCAGGTATGAAGCACATGGAGCATCGACCAAGGACAAGGAACACGAGGAAGAAGCCTGGAAACACCACAAGAAGAAGTCGGCGCAGAAGACGGACCTGCTAAGGCTGGCCCCAACACCGGCAAAAGCAGGACTGAACCCTGGCTATAGCTGGCCTGCCTGAGTCAACATCGTTTTGGCCTAGATGCCACCTATGTATTCTTCCTCCCTAAATTACCAAACTGCCCCTAGGCGTGGCTGTCTATATATATAGGTTACTTTCCCCTTTCTAAGATTAGACAAGAATTGAGATAAGAATTGGCATGATGCCTCACCCCTTGAGGGAGCCCTACTACTAGATCATCCATCTAGAGTTGACTATCATCCCTCTTTGTTTGGGATCTCTTCTATTTGGGGCATTCTACCTTGATTTGGATCTCTTGCATACAAGTGTGTAATTCTATCCAATTGATTGGTCTCTTCCCCACTTGGAATTCTATCTCTTGCAAGTCAATCTCTCACAAGGAATTCTACTCTTGGAGTCTCTTCCTTGTGATTCTATTGAGTTGGTGAATCAGGCTAACAAGGACAACCGGTGTGTATCTTGTGTGTTTGTTTGCCTTCGATTTATGTGTCATGTTCATCGCCGCCCCTGCCACAAATCTCATGAATCTATGAAGATCGGGCCACACCCTTGGGGCCAACCCCAATCATGACACATAGTGGGTTCAGCCTTAGATGGCTTCCAGGCCTATTCGTGCACCTGCCTTGGTGGTTCTTGTCACAACACCGGGGGTGCCGGTGTGCCTCGTCATTCATGCTTGGTTGCCTGCCTCCCTCTCCTTCCTTGCGACCTCTTGCATGAACTCCTCTTCAAAAGTCACCAAATGCGGCAGCTCCTCTCCTCCTTGCACTATGCCTTCTTCTTCAAACCTGAGTATACATATAGACCAGGACTTAGGCAGTATAAAATTCTCATTAATAAATACATCAGGTTCAACTAGTAATAAATTCACCTATTGTTCTAGTAGCCTAGCACGAGCTCTCGTGATAGGTCCAGTTGTGATGTCATCAGTGGGAACCTTCTTTGTAGCAATGGTTTGATAATCATTAAGAGGTGGAGATGGAACAAGTGTAGGGATGTCCTCATCATCTCCCTCCTTCGAAAAGCGTTGACCTCGACGCGGCAAGGTCTTCTCCAGCATATGGTGTCAAATTAGCAACATTGAAAGAAGTACTGACACCAAACTCATCCATCGGAAGATCAATCGTGTAAGCGTTATCATTTATCTTGGACAGAACTTTGTAAGGTCCCGCACCATGCGGCAATAGCTTGGAGCACCGTAGATGAGGGAAATGGTCCTTGCGGAAGTGTACCCACACCAAATCACCAGGCTCCAAGAGCACCTCCTTGCGCTGCTGGTTCCTCTTCTCAGCAATGTTGGCACGTTGATGCAATGGGAGTGGCAGCAAATCAAGCAGCGTAATTGATGTGGCGTCTCCCATGCATGATAGTGCTTACTATGCTATCCCTGATTATGTTGTTGCTGATACTATTAAGATAAAGTTTTTGTTCCTATTTCTACCACGCAAGGAAAATGTTAGGGACGCAATTGGAGTGCAATATTGGTGGAGCGTGTTGTCCTTGAAGGATTCCGGTTGGGGACCACCTAGCAGCATGTTGAAGATGGTGGCGCACCTACAAAAGAGTCTTTTCATTTTAGTGTTTTGTTTTATTTTCTATTTAGGAAAAGTGGGTCCGCGTGTTTGAGTTTATTTTATTTCCATATTTTCGTTTTTGCTTGTAAGTCAAGTAATAGGGAGGTCGGCTGCAACTATAAAGACAAAGGGGTGTGCACCAATGTAAGGGGAGCTGAATTTTCGAGTTGAGAATATACAGGAAAAAGTTCCCATGTCGGGGGACACCAATATCGTTGGTTTTGCTTGCTGATTCGCAAGGATCTGTTTTACAGTTCGTGGAGTAGATCTAATCTGCTCAACGACTGAGTTCATCTACCCTCTATCTTGATCGCCGTGAAAGATTGGGCCAAACCCCCTTTGGATCACGTTGATCCGTATCATCTTGGTATCAGATTCGTCGGGTTTCTCACGACGGAATTTGTTGTTGAGATTGATTTGTTCTGCTAAGATTTATCTGCTGAGGAGGACTAGCAGGATCGCTGTGTTGCTGGTTCTTTCTTGAAGTTATCACTGCGAGTAATTTTGTTGATTCTTGATCTGCGAATTATTCTTCTCGCACAGTTTTCTGATCAGATTGTTTTCGGTTGATATCAGTGAGATCGGTTTCTTCTTGGCTGACGGCAGTTGTTCGATCGCTCCAAGCTGTCAGGCAGATCGATTTCTCAAAGTCTAGATCTGATCGGGGAAAAGCAAAAAACGGCCGCGCGCGCCGAGGCACGGAGATTGTCTGCGCTCTGGCGCCTTCGCCTCGCGCTCTCGACGAGTCCCTGCAGCGGATCCCGATCGGGCCACAAAAAAAAGAAAAAACAAACAGGAGCCAGCGTCGCCTCATCACGCCGGTGATCGAAGGCTTTTAGTTCTTGTCTGGTTTGTTCCGTGTTCTGTGCCAAACGCAAACAGCTCAGATCAGCTTGAGGTGTTTTGCTGCTACACGTCTGCTCTTGCACATGAATGTTACATATAGATCAGACCTTGGTTTTTGTGCACCCTGACGTATCAAAAACGTATTTTGCATCAGCTAGCTCTTTTCAGATCAACACGTCTTGGTCTCTTGGAGTTCTACTTGGAGACGTTTGCACGTGCTGGAGTCTGATTCTCGTCATAATTTATTTGGGAGTCCAGCTCCGATCCTTTTCTTGAAAGCTATCTGGCCGCATCGCCAGAAGTAGACGGATATTTCCCTGCAGCGCGACTGTTCGAGAAATTCTGCTGCTTGGCTCTCGGACGCTCCTGCCGCGCTCGACGTGAGAGATTGTCTGCCCTCGAGCGTGTTGCTGCTGGATCACGATTTCAGCTCAGTTTTCTGTCAGCAATTTTCTGCATGGTATAACTCGTTTGTGGACTAAAGTAGGAGCACCGAAAGTACTGTAGCTACAGTACCATCCCAATATTTGTTCTGGGTAAAGGATTTTCTGCCTAGTTCTGCACAACACATCATATTTGCCGACTACTATTTCCCTGCTGTCTGAATTTTCTGCTTAAGTTTTTGCCACTGACACAATGGGCGAATTGACCTATGTGTCCACTGGATTTTGGCTCGAGGAGGAAGGCTATGGTGACAGATTATTTCATACCAAGGCGAATGTACGAGACAGAGCTTGCGCGTTGACAATCGACTACAAGAATCTGATCAATGCCGCAAGTCTTGAGATGGTGGAGAAGTTAGAGCTGCCAATATTGCTTCATCTGCACCCTTACCTGCTGCACTGGGGCGGGGACGACCTCAGCATTACACACCAGACTAAGGTTCAATTTTTGCTGGGAAACTTATCAGTTGAGGTTTTGTGCGATGTGGTTCCTGTGCACATTATATCGTGTCATCTCCTGCTTGGAAGACCATGGTACAACGCCCAAGGTGCAGTTTATCACATGGATGATGCCTACAATTATGTCAAGTATTCTTTCCCCTATGGCAACGAGATATATAATTTGTTGTCTATGGATATTAAGATGCATCGGACTTGGAGAGATGATAGGCTGCAGACAAAGAAAGATGAAGAGGACGCGAAGAAGAAAGAAGTTGAAGCTGAAGCAATTCTTACCAGGCCTACTCAATCTAGAGATGATGTTGCTGCTTTGGCGACTGACTCAAAACCGAGGACGGTTTTGCCTGAAGAAGGGGAGGATGATGTGGCATCTCCCATGCATGATAGTGCTTACTATGCTATCCCTGATTATGTTGTTGCTGATACTATTAAGATAAAGTTTTTGTTCCTATTTCTACCACGCAAGGAAAATGTTAGGGACGCAATTGGAGTGCAATATTGGTGGAGCGTGTTGTCCTTGAAGGAGTCCGGTTGGGGACCACCTAGCAGCATGTTGAAGATGGTGGCGCACCTACAAAAGAGTCTTTTCATTTTAGCGTTTTGTTTTATTTTCTATTTAGGAAAAGTGGGTCCGCGTGTTTGAGTTTATTTTATTTCCATATTTTCGTTTTTGCTTGTAAGTCAAGTAATAGGGAGGTCGGCTGCAACTATAAAGCCAAAGGTGTGTGCACTAATGTAAGGGGAGTTGAATTTTCGAGTTGAGAATATACAGGAAAAAGGTCCCATGTCGGGGGACACCAATATCGTTGGTTTTGCTTGCTGATTCGCAAGGATCTGTTTTACAGTTCATGGAGTAGATCTAATCTGCTCAACGACTGAGTTCATCTACCCTCTATCTTGATCGCCGTGAAAGATTGGGCAAAACCCCCTTTGGATCACGTTGATCCATATCAGTAATGGGTTTAAAACCATACACCACCTCAAACGGGCACAACTGTGTTGTAGAATGCACCGCCCTGTTGTAGGCAAACTCAACATGAGGCAAGCACTCCTCCCACTTGCGCAGATTCTTCTTAATCATCGATCTCAGGAGTGCTGACAATGTCTTGTTCACCACCTCCGTCTGACCATCTGTTTGGGAATGACATGTAGTGCTGAATAAGAGCTTTGTCCCCAGCTTTCCCCATAGCGTCTTCTAGAAGTAGCTCATGAACTTCACATCATGATCAGAAACAATCATCCTCGGCACTCCATGTATGCGCACGATCTCCATGAAAAATAGATTAGCAATATGTGACGCATCGTCGCTTTTGTGGCAGGCAATAAAGTGTGACATTTTATAAAACCTGTCAACTACCACAAATGTCTTCTCACGGCCAAAGTGACCCGCTAATCCTCCTGCATGTGACTCCTGCAACAATAGCAACAATAGCAACCGCAATGATGACTCCGGAACACATAATTTATTAGCACGAAATGAATACCCATCATGAATGTGAAACTTATCCCATGCTTTCCCTAATGAACACAAACAATATGGTTCCGCAAAATCAACATTAGTAGCATACAAAGCACACAAACTCTCTAAACCAGGTACTTTAACAAAAAGTTGTGTTAACAGCATATGTTTCCTAGATAGAGCATCAGCAACAACATTCTCATTCCCTTTTTCGAACTTAATGATGTAGGGAAACGACTCAATAAATTCCACCCACTTAGCTAGGCGCCTATGCATATTAGATTGTGCTTTCAAGTATTTCAAAGCCTCATGATCAGAATGCATGATAAATTCTTTTGGGCACGAATAATGTTGCCAAACCTCAAGAACTCAAACAAGCACATACAATTCTTTATCATAGATAGAATAATTCTACCATGCACCAGAAAGTTTCTCAGAAAAATATGCAATGGGTCGCCCCTCTTGCATCAGCACACCACCAATACCTATGCCACTAGCGTCACATTCAACCTCAAACTGTTTTTCAAAATTAGATAGTGCATATAATGGAGCAGAAGTTAACAGATTTTTCAAGCAATCAAATGCATCTTGCTCCGCTGTGCCCCACGCGAAAGGAACACCTTTCTTAGTCAAATCATTCATAGGCGCAGCAATAGTACTAAAATCTTTCACAAATTGGTGATAAACACCAGCAAGTCCTAGGAAACTACAAACTTTACTAATATTAATCGGAACATGCCAATTTTGCAAAGATTCTATCTTAGAAACATCAACAGCAACTTCATCTTTCGAGACAACATAACCCAAAAATATCACCTTATCTTTTGAAAATATACACTTCTTAATATTTCCATACAATTTAGCATCTTGTGAAACTTGCAAAACATGTCTAAGATGATCACAATGTTCAGATTCAGTGTGGCTGTAGACTAATATGTCATCAAAATACACAACCACAAACTTGGCAATAAAATCACGCAAAACATGATTCATTAATCACATAAAAGTACTAGGTGCAATAGTCAATCCAAATGGCATAACTAACCACTCATATAAACCTTGTTTTAAGGCATTTTTCCATTCATCCCCTTCCTTCATCCTAATCTGATTGTAACCACTATGCAAATCAGTTTTAGAGAAGACAGCTGCACCACTCAATTCATCTAGCATGTTTTCCAAATGTGGAATAGGATGACGGTATCAGATAGTGATGTTGTTAATTGCTCTACAATCTACACACATGCGCCATGTACCATCTTTCTTAGGAACCAAAATAGCAGGAATAGCACAAGGGCTCAAGCTTACGCAAATATAACCTTTGTTGAGTAGCGCTTGTACTAGTTTCTAGATTTCCTTTGTTTCATCGGGATTCATCCTATATGCTGCTCGGTTCGGCAATGACGCGCCCGAAATAAGGTCAATCTGATGCTCAATACCACACAATGGTGGTAGTCCTGCTGGTACCTCCTCTAGAAAAACTTCATCGAACTCCTGCAAAACAGTGGAAACACCAAGAGAAATTGGAGTATTATCGCTAGAAACCAAAATCTCTCCCTTGTAAACAAGCACAATAGGGATCGTTGTCGTGTCATTGCCAAACTCTCTCAAATCCTCCTTGGTGGCCATCAAAACGTATGCTCCCGTATCAGTCATTGTGGACGCACCATGAGCTGGACCATTGGCATCTCCAACTAGTAGTGGATCAGCAGTCATCGCGGTCGTAGCACAGGCTGGACCATCGACATCGCCACGTAGGGGCAGAAAAGTACCGCACGGCATGTGCGGCACACCAACCGCGACAGGAGCAGTAGGCGCGGCAGGGGTGGCTGGTGTGGCAGGGGCTGCAGGAGCCATGGTCGAGGTCAGTGCGCAAGGTGCGTCTGGAGATGCGGAACAAGCTCGTGCAAGCACTAGGGCAGCAGCCAAACAAGCAGAGAAATGTGTCGCGGCCGATGCTGAAAAAGGGTGATACACCGCCAATGATGGTTCTCGACGTGGCTCCCCTTGTTCCAACCGGACCTCTGTCTTCTGTCGAGACTCGTTAACAATAGCTTGCAGTGTCATTGGACGCAGAATAATGTCCTTTCCCTTCCAATGTAGCTGATGTGTGTTGGCCTTCCCATTGTGATGAACATCTCTATCATACTGCCAAGGACGGCCCAACAACAAGTGACACACCGTCATAGGAACCACAACGCACTCAATAGTGTCCGTGTAGTTACCAACTGAAAAATCTGCATGCACCATGTTGGTAATATTCATCTCACCAACATCACTCAACTAGGATATACAGTACGGATTACGGTGTGGGTAGTACTTCAACTTCAGTTTGGTGCAGAGCTCTTTACTAGCCTAATTCCGACAACTGCCTCCATCAATAATAACCGTGAATGCCTTGCCATTGTGTACATTGGCCTTGGTCTGAAACAAATTACATCGCTGCTCATCAGGACTGGGAGCAACTTGTAACACGTGCTGTGAACAAACAAGGGTTGGATTAGTCGATGGGACACAATAAAATGTATCATTTGGATCATAATTTTCCCCATCAAATGGATCAGCATCATCCCTGGTCTCATACTCATTGGTCTCCTGGTTAAGTAACATAACTTTTGCATTTGGACAGTCACACTTGAAGTGACCTTTCCCACCAGAAGTGTGACAAGCCATATGACGAAGGAATGACAAATAGGTCCCCGATATTCACCTACCCAGTTTTTAGCCCAGGAGGGGTCTCCTTCGAAAGGTTATCGAGGCCCACGAAGGCATTGGTCCGGCGTGGCCCAAGAGCGATACTTGGCGTGCAAGCAAGGCTTCGAGGAGTTCAAGTTGGACTAGTCTTTGTTTAGATTTTGTTTTTGAACCGATCCGATCTGTATTTGGTTTGAGGGACAATCCCGAGACCCAGTCTTCGCCTATAAAAGGCTGGGAGGGAGGTCTCAAAACCCTAGACGCCTTTCACCACCACCTCACGCTGGAGTGCTCGAAACCTTAGAGCTCTCTGTCTTAGGCTATATTCAATCTACGCCATCATTGTAACACCACCGCAAACACCACCCCATCAATACAAAGTCAGGCAAGCAGGACGTATGTCTTTACCCTACCAAGGGGGCCGAACCTGGGTAAAATCCTAAGTTCTTCTGCTTTCGTCTGATCGCCGTCGAGTTCACTAGGTGATGAAGACATCCTTTCTATTGATACACCCGCTCCACCTACAGCGGAACACATACAAGGACCTATCACTCGAGCTCGTGCCAAGCAACTTAACTATCAGGTACTTTCGTTTCTTAGAACTCTTTCTCACATACATGAGAATATGATGCTGCCTAAATCAGATATGTTTGTTACTCTTAGGAATGATGGACCTAGCATGGATGAGAGGGACAAGCATTGGAGCATGATCGTGCATGGAGATGGCAGCAAGCGTTTGAAGATGGAAGAAGATGCCACGAGTGGAGATTTCAGAACTGTGAAGCCACCATAATGAAGGATGAAGACTTGGACGAAATATACACAGAGCTACTTCATAAATTCGTCCATAGATAAATATGGTGCTGCGTCACTTCTATTTTTGGGCCAGGCCCATGTAATTTTCGCAGCAAATAACACAGCCACTTTTAGGAGTCCGAATTTGAGGAGAAAAGGCCTGTTAGGGTTCCGTTCGACCACCATACCCATGGCTGGTCGCACCCCTACCTTTTCCTCCTCAAATACCCCCGTAGCCGTCATTAGAACTTGGATTTTGTTTAGACTAAAGTTAGCCACTGCTGCAACTACGAGCTCGACTTTTGAGGCCAATCGCCCAGAAGAAGACCGCCTATTCGGAATCCCAACTTTTGAATAAAGCATACATCTTTCAACCACAATATCTTGATTGCAGTATTAGTTCTTACTTGTTCTCGATTTCAGGTAGGAATTATGACCCTTGCTGGTCAGGCTGATCGTGCATCCGCAAGATCAGTAACTCCCGGAGATTATCCTAGCGATTGCATTGGTGCACGAGCTTTGCACGTGTAGTGGGATCGTCAAGCACGAACTCCACCCACCAAATCGACATATCAAGATCTCATCAAAAGATCGGACACCTTTGCCCTATCAAGTGGTATCAGATTTCAGCTTGCTCGGTGAGATTTACTGTTTTCGTAGTTTAGATTGCATCTGTGTTCATACCTATAAACCACAAAAAAGCCAAAAATACAGTTAGGGTTTAGATCATCTCCTCCCATAAACCATCCGAGCCTTTGCATTGTCTTTTCAGTTTGCATCGTTGAATTTGTGTCTGCATCCGCGTGTCGAGTTGCTGGTCTTAGTGTCTGTTCCTTTAGAGTTTCGAGTTCGAATCACCATAGTCACGCCGCCGCCGCACGCTTGCACCACTGCTCCACGAAATCCTTCCACCACCACGCCATATACTTCTGCCATCAACTTCACATTAGATTTTGTTCGTTCCTCCCAATTTCATCCGTGCCTTTTTCAGAGTCCGTGAGTTAAGTTTCGGTCGCCAGGCAAGAGGAAGAAGAAGAGCAAAAAAAAAGGTCAAATCCGCATCCAAGTCAGTTTGACCCGTTCCTACTAGTCCAGTCCGAATCTAGTCCGATTTGGACAGTTTCGTCAGTTTTTGACAGTTTTCGACAGCAAACTTCAACTAGCCATAACTTTTGCATACGAACTCCATTTTCGACGTGCGACCACTCAAAATGCTCAGCACGAAAAGTTCTATCTAACAACAACCACTATGATGTTGTGTGACACTCGGAACGCCCAAAAAAGGCCGGGAAGGTCGAGTTTTTGCCCTCTGAAGTTTTAGACCCGAAAATTCCTGCAGATCTTCACTTATATCTTGCTTTGGAGCTGTTTCTTTCTGCTTGTTGTGCCACGCCGTGACTTTCTTAGTGTTCTCGGCTCGCATCTCTAGCACGGTATAGCCTAGGACCAGCACAGTACCGTGGTTGAGCATTCTTTCAACATTGCATTGCTGTTTTGATATTTGCTGTTTTTGCTACCATATAAGCCTTCTTACAGCTCCACATATTTCTGCACGTGCTTTGTATCGACACCTGGTAATCGCTTTGTGCAATTTTGGGAGTCGCTGCTCTTTGCTGGTTGCATATCACCTTCCTCCTGTTTGGTAAGAACTTGTAAGAGCTTTGTATACCGCTTGACGGATTACGCGTGATTCCACCATATTCCGTAGTGCGTAGGTATATATATTTGTGCTTGCTTCTACGCTAACCATGACAGGAACCACGAAGGATGATGTTGATCCGGAGAAGATGACTACTGCAGAGTTGCATGCCCACTTCACTCGGCTATTGGTGGGGCGTGCACAAGATGTGGACACACGCTTGGGTGATGTTGATTCCAAGCTTTATGATGCGATGGACAAGATTGCTGGTCTTGAGGCGTCCTTCAACACCAAGCTCGACGCCCGGTTCCAGGAAGTCGTAGCCCGTTTACCACCACTGCCACAGCCGGGCATCCATGTACCACGTGCTCGCCGCGTTCCTCTCATACCGCCATCTGCGGTACCGTTACAGCCACGGCAGCTGCTGCGGCCGCTATGGAGGCGGCCACCCAGGATGGATATGCTCCTGACGAGGGGGAAAACGAGTTCGAAGATGAAAACAAGCTCGAGGAGGATGAGGTCCAACAACCTGCACCTGGCCGTCCGCGGCAATACAACCGCAACTCTTGTCCACCTCCACATCCGGTACGTGATGATGAACATGTTGCCAAACTGAAATTAAATATTCCGCCATTTGAGGGTAGATATAATCCTGATGCATATCTCACTTGGGAATTAGAAGTAGAGCAACGTTTTGCATGTTTACGCTATCCTGAGCATTTGCGTGTTAGTGCTGCTACATGTGAATTTACAGATTTTGCTTCTATCTGGTGGTCTGAACATTGTAGAGTCAATCATGCTAATATTCCTGCTACTTGGCTTGGTCTAAAACATGCCATGCGTACTCGTTTTGTACCTCCACATTATCAATGGGACTTGCTTAAAAAATTAGCTCGTTTAGAACAAGGCAAAAATTCCGTACAAGATTATTATCAAGAGTTACAAACGGGCATGATTCGTTGTGGTATTGTAGAGGATAATGAAGCTATGCTTGCACGTTTCTTTGGTGGTTTAAATAAGGAGATTCAGCATATTTTAGACTATAAGGAGTACAACACTATTACTCATTTATTTCACCTTGCTTGCAAAGCTGAACTTGAAGTGCAGGATCGTCAACCATCATGGAGAAGAGCTAATAATTCTACAGGTCGTACTCCTTCATGGTCTGCGCGCCAATCAGCTCCACCTTCTCGTGGGGATGCACCAGGGCCTTCCACCTCCAGGTATACCACGCCCGCATCAAGAACGCCACCTGCTCCTGCTCCATCACCATCTGCTGGTCTGACACGGAGTTCTTCTTCCATGGCCTCCACGGGGAAGACTCGCGACATTCAATGTCGCAAATGTTTTGGGTTTGGTCACATCGAAAAAGAATGCAGAACCAAACGTGTGATGGTGGTGCTTGAAGATGGCGAATATGACTCTGCGAGTGATTTTGATGATGATACATTGGCACTTATTGTTGCATGTGATGGTGCCAATTCTGATTCTGACAAGGAGATGGAGGTAATGGGAGCTGAAACTGATGATCAATACAAGAGTTCAGTTGCACAATGTGTCTTGAGTGTGCAATTGAGCAAAGCTGAGCATGATCAATGCCACAATTTGTTTCAAACAAGAGGCGTTGTTAAGGAGAGAGCTATCCGGATCATCATTGATGGGGGGAGTTGTAACAATCTGGCTAGTATTGACATGGTGGAGAAGCTTGCTCTACCCACACGACAACGACCTCATCCCTATTACATTCAATGGTTTGAGAGCTCCCGTAAGCTCAAGCTAACAAGAACTGCACGCGTGCATTTTACTATTGGTACTTATTCAGATTTTGTTGATTGTGATGTTGTACATATGCAAGCTTGTTCTTTGTTACTTGGTAGACCATGGCAATTTGATAGAGAATCTGTACATAATGGTAACACTAATAAGTATTCTCTTACACATGCTGGCAAGAAAATTGGACTTAAACCCATGACTCTGGAACAAATTTTGAAAGATGACCTTGCTAGAGCTAGTAGATTAAAAAATGATGACAAACATAAGAGTGAGAATCAAATTATTGCTGCAGATTTTGTACCCCCTAAGCATTCTTCTAAATCTGATTCTAATCATGCTACTGAAATTCGTTTGAAGAATCCTTGTTTACTTGCTAGCAAATCTGATCTTGCTGAAATTGATGTCAATATTACTCCATGTTATGCCATTGTTTGCAAAGAAGTTATGTTTTCATTTGAGGATATGCCTCCTTCTTTGCCACTTGCGGTTGCTAACCTTTTGCAGGAATACATGGACGTTTTTCCACAAGATGTTCCACCTAGACTTCCACCTATTCGTGGGATAGAACACCAAATTGATTTGATTCCAGGAGCCTCGCTACCCAACCGTGCGCCATATCGCACCAATCCTGAAGAAACAAAAGAGATCCAACGACAAATCCAGAGTTTATTGGACAAAGGTTATATTCGTGAGTCTCTTAGTCCATGCGCTGTTCCTATTATTTTAGTACCTAAGAAAGATGGTTCTTCGCGCATGTGTACTGATTGTCGAGCTATTAATAATATTACCATTCGATATCGTCACCCTATACCTCATTTGGATGACATGCTGGATGACTTGAGTGGTTCTATTATGTTCTCTAAAGTTGATTTGCGTAGTGGTTACCACCAAATTTGTATGCAATTAGGAGATGAATAGAAAATAGCTTTTCAAACTAAGTTTGGTTTATATGAGTGGTTAGTAATGCCATTTGGTTTAACTAATGCACCTAGTACCTTTATGAGACTGATGAACGAAGTTTTACGTGCTTTTATTGGTCGTTTTGTGGTGGTATATTTTGATGACATTCTCATATATAGCAAATCTTTAGAGGACTATTTGGATCATTTACGTGCTGTTTTCAATGCTTTACGTGATGCACGTTTGCATGGTAATCTTGAGAAGTGCACCTTTTGCACAAATAGAGTTGCTTTTCTTGGTTATGTTGTTACAGAACAGGGAATTGAAGTTGATCCAGCCAAGATTGAAGCTATTGAGAACTAGCCGCAGCCCAAGACGGTCACACAAGTGAGGAGTTTTCTTGGTCTCGCTGGGTTTTATAGGCGCTTTGTCAAAGATGTTGGTTCTATTGCTGCGCCATTGAATGAGCTCACAAAGAAGGATGTGCCCTTTGTTTGGGGCGATGCACAACAAGAGGCCTTCATGATACTGAAAGATAAGTTAACACATGCTCCATTACTCCAACTTCCTGATTTTAATAAGACATTTGAACTTGAATGTGATGCTAGTGGAATTGGTTTGGGAGGTGTGTTATTACAAGAGGGCAAACCTGTAGCATATTTTAGTGAAAAATTGAGTGGGCCTAGTCTGAACTATTCTACTTATGATAAAGAATTATATGCGCTGGTTCGGACATTAGAAACTTGGCAACATTATTTATGGCCTAGAGAATTTGTTATACATTCTGATCATGAATCTTTGAAGCATATTCGTAGTCAAGCAAAACTGAATCATCGCCATGCAAAGTGGGTTGAATTTATTGAATCTTTTCCTTATGTTATCAAACACAAAAAGGGTAAAGATAATATTATTGCTGATGCTTTGTCGCGCCGTTATACTATGTTATCTCAGCTTGACTTCAAATTTTTTGGGTTGGAAACTATCAAGGAACAATACTTGCATGATGCTGAATTTAAAGATGTGTTGCAGAATTATAAAGATGGTAGAACATGGAACAAATTCATCCTTAATGATGGATTTGTGTTCCGTGCTAACAAACTATGCATCCCAGATGGTTCCGTTCATCTTTTGTTGTTACATGAGGTGCATGGAGGAGGATTAATGGGACACTTTGGTGTCAAGAAGACGGAGGATGTTCTTGTTGCACACTTCTTTTGGCCACGCATGTGGCAAGATGTTGAGAGATTCGTGGCACGCTGCACTACTTGTCAAAAAGCTAAGTCTCGCCTTAATCCACATGGTTTATATATGCCTCTTCCTGTTCCTAGTGTTCCTTGGGAGGATATTTCGATGGACTTTGTTTTGGGATTACCTCGTACACAGAAGGGGAGGGATAGTATTTTTGTTGTTGTGGATCGGTTTTCTAAGATGGCACACTTTATTCCTTGTCACAAGACCGATGATGCTGCGCACATTGCTGATTTGTTTTTTCGTGATATCGTTCGTTTGCATGGTGTGCCAAATACTATTGTGTCTGACCGTGATACTAAATTTCTTAGCCACTTTTGGAGATGTTTATGGGCTAAGTTGGGGACTAAATTGTTGTTTAGTACTACATGTCATCCCCAAACTGATGGACAAACTGAAGTAGTTAATAGAACTTTATCTACCATGTTGCAGGCTGTTTTAAAGAAGAACTTAAAATTGTGGGAAGAGTGTTTGCCTCATATTGAATTTGCTTATAATCGTTCGCTGCATTCTACCACAAAGATGAGCCCTTTTCAGATTGTCTATGGTTTTGTTCCACGTGCACCTATTGATTTGTTGCCTTTACCATCTTCAGTGCAAAATAATTTCGATGCTACACAACGTGCTGAATTGATTTTAAAATTGCATGCAACTACTAAAGACAACATAGAACGGATGAATGTTAAGTATAAAGTTGCTGGGGATAGAGGACGAAAACATGTTGTGTTTGAGGTTGGTGATCTTGTTTGGTTGCATTTGCGCAAAGATCGTTTTCCTGATTTGCGCAAGTCTAAGTTAATGCCATGTGCTGATGGTCCTTTTAAGGTGATAGAGAAAATCAGTTGTAATGCATATAAACTTGAGCTTCCTGCTGATTTTGGTACGGTAAGTCCTACATTTAACATTGCAGATTTAAAGCCTTACTTCGGTGAAGAAGATGAGGTTGCATCGAGGACGACTTCAATTCAAGAAGGGGAGCATGATGAGGACATCCCTTCTATTGATACACCCGCTCCACCTACAGCGGAACACATACAAGGACCTATCACTCGAGCTCGTGCCAAGCAACTTAACTATCATGTACTTTTGTTTCTTGGAACTCTTTCTCACATATATGAGAATATGTTGCTGCCTAAATCAGATATGTTTGTTACTCTTAGGAATGATGGACCTAGCATGGATGAGAGGGACAAGCATTGGAGCATGATCGTGCATGGAGATGGCAGCAAGCGTTTGAGGATGGAAGAAGATACCACGAGTGGAGATTTCAGAACTGTGAAGCCACCATAATGAAGGATGAAGACTTGGACGAAATATACAAAGAGCTACTTCATAAATTCGTCCATAGATAAATATGGTGCTGCGTCACTGTAACACCCCAGATTTCTAACTACCTAGCAGTGTTACAACGCTCCCCAAATTAATTACAAACTAAAGACCATGCAAAATTTAGCAGCACCTCCTTTGTTTATAAGAACAACCGAGACATGCTAAACAATAGAAAAAAAAATATAGGTCCACAATCGATAACTTCAACTAGCATCCACACAATCACATAGCATCTCCATAACGCAAACATTTATAATTCTAGAGCGACCAAAGCCTCACAAAACCATACGGATGACTCCAAGTACTAAGATAAAGATTTAATGATGTTCTAAGAATTCATTGGTATCAAGTTCTATAATATGTAGAGTTGGTAGTGTGTCCATGTGATAGTGAGCTACTCCCGCCCATGCATGCCGCTACGACGAGTACCTGAAAACCCGAATAGAAACCAAGAAAGAACAAACAAGGGTGAGTAAAGAATACTCAGCCAAGTACAATATAAAACCGAAAAGGAAACAAACATTTATATGAAGATACAATCTGAACTAAATACAGAAAATGCGCTTATTGATGCATTGCTGAACTGAATTTTCCGGAATAGACACCCGCGTCATTCTCTCACCGGACTAGACATATTTGACATTTCTCACCGGTCAGTTCCGGAATAGTCAACCTATGCCCTAAATGAATGATGTATGACTGAATTGAAAACCACGCGAACAACCCACAAAGCATAAAGGTGGCAATCATAAATAAGAAATCCCATTTCGCACTTGCCTCAGAAACAAAACAGCAGAAACGTTCAAACAGCAGACCCGCTTCCGGAGCCTGTAGCTTCCAAACCTGCGGTAAGATCATCTACTCAGATAATACTATGAAATAAACCATATGTAGTGCACACAGACATTCCACACTGCTACTAAATCTATAATTCTTATTCTCAGTCAAAACATGTAGCAACTGACAAAATATCTCGCAGGACAATATACTATATGGAAACAGCCAAAAGCAGTAGATGGACTAAGCCAAGAAACATGATTCAGTTAAAGTTGTCGTCCCCAGTTCTTGATTCTACTCATTTGCTATAAAGCCCAGCTAGCTACACAGGAGCTACACCCATACATACAAGCTTCTCATTTAAATAAAATTGTTTGTATCGCATGTATTTTTTTCCAAGATGTGGCTGACTGCATACTTATACAAAACACTACCTAGCTGATTGAGTTTACCTAGCAAGTTGACTAATCTACCAGATCCAAATAGATCAGCCGTCCAAGTTCTCGTACCTGAACCAGCAACGACCTCAAGCTGTCAGCAAAATGGGGAAAAAATACAACGTTGATGCTGGCTCTAGTATTGACTAGTAGTTGGAAAAACAGCCAGCTCCCAATCCGATGTGATTACCTACAAGCACGATACCAGCCGATTGGATTTGTGCGGACTAGGCTAGGAAACGAATCAGACCAGCAAGATGTTGGTCGGGAATACTCTAGGTACCTGGCAGAGCGACCGCCGCGGACGGACGAGAAAACCAAGCAGAGGCAGACGGCGACGACCCACCACGGCCGCAACGGAGCTGCTCCTGGCGGCGGACTAGACAGAGCCCTAGTCGATGGCGCAGAAGGCGGTTGCGTCTGGTTGTCTGGAGTGTTTGGTTCAGGGTTGGGCTGGGCCTAATACGTAGGGATTTAAGTTTTTTCCTTTCTTTTTTTTAAATCAGAAATCAATCAAACAAACAAAATCTGAAATACCTCTAACAGTGAATATTTTAACAGAAATTCAAATGTTATTTTGAACTCAAATTCGTGCAACCTTACACATATTTTCGATCAATACGGCGATACAGATCCAACTATGATCTTGGATTTACCCAACGGCTTAAGGATCAAAAGTCAAAATTTTGTGATAAGGAGCTACTGTCAACTTAGCCTTTAGAAATTTTTGTGATATTACATTCTCTACCCGTTTTAAAAGAATTCGCCCTCGAATTCTAACTCACTACGCGGTACAATTAAATTTTGAACAAATTATAAGTACTCACCAGGTGTAAATAGTTTAGGATATTTTTCTCGCATCCTTGATTCTAACTCCCATGTTGCCTCTCGCTCTGTTTGATTTGACCAAAGAATCTTCACAAACTTCAGTGTCCGACGCCTCATTACTCTATCAGCCTCCTCCAAAATCCGTACCGGATAAGCCTCAAAAGTTAACTCTTGCTCAATTGTAACCGGCTCCAACGTAATCTGCCGTTCGGGATCTCGAAAGTACTTCCTCAGCATAGAGACATAGAATACATTATGAACACCCTTCATTGACTCGGGTAACTCAAGACGATATGCTAATTTCCCAACTCGTGCCAGTATCTTGAAAGGACCGATGTATCGTGGGCTGAGCTTTCCTTTGATATTGAATCTCACAACACCCTTAGTAGGTGATACTCTAAGAAGCACCTCATCACCCACTTGAAATTCCACGCTTCGCCTCTTAGGATCAGCATAACTCTTTTGCCTACTTTGTGCTGCCAGCATATGTTGTCTAATTTCAGCAACTCTCTCAGTAGTTTGCTGGACCCAATCAGGCCCCAACACTGCTTTCTCACCCACGGCAGTCCAACAAAGTGGAGATCTGCACTTCCGTCCGTATAGAGCCTCATAAGGCGCCCTACGAATACTAGCCTAGTAGCTATTATTATATGAAAACTCTACAAGTGGCAATTGGTCCTCCCAACTCCCTTGCCAAGATAGAACACAACATCTCAGCATATCTTCCAAAGTCTGAATTGTACGTTCTGATTGGCCATCCGTCTGGGGGTGAAAAGCCGTACTAAGCCTCAATTCTGTACCCAACGCATTTTGAAGGCCCTCCCAGAACTTTGATACAAACTTAGCATCTCTATCAGAAACAATGGTTTTTGGAACCCCATGCAACCGTACTATCTCTCTAACATAAATTGGGGCCAACTCACTCGCCGAATTTGTGGTCCGAATAGGAATAAAATGAGCGACTTTACTGAGACGGTCCACAACCACCCAAACAGCATCTTTCCCTCTCGGTGTACGAGGTAGGCCAACAACAAAATCCATTGCAATGTCATCCCATGGCCACTCCGGAACCTCTAGGGACTGCAATAATCCTGCTGGCCTCCTATGCTCTGCCTTCACTTGCTGACAAACACTACAAGAAGCCACGTACTTACCCACATCAACCTTCATCCGTTTCCACCAATAACATTTCTTCAAATCTTGGTACATCTTGTTCTCCCCAGGATGTACCGTATATGGAGTACGGTGTGCCTCCCTTAGGATATCTTCTTTTACAAGTGATTTCTGTGGCACACAAAGACGACCGCGAAACCTAACTGCTCCCATGGCATCCAACGTGAAATCTCCAGCCTTTCCTTCTCGAATGCGCTTCTTAACTTGCTGTAAGAGTCGATCTTGTTGTTGCGCTTCCAAAACCCGCTCTGGTATGGCTGACTCAACAATGAGTTGTGACTCCAAATCTACAACTCCTGCATAGCAGTATGAAATATCCATCCGCTCAAAATCAGCTATCAAGGAATTCATGGTGGGAGGAACTGGCTTCCGACTAAGGGCGTCTGCAACCATATTTCCTTTACCTGGTGTATACTGAATATTAAGATCATAATCTTTAATCAACTCCAGCCATCTCCTCTGCCTCAAGTTCAGGTCCTTCTGGGTAAAGATATATTTGAGACTCTTATGATCCGTAAATATGTCACACGTTGCTCCATAAAGATAATGCCTCCAAAGCTTTAGTGCAAAAACAACCGCTGCGAGTTCTAGATCATGGGTAGGATAGTTTTCCTCATGTTTTTTCAACTGCCTAGACGCGTAGGCAATAACCCTTCCATTCTGCATGAGCACACAACCAAGCCTGACGCGAGAAGCATCAGAATATACTGTGAAGCACTCTCCAAACTCCGAAACCGTGAGAATAGGAGCTGATACCAGTCTTTCCTTCAACAAGCAAAAACTGTGGTCACAGTCCTCTGTCCACATAAACTTTACCCCTTTATGTGTAAGCATGGTCATGGGCTTGGCAATAATCGAGAAATCCTTCACGAAACGCCTGTAATATCCGGCCATTCCCAAGAAACTTCTCACCTCCTTTACGGTAGACGGCCACTCCCACTCAACAATGGTGGAAACCTTGTTGGGGTCAACACAAATACCTTCACGATTAATAACATGGCCCAGAAAAGCAACTTCCGAAAGCCAAAACTCACATTTCTTTAACTTCGCATAAAACTTGTTCTTCCTCAATGTTTCAAGTACCATGCTCAAATGGCGCTCATGCTCTTCCTCCGTCTTGGAGAAAATGAGTATGTCGTCAATAAATACCACCACAAAGTCATCATACTTATAAAACATGCTATTCATTGCCTCCATGAAATAAGCTGGTGCATTAGTTAACCCAAAAGACATAACCTTAAACTCATAATGCCCATACTTTGTGGAGAACGCTGTCTTCTCAATGTCCTCCTCACGCACTCTAATTTGATTGTAGCCCGACTGCAGATCAATCTTCGAAAATACCTTTGCTCCCTTCAATTGATCAAACAAGTCCTCAATGCGAGGCATCGGATATTTGTTCTTAATAGTCACCGCATTAAGAGCACGATAATCAATACACATTCGCAAACTCAAATCCTTTTTCTCAGTAAACAAGACAGGAGCCCCCCACGATGAAACACTACGGCGAATCAAACCCTTGGATAGTAGGTCATCAATTTGCTTCTTCAACTCATCTTGGAAAGGACGGGCCAAACGATATGGAGCAATTGATATTGGGCGAGCACCAGGAACAAGGTCAATTCGAAATACCACATCACGCTCTGGTGGCATGCCTGGTAATTCGGCAGGAAAGACATCAGGATAATTCCTAACCACACGAATGGCCTCAATTTTCACCTCTTTGCTTGGCTTCGCTACCAAAGCCCAAAGAAATCCTGTCTTCACTACTCTCTGACCCGGAAATAGGCTAGACAACACTGATAGAGAACGTTGAGGTGCACTACATTGAAAGATTAATTGTCTGCCGGAAGGAGCGTCCAAGGTGATGGTCTTCTAGAAACAGGATATAACGGCCCGATAACGGTGCAGCCAATCCATACCAAGGATAACATCGAAAGATGGTAAAGGAATTACCATCAAGTTTGCCACGAAATCTTCATCGCCTATTAAAATAACACAGCCTGGACATGCTACTGAACTGGTGATCAAACCTCCGGGGGAACTAACTCGAACAGATTGAGAAATCTCTTGGCTATATAGGCTAGCTTTCTTTACAAAATCAAGTGACACGAATGAGTAGGTAGCACCAGAATCAAAGAGAATTAATGCATCATGTGAATCAACCGGAAGTATACCTGTAACAACATCTGGATGACCTAGAGAGGAAATAGTAGGCATGGCATAGACCCCAGGTTGTGTCGAAGAAGAAATCCCAGAAGCCTGATGTGGTGGTGGCGGAGCATTAGGTGGTGCAGGTAACTGAAGAGGAGCGTACGGCGCAGGGAGTGGAGCTAAGGGCAAATAGTAGCCAGGTGGAGCAGACATGAACTGTTGTGGCTGAAAGTGTTGTGGTGCAAATGGCTGGTACTGTGGCTGGTACTGCATCATATGTACTGAACCATGAGTAGTTTTAGCTGCCACAGATGCCCCACGAGAAGAACCAGGTGCTACTGAATGCCCTGCTAATGGAGTGGCTGACTGCCACTTGATAATGGAATTTGGGTTGGTCTTGCAAACCTTGCTCTTGTGTCCATCTCTTCCACAATGGTGACAAGAGCCCTTAAAATCACACTCCGAAGCGCGGTGGTTGTCACCACATTTAAAGCATTTCAAGCCTTGTCCTGGGACAGGACGTATTAAGCTAGTCCCCACAAACTGAGGGGCTGAAGAAGACTGGGATCCTGGCTGCCTAGATTTAAATGACTGTTGAGACCGTTGGCCTAGCTTGAGCTTCTTGAAGTCAGATTGATGGGTGGACTCGCGCCCATCATGGTAGCTCCTCTTATGCCCGCTGCCTGAGTTATTGCTACCACCTGTACGAGTCGCTTCTACGTCCGTGAGGTGAAACTGTAACTCCAATGCTCTAGCTTGCTCAACCACGGTGAAATAAACATTTGGCCGATTCACAGCCATGGCATGTCGATATGCTGAATTGAGCCCCTCAAAGAACCTCCTAGCTTTCTCACCCTCATTCTGATTAATATGGTCCACAAAGTGAACGATATTACTAAACTCTGTCTCATACTCATCAATTGTCTTGCTCCCTTGCTTGATATTTCTTAGGGCAACATCCATCTTCTCCTTGAACGAAGATGGGTAGTACTTGGCAGTGAATTGTTGAACGAAAACATCCCACGTAGGTGGTCCATGAGCCGGGGTCCAAGCTGCACGAATTCCTTCCCACCAAACATCAGCGAGACCCTTTAGTTGAAAAGCCACATAGACAACTCGGTCCTCTGGGGTCATCATAGTTGCATCCATGTATTTCTGCATGGAGCGGAGCCAACTGGAAGCAACCATCAGTGTACCTGATCCATCAAACGTTTCTAATTTCATATCTAGCCACTTTGTCAGCGTCATGTGTGGTCCACGATGTCCATCACTATTCCCCGATTGGCTCACCTCGTCATCTTCATGATGACTCTGCTCAGCCTCTGACTCCTCTGCACGACCATTGCGACCGGTACGCCCATTATGGCCAGCGCGACCGCGAGCCCGACCTCTACGTCTTGGCGGCATAACTATAGAACACATTATCAATAATCAACAGTTAAAATGAAGTAACACAAAATCATATCCATCCTTAGTCAAAGGATAAGATATACAAGCAAACTAATTTAAAGTTAGCTGAAACGTAGATGATATGCATGTCCCATGAACCCCATCCTAATGTGCACCAGTGTGTCAAATTTTAGTTTGGTCCTAGAGTGCGATTTTATTTTATTCACAAACAAGTTCTTGTCACCCTATTCCAAAGATCTAAAACCATTGGCTCTGATACCAACTATAAAACCGAAAAGAAAACAAACATTTATATGAAGATACAATCTGAACTGAATGCGGAAAATGCGCTTATTGATGCATTGCTGAACTGAATTTTCCGGAATAGACACCCGCGTCATTCTCTCACCGGACTAGACATATTTGACATTTCTCACCGGTCAGTTCCGGAATAGTCAACCTATGCCCTAAATGAATGATGTATGACTGAATTGAAAACCACGCGAACAACCCACAAAGCATAAAGGTGGCAATCATAAATAAGAAATCCCATTTCGCACTTGCCTCAGAAACAAAACAGCAGAAACGTTCAAACAGCAGACCCGCTTCCGGAGCCTGTAGCTTCCAAACCTGCGGTAAGATCATCTACTCAGATAATACTATGAAATAAACCATATGTAGTGCACACAGACATTCCACACTGCTACTAAATCTATAATTCTTATTCTCAGTCAAAACATGTAGCAACTGACAAAATATCTCGCAGGACAATATACTACATGGAAACAGCCAAAAGCAGTAGATGGACTAAGCCAAGAAACATGATTCAGTTAAAGTTGTCGTCCCCAGTTCTTGATTCTACTCATTTGCTATAAAGCCCAGCTAGCTACACAGGAGCTACACCCATACATACAAGCTTCTCATTTAAATAAAATTGTTTGTATCGCATGTATTTTTTTCCAAGATGTGGCTGACTGCATACTTATACAAAACACTACCTAGCTGATTGAGTTTACCTAGCAAGTTGACTAATCTACCAGATCCAAATAGATCAGCCGTCCAAGTTCTCGTACCTGAACCAGCAACGACCTCAAGCTGTCAGCAAAATGGGGAAAAAATACAACGTTGATGCTGGCTCTAGTATTGACTAGTAGTTGGAAAAACAGCCAGCTCCCAATCCGATGTGATTACCTACAAGCACGATACCAGCCGATTGGATTTGTGCGGACTAGGCTAGGAAACGAATCAGACCAGCAAGATGTTGGTCGGGAATACTCTAGGTACCTGGCAGAGCGACCGCCGCGGACGGACGAGAAAACCAAGCGGAGGCAGACGGCGACGACCCACCACGGCCGCAACGGAGCTGCTCCTGGCGGCGGACTAGACAGAGCCCTAGTCGATGGCGCAGAAGGCGGTTGCGTCTGGTTGTCTGGAGTGTTTGGTTCAGGGTTGGGCTGGGCCTAATACGTAGGGATTTAAGTTTTTTCCTTTCTTTTTTTTAAATCAGAAATCAATCAAACAAACAAAATCTGAAATACCTCTAACAGTGAATATTTTAACAGAAATTCAAATGTTATTTTGAACTCAAATTCGTGCAACCTTACACATATTTTCGATCAATACGGCGATACAGATCCAACTATGATCTTGGATTTACCCAATGGCTTAAGGATCAAAAGTCAAAATTTTGTGATAAGGAGCTACTGTCAACTTAGCCTTTAGAAATTTTTGTGATATTACAGTCACTTCTATTTTTGGGCCAGGCCCATGTAATTTTCGTAGCAAATAACACAGCCACTTTTAGGAGTCCGAATTTGAGGAGAAAAGGCCTATTAGGGTTCCGTTCGACCACCATACCCATGGCTGGTCGCACCCCTACCTTTTCCTCCTGAAATATCCCCCGTAGCCATCATTAGAACTCGGATTTTGTTTAGACTAAAGTTAGCCATTGCTGCAACTACGAGCTCGACTTTTGAGGCCAATCGCCCAAAAGAAGACCGCCTATTCGGAATCCCACCTTTTGAATAAAGCATACATCTTTCAACCGCAATATCTTGATTGCAGAATTAGTTCTTACTTCTTCTCGATTTCAGGTAGGAATTAAGACCCTCGCTGGTCAGGCTGATCGTGCATCCACAAGATCAGTAACTCCCGGAGATTGTCCTAGCGATTGCATTGGCGCACGAGCTTCGCATGTGTAGTCGGATCGTCAAGCATGAACTCCACCCACTGATAAGGGGTTGCCCGATCTTCTCAGTGAGCCGATGTAGATGGATGATAACTTGGTAGATAATCTGTGAGATGCACACGAACTCTCCGGCTGTTCCCCCGTTGCCAATGCAACAGATCTTCAACCCTATGGATATTCGAGACACCACACACCTCCGCACGTAGCCGCCGACTACGAAGCGGTTCTGCAATCTCCTAATTCCCAATGGAACAGCAGATCACACTTGAATTCTCAGTAGCAAAACTCTAGATCGAAACAAACTTGGAGTGGGGTAGATATTCTGAGCGAAACACAGAGGAATATATGATTTCAGAGGAAAGCTTACAAGCAATTTCGTTCTGATGTTTGGGGGTAATCTAAACGTAGACTAAAACGACACAAGGGGGCGCCCCAGGGGTACTTAAAGGGGTCGGGGCGACCTGGGCAAAGACCTGGCCCAAAACCAACCTGTTTTGGGCCCAAACGGACTCGGTTTGACTCAAACTGGTACATACCGACCCATACATGGGTTCGGCCTATTTTGGCACGCAGGCCATGAGTGTAGCGCGCCTTAGACTCATAGACATCGCGTCGAAGGCTGTCCTAGCATGCCATCTCATGCTCTCTCTCATGTAGACTTGATGCTCTAGTGATCTCCGGGTGCGCCTGCCTCCCTCTCCTCCCTCGCGCACTTGATCTTCAAGTCTTGCTCTTCTCGCTGCGACGCGTCTCCTCCTCGTGCAATGGTTGTGTTATCAACAAACCTAATCATACATAGATGCATAGACTTAGGTAGTATAAAGCTCTCATTAAATAAAACATCAGGTTCAATTAAGAGTGAGTTCACCTGTTGTTCCAATAGCTTTGCACGTGCTCTTGTAATTGGTCCAATCCTAATCTCGTTGGACTTCTTCGCAGCAACATCTTCATCAACAATAGGAGCAGGAGATAATGGTGGTGTAATAGGGATGTCCTCATCATCCTCCCCCCCTTCAAAAGGCGTCGACCTCGACGCTGCAACGTCTTCACCCTCATATGGTGTCAAATCAGCAACGTTGAAGCTATTGCTCACGCCATACTCAGCTATAGGAAGATCTATCTTGTAGGCATTATCATTAATCTTGGCAAGAACCTTGTAAGGACCAGCACCACGGGGCAGCAACTTGGACTTACGGAGCTGTGGAAATCTGTCCTTGCGAAAGTGTACCCAAACCATATCACCAGGCTGGAACAAGACCTCCTTTCGCTTCTTGTTTGCACGATCTGCAGTGTACTTGCCTTTCTTCTCAATAGCCTCTTTAGTCTTCACATGAATCTTCCTCACAAAATCTGCCCTCTTTGATGCCTCCATATTGACTCGCTCTTGGATAGGAAGAGGCAACAAATCAAGAGGCGTAATGGGTTTGAAACCATAGACCACCTCGAAAGGACATAGCTGCGTGGTAGAGTGAACCGCCCTGTTATATGCAAACTCCACATGCGGCAAACAATCTTCCCACTCACGCAGGTTCTTCTTGATCATGCATCGCAACATTGTTGAAAGTGTGCGATTTACCACCTCCGTTTGACCATCAGTTTGGGGATGACAAGTAGTGCTGAATAATAACTTTGTGCCCAGCTTTCCCCAAAGTGTCTTACAGAAGTAGCTCATAAACTTCACATCACGATCAGAGACAATTGTCTTGGGTACTCCATGCAAGCGTACAATGACCCTGAAAAATAGGTTAGCAATATGCGACGCATCGTCGCTTTTGTGGCAGGCAATAAAATGAGCCATCTTAGAAAATCTATCCACTACCACAAATATAGAATCATGGCCTCTTTTAGTCCTAGGCAAACCTAATACAAAATCCATGCTAATGTCCTCCCATGGTGTAGTAGGTGCAGGTAATGGAGTATACAAACCGTGAGGCTTCAGCTTGGACTTCGACTTGTTGCACGTAATGCAACGCTTGACAAACCTGTCCACATCACGCCTCATCCTAGGCCAATAAAAGTGATCAGCGAGCATGAGTAGCGTCTTCTCACGCCCAAAGTGACCCATCAAACCGCCGGCATGTGATTCCTGCAACAATAGCAAATGCACGGACGATTCTGGAACACATAGTTTGTTAGCACGAAACAAAAACCCATCATGGATGTGATATTTATCCCATGCTTTCCCACCAGTACACATGCTATATGGCGCTGAAAAATCATGATCAGTAGCATATAAATCACACAAACTCTCTAAACCAGGAACCTTAATGTCTAATTGTGTCAACAACATGTTCTTCCTAGAGAGAGCATCAGCAACCACATTGTCTTTACCCTTTTTATGTTTAATTATGTATGGAAAAGACTCAATGAACTCAACCCACTTAGCAAGACGCCTATGCAAATTAGATTGAGCTTTCAGATATTTCAAAGCTTCATGATCAGAATGTATGATAAATTCTTTTGGCCACAAATAATGTTGCCAAACCTCAAGAACTCTAACAAGTGCATACAATTCTTTATCATAAACTGGATAGGTCAACCTCACACCACAAAGTTTTTCAGAAAAATAGGCAATAGGCCTACCCTCTTGCATCAAAACACCACCAATACCAATGCCACTAGCATCACATTCAATCTCAAATTGCTTAGTAAAATCTGGTAGTGCAAGCAAAGGTGCAGAAGTTAACAAACGTTTCAGCTCATCAAAGGCATTATCTTGGGCTGCACCCCATACAAATTCTACACCTTTCTTAGTTAACTCATTCAAAGGTGCAGCAATAGTACTAAAGTCTTTCACAAAACGACGATAAAAACCAGCAAGACCGTGAAAACTTCATACTTGACTAACATTCATAGGAGTAGGCCAATTTTGAATAGCTTCAATTTTAGATGCATCTACCTCTACTCCATGCTTAGAAACAACAAATCCCAGAAATATGACCTTATCTTTGCAAAATGTGCACTTCTCAAGGTTACCATATAACTTAGGATCACACAACACTTGCAAAACTTGTCGAATATGATCACTATGTTTAGATTCATTGCGGCTGTAGATTAATATATCATCAAAATACACAACCACAAACTTGCCAATAAAATTACGCAAAACAGGGTTCATTAATCTCATGAAGGTACTAGGTGCATTAGTTAACCCAAATGGCATGACTAACCACTCATATAAACCAAATTTTGTTTTAAAGGCTGTTTTCCACTCATCCCCCTCTTTCATCCTAATTTAATGATAACCACTACACAAATCAATTTTAGAGAAAACAGCAGCACCACTCAATTCATCAAGCATATCTTCCAAGTGTGGAATAGGGTGACGATATCGAATAGTGATGTTATTTATTGCTCTACAATCTACGCACATGCGCCAGGTACCATCTTTCTTAGGAACTAAAATAACAGGAACAGCACAAGGGCTTAAGCTCACACGAATATAACCTTTGTCGAGAAGCGCTTGTACTTGTTTCTGAATTTCTTTTGTCTCCTCGGGGTTGGTGCGGTATGGTGCTCGGTTGGGCAGCGATGCTCCTGGGATCAAGTCTATTTGATGCTCAATGCCTCGCAAAGGTGGCAAACCTGCAGGCACCTCATCCGGAAACACGTCGCTGAATTCCTGTAACACAGTAGAAACACCAATAGATAGAGGGGTCATGTCGTTAGAAACCAAAATGTTACCATTGTACATAAGCACAAGAGGAACAGCTGTAGGATCCTCACGAAACTCTCGCAGATCAGATTTGGTGGCTAACATTACTAAGGAATGCGCTCCCTCACTCATACTTTTACCACTCAGATTTGGCTTGTGGCTCTCCCTCACCGGAAGTGTAGGCTCTCGTCTATCTACTCTCTCACTCTCTTTTTCAAGATTTACTTCAATTTTTTGACGAGATTCATTTACAATAGCTTGCGGTGTCATAGGTCTCAAGGTAACATCCTTGCCACGCCAATGTAACTGATATGTGTTGGCTTTCCCATTGTGACGGACATCACGATCATATTGCCATGGGCGGCCCAACAACAAATGACATACTGTCATAGGAACCACATCACACTCGACGGTGTCTTTATATGGTCCAATCTGAAACTCAACGCGCACCATGTGGCTGATCTTCATCTCTCCGCTATCACTGAGCCACTGAATAAAATATGGATTGGGGTGCGGGATATATTTGAGCTTCAGTTTTGTACAGAGCTCTTTACTAGCCAAATTGCGACAACTCCCACCATCAATAATAACCTTGCACGCCTTGCCAGGACCAACATCAGCTTTTGTTTGAAACAAATTACACCGCTGTTCCGCAGAATCTGGGCTCACACTCAGCATCTTAGGCGAACAAACAATGGTAGGCAGTGATGACGCATCACCATAGAGCATATCATCATCCTCCTCATCCGAATTTGGATCAGCATCATCACCTGTCTCATACTCTTCAGTTTCCTCATTGATCAACATAACCTTTTTATTGGGACAATCTCGCCGGAAGTGACCCTTGCCACCACATGTATGACAGTTCATATCCCTATTTCTTGCTGTAGAGTTGGAGGAACCAGTACCACTTGCAGCAGGTTGTGATGTTCTCTTGGCATTGGAAATAACTGAATCAGGTTTTGAGGAAGCATTACCACGGAATCCAGAAGTACCACTAGAGGTAGGCACACTAGGGTCTGTCCGTGGGGAAAAATGACCTCTACTTGCTGTAGAGCGAGGTCCAAATTTAGCATCTTCAGCCAATGTCAATTCTGCCTCACGTGCTTGATGAAGCAAATCTGTCATATCAAAGTATTGGTGATGCCGAACAATGCATCGAATATTGTAAGTTAAACCAGCAAGAAAATGCTGCATTGTTTGTTCCTCTGGTTCGCGCACCCTAGCACGCTGCATAATCAACTTCATCTCCTGATAATAGTCATCAACAGACTTAAGACCTTGCTTCAAATTCGTCAATTTATCATAGAGAGAACGAATATAATTGCGGGGAATAAAACGAGCACGCTTCGCTTCTTTCATACCCCTCCATGTAGTAATAGGTGGCTCTCGAGCTTCAAGCCTGGACTGGACAATATTATCCCACCAAAGCAATGCATATCCATCAAACTCTGAAGATGCAAATTTTATTTTTCTATCCTCGGTGTACTCATGCATGCGCCATAGTTTTTCCACCTTCAGCTCCCAATTGAGGTACTCTTCCACCTCAGTAGAACCAACAAACTTGGGTACAGTGAACTTCGGTTTGCCCAGCCCATCATCATCACGGTTGGCTGGTTGGGCAAAATCATCATCAAAGCGACGACGTGCGCCGATAGGAGCAAAACCACGACCAGGCGGAATACTAGCACCTCGGCCTCCATTCCCACGACCACCGTGACCACCAAGAAGCAAACCGTCACGACGACCAGCAGCAGCTGCAGCAGTAGCGTCATCATGTGCGTGATTGTCATCCTGGACACTCGCAGCAGCCTCAGGATCATGTGGTTGCTGGTGAGGTGGACGATCAAACGAAGCTTGCAAGGTATGCACAGCTTGTGTCAAATCTGCAATAGAATGCTAAATTGTGGTCACAGTTTCTTGTGTTGCAGTGGCTATATCATGTGTTGCATTCAGCTTATTGTCAACAGCAAGCACATCATCATGTAAACTATCACAAACAGCATTGAACCTCTTCGACAAAGTATCACGAAGAGCTTCGTATTCATTCCAACGCACGACCTCATTTGGATCCTTTTTTTGCTGCACAGCATCAGACTCAGACATGATTAGTAGGTTAGTGCAAACAAAAATAGGTGTATGGTGGAACTCTCACAACTCACTCAAAACTGAGAGAAACGAGGTATCTTACCGTTCCAAAGTGAATAGAAGAGCTTACCGACTTGTATAGGCAAAAACGTGCATGGATGTGATGTAACGAATACCGAGGGAAAGACTATCACACAACAACCAGGGTATATGGTGGGGCTTGGTATGGATACCTAACTACACCAAAGTACAAGTCCTAGTGCTGATCGTATGACAAAGAACCCACGGAAACGCACACGGTGGAGATAAATGGGGCAATGCAACTCTGAAAATGAGCTCAAAAAGTTAAGGTATGACGGAAAAACGATCGGTGTTGCAAAGCTCAAGAGAGACGCTAGCAATGGCTCAACAAAAACGGGCACAAGATTGCGGAACAGAGCAGCCCGTAGAGCACTAAGCACGCTAGTCTCGTAGGATGGTTCTAGACACCAAGAAAGGTTTACTAAAGGCTGACAAAGAAAAGTGACAATATGTGGACTCAGAAAAGAGAATAAAAAGCAAAGAGGAAAAAGAAAGAAAAAAAAATTTGTTTTTTTTTTGAGGTAGTGCTCACGCCAGACCACAGAATGAGTCTGAGGTCCAGCGCCAAGGCCAGCGATCCGGATTTTTTTTTTTTTTGGAAGCTCACGCTAGGGCATGATGACCCACAAGTATAGGGGGTGTATCGTAGTACTTTCGATAAATAAGAGTGTCGAACCCAACGAGGAGCAGAAGGTGTTGATGAGCAGTTTTGATCAAGGAATCACTGTAAATACTAGGAAACAGGTTTTCAGGAGTATTTGGTAATACGAGTAAATAAAGTGCGAGTAAATAAAAGACAGTAGTAACAATTGCAGCAAGTGGCCCAATCCTTTATTCAGCAAAGGACAAGCCGGTTGTATTCTTATAATAACCAAACGTTCTCGAGGACACACGGGAGGTTTCTGTCAAGAGCTTTCGCTTCATAGAGCCAATAGTATTTATTGATTTGGTAAGTGTTATGGGGGTGAACCTATGCTAGCGCACTACCCTTACTAGGATAAATACACACTTGTGATTATACCCCTTGCAAGCATCCGCAAATACAAGTAAGTAATTAAGATAAATCTAACCACAGCCTTAAACTCTAGGATCCTACGCTCCCTGGTGCAATGGTTTCCCAACGGAGGTTTAGGTTTCTGTCACTCCGGCAACCCCACAGTCGGTGACCAAATACATAATGCATCTCACTAGGCCCATAAATGGTGAAGTATCATGTAGTCGACGTTCACATGACACCACTAGTGAAATAGCACCACAACAATATCAAACCATTAAATATTTCTCAACAATAATTCACTACTAACATCTTGACTTCTCCCATGTCCTCAAGAACTAAACGAACTACTCACAAGACATCATATGGATCATGATCAGAGGTGAAATAATGGTAAATAACAATCTGGACATAAACCTTGATTCAACGGTTCCACTCAATAGCATCAACTACAAGAGTAATCAACACCGGGAAAGTTTCCCCTATGAATATAACAAGATCCAACTCAAGATGTTACAGCGGGATGGCGAGGTGATGGTGGAGATGAAGGTGCTGGTGATGGAGATGATGATGATGATCCCGATGAAGTCCGGTGCGATGATGATGACGATGGCGACGATCTCCCCTCTCCGGGAAGGAATTTCCCCGGCAGATTTCTCTCTGCCGGAGAGCTTTTTCTCTCTGGTGTTCTCCGCCCCGCAGAGGCGGCTGTGTCTAACTCTGAACCCCCCCTTCACTTAGGTTTTTGGGGACGATGCTGTACGCGAAGGGGCGATGGTAGAAGTGGGCCAGGGCGACCTCACGTGGGCCCCGCGCGGCCAGGGGGCTGGCCGCGCCGCCCACGTGTGAGGGCGCCTCCTGGCCCCTCTCGTCTCCTCCTTCTGGCGTCGTGAGTCTTCTGGGAAATTATAATTTCTGGGTATTTTTCTGGAATTTTCCTGATCTTCAAAATATGGTCTTCTGATGGTCCTTTTTCCAGCAGATTCCTGACTCCGGCAGCAGCTCCTCCAATGATCATCAAACATGTGAAAACAAAGGAAATAACATAAGTATCATATCTAAATGTGAAATATATCGATGAATAACAGTAAATTATGATACAAAATAGTGATGCAAATTGGACGTATCAACCCCCCCAAGCTTAGACCTCGCTTGTCCCCAAGCGATAAGCTAAACTCGGTAAACATGACCACAGGTTTATGGAGTGAAGTGTCGATAATCAAAATACGAACAAGAAGCATCACATTCACTAAGGCACAAATCATAATAGACAGCAACTTCCCTTTATAAGATGTAAACTTGCAATAGGTAAAAGGGGAATCACATATAAGAATACACAAGGTAAATTATAATTGGCAATGGCAAACCTTAGTTCATGGTCAAGGAATGGAGAACAAACTATTCTCTCTTTTAAATGGAGCCTTTTAAAACGGAGCTAATATAGCAAGGACTATATGCTCAACAAAGTAAACTTTTGCATTCAAAGAGAGCTTTCAAAGGTGTATTCCTTCAGACAAAAGCATTATACAAAAACAAGGAAGATAATAAACATGATTAAACGGATCAACATATGGATGAATGAAACATAACAACTCAAATGCTTGCTTGAGATAGAGGGAAATAGGTTGACTCAACATAAAAGTAAAAGATAGGCCCTTCGCAGAGGGAAGCAGGGATTAAACATGTGCTAGAGCTTTTTATTTGCAAAACAGAGGTAAAAATTGTTTTGAGAGGTGGTTGCTTTTGTCAACAACTAGCAACGGAGTTCTTGATATCTTCCATACTAAACAAGTGAGAGCGGTTCCGAGATGTTTAATTAGTTGGCACTTTGGTGCTCTTTTAAAACTTTGCACTCCTCCCCACCTTTTTTTCTTTCTCAAACCATGGCTAACCGATTCCATCGGGTGCCGACCAACTTTCACAATCCATTGGAGGAGTGCCTTTTTCTTTCTTTTTAGAATTAAGATTATAATGGTCTGACCAGCTCTCTTGCAAAATTAATGACGAGCAGATGAAGCTGCCTAGTCGAGGGGTACTTAATTTAGTATGGAAGATAACAAACCCATCCACTACGTCCTCATGAGCTAAAAACAGTGGCACAAAATGAGAAGTAGTTGAAAGTTTTGAAAGGTAGCACATGAAAATTTACTTGGAATGGCTTACAAATACCATGCATAGGAATTTATAGTGGACTCTTTGGAAGTGACTTGGCTTTTGGGAATTGGATGCACGAGAAGTATTTCCTCTCAGTACAGGTTTTTGGCTAGCAAGGCTGGGTAGCAAGCAAAAGAGTTGCATGAAACAGACAAACATACATATAATAATGATAGGGCAAAGGTGTCCGATCTTTCGATGAGATCTTGATACGTCGATTTGGTGGGTGGAGTTTGTGCTTGACGATCCGACTACACGTGCGAAGCTCGTGCGCCAATGCAATCGCTAGGACAATCTCCGGGAGTTACTGATCTTGCGGGTGCACGATCAGCCTGACCAGCGAGGGTCTTAATTCCTACCTGAAATCGAGAACAAGTAAGAACTAATACAGCAATCAAGATATTGCGGATGAAAGATGTATGCTTTATTCAAAAGGTGGGATTCCGAATAGGCGGTCTTCTTCTGGGCGATTGGCCTCAAAAGTCGAGCTCGTAGTTGCAGCAAGGGCTAACTTTTAGTCTAATCAAAATCCGAGTTCTAATGACGGCTACGGGGGTATTTGAGGAGGAAAAGGTAGGGGTGCGACCAGCCATGGGTTGGGTGGTCGAACGGACCCCTAACAGGCCTTTTCTCCTCAAATTCGGACTCCTAAAAGTGGCTGTCTTATTTGCTGCGAAATTTACATGGGCCTGGCCCAAAAATAGAAGTGACGCAGCACCATATGTATTTATGGACGAAATTATGAAGTAGCTCTTTGTATATTTCGTCCAAGTCTTCATCCTTCATTATGGTGGCTTCAAGGTTCTGAAATCTCCACTCGTGGCGTCTTCTTCAATCCTCAAACGCATGCTGCCATCTCCATGCACGATCATGCTCCAATGCTTGTCCCTCTCATCCATGCTAGGTCCATCATTCCTAAGAGTAACAAACATATCTGATTTAGGCAGCATCATATTCTCATGTATGTGAGAAAGAGTTCCAAGAAACGAAAGTACCTGATAGTTAAGTTGCTTGGCACGAGCTCGAGTGATGGGTCCTTGTATGTGTTCCGCTGTAGGTACAGCGGGTGTATCAATAGATGGGATGTCCTCATCATGCTCCCCTTCTTGAATTGAAGTCGTCCTCGACGCAACCTCATCTTCTTCACCGAAGTAAGGTTTTAAATCTGCAATGTTAAATGTAGGACTTACCGTACCAAAATCTGCAGGAAGCTCCAGTTTATATGCATTATCATTGATTTTCTCTATCACCTTAAAAGGACCATCAGCACGTGGCATTAACTTAGACTTGCGCAAATCAGGAAAACGATCTTTGCGCAAATGCAACCAAACAAGATCACCAACCTCAAACACAACATGCTTTCGTCCTCTATCCCCAGCAACTTTATACTTAACATTCATGCGTTCTATGTTGTCTTTAGTAGTTGCATGCAATTTTAAAATCAATTCAGCACGCTGTGTAGCATCGAAATTATTTTGCACTGAAGATGGTAAAGGCAACAAATCAATAGGTGCACGTGGAACAAAACCATAGACAATCTGAAAAGGGCTCATCTTTGTGGTAGAATGCAGCGAACGATTATAAGCAAACTCAATATGAGGCAAACATTCCTCCCACAATTTTAAGTTCTTCTTTAAAACAGCCCGCAGCATGGTAGATAAAGTTCTATTAACTACTTCAGTTTGTCCATCAGTTTGGGGATGACATGTAGTACTAAACAGCAATTTAGTCCCCAACTTAGCCCATAAACATCTCCAAAAGTGGCTAAGAAATTTAGTATCACGATCAGAAACAATAGTATTTGGCACACCATGCAAACGAACGATATCACGAAAAAATAATTCAGCAATGTGCGCAGCATCATCGGTCTTGTGACAAGGAATAAAGTGTGCCATCTTAGAAAACCGATCCACAACAACAAAAATACTATCCCTCCCCTTCTGTGTACGAGGTAATCCCAAAACAAAGTCCATTGAAATATCCTCCCAAGGAACACTAGGAACAGGAAGAGGCATATATAAACCATGTGGATTAAGGCGAGACTTAGCTTTTTGACAAGTAGTGCAGCGTGCCACGAATCTCTCAACATCTCGCCGCATGCGTGGCCAAAAGAAGTGTGCAGCAAGAACATCCTCCGTCTTCTTGACACCAAAGTGTCCCATTAATCCTCCTCCATGCGCCTCCTGTAACAACAAAAGACGAACGGAACCATCTGGGATGCATAGTTTGTTAGCACGGAACACAAATCCATCATTAAGGATGAATTTGTTCCATGTCCTACCATCTTTACAATTTTGCAACACATCTTTAAATTCAGCATCATGCAAGTATTGTTCCTTTATAGTTTCCAACCCAAAAATTTTGAAGTCAAGCTGAGATAACATAGTATAACGGCGCGACAAAGCATCAGCAATAATATTATCTTTACCCTTTTTGTGTTTGATAACATAAGGAAAAGATTCAATAAATTCAACCCACTTGGCATGGCGACGATTCAGTTTTGCTTGACTACGAATATGCTTCAAAGATTCATGATCAGAATGTATAACAAATTCTTTAGGCCATAAATAATGTTGCCAAGTTTCTAATGTCCGAACCAGCGCATATAATTCTTTATCATAAGTAGAATAGTTCAGACTAGGCCCACTCAATTTTTCACTAAAATATGCTACAGGTTTGCCCTCTTGTAATAACACACCTCCCAAACCAATGCCACTAGCATCACATTCAAGTTCAAACGTCTTATTAAAATCAGGAAGTTGGAGTAATGGAGCATGTGTTAACTTATCTTTCAGTATCATGAAGGCCTCTTGTTGTGCATCGCCCCAAACAAAGGGCACATCCTTCTTTGTGAGCTCATTCAATGACGCAGCAATAGAACCAAAATCTTTGACAAAGCGCCTATAAAACCCAGCAAGACCAAGAAAACTCCTTACTTGGGTGACCGTCTTGGGCTGTGGCCAATTATCAATAGCTTCAATCTTGGCTGGATCAACTTCAATTCCCTGTTCTGTAACAACATAACCAAGAAAAGCAACTCTATTTGTGCAGAAGGTGCACTTCTCAAGATTACCATACAAACGTGCATCACGTAAAGCATTGAAAACAGCACGTAAATGATCCAAATGGTCCTCTAAAGATTTGCTATATATGAGAATGTCATCAAAATATACCACCACAAAACGACCAATAAAAGCACGGAAAACTTCGTTCATCAGTCTCATAAAGGTACTAGGTGCATTAGTTAAACCAAACGGCATTACTAACCACTCATATAAACCGAACTTAGTTTTAAAAGCTGTTTTCCATTCATCTCCTAATTGCATACGAATTTGGTGGTAACCACTACGCAAATCAACTTTAGAGAACATAATAGAACCACTCAACTCATCTAGCATGTCATCCAAACGAGGTATAGGGTGACGATATCGAATGGTAATATTATTAATAGCACGACAATCAGTACACATGCGCGAAGAACCATCTTTCTTAGGTACTAAAATAATAGGAACAGCGCATGGACTAAGAGACTCACGAATATAACCTTTGTCCAATAAACTCTGGATCTGTCGTTGTATCTCTTTTGTTTCTTCAGGATTGGTGCGATATGGCGCACGGTTGGGCAGCGAAGCTCCTGGAATCAAATCAATTTGGTGTTCTATTCCACGAATAGGTGGAAGTCCAGGTGGAACATCTTGTGGAAAAACATCCATGTATTCCTGCAAAAGGTTAGCAACCGCAGGTGGCAAAGAAGGAGGCATATCCTCAAATGAAAACAGTACTTCTTTGCAAATAATAGCATAGCATGGAGTAATATTGACATCAATTTCAGCAAGATCAGATTTGCTAGCAAGTAAACAAGGATTCTTCAAACGAATTTCAGTAGCATGGTTAGAATCAGATTTAGAAGAATGCTTAGGTGGTACAAAATCTGCAGCAATAATCTGATTCTCACTCTTATGTTTGTCCTCATTTTTTAATCTACTAGCTCTAGCAAGATCATCTTTCAAAATTTGTTCCGGAGTCATGGGTTTAAGTCCAATTTTCTTGCCAGCATGTGTAAGAGAATACTGATTTGTTTTACCATTATGTACAGATTCTCTATCAAATTGCCATGGTCTACCAAGTAACAAAGAACAAGCTTGCATAGGTACAACATCACAATCAACAAAATCTGAATAAGTACCAATAGTAAAATGCACGCGTGCAGTTCTTGTTACCTTGAGCTTACGGGAGCTCTCAAACCATTGAATGTAATATGGATGAGGTCGTTGTCGTGTGGGCAGAGCAAGCTTCTCCACCATGTCAATACTAGCCAGATTGTTACAACTCCCTCCATCAATGATGATCCGGATAGCTCTCTCCTTAACAACGCCTCTTGTTTGAAACAAGTTGTGGCGTTGATCATGCTCAGCCTTGCTCAATTGCACACTCAAGACACGTTGTGCAACTAAGCTCTTGTATTGATCAGCAGTTTCAGCTCCCATTACCTCCATCTCCTTGTCAGAATCAGAATTGGCACCATCACGTGCAGCAATAAGTGCCAATGTATCATCATCAAAATCACTTGCAGAGTCATATTCGCCATCTTCAAGTACCACCATCACACGTTTGGTTCTGCATTCTTTTTCAATGTGACCAAACCCAAAACACTTGCGACATTGAATATCGCGAGTCTTCCCCGTGGAGGCCATGGAAGAAGAACTCCGTGTCGGACCAGCAGATGGTGATGGAGCAGGAGCAGGAGCAGGTGGCGTTCTTGACGTCGGCGTGGTATACCTGGAGGTGGAAGGACCTGGTGCATCCCCACGAGAAGGTGGAGCTGATTGGCGCGCAGACCATGAAGAAGTACGACCTGCAGAATTATTAGGTCTTCTCCATGATGGTTGACGATCCTGCACTTCAAGTTCAGCTTTGCAAGCAAGGTGAAATAAACGAGTAATAGTATTGTACTCCTTGTAGTCTAAAATATGCTGAATCTCCTTATTTAAACCACCAAAGAAACGTGCAAGCATAGCTTCATTATCCTCTACAATACCACAACGAATCATGCCCGTTTGTAACTCTTGATAATACTCTTGTACAGAATTTTTGCCTTGTTCTAAACGAGTTAATTTTTTAAGCAAGTCTCGTTGATAATGTGGAGGTACAAAACGAGTACGCATGGCATGTTTTAGACCAAGCCAAGTAGCAGGAATATTAGCATGATTGACTCGACAATATTCAGACCACCAGATAGAAGCAAAATCAGTAAATTCACATGTAGCAGCACTAACACGCAAATGCTCAGGGTAGCGTAAACATGCAAAACGTTGCTCTACTTCTAATTCCCAAGTGAGATATGCATCAGGATTATATCTACCCTCAAATGGCGGAATATTTAATTTTAGCTTAGCCACATGGTCATCATCACGTACCGGACGCGGAGGTGGACGAGCGTTGCGGTTGTATTGCCGCGGACGGCCAGGTGCAGGTTGTTGGACCTCGTCCTCGTCGAGCTCGTTTTCATCTTCGAACTCGTTTTCCCCCTCGTCAGCAGCATATCCGTCCTGGGTGGCCGCCTCCGTAGCGGCCGCAGCAGCTGCCGCAGCTGTAAGAGGAACGCGGCGAGCACGTGGTACAGGGACGGCCGGCCGTGGCAGTGGTGGTAAACGGGCCAGGACTTCCTGGAACCGGGCATCGAGCTTGGTGTTGAAGGATGCTTCAAGACCAGCCATCTTGTCCATCGCATCAGAAAGCTTGGAATCAACATCACCCAAGCGTGTGTCCACATCTTGTGCACGCCCCACCAACAGCCGTGTGAAGTGGGCATGCAACTCTGCACTAGTCATCTTCTCTGGATCAACATCATCCTTCGGGGTTCCTGTCATGGTTAGCGTGGAAGCAAGCACAAATATATATACCTATGCACTACGGAATATGGTGGGATCACGCGTAATCCGTCAAGCGGTATACAAAGCTCTTACAAGTTCTTACCCAACAGGAGGAAGGTGATATGCAACCAGCAAAGAACAGCGACTCCCAAAATTGCACAAGCGATTACCAGGTGTCGATACAAAGCACGTGCAGAAATATGTGGAGCTGTAGGAAGGCTTATATGGTAGCAAAAATACAGCAAATGTCAAAACAGCAATGCAATGTTGAAAGAATGCTCAACCACGGTACTGTGCTGGTCCTAGGCTATACCAAGCTAGAGACGCGAGCCGAGAACACTAAGGAAGTCACGGCGCGGCCCCACAAGCAGAAAGGAACAGCTCCCAAGCAAAATATAAGTGAAGATCTGCAGGAATTGTCAGGTCTGAAACTTCGGAGGGCAAAAACTCAGCCTTCCCGGCCTTTTTTGGGAGTTCTGGGTGTCGCACAACGACGTAGTCGTTGTGGTCACGTAGATCTTTTCGCTACGAACATTTTGAGTACTCGCACGTCGAAAACCGAGTTCGTATGCAAAAGTTATGACCAGTTGAAATTTGCTGTCGAAAACCATCAAAAAACTGACGGAACTGTCAAAATTCAGACTGAATTCGGAATGCACTAGTAGGAACGGGTCAACCCGACTTGGATGCGGAGTTGACTTTTTTTTTTTTTTTTTTTTTTTTCTTCCTCCTCTTGACTGGCGACCGAAACCTAACTCACGGACTCTGAAAAAGGTACGGATGAAATTGGGAAGAACGAACAAGAACTTATGTGAAGGCGGTGGCGGAAGTATATGGCGTGGTGGTGGAAGGATATGGCGGAGCAGTGGTGCAAGCGTGCGGCGGCGGCGGGACTAAGGTGAATCGAACTCGAAACTCTAAAGGAACAGACACTAAGACCAGCAACTCGACACGCGGATGCAGACACAAATTCAACGATGCAAACTGAAAAGACAATGCAAAGGCTCGGATGGTTTATGGGACGAGATGATCTAACCCTAACTGTATTTTTTGGCTTTTTCGTGGTTTATAGGTATGAACACTGATGCAATCTAAACTACGAAAACAGTAAATCTCACCGAGCAACCTGAAATCTGATACCACTTGATAGGGCAAAGGTGTCCGATCTTTCGATGAGATCTTGATACGTCGATTTGGTGGGTGGAGTTTGTGCTTGACGATCCGACTACACGTGCGAAGCTCGTGCGCCAATGCAATCGCTAGGACAATCTCCGGGAGTTACTGATCTTGCGGGTGCACGATCAGCCTGACCAGCGAGGGTCTTAATTCCTACCTGAAATCGAGAACAAGTAAGAACTAATACAGCAATCAAGATATTGCGGATGAAAGATGTATGCTTTATTCAAAAGGTGGGATTCCGAATAGGCGGTCTTCTTCTGGGCGATTGGCCTCAAAAGTCGAGCTCGTAGTTGCAGCAAGGGCTAACTTTTAGTCTAATCAAAATCCGAGTTCTAATGACGGCTACGGGGGTATTTGAGGAGGAAAAGGTAGGGGTGCGACCAGCCATGGGTTGGGTGGTCGAACGGACCCCTAACAGGCCTTTTCTCCTCAAATTCGGACTCCTAAAAGTGGCTGTCTTATTTGCTGCGAAATTTACATGGGCCTGGCCCAAAAATAGAAGTGACGCAGCACCATATGTATTTATGGACGAAATTATGAAGTAGCTCTTTGTATATTTCGTCCAAGTCTTCATCCTTCATTATGGTGGCTTCAAAGTTCTGAAATCTCCACTCGTGGCGTCTTCTTCAATCCTCAAACGCATGCTGCCATCTCCATGCACGATCATGCTCCAATGCTTGTCCCTCTCATCCATGCTAGGTCCATCATTCCTAAGAGTAACAAACATATCTGATTTAGGCAGCATCATATTCTCATGTATGTGAGAAAGAGTTCCAAGAAACGAAAGTACCTGATAGTTAAGTTGCTTGGCACGAGCTCGAGTGATGGGTCCTTGTATGTGTTCCGCTGTAGGTACAGCGGGTGTATCAATAGATGGGATGTCCTCATCAAATAAGAACAATCATGCAAACTCCCCTGAAAGTACAACGATTTTAACTTTAAGAATAACAATGCTTATAAGCCAAACATAAGGAAAACTGAAGTGATGTGACTATAAACACTTCTCTATTCTTTTCTACTCAAACTTCAAGGTAAAGTTGCTACTGACCAAGCTAGGTTTGCCAAAACCAACTGAATCTACTCATGTTCCCAATATGATACCAATACCAATCAACAAGACTAGTCACATAAGAGAGATTGCAGACTAACATAAAGTGTGCGAAAAGTAAACAATAAAACTTCTCATTAATATTTAATTACCGCAACTCACACCAAGGGATACATAGATAACTAACTAAGGAGGATACTTCCAACTGCAAACTATTCTATACGATAACTTCTCTATTCATGATAAGACTCTACTTGAAAAGTAAATGAACTGAAGGTAATGATGTGATACCGCGGCACTCCCCCAAGCTTGGAACAAACCAAGGGGATGCCTATACCGATGACAAATTACTCCCTTGGCGGTGGCGGTGCAATCATGATTGGGGTGAGAAAATCCTCAAGCATCCTGCGAAGCCTATTGTTCTCCTCTCGAAGTATCTCCACCTCCATCCTAAGAGCTCGATATTTGTCGCAAAACTCATTGGTAACCCGAAGGGCTTCCACAGATGTAGGGTAGGAGCTGAGGTCGACAGCTGGCAGAATTGGTCCCTGCAGGTTATGAGAAAAGGCACATCCAGTGTTAATTGTTCCTACAAGAGTAGGTTCTCTTGTTCCTGAACCAGCGGTAAACTGTTCTTCCTTCGACTTCAGGTTTTGGTGATCATCCCCCGGAGGCGTCTTCTCCTTGTCACCGCTTGAAGAGGCCATGACTCCCCAAAGCTTAAGATCAACTCCTGACAGAAACAGCTCGAAACAAAACACGACGAGAAAACGATATACAGACCTCGGGGACTCCGGGGGGTTAAATAGGTGAAAATTATACATCGAAACGAGGTCACGGGAGGAAACCGGGACGGAAAAGAGTTCCGAGGCGTTCTCACACGGGGGTGGCGCGGCCAGGGGTGGGCCCGCGCCACCCGTGTGTGAGACCCACACGGACTTCTTTTTCTCCTCGTTTTCGTCTCGTGATTTTTCATATTTATTAAAAACAGCAAAAATATTAAAGGAAGAACTTTTCGCGAAACTTTTCTGACTAGAACTGTTACCTATTCGAAAGCGAACTCTGCAGGTTCCTGCAGTTTGTCTTGGATGTAATCTTCCGGAGAAATTGTTTCAATAACATCAACATCTTCATTATAAGAATCTCCAGAAATATAATGTTTGAGTCTTTGCCCATTCACCACTTGTGTAGAATCATCTTTCAATGAAGCAATCTTAATAGCACCTGAGCGGTACACTTCCACAATAACATATGGTCCTTCCCATTTAGAAAGTAATTTACCTGCAAAAAATCTGAGACGAGACCTATACAAAAGAACTTTCTCACCAACATGGAACTCTCTCTTAAGAATTCTCTTATCATGCCATTGCTTGACTTTCTCTTTGAAAAGTCTGGCATTCTCATACGCTTCATTTCTCCACTCATCTAGAGAACTCAAATCTAACAACCTCTTCTTACCGGCTAGTTTAAAATCTTTATTAAGCTCTCTCACTGCCCAAAAAGCTTTGTGTTCTAATTCTAAGGGCAAGTGACATGCTTTTCCATAAACCATCTTATAAGGAGACATACCCATGGGATTCTTATAAGCAGTTCTATAAGCCCATAAAGCGTCATTTAACTTACTAGCCCAGTTTTTCCTAGATCTACTAACAGTCTTCTGCAAAATAGACTTAATCTCTCTATTTGAAAGCTCTACCTGCCCACTAGTTTGGGGATGATAAGCAGAAGCAATTCTATGATTGACATCATACTTAGCAAGAGTCTTTCTAAAACTACCGTGAATAAAATGAGAACCTCCGTCAGTCATAAGATATCTAGGCACTCCGAACCTAGGAAAAATAACATCCTTAAGCATTTTTAACGAAGTCTCACCATCGGCACTCTTTGTAGGTATGGCCTCTACCCATTTAGTAACATAATCCACAGCAACAAGTATATGGGTATAGCCTTTTGAAGGAGGAAAAGGACCCATAAAGTCAAATCCCCAACAATCAAACGGTTCGATAACAAGAGTGTAATTCATAGGCATTTCATTGCGTCTAGAAATATTACCAACTCTTTGACATTCATCGCAAGATAAAACGTACCTTCTGGCATCCTTAAAGAGGGTTGGCTAATAAAAACCTGATTGTAGAACCTTTTGTGCGGTTCTATCTCCAGCATGATGCCCTCCATAAGCACTGCTATGACATTTTCTTAATATCTCTTGTTGCTCATATTCCGGTACGCATCTTCTCATAATACCATCAACTCCTTCTTTATATAAATGTGGGTCATCCCAAAAATAATGCCTCAAATCATAGAAGAATTTTCTTCTTTGCTGAGCTGTAAAGGTCGGAGGCAAATACTTGGAAACAATAAAGTTAGCATAATCAGCATACCAAGGAAGGTCTCGTGAAGTTACATTAATTGCAGCCAACTGTTCATTCGGAAAACTATCATTAACAGGAATAGGATCAAAAGAAATATTTTCCAATCTAGACAAATTGTCAGCCACAGGATTTTCAGCACCTTTCCTATCTACGATATGCAAATCAAACTCTTGTAAAAGCAACACCCATCTAATAAGCCTAGGCTTAGCATCCTTCTTAGTCATAAGATATCTAATAGCAGCGTGATCAGTATGAATAGTTACTTTAGAATCAACAATATAAGATCTAAACTTATCACATGCAAAAACAACAGCAAGAAACTCCTTCTCAGTAGTAGCATAATTCTTCTGAGCAGCATCAAGAGTCTTACTAGCATAATGAATAACGTTCAACTTATTATCTATGCGTTGTCCAAGAACAGCACCAACAGCAAAATCACTAGCATCACACATAATTTCAAAAGGTAAATTCCAATCAGGTGGTTGAACAATAGGAGCAGTAGTTAAAGCCTTCTTAAGAGTTTCAAAAGCTTCCTTACAATCATCATCAAAGACAAACGGTACATCCTTTTGAAGAAGATTGGTAAGAGGCTTTGAAATCTTAGAGAAATCTTTAATAAACCTCCTATAGAAACCAGCATGACCAAGAACACTACGAATACCTTTAACATCTCTTGGACATGGCATTTTCTCAATTGCCTCCACTTTTGCTCTGTCAACTTCAATACCTCTTTCAGAGATTTTATGTCCAAGGACAATTCCTTCATTCACCATAAAGTGGCATTTCTCCCAATTAAGAACAAGGTTAGTTTCTTCGCACCTCTGCAAAACTTTATCAAGGTTGTGCAAACAATTATCAAAAGAAGTTCCATAGACGGAGAAATCGTCCATGAAGACCTCCACAATTTCTTCACAAAAACCATGAAAAATAGCAGACATACATCTTTGAAAAGTAGCAGGAGCATTGCATAAACCAAAAGGCATACGCCTATAAGCATAAGTTCCATAAGGACAAGTAAAAGTGGTTTTCTCTTGATCATCTTTCTTAACAGCAATTTGAGAGAAACCAGAATAACCATCAAGGAAACAAAAATGAGTCTTCTTAGACAACCTTTCTAGCATTTGATCTATAAACGGTAAAGGGTAATGATCTTTCTTAGTAACTTTGTTTACCTTCCTATAATCAATGCACATTCTATAACCAACAACTACCCTTTGAGGAATAAGCTCGTTATTCTCATTAGGTACAACAGTCATACCTCCTTTCTTGGGAACACAATGAACAGGACTAACCCATCTACTATCAGCAATAGGATAAATAATACCAGCATCTAGGAGTTTTAATACCTCGTTTCTTACCACATCCTTCATCTTAGGAATTAGGCGACGTTGATGCTCTACAACTGGCTTTGCGTCTTTCTCCATATTAATGGCATGCTGACATAAAGTAGGAGAAATCCCTTTTAAATCATCAAGAGTATATCCCATAGCTCCTCGATGTTTCCTCAATATCTCCAATAATCTTTCTTCTTCCTTTCCTGAAAGTTTAGAACTAATAATAAGAGGATATATTTTCTTATCATCAATATAAGCATATTTGAGGTCATCAGGTAAAGGTTTTAATTCAAACACAGGATCTTCTCTAGGTGGCAAAGTGGTACCCAGATCCTCCACAGGTAGATTATGATTGAGTAATGGTGGTTGACGAAGAAGAATATCGTCAATCTCTTCTCTTTCCTTGCTAAAAACATCACTTTCGTGATCTTCCATGAATTGCTGCAAGGCATTATTAGGGGCAAGAGCAATAGAAGCAAGCTGCTCAACTCGAAAATTTTCATTAGGCGTGTCATTTTCATAAGAAGTCTTAGCAAACTTGGAAAAATTAAACTCATAAGACTCTCCATTAAACTTAGTAAAAATTTTCTCTTTCTTACAATCTATTATGGCGCCACAAGTGTTCAAAAAGGGTCTACCAAAAATAATAGGACAAGTTTCACTAGCCTCCTTACCAAGTACTAGAAAATCAGTAGGGTACTTAGTCTTACCACATAGAACTTCCACATCTCGAACAATACCAAGAGGCCAAACGGTCTCTCTGTTAGCAAGCTGAACAACCACATCAATATCTTCAAGTTCACAAGCGCCAATCTCGTGCATAATTTCTTTATAAAGCTCTAAGGGAATAGCACTTGCACTAGCACCAATATCACATAATCCATAATAGCAATGATCTCCAATCCTGACAGAAATAACAGGAACACTTGCTTTCCTATGCTTTTTAGGATGCGAGAGAATGTTAGAAGCATCTTCACAAAAAAGAATATATTCATCTCCTACATCTTTAGTAACAAGATCTTTCAATATAGCAACAGGAGATTTAATAGTAATTTGCTCATCAGGCTCTGCAGCTTTCTTAGTACTTTTATTAGACACACTTACCAAAGTAGAGTACTTCTTTACCTTAGCAGGGAAAGGTGTCTTCTCAATATAAGGTTCAGGAATGATGCTATCAACCGTGCAAACTTCTGTAGCTGCAGCAGGTATATAACTAATAGAATCTTTGTAAGGTGCATGATATTTGTTCCAATCTTTCTTTGGAACATCAATATAAGAGGCAAAAGCCTTAAGACAATTAGCAAGTATTTGGGAATCAAGACCATAAGCAGCGCTAACACTATGAAAGTCATCAGTTCCCATAAAAGATTTAATGCATTCATAATCATAGTTTATACCTGACTTCCTACCTTTGTCGTTTTCCCAACCTTCAGCATTCTCTTTTATACGGTCAAGAAGTTTCCACTTGGCATCTTCTTTCATATGAGTAAATGATCCAAAACAAGAAGCATCCAAATAATCCTTATCAGGAAGAGTGAGCCGCGCATAAAAATTATCAATAACAATATTATTGGGGAGCTCATGAATGGGGCATTTGAGCATTAGTAACTTCAATCTCCCCCACGCTTGGGCAATACTCTCTCCATCATGAGGCCAAAAATTATATATCTTGTTACGGTCTTTATGAATTTCACTTGGAGGATAAAACTTGGAATAAAAAAAAGGCACAATATCCTCCCATGCCATAGATGAACCATCTTGGAGTAGTCGATACCACTCTTCAGCTCTGCCTTTCAATGATATAGAGAATAATTTCTTCTTGACCTGGCTTGGTGAAATACCTGCACACCTGAACAACTCGCATAATTCATGTATAAACAATAAGTGATCACCCGGATGGACAGTTCCATCTCCTGAATAGCAGTTATCCATAATACGCCCAACAATTTTCATAGGTATTTTAAAAGGATCAATTTCAGCAGGCGGTGGCGATGGTGGTTCCTCTGCATGTGCAGCAGCAGCAGTAGTAGTAGGTGTGTTTCCAAATAGGGAACCAAATGGAGAATTCTCCATAGCAGAATAAAAATAAAAGACAAAATAAAACAATACTCACAGTGACGGTTACCTTTTCCAATTCCACTCTTCAATAGCGCTACACTCCCCGGCAACGGCGCCAGAAAATAGTCTTGATGACCCACAAGTATAGGGGGTGTATCATAGTACTTTCGATAAATAAGAGTGTCGAACCCAACGAGGAGCAGAAGGTGTTGATGAGCAGTTTTGATCAAGGAATCACTGTAAATACTAGCAAACAGGTTTTCAGGAGTATTTGGTAATACGAGTAAATAAAGTGCGAGTAAATAAAAGATAGTAGTAACAATTGCAGCAAGTGGCCCAATCCTTTATTCAGCAAAGGACAAGCCGGTTGTATTCTTATAATAACCAAACGTTCTCGAGGACACACGGGAGGTTTCTGTCAAGAGCTTTCGCTTCATAGAGCCAATAGTATTTATTGATTTGGTAAGTGTTATGGGGGTGAACCTGTGCTAGCGCACTACCCTTACTAGGATAAATACACACTTGTGATTATACACCTTGCAAGCATCTGCAAATACAAGTAAGTAATTAAGATAAATCTAACCACAGCCTTAAACTCTAGGATCCTACGCTCCCTGGTGCAATGGTTTCCCAATGGAGGTCTAGGTTTCTGTCACTCCGGCAGCAGCTCCTCCAATGATCATCAAACATGTGAAAACAAAGGAAATAACATAAGTATCATATCTAAATGTGAAATATATCGATGAATAACAGTAAATTATGATACAAAATAGTGATGCAAATTGGACGTATCAGGGCACAGACTGGTTCTGAGGTCGAGCGCCAACCAAGGCAGCGATCAAATTTTTTTTTTGTTTTTTTTTTTGCTTTTGACTTGTTTCCGATCGAATCTGCTGATTGCCTCGATCAAGTACTTCTTGTGAAGAACAACGTGCACAGCCAACAGTTCAGGGAAGAAGAAGGAGATCAAAGAGGGATCAAACGAAGACGAAAACTGAAACAAAGATGCAGAAAAGAACGGGGATCCTAGACTCCTACAAATTTGATGAAAAGATACGCGAAAAGACGATCAGCGCCTAAAACAAGTAACTCGATGCAATCTAGGCTATGGCAAAACTAAGAACACTAATTTTTTTGTAGGCTTTTTCTGGATAGGACAAAATCAAAAACGAATTTACGGGGATGGATTGCTCACCGAGTAAACTCTGGAAATCTGATACCAAGATGATCAGGGGTTGCCCGATCTTCTCAGTGAGCCGATGTAGATGGATGATAACTTGGTAGATAATCTGTGAGACGCACACGAACTCTCCGGCTGTTCCCCCGTTGCCAATGCAACAGATCGTCAACCCTATGGATATTCGAGACACCACACACCTGCGCACGTAGTCTAAAACAACACAAGGGGGCGCCCCAGGGGTACTTAAAGGGGTCGGGGCGACCTGGGCAAAGACCTGGCCCAAAACCAACCTGTTTTGGGCCCAAACGGACTCGGTTCGACTCAAACTGGTACATACCGACCCATACATGGGTTCGGCCTATTTTGGCACGCAGGCCATGAGTGTAGCGCGCCTTAGACTCATAGACATCGCGTCGAAGGCTGTCCCAGCGTGCCATCTCATGCTCTCTCTCATGTAGACTTGATGCTCTGGTGATCTCCGGGTGCGCCTGCCTCCCTCTCCTCCCTCGCGCACTTGATCTTCAAGTCTTGCTCTTCTCGCTGCGACGCGTCTCCTCCTCGTGCAATGCTTGTGTTATCAACAAACCTAATCATACATAGATGCATAGACTTAGGTAGTATAAAGCTCTCATTAAATAAAACATCAGGTTCAATTAAGAGTGAGTTCACCTGTTGTTCCAATAGCTTTGCACGTGCTCTTGTAATTGGTCCAATCCTAATCTCGTTGGACTTCTTCGCAGCAACATCTTCATCAACAATAGGAGCAGGAGATAATGGTGGTGTAATAGGGATGTCCTCATCACCCACCAAATCGACATATCAAGATCTCATCGAAAGATCGGACACCTTTGCCCTATCACCAGGTCCCACAATGCACTCCACAGATCGAAAGCCCTTAAACATGGGCATTGCCGCGGTAGACCCTCGTCAATTGGCGCCGACCATGGGGACGACAGGATCTGGATCTACGGATTCGCCGGCTCCATCACCAACCACCGCCAAGATCGACATCGACACCATTGTCGGCATCGCTGCGCCAATCAACGTCGACACCAGCGCCAAGATCGACATCGACACCATCGTCGGCATTGCTGCGCCGATCAATGTCGACACGAGCGCCAAGATCGACATCGACACCATCGCCGGCATCGCTGCGCCGGCCGTCGTCGACACCAACCCGACGGAACCAGAGGTCGATGTCGTAGAATCGGCCGTCATCGACAGCGCTTCACAAAGCATCGCCAACCTCACTCCGGTCGTGAACATCATCGAACCCACTTCAGGCACGATAGGAGCGGTGCCCGGAGGCTACGACATGGCCTTCGGACTGTTCAACTTCCATGTGGACAGTGACGGGGCGATGGAGCTAATCTCCATCGGCGATTCGGCCCCGCTCGCGGCCGAAACAATAGCACCGCCAGCCGTTGGGGGCAAACCCCCGACAAACACGCTACTGGCGCCATCGGAGGAGGAACCGAAGCTGAGAACTTCGACCCCGTCAGTCGGGTCAAACGATCTTGAAGATCCACCTCCATCCCCAACCACCGCATACTGTGTCAACTGCAAGCATACCACTACGTGGGCGCCGAATATTTCTCATCTCATGAGATCGCCGGCTGTGAAGATCCTCGGGGGGGGGGGGGGCACGGCAGCTATCTACCCGACAATATCCGAGTGCGAGCGGGCTCTCAATGCCCTCGCGCTCCGTACTGCGCCATATGATCCCGACTACGTCGAAGGGTTATACTCGGACTACACATGCTCAGACGACGATGATGACGTCTACCCTGAAGCTAAGGGGAAAATCGGCACCTCATCAAGCTCCTGCTCACCAAGCGAATCTGCCACATCAAGCGACGGCTACGCGGCCGATTACGATTCTGACTTCATGATCGAGGTCGGACCCTACGTCGAAAACGATGACGTTTATCCTCCAGCGCTGGGTGAAATCAGTGATGATTCGACCCCGTGGTTCAGAGGCCACTACATGATGGCATCGCACGATGACGGGAACGAGAACAGAGCCAACGACGGCCGAAACCGGATGAACAGTGGCCGTCAGGTGGTCATGCACGATCAGATTCGGCTCGCAAGAAGGGTTTACGTGGGCGAGGCGAATTTTGGTCCCAATCCAAGCCCAAGCGATATGGCTGCGCTCCGATTCGTCGTCCAGGAGCAAAAAGACCAGATCAGCGCTGATAGGCAAATACTGGAACGACGAAGAAAAGAGGCCGATGCGTCCAGCAGAAGACGGGCCAAAAGATCGTCCCACTACTCATCAAGCGTCCAACATAGGTCAAGGTCACGCACCCAGCCCAGGGCCGATATGCACAATATCACCCGAAATCTGGAGGCAGAGTTCAACGAGGCTGAACTGATGCCCAAGACCAAGGAAGCGGCAATCATGGCCGCGGCAGCATACATTGCTGCAAACGCATCCAACGACGATGAGCACATGAGGCACCTGCAAAATCTAGCACTCGAAGGGGTAAGGGTGCTTCAAGGCACGCTCGGCTTAGGACACGACGCGACAGCAAGGAGAACCGCCCCACCGGCGGAGCAAGCTAGGCACCCAGTAGCGGTGCCAGACGCGGTGCCTAAAACATAGGTGGTTGAACCCATCAATGGGGAGCTTCGGCATGGTCTGGCCCAAAACAGAGTCGACCAAGGGCGAGCGTGACGCGAGGCGCGCTGCTTCGAGGAAGAACGTGATACGGAAACGTTCGGCGGCGCTCACGACGGACTCTGTGGGGTAGAATGCTTTAGCCTCTTAATCCGTTCCACACCGCTGCCGAAGGGAATCAAACTCAGCGACGGTGTAATCAAGTTCAACGGGCAGCAGGACCCTCAAATTTCGCTCGATGACTTTGTAACCGCTGTCAAAATCAGCGGCGGATCCAGGGACAACGCCCTCCAGTTGTTGTCGCTGCACTTGAAGGACAATGCAAGGGCATGGCTGAACAATCTTGCCCCAGATAGCATCTGCTCTTGGGAGGAGTTCCGACAAGCGTTCATTGCCAACTTTCGGGGTACTTCACGCTGACCTACGTCGTTCAAAGAGTTGCGCTTGTGCATGCAGAGGACCGGAGAAAACCTGAGGTCATACATCTCGCGATGGATCAGCCTCCGCAACACGACGGAAAATATTTCGCCCGAAAGAGCTATCGATGCTTTTCGGGACGGTCTCTTCTGACGCGACTTCAAGGAGGAGCTTGGACGCAGCAAGCCAAAGACCGTCGACCACCTCATGAGCTTGGCGAACGAATGGGCCGATGGCAAAGATTCCATCGCAGCACCTAGAAGCCGTCACCGATCAGCGGAGCGCGACGTCGACGCAAAAGACCAGTTCCATTCCGGTTCCTGAAAGAAAGGCCGTCAGAACCGTTACGACGACGCGGAGAACACAGACATGATAGCAGCAGGCTACATACACGAAGACCGTGATGACAATTGTGACTTACCGCGACGAGGGAACAATTACTGTTAGCAGAAGCGCTAGCCGTGATTCGAAGCCAAGAACAGAGTGGTGTCAACGATGCGATCGGCCACAACTGTCAGCAGAAGAGATGCTCGATGGAGGGTGATAAGGATCACGCCGGTGATCCTATGAGTTTTGTCCCGATCTTTCACAGCGAGTCTACCCGGATAGTAATCTTCCAATAACGCAAAGAACGTCACCTGAAGACGAGGACGAATCCAGCAAGCAACGTGATGATGAACACCACGCCTCAAACCAAAGCACGACAATCCTTGATGAACACAAGAACCTCCGCAGCAACTTTATTCGATAAACGGCATCGCCGTCCCCAGAGGGATGCTTCACAAAGAAACACAACACGATAGTTTGTAAACTAAAATTCTGAACCCCCTAAACCCTAGACTGCTGGCCTCCTTATATAGATGGCCAGAAAACTGTTGGGCTTGGACAGGCCCAAACCCAAAACACACAATAAAACCTAGGTGGCCCACAACTAGACCTAGCTACGAAATAACATAGGCATGAATATAAATTGCTGACACAACCTTAGACTAATTATTACATATCGTAGGTCGTCCTGGCGTGCCAATATGCAACGAGCTTCCCTCATCTTGGTGGAGTCCTGAAATTGGGTTTCACCTCCTCCGTCGTGCCCATATCAGAGGGTGCACAAGGCACACTTACCTCGATAAAGACGGCATCCGAAGACCCGCACATCTCCTCATCGAGTGCAGGGAATTCCTTCGTCTCAGTCGAGCACTCCAAGAAAGGATGCAAACCGAGCAACCAGTGGCCGGCGCGGTAGCTTACAACGCTCGACCGCTGCCACCTTATCCGCCGGCGAATGTGGTCCAGCAGGGTCACCAAGCTGCTACAATCTAGCACGGCGAGCCACGGCAGCTAGCTGACAAGGAGGAGGCATTCCCGCCGCCATGAGGATTCGTGCCCATGATTCAGAGAGGGCGCCTGACGAACAAAGTCCAGCGGAAGCGCGCAAGGGAGGTGTTCCACGCTGAGCATGCACCACCTGCTATGCCTGAGTATCTGAACTGTTCTGAACATCCAATTGGTTTCGATCGGTCACCACGCCTTGGTCCTCGAGGCGCAGATAGGGGAATTTACCTCAAAGAAAGTATTCATGGATGGAGGGAGCAGTCTGAACCTGATCTATGCAGACACCTTGCGCAAAATCAAGATCCCGATGAACAATCTCTTGCCGACAGAGACATCTTTCCATGGAATAGTCCCCGGAAAGCCGACGTATCCATTAGGAGCAATACACTTGGATGTCATTTTTGGGACACCCTCGAACTTCAGGAAGGAGAAGATAGAGTTCGAGGTCGTCGATTGGCCTTCGCAGTACCACGCCATTCTCGAATGACCAGCGTTTGCCCGATTCATGGCAGTCCCGCACTATGCTTACCTCAAGCTGCGGATGCCCGCCAATCGAGGACCACTAATGATCAGCGGCAGCTTTGCCCGCTCCGAAAACTGTGACAAGGATTTCAACAGCATGTCCCAGACCTTTAGGGTGCACGAGGAGCTCTGATAAGGATCACGCCGGTGATCCTTGGAGTTTTGTCCCGATCTTTCACAGCGAGTCTACCCGGATAGTAATCTTCCAATAACGCAAAGAACGTCACCTGAAGACGAGGACGAATCCAGCAAGCAATGTGATGATGAACACCACACCTCAAACCAAAGCACGACAATCCTTGATGAACACAAGAACCTTCACAGCAATGTATTTGATAAACACGGCAGCGCCATTTCCCCGGAGGGATGATACATGGTGGAGCACACGATGGTTTTTGACTAAACAACTGAACTCCCTAAACCCTAGACTGCTGGCCTCCTTATATAGATGGCCAGAAAACTGTTGGGCTTGGACAGGCCCAAACCCAAAACACAAATAAAACTAAGTGGCCCATAACATGACCTAGCACACAGAAATAACATAAACAGGTATATAAGTGCTGACACAACCTTTGACTAAATTATCTCATATCGTAGGTCGTCCTGGCGTGCCAAACTGCAATGAGCTTCCCTCATCTTGGTGGAGTCCTAAAATTGGGCTTCACCTCCTCCTTCGTGCCCATATCAAGCTCCATCATATTCGGGAGGCCACTGTCATGGACATCGATCCACCGGCACAGCAGAACGCCCCAGAGCTCTCATTTGATGCCAGCAAAGACACTCGAGAGCACCAGATTCACCCGAAGGATCCAACCAAGATGGCGCAGGTGTCGAACTCCCTCTCTCCCGCATAGGAAAGCGCGCTCGTCGGGTTCCTCCGTGAGCACCGGAGGATGTTTGCCTGGTGTCCAGCAGATATGCCAGGCATCCCCAGGGAACTCGCCGAGCACGAGCTTAAAATCTTTCCAAACGCGAAACCGGTCAAGCAATCCATGCGCCGGTATAATCCGGAAAAGGCCAAGTCAATGGGCGAGGAAATCAATCGCCTTCTCGAGGCCAAGTTCATCAGAGAGATCAAGGAGGCCACATGGCTTTCGCCACCGGTCATGGTGGAAAAGAAGGACACCAAGATCTACAGGATGTGCATCAACTTCACGGCACTGAACAAGCATTGCCCGAAGGACTACTTTCCTCTTCCCCGAATCGATCAGATCATCGATTCTACGGCAGGGTGCGAGCGCCTTTCCTTCCTCGATGCATACTCTGGGTACAACCAGATACGGTTGAAAGTTGAAGACGAAGACAAAACAGCGTTTATCACCCCAGACGGGGTATACTGCTACATGACAATGCCCTTCGGGCTCAAGAACGCCGGAGCCACCTATCAACGGTGCATGCAGGCATGCCTGAAGGAACAGATTGACCACAACATCGAGGTCTACATCGACGACATTGTCATCAAGACGGCGAAAGCAGATAGTTTGCTTGACGACTTGCGAGAGACTTTCGCCAACCTTGACCGCTACAGCATCAAGCTTAACCCGAAGAAGTGCTCCTTCGGGGTGCCTACGGGTCAGTTGCTGGGCTACCTCATTTCTGAGAGAGGAATCGAAGGCAACCCAGAGAAGATTAAGGCCATTATCAATATACAACCGCCAAAGACATTTCGGCACGTCCAGCAGTTGACGGGTCGATTGGCAGCACTTAATCGCTTCATAAGCAAGCTTGGCAAAAAGGCTCTCCCCTTCTATCGGCTGCTCCAGAAGACAGATAACTTCAAGTGGCAAAAGAGGCGCAAGCTATGTTCGATGACCTCAAGCGTCGTCTCTCGACATCACCGGTCATGGTCACCCCCCGAGAAAAGGAGCCAATGTTGTTGTACATAGCAGCCACGAACCAGGTCGTCAGTTCGGTCCTTGTGGTCGAACGTGCAGAGGATGGCCAAGAACATGGAGTCCAAAGGCCAGTATACTATCTCAGTGAGGTCTTATCCCTGACCAAACAGTGGTACCCACACTATCAGAAGCTAGCTTACGCCATCTACATGATGGGGAAAAAACTGCCGCACTACTTCGAATGCCACTCCATCATAGTGGTGGCCTCGAATCCAGTTTCCAGCATCCTCAACAACCCAGACGCCACAGGGCGTGTGTCACTATGGGGAATCACGCTGGGACCCTGGGAGATCACGTACCAGTGCCAGTCGGCAAACAAGTCACAAGTCCTACCGGATTTCATAGCCGAATGGACAGAAGCTCAGATGCTCGAACTCCTAGACCTGTCGAATAGCTGGACCATATTCGTCGATGGGTCCAAGCGGGTTTCGGGGGCAGGAGCAGGAGTGGTCCTTGTATCACCGCAAGGGGACAGGATGCGCTACGTCCTTTGCATGCGCTTCTCGAACCCCTCAAACAACGAGGCAGAGTACGAAGCCGTCCTCCATGGTATGCACATGGCGAAAGCCTGTGGGGCCACCCGCATCAAGATCCATGGAGATTCGAACCTCATCGCCCAGCAAGTCATGAAGGAGTGCGACGCAACATGCGCAAACATGGTCGCATATCGCGCCATGTATGACAAGCTCGAAGGCGATTTTGAGGGGTGCGAGGTAACGCACATCGGCAGGGAAAGCAATGAAGAGGCAGACAACCTGGCCAACATTGGATCAAAGTGTCTCCCGATACCGCCAGGAGTTTTCTTTGAAGAGATATTCGAACGCTCTGTCAAGATCAAGCCAGTCATCGACCCGGCGTTAGCAACACGCTTGGAGGCTCAGCAGGGCAGCACCACCCTAGCAGCTGGAACAGAAGACCTCCCCAAAGACGCGGCCGCAGTCATGCTCGTCGAAGCGATCTGGACGAAACCATACCTGGCCTACCTGATGCGGGGCGAACTCCCAAAAGACCCCATCCATCGCCGATTGATCATGCGGTGCTCCAAGGCCTTCACGATAATCAATGGGGAGCTCTACAAGCGCAGCACCATGGGAGTACTGCAACGGTGCATAGCGCAAGAAGAAGGAATCACTCTTCTTCAAGAAATCCATGAAGGAACTTGTGGGCACCACGCTAGCAGTCGAACCCTCGTGGCTAAAGCTTTTTGATCAGGGTTCTACTGGCTCTCCACCCTCTACGACGCCAGGAACATCGTCCAGCATTGCAAAGCGTGCCAGATATTCGCCACCAAGCCTCACGCACCCGAATCGGAGCTGCATACCATCCCCGTTGCTTGGCCTTTCGCACAATGGGGCCTCGATCAAGTAGGGCCTCTCCCCAAATCATCCCGAGGAGGTCACACATACCTGCTAGTCGCAATGGACAAGTTCTCCAAGTGGAAAGAAGCTATTCCGTTCACCAACCAAGAGGCGACCACGACAGTCAAGTTCTTCGAGTCCATTGTCTACCGGTACGGCGTTCCAAATAGCATCATCACCGACAACGGCACCAACTTTACCTCGGGCGAATTCCAGGACTTCGCCAAAAACCTCGGCATCAAGCTCAAGTACGCCTCAGTTGCGCACCCCACGGCCAACGGCCAAGTCGAAAAGGCCAACGGACTCGTATGCGGAGGCCTGAAGAAGCGACTCCTTCGACCCCTCAAGCGCGCGGCGGGCGCCTGGGTCGAGGAACTACCTTCGGTCCTCTGGAGCTTACAGATGACGCCCAATTCTTCGATTGGCTACACGCCGTTCTTCCTGCTTTTCAGAGCAGAAGCAGTGCTAACTACGGATGTGCGCTACAGTGCACCCCGCTTGGTCGCCTATGTCGAGGAAGATGCAGACAAGGCGCTAGCAGACGCCCAAGACCTGCTAGACGAAGCTCGAGACATCGCCCTCATTCGTTCAGCGGTCTATCAACAAAGCCTTCGCAACTACCACAGCAGACGGGTCCGCGGACGCTCGTTCGAGCCGGGCAACCTCGTGCTTCGCCTCAAGCAGACAAGCACGTCGAAGCTGGAGCCGCCATGGGAAGGCCCATATCTCGTCCACGAGGTCATCCCAGGAGGGGCATATCGACTACGTAACCCCAAAACTGGGAAAGACGTAGAGAACCCGTGGAACGCCGCGCAACTGCGCCGCTTCTACCCTTAGCACACAAAGCTTTCTCCCCCATCCCCTCTACTATGTAATCAAGCGTTGGCAGCAGTCCGCGCCCAACATTGTGCCTTCGGCACCAAGCAATAAAGTTCAAGTTCCTCATTTTATGAGTCGACATTTGTGTATATCCATGCTCGGGGGCTTCGCCTTTCGACCCGTGCTTGAGGGCTTCGCCTTTTGACCCACGCTCGGGGGCTTCGCCTTTCGACCCACGCTCGGGGGCTTTCCCTTTTGACCCACGCTCGGGGGCTTCGCCTTCCGACTCACGCTCGGGGGCTTCGCCTTTCGACCCATGCTCGGGGGCTTCGCCTTTCGACCCACGCTTGGGGGCTTCGCCTTTCGACCCACGCTCGGGGACTTCGCCTTTCGACCCGCGCTCGGGGGCTTCGCCTTTCGACCTAAGCTCGGGGGCTTCGCCTTTCGACCCACGCCCGGGGGCTTCGCCTTTTGACCTATGCTCGGGGGCTTCGCCCTCCAACCTACGCTCGGGGGCTTCGCCCTCCAACCTACACTCAGGAGCTTCACGCTTCGACCAACACTCGAAGATTCTGTCCAGTGGTCAAGACAACCTTTAAAAAGATTCGCACAAAGTACATCGGAAAATCTCCAAAGATACATATACAAACGGAAAGCAAGCAGGATTCATGTATGCGGCCGAACCATTAAGCTACAACACCTTGGCTCGCCCTCTGGCGATCGCTCTCGGTCATGATTTGCCGGGCGATACAGTCGGCTATGTCCCTGCATGCCGCATAATGATTCTCCATGTCGAATCGGCCACTGGGTGTCTGCGGCAACCCTTTCAGGAGCTCCATATCCACCTCTAGATAGTGGGCATGCACGAAAGAGAGAGCCACGAGTGCTCCACATCGAAGATGCTCACGTACAAATCGGTATATAGCTTCTCTGTTCTCGAAGCGGCTGAGCAGCGCCGACAGACCGACAGGCTGATCGTTCAAAGGAAACATAACCTAATGCACTATCGCAAGGGCAGCGCGGCTGGATTTAGCTAAGGTAGAAGCCTGGGTGACCCGGTCCTAGAGCACGGTCAGCTTCCTAGCCTTTGCAGAATTGGCCTAGAAGTTGTCCGCGGTCAAATTCGCAAACGACCGAGCAGATCGAAGGTGCGCATCTACCCGACGGTCTTCAGACACCTTGTCGAGGCAAGCATCTACAGCCAACGAAATCAGAGAATCAGAACATATTGTCACAGAAGACTTTCTCATCTACGCAAGCATACTTACATTCCATAGCCTTGCCAAGATTCTCAATCTCGCCAAGGAGGAATTCTTCCGCATCCTTAGCTAGCGAAGCCTTGGACAGGGCGACGTCGACCTTGGCAGTCATGATCTTCAGCTGCGGTTGGGCATTTTTGAGCTGGTCACGCAATGACTGGATCAAGGAGAGTTCGCCAGCGGAAGGCGTTCTCCTATCAACGGCGCCAGAGGAACTAGCGGCTGTTTCATATGAAACAGGCCAGGCACCAGAAACCACGGACGAATCCTGCACAGGAGTTCTTCGATCATGCAAAGACATCGGCAATCAAACAGTAAAAAGGGATGCAAAAATATGAAGCGATGAATTTTACAATGAGTAACGTTCAAAAGTCAGACACAGCTTCGGAGGAGGAACTACATTATCCATTACATACAAGCACACACACATAAACTAGGACGAGCTACCGGCGGCCCTGCTGGAGGGCGCACCCGACGTACTGCGCTTGCGAGCCTTAGCAGCTGCCTTTTTTCATTCCTCTCTGCCAGAAAGCTCGTCATTTGGGCAGATAACTGACGGGCATGCTCAAAGACTATCTTGGGGGAGATGTCGCGCCCGTCCTTATCCTTCAGATATGTATGCGTGACCTTGTCGGCGTCGAAGGGAACCCCGTGCATAATCAGCATAGAGAAGACAGACTCGAATCCGATAGTTACCTGTCGGCGAACCGCAGCAACCAAAGGATCCTCGCCATCTTCTTTCACCACCAGAGCTTCAAGAATTCCGACCATTATGTTGCTGGTTGATTCCGGGACGGAGATATCGTGGACCCATTCCAAGGTCAACCGCACCTTCGCCAAAAGATCTCTCGCATCTTGGCAGAGGCGCTCGGTGCCGCCAATGCTCGACTCAAGCCCGGATGGTTCCTTCAGCGCCCCGGCATCGAATTTGGCAGCATCTTCATAAAGCAGCAAGATCCCCAATCAAAACTACAAGCGTTCAGTGGGAAACACTACAAATCAGTATGTTGAAGGCTTACCACGCAATGTTTCGACGGCGGCTTGGAGGCGCTTGTGTAGAGCTTGTTCTTTGGACTCAGCTTCCAGCCGACGCTGATCGGCGAGCTCTTGAGCCCTGGAAGATTCAGCTTTGAGCCGAGCAACTTCCTCGGTAAGCGCATCAACCTTCGATGCCAGCTCGGTCTTTTTGGCCGCTAGATCATCCAATTGAGCTTTTAGGGATGTCTTGTCGGTGGCTGCTTGAGATGCAATCCCTACCCATTCAAAGAGCACCACACTAAAAACCATGATAACGGTGGCCAGAAAAGAGACAGAAGAAAAGAGACATCACTCATGGCGAATATCCTCTAGCTGTTTTGCCAATTGGCTGTTGTCCTCCTCCAGAGCAAGGAAATCCCTGCATACCTTCGAAAGATCTCAGACAACGGGCTAAAATATGCATAGGAGATGAGAGCTCGAATAATCGTTCAGAGGGCAAGCCCAAGTGTAAACACTTCGACTCACCCTCGGGGGCTACTGATAGGCAATCATCGGAATTACAAGTCCAGGTTTTTCGAGGCTTACATGGCTTGTTGGACCGGAAGGTTCGCCAGAGGAAGAAACCAGAGGAAGAAACCAGAACAAGCTCGGGTTCGGTCCTCTTTTTCTTTGGGGGAGGTGGCGGCTTTGGGAGGTCATCCCCTGGCGCAGCATCTCCAGCCATCTTCTCCTGAGAGTCCGCGGTCTGCTCAAGAGCAGAGTTGTAGGGATGAAGCTCGAATTGTTCACGATCATGTAAGCTCACCGAAGTCTCCTCAGTCGAAGATCTAAAATAGGATAAGACGTCAGAAACATTACAATTACTCAAAGATGAAGTTATTACTACAAAAGGTTCTACAGAGGTACATACGAGGCATCGAGGCTGAATTTTGGGAGGGCCCTTTTCCCAGCTCGAGGAGGAGGTCGGCTGTCCAAGGGCTTGGCCAGAATCACGCCATCATCGTCGTCACCGGAAGAGAAGTGGGTGTCACCGGCATCTTTCGAATCTTCGACGACATCGGCATCCACGATCTGCTTCCTCTTCTTCGATGCTCGCGGAGGCACCGACGCGGCAGAAGTCGACTCGTCAGGGGCTTCGATGAAATCTCGCCCCGGGTATTCGCCTTCCTTGGGTTGAGGCGGATAACAACGGGCCACGTTGATAACCTGTGCAGTCATTGTACATCACTCCTTCGACCCAGATCAACGAGACTTGTAACATTGAACTAAGGCAAGGAGCGTACCTCAGTGCGAGGGAAGGCCTTGCTGAAGGCCACCGCGCCAAAGACTTTCGGCACGACATCTTTCTTCTTGATGTTGGTGACAGCGCGCACGCTGTCATCAATCTCGGCTTCGTGCAGCTCGTCGGGAGAGATCCGCATCGAATCCCGGTTGTCGGTGTAATCCCACATGCAATGGGCCCGAGCGGCGAGCGGTTGGATTCGACGCTCGATGAACGTTCGGATGAGCTGAACGCCTGAAAGCTCTTTCCTGGGCGTGGCTCGAAGTTTCTGGATCATCTCCATTAGGGGCTCGGTGGTCTTCAACTCTTCTTCAGAGAGCTCATGCCGCCAAGACACCCGAGGTCGAAGGACAGTAGTGGCTCAAAATTCTTCAAGCCCGATTGCTTCGCCATCGGAGGGTTTGTCCTTTGCATAGAACCACTTCGTTCGCCAGCCCTGATTGTTTTCGGGCGTGGGCAGATTGAAGTAGGGGACATCAGGGCGGACCTGGCAACCAAATCCGCCGGTCTAGAACCGCAGGGGCTGCCGGATCATAAAAATCCGGCGCCAAAGCGCCCAGTGGGGTTCGATCCCTAGGAAGCATTCACAGAGCGTGATAAAACACGCAATGTGGAGAATTGTGTTGTGGTTCAGATCATGAAGTTGAACCCCATACGTAAAAAGAAGGCCGCGAAGAAAGGGATGTGGGGGAAGCGATAACCCCCGCAACAGAAAAGCCAGGAAGATTACCCGGAAACCTGGAGGCGGCCGGGGAACGATCTCCGGGCCGGCGGCGAGCGATTCCGCCGGATCATTTTTGAGGAGGCCGATCTTCTCGGCGGCAGACATCTCCTTGCTCCCCATCTTGGTCGGCACCCAATTGCCAACGACGGAGGCGTCGATGTTCGCGGCCTTGGCTTTCTTGGCGGCGGTGCCGGTGGCAGCGCCGGCGGTGGATGAACCTCTCTTACCCATGAACACAATGCTCAGTGGTGGCTTGCAGGAGTGGGGATGAGAGTGGAGCATCGCAGAAGATGAGTGCGAGGAAGACGATGACAGCGGCGGAGTGGGGTGTATAGTTAACCTTTCCGCTGTCTTTATCTTGTTCCGGGAAAACCGTCAAGTCATCTTAGCCGTCCATCATGAAGGGGAAACGGCAAGACAGATCTGGCCGTCCACGTGTCAGCGCTACGGGAGCCACAACCTCCACTACGCACGGTAATTGAGGAGACCGGGAAACCTTTTTTCACCCAAACGTGGGACGTGCGGTCAAACACGGTCAACGGCCGGGATGCGTGGCCACTGGGCCCCAGCACGTCCGGTCTTGTCAAAGTCAGTCTGTGATAGCAGAAGATGGCGTGACAACTCGATAAATCCAGGCGTCATCACTGACGTCACGGCCCAAAGAGCGGTTTCTCGAGGGGTTGAGAGGTGGACTCAATCTCAGATCCTCGGCATTTTCGAGGTATGTGTCCTTTGGACTGGCTCTTTTGGAGTTGCTTTTGTCTCGAAGCTTTTCCGTCTGACCTTTTTGAAGGCGTTACTTTTCGAGAGGCTTTTTCCTCCTACTTTCGAGTCTTTAGAGTTTTTTGAGTGGTTCTCTTGCCATGACCGTTCGAACAGATTCCTATGTCTTTTTTGGTACCATTTTGGTGAGTTGAGGGGGGTTTTTCCTTCTCAAATCATCCGTCACGGGCCAGCAGAGCCTCCGAGCATTCCTCGATTGAGTACATCGATTCTCCCATGCCCTCATCTTTGGGCAGGATGTGTTGTTTCAGCTTTCGGCCAAAGTTCGGTAGTCTTTCGAATCACGACCTGGCTAGCAATGCCACTTTATCGCTCAAGTCATGATACAGCCAGCAGAGCTGTCAGTTTCACTCGAGTGATGACCTCGTCACTCCGCACGACCACTAATCGGGGGCTGCAGTTCCCAGGTCACTTTTAGCTCGGGGCCAGTCGTGCCACGTATATGATTCGGGGTGGCTTCGGCCCCACGAATTCAACTTCACATTTACATATGCACTGAAAGTTCGAAGGTAAGTCCACGGTTTGCAACACCAGATGGCCCGGTATTCATATCAAGCACGCTCTGCCGAGAAAATCTCCATACCTTCGGTATGAAGTTTGCACCGATGGACGCATCGGGTGCCTCACAATGAACTGGGCCTCGACCTGGTAAGTCCAACACGGCTCAGGTCGAGGTAGCGCCAGCCCACGCGGGTTCGAGTCAGGGGACTCAAATCTGAGTAAGCTAACCGAATGTTTTTGCGGCTATGCAATTAACTGAGACCCGACATGAGTCTCAGGCCGGTTATGCGTATCCCTCTCCAAACCCGACTTGGCACTTTTGAGGCTTAGAACGAGCGTCGCTTGAACTTTTCGCACCTGATAAGTGCATCATTCGAATATTCTCTGTACTTTTGTGGTTTCATAGGTCAGGCGAATGTATCGGGTGTAGTTAAGGAAGCTTTCGGGGTAGAGTCCCTGCCATAGTCTTCGGCTATACGAGGCACTCGGGGGCTACTGACAAAGGAATGACAAATAGGTCCCCGATATTCGCCTACCCGGTTTTCGGCCAAGGAGGGGTCTCCTTCGAAAGGTTATCGAGGCCCACGAAGGCATCGGTCTGGTGTGGCCCAAGAGCGATACTTGACGTGCAAGCAAGGCTTCAAGGAGTTCAAGTTGGACTAGTCTTTGTTTAGATTTTGTTTTTGAACCGATCCGATCTGTATTTGGTTTGAGGGACAATCCCGAGACCCAGTCTTCACCTATAAAAGGCTGGGAGGGAGGTCTCGAAACCCTAGACGCCTTTCACCACCACCTCACACTAGAGCGCTCGAAACCTTAGAGCTCTCTGTCTTAGGCTAGATGCAATCTACGCCATCGTTGTAACACCACCGCAAACACCACCCCATCAATACAAAGTTAGACAAGCAGGACGTAGGTCTTTACCCTACCAAGGGGGCCGAACCTGGGTAAAATCCCGTGTTCTTCTGCTTTTGTCTGATCGCCGTCGAGTTTGCCAGGTCCCACAATGTGCTCCATAGATCGAAAGCCCTTAAACATGGGCATTGCCTGGGTAGACCCTCGTCACCATATCTCTATTCCGAGCAGTAGAAGTAGTGGAACCAGAACCACTCATTGCAGGCTGCACCATGGACTTGGCAGCAGGTGCGCCTGACTTGGCAGTTGTGGGCGCCTTGGAACCTCCCACGCTTGTTGAATCTCATGTACCAATGGTAGGTTGTCCAGCTGATGATGTCCATGACAAAAAACGTGATCTAGTTGCAGTAGGGCGCGAAGATTTAGCTTCTCGGCCACTGAAGCTTCGGCCTCACGTGCCTGGTGCAGCAACTGAGCCATGTCATTGTACGGATGATAGCGAACAATGCGGCGAATCTGATATGTTAGTCTAGAAAGAAATCACTGCAAAGTCTGCTTTGCTGGTTGGCGCACCTTTGTGCGCTGCATAATCAGCTCCATCTCCTGATAGTACTCATCAACAGGCTTAAGTACTTGTTTCAGATTTGTCAACTTATCATAAAGGGACCGTGTATAATTGGGGGGCACAAAACAATGCCACATCTCTACCTTCATATCATGCCAAGTGACGATAGGTATCATGTTGTTGTCACGGTGTAGGCTGACAGCATTATCCCACCATGACATAGCATACTCATCAAATTCCGAGATGACCAAACAAATTTTTCTGTCATCCGTGCACTCATGCAGACACCATAAAGCCTCAATGCGCATCTCCCAGTTGAGGTACTCTTCTGCATCTTTGCCAAGAAATTTTGGAATTGTGAACTTGGGTCTGCCAAAAACATCGTCCTCCTGGGGCGCCCCTTGGCGAGGTCTCGTTAAGCCCAATGGATGGAAACCACGGCCGTGGTTAGCAACACCAAGACCTAGGCCCTAATTAACCTCATGAACAACTTCTTCATTGTCACCAATGGAATCTGCATCTGCATATTGGTGATTTTATGGCTTATACACACCGGTCAATCAAGTAACCATTGCCTCCAATCGAGCCATGGAAGCCTAAATATCAGTGAATTGTGTCTGGATGGTGTTGACCATGTTATCAGTGTGACCCAATTGAGTTTTCACTGCATCAATATCGCTATCAAGAGTGTTGGTTGAATGACCGATTGCTCGCTTCAAATGATTCTGAAGTGCCTCATACTCGTGCCAAGTGACCACTGTCTCTCCATCCTTTTTCTGCAAAACAGTTTCATCACTAGAAGACATGATTAGTGTGTTAGTGCAAAAAACAAAATAGGTGGTGGTGTCCTCTCACAACTCACTCCAAACTGAAAAAGACAATGAATCTTACCGTTCCAAAGTTAATTAGAGCAACTTACCACTCGCAGCAAAAACCACGTGCACGTGTGGGATCAAGCGAATACAGAGGGAAAGAAATATCACATGACAACAGGGATATATATAGTGGAGCTGTAGGTATGGAATCCTAAGTACACCGCCAATGAGTCCTAGTGTTGATCGTGTAAACAAAAACCCAAGGAAACACACACGTGGAGATGAACGTGGCAAAGCAACTATAATAACTGGAGATGTTGCAATGCACTCGACAGACGCTAGCGCAGGAAGAAGATTGCACACACGCACGGCAGAAGCATGCTAAGCACAAAAAGATAGTCTCGTATGGGTAAGCTCCTAACACAATGACGTAGATAGGCTATAGCCAGAGCTCTCAAAAACGTGTAGAAGGTACGCTATGTGGACACAGGAGTAGAAAGAAAAATGAAATGACACAGGAAAATCTACCGTGATAGGACTGGGCGTTGTAAAACTGTCATAAACTGTCGGAAGCCAGCTATACGGCGTAGGAAATGCGTTGACCTGGCAGAGACGTCGGCAAAAAAGTGTGTTGCGGTAGGACTTGGTGTCGGACAAGTGCCGGAAACTAATTTTTTTGATTTGGGTGCGGCGTGTACTGTTCACGTCCCCCTTGATTTTCTTTTTTTAACTAATCAAAAATGCCGAAGTTCCTGGGCCGGACCTGGCCCTGGAGGCCAGACAGGCTCCGTGATCTGGCGAGCCGAGAGGGTCGGGGCGCTGGCTCCTAGCGCTCGATGCCAGCTCTCCGCGTTGGAGCGCGACCGAGCGAGCGAGGCACCTGGGGCCAGACAGTCTTCGTCCTAGGGTGAGCTGGCGACATTGTTTAATTTTTGCTAGAGATTGATCGGATCAGCCTGGTGTTGTCCTCATGAAGAACAGAGCACGCACGGTCGCCATCACCAGAAACAAGATGAAGATCAACGAAACTCCAAACAAGATCGAAACGCCAAACAAAGGTGTAGAAAAGATCAAGGGTCCTAGACTCCTACAAAGTCGAAGAAAAGAGACGCAAACAGGATGATCACAAACTAAAACTCAAGAACAGTGCAATATAGGCTATGGCAAACTATGAACCCTAATTTTTTTGGCTTTTTCTGGATTGGAAATCAAACACAAACTAGACTACAAGATGGATTAATGGATTTCTCACCAAGGAAACCGTGGAATCTGATACCAAGATGAAAATGGGTGGCCCGATGTTCTCAGTGAATAGGTGATGATGGTGGTGGTGGCTTGATGAATATGAAGTTGGTGATGTGGAGATAACTCGTATGTAGCTGACGAACTCGTGGTTTCTCCCCTGTCGCCAGATGCAACAGATCTTTAGACCTATGGATATTCGCAACACCACACGTCTGCACAACAGCCATTCAACTACAGTGGTTTGAGAGCTACCAATTCCCAATGGAACGACAGATCTCACAGCAATTTCAGTAGTAGACCTTCAGAGCGCAACACACATGAAGGGGGTTGATAATCCTTAGCAAGGAATATCGGAAGTTCAGATGAGTGCTTGCAGCAATTCGGCTGAGCTAGGGTTTTAGGGTTTAACGTAGTCTGCCCTCTAATCTAGGGATTGTCTCTACTTAAGAGAGAGGCCAAGGAGGGTGCGGCCAGACCTAGGGCGGCCAGGGCTGGGCGCCGGTGGGCCTGGACCCTCTTCAACTTAACACCGGTTTGACTCAAACAATTCGATACAAACTGACCAATAGTGGCATCAGCCTTAGATGGCTCGCATGCCTATTGGTGTGCCTGCCTTGGTGGTTCTTCTCGCAACAGCAGGGGTGCCGGTGCGCCTTCTCATTCAAGCTTGGTCTCCTTCCTCCTTCTCCTCCCTCACGGCCTCTTACATGAACTCCTCTTCGGTCACCAAATGCATCAGGACTTAGACAGTATAAAGTTCTCATTCAAACCTAAGTATACATATACACCAAGACTTAGACAGTATAAAGTTCTCATTAATATATACATCAGGTTCAACTAGGAATAAATTCACCTGTTGTTCCTTTTTGATAATGGGCTTTTTATTACTTAAAAGTTTTAGTATTACACCTGGCCTCTGCATAACAAGATGCACACAGCCAACCACACACAGTCTGGGAATCAAAACTAACAATAAAAATAATAATAGACGAATTACATATTAGATTGAGAAAGTGTAAGACATCTATGGTGATGGAGGGCGAATCCGTAGATTATGCTGCCATCCGTGACGAGAAAAAAGGTCCCTCGCCGTATCCTCCAAACGCGTACACACCTCCGTAAAGAGGTCGTGAACCTCCACGCGATGAAGCTGCGACCATATATGCAGTGTCCCCGTACATCGATAGGTAACTTGCAAAAGAGACGAATCTTTGTTATTAAGAACTTTGGAATTCCTACATAGCCAAAGCGACCAAATTAATGCCATCGCTCCCACCCAAAGAAGAATCATGTACTTGTAATCAATACCGTTTAGCCAGTTACCAAATATATTGGCAATACTAATTGGTGTATACAAGCCTGAAGCTACTTGGATGACTGACCATATAGAACGTGCAAAGCTGCATTGGAAGAACAAGTGCTTTATTGTCTCATCCTGAGTACAAAAAACACATGAAGAACTTCCATGCCAATTTCGCTTGATAAGATTATCTTTAGTAAGAATAACCCCCTGACGAAGATACCATGCAAAAAATTTATTCTTAAGAGGTATCTTCATCTTCCAGATTTTCTTATTATCATAGACTAGTAAGTCCGATAAGATCAATGCATTGTACATGGAAGCCACTGAAAATTTACCATTCTCATGAAGGTTCCAACGGAATTCATCTTTCCCATTTGTTAATTGGACATTTGATACGGATCAACGTGATCCGAAGGGGGTTTGGCCCAATCTTTCACGGCGATCAAACAAACAGCAAGATACAAAAGAGAACTCAATGTGAAATAGATCAAACTAATCTCTCTTCAATTCCCCGCGATGAAACTGACCGGAATCAATTCCCACGCATGGCATAAAATCAGATCTCGAAGATCAGCAATCAAACACACCGATATGCATCCCCAAACATTGGGACTTTTCTAGTCTCTCTCTTAGCTCGAAAATACAAGTCTAATCGATACAAGGCGGCTGCCCTAACCCTATATGGGTGACTCTGAACGCTACCTTGGCTGGGCTAGGCCCCATACCAAACTAAAAGCCCAAATGGCCAAAACACACTTGATTTTGGACAGGCCCAAAACCATCACACACAAATAAAACCAAACTGAAATAAAAACATGACGCGAACTTAATTAAAATAGAACAACTAAATATCTTTCGCTGCAGCGCCTCGGCGAACATGAAACTCCATTGGAGGTGTACGAAAGTTGGGCTTCACATCATCTTGTGGAGGCACTTCAAAGCAGAATTGTCCAAGCTTCAGAACATAAGGAGGTGGTAAAATAGTAGGAGTAGTAGCTATGCTCCCCTTATCATCCCCCCAACTTGAAAGGAAACCGTCCTCGGTTTCGCCTGAATGTGTTGGACCTTTTTCTGAGCAGCAATCACGTCCACTTTGATATCCTTATCGAGCATAGGCTGCAACACATGTCGCTTCCCCTTATGCCACAAGGAATAAACATTGGACCTGCCTTCATGAGTGGAACGCCTATCAAATTGCCACGGTCGTCCTAGCAGCACATGGCGTGCATCCATAGGCAAAACATCGCAGACCACTGTGTCCTCATAATTACCTACTGAAAATTTCAGGCGCACCTTATGTGTGACTTTCAGCTTCCCTGAATTATACAACCACTCAACACAATGTGGCTGCGGGTGCTTCCATGTAGGCAATGATAGAGAATCCACCAAACTCTTGCTAACAACATTTGTGTAGCTGCCACCATCAATAATCAGTTTGCAAGTGGTGTCCTTGACGATGCATTGGGTCTGAAATATATTCCAGCGCTGCCCTTGGTCGTGTATGCGATCTTTTGGTACGCGTTGCACCATTAGATTTTTTAAATTTGCAGCAAGTTCATACCCATCCACGATCACTTCGGAAGTTTCCTCAGATTCCTCACTTGATGACGCAGCAGCTTTCTCATTATCACTAGCAGAAACATAGCCATCATGTGTAAGCATCACCCTTTTTCTATTAGGGCAATCACGCTTCATGTGTCCTCGTCCTCCACAAGTAAAACACTCGATGTTTGCTGTGGACTGCGTAGATGCAGTTTTGGACACCCCAGATTTGGGTGCCTCGCTATGAGAAACACTATTAGAGCGTGTAGAAGGTGTCGTCTGAACACTAGGACCAGCAGCCTCGGTATGAGAACGAGGCCATGATTTTGTAGGTGTGGCAGCTTGGCGTCGTTTGATTTGTTGCTCCGCACGCTCAGCTTGGTGCACAAGATCCTGAAGATCATGATAGTAAACCATCTCCACACGATCACGCACCTCAAAATTCAGTCCATTCAAAAACTGAGACATCGTGGCCTCTATGTCCTCCCTTGTCCCTGTACGTATCATCAACAACTCCATCTCTTTATAATACTCATCCACAGATTTAGTACCTTGAGTGAGCTGCTGCAACTTATTATACATGTCTCTCTTATAGTGTTCAGGAACAAAACGATGTCGCATAAGATCTTTCATACCGGTCCATGATGTTGGGCGAGTACGCATACGCAGAATTTGGTTCCACCAAATCAGCACATAACCGGTGAATTCAACAGCAGCAAGTTGAAGTCTCTTCTCCTCAGTGTAATAATGAGTAGCAAAAATCTGATCCATGCGCATCTCCCACTCCAAATAATCGTCAGGTCCGCGGTCACCGGAAAAAGGAGGTATGGACAATTTGATGCGTCCAAGACCACCATCATCAAGTGGAACACGACCAGCATGGCCAACACGGTCACGATCATGTGGCTGTACACGATGAGCACCTGCAGGACGAGCAGCAAACTGTCGTTGTTGTGGCACATAAACAGCGTCATCGGCAAGTTCTCCTTCATAAGCGGGTGCCACGTGTCGATGATCAGGAATTTCAGCAGGGCGGCGTGGTACCACGTCGCGAGGTTGTGCAGCTGGAGGGGGCTGCACGGGTGCACGGGCAGTAGCATCGCCCATTGCATCAATCCGGGTAGCTAGCTGTGCAATTTGTGCTGTCAATGCGGCATGACTCCGCATAATAAAATCGCACGTACTATCAAAACCAGCCCAAACATTAGGAGCCAAATCTGTAGCAAAAACGGGCGGTACCAGCTCCTCTGTCTTCTCTCCAGCAGCTACAGAATTTTCTCCATCAACATAGTTCACCATTGTGTCCAAACTCCAATCCAATCTTGTATTCTCTTGTGCCTTTGTTCTTGTATTCTAGCTGAGACACCACGCACTGTGCTTTTCCTTGCAGCAAAACTGGAAGCAAGCCAGGCGCCTGACCACAGAGACTTTCTGGGGTCAAGCGAGCACACGACCGGCTCGAGGCGGGGCTGGCTCGTCGATCGCGGGCGCCTCGATCCCAGACCGTGGGCGCGTGCGCGAGAGCGCCAAGCTGGGCCGGCCCACGAGGGAGGAGCGAGGTCGCAGGTGACTGGGTCCCGCGATCCCCGATCGGGAGAACGCGCCCGAGCGATCCCAGGCGACCGAGTGAGGCGCTCCGGGACAGAGCCCGTCTGCCCCCAGGCGCGCGGGGCGAGCGCTCTTTGTTTTTTTTTTTAACGCAGAGCGATCGGCAGCTTGCTGGACTCCAAACCGATCGGAACTAGAAGCAATCCCGATGCAGTTTCCAACACCAAAATACGTGCTCCAGATTGATTCAGCCCAATTCTAGCAGACGAAACAAGAGATCAAACACGGGTGTCTTGAAGATCCCTGCCGGTAGCAACTCTTCTCAGCAAACGATGAAAACTTCAGCAGATCTCAGCATGAAATTCGCCGTGAGAAACCCGACAAATCTGATACCAAGATGATACGGATCAACGTGATCCAAAGGGGGTTTGGCCCAATCTTTCACGGCGATCAAACAAACAGCAAGATACAAAAGAGAACTCAATCTGAAATAGATCAAACTAATCTCTCTTCAATTCCTCACGTTGAAACTGACCGGAATCAATTCCCACGCATGGCATAACATCAGATCTCGAAGATCAGCAATCAAACACACCGATATGCGTCCCCAAACATTGGGACTTTTCTAGTCTCTCTCTTAGCTCGAAAATACAAGTCTGATCGATACAAGGCGGCTGCCATAACCCTATATGGGTGACTCTGAACGCTACCTTGGCTGGGCTAGGCCCCATACCAAACTAAAAGCCCAAATGGCCAAAACACACTTGATTTTGGACAGGCCGAAAACCATCACACACAAATAAAACCAAACTGAAATAAAAACATGACGCGAACTTAATTAAAATAGAACAACTAAATATCTTTCGCTGCAGCGCCTCGGTGAACATGAAACTCCATTGGAGGTGTACGAAAGTTGGGCTTCACATCATCTTGTGGAGGCACTTCAAAGCAGAATTGTCCAAGCTTCAGAACATAAGGAGGTGGTAAAATAGTAGGAGTAGTAGCTATGCTCCCCTTATCAACATTAGCCAAGCATTGAAGCAAGGACTCCCAAGAAACAAGTCTAGGACCAAATAAATTCCTCCTGAACATCATATTAGGTGGATTGGACTCCAAAACTTGGGCAAGAGTATCACCCTTATGATGGACAATTGCATACAATGCCGGATATTGTTCCTGGAGTGAAGTGTTACTGAGCCACTTATCCTCGCAGAAACGTATCTCTGATCCATCCTTAATCGAAAAAGTACCATGGCCAAAGAAATGCTTTTTTGTTGCCATGAGTCCGACCCAAAAATATGAGTCACCAGGTTTCCAAAGAAACTCTGATAACACTTTTGAACCAACATATTTTCGTGTAAGAAGTGTTTGCCATATCCCATCCTCAGTTAACAATTTGAAGAGCCATTTCCGAAGTAAGGCTGTGTTCTTGACCTCAAGGTCATGAATACCTAACTCCCCTTGGTCTTTTGGGTGACAAACTACCGACCACTTGGCCAGTCTATACTTTTTCTTTTCACCTTCACCCTGCCAAAAGAATCTTGATCAGAAAAAATCCAGTCTATTCAAGACACCTTTTGGTAGGAGGAAGAAGGATAACATATACAGTACCATGTTAGACATGACTGAATTTATAAGTACCAATCTTCCTCCTATGGACAACAATTTACCTTTCCAACTACTTAAGCGTAGTTGTAGTCTTTCCACCACAATCTTCCATTCAGCATTTGTTAATCTCCAAAAATGAATCGGGATACCCAAATACCTAATCAGAAACTCACCCTCATTGCATCCAAAAAGCTCGGCATACAATTGGGTATGATCCTTGGCCTCGCCAAAACAAAACAATTCACTTTTATGGAAGTTAATCTTTAGACCGAAGAGTTGCTCAAAGGCTAAAAGGATAAGTTTCAGATTCTTTGCTTTTTCCAAGTCATGTTCCATAAACAAAATCGTGTCGTTAGCATATTGAAGGATCGATAAACCACAATCAACAAGGTGTGGAATCACTCCCTCAATTTGGTCGTCGGATTTTGCATGCTCAATCTTCCATTCACCTGTTGTTCTAGTAGCTTGGCATGAGCTCTCGTGATAGGTCCAATCCTGATGTCATCTGTGGGAACCTTCTTTATAGCAATGGTTTTATCATCATTAAGAGGTGAAGATGGAACAAGTGTAGGGATGTCCTCATCATTCAGGCATATCAACTACAACTAAATCAATAAGAGCTGGGCATCCTTTAATGTTTACAACAATGTTTTCTTTAATGCCTACAACTTCCTTATAAGTACAATTCGCTAAGTGTAATTTAAACTCAGTTAATTTGAATGAACCAAACTTTTCAGAATAGTGGAAACACTAGCACATAGATCACAAAGTGCAGCAATTTCATTAACTCCTATGTTGATTCTAATAGTTGGCTCAAATATATCTTCTTGTTTATCAGGGAGTTTTTCATATAACTTTATATATTCATCTTCTAGCTCACACACCTTCATAGCAACTTTATTAATGAATTGTTGGTACATGGCTTCACTATCCCCCTCAATGGTTGGATTCTTTAGGGTGATGAACTTGACAAGGTCCTCCATGGTGTAATCCGGTGTAGGAGCATTGCTATAGTCAAGTTCTTTAGAGTCTTCATCTTCTTTATTCTTATCATCTTTAATTCTTCTACCGGGTTAGGCTGAGGCTTTCTAGCAAATCTTGCTAGTCTGAGTGTTTGACTCTCAGCTATTTTGCCAATTGTGCCTCCACGGTCTTGGTTCTTGATACGGGGTGGCCCAATCTTCTCGTGAGCGATTCGATGGTGATGATGGCAGCGGATGATTGTCGGGGATAACTTGGTGTCACCGATGAACTCTCCTCGCTTGAACCCTGATGCCAATGCAACAGCTCTCAAACCCTGTAGGATATTCACGACTCCACACACTTGCGCACATAGCCGTCGACCACGAAACGGTAGTTTGCAATCTATTGATTCCCAATGGAACAACAGATCACACTAAACTTGCAGTAGTATAACACCAAATCCAGATGAATTGGTGCGGAGGAATTCAGATGAATGCTTACAGCAGTTCAACGAAGTATTCTTTAGTCTAAACGTGGTCTAACCCTAATTGAGGGGGCGCCCAGGGCTACTTAAAGGTGGTCGGGCGACCTCAGCAAAGACCTGGCCCAAAACATGTCTGGTTTGGGCCCAAACTGACTCGGTTCGACTCAAACGGGTACATACCGACCCATATATGGGTTTGGCCAAATTTTAGCACGCATGCCATGTGTGTAGCGCGCCTTAGACGTGTAGACATCATGTCGTAGGCAGTCCTAGTGCGCCATCACGTGCTCGTGCTCATCCAGACTTGATCTTCTTCACGTGGTGATGTTCTCCATGCTTGTGGCGCTGGCCGCCCTCTCCTCCCTCGCGCTCTCATGCTTGATCACCACGTCGTGCTCCATGTGCTGCATGTCCTCGCTCCCTCGAACCCCTTCTTCTCCAATGAACCTGATCATACATATGAACAAAGACTTAGGCAGTATAAAATTCTCATTACGATAAATATCAGATTCAGCAAGGAGTGAGTTCACCTGCTGTTGTAACAACTTAGCACGGGCTCGAGTAATTGGTCCAATCCTAATCTCGTCATTGGACTTATCTTGATCAGCAACAATAGGATCATCAACAGTAGGTGGAGATGGCTGTGTAGTAGGGATGTCCTCATCATCTCCCCCCTCTTCAAAAGGCGTCGACCTCGACGCTCCAAGGTCATCTCCATCATATGGTGATAAATCAGCAACGTTGAAACTGTTGCTAACACCACCAAACTCAGCAATAGGAATATCAATCGAGTAGGCATTATCATTGATCTTTGCAAGCACTCTATAGGGACCAGCACCTCGGGGCCTCAACTTGGAACGCCTAAGCAAAGGAAATCTATCCTTGCACAGGTGCACCCATACCATATCACCGGGCTGAAAAAGAACCTGCTTTCTTGACTTGTTGCGAGCAGCAGCAGTATTCTTCCCTTTCTTCTCAATAGCCTCTCGAGTCTTCTCATGAATTTTCTTCACAAAATCAGCTCTCTTTGATGCCTCCATATTAACTCTCTCATGCAATGGAAGAGGCAACAAATCTAGTGGTGTAATAGGTTTGAAGCCATACACCACATCAAACGGACAAAGCTGAGTAGTAGAATGTACCGCCCTGTTGTATGCAAACTCCACATGCGGCAAACAATCTTCCCACTCCCGCAGATTTTTCTTGATCATTGTCCTCAGCAACTGTGACAAAGTTCGATTCACCACCTCGGTCTGGCCGTCAGTCTGGGGATGACATATAGTGCTGAACAACAGCTTTGTTCCTAGCTTTCCCCATAAGGTCTTCCAGAAGTAGCTCATGAACTTGACGTCCCTGTCAGAAACAATAGTCTTGGGCACTCCATGCAAGCGTACGATATCCCTGAAAAACAGGTTAGCCACATGCGACACATCGTCGCTCTTATGACATGCAATAAAGTGTGCCATTTTAGAGAATCTATCCACTACCACAAATATAGAATCATGACCATGTTTAGTTTTTGGCAATCCTAGCACAAAATCCATACTAATATCTTCCCATGGTGTAATAGGTGCAGGTAGTGGTGTATACAAACCGTGAGGCTTCAGCTTGGACTTGGATAAGTTGCACACAATGCAGCGCCGCACATACCTATCCACATCACGCCTCATCCTGGGCCAAAGGAAGTGATCAGCTAGCATGAGTAATGTCTTCTCACGCCCAAAGTGACCCATCAAACCTCCAGCATGTGATTCCTGCAATAAGAGCAAACACAAAGACGACTCCGGAACACATAGTTTGTTTGCTCGAAATAGAAACCCATCATGTATGTGATATTTCTCCCAAGCGTTTTTCAAAGCACACAAACGATATGGTTCAGCAAAATCATGATTAGTTGCATAAAGCTCACAAATACTCTCTAGACCAGGAATATTAATATCAAGATGTGTCAATAACATATTCTTCCTAGAGAGAGCATCAGCAACCACATTATCTTTTCCCTTCTTATGTTTAATGATGTACGGAAAAGATTCAATAAACTCAACCCACTTAGCGAGATGCCTATGCAGGTTGGATTGTGCTTTCAAATATTTCAAAGCTTCATGATCAGAATGTATGATAAATTCTTTTGGCCACAAATAATGTTGCCAAACCTCAAGAACTCGAACAAGTGCATACAATTCTTTATCATAAACAGGATAATTCAGTCTAGCACCAGATAATTTCTCAGAAAAATAAGCAATAGGATGACCCTCTTGCATCAAAACGCCACCTATGCCTATACCACTAGCATCACATTCAACTTCAAATTGCTTTGAAAAATCAGGCAATGCAAGTAAAGGTGCAGAAGTAAGCAAATGTTTTAATTCATCAAATGCATGATCTTGGGCTACGGCCCACACAAAAGGAACACCTTTCTTCGTTAACTCATTTAATGGTGCAGCAATAGTACTAAAGTCTTTCACAAAACGGCGATAAAAACCAGCAAGACCATGAAAACTTCGTACTTGACTAACATTCATGGGAGTAGGCCAATCTTGAATAGCAGCAATTTTAGATTGATCTACCTCTACTCCATGCTTAGAAACAACATAACCCAGAAATATGACCTTATCTTTTGCAAATGTGCACTTCTCAAGATTAGCATACAATTTATTATCACGCAGCACTTGCAAAACTTGTCTAATATGAGCACAGTGTTCAATTTCATTGCGGCTGTAAATAAGTATGTCATCAAAATAGACAACCACAAAACGACCAATGAACTCTCTCAAAACATGATTCATTAAGCGCATGAATGTACTAGGTGCATTAGTAAGACCAAAAGGCATGACTAGCCACTCATATAAACCAAATTTAGTTTTGAAAATATTTTTCCATTCATCTCCTTCTTTCATGCGAATTTGATGGTAACCACTACGCAAAGCAATTTTAGAGAAAACAGCAGCACCACTCAATTCATCTAACATATCCTCGAGACGGGGAATAGGGTGACGATACCGAATAGTAATGTTGTTTATAGCTCGACAATCTACGCACATGCGCCATGTACCATCTTTCTTAGGCACCAAAATCACAGGAACAACACAAGGACTAAGAGAGACACGAATGTACCCTTTATCCAGAAGAGCTTGCACTTGTGCTTGTATCTCCTTTGTTTCGTCGGGGTTGGTCCTGTAGGGGGCGCGGTTGGGCAAGGACGCGCCAGGGATCAAGTCGATCTGGTGCTCGATGCCTCGTAATGGTGGCAGCCCAGCAGGTACCTCCACCGGAAAAACACCATCAAAGTCCTGCAAAACAGTTGAGACACCAAGAGAAACAGGTTGCATATCGTTAGAAACTAAGACCTCGCCCTTGTACATGAGCACAAGAGGCATGGCTGTAGGATCCTCACGAAATTCTCTCATGTCTTCTTTGGTGGCTAAAACTAACAAGTTGGGCACTCCCTCACTTTTCGTTATATCACTCACGGCTGTTACATTATCTCGTGGAGGTGGCTGTTCGAGTTTCACTTCAGTCTTCTGACGAGATTCATTAACAATTTGCTGCGGTGACATAGATAGTAGGTTGATTTTCTTGCCCTTGAACTCCAAGTGATAAGTATTCGCTCGACCATTGTGTTGCACATTTCGATCATAGAGCCATGGCCGACCCAACAAGAGATGACAAACCGTCATAGGAACCACATCAAAACCAATAGAATCCTTGTATGGCCCTATCTCAAAGTTCACACGTACCATGTAGTTTACCTTCATCTCACCATTGTCACTTAACCACTGAATATAATATGGGTTAGGATGAGGTAAATATTTCAAACCCAGCTTGGCACATAACTCCTTACTGGCGAGATTGCGACAGCTTCCGCCATCAATGATCACCTTGCAAGCTTTATTGGGACCAACTAGTGCCTTGGTTTGAAACAGGGTGCAGCATTGAGAATCAATATTGGGCTGCACACTCAATGTACGTGGAGAGACAACAATAATAGGAGAAGAGTCAGCATAAGCATCTTCACCTTCATCATCAGAACCAAACGGATCAGCATCTTCTCCGGTCTCATATCCGTTCTCAGTAACCACTATCACTTTGTTGTTGGGACAATCTCTTTTAAAGTGTCCCTTGCCTCCACACGTATGACATAGTTTCTCAGTAGCACGAGTCACGGAAGCACTCGAACCAGAACTAGCGGCTGGTGTGATAGCGGGACGTCTGGACTGAGCTCCAGAGGTCGCTAGCCTAGTGGACAAGGAGGGGCGAGTAGGGGTCCCCTCAAGTGGCGCTGGGGCAGGGCTAGAAGGCGCCCTGGCAGTGTATCGACTGGCAGGTGAAAAGCGAGATTTTTGTTGCGCCTCTTTAGCAAGCTGTGCCACAGCCTCCATAGCATGGTGAAGCAACTGATTCATATCATTGTAAGTATGATGCCGGACGATGTTCTTGATAGGAAGTCTGAGTCCGTGCAAAAACCGTTGCATCGTCATTTGACTAGACTCTTGAACTCGCGATCGCTGCATCAACAGTTCCATCTCCTTGTAATAAGCATCAACTGTCAAAAACCCTTGCTTCAGCTGTGTCAATCTATCAAAAACTGAACGCAAATAATTGGTGGGTACAAAACGAGCCTGCATGATTTCCTTCATCTCTGTCCATCGCAAAATAGGAAGCTCATGAGCTGCTCGTCGTTGTGAGAGAATATTATCCCACCAACGCAGGGCATAACCATCAAATTCTGAGGATGCTAGTTTGATCTTCTTATCTTCATTGTAAGCATGCAAACGCCATAGGTTGTCGATCTTGAGCTCCCAAGTGAGGTAAACCTCCACATCACCTTCACCATCAAATCTGGGTATCGAGAACTTTGGCTTCCCTAGAAAATCATCCTCAGCAGGTATTACACGTCGGGCACCAAGGCCATGTGGGGGCCGACCATGTTGTCCAAGACCACGCCCACGAGCATTGGGGCCTAGTAGATTGGCATTGTCATGGACACTATCATCATCAGCAAAGTCAGCAGCAGGCTGCACAGCCGGTGGTACAATGGGCCGACGCAGCTCCGCTAGGGATTGGTTCAACTAATCAATGCTGTGCTGGAAAGTAGTGAACTGAGCTTGCATAGCTTGAACAGTATCTGCGGTGCCTTGCACTTTGAACTGGAGTTGCTGATGTGTAGTCACAGCGTCGGCAGTAGAGCGATCCAACACCCCCTCCAGATGAGTGCGCAGTGCAACAAAATCTGTCCAAACCACAGGTGTATCCCCATCTTTTTCCTGCATCACATCATAACCACTAGTAGACATGATTAGTAGATTAGTGCACAAAATCAAAAACGTGTGGTGCCTCTCACAACTCACTCAAAAACTGACAAGAAAAGGTAATCTTACCGTTCCAAAGTGAATAGTAGTGCGTACCAGAACAAAGTATCAAGCTCGTGCACGGATGTGATGAAGTGAATACCGAGGGTATAAGAGCGATCACACGACAAACCAGGAATATATGGTGGAGCTGTAGGTATGGTATCCTAAGTACACCGCAAATAAGTCCTAGTGCTGATCGTATGACAAGACCCACGAAACACACACGGTGGAGATAAGCGAGGCAAAGCAACTCTGAAAAAGAGCTCAAGAGATATAAGTGACAACGCACAATAGCTCGTGTTGCAATGCACAAGAGAGACGCTAGCACTGGCTCGATGAACAGGCACAAGATTGCGCACATGGCAGCAGCCTGATATGCACGAAGTAGCTAGTCTCGTATGGGTAAGCTCCTAACACGATGTTGTAGACAGGCTGTAACTAAAGCGATCAAAATCGTGTAGAAAGGACGCTATGTGGACACAGTGGTAACACGCTGTCGTGGCAGAGAAACCGACGAAAAAATATGTCAACGGCAGAGATGTACGACGCCGGAAACACACGGCAGCGCGACGGCGACGCGAAACGGACAAAGTAGTTTGTCTTTTTTTTTAATATAGGTGCGGCATGTGTGCAGTACACGTCCCCTTTTTTTTACTCACTTAAATTTGGGCCTAAAAGAAGTGGCCCGATCGGGCGCCGGACGCCAGACAGTCTCCGCGCCTCGGCGCCCCGACGGGCAACGAGCGGACGCCCGACCCCAGACGCTCTCCGCGCTGGGGCGAGGCCGCTGGCCCTTTTTTTTTGAATTAGCGATCGGCGTCAGGAATCGGATCTGAGCTGATCTGCGTTGCTTGTTTCTTTTTTTTTAAACGAGCAATCGAGCCAGGAATTGCTCTGCGCACGGCGAGAAAGGCAAATCGGATCGGAGCTGCTCGGTACGATCTGCAGAAATAATAGAACCAGACATCTTCTGAGAATTCAGCAAAAGCAGCAAACATGCTTACTGTAGTCAACAATCGTCATGCCACGGGCAAAAGAAAGTTTAGGCCAAAACACTCAAACTCATGCTGAGGAGCAGATGTAATTTGAGGTGGGGCGGCAGCTTGGAACCATCCGCAGCAACAATCAGCAACCAAGCCAAAAATTGAAAGGAGTAGTGCGCCTGGGCTGAGACGAGGGATGCCTAACCCCTGATGATCTCCGTCCTAGGGCGAGCGGGGCGAGGAAAGCGCTCAAGCGATGCCCTCGATGCCCTCGAGTCCCGTTTGTTTTTATTTTGTCTCGATCAGCTCTGGCAATGAATCATGGATCGATTGGACTCTGATTTTTTTTTGGATCGGACTCTAGCGATACAGGAATCCGCGATTGGCGGCCTTGCTCCTTGATCGGCCGGTGGCAGCGACACATGATCTCGATAGCAGATATTGCACCGTGATAGCAAATATTGGTGGTGCAGGTGCAGCTACTCCATGAACATCCCCAGCAACACACCTTCAGAATATCCGCAATGAACAACAGATTCAGTGTCGTGGCAAATAGCTTCTGGTAGCAAAACTCCTCGGCGGAATAGGAGATAAATCTCAGCAGTAAAATTGATCTTAACAATAAATTTCATCATGAGAAACCCGACAAATCTGATACCAAGATGATATGGATCAACGTGATCCAAAGGGGGTTTGGCCCAATCTTTCACGGCGATCGATAAAATCAACAAGATAGCAAAAGAGAACTCAATCTGAAATAGATCAAACTGATCTCTCTTCAATTCCTCGCATTAAAACTGACCGGAATCAATTCCCACGCATGGCATAACATCAGATCTCAAAGATTAGCAAGCAAACACACCGATATGCGCCCCCAAACATTGGGACTTTTCTGGTCTCTTCCTTAGCTCAAAAATGACAAGTCTCAATGATACAAGGCGGCTGCCATAACCCTAGGGTGACACTGAACGCTACTTTGGATGGGCTAGGCCCCATACCAAACTAAAAGCTGAAATGGCCAAAATACACTTGATTTTGGAGAGGCCCAAAACCAACACACACAAATAAAACCAAACTAAAATAAAAACATGACGCGAACTTAATAAAAATAGAACACCTAAATATCTTGGGCCGCAGCCCCTTGGTGAACATGAAACATCATTGGAGGTGTCCAAAAGTTGGGCTTCACATCATCTTTAGGAGGCACTTCAAAGCAGAATTGTCCAAGCTTCAGAACATAAGGAGGTGGTAAAATATTAGGACTAGTAGCTATGCTCCCCTTATCACCTAGGCTCGCATCTCTAGCACCATCTAGCCTACGGCCAGCACGGTACCATCGTTGAGCATTTATTCAAGTTGTTGCATTGCTGTTTTGAATTGTTGCTACAAATATCACAGCCTCCTACATCTCTACATATCTCTACGACCGTGTGCTGACACCACCTTGCAATCGCTTAACCACATCTTCGCGAGCTTTGACTACAAAGGATCGTGATCACTCCTGTTGCTTGGTAAGAACGGGTAAAAGCTTTGGTTTTTGCTTGACGGATTACGCGGTTTTCCACCAAATCATCTGCCATACATACACCGCTTTAGAGTTTTCTTTTTCTTGTGAGTCCTACCCATGACAGGATCGGAGAAGAAAGATGACCAGGACCCGGAGACGATGACGAGCGCAGAGTTACACAGTCACTTTACACAGCTCGTGGGCAATCACGTGCAAGACGTCGAAAAACGACATGCCGACACTATGGAGAGGATCGATGGTCTCGAAACCTCTTTCGTGCAGCAGCTTGACACTTGATTCTAGGAGATGATGGCGTGTCTACCTCTGCCACCGGCTGCTGCCCAGCCGGCCGCTCCCCAGCCGGTCCAGCATAGGCGTGCCCGGCGTGTCCCGCGCAACGGGCCTCATGCCACTGCAGGTGTTGCTATCCTGGATGAGCCCGCTACTGATTACTATGGGGCGGATGACTACACGGATGAGAACGAGGTGTCCGACGAGGTCCTCCAGCCACCTCATGGTCGTCCGCGCGCCAATCACCCCCATGCACGACGCCATCAACGACCACTGGTACGTGATGATGATCATATTGCTAAACTAAAATTAAATATTACACCTTTTGAGGGACATTACAATCCTGATGCGTATCTCTCTTGGGAATTAGAAGTAGAACAACGTTTTGCATGTTTAGCTTATCCAGAAGATAAACGTGAACTGCTGCTACTTTGTGAGTTCACTAGTATTGCTTCTATATGGTGGTATGAATATTGTCGCGTACATCTTACTAATCCACCTACTACTTGGGATGCTTTAAAATGTGCTATGTGTACTCATTTTGTCCCTCCGTACTACCAACATGATTTTCTCAAAAAGTTAGCTCGTTTAGAACAAGGCAAAAAAATTGTAGAGGGATATTATCAGGAATTACAAACTGGCATGATTCGTTGTGATATAGAGGAAGATAATGAGGCCTTACTTGCTAGATTTTTTGGTGGGTTAAATAAAGAGATTCAAACAATTCTAGAATATAAGGAATATAATACTACCAACTATTTATTTCACCTTGCTTGCAAAGCTGAATGTGAAGTGCAGGATAGGAGAGCTGCGGCAAGAACTAACTTTTCTATAGGGCGTTCTACTTCATGGGCACCAAGGACACCGTATACGCCGCGTACTACTGCACCTTCGGCTTCACTCACGACACCATCAAGACCTTCTAGTGCTCTAGCGCCACCATCAACAAGGGGTGCTCCCGCTGGTCCAGCCACAAGTTCTTCATCATCCATGGCATCCCATCTATTGATACACCCGCTGTACCTACAGCGGAACACATACAAGGACCCATCACTCGAGCTCGTGCCAAGCAACTTAACTATCAGGTACTTTCGTTTCTTGGAACTCTTTCTCACATACATGAGAATATGATGCTGCCTAAATCAGATATGTTTGTTACTCTTAGGAATGATGGACCTAGCATGGATGAGAGGGACAAGCATTGGAGCATGATCGTGCATGGAGATGGCAGCATGCGTTTGAGGATTGAAGAAGACGCCACGAGTGGAGATTTCAGAACTTTGAAGCCACCATAATGAAGGATGAAGACTTGGACGAAATATACAAAGAGCTACTTCATAATTTCGTCCATAAATACATATGGTGCTGCGTCACTTCTATTTTTGGGCCAGGCCCATGTAAATTTCGCAGCAAATAAGACAGCCACTTTTAGGAGTCCGAATTTGAGGAGAAAAGGCCTGTTAGGGGTCCGTTCGACCACCCAACCCATGGCTGGTCGCACCCCTACCTTTTCCTCCTCAAATACCCCCGTAGCCGTCATTAGAACTCGGATTTTGATTAGACTAAAAGTTAGCCCTTGCTGCAACTACGAGCTCGACTTTTGAGGCCAATCGCCCAGAAGAAGACCGCCTATTCGGAATCCCACCTTTTGAATAAAGCATACATCTTTCATCCGCAATATCTTGATTGCTGTATTAGTTCTTACTTGTTCTCGATTTCAGGTAGGAATTAAGACCCTCGCTGGTCAGGCTGATCGTGCACCCGCAAGATCAGTAACTCCCGGAGATTGTCCTAGCGATTGCATTGGCGCACGAGCTTCGCACGTGTAGTCGGATCGTCAAGCACAAACTCCACCCACCAAATCGACGTATCAAGATCTCATCGAAAGATCGGACACCTTTGCCCTATCAAGTGGTATCAGATTTCAGGTTGCTCGGTGAGATTTACTGTTTTCGTAGTTTAGATTGCATCAGTGTTCATACCTATAAACCACGAAAAAGCCAAAAAATACAGTTAGGGTTAGATCATCTCGTCCCATAAACCATCCGAGCCTTTGCATTGTCTTTTCAGTTTGCATCGTTGAATTTGTGTCTGCATCCGCGTGTCGAGTTGCTGGTCTTAGTGTCTGTTCCTTTAGAGTTTCGAGTTCGATTCACCTTAGTCCCGCCGCCGCCGCACGCTTGCACCACTGCTCCGCCATATCCTTCCACCACCACGCCATATACTTCCGCCACCGCCTTCACATAAGTTCTTGTTCGTTCTTCCCAATTTCATCCGTACCTTTTTCAGAGTCCGTGAGTTAGGTTTCGGTCGCCAGTCAAGAGGAGGAAGAAGAGCAAAAAAAAAAAAAAAAAAAAAAAAAAAAAAAAAGTCAACTCCGCATCCAAGTCGGGTTGACCCGTTCCTACTAGTGCATTCCGAATTCAGTCTGAATTTTGACAGTTCCGTCAGTTTTTTGACGGTTTTCGACAGCAAATTTCAACTGGTCATAACTTTTGCATACGAACTCCGTTTTCGACGTGCGAGTACTCAAAATGTTCGTAGCGAAAAGATCTACGTGACCACAACCACTACGTCGTTGTGCGACACCCAGAACTCCCAAAAAAGGCCGGGAAGGCTGAGTTTTTGCCCTCCGAAGTTTCAGACCTGACAATTCCTGCAGATCTTCACTTATATTTTGCTTGGGAGCTGTTCCTTTCTGCTTGTGGGGCCGCGCCGTGACTTCCTTAGTGTTCTCGGCTCGCGTCTCTAGCTTGGTATAGCCTAGGACCAGCACAGTACCGTGGTTGAGCATTCTTTCAACATTGCATTGCTGTTTTGACATTTGCTGTATTTTTGCTACCATATAAGCCTTCCTACAGCTCCACATATTTCTGCACGTGCTTTGTATCGACACCTGGTAATCGCTTGTGCAATTTTGGGAGTCGCTGTTCTTTGCTGGTTGCATATCACCTTCCTCCTGTTGGGTAAGAACTTGTAAGAGCTTTGTATACCGCTTGACGGATTACGCGTGATCCCACCATATTCCGTAGTGCATAGGTATATATATTTGTGCTTGCTTCCACGCTAACCATGACAGGAACCCCGAAGGATGATGTTGATCCAGAGAAGATGACTAGTGCAGAGTTGCATGCCCACTTCACACGGCTGTTGGTGGGGCGTGCACAAGATGTGGACACACGCTTGGGTGATGTTGATTCCAAGCTTTCTGATGCGATGGACAAGATGGCTGGTCTTGAGGCATCCTTCAACACCAAGCTCGATGCCCGGTTCCAGGAAGTCCTGGCCCGTTTACCACCACTGCCACGGCCGGCCGTCCCTGTACCACGTGCTCGCCGCGTTCCTCTTACAGCTGCGGCAGCTGCTGCGGCCGCTACGGAGGCGGCCACCCAGGACGGATATGCTGCTGACGAGGGGGAAAACGAGTTCGAAGATGAAAACGAGCTCGACGAGGACGAGGTCCAACAACCTGCACCTGGCCGTCCGCGGCAATACAACCGCAACGCTCGTCCACCTCCGCGTCCGGTACGTGATGATGACCATGTGGCTAAGCTAAAATTAAATATTCCGCCATTTGAGGGTAGATATAATCCTGATGCATATCTCACTTGGGAATTAGAAGTAGAGCAACGTTTTGCATGTTTACGCTACCCTGAGCATTTGCGTGTTAGTGCTGCTACATGTGAATTTACTGATTTTGCTTCTATCTGGTGGTCTGAATATTGTCGAGTCAATCATGCTAATATTCCTGCTACTTGGCTTGGTCTAAAACATGCCATGCGTACTCGTTTTGTACCTCCACATTATCAACGAGACTTGCTTAAAAAATTAACTCGTTTAGAACAAGGCAAAAATTCTGTACAAGAGTATTATCAAGAGTTACAAACGGGCATGATTCGTTGTGGTATTGTAGAGGATAATGAAGCTATGCTTGCACGTTTCTTTGGTGGTTTAAATAAGGAGATTCAGCATATTTTAGACTACAAGGAGTACAATACTATTACTCGTTTATTTCACCTTGCTTGCAAAGCTGAACTTGAAGTGCAGGATCGTCAACCATCATGGAGAAGACCTAATAATTCTGCAGGTCGTACTTCTTCATGGTCTGCGCGCCAATCAGCTCCACCTTCTCGTGGGGATGCACCAGGTCCTTCCACCTCCAGGTATACCACGCCGACGTCAAGAACGCCACCTGCTCCTGCTCCTGCTCCATCACCATCTGCTGGTCCGACACGGAGTTCTTCTTCCATGGCCTCCACGGGGAAGACTCGCGATATTCAATGTCGCAAGTGTTTTGGGTTTGGTCACATTGAAAAAGAATGCAGAACCAAACGTGTGATGGTGGTACTTGAAGATGGCGAATATGACTCTGCAAGTGATTTTGATGATGATACATTGGCACTTATTGCTGCACGTGATGGTGCCAATTCTGATTCTGACAAGGAGATGGAGGTAATGGGAGCTGAAACTGCTGATCAATACAAGAGCTTAGTTGCACAACGTGTCTTGAGTGTGCAATTGAGCAAGGCTGAGCATGATCAACGCCACAACTTGTTTCAAACAAGAGGCGTTGTTAAGGAGAGAGCTATCCGGATCATCATTGATGGAGGGAGTTGTAACAATCTGGCTAGTATTGACATGGTGGAGAAGCTTGCTCTGCCCACACGACAACGACCTCATCCATATTACATTCAATGGTTTGAGAGCTCCCGTAAGCTCAAGGTAACAAGAACTGCACGCGTGCATTTTACTATTGGTACTTATTCAGATTTTGTTGATTGTGATGTTGTACCTATGCAAGCTTGTTCTTTGTTACTTGGTAGACCATGGCAATTTGATAGAGAATCTGTACATAATGGTAAAACAAATCAGTATTCTCTTACACATGCTGGCAAGAAAATTGGACTTAAACCCATGACTCCGGAACAAATTTTGAAAGATGATCTTGCTAGAGCTAGTAGATTAAAAAATGAGGACAAACATAAGAGTGAGAATCAGATTATTGCTGCAGATTTTGTACCACCTAAGCATTCTTCTAAATCTGATTCTAACCATGCTACTGAAATTCGTTTGAAGAATCCTTGTTTACTTGCTAGCAAATCTGATCTTGCTGAAATTGATGTCAATATTACTCCATGCTATGCTATTATTTGCAAAGAAGTACTGTTTTCATTTGAGGATATGCCTCCTTCTTTGCCACCTGCGGTTGCTAACCTTTTGCAGGAATACATGGATGTTTTTCCACAAGATGTTCCACCTGGACTTCCACCTATTCGTGGAATAGAACACCAAATTGATTTGATTCCAGGAGCTTCGCTGCCCAACCGTGCGCCATATCGCACCAATCCTGAAGAAACAAAAGAGATACAACGACAGATCCAGAGTTTATTGGACAAAGGTTATATTCGTGAGTCTCTTAGTCCATGCGCTGTTCCTATTATTTTAGTACCTAAGAAAGATGGTTCTTCGCGCATGTGTACTGATTGTCGTGCTATTAATAATATTACCATTCGATATCGTCACCCTATACCTCGTTTGGATGACATGCTAGATGAGTTGAGTGGTTCTATTATGTTATCTAAAGTTGATTTGCGTAGTGGTTACCACCAAATTCGTATGCAATTAGGAGATGAATGGAAAACAGCTTTTAAAACTAAGTTCGGTTTATATGAGTGGTTAGTAATGCCGTTTGGTTTAACTAATGCACCTAGTACCTTTATGAGACTGATGAACGAAGTTTTCCGTGCTTTTATTGGTCGTTTTGTGGTGGTATATTTTGATGACATTCTCATATATAGCAAATCTTTAGAGGACCATTTGGATCATTTACGTGCTGTTTTCAATGCTTTACGTGATGCACGTTTGTATGGTAATCTTGAGAAGTGCACCTTCTGCACAAATAGAGTTGCTTTTCTTGGTTATGTTGTTACAGAACAGGGAATTGAAGTTGATCCAGCCAAGATTGAAGCTATTGATAATTGGCCACAGCCCAAGACGGTCACCCAAGTAAGGAGTTTTCTTGGTCTTGCTGGGTTTTATAGGCGCTTTGTCAAAGATTTTGGTTCTATTGCTGCGTCATTGAATGAGCTCACAAAGAAGGATGTGCCCTTTGTTTGGGGCGATGCACAACAAGAGGCCTTCATGATACTGAAAGATAAGTTAACACATGCTCCATTACTCCAACTTCCTGATTTTAATAAGACGTTTGAACTTGAATGTGATGCTAGTGGCATTGGTTTGGGAGGTGTGTTATTACAAGAGGGCAAACCTGTAGCATATTTTAGTGAAAAATTGAGTGGGCCTAGTCTGAACTATTCTACTTATGATAAAGAATTATATGCGCTGGTTCGGACATTAGAAACTTGGCAACATTATTTATGGCCTAAAGAATTTGTTATACATTCTGATCATGAATCTTTGAAGCATATTCGTAGTCAAGCAAAACTGAATCGTCGCCATGCCAAGTGGGTTGAATTTATTGAATCTTTTCCTTATGTTATCAAACACAAAAAGGGTAAAGATAATATTATTGCTGATGCTTTGTCGCGCCGTTATACTATGTTATCTCAGCTTGACTTCAAAATTTTTGGGTTGGAAACTATAAAGGAACAATACTTGCATGATGCTGAATTTAAAGATGTGTTGCAAAATTGTAAAGATGGTAGGACATGGAACAAATTCATCCTTAATGATGGATTTGTGTTCCGTGCTAACAAACTATGCATCCCAGATGGTTCCGTTCGTCTTTTGTTGTTACAGGAGGCGCATGGAGGAGGATTAATGGGACACTTTGGTGTCAAGAAGACGGAGGATGTTCTTGCTGCACACTTCTTTTGGCCACGCATGCGGCGAGATGTTGAGAGATTCGTGGCACGCTGCACTACTTGTCAAAAAGCTAAGTCTCGCCTTAATCCACATGGTTTATATATGCCTCTTCCTGTTCCTAGTGTTCCTTGGGAGGATATTTCAATGGACTTTGTTTTGGGATTACCTCGTACACAGAAGGGGAGGGATAGTATTTTTGTTGTTGTGGATCGGTTTTCTAAGATGGCACACTTTATTCCTTGTCACAAGACCGATGATGCTGCGCACATTGCTGAATTATTTTTTCGTGATATCGTTCGTTTGCATGGTGTGCCAAATACTATTGTTTCTGATCGTGATACTAAATTTCTTAGCCACTTTTGGAGATGTTTATGGGCTAAGTTGGGGACTAAATTGCTGTTTAGTACTACATGTCATCCCCAAACTGATGGACAAACTGAAGTAGTTAATAGAACTTTATCTACCATGCTGCGGGCTGTTTTAAAGAAGAACTTAAAATTGTGGGAGGAATGTTTGCCTCATATTGAGTTTGCTTATAATCGTTCGCTGCATTCTACCACAAAGATGAGCCCTTTTCAGATTGTCTATGGTTTTGTTCCACGTGCACCTATTGATTTGTTGCCTTTACCATCTTCAGTGCAAAATAATTTCGATGCTACACAGCGTGCTGAATTGATTTTAAAATTGCATGCAACTACTAAAGACAACATAGAACGCATGAATGTTAAGTATAAAGTTGCTGGGGATAGAGGACGAAAGCATGTTGTGTTTGAGGTTGGTGATCTTGTTTGGTTGCATTTGCGCAAAGATCGTTTTCCTGATTTGCGCAAGTCTAAGTTAATGCCACGTGCTGATGGTCCTTTTAAGGTGATAGAGAAAATCAATGATAATGCATATAAACTGGAGCTTCCTGCAGATTTTGGTACGGTAAGTCCTACATTTAACATTGCAGATTTAAAACCTTACTTCGGTGAAGAAGATGAGGTTGCGTCGAGGACGACTTCAATTCAAGAAGGGGAGCATGATGAGGACATCCCATCTATTGATACACCCGCTGTACCTACAGCGGAACACATACAAGGACCCATCACTCGAGCTCGTGCCAAGCAACTTAACTATCAGGTACTTTCGTTTCTTGGAACTCTTTCTCACATACATGAGAATATGATGCTGCCTAAATCAGATATGTTTGTTACTCTTAGGAATGATGGACCTAGCATGGATGAGAGGGACAAGCATTGGAGCATGATCGTGCATGGAGATGGCAGCATGCGTTTGAGGATTGAAGAAGACGCCACGAGTGGAGATTTCAGAACTTTGAAGCCACCATAATGAAGGATGAAGACTTGGACGAAATATACAAAGAGCTACTTCATAATTTCGTCCATAAATACATATGGTGCTGCGTCACTTCTATTTTTGGGCCAGGCCCATGTAAATTTCGCAGCAAATAAGACAGCCACTTTTAGGAGTCCGAATTTGAGGAGAAAAGGCCTGTTAGGGGTCCGTTCGACCACCCAACCCATGGCTGGTCGCACCCCTACCTTTTCCTCCTCAAATACCCCCGTAGCCGTCATTAGAACTCGGATTTTGATTAGACTAAAAGTTAGCCCTTGCTGCAACTACGAGCTCGACTTTTGAGGCCAATCGCCCAGAAGAAGACCGCCTATTCGGAATCCCACCTTTTGAATAAAGCATACATCTTTCATCCGCAATATCTTGATTGCTGTATTAGTTCTTACTTGTTCTCGATTTCAGGTAGGAATTAAGACCCTCGCTGGTCAGGCTGATCGTGCACCCGCAAGATCAGTAACTCCCGGAGATTGTCCTAGCGATTGCATTGGCGCACGAGCTTCGCACGTGTAGTCGGATCGTCAAGCACAAACTCCACCCACCAAATCGACGTATCAAGATCTCATCGAAAGATCGGACACCTTTGCCCTATCAGGAGCTGCAACAACTTGGCAAGTCGAGAGATGGTCAAGAAGCTATCTATTACTACCCACCCACATCCTCGGCCTTATTACATTTAGTGGTTCAACAACAGCGGCAAAGTTAAGGTAACATTCGTGTGCATTTTTCTATTGCTGCGTATGATGATTATGTTTAGTGTGATGTTGTTCCTATGCAAGCATGCGCCCTTTTACTTGGTAGACCATGGCAATTTGATAGAAATTCTGTACACCATGGTGCAACAAATCAGTATACTCTTGTTCATAATGATAAACCAATTGTGTTACTACCTATGTCTCCTGAGAGTATTTTAAAAGATGATCTTGCTAGAGCTAGTAGGACACACACTGAACAGAAAAAGATGAGTGAAAATCAGATTATTGCTAAGGTAATTATGCCTTCAAAAATTACTACTAAACCTGGACCTCAACATGCTCATGAAATTCGTTTGAAGAGTACTTGTTTACTGACTAGCAAAACTGATATTTCTGAGATAGATTTACACACTACTGAATGTTATGCAATTATTTGCACAGATACCATGTTTTCATTTGAGAATATGCCTCCTAAATTGCCACCTGCGGTTGCTAACATTTTGCAGGAGTATGAGGACGTTTTTCCACAAGATGTACCACCAGGATTACCTCCTATCAGAGGAATAGAGCATCAAATTGATTTAATTCCTGGTGCTTTGCTGCCTAACCGTGTGTCGTATCATACCAATCCTGAAGAGACAAAAGAGATTCAACGACAAATACAAGAACTTCTCGACAAAGGTTATATTCGTGAGTCTCTTAGTCCATGCGATGTTCCTATTATTTTGGTATCTTAGAAAGATGGTTCTTGCCGCTTGTGTACTGATTGTAGAGCTATCAATAATATTACGATTCGATATCGTCATCCTATTCCTCGATTAGATGATATGCTTGATGAATTAAGTGGCTCTACCATGTTCTCTAAAGTTTATTTGCATAGTGGATACCACCAAATTCGTATGAAACTAGGAGATGAATAGAAAACAGCATTTAAAACTAAGTTTGGATTATATGAGTGGTTAGTAATGCCTTTTGGTTTAACTAATGCACCCAGCACCTTCATGAGATTAATGAATGAAGTTTTACATGCTTTTATTGGCCGTTTTGTGGTGGTATACTTTGATGATATTCTCATATATAGCAAATCTTTAGAGGAACATTTAGAACATCTACGTTTTGTTTTTAATGCTTTACATGATGCACGTTTGTTTGGTAACCTCGCAAAGTGCACCTTTTGCACCGATCAAGTTGTGTTTCTTGGCTATGTTGTTACAGCGCAGGGTATTGAAGTTGATCCCGCCAAGATTGAAGCTATTTCTAGTTGGCCGCAGCCTAAAACGGTCAGACAAGTGCGGAGTTTTCTTGGTCTTGCCGGATTTTATAGGCGCTTTGTGAAAGATTTTGGTTCCATTGTTGCGCCGCTGAATGAGTTGACAAAGAAAGATGTGCCCTTCACTTGGGGAGATGAATAGCAAGATGCTTTCCCGCTGCTGAAAGACAGGAGGCACATGGAGGAGGTTTAATGGGTCACTTTGGCATAAAGAAGACGGAGGACATACTTGCTGCACACTTTTTCTGGCCATGGATGCATAGAGATGTTGAGAGATTTGTTGCTCGCTGCACTACATGTCAAAAAGCTAAGTCTCGCCTAAATCATCATGGTTTATACATGCCTCTTCATGTTCCTAGTGTGCCTTGGGAAGATATTTCTATGGATTTTGTTTTGGGATTACCTCGAACACAGAAGGGGAGGCATAGTATTGTTGTGGTCGTAGACAGATTTTCTAAGATGGCACATTTTATACCTTGTCATAAGAGTGATGATGCTGCGCATATTGCTGATTTGTTCTTTCATGAAATTGTGTGTTTGTATGGTGTGCCTAATACTATTGTGTCTAATCGTTATACTAAATTTCTGAGCCATTTTTGGAGATGTTTATGGGCTAAGTTGGGGACTAAATTGTTGTTTAGTACTACATGTCATCCCCAAACTGATGGACAAACTGAAGTAGTAAATGGAACGTTATCTACTATGCTAAGGGTTGTTTTAAAGAAGAACTTAAAAATGTGGGAAGATTGTTTACCTCATATAGAATTTGCTTACAATTGTTTGTTGCATTCTACCACTAAATTGTGGCCTTTCGAAGTTGTGTATGGTTTTGTTCCTCACGCACCTATTGATTTATTGCTAAAGAAAACATAGAACGCATGAATGCTAAATATAAAATTGCTAGAGATAAAGGAAGAAAGCATATTTTGTTTGATGTTGGTGATCTTGTTTGGTTGCATTTGCGCAAAGATCGTTTTCCTAATTTGCAAAAGTCTAAATTGATGCCACGTGCTGCTGGTCCGTTTAAAGTGTTAGAAAAGATGAATGATAATACCTATAAACTTGAGCTTCCTGTAGAATTTGGTACGGTAAGTCCTACATTTAACATTGCAGATTTGAAGCCTTCTTTTGGAGAAGAAGATGAGCTTTCATCAAGGACGACTTCAATTCAAGAAGGGGAGGATGATGAGGACATCCCTACTGTTGATACAACCACTACACATCCTCATGTACAAGGACCTCTCACTAGAACTCGTGCTAGGCAACTAAATTATCAGGTACTTTTGTTTCTCGGAACCGTTCCTAATATACATGAGAATATGATGCTGCCTAAATCAGATGTACTTGTGTTACTTAGGAATGAAGGATTTAGCATGGACGAGAGGGGCAAGCATTGAAGCATGGTCATCCATGGAGAGGGCAACAAGCATATGATCCAGGAAGAATACACTGCAAGTGGAGAATTCAGGACATTGAAGCAACCATGAGCAAGGATGGATGCATGGATGAAATATTCAAGATTACAATTAGTAATTTTTGTCCATAGCCTTTTAAGGGTGCTGCGACACCTTATTTTATGGGCCAGACCCATGTATTTTCGAAGTGGACCACTTAGGGTTTTTTATGAGTCCGTATGTGGGGTGGAAAGCCCAACTAGGGCCTGTTTCGGCCACCCCTACCAGGGTGGACAAAAATCCCTGCCTCTCCTCCACATATACTCTCACCCAGCCGTCATTAGGACTTGGGTTTTGTTTAGATTAAGTTTTAGCCATTGCTATACTTCGCCATAGGCACGAGCATCGTCGAGACCTCCTGTACTACGCACTTGTAGAACCCCACGTTATGATCCCCCTAGGAGTAATACAATCTTCATATTCATCTGCAATTCTGATTGCTTAATCATTGTTCTTGCTTGTTCTTCGATTGCTCGTATGATGAGGACATCCCATCTATTGATACACCCGCTGCACCTACAGCGGAACACATAAAAGGACCCATCACTCGAGCTCGTGCCAAGCAACTTAACTATCAGGTACTTTCGTTTCTTGAAACTCTTTCTCACATACATGAGAATATGATGCTGCCTAAATCAGATATGTTTGTTACTCTTAGGAATGATGGACCTAGCATGGATGAGAGGTGATATGGGCACGAAGGAGGAGGTGAAGCCTAATTTGAGGACTCCACCAAGATGAGGGAAGCTCGTTGAAGATTGGCACGCCAGGACGACCTACGATATGAGATAATTTAGTCTAAGGTTGTGTTAGCAATTTATATACCTGTTTATGTTATTTCGTGTGTCAGGTCATGTTATGGGCCACTTAGGTTTATTTGTGTTTTGGGTTTGGGCCTGTCCAAGCCAAACAGTTTTCTGGCCATCTATATAAGGAGGCCAGCAGGTTAGGGTTTAGGGAGTTCAGTTGTTTAGTCAAAAACCATCGTGTGCTCCACCGTGTATCATCCCTCCGGGGAAACGGCGCGACCGTGTTTATCAAATAAAGTTGCTGCGGAGGTTCTTGTGTTCATCAAGGATTGTCGTGCTTTGGTTTGAGGCGTGGTGTTCATCATCACGTTGCTTGCTGGATTCGTCCTCGTCTTCAGGTGACGTTCTTTGCGTTATTGGAAGATTGCTATCCGGGTTGACTCGCTGTGAAAGATCGGGACAAAACTCAAGGATCGCCGGCGTGATCCTTATCATGTGGTATCAGATTTCTAGGTTGATCACAGCGGGTGTTTTCTGTTGATTGCTTGATCTGCGGATTGTTCTTTTCCCCGAGCAATTTTCAGATCGACAGGTGAAGTTTTCAGATTGGATCGTGTTCTTCGTCGGCAGCTAAGTAGAGCGAGTTGATTTCAGATCGGTTGTCATCTCTTGGTGATCGCTGTAGCAGGTTCCTTGCTTCACCAGGACCGATCTGATCGGGAGCAGATCCGATCGGTAGCGAAGCAGGTCCGATTGGGAGCAAAGCAGAACACGTCGGTCTCTCCATCGAAAGCATATCCGATCGTTGCTTGTGGGGCCAGCAGATCTGATCGGCAATCAAAAATCAAAAAAAAAAAGAGGCCAGCTCGCCTCGCCCAGGGACGGAGCTCGTCTGGGGTCGAGCGCCCCCGTCGATCGCTAGGATCGCTGGCTCGCGCTAGTGGCCAGACGCACCTGGCGGCTGGTGTGCTTCACGATCAGAGCCTCCGCGCCTGCCGACCAGCACGCTCGAAGCCAGCTCGGTTTCCTCGTGGGCCAGCCCATCTGGCAACACGCAGTCGAGCGGTACGCTCGCGGCTCGCCTGGGCGCGATCTCCTGGTCGCTCGTCCCCAGACGGTGTCTGCGCTCCAGCGAGCTGATTGCTCACCCCGCTTTGGTCGCTCTGCTATTTTCTTTCTAAAATCAGGAAGTGTTACTGTATCGTGGATAGGAATCAGGAAAAAAGCAGCTGGAATTGATCGCTTATCGTCATACATCGACGGATCTTTAGTCTGCTTCAACGAGTATATAGAGGCTGCACTAGTCTGCAGATATTTTCTTGACAGAGGACATTAGTTGCTGCTGCGTTTTTGCATTCCGCAATTAGTAACGGCTGAGCACATCAAGATGGATTCTTTTCCGGGAGATGTTTTTGGCAAAAGGTGCTATCTTGACAAGAAGTCTAGTGATGTTTTTAATGATTATCTTGATATGAAGAAGGGAGTGCCGCTATCCAAGCCTAGCTGGTGTTTACATCAACTTGCGACAATTGCGGAGTACCATGATTGGGAAAGGCACATGGAACTGGGATTCCGTCGATGTCGCACATACAATGACAAGTTTCGTAGCTATGATGGATATGGTCTTGCTTACCGGCGTGTGGACACTGAAGTAACCAGTTGGTGGTGCAAGGCAGTTGGAAGAAATGAGTTTGATTGTACTTGGGAGGATTTCAAGAAATTTCTCCGTGATGGTTTTGTGTTACCGTATATGGAGGAAATAGAGCAGCCACCCAAGGTTGTGCATCGGATAGAGGATGTTGGCAAGAGCATAGCTCCTATACCGAAGGTCGCGACAGCTATGACTACTCATGAGAAGTTGACAGTTGTTCCATTGCCGACAGTTAGCAAGGTGGCAGCCATGATTCCTGAAGTGTCAGCGGTTGATGTTGTCAAGGCTGATGTTGTCAAGGATATCGTGGAGGAGGTTGTACCATTGAGTTGGCTGAATTTGCAACTCAAAAGAGTACATGATGAGACTTGTATGACAGCGGATAGAGGCCAGCGATGGAATTTATTTCAGGCGCAGTGCATAATCAAAGGCAAAGCATGCAAGTTGACGATTGACAGTGGTAGTTACTGTAATGGCATTAGCAAGTCGGTTGTGGAGGCTTTGGGTTTATCCACATGGCGTATTCCAGAACCGAGGCATGTTGAGTGGATTAATAGCTGCGGTATGCTGAAGATTACTCACAAGGTGCGTGTGCCATTTACAGTTGCTGACTATGTTGATGAGGTGGAATGCGATGTGTTTCCATTGGAGGTGTGTGGGCTGTTACTTGGACGTCCATGGCAGTATGATCGCAATGCTATGCATGCTGGGAGAGCAAATACATATTCTTTCATACATGATGGCAAACAGCGGACTTTGAAGCCTATGAGAGGTGATCAAATCAAGTCCGATGTTGTGTTGGTGGTTCGCAAGGAGAAGTTGCATAAAGCTAAGTCACAACCAGGGCTAGCTCAGGTGCAGCTTGAGGAGCATGATGCGAAGAGCGTCAGTGGTGATATTGTTTCAGCCAAGCCTGTAGATGACAAGCCAGTTGTTCTTGTTAGTGACAAGCCGGTTGAAGTCAAGCCTCTTATTGATGAAGGGAAGGATATGTCAGCATGTGTTCCATGTGTTCCACTTCCAGTTCGTGTTGACATGGGTGTTCAGACCGATGACGGTGGTGCTGATCGTGTTCCGGTGCATATGGTGCCGCAGGTAGTCAGCCACAGTTTTGTTCGAACACCTCGGAGACGTTTTGTTGGAGCAGCAGTGCGTGTGCATACAGGCAAAGATGGACGTGTTCGTCAGTTGTGTGGCCCAGGCATTACTAATTTGCAGGGTCGTGCTAAGCAAGTTCATGTTCAGCAACGCAAGGTTCCAGCAAGGATTGAGAAGAAGAAGGTGGAGGCGCCTAAGTACAAGTTTATTTGGCGCAGAAAAGAGGTGCAACCACCTAGAGCTGTATCAAGTCGAGCAGGCCAAGAGGGAGGATGTGGTGAGCAAGGCAAGCAAGACTTGAAGACGGCGAATATGCGTGGTGCTATTGTTGATATTCCGCCACCCTTTCGAGCAGACCCTCACGCGTTGGGGACAACGCTTTTTGAAGGGGGGGATATGGGCATGAAGGAGGAGGTGAAGCCTAATTTTAGGACTCCACCAAGATGAGGGAAGCTCGTTGAAGATTGGCACGCCAGGAGGACCTACGATATGAGATAATTTAGTCTAAGGTTGTGTCAGCAATTTATATACCTGTTTATGTTATTTCGTGTGTCAGGTCATGTTATGGGCCACTTAGGTTTATTTGTGTTTTGGGTTTGGGCCTGTCCAAGCCCAACAGTTTTCTGGCCATCTATATAAGGAGGCCAGCAGGTTAGGGTTTAGGGAGTTCAGTTGTTTAGTCAAAAACCATCATGTGCTCCACCGTGTATCATCCCTCCAGGGAAATGGCGCGGCCGTGTTTATCAAATAAAGTTGCTACGGAGGTTCTTGTGTTCATCAAGGATTGTCGTGCTTTGGTTTGAGGCGTGGTGTTCATCATCACGTTGCTTGCTGGATTCGTCCTCGTCTTCAGGTGACGTTCTTTGCGTTATTGGAAGATTGCTATCCAGGTTGACTCGCTGTGAAAGATCGGGACAAAACTCAAGGATCGCCGGCGTGATCCTTATCAAGAGGGACAAGCATTGGAGCATGATCGTGCATGGAGATGGCAGCAAGCATTTGAGGATTGAAGAAGATGCCACGAGTGGAGATTTCAGAACTTTGAAGCCACCATAATGAAGGATGAAGACTTGGACGAAATATACAAAGAACTACTTCATAAATTCGTCCTTAGATAAATATGGTGCTGCGTCACTTTTATTTTTGGGCCAGGCCCATGTAATTTTCGCAGCAAATAAGACCGCCACTTTTAGGAGTCCAAATTTGAGGAGAAAAGGCCTGTTAGGGTTCCGTTCGACCACCATACCCATGGCTGGTCGCACCCCTACCTTTTCCTCCTCAAATACCCCCCGTAGCCGTCATTAGAACTCGGATTTTGCTTAGACTAAAGTTAGCCATTGCTGCAACTACGAGCTCGACTTTTGAGGCCAATTGCCCAAAAGAAGACCGCCTATTCGGAATCCCACCTTTTGAATAAAGCATACATCTTTCATCCGCAATATCTTGATTGCAGTATTAGTTCTTACTTGTTCTCGATTTCAGGTAGGAATTAAGACCTTCGCTGGTCAGGCTGATCGTGCATCTGCAAGATCAGTAACTCCCGGAGATTGTCCTAGTGATTGCATTGGCGCACGAGCTTCGCACGTGTAGTCGGATCGTCAAGCACGAACTCCACCCACCAAATCGACATATCAAGATCTCATCGAAAGATCGGACACCTTTGCCCTATCAAGTGGTATCAGATTTCAGGTTGCTCAGTGAGATTTACTATTTTCATAGTTTAGATTGCATCTGTGTTCATACCTATAAACCACGAAAAAGCCAAAAATACAGTTAGGGTTTAGATCATCTCGTCCCATAAACCATCCGAGCCTTTGCATTGTCTTTTCAGTTTGCATCATTGAATTTGTGTCTGCATCCGCGTGTCGAGTTGCTGGTCTTAGTGTCTGTTCCTTAGAGTTTCGAGTTTGAATCACCATAGTCATGCCGCCACCGCACGCTTGCACCACTGCTCCACCATATCCTTCCACCACCACGCCATATACTTCCGCCACCGACTTCACATTAGATTTTGTTCGTTCCTCCCAATTTCATCCGTGCCTTTTTCAGAGTCCGTGAGTTAAGTTTCGGTCGCCAGGCAAGAGGAAGAAGAAGAGCAAAAAAAAAAGTCAAATCCGCATCCAAGTAGGTTTGACCCGTTCCTACTAGTCCAGTCCGAATCTAGTCCGTTTTGCACAGTTTCGTCAGTTTTTGACAGTTTTCGACAGCAAATTTCAACTGGCCATAACTTTTGCATACGAACTCCGTTTTCGGCGTGCGACCACTCAAAATGCTCAGCACAAAAAGTTCCATCTAACCACAACCACTACGTGCGACACTCGGAACGTCCAAAAAAGGCCGGGAAGGTTGAGTTTTTGCCCTCTGAAGTTTTGGACCCGAAAATTCCTGCAGATCTTCACTTATATCTTGCTTTGGAGCTATTTCTTTCTACTTGTTGTGCCACGCCGTGACTTTCTTACTACTCTCGGCTCGCGTCTCTAGCACGGTATAGCCTAGGACCAGCACAGTACCGTGGTTGAGCATTCTTTCAACATTGCATTGCTGTTTTGATATTTGCTGTTTTTGCTACCATATAAGCCTTCCTACAGCTCCACATATTTCTGCACGTGCTTTGTATCGACACCTGGTAATCGCTTTGTGCAATTTTGGGAGTCGCTGCTCTTTGCTGGTTGCATATCACCTTCCTCCTATTTGGTAAGAACTTGTAAGAGCTTTGTATACTGCTTGACAGATTACGCGTGATTCCACCATATTCCGTAGTGCGTAGGTATATATATTTGTGCTTGCTTCTATGCTAACCATGACAGGAACCACGAAGGATGATGTTGATCCGGAGAAGATGACTACTGCAGAGTTGCGTGCCCACTTCACTCGGCTGTTGGTGGGGCGTGCACAAGATGTGGACACACGCTTGGGTGATGTTGATTCCAAGCTTTCTGATGTGATGGACAAGATTGCTGGTCTTGAGGCATCCTTCAACACCAAGCTCGACGCTCGGTTCCAGGAAGTCCTGGCCCATTTACCACCACTGCCACAGCCGGGCATCCATCTACCACGTGCTCGCCACGTTCCTCTCATACCGCCATCTACGGGTACCGTTACAGCCGCGGCAGCTGCTGCGGCCGCTACGGAGGCGGCCACCCAGGATGGATATGCTGCTGACGAGGGGGAAAACGAGTTCAAAGATGAAAACGAGCTCGAAGAGGACGAGGTCCAACAACCTGCACCTGGCCGTCCGCGGCAATACAACCGCAATGCTCGTCCACCTCCATGTCCGGTACGTGATGATCACCATGTTGCCAAACTGAAATTAAATATTCTGCCATTTGAGGGTAGATATAATTCTGATGCATATCTCACTTGGGAATTAGAAGTAGAGCAACGTTTTGCATGTTTACGATATCCTGAGCATTTGCGTGTTAGTGCTGCTACTTGTGAATTTACAGATTTTGCTTCTATCTGGTGGTCTGAACATTGTAGATTCAATCACGCTAATATTCCTGCTACTTGGCTTGGTCTAAAACATGCCATGCGTACTCATTTTGTACCTCCACATTATCAACGGGACTTGCTTAAAAAATTAGCTCGTTTAGAACAAGGCAAAAATTCTGTACAAGAATATTATCAAGAGTTACAAACGGGCATGATTCGTTGTGGTATTGTAGAGGATAATGAAGCTATGCTTGCACGCTTCTTTGGTGGTTTAAATAAGGAGATTCAGCATATTTTAGACTATAAGGAGTACAACACTACTACTCGTTTATTTCACCTTGCTTGCAAAGCTGAATTTGAAGTGCAGAATCGTCAACCATCATGGAGAAGAGCTAATAATTCTACAGGTCGTACTCCTTCATGGTCTGCACGCCAATCAGCTCCACCTGCTCGTGGGGATGCACCAGGTCCTTCCACCTCCAGGTATACCACGCCCGCATCAAGAACGCCACCTGCTCTTGCTCCATCACCATCTGCTGGTCCAACACGAAGTTCTTCTTCCATGGCCTCCACGGGGAAGACTCGCGACATTCAATGTCGCAAATGTTTTGGGTTTGGTCACATCGAAAAAGAATGTCGAACCAAACGTGTGATGGTGGTGCTTGAAGATGGCGAATATGACTCTGCGAGTGATTTTGATGATGATACATTGGCACTTATTGCTGCACGTGATGGTGTCAATTCTGATTCTGACAAGGAGATGGAGGTGATGGGAGCTAAAACTGCTGATCAATACAAGAGTTTAGTTGCACAACGTGTCTTGAGCATGCAATTGAGCAAAGCTGAGCATAATCAACGCCACAATTTATTTCAAACAAGAGGCGTCGTTAAGGAGAGAGCTATCCGGATCATCATTGATGGAGGGAGTTGTAACAATCTGGCTAGTATTGACATGGTGGAGAAGCTTGCTCTACCCACACGACAACGACCTCATCCATATTACATTCAATGGTTTGAGAGCTCCCGTAAGCTCAAGGTAACAAGAACTGCACGCGTGCATTTTTGATAAGGGGAGCATAGCTACTACTCCTACTATTTTACCACCTCCTTATGTTCTGAAGCTTGGACAATTCTGCTTTGAAGTGCCTCCACTAGATGATGTGAAGCCCAACTTTCGTACACCTCCGATGGAGTTTCATGTTCGCCAAGGTGCTGCAGCGAAAGATATATAGGTGTTCTATTTTAATTAAGTGCGCGTCATGTTTTTATTTCAGTTTGGTTTTATTTGTGTGTGATGGTTTTGGGCCTGTCCAAAATCAAGTGTGTTTTGGCCATTTGGGCTTTTAGTTTGGTTTGGGGCCTAGCCCAGCCAAGGTAGCGTTCAGAGTCACCCATATAGGGTTATGGAAGCCGCCTTGTATCGATCAGACCTGTTATTTTTGAGCTAAGAAAGAGACCAGAAAAGTCCCAATGTTTGGGGGCACATATCGGTGTGTTTGATTGCTGATCTTCAAGATCTGATGTTATGCCATGCGTGGGAATTGATTCCGGTCAGTTTCATCGCGAGGAATTGAAGAGAGATTGGTTTGATCTATTTCAGATTGAGTTCTCTTTTGTATCTTGCTGTTTGTTTGATCGCCGTGAAAGATTGGGCCAAACCCCCTTCGGATCACGTTGATCCATATCATCTTGGTATCAGATTCGTCGGGTTTCTCACGGCGGAGTTTGTTGTTGAGATCGATTTGTTCTACTAAGATTTTCCTTGCTGAGATTTACTAGTGAGTTTGATCTGTTGGTCCAGTTCATTTGCTTGAAGCTCGATCTGCTGCGAGGAATTAGATCGGATCTGGCAGTAGTTGCAACTCAGAGATCGTCTGCCCTGGGTGATCGAGTCGTCCACGCCCGATCCTGCCTGGGCTTCGATCCGATCTGCAGAGACAAGGAGAAAAAAACAAAACAGCGGACGAAGGAAACCGCGCCAGCCGCCTCGCTCGCCTGGGATCGCCCCTAGGATCGCCCGCATCGAGCGCGTTCTCCCGCTCGGGGCCAGCAGGCTGCGCTCTCCTCCTCCCTCGTGGGCCGGCCCAGTAGGAATCTGAGGATCACGCGCCCACGGTCTGGGATCGCAGCGCCCGGGAACGACGCGCCAGCCTCGCCTCGAAGCCCCGCCTCGCGCCGCTCGCTGCCTGCTCGCTCGACCACAGACAGGCTCTGTGGTCCGGCGCCCGCATCCTTTTTCAGTTTTGTTTCAGTTTGGTCAGTTTCAGTTCACTGTTTTGATTGCCATTTAGACAGATACTACTAAATATCAATAGCTGCAAGGAAACTTACCGGTGAAATTGTTTTGGCTATTGTTTGCACACCATGGTGAACTCTGTTGACGGCGAGAATTCCGTTGCTGCTGGAGAGAAGAAAGAGGAGCTTGTCCCGCCTATTTTTGCTGCAGATTTGGCTCCTAATATTCGGGCTGGTTTTGATAGCACGTGCGACTTTATTCTTCAGAGTCATGCCGCATTGGCAACACAAATTGCACAGCTAGCTACCCGGATTAATGCAATGGGCGATGCTACCGCCCGTGCACCCGTGCAGCCCCCTCCTGCTGCACAACCTCGCGACGTGGTTCCACGCCGCCCTGCTGAATATCATGATCATCGACACGTGGCACCCGCTTATGAAGGAGAACTTGCCGATGACGCTGATTATGCACCACAACAACGACAGTTTGCTGCTCGTCCTGCAGGTGCTCATCGTGTACAGCAACATGATCGTGACCGTCTTGGCCATGCTGGTCGTGTTCCACTTGATGATGGTGGTCTTGGACGCATCAAATTGTCCATACCTCCTTTTTCCGGTGACCGCGGACCTGATGATTATTTGGAGTGGGAGATGCGCATGGATCAGATTTTTGATACTCATTATTACACTGAGGCGAAGAGACTTCAACTGGCTGCTGTTGAATTCACCGGTTATGTGCTGATTTGGTGGAATCAAATTCTGCGTATGCGTACTCGCCCAACGTCATGGCAAGGTATGAAAGATCTTATGCGACATCGCTTTGTTCCTGAACACTACAAGAGAGACATGTATAATAAGTTGCAGCAGCTCACTCAAGGTACTAAATCTGTGGATGAGTATTATAAAGAGATGGAGTTGTTGATGATACGTACAAGGACAAGGGAGGATACAGAGGCCACGATGTCTCGGTTTTTGAATGGACTGAATTTTGAGGTGCGTGATCGTGTGGAGATGGTTTACTATCATGATCTTCAGGATCTTGTGCACCAAGCTGAGCGTGCGGAGCAGCAAATCAAATGACGCCAAGCTGCCACACCTACAAAATCATGGCCTCGTTCTCATACCGAGGCTGCTGGTCCTAGTGTTCAGACGACCCCTTCTACACGCTCTAATAGTGTTTCTCATAGCGTGGCACCCAAATCTGGGGTGTCTAAAACTGCATCTGCGCAGTCCACAGCAAACATCGAGTGTTTTACTTGTGGAGGACGAGGACACATGAAGCGTGATTGCCCTAATAGAAAAAGGGTGCTGCTCACACATGATGGCTATGTTTCTGCTAGTGATGATGAGAAAGCTGATGCGTCATTAAGTGAGGAATCTGAGGAAAATTCCGAAGTGATCGTGGATGGGTATGCACTTGCTGCAAATTTACAAAATCTAATGGTGCAACGCGTACCAGAAGATCGCATTCACGACCAAGGGCAGCGCTGGAATATATTTCAGACCCAATGCATCGTCAAGGACACCACTTGCAAACTGATTATTGATGGTGGCAGCTACACCAATATTGTTAGCAAGAGTTTGGTGGATTCTCTCTCATTGCCTACATGGAAGCACCCGCAGCCGCATTGTGTTGAGTGGTTGTATAATTCAGGGAAGCTGAAAGTCACACATAAGGTGCGCCTAAAATTTTCAGTAGGTAATTATGAGGACACAGTGGTCTGTGATGTTTTGCCTATGGATGCATGTCATGTGCTGCTCGGAAGACCGTGGCAATTTGATAGGCGTTCCACTCATGAAGGCAGGTCAAATATTTATTCCTTGTGGCATAAGAGGAAGCGTCATGTGTTGCAGCCTATGCTCGATAAGGATATCAAAGTGGACGTGCTTGCTGCTCAGAAAAAGGTCCAACACATTCAGGCGAAACCGAGGACGGTTTCCTTTCAAGTTGGGGGGATGATAAGGGGAGCATAGCTACTACTCCTACTATTTTACCACCTCCTTATGTTCTGAAGCTTGGACAATTCTGCTTTGAAGTGCCTCCACTAGATGATGTGAAGCCCAACTTTCGTACACCTCCGATGGAGTTTCATGTTCGCCGAGGTGCTGCAGCGAAAGATATATAGGTGTTCTATTTTAATTAAGTTCGCGTCATGTTTTTATTTCAGTTTGGTTTTATTTGTGTGTGATGGTTTTGGGCCTGTCCAAAATCAAGTGTGTTTTGGCCATTTGGGCTTTTAGTTTGGTTTGGGGCCTAGCCCAGCCAAGGTAGCGTTCAGAGTCACCCATATAGGGTTATGGCAGCCGCCTTGTATCGATCAGACCTGTTATTTTTGAGCTAAGAAAGAGACCAGAAAAGTCCCAATGTTTGGGGGCACATATCGGTGTGCTTGATTGCTGATCTTCAAGATCTGATGTTATGCCATGCGTGGGAATTGATTCCGGTCAGTTTCATCGCGAGGAATTGAAGAGAGATTGGTTTGATCTATTTCAGATTGAGTTCTCTTTTGTATCTTGCTGTTTGTTTGATCGCCGTGAAAGATTGGGTCAAACCCCCTTCGGATCACGTTGATCCATATCAATTTTACTATTGGTACCTATTCAGATTTTGTTGATTGTGATATTGTACCTATGCAAGCTTGTTCTTTGTTACTTGGTAGACCATGGCAATTTGATAGAGAATCTGTACATAATGGTAAAACTAATCAGTATTCTCTTACACATGCTGGCAAGAAAATTGGACTTAAACCCATGACTCCGGAACAAATTTTGAAAGATCTTGCTAGAGCTAGTAGATTAAAAAACGAGGACAAACATAAGAGTGAGAATCAGATTATTGCTGCAGATTTTGTCCCCCCTAAACATTCTTCTAAATCTGATTCTAACCATGCTACTGAAATTCATTTGAAGAACCCTTGTTTACTTGCTAGCAAATCTGATCTTGCTGAAATTGATGTCAATATTACTCCATGTTATGCCATTGTTTGCAAAGAAGTTCTGTTTTCATTTGAGGATATGCCTCCTTCTTTGCCACCTGCGGTTGCTAACCTTTTGCAGGAATACATGGATGTTTTTCCACAAGATGTTCCACCTGGACTTCCACCTATTCGTGGGATAGAACACCAAATTGATTTGATTCCAGGAGCCTCGCTGCCCAACCGTGCGCCCTATGGCACCAATCTTGAAGAAACAAAAGAGATCCAATGACAAATCCAGAGTTTATTGGACAAAGGTTATATTCGTGAGTCTCTTAGTCCATGCGCTATTCCTATTATTTTAGTACCTAAGAAAGATGGTTCTTCGCGCATGTGTACTGATTGTCGAGCTATTAATAATATTACCATTCGATATCGTCACCCTATACCTCGTTTGGATGACATGCTGGATGAGTTGAGTGATTCTATTATGTTCTCTAAAGTTGATTTGCGTAGTGGTTACCACCAAATTCGTATGCAATTAGGAGATGAATGGAAAACAGCTTTTAAAACTAAGTTCGGTTTATATGAGTGGTTTGTAATGCCGTTTGGTTTAACTAATGCACCTAGTACCTTTATGAGACTGATGAACGAAGTTTTATGTGCTTTTATTGGTCATTTTGTGGTCGTATATTTTGATGACATTCTCATATATAGCAAATCTTTAGAGGACCATTTGGATCATTTATGTGCTGTTTTCAATGCTTTACGTGATGCACGTTTGTATGGTAATCTTGAGAAGTGCACCTTTTGCACAAATAGAGTTGCTTTTCTTGGTTATGTTGTTAGAGAACAGGGAATTGAAGTTGATCCAGCCAAGATTGAAGCTATTGAGAATTGGCCGCAGCCCAAGACGGTCACACAAGTGAGGAGTTTTCTTGGTCTCGCTGGGTTTTATAGGCGCTTTGTCAAAGATTTTGGTTCTATTGCTGCGCCATTGAATGAGCTCACAAAGAAGGATGTGCCTTTTGTTTGGGGCGATGCACAACAAGAGGCCTTCATGATACTGAAAGATAAGTTAACACATGCTCCATTACTCCAACTTCCTGATTTTAATAAGACGTTTGAACTTGAATGTGATGCTAGTGGAATTGGTTTGGGAGGTGTGTTATTACAAGAGGGCAAACCTGTAGCATATTTTAGTGAAAAATTGAGTGGGCCTAGTCTGAACTATTCTACTTATGATAAAGAATTATATGCGCTGGTTCGGACATTAGAAACTTGGCAACATTATTTATGGCCTAAAGAATTTGTTATACATTCTGATCATGAATCTTTGAAGCATATTCGTAGTCAAGCAAACTGAATCATCGCCATGCAAAGTGGGTTGAATTTATTGAATCTTTTCCTTATGTTATCAAACACAAAAATGGTAAAGATAATATTATTGCTGATGCTTTGCCGCGCCGTTATACTATGTTATCTCAGCTTGACTTCAAAAAATTTGGGTTGGAAACTATCAAGGAACAATACTTGCATGATGCTGAATTTAAAGATGTGTTGCAGAATTGTAAAGATGGTAGAACATGGAACAAATTCATCCTTAATGATGGATTTGTGTTCCGTGCTAAGAAACTATGCATCCCAGATGGTTCCGTTCGTCTTTTGTTGTTACAGGAGGCGCATGGAGGAGGATTAATGGGACACTTTGGTGTCAAGAAGACAGAGGATGTTCTTGCTGCACACTTCTTTTGGCCACACATGCGGCGAGATGTTGAGAGATTCGTGGCACGCTGCACTACTTGTCAAAAAGCTAAGTCTCGCCTTAATTCACATGGTTTATATATGCCTCTTCCTGTTCCTAGTGTTCCTTGGGAGGGTATTTCGATGGACTTTGTTTTGGGATTACCTCGTACAAAGAAGGGGAGGGATAGTATTTTTGTTGTTGTCGATCGGTTTTCTAAGATGGCACACTTTATTCCTTGTCACAAGACCGATGATGCTGCGCACATTGCTGATTTGTTTTTTTGTGATATCATTTGTTTGCATGGTGTGCCAAATACTATTGTTTTTTACCGTGATACTAAATTTCTTAGCCACTTTTGGAGATGTTTATGGGCTAAGTTGGGGACTAAATTGCTGTTTAGTACTACATGTCATCCCCAAACTGATGGACAAACTGAAGTAGTTAATGGAACTTTATCTACCATGTTGCGGGCTGTTTTAAAGAAGAACTTAAAATTGTGGAAAGAGTGTTTTCCTCAAATTGAATTTGCTTATAATCGTTCGCTGCATTCTACCACAAAGATGAGCCCTTTTCAGATTGTCTATGGTTTTATTCCATGTGCACCTATTGATTTGTTGCCTTTACCATCTTCAGTGCAAAATAATTTCGATGCTACACAACGTGCTGAATTGATTTTAAAATTGCATGCAACTACTAAAGACAACATAGAACGCATGAATGTTAAGTATAAAGTTGCTGGGGATAGAGGACGAAAGCATGTTGTGTTTGAGGTTGGTGATCTTGTTTGGTTGCATTTGCGCAAAGATCGTTTTCCTGATTTGCGCAAGTCTAAGTTAATGCCACGTGCTGATGGTCCTTTTAAGATGATAGAGAAAATCAATGATAATGCATATAAACTTGAGCTTCCTGCAGATTTTGGTACGGTAAGTCCAACATTTAACATTGCAGATTTAAAACCTTACTTCGGTGAAGAAGATGAGGTTGCGTCGAGGACGACTTCAATTCAAGAAGGGGAGCATGATGAGGACATCCCATCTATTGATACACCCGCTGCACCTACAGCGGAACACATACAAGGACCCATCACTCGAGCTCGTGCCAAGCAACTTAACTATCAGGTACTTTCGTTTCTTGGAACTCTTTCTCACATACATGAGAATATGATGCTGCCTAAATTAGATATGTTTGTTACTCTTAGGAATGATGGACCTAGCATGGATGAGAGGGACAAGCATTGGAGCATGATCGTGCATGGAGATGGCAGCAAGCGTTTGAGGATTGAAGAAGATGCCACGAGTGGAGATTTCAGAACATGGAAGCCACCATAATGAAGGATGAAGACTTGGACGAAATATACAAAGAACTACTTCATAAATTCGTCCTTAGATAAATATGGTGCTGCGTCACTTTTATTTTTGGGCCAGGCCCATGTAATTTTCGCAGCAAATAAGACCGCCACTTTTAGGAGTCCAAATTAGAGGAGAAAAGGCCTGTTAGGGTTCCGTTCGACCACCATACCCATGGCTGGTCGCACCCCTACCTTTTCCTCCTCAAATACCCCCCGTAGCCATCATTAGAACTCGGATTTTGTTTAGACTAAAGTTAGCCATTGCTGCAACTACGAGCTCGACTTTTGAGGCCAATCGCCCAGAAGAAGACCGCCTATTCGGAATCCCACCTTTTGAATAAAGCATACATCTTTCATCCGCAATATCTTGATTGCGGTATTAGTTCTTACTTTTCTTGATTTCAGGTAGGAATTAAGACCCTCGCTGGTCAGGCTGATCATGCATCCGCAAGATCAGTAACTCCCGGAGATTGTCCTAGCAATTGCATTGGCGCACGAGCTTCGCACGTGTAGTCGGATCGTCAAGCACGAACTCCACCCACCAAATCGACATATCAAGATCTCATCGAAAGATCGGACACCTTTGCCCTATCATCATAGGAATAGACCCTCGTGGTCAGGTCGATCTCGCTCCCACGTGGTCGATAGCCTCCGAAGTTGGTGTAGCGATTGCTAAGGCGCAATGTCTCGCACGTTCGTAGTCGGATCATCAACGTCAACCTCCACCACAAATCGTAGCTATCCGTCTCATTGAAAGATCGGGCACCTTTACCCTATCAAGTTATGCATGGTAGATTAAGTTATAATTCTTTGTTATAATTATGATTTAAAATAATTTATTCCTTGCAAGAAATCTTAATAAATATATTTATAGAGGCGTCTATTAAAAAAATACCTAAAATTATTTTGCTGGTAAAAAATCGTTTTTATCCATGCACTCATATGTTGGGTAGTTGACCCTAGGATAAATAGTAGGAGTTCATACTCCTATCCAAAATGGCAATAAGGCCTACTTCCATTTGTTACCATATCCAGAGGTTACGAAAACATACAGAGTTTCAGATTTAGACTTTTCTTTCAAATAATAATAATAAATATTTAGACATGTCAAAAAATCAATAGTTTTTGCATGCCTTACTATTTTGGGTATGTAAACTTTAGAAAAATATGACAAGGCCATATTAAGATCGGAAATGAAACTTCCTTCACAAAGTGGACTATCTTGTACCAAGGTGTCATTGACTTACCTATACATCCTCCTACTTCGAAGCACCGACGAACAAGTTCTATCAAAAATGGTCCTTATTTTTTATTTGTAATGCCCAAACACCTACATCTATCATTAGTAATGATTATTATGGAATTTGAACATATTTTTTGTAATAATTACTTTTTTAACTATATATAGACCATCAGGATAAGTCTGGATTCACAGAAACATGCGGTTGTTCTTTCCACTGAAATCCCCACTCAACCAGGACACTTATAATTCTCTGAAAACCGGATGTGTGAAAATTGCAAACCATCATTGTCGTCCTCTTCTTCCCTGCTCTCTTTACATTGTATCCATGCACAACTACAAAGGACCGATATGGTTCTTCGACTCCAGTGACGACTCCAACGATGATGATGCCCAGACCAACGACAAATACTGGTATCTTGGACAAAAATACTAGTATCTGCATGGGTTGGACGATGACCACCTCAACAAGGAGAATGAAGAAGAAGAGGATGATGACTGGGAGAATGATGCTGATGTCGAAGAGCACATTGAGTTGGTGTATCCCAAGACAGATTAGTCGAAGGAGGAGGAGGAGGAGGAGGAGGACGACGACGAAGAGGAGTAGTTGGAGGATGACGATGACGAAGAGGACAAGGAAGAGAACGAGCCACCCAAGATACCAGGCAAGAAGCATGGGCATGATTATGATAATGCATAATGACTTGCAGAATCATAACCTTTCCTCCACAAATTCCCCCCATAGCCGTCATTAGAACTCGGATTTTGCTTAGATTAAAACTTAGCCATTGCTGCAACTACGAGCTCGACTTTTAAGGCCAACGCCCAAAAGAAGCCTGCCTATTCAGAATCCCACCTCTTTAATAAAGAATACATCTTTCATCCACAATATCTTGATTGCAATATTAGTTCTTACTTGTTCTCCATTTCAGGTAGGAATTAAGACCCTCGCTGGCCAGGATGATCATGCATCCGCAAGATCAGTAACTCCTGAAGATTGTCCTAGCGATTGCATTGGCACATGAGCTTTGCATGTGCAGTCGGATCATCAAGCATGAACTCCACTAATAAATCAAACTATCTTCATCTCATCAAAAGATCGGACACCTTTGCCTATCAAGTGGTATCAGATTTCAGGTTGCTCGGTGAGATTTACTATTTTTGTAGTCTAGATTGCATCTATGTTCATACCTATAAACCATGAAAAAGCCAAAAAATATTGTTAGGGTTTAGATCACCTCGTCCCATAGACCACCTGAGCCTTTGCATTGTCTTTTCAGTTTGCATTGTTGAATTTGTGTCTGCATCCGCGTGTCGAGTTGCTGGTCTTAGTGTCTAGTTCCATTAGAGTTTCAAGTTCGAATCACCTTAGTCACACCGCCGCCGCACGCTTGCACCACCGCTCCACCATATACTTCCGGCACCATGCCATATACTTCCGCCACCGCCATCCCTGCTGCGACACAAGTTATTGATGTTTCTATGACGCGGTTCCCATCCGAGTAGAATTAGGTTTTGTTCATTCCTTCCAATTTCACCCGTGCTATTGCCAGAGTCCGTGAGTTAAGTTTTGGTCGCCAGTCAAGAGGAAGAAGAGCAAAAAAATATCAAATCCGCATCCAAATCGGGTTGACCACGATTTCTACTACTCCAGACCGAATTTAGTCCGAATTGGGCAGTTTTGGACAGCAAACTTTGACTGGTCATAACTTTTGCATACGAACTCCATTTTCAACGTGCGACCACTCAAAATCTTCAACAAATAAAGTTCTGTCCAACCCTATGCGGCCTTCTGAATGCTCAGAATTGGCAAAAGAGTCCCGAAAAGTTGATTTTTTGGCCTTTTAAGTTTCCAACCCAGAAATTTTCTTTGTATCTATTCCTTTGTGCTTGTTGTCGCCACGCCTTGAGTTGTTGGTGTTCTAGGCTCTCGTGTCTAGTCCGGTCTAGCCTAGGGCTAGCACAGTACCGTTGTTGAGCATTCTTTCGACATTGCATCACTATTTTGACATTTGCTGTTTTTGCTACCATATAAGCCTTCCTAGAGCTCCACATAATTCTGCACATGCTTTGTATCGACACCTGGTAATAGCTTTGTGCAATTTTGGGAGTCCTTGATCTTTGCTAGTTTCATATCACCTTCCTCATGTTTGTTAAAATCTTGTAAGAGCTTTGTGTACTGCTTGACGGATTACGCGTGATTCCACCATATTCTGTAGTTCGTAGGTCTATACATTTGTGCTTGCTTCTACACTAATCATGACAGGAAACACAAAGGAAGATGTTGATCCGGAGAAGATGACAAATACAAAATTGCATGCCCACTTCACCCAGCTGTTGGTGGGGCGTGCACACGACATGGACACACGCTTGGGGGATGTTGATTCCAAGATCTCTGATGCGATGCAGAAGATTGATGGCCTTGAGGCAGCTTTCAATGCCAAGCTCGATGCCAAGTTTCAGGAAGTCCTGGCCCGGTTACCACCATAGCCACAACCAGGCGTCCACGTGCCACGCGAACGCCGCATTCCTCTCGCACCACCAACTGCGGGTACCGTTACAGCTACGGCGGTCACAATGGAGGCGGCCACCTAGGATGGATATGCTGCTGATGAAGGGGAGGACGAGTTTGAAGATGAAAATGAGCTAGAGGAGGGCGAGGACCAATAGCCTGCACTTGGAGGTCCATGGCAATACAACCGTAACGCTCGTCCGCCTCCACGACCGGTACATGATGATGAACATGTTGCAAACCTAAAGTTAAATATTCCATCATTTGAGGGTAGATATAATCCTGATGCATATCTCACTGGGAAATTAGAAGTAGAGCAATGTTTTGCATGTTTACGATATCCTGAGAATTTGCGTGTTAGTGCTGCTACTTGTGAGTTTACAGATTTTGCTTCTATTTGGTGGTCTGTACATTGTAGAGACAATCATGCTAATATTCCTGCTACTTGGCTTGTGTGTTAAAACATGCCATGCGTACTGGTTTTGTAAATCTACATTATCAACGTGATTTGCTTCAAAAATTGGCTCGTTTAGAACAAGGTAAAAATTCTATAAAAGAACATTAGCAAGAGTTACAAATGGGCATGATTCGTTGTGGTATTGTAGAGGATAATGAAGCTATGCTTGCACATTTCTTTAGTGGTTTGAATAAAAAGATTTAGCATATTTTAGACCATAAGGAGTATAATACTATTACTCATTTATTTCATCTTGCTTGCAAAGATGAACTTGAAGAGCAGGATCATCAACCATCATGGAGAAGAGCTAATAATTCTCCAGGTCGTACTTCCTCATGGTCTGCGCGCCACTCAGCTCCACTTTCTCGTGGGGATGAACAAACGCCTCCCAACTCCAAGTACACCGCGCCCACATCATGAATGCCACCTGCTCTTGCTCCATAACCATCTGCTAGTCCGACACGGAGTTCATCTTCCGTGGCCTCCACGGGGAAGACTCGTGATATTCAATGTCGCAAATGCTTTGGGTTTGGTCACATAGAAAAAGAATGCAGGACCAAATGTGTGATGGTGGTGCTTGAAGATGGTGAATATGATTCTACGAGTGATTTTGATGATGATACATTGGCCCTTATTGTTGCACGTGATGGCGCCAATTCTGATTCTGCTAAGGAGATGGAGGTAATGGGAGCTGAAACTGATGATCAATACAAGAGTTTAGTTGCACAACACGTCTTGTGTGTGCAATTGAGCAACGCTGAGCATGATCAACGCCACAATTTGTTTCAAACAAGAGGCATTGCTAAAGATAGTGTTATTCGGATCTTCATTGATGGAGGGAGTTGTAAGAATCTGGCTAGCATTGACATGGTGAAAAAGCTTGCTCTACCCACACAACAACAACCTCATCCATATTACATTCAATGGTTTGAGAGCTCTCGTAAGCTCAAGGTAACAAGAACTGCACGCGTGAAATTTACTATTGGTACCTATTCAGATTTTGTTGATTGTGATGTTGTACCTACGCAAGCTTGTTATTTGTTACTTGGTAGACCATGGCAATTTGATAAAGAATATGTATATAATGGTAAAACTAATCAGTATTCTCTTATACATGCTGGAAAGAAAATTAGAATTAAAACCATGACTCTGGAACAAATTTTAAAAGATGATCTTGCTAGAGCTAGTAGATTAAAAAACAAGGAGAAACATAAGAGTGAGAATCAGATTATTGCTGCAGATTTTGTACCGCCTAAGCATACTTCTAAATCTGATTCTAACCATGCTACTAAAATTCATTTGAAGAATCCTTGTTTTCTTGCTAGAAAATCTGATCTTGCTGAAATTGATGTGAATATTACTCCATGCTATGCCATTGTTTGCAAAGAAGTTTTGTTTTCATTTGAGGACATGCCTCCTTCTTTGCCACCTGCGGTTGCTAACCTTTTGCAGGAATACATTTACGTTTCCCCACAAGATGTTCAACCTAGACTTCCACCTATTGATGCGACAGACCACTGAATTGATTTGAATCTAGGAGCTTTGCTGCCGAACCGGGCGCCATACCGCACCAATCCCGAAGAAACAAAAGAGATCCAATGACAAATCCAGAGTTTATTGGACAAACGTTATATTCGTGAGTCTCTTAGTCCATGCGCTATTCCTATTATTTTGGTACCTAAGAAAGATGGTTCTTCATGCATGTGTACTGATTATAGAGATATTAATAATATTACCATTCGATATCATCACCCTATACCTCATTTGGATGACATGCTTGATGAGTTGAGTGGTTCTATTATGTTCTCTAAAGTTGATTTGCATAGTGGTTACCACCAGATTCGTATGCAATTACGAGACGAATGGAAAACAACTTTTAAAACTCAGTTTGGTTTATATGAGTGGTTAGTAATGTTGTTTGGTTCAACTAATGCACCTAGTACTTTATGATACTCATGAACGAAGTTTTATGTGCTTTTATTGGTCGTTTTGTGGTGGTATATTTTGATGACATTCTCATATATAGGAAATCTTTAGAGGACCATTTGGATCATTTACGTGTTGTTTTCAATGCTTTACATGATGCATGTTTGTATGGTAATCTTGAGAAGTGCACCTTTTGCACAAATAGAGTTGTTTTTCTTGGCTATGTTTGATGAGGACATCCCATCTATATATACATCCGCTGCACCTACAGCGGAACACATACAAGGACCTATCACTCAAGCTCGTGCCAAGCAACTTAACTATCAGGTACTTTCATTTCTTGGAACTCTTTCTCACATACATGAGAATATGATACTGCCTAAATCAGATATGTTTGTTACTCTTAGGAATGATGGACCTAGCATGGATGAGAGGGACAAGCATTGGAGCATGATCATTGATACGTCCAATTTGCATCACTATTTTGTATCATAATTTACTGTTATTCATTGATATATTTCATATTTAGAGTTGATACTTATGTTATTTCCTTTGTTTTCACATGTTTGATGATCTTTGGAGGAGTTGCTGCCGGAGTCAGGATTCTGCTGGAAAAAGGACCATCAGGGGACCATATTTTGAAGATCAGGAAAATTCCAGAAAAATACCCAGAAATTATATTTTCCCAGAAGACTCAGGAAGCCAGAAGGGGGAGTCGAGAGGAGCCAGGGGGGGCCCACACGCCAGGGTGGCGCAGCCAGCCCCTGGCCGCGCCAGCCCTGCGTGAGGCCACCCTGGCCCACGTCTGGTCTCGCCCCTTCGCGTACATCATCATCCCCAAAAACCTAAGTCAAGGGGGGGCTCAGAGTTAGACACCGCCGCCTCTGCGGGGCGGAAAACACCAGAGAGAGAAAAGCTCTCCGGCAGGCAGAAATCTGCTGGGGAAATTCCTTCCCGGAGAGGGGAGATCGTCGCCATCGTCATCACCATCGCACCGGACTTCATCGGGATCATCATCATCATCATCTCCATCACCAGCACCTTCATCTCCACCATCACCTCTCCATCCCGCTGTAACATCTTGAGTTGGATCTTGTTATATTCATAGGGGAAACTTTCCCGGTGTTGATTACTCTTGTAGTTGATGCTATTGAGTGGAACCGTTGAATTAAGGTTTATGTTCAGATTGTTATTTACCATTATTTCACCTCTGATCATGATCCATATGATGTCTTGTGAGTAGTTCGTTTAGTTCTTGAGGACATGGGAGAAGTCAAGATGTTAGTAGTGAATTATTGTTGAGAAATATTTAATGGTTTGATATTGTTGTGGTGCTATTTCACTAGTGGTGTCATGTGAACGTCGACTACATGATACTTCACCATTTATGGGCCTAGTGAGATGCATTGTGTATTTGGCTACCGATTGTGGGGTTGCTGGAGTGACAGGAACCTAAACCTCCGTTGGGAAACCATTGCACCAGGGAGCATAGGATATTAGAGTTTAAGGCTGTGGTTAGATTTATCTTAATTACTTTCTTGTATTTGCGGATGCTTGCAAGGGGTATAATCACAAGTGTGTATTTATCCTAGTAAGGGTAGTGCGCTAGCACAGGTTCACCCCCATAACACCTATCAAACCAATAAATGCTATTGGCTTTATGAAGCGAAAGCTCTTGACAGAAACTCCCGTGTGTCCTCGAGAACGTTTGGTTATTATAAGTACACAACCGGCTTGTCCTTTGCTGAAGAAAGGATTGGGCCACTTGCTGCAATTGTTACTATTGTCTTTTATTTACTCGCACTTTATTTACTCGTATTACCAAATACCCCTGAAAACCTGTTTGCTAGTATTTACAGTGATTCCTTGATCAAAACCGCTCATCAGCACCTTCTGCTCCTCGTTGGGTTCGACACTCTTATTTGTCGAAAGTACTACGATACACCCCCTATACTTGTGGGTCATCAAGACTATTTTCTGGCGCCGTTGCCGGGGAGTGTAGCGCTATTGAAGAGTGGAATTGGTAAAGGTAACCATCGCTGTGAGTATTGTTTTTATTTTGTCTTTTATTTTTATTTTACTCTGCTATGGAGAACTCTCCATTTGGTTTCCTATTTGTAAACACGTCTACTACTACTACTGCTGCACATGCGGAGGAACCACCACCGCCACCGCCTGCTGAAATTGATCCTTTTAAAATACCTATGAAAATTGTTGGGCAAATTATGGATAACTGCTATTCAGGAGATGGAACTGTCCATCCGGGTGATCACTTATTATTTATACATGAATTATGCGAGTTGTTCAGATGTGCAGGTATTTCACCAAGCCAGGTCAAGAAGAAATTATTCTCATTATCATTGAAAGGCAAAGCTGAAGAGTGGTATCGACTACTCCAAGATGGTCCATCTATGGCATGGGAGGATATTGTGCCTCTCTTTTATTCCAAGTTTTATCCTCTAAGTGAAATTCATAAAGATCGTAACCGGATATATAATTTTTGGCCTCATGATGGAGAGAGTATTGCCCAAGCGTGGGGGAGATTGAAGTTACTAATGCTCAAATGCCCCATTCATGAGCTCCCCAATAATATTGTTATTGATAATTTTTATGCGCGGCTTACTCTTCCTGATAAGGATTATTTGGATGCTTCTTGCTTTGGATCATTTACTCATATGAAAGAAGATGCTAAGTGGAAACTTCTTGACCGTATACAAGAGAATGCTGAAGGTTGGGAAAACGACAAAGGTAGGAAGTTAGGTATAAACTATGATTATGAATGCATTAAATCTTTTATGGAGACCGATGACTTTCATAGTGTTAGCGCTGCTTATGGTCTTGATTCTCAAATACTTGCTAATTGTCTTAAGGCCTTTGCCTCTTATCTTGATGTTCCAAAGAAAGATTGGAACAAATATCATGCGCCTTATAAAGATTCTATTAGTCATATTCCTGCTGCAGCTACTGAAGTTTGTACTGTTGATAGCATTGTGCCTGAACCTTATTTTGAGAAGACACCTTTCCCTGCTAAGGTAAAGAAGTATTCTACTTTGGTAAGTGTGTCTAATAAAAGCACTAAGAAAGCTGCAGAACCTGATGAGCAAATTACTATTAAGTCTCTTGTAGCTATATTGAAGGATCTTGTTACTAAAGATATAGGGGATGAATATATTCTTTTTTGTGAAGATGCTTCTATTAAGTCTCCTGTAGCTATATTGAAGGATCTTGTTACTAAAGATATAGGGGATGAATATATTCTTTTTTGTGAAGATGCTTCTAACATTCTCTCACATCCTAAAAAGCATAGGAAACCAAGTGTTCCTGTTATCTCTGTCAGGATTGGAGATCATTACTATTATGGTTTATGTGATATTGGTGCTAGTGCAAGTGCTATTCCTTTAGAGCTTTACAAAGAAATCATGCACGAGATTGGCGCTTGTGAACTTGAAGATGTTGATGTGGTTGTTCAGCTTGCTAACAGAGAGACTGTTTGGCCTCTTGGTATTGTTCGAGATGTGGAAGTTCTATGCGGTAAGACTAAATACCCTACTGATTTTCTAGTACTTGGTAAGGAGGTTAGTAAAACTTGTCCTATTATTTTTGGTAGACCGTTTTTGAACACTTGTGGCGCCGTGATAGATTGTAAGAAGGAGAATTTTTTTACTAAGTTTAATGGAGAGTCTTATGAGTTCAATTTTTCCAAGTTTGCTAAGACTTCTTATGAAAATGACACGCCTAATGAAATTTTTCGAGTTGAACAGCTTGCTTCTATTGCTCTTGCCCCTAATAATGCCTTGCAGCAATTCATGGAAGATCACGAAAGTGATGTTTTCAGCAAGGAAAGAGAAGAGATTGACGATATTCTCCTTCGTCAACCACCATTACTCAAACATAATCTACCTGTGGAGGATCTTGGTACCACTTTACCGCCTAGAGAAGATCCTGTGTTTGAATTAAAGCCTTTGCCTGATAATCTTAAATATGCTTATATTGATGATAAGAAAATATATCCTGTTATTATTAGTTCTAAACTTTCAGGGAAGGAAGAAGAAAGATTATTGGAGATATTGAGGAAACACCGAGGAGCTATGGGATATACTCTGGATGATTTAAAAGGGATTTCTCCCACTTTATGTCAGCATGCCATCAATATGGAGAAAGACGCGAAGCCAGTCGTGGAGCATCAACGCCGCCTAATTCCCAAGATGAAGGATGTGGTAAGAAATGAGGTATTAAAACTCCTTGATGCTGGTATCATTTATCCTATTGCTGATAGTAGATGGGTTAGTTCTGTTCATTGTGTTCCTAAGAAATGAGTTATGACTATTGTGCCTAATGAGAATAACGAGCTTATTCCTCAAAGGGTAGTAGTTGGTTATAGAATGTGCATTGATTATAGGAAGGTAAACAAAGTTACTAAGAAAGATCATTACCCTTTAGCATTTATAGATCAAATGCTAGAAAGGTTGTCTAAGAAGACTCATTTTTGTTTCCTTGATGGTTATTCTAGTTTTTCTCAAATTACTGTTAAGAAGGATGATCAAGAGAAAACCACTTTTACTTGTCCTTATGGAACTTATGCTTATAGACGTATGCCGTTTGGTTTATGCAATGCTCCTGCTACTTTTCAAAGATGCATGTCTGCTATTTTTCATGGCTTTTGTGAAGAAATTGTGGAGGTCTTCATGGACGATTTCTCCGTCTATGGAACTTCTTTTGATAATTGTTTGCACAACCTTGATAAAGTTTTGCAGAGGTGTGAAGAAACTAACCTTGTTCTTAATTGGGAGAAATGCCACTTTATGGTAAATGAAGGAATTGTCCTTGGACATAAGATTTCTGAAAGAGGTATTGAAGTTGACAGGGCAAAAGTGGAGGCAATTGAGAAAATACCCTGTCCCAGAGATGTTAAAGGTATTCGTAGTATTCTTGGTCATGCTGGTTTCTATAGGAGGTTTATTAAAGATTTCTCTAAGATTTCAAAGCCTCTTACCAATCTTCTTCAAAAGGATGTACCATTTGTCTTTGATGATGATTGTAAGGAAGCTTTTGAAACTCTTAAGAAGGCTTTAACTACTGCTCCTATTGTTCAACCACCTGATTGGAATTTACCTTTTGAAATTATGTGCGATGCTAGTGATTTTGCTGTTGGTGTTGTTCTTGGACAGCGCATTGATAATAAGTTGAATGTTATTCATTATGCTAGTAAGACTCTTGATGCTGCTCAAAAGAATTATGCTACTACTGAGAAATAGTTTCTTGATGTTGTTTTTGCATGTGATAAGTTTAGATCTTACATTGTTGATTCTAAAGTTACTATTCATACTGATCACGCTGCTATTAGATATCTTATGACTAAGAAGGATGCTAAGCCTAGGCTTATTAGATGGGTGTTGCTTTTACAAGAGTTTGATTTGCATATCATAGATAGGAAAGGTGCTGAAAACCCTGTGGCTGACAACTTGTCTAGATTGGAAAACATTTCTTTTGATCCTATTCCTGTTAATGATAGTTTTCCAAATGAACAGTTGGCTGCAATTAATGTAACTTCGCGAGACCTTCCTTGGTATGCTGATTATGCTAACTTTATTGTTTCCAAGTATTTGCCTCCGACCTTTACAGCTCAGCAAAGAAGAAAATTCTTTTATGATTTAAGGCATTATTTTTGGGATGACCCACATTTATATAAAGAAGGAGTTGATGGTATTATGAGAAGATGTGTACCAGAATATGAGCAACAAGAGATATTAAGAAAATGTCATAGCAGTGCCTACGGAGGGCATCATGCTGGAGACAGAACCGTGCAGAAGGTTCTACAGTCAGGTTTTTATTGGCCAACTCTCTTTAAAGATGCCAGAAGGTATGTTTTATCTTGCGATGAATGTCAAAGAGTTGGTAATATTTCTAGACGCAATGAGATGCCTATGAATTACACTCTTGTTATTGAACCGTTTGATTGTTGGGGATTTGACTTTATGGGTCCTTTTCCTCCTTCAAAAGGCTATACCCATATACTTGTTGCTGTTGATTATGTTACTAAATGGGTAGAAGCCATACCTACAAAGAGCGCCGATGGTGAGACTTCGTTAAAAATGCTTAAGGATGTTATTTTTCCTAGGTTCGGAGTGCCTAGATATCTTATGACTGACAGAGGTTCTCATTTTATTCACGGTGGTTTTAGAAAAACTCTTGCTAAATATGATGTCAATCATAGAATTGCTTCTGCTTATCATCCCCAAACTAGTGGGTAGGTAGAGCTTTCAAATAGGGAGATCAAGTCTATCTTGCAGAAGACTGTCAATAGATCTAGGAAAAACTAGGCTAGTAAGTTAAACGACGCTTTATGGGCTTATAGAACTGCTTATAAGAATCCCATGGGTATGTCTCCTTATAAGATGGTTTACGGAAAAGCGTGTCACTTGCCCTTAGAATTAGAACACAAAGCTTTTTGGGCGGTGAGAGAGCTTAACAGATATTTTAAACTAGCCGGTAAGAAAAGGTTGTTAGATTTGAGTTCTCTAGATGAGTGGAGAAACGAAGCGTATGAGAATGCCAGACTTTTTAAAGAGAAAGTCAAGCAATGGCATGATAAGAGAATTCTTAAGAGAGAGTTTCATGTTGGTGAGAAAGTTCTATTGTATAGGTCTCGTCTCAGATTTTTTGCAGGAAAATTACTCTCTAAATGGGAAGGACCATATGTTATTGTGGAAGTGTACCGCTCAGGTGCTATTAAGATTGCTTCATTGAAAGATGATTCTACACAAGTGGTGAATGGGCAAAGACTCAAGCATTATATTTCTGGAGATTCTTATAATGAAGATGTTGATGTTATTGAAACAGTTTCTCCGAAAGAATTCGTCCAAGACAAATTGCAGGTGCCTGCAGAGTTCGCTTTCGAATAGGTAACAGTTCTAGTCAGAAAAGTTTCGCAAAAAGTTCTTCCTTTAATATTTTTGCTGTTTTTACTAAATATGAAAAATCACGAGACGAAAACGGGGAGGAAAAAGAGTCCGTGTGTGTCTCACAGACAGCTGGCGCGGGCCCACCCCTGGCCGCGCCACCTATGTGTGAGAACACCCCGGAACTCGTTTCCGTCCCGGTTTCCTCCTGTGACTTCGTTTCGATGTATAATTTTCGCCTATTTAACCCCCCGGAGTCCCCGAGGTCTGTATATCGTTTTCTCGTCGTGTTTTGTTTCGAGCTGTTTCTGTCAGGAGTTGATCTTAAGCTTGGGGGAATCATGGCCTCTTCAGGTGACAACAAGGGCAAAAGGCCCTATGTAGATGATCACCAGCGCCAGAAGTGGAAGGAAGAGCAAGGTTCAGGGAGAGCAAGGCCCAAGAACCCTGCTTTTGAAGGACCAACAAAAGCTAGACGTATCTTTTCTCATGATTTGCAGGGGCCAACATATCATGTTTTGGATCTTGACTCCATGCCCGTGATAGAACACGGCATGCTGGTCACTTTTGAGCTTTGCACTCAATATCAAGCCTTGAAGAGAGAGGTAGAGATGCTTCAAGAAGAGAATCTCAGGCTTCGCAGGATGCAGGAATATTTCATTAATCCAAGGCTGCTTCCAATACCGCCAAAGGAGTAATTCGTCATCGATATAGGCATCCCCTTGGCTTGTTCCAAGCTTGGGGGAGTGCCGCGGTATCACATCATTACCTTTTGCTCATTTACCTTTCAAGTAGTGTCATATCATGAATAGAGAAGTTATCTTATAGAATAGTTTGCAGCCTGGAAGTATCCTCCTTAGTTAGTTATCTATGTATCCCTTGGTGTGAGTTGCGGTAATAAAATATTAATGAGAAGTTTTATCGTTTATTTTTCGCACACTTTATGCTAGTCTGCAATCTCTCTTTTATGACTAGTCTTGTTGATTGGTATTGGTATCACATTGGGAGCATGAGTAGATTTAGTTGGTTTTGGCAAACCTAGCTTGGTCAGTAGCAACTTTACCTTGAGGTTTGAGTAGAAAAGAATAAAGAAGTGCTTGCAGTTACATCACTTTAGTTTTCCCTTATGTTTGGCTTATAAGCGTTGTTATTCTTAAAGTTAAAATCGTTGTACCTTCAAGGGAGTTTACATGATTGTTCTTATTATATGTATGTTTGTTTGTTTCATGCAACTCTTATGCTTGCTACCCAGCCTTGCTAGCCAAAAACCTGTACTGAGAGGAAATACTTCTCGTGCATCCAATTTCCAAAAGCCAAGTCACTTCCAAAGAGTCCATTATAAATTCCTATGCATGGTATTTCAAGCCATTCCAAGTAAATTTTCATGTGCTACCTTTCAAAAACCTTCAAACACTTCTCATTTTGTGCCACTGTTTTTAGCTCATGAGGACGTAGTGGATGGGTTTGTTATCTTCTATACTAAATTAAGTACCCCTCGACTAGGCAGCTTCATCTGCTCGTCATTAATTTTGCAAGGGAGCTGGTCAGACCATTATAATCTCAAAAAGAAAAAGAAAGAAAAAAGGCACTCCTCCAATGGAATGTGAAAGTTGGTCGGCACCCGATGGAATCGGTTAGCCATGGTTTGAGAAAGGGAAAAGGTGGGGAGGAGTGCAAAGCTATAAAAGAGCACCAAAGTGCCAATTAATCAAACATCTCGGAACCGCTCTCACTTGTTTAGTATGGAAGATATCAAGAACTCCGTTGCTAGTCGTTGACGAAAGCAACCACCTCTCAAAATAACTTTTTACCTCTGTTTACAAATGAAAAGCTCTAGCACATGTTTAATCCCTGCTTCCCTCTGTGAAGGGCCTTTCTTTTACTTTTATGTTGAGTCAACCTATTTCCCTCTATCTAAAGCAAGCATTTGAATTGTTATGTTTCACTCATCCATATGTTGATCCGTTTAATCATGTTTATTATCTTCCTTGTTTTGTATAATGCTTTTGTCTAAAGGAATATATCTTTGAAAGCTTTCTTTGAATGCAAAAGTTTACTTTGTTGAGCATATAGTCTTTGCTATATTAGCTCTGTTTTAAAAGGCTCCGTTTAAAAGAGAGAATAGTTTGTTCTCCATTCTTTGACCAAGAAATAAGGTTTGCCATTGCCAATTATAGTTTACCTTGTGCATCTTTACATGTGATTCCCTTTTACCCATTGCAAGTCTATATCTTATAAAGGGAAGTTGCTGTCTATTATAATTTGTGCTTTGGTGAATGTGATGCTTCTTGTCCGTATTTTGATTATCGACACTTCACTCCATAAAACATGTGGTCATGTTTACCGAGTTTAGTTTTCGCTTGGGGACAAGCGAGGTCTAAGCTTGGGGGGGTTGATACGTCCAATTTGCATCACTATTTTGTATCATAATTTACTGTTATTCATTGATATATTTCATATTTAGAGTTGATACTTATGTTATTTCCTTTGTTTTCACATGTTTGATGATCTTTGGAGGAGTTGCTGCCGGAGTCAGGATTTTGCTAGAAAAAGGACCATCAGGGGACCATATTTTGAAGATCAGGAAAATTCCAGAAAAATACCCAGAAATTATATTTTCCCAGAAGACTCAGGAAGCCAGAAGGGGGAGTCGAGAGGAGCCAGGGGGGCCCCACATGCCAGGGTGGCGCGGCTAGCCCCCTAGCCGCGCCAGCCCTGCGTGAGGCCACCCTGGCCCACGTCTGGTCTCGCCCCTTCGCGTACATCATCATCCCCGAAAACCTAAGTTAAGGGGGGGCTCAGAGTTAGACACCGCCGCCTCTGCGGGGTGGAAAACACCAGAGAGAGAAAAGCTCTCCGGCAGGCAGAAATCTGCCAGGAAAATTCCTTCCCGAAGAGGGGAGATCGTCGCCATCGTCATCACCATCGCACCGGACTTCATCGGGATCATCATCATCATCATCATCATCTCCATCACCAGCACCTTCATCTCCACCATCACCACGCCATCCCGCTGTAACATCTTGAGTTGGATCTTGTTATATTCATAGGGGAAACTTTCCCGGTGTTGATTACTCTTGTAGTTGATGCTATTGAGTGGAACCGTTGAATTAAGGTTTATGTTCAGATTGTTATTTACCATTATTTCACCTCTGATCATGATCCATATGATGTCTTGTGAGTAGTTCGTTTAGTTCTTGAGGACATGGGAGAAGTCAAGATGTTAGTAGTGAATTATTGTTGAGAAATATTTAATGGTTTGATATTGTTGTGGTGCTATTTCACTCGTGGTGTCATGTGAACGTCGACTACATGATACTTCACCATTTATGGGCCTAGTGAGATGCATTGTGTATTTGGCTACCGATTGTGGGGTTGCTGGAGTGACAGAAACCTAAACCTCCGTTGGGAAACCATTGCACCAGGGAGCGTAGGATCTTAGAGTTTAAGGCTGTGGTTAGATTTATCTTAATTACTTTCTTGTATTTGCGGATGCTTGCAAGGGGTATAATCACAAGTGTGTATTTATCCTAGTAAGGGTAGTGCGCTAGCACAGGTTCACCCCCATAACACCTATCAAACCAATAAATGCTATTGGCTTTATGAAGCGAAAGCTCTTGACAGAGACTCCCGTGTGTCCTCGAGAACGTTTGGTTATTATAAGTACACAACCGGCTTGTCCTTTGCTGAAGAAAGGATTGGGCCACTTGCTGCAATTGTTACTATTGTCTTTTATTTACTCGCACTTTATTTACTCGTATTACCAAATACCCCTGAAAACCTGTTTGCTAGTATTTACAGTGATTCCTTGATCAAAACCGCTCATCAGCACCTTCTGCTCCTCGTTGGGTTTGACACTCTTATTTATCGAAAGTACTACGATACACCCCCTATACTTGTGGGTCATCAATCGTCCATGGAGATGGCAGCAAGCGTTTGAGGATTGAAGAAGATGCCACAAGTGGAGATTTCAGAACTTCGAAGCCACCATAATGTTGGATGAAGACTTGGACGAAATTGTAATATCCCGGTCTTTATACAAGTTAAATCGGACATAAGCCGGGTAGAGTGACCAAAGTTTGACGTTGTGTTTGGTTAAGCTGAATAAAAATGTTTTTGTAATTCAAACAAAATGGAGTTCAATTGTTTTACTTAGTAGTCCATTTATTTTTTAGCCTTTGAATCTAAATCGGTAACTGATTTGGCTAAGAAGGAAAAAAACAAATAAAACGTCTGGAGTTGTTTTCTCGGCCCTCACAACTCACGCAGCAGTCCTAAGCCAAAACCTAACCAGAGCCCCGCCACCGCCATCGCCAATCGTCGCTGTTGGCGCTGACGACGGGTGCTGCTCCGCCATCGGGATTTGTCGCTGGTAGACGCTGTTGGATGGGAGCATCCTAGTCGACCTTGTTTCACCCTCTACTGGTTCCAAGAGGTTCTAGAGATTTGGGAGTGAGAGTTGCTGAGCGTTGAACTGCAATTTTTAAGGCAAGTGCATGCTGACTTTTTCTATGGTTCGTCCATTGTTGGGTTGTTTTTCAATTGCTTGTTGTATTTGATGTGGCTCGATTCCGATATCATTGGATTTTGGTGTTTTGGGATTTGAATAGCCTGGTGTGGTGAGAACTGTTCCACATGTGCTACTCCGTGTTGGTCGGTGAATTTCTGTTACATGTGGGCTACTCCGTTGTGCTAGAGCCGGGTCGGTGAATTCTGTTCCACATGCGCTAATCCGCTTCGGTCGGTGAATTTCTGTTGCACGTGGGCTACTCCGGAGTGCTCATTGGGAACCATGTTTAACTTGTGGGATTCACTGGAAGTTGTGATCTGAATATTTCCCTTATTGTTGTATGGTTGTGATTATGTTTCTTCAAGGCATTATGTTGTACTTGGCTGAGTATTATTTACTCACACTTGTTTGCTTGTGTTGGTTTCTATTTGGTTTTCAGGTACTCGGAATAGCGGCATGCATGGGCGGGAGTAGCACACCTTCATTCTACATGTCACAATACACACATTTTAGATGATTCACATTCTTAGATACCTCTTATTATTTTATTGGATTGCTGGTTTTGTCAAGTCTGAGCCTTTGGTCGCTCATTTATATTTCGTATAATTGTGGTTGGTTTGAGAACTATAGATTGTGTGCTTGGAGTTTGTGAACCTTATATTATTGCTAGCAGCTGGATAGTTATAATTTGCCTGTTGTGGATGTCCTATAAATAAAGGAGGTGCTGTCCGATGATAGAGTTTTTCCTAAAATTTGTTTTGTTTAGTTAGTGGGGTAGCATTGCCGGGCAGGTGGATACCTGGGGTGTTACAGTTGGTATAAGAGCCTAGGTTCTAGATCTCTGAAATAGGTTTTTAACAACTTGTTTTCTTAAAACTTAAAATTTTGCTCTAGGTGAAACTTAAAATTTGACACACTGGTGCACAATAGGAGGGGTTTCATGGGACATGCATCTCTTTCATCTTATCACTGGTTTTTATTTCGTATTTGAATCTTATGGATTCTTTGCTGATTGTTGATAATTTGTTGTATAGTCATGCCGCCAAGAGCTAGGGGTCGGGCTCATGGTGCTCGTGGTCGTGGTCATTGTGGTGGCCGCAATAGCAATGTGGAGGAATCTGATGCAGAGGTTGAGCAGAGTCACAATGAGGGAACACATGGGAGTCAATCTACCAATGGTGGTGGACATGATGGTCAAGGGATGAAGCTCAAAGAATGGTTATCATTGAATGCTGGTGACTTTCATGGGATTGGGACACCAATGGAAGCATCATCTTGGCTGAATAATATGGAGAAGTATATGGAGGCTTTGGAGTTGCCATAGCACAAGCGAGTCCTTTTTGTTGCATTCCAGCTTAAAGGCTTGGTTGATGCATGGTGGAGAGGAGTCCGAGCAGCCCATGATCCTGTTCATGGCGAGCTTACTTGGGAGTTCTTTGTGCAGCAGTTCACTAATAGATATTATCCAGAATCTTTCAAGGATGAAATGTACATCGTACTAACCAAGATTGAACATGGAGACCAGAGTGTGGATGAGTATGAGGCTGAGTTTAGCAAGATGGTACTCTTTGTGGATAGGGTGAATGGAAATGAGGAACACAAGGCCAAGGCATTCTTCAGAGGCCTCCACTCTAAATATAGGCAGGTTATGGGAGTAAAACCACAAACTAGCTACTCTGAGGTGATTGAGCAAGCAAGAAGGATGGATATGGAGTTTCGACTCGGTCATACTGGAGGCACTAGTGGCACAGGTGGTGACCGCAAGAGGACATACCAGGATGGGCAAGGGTCTACTCAGCGATCTGATTTCAAGAAGTTTAAGCCAAGCCAGCAGCCTCATCAGAATTCCAAGCCTAAGCAGCAAGGGACACACTCTTCTTCAGCACCACGCACTAAAGGAATTCCATATATGCGTCCAGTTCCTGGGCAAGGTATGATGTGTTTTAAGTGTGGCCAAAACCATAGGGCAGCTGAGTGTGATTTTAGGGGGAAGTGTCACCATTGTGACATGATGGGACACATGAGTAGGGTTTGTAAGTCGAACCCGGATTCTATCATCAAGTGGCAGGCGACCACTCCTTCATCAGGACCTTCATCAGCAGTCAGTACTTCTCGTGGAGCATCTTCCACGGCTTGGTCATCTCATGGTTCGGTTCAGATGATGACGAGTTCCCCATCTGTACCCCCGCACTATCCGTACCCATACCCACGGTTTCCCTACCCACCACATGGTTACTATTTGCCCTCAGCTCCACTTCCAGCACCGTATGCTCCTCTTCAGTTACCTGCACCACCGACCGCTCCAACAGTGCAGCAGGCTTCTGGAGTTTCCTCTTCATCACCGGCGACCCCTGCGATCTACACCATGCCTACAGTTTCTTCTTTGGGTCGTCTAGATGTCGTGACAGGTATACTTCTAGTTCATTCACATGATGCTTTAATTCTATTTGATTCTGGTGCTACCTATTCGTTCGTATCCCTTGATTTTGTCAAGAAAGTTGGCTTGTCTAGCCAGGAGATTTCTCAATCTGTTCAAGTTAGTTCACCTGGAGGGTTGATCACTAGTTCTGTAGTATGTCCGGGTTGTGTGATCTCTGTTGACGATGAAGAGTTTGTGGCAAACTTGATGGTAATTCCTTTACCGACATTCAATGTGATTCTTGGTATGGATTGGTTACACCGGTATCGAGCCATTATATCCTATTTTTGGAAGACCATCACCTTGGAGGCTCCATCGGGTAGGCAATTACTCTTTTAGTGCAGTGCACCTTGACGTTCATTGTCATTGTTGACCAGCTTGTTTCCGGGTCAGAGAGTACTCAAGAGCGGATTTCTTTGGGCCTTGGTAGGAAAAACTAGTAAAGAGTTGAAAATTGCGGACATTCGTGTGGTTAGATATTATCCTGATGTTTTCCCTACCGAGTTACCAGGTATGCCACCAGAGTGTGATGTGGTGTTTCGTATTGACCTTGTTCCTGGTGCGCGCCCAATATCAATTGCTCCATATCAATTAGCTCGCCCTTACCAAGAAGAATTGAAGAAGCAAATTGATGACCTACTATCTAAGGGTTTGATTTGGCGTAGTGTGTCATCGTGGGGAGCTCCGGTCTTGTTTACCGAGAAGAAAGATTTAAGTTTGCGGATGTGTTTTGATTATCGGGCTCTTAATGCGGTCACAATCAAGAACAAATATCTGATGCCTCGCATTGAGGACTTATTTGATCAATTAAGAGGAGCCAAGGTATTTTCAAAGATTGATTTGCAGTCGGGCTATAATCAAATAAGAGTGAGAGAAGAGGATATTGAGAAGACGGCGTTCTCTACAAAGTATGGGCATTATGAGTTCAAGGTTATGTCCTTTGGATTAACCAATGCACCTGCTCATTTCATGAAGGCGATGAATAGCATCTTTCATAAATATGATGATTTTGTGGTGGTATTTATTGACGACATTCTCATTTTCTCCAAGATGGAGGAAGAGCATGAGCGTCATTTGAGCATGGTACTCGAGACCTTGAGGAAGAACAAGTTTTATGCTAAGTTGAAGAAATGAGAGTTTTGGCTTTCGGAAGTTGCCTATTTGGGTCATGTTATTAATCGTGAAGGTATTTGTGTTGACCCCAGCAAGGTTTCTACTGTCGTGGGTTGGGAAAGACCTACTACAGTAAAGGAGGTGAGAAGCTTCTTGGGAATGGCTGGCTATTACCGGCGGTTTGTGAAGGATTTCTCCATTATTGCCAAGCCCATGACCATGCTTAGACATAAAGGGGTAAAATTTTAGTGGACAGAAGAGTGTGACCGTAGTTTTTGTTTATTGAAGGACCGTTTGGTGTCAGCACCTATACTTGCACTCCCGGAGTTCGGAGAGCATTTCACAGTATATTCTGACGCTTCTCGGGTGGGACTTGGTTGTGTTCTCATGCAGAATGGCAAGGTTATTTCCTATGCATCAAGACAGTTGAGGAAGCATGAGGAAAATTATCCCACTCATGACTTAGAACTTGCAGCAGTTGTTTTTGCTCTCAAGCTTTGGAGGTATTATCTTTATGGAGCAACATGTGACATATTTACGGATCATAAGAGCCTGAAGTATATCTTCACCCAGAAGGATTTGAACTTAAGGCAAAGAAGATGGTTGGAGTTGATTAAAGATTATGATCTCAATATCCAGTATACACCCGGTAAAGGAAATGCGGTCGCGGATGCTCTTAGTCGTAAGCAAGTTCCCCCAACAATGAATTCATTGATAGCTGCTTTTGAGCGGATGGATATTTCATATTGCTATGCAGGAGTTGTAGAGTCAGAGTCACAACTCATTATTGCGTCAGCTCTTCCTGACCAAGTCTTAAAGGCGCAACAACAAGATCGACTATTGCAGCAGGTTAAGAAGCGCATTCGTGAAGGTAAGACTGGAGATTTTACTCTGGATTCAATGGGAGCAGTTTAGTTTCACGGCCGTCTTTGCGTGCCACAAAAAGCAAAGGTGAAGGAAGAAATTCTAAGGGAGGCACATCGAACTCCATATAGCGTACATCCAGGTGAGAACAAGATGTACCAGGACCTGAAGAAAATCTATTGGTGGAAACGGATGAAGGTGGATGTGGCTAAGTATGTGGCTTCTTGTAGTGTATCTCAACAAGTGAAAGCTGAGCATAAGAGACCGCCAGGGTTGCTGCAACCCCTAGAGGTTCCGACGTGGCCCTGGGATGACATTGCTATGGATTTTGTTGTTGGCCTACCTCGCACACCAACAGGGAATGATGCTATTTGGGTGGTTGTGGACCGACTTAGCAAAGTTGCTCATTTTATTCCTATTCGCACCACTAACTCGGTGAGTGACCTGGCTCCACTATATGTATGTGAGATAGTCAGGTTACATGGGGTTCAAAAACTATTGTTTCTGATAGAGATGCCAAGTTTGTCTCAAAGTTTTGGGAGAGCTTGCAGGCTGCATTGGGTACACAATTGAGGCTTAGTACGGCGTTTCACCCCCAGACTAATGGCCAGTCTGAGCGGACTATTCAGACTTTGGAAGATATGTTGAGGTGTTGTGTTCTATCTTGGCAAGGGAGTTGGGAGGACCATTTGCCACTTGTTGAGTTTTCTTATAATAATAGTTACCAAGCGAGCATTCGCAAGGCACCATATGAGGCCTTGTATGGGCGGAAGTGTAGGTCTCCTCTTTGTTGGGATGCTGTTGGAGAGAAAGCAGTATTGGGGCCAGATTGGGTCCAGCAAACTGCTGATAGAGTTGCTGAAATGAGGGAACATATGCTGGCAGCGCAGAGTAGACAAAAGAGCTATGCTGATCCCAAGAGACGGAGTGTGGAATTTCAAGTAGGCGATGAGGTCCTCCTAAGAGTATCGCCTACCAAGGGTGTTGTGAGATTTAATATCAAAGGCAAGCTTAGCCCACGCTACATTGGACCATTCAAGATATTGGCATGGGTGGGAAAATTAGCATATCGTCTGGAGTTACCCGAGTCAATGAAAGGTGTGCATAATGTGTTTTATATATCAATGTTACGGAAGTACTTTTGGGATCCAGAGCGACAAATGACTTTGGAGCCAATTACGATTGAGCAAGATTTGACCTTTGAGGCTCGACTGGTGAGGATTTTGGAGGATGTCGATAGAGTAATGAGGCGTCGAACACTCAAGTTTGTCAAGGTTCTTTGGACTAATCAATCGGAGCGAGAAGCAACGTGGGAACTTGAGTCTAAGATGCGAGATAAATATCCTGAGTTGTTCACGCCTGGTGAGTAATTTTTTGTCTTGTTTAAATTCAGTTGTTCATTGCTACATAGTGAGAGTAAAGAATTCGAGGATGAATTCAGTTGAAGTGGGGAAGAATGTAATATCCCGGTCTTTATACAAGTTAAATCGGACATAAGCCGGGTAGAGTGACCAAAGTTTGACGTTGTGTTTGGTTAAGCTGAATAAAAATGTTTTTTTAATTCAAACAAAACGGAGTTCCATTGTTTTACTTAGTAGTCCATTTATTTTTTTTGTTAGCCTTTGAATCAGAATCGGTAACTGATTTGGCTAAGAAGGAAAAAAACAAATAAAATGTCTGGAGTCATTTTCCCGGCCCTCACAACTCACGTAGCAGTCCTAAGCCAAAACCTAACCAGAGCCCCGCCGCCGCCGTCGCCAATCGTCGCTGTTGGCACTGACGCCGGGTGCTGCTCCGCCATCGGGATTCGTCGCTGGTAGACACTGTTGGACGGGAGCAGCCTGGTTGACCTTGTTTCACCCTCGACTGGTTCCAAGAGGTTCTAGAGATTTGGGAGCGAGAGTTGCTGAGCGTTGAACTGCAATTTTTAAGGCAAGTGCATGCTGACTTTTTCTATGGTTCGTCCGTTGTTGGGTTGTTTTTCAATTGCTTGTTGTATTTGATGTGGCTCGATTCCGATATCATTGGATTTTGGTGTTTTGGGATTTGTATAGCCTGGTGCGGTGAGAACTGTTCCACATGTGCTACTCCGTGTTGGTCGGTGAATTTCTGTTACATGTGGGCTACTCCGTTGTGCTAGAGCCGGGTCGGTGAATTCTGTTCCACGTGCGCTAATCCGTTTCGGTCGGTGAATTTCTGTTGCACGTGGGCTACTCCGGAGTGCTCATTGGGAACCATGTTTAACTTGTGGGATTCACTGGAAGTTGTGATCTGAATATTTCCCTTATTGTTGTATGGTTGTGATTATGTTTCTTCAAGGCATTATGTTGTACTTGGCTGAGTATTATTTACTCACACTTGTTTGCTTGTGTTGGTTTCTATTTGGTTTTCAGGTACTCGGAATAGCGGCATGCATGGGCGGGAGTAGCACACCTTCATTCTACATGTCACAATACACACATTTTAGATGATTCACATTCTTAGATACCTCTTATTATTTTATTGGATTGCTGGTTTTGTCAAGTCTGAGCCTTTGGTCGCTCATTTATATTTTGTATAATTGTGGTTGGTTTGAGAACTATAGATTGTGTGCTTGGAGTTTGTGAACCTTATATTATTGCTAGCAGCTGGATAGTTATAATTTGCCTATCGTGGATGTCCTATAAATAAAGGAGGTGCTGTCCTATGATAGAGTTTTTCCTAAAATTTGTTTTGTTTAGTTAGTGGGGTAGCATCGCCAGGCAGGTGGATACCTGGGGTGTTATAGAAATATACAATGAGCTACTTCATAAATTCGTCCATAGTTAAATATGGTGTTGCCTCACCTTTATTTCTGGGCCAGGCCCATGTAATTTTTGCAGCAAATAAGACAGCCACTTTTAGGAGTCTGAATTTGAGGAGAAAAGGCCTGTTAGGGTTCCGTTCGACCACCATACCCATGGCTTGTTGCACCCCTACCTTTTCCTCCTCAAATGCCCCCCATAGCCATCATTAGAACTCGGAATTTGTTTAGACTAAAAGGTAGCCATTACTGCAAATATGAGCTTGACTTTTGAGGCAAATCGCCCAGAAGAAGACCGCCAATTCGGAAACCCACCTTTGAATAAAGCATACATCTTTCATCCGCAATATCTTCATTGCAATATTAGTTCTTACTTGTTCTCAATTTCAGGTAGGAATTAAGACCCTCGCTGGTCAGGCTGATCGTGCATCCACGAGATCAGTAACTCCTAGAGATTGTCATAGCGATTGCATTGGCGCACGAGCTTTGCACGTGTAGTCGGATCGTCAAGCACCAACTCCACCCACCAAATCGACATACCTTCATCATCTCATCGAAAGATCGGACACCTTTGCCCTATCAAGTGGTTTCATATTTCAGGTTGCTCGGTGAGATTTAATGTTTTCATAGTCTAGATTGCATTTGTGTTCATACCTATAAACCACGAAAAGAGCAAAAAATACTGTTAGGGTTTAGATCACCTCATCCCATAAAGCACCCAAGCATTTGCATTGTCTTTTTAGTTTGCATCGTTGAATTTGTGTCTGCGTCTGCGTGTCGAGTTGTTGGTCTTAGTGTCTAGTTCCATTAGAGTTACGAGTTCGAATCACCATAGTCACACCGTCGCAGCACGCTTACACCACCGCTCCACCATATACTTCAGCCACCACGCCATATAGTTCTTCCACCGCCATCTCTGCCGTGACACAAGTTACTGTTGTTTCTCCACCGCGGTTTCCCCATCCAAGTAGAATTAGGTTTTGTTCATTCCTTCCTATTTCACCCGTGCTGTTGCCAGAGTCCGTGAGATAAATTTCGATCGCTAGTCAAAAAAAATTTAGAAAAAATTAAAAAAATCCAAAAAAAAGTCAAATCCGCATCCAAGTCGGGTTGACCATGCTCTCTTCTAGTCCAGTCCGAATTGGACAGTTTTGGTCAGTTTTGGACATCAAACTTTGACTGGCCATAACTTTTGCATACGAACTCCGTTTTCGACGTGCGACCACTCAAAATAAAGAGCATGAAAAGTTCTGTCCTGCCACAACTAAAAAGTTGTTGTACGCCCTTCCAAATGCTCAGAATTGCCAAAAGAGTTCTCTTAGGTTGAGTTTTTGGCCTCTACCCAGAAATTCTCTGTGATCTTCACTTATATCTTGCTATTGACCTATTCCTTTGTGCTTGTTGTCATCTCGCCTTGACTTGTTGGTGTTCTAGGCTAGCGTCTCTAGTCCGGTCTAGCCTAGGGCAAGCACAGTATCGTTGTTGAGCATTCTTTCAACATTGCATCACTGTTTTGACATTTGCTGTATTTGCTACCATATAAGTCTTCCTATAGCTCCACATATTTCTGCACGTGCTTTGTATCGACACCTGGTAATCGCTTTGTGCAATTTTGGGAGTCGCTGATCTTTGGTGGTTGCATATCACCTTCCCCCTGTTTGGTAAGAACTTGTAAGAGCTTTGTATACTGCTTGACAGATTACGCGTGATTCCACCATATTCTGTAGTGCATAGGCATATATATTTGTGCTTGCTTCTGTGCTAATCATGACAGGAATCGCGAAGGATGATGTTGATCTGGAGAAGATGATGAGTGCAGAGTTGCATGCCAACTTCACTTGGCTGTTGGTGGGGCGTGCACAAGATGTGTACACACACTTGGGTGATGTTTATTCCAAGTTATCTGATGCGATGGACAAGATTGTTGGTCTTGAGGAATCTTTCAATGCCAAGCTCGATGCCAAGTTCTAGGAAGTCCTAGCCCGTTTACCACCACAGCGACCGCTGGGCGTCCACATGCTCGCCGCGTTCCTCTCGTACCGCCACCTGCGGGTACCATTATAGCTACGGCTGTTGTGGCGGCCGCAACGGAGGCGGCCACCCAGGATGGCTATGCTGCTGACGAGGGGGGGAACGGGTTCGAATATGAAAACGAGCTCGAGGAGGACCAGGTCCAACAACCTGCACCTGGCCATCCACGACAATACAACCGCAATGCTCACCCACCTCCACGACCAGTACGTGATGATGAACATGTTGCCAAGCTGAAATTAAATATTCCACCATCTAGATATAACCCTGATGCATATTTCACTTGGGAATTAGAAGTAGAACAATGTTTTGCATGTTTATGCTATCCTGAGCATTTGCGTGTTAGTGCTGCTACTTGTGAATTTACAGATTTTGCTTCTATCTGGTGGTCTGAACATTGTAGAGTCAATCATGCTAATATTCCTGCTACTTAGCTTGGTTTAAAACATGCCATGTGTACTCGTTTTGTACCTCCACATTATCAACGTGATTTGCTAAAAAATTTGGCTCGTTTAGAACAAGGCATAAATTCTTTACAAGAATATTGTCAAAAATTATAAACGGGCATGATTCGTTGTGGTATTGTAGAGGAAATGAAGCTATGCTGGCATGTTTCTTTGGTGGTTTGAATAAGGAGATTCAGCATATTTTAGACTATAAGGAGTACAACACTACTACTCATTTATTTCATCTTGCTTGCAAAGCTGAACTTGAAGTGCAGGATCGTCAACCATCATGGAGAAGAGCTAATAATTCTACAGGTCGTACTTCCTCATGGTCTGCGTGCCAATCAGCTCCACGTTCTCGTGGGTATGCACCAGTGCCTTCCACCTCCAAGTACACCGCGCCCACATCACGAATGCCACCTGCTCCTGATCCATCACCATCTACTGGTCCAACACGGAGTTTATCTTCCATGGCCTCCACAGGGAAGACTTGCGATATTCAATGTCGCAAATACAGGACCAAATGTGTGATGGTGGTGCTTGAGGATGGTGAATACAACTCTGCAAGTGATTTCGATGATGATACATTGGCCCTTATTGCTGCACGTGATTGCGCCAATTCTGATTCTGACAAGGAGATGGAGGTAATGGGAGCTGAAACTGATGATCAATATAAGAGTTTAGTTGCACAACGTGTCTTGAGTGTGCATTTGAGCAAAGCTGAGCATGATCAACGCCACAATTTGTTTCAAACAAGAGGCATTGAAAGATAGAGCTATTCGGATTATCATTGATGCAGGGAGTTGTAACAATTTGGCTGGCATTGACATGGTGGAGAAGCTTGCTCTACCCACACGACAACGACCTCATCCATATTACATTCAATGGTTTGAGAGTTCCCGTAAGCTCAAGGTAACAAGAACTGCACACGTGCATTTTACTATTGGTACCTATTCAGATTTTGTTGATTGTGATATTGTACCTATGCAAACTTGTTCTCTGTTACTTGGTAGACCATGTCAATTTGATAGAGAATCTGTACATAATGGTAAAACTAATCAGTATTCTCTTTTACATATTGCAAGAAAATTGGACTTAAACCCATGACTCCGGTACAAATTTTAAAAGATGATCTTGCTAGAGCTAGTAGATAGAAAATAAGGAGAAATATAAGAGTGAGAATCAGATTATTGTTGCAGATTTTGTACCACCTAAGCATACTTCTAAATCTGATTCTAACCATGCTACTGAAATTCATTTGAAGAGTCCTTGTTTACTTGTTAGCAAATCTGATCTTGCTGAAACTAATGTGAATATTACTCCATGCTATGCCATTGTTTGCAAAGAAGTTCTGTTTTCATTTGAGGATATGCCTCCTTCTTTGCCACCTGTGGTTGCTAACCTTTTACAGGAATACATGGACATTTTCCCACAAGATGTTCCACCTTGACTTCCACCTATTCGTGGGATAGAACACCAAATTGATTTGATTCCAGAAGCCTCGCTGCCCAACCATGCGCCATATCGCACCAATCCTGAAGAAACAAAAGAGATCCAACGACAAATCCAGAGTTTATTGGACAAAGGTTATAGTCGTGAGTCTCTTAGTCCATGCGCTGTTTCTATTATTTTGGTACCTAAGAAAGATGGTTCTTTGTGCATGTGTACTGATTGTCTAGCTATTAATAATATTACCATTCAATATCGTCACCCTATACCTCGTTTGGATGACATGCTTGATGAGTTGAGTGGTTCATTATGTTCTCTAAAGTTGATTTGCGTAGTGGTTACCACCAAATTCGTATGCAATTAGGAGATGAATGGAAAACAGCTTTTAAAACTAAGTTCAGTTTATATGAGTGGTTAGTAATGCTGTTTGGTTTAACTAATGCACCTAGTACTTTTATGAGACTAATGAATAAAGTTCTACATGCTTTTATTGGTCTTTTGTTGTGGTAAATTTTGATGACATTCTAATATATAGCAAATCTTTAGAGGACCATTTGGATCATTTACGTGTTGTTTTAAACGCTTTACGTGATGCACATTTGTATGGTAATCTTGAGTAGTGCACTTTTTGCACAAATAGAGTTGCTTTTCTTGTTGTCTATGTTGTTACAGAACAGGGAATTGAAGTTGATCCAGCCAAGATTAAAGCTATTGAGAATTGGCCGCAGCCCAAGATGGTCACACAAGTGAGGACTTTTCTTGGCCTCACTAGGTTTTATAGGCGCTTTGTCAAAGATTTTGGCTCTATTGCTATCCCATTGAATGAGCTCACAAAGAAGCATGTGCCCTTTGTTTGGGGCGATGCTCAACAAGAAGCCTTCATGATACTGAAAGATAAGTTAACACATGCTCCATTCCTCTAACTCCCTGATTTTAATAAGATGTTTGAACTTGAATGTGATGCTAGTGGAATTGGATTGGGAGGTGTGTTATTAGAAGAGGGAAAACATGTAGCATATTTTAGTAAAAAATTGAGTGGGCCTAGTTTGAACTATTCTATTTATGATAAAACATTATATGCGCTGGTTTGGACATTAGAAACTTGGCAACATTATTTATGGCCTAAAAATTCATTATACATTCTGATCATGAATCTTAAAAGCATATTCATAGTCAAGCAAAGCTAAATCGTCGCCATGCAAAGTGGGTTGAATTTATTTAATCTTTTCCTTATGTTATCAAACCAAAAAAGGGTAAAGATAATGTTCTTGTTGATGCTTTGTCGCGCCGCTATAATATGCTATCTTGGCTTGACTTCAAAAAATTTGGTTTGGAAACTATAAAGGAACAATACTTGCATGATGCTGAATTTAAAGATGTGTTGCAGAATTGTAGAGATGGTAGAACATGGAACAAATTCGTCTTTAATGATGGATTTGTGTTCCGTGCTAACGAACTATGCATCCCAGATTGTTCCATTCATCTTTTGTTGTTACAGGAGGCGCATGGAGGAGGATTAATGGGACACTTCGATGTCAAGAAGACGGAGGATGTTCTTGCTGCACACTTCTTTTGGCCAGGCATGCGGAGATATGTTGAGAGATTCGTGGCACGCTGCACTACTTGTCAAAAAGTTAAGTCTCGCCTTAATCCACAAGGTTTATATATGCTTCTTCCTGTTCCTAGTGTTCCTTGGGAGGATATTTTGATGGACTTTGTTTTGGAATTACCTCGTACACAGAAGGGGAGGGATAGTATTTTTGATGTTGTGGATCGGTTTTCTAAGATGGCACACTTTATTCCTTGTCACAAGACCGATGATGCTGCGCATATTGCTGATTTGTTCTTTCGTGATATCATTTGTTTGCATGGTGTGCCAAATACTATTGTTTCTGATCGTGATACTAAATTTCTTAGCCACTTTTGGAGATGTTCATGGGCTAAGTTGGGGACTAAATTGTTGTTTAGTACTACATATCATCCCCAAACAGATGGACAAACTGAAGTAGTCAATAGAACTTTATCTACTATGTTGCGGGCTGTTTTAAAGAAGAACTTAAAAAATTTTGGGAAGAGTGTTTGCCTCATATTGAATTTCCTTATAATCGTTCACTGCATTCTAACACAAAGATGAGCCTTTTCAGATTGTCTATGGTTTTGCTCCACGTGCACCTATTGATTTGTTGCCTTTACCATCTTCGGTGCAAACTAATTTTGATGCTACACAATGTGCTGAATTGATTTTAAAATTACATGCAACTACTAAAGACAACATAGAACGCATGAATGTTAAGTACAAAGTTGCTAGGGATAGAGGACGAAAGCATGTTGTGTTTGAGGTTGGTGATCTTGTTTGGTTGCATTTGCGCAAAGAATGTTTTCCTAATTTGCGCAAGTCAAAGTTAATGCCACATGCTGATGGTCCTTTTAAGGTGATAGAGAAAATCAATGATAATGCATATAAACTTGAGCTTCTTGCAGATTTTGGTATGGTAAGTCCTACATTTAACATTGCAGATTTGAAGCCTTACTTCGGTGAAGAAGATGAGATTGCATCGAGGACGACTTCAATTCAAGAAGGGAAGCATGATGACGACATCCCATCTATTGATACATCCGCTGCACCTACAGCGGAACACATACAAGGACCTATCACTCGAGCTCGTGCCAAGCAACTTAACTATCAGGTACTTTCGTTTCTTGGAACTCTTTCTCGCATACATGAGAATATGATGCTGCTTAAATCAGATATGTTTGTTACTCTTAGGAATGATGGACCTAGCATGGATGAGCGGGACAAGCATTGGAGCATGATCGTGCGTGGAGATGGCAGCAAGCGTTTGAGGATTGAAGAAGATGCCACAAGTGGAGATTTCAGATCTTTGAAGCCACCATAATGTTGGATGAAGACTTTGATGAAATATACAAAGAGCTACTTCATAAATTTGTCCATAGTTAAATATGGTGCTGCGTCACCCTTATTTTTGGGCCAGGCCCATGTAATTTTCGCAGCAAATAAGACAGTGATGTCTACACACGCTTCTGTTCTTGTAGACAGTGTTGGGCCTCCAAGTGCAGAGGTTTGTAGAGCAGCAGCAAGTTTCCCTTAAGTGGATCACCCAAGGATTATCGAACTCAGGGAGGAAGAGGTCAAAGCTATCCCTCTCAAGCAACCCTGCAATTACGATACAGAAAGTCTCTTGTGTCCCCAACACACCCAATACACTTGTCAGATGTATAGGTGCACTAGTTCGGCAAAGAGATAGTGAAATACAAGTGGTATGGATGATTATAAGTAGTAAATGCAATCTGGAATAAAAATGGCAGCAAGCAAACAAGTAACAAAACTGCAAGTAAACGGTGTGCAAAGCTTGGAAACAAGGCCTAGGGATCATACTTTCACTAGTGGACACACTCCCAACAAATATAACATAATTGAACAAATAAATAACTTCTCTTCACTATGGTACTCTGAATTACTCTCCTATTGAATAACACTAATCATTGCGTAGGGCTACGAAGCACTCCTCAAAGTTCATCAAGTACTTGACAAACACCACTCATAGAGATATCCAAATCAAATCACAACTCAAGATAAATATTATTGCAACTTAGACCAAGTACTAACACGGTGCACACACTGTCAACATTACACCATGAAAGGAGGAATAGATCACTTCAATACTATCATAGTGATAATTATTCTCATAATCCATAAGAGATCACAATCGTAGCCTAGACCAAGTACCACCACGATGCACGCACTGTCACCGTTACACCATGGCAGGAGGAATAGATTACTTTAATAACACACTAGAGTACACATAATGAAGAAGAGTAGCATCTACTTATTCAACATGATACAAAGCTCACGATCACATAAAGATCATATCATGAGAGAGAGAGGTGAACCACATAGCTACCGGTAGAGCCCTCAGCTCCGGGGAAGAACTACTCCCTCCTCATCATAGGAGACAACAAGGTTGATGGAGATGGCGGTGACGTCGATGGAGACGGCGGAGACGGCGATGGAGACCAATGGAGATGGCTCCGGGGGCACTTCCCCGTCCCGGCAGGGTGCCGGAACAGAGACTTCTGTCCCCCGAAATTTGTCTTTGATGGCGGCGGAGCTGTGGAACTGTTCTGGGAAAAACGCCAACTCCCCTAGGGTTTTCCATCCCGAGGCTTTATATAGGCGAAGGGGCGTCGTCAGGGGGCAGCCAGGGTCTCCTCACACATAGGGGGCGCGGCCAGGGGCTGGGCCGCGCCGCCCTGGTGTGAGGCTGGCACCTGGCCCCCCTCCGGCTCTCTTTCGGTTCTCTGGAAGCTTCCGGGAAAAATAAGACTTCTGGAACTTGTCTCGTCCAATTCCGAGAATATTTCCTATGTAGCTTTTTTGAAACACAAAAACAGCAGAAAACAGGGAACTGGCACTGTGGCATCTTGTCAATAGGTTAGTTCCGGAAATCACATAAAACTGCCATGAAGTGTAACGAAACACAAGGCAAATGGTGTAAAAACAAGCATGGAGCATCAAAAATTATAGATACGTTTGAGACGTATCAGCATCCCCAAGCTTAACTCCTGCCCGTCCTAGAGTAGGTAAGTGATAACAAAAGAAATAATTTTTGAGGTGACATGCACCTACACAATCTTGATCACATATGTAAGCGTTGTGAGCTGGGATCAAAAGAACTTAAAACATGGGCATGAAAGACATAATCTTGATAGAAGAAACTTAGCAACCATGTTATAACATGAAAAGAAACACAAAAAAGATCATGAATAATGAAACAATGAAAGTCAAACGTGTGTTCAAATCATAAGGAAAAACATACAAATGGTTTTGAGCTTGTCCTTCATGGAGAGCAAAACATAAATGCATAGGACACCTTCAAGTTTAAGAGGGCAACTAGATACAAATAATTTGAGAACAAGTGAAACCAACAATATGAATCAATCAATGAAAACTTTGGGACAATGCACATTATACTCAGAATGACAACTATGCTCTCTTAATGGTGCATAAAGATAAAAGGTTGTGACTCAACATAAAAGTAAAAGAAAGGCCCTTCGCAGAGGGAAGCAGTGATTAAACATGTGCTAGAGCTTTTCATTTGTAAAACAGAGAGATAAAAATTGGTTTTGAGAGGTGGTTGTCTTTGTCAACGACTGGCAGTGGGGTTCTTACTATCTTGCATACAAAAATGAAGCAAGTTTTTGAGAGAGATTGGCACTTTTGTGCTCTTTTATAAAGCTTAGCACTCCTCCCCACCTTTTTTTCCTTTCTCAAACCATGACTAACCGATTCCATTGGGTGCCCACCAACATTCACATACCATGGAGGAGTGCCTTTTTTTCTTTTTTTTCTCCTTTTTTTTCTTTTTGGAATAAGCAATATGGAAGATAGCAAATCCAACCACTACGTCCCCATGAGCTGGAAACAGTGTCACAAAATGAGAAGTGTTTTTGAAAGGTAGCAGATGAAAATTTACTTGGAATGGCTTACAAATACCATGCATAGGAATTTATAGTGGACAATTTGGCAAAACTTGGTTTTTAGGAGTTGGATGCACGAGTAGAGCTCATACTTAGTACAAGGCGAGGGCTAGCAAAAGACTATGAGCGACCAACTAAGAGAGCAATAACGGCCATAATCATGCAAAGCGACAAAGCGACATTAAAAGAAGCATAAGATGGCATCAAAAGTCAAAAACTAAATGATCATAGAGGCTATTGGCGACTTTGTAAGAGTCTAACATGTGTGAGCATGCACCAAGTCAACCAAATAAAGCATCAAAGGAGAAAACCAAATTAATGCTTCCAAATAATAAAAACAACGCATGATTTTTTCAAAGGCTCATTAAGCAATCTCAGTCATTTGAGACAAGTCATGCTACAACAAAACCACTAAGCATACTATCAAAAAAAACATCAAGCACGATATGCAAAAGCCTAGGCCGCAGTCTAAACAAGCTCCTTTTTGTACCACTTTTTTGCATAAAGCTTTTTCTCTTTTCCAACACCATTCAAACCTTTTTGAGGAAACTCTTTTAATAAATACCAACATGGACCAGAGGTCCAAATACACTTTGATGCAAAGATATAGCAAGATCTGAAAAAAAAATCAAGGTGAAAAATGCAAGCTAAACGCAGTAGCAAAAAAAAAGAACACTCGTTGAAACGATAAGAGTGAAAAACGGAGTGTTCTTGGCAAATGAAAAACGGAGCATAACTCTCTCCAAACACATGATGTGATCCAAACATTTATTGCAGCAAACAAAGCAAAAGAAAACTGAAAACAAAAACAACTGACGCTCCAAGAAAAACGCATAGTGCATGAAGCAATAAAAATATAGTGTCTTGAAAGGTGACCTGATTTTTGCCGATGAAGAAGGGTTGCCTCGGGGCATCCCCAAGCTTTGACGCTTGTACTTCTTGGATATTTCTTGGGGTGACATCCCCAAGCTTGAGCTTTTTTCCATTCTTCAACTCATCTCATCATTCTTCAATCCCTACACTTGAAAACTTCCTTCATACAAAACTAAACACAAATCTATTAGCAACATTAGTGTAAGCATAACATATAATCAACCCTTTTTTGCTTCAGGTTTCAACCTAAAAACCACCACATATAAAGAATATACTACTGTAGCAACTTCCCCAAAAGTTCCGTGATCAAAAGAACTCAAAAAGAAAGCGATAAAGCGGCAAACACAAATATTGTCAGAAATCTGTCAAAACAGAACAGCTGATAAAGGTTGATTTTTTAGAGGGTTTTCTGTTGCTCAAATCAAAAGTGTTCAACTAATGAAAGTTTGGATACAACCTGGGGCATATGTACAAGAAATCGCAGGTCCAAACGATTTACAGAGAATTTTCACGAATTTTTACGGTGCAACACCGAAAACAGTTTCAGGACAGCAACATCCCCAAATCTTACCTCACTCAAATTAGAGGCTTCTCTTGGCACAACAACGAAATAAAAAGGATAAGGAGCGGTTATTACAGTAGTAATAACTTCCAAGACTCAAATAAAATAAAAAGTACTAAAAATAAAACAATGGGTTATCTCCTAAGAGTGCTTTTCTTTAATGCCTTTGAGCTAGGCGCAGTAATTTGCAAAGATGCTCATGTGGGCGCCATATAAGAGCTGGAGGCAAAGGCGCCATATAGGAACTTAAAGCAATAGAGAGCATCAAAAAGCAAGTATGGAACACATTTAAATCTAAACCACTTCCTATGAAAAATAGTCTTGTAAAGAGACAAGTCATGAAAGCGCAAAGCGAAAAACATAGGAAGGCAAAACAAGTACAACTTTAAGAATTGCAACATAAAGAGGGGGAACTCAATATTATTAAGATCCTTCAAAACATATTTCCCTCTATCATAATAACTTTCAGTAGCATCATGAATAGAATTAACAACATAACCATCACATAAAGCATCCCTATCATGAGCCACATGCATAAAAGAAGTAATACTCCCCACATGAACAATCGTAGTAGGAGCAGATTCAACAGAATAATTATTCTCATCACCATAATCATCAAAAATAGGAGGCATATTGTAATCATAACTAATTTTCTCCTCAAAAGTAGGTGGATTGAAAATATTATTCTCATCATCATAACCATCATAAACTAGAGGTTTAGTACCATCATGAGCGAGAGAACAACTATTTCGCATAGCATACTCTTCAAACATATCATCATAAGAAGGAACATGGGTAGCACTAATGGTACAACAATTATTAACCTTAGAATTGGTACCAAAAAGATTTTCAATATCAAAAGTAGAGTGCTTTTCCCAATCATGATCACTAACATAGGTAACGGGCATAGGAACATCACATAGGGGAGATAAAATATCATCAGAGCAAACATTCTCCACTAAAACTGGGGAACTAAAAATATCATGCTTAACAAAACCAGCTTCCCCAAGCTTAGACTTTTCTATAGCATTAGCAATAACGGTGTTCAAAGCATTCATACTAACAAAACTATTAGCATGTGAATTAAGCTCCAAAGGTTTTTCAATTTTCTCTTCAAACACTTCATATCTAAACTCAGGAAAAAGACTAAAGAACTCATTGTTTTCCATTAAGCCTAACTAGTGAAAATAAAAACAAGAAACAAAAAGATGTAATTGCAGAATCTAAAGGAAATAACTTCGAGCACTCACACAGGAGGATGCGAGTACCTTTTACCTTACCTCCCCGGCAACGGTGCCAGAAAATAAGCTTGATGTCTACACACGCTTCTGTTCTTGTAGACAGTGTTGGGCCTCCAAGTGCAGAGGTTTGTAAAGCAGCAGCAAGTTTCCCTTAAGTGGATCACCCAAGGTTTATCGAACTTAGGGAGGAAGAGGTCAAAGCTATCCCTCTCAAGCAACCCTGCAATTACAATACAGAAAGTCTCTTGTGTCCCCAAGACACCCAATACACTTGTCAGATGTATTGGTGCACTAGTTCGGCGAAGAGATAGTGAAATACAAGTGGTATGGATGATTATAAGTACTAAATGCAATCTAGAATAAAAATGGCAGCAAGCAAACAAGTAACAAAACAGAAAGTAAACGGTTTGCAAAGCTTGGAAACAAGGCCTAGGTATCATACTTTCACTAGTGGACACACTCCCAACAAATATAACATAATTGAACAAATAAATAACTTCTCTTCACTATGGTACTCTGAATTACTCTCCTATTGAATAACACTAATCATTGCGTAGGGCTACGAAGCACTCCTCAAAGTTCATCAAGTACTTGACAAACACCACTCATAGAGATATCCAAATCAAATCACAACTCAAGATAAATATTATTGCAACTTAGACCAAGTACTAACACGGTGCACACACTGTCAACATTACACCATGAAAGGAGGAATAGATCACTTCAATACTATCATAGTGATAATTATTCTCATAATCCATAAGAGATCACAATCGTATCCTAGACCAAGTACCACCACGATGCACGCACTGTCACCGTTACACCATGGCAGGAGGAATAGATTACTTTAACAACACACTAGAGTACACATAATGAAGAAGAGTAGCATCTACTTATTCAACATGATACAAAGCTCACGATCACATAAAGATCACATCATGGGAGAGAGAGGTGAACCACATAGCTACCGGTAGAGCCCTCAGCCCCGGGGAAGAACTACTCCCTCCTCATCATAGGAGACAGCAAGGTTGATGGAGATGGTGGTGAGGTCGATGGAGACGGCGGAAACAGCGATGGCGACCGATGGAGATGGCTCCGGGGGCACTTTCCCATCCCGGCAGGGTGCCGGAACAGAGACTTCTATCCCCCGAAATTTGTCTTCGATGGCGGCGGAGCTGCGGAACTGTTCTGGGAAAAACGCCGACTCCCCTAGGGTTTTCCGTCCCGAGGCTTTATATAGGCGAAGGGGCGTCATCAGGGGGCAGCCAGGGTCTCCTCACACATAGGGGGTGCGGCCAGGGGCTGGGCCGCGCCGCCCTGGTGTGAGGCTGGCCCCTGGCCCCCCTCCGACTCTCTTTCGGTTCTCTGGAAGCTTCCGGGAAAAATAAGACTTCTGGAACTTGTTTCGTCCAATTCCGAGAATATTTCCTGTGTAGCATTTCTGAAACACAAAAACAGTAGAAAACAGGGAATTGGCACTGTGGCATCTTGTCAATAGGTTAGTTCCAGAAATCGCATAAAACGCCATGAAGTGTAATGAAACACAAGGCAAATGCTGTAAAAACAAGCATGGAGCATCAAAAATTATAAATACATTTGAGACGTATCAGACAGCCACTTTTAGGAGTCCGAATTTGATGAGAAAAGGCCTGTTAGGGTTCCGTTCGACCACCATACCCATGGCTAGTCGCACCCCTACCTTTTGCTCCTCAAATACCCCCCATAGCCATCATTAGAACTCAGATTTTGTTTAGACTAAAAGTTAGCCATTGCTGCAACTACGAGCTCGACTTTTGAGGAAAATCGCCCAGAAAAAGACCGCCTATTCAGAATCCCACCTTTGAATAAAGCATACATCTTTCATCCGCAATATCTTGATTGCAATATTAGTTCTTACTTGTTCTTGATTTCAGGTAGGAATTAAGACCCTCGCTGGTCAGGCTGGTCGTGCATTCGCGAGATCGGTTACTCCCGGAGATTGTCCTAGCGATTGCATTGGCGCATGAGCTTTGCACGTGTAGTCGGATAGTCAAGCACGAACTCCACCCACCAAATCGACATACCTTCATCATCTCATCCAAAGATCGGACACCTTTGCCCTATCAATGTTGTTACAGAATAGGGAGATGAAGTTGATCCAGCCAAGATTGAAGCAATTGAGAATTGGCCGCAGCCCTAGATGGTCGGACAAGTGAGGAGTTCTCTTGGCCTCGCTGGGTTTATAGGCGCTTTGTCAAAGATTTTGGCTCTATTGCTGTCCCATTGAATGAGCTCACAAAGAAGCATGTGCCCTTTGTTTGGGGCGATGCTCAACAAGAAGCCTTCATGATACTGAAAGATAAGTTAACACATGCTCCATTACTCCAACTCCCTGATTTTAATAAGATGTTTGAACTTGAATGTGATGCTAGTGGAATTGGATTGGGAGGTGTGTTATTAGAAGAGCGAAAACATGTAGCATATTTTAGTAAAAAATTGAGTGGGACTAGTTTGAACTATTCTATTTATGATAAAAAAATTATATGCGCTGGTTTGGACATTAGAAACTTGGCAACATTATTTATGGCCTAAAATTCGTTATACATTCTGATCATGAATCTTAAAAGCATATTCATAGTCAAGCAAAGCTGAATCTTCACCATGCAAAGTGGGTTGAATTTATTTAATATTTTCCTTATGTTATCAAACAAAAAAAGGGTAAAGATAATGTTCTTGTTGATGCTTTGTCGCGCCGCTATACTATGCTATCTTGGCTTGACTTCAAAAATTTTGGTTTGGAAACTATAAAGGAACAATACTTGCATGATGCTAAATTTAAAGATATGTTGCAGAATTGTAGAGATGGTAGAACATGGAACAAATTCATCTTTAATGATGGATTTGTGTTCCGTGCTAACAAACTATGCATCCCAGATGGTTCCATTCATCTTTTGTTGTTACAGGAGGCGCATGGAGGAGGATTAATGGGACACTTCGATGTCAAGAAGACGGAGGATGTTCTTGCTGCACACTTCTTTTGGCCAGGCATGCGGAGATATGTTGAGAGATTCGTGGCACGCTGCACTACTTGTCAAAAAGTTAAGTCTTGCCTTAATCCACATGGTTTATATATGCTTCTTCCTGTTCCTAGTGTTCCTTGGGAGGATATTTTGATGGACTTTGTTTTGGAATTACCTCATACATAGAAGGGGAGGGATAGTATTTTTGATGTTGTGGATCGGTTTCTAAGATGGCACACTTTTTTTGATGAGGACATCCCTACTATTGTTCCGTCTCCACTTCGTAATGATGACAAGCAAGTTGCTGCAAAGAAGAAGTCCAATGATGAAATCAGAATTGGACCTATCACAAGAGCTTGTGCAAAGTTAATAGAACAACAGGTGAATTTGCTCCTAATAGAATCTGATTATTTTGTTAATGAGAATTGTTTACTGCCTAAGTCTTTGTGTGTTTGCATACTCAGGTTCATGGGAGAAGAAGACATAGCACGAGGGAGCGAGGAGCTGGAGCAAGACGTGATGATCATGCACATGGACGCGAGGGAGGAGAGGGAGGCCGGCGACCAGCATGAGGAGGAGGAGGACATCACGCAGGAGGCTGCATATGGCGCACCACCAAGTGTATGTGCGCCATACACATAAGGCCTGCGCGCCTAGTTGGCTGCACCCAACCTTTGGGTCAGTTTGTATCACGTCCGGTTGAGTCGAACCAAGTTAGAGGACCAGGTCAGGTCGGCTGCCTTTGGGCCAGCCGCACCCCCCATATAATAAGTGCCTATGCGCCATAGGAGAGGGGAGACCACGTTTTAGATAAACCCTAGTTCTTGAGACTGCTGTAAGCATTCATCTGGAATTCTTGTCTCCAATTTGTTTCGATCTGGAGATTATATACTGCAAGTTAAGTGTGATCTGCTGTTCCATTGGGAATAAGTGAATTGCAATTATACCGTTTCGTGGTCGACAGCTGCGTTGCGCAAGTGTGTGAAGTCGTGAATATCCGAAGGGTAGAGAGCTGTTGCATTGGCATCAGGGATCTAGCGAGGAGAGATCATCGGCGACACCAAGTTATCTATCACCATCATCACCATTACCGCAAGCTTACTGAGAAGATCGGGCCACCCCATATCATTTTTCCTTGTCACAAGACCGATGATGCTGCGCATATTGCTGATTTGTTCTTTCGTGATATCGTTTGTTTGCATGGTGTGCCAAATACTATTGTTTCTGATCGTGATACTAAATTTCTTAGCCACTTTTGGAGATGTTCATGGGCTAAGTTGGGGACTAAATTGTTGTTTAGTACTACATACCATCCCCAAATAGATGGACAAACTGAAGTAGTTAATAGAACTTTATCTACTATGTTGCGGGCTGTTTTAAAGAACTTAAATTTTTTGGGAAGAGTGTTTGCCTCATATTGAATTTCCTTATAATCGTTCGCTGCATTCTACCACAAAGATGAGCCCTTTTCAGATTGTCTATGGTTTTACTCCACGTGCACCTATTGATTTGTTGCCTTTGCCATCTTCGGTGCAAACTAATTTCGATGCTACACAACGTGCTAAATTGATTTTAAAATTACATGCAACTACTAAAGACAACATAGAACGCATGAATGTTAAGTACAAAGTTGCTAGGGATAGAGGACAAAAGCATGTTGTGTTTGGGGTTGGTGATCTTGTTTGGTTGCATTTGCGCAAAGAATGTTTTCCTAATTTACGCAAGTCTAAGTTAATGCCACGTGTTGATGGTCCTTTTAAGGTGATAGAGAAAATCAATGATAATGCATATAAACTTGAGCTTCCTGCTGATTTTGGTATGGTAAGTCCTACATTTAACATTGCAGATTTGAAGCCTTACTTCGGTGAAGAAGATGAGATTGTGTCGAGGACGACTTCAATTCAAGAAGGGAAGCATGATGAGGACATCCCATCTATTGATACATCCGCTGCACCTATAGCGGAACACATACAAGGACCTATCACTCGAGCTCGTGCCAAGCAACTTAACTGCCAGGTACTTTTGTTTCAAGGAAACTCTTTCTCACATACATGAGAATATGATGCTGCTTAAATCAGATATGTTTGTTACTCTTAGGAATGATGGACCTAGCATGGATGAGAGGGACAAGCATTGGAGCATGATCGTGCGTGGAGATGGCAGCAAGCGTTTGAGGATTGAAGAAGATGCCACAAGTGGAGATTTCAGATCTTTGAAGCCACCATAATGTTGGATGAAGACTTGGACGAAATATACAAAGAGCTACTTCATAAATTTGTCCATAGTTCAATATGGTGCTGCGTCACCCTTATTTTTGGGCCAGGCCCATGTAATTTTCGCAGCAAATAAGACATCCACTTTTAGGAGTCCGAATTTGAGGAGAAAAGGCCTGTTAGGGTTCCGTTCGACCACCATACCCATGGCTAGTTGCACCCCTACCTTTTGCTCCTCAAATACCCCCCATAGCCATCATTAGAACTCAGATTTTGTTTAGACTAAAAGTTAGCCATTGCTGCAACTACGAGCTCGACTTTTGAGGAAAATCGCCCAGAAAAAGACCGCCTATTCGGAATCCCACCTTTGAATAAAGCATACATCTTTCATCCGCAATATCTTGATTGCAATATTAGTTCTTACTTGTTCTTGATTTCAGGTAGGAATAAAGACCCTCGCTGGTCAGGCTGGTCGTGCATTCGCTAGATCGGTTACTCCCGGAGATTGTCCTAGCGATTGCATTGGCGCATGAGCTTTGCACGTGTAGTCGGATAATCAAGCACGAACTCCACCCACCAAATCAACATACTTCATCATCTCATCCAAAGATCGGACACCTTTGCCCTATCAATTGATGCAGATCAACGTGATCCAAAGGGGTTTTGGCCCAATCTTTCACGGTGATCAAACAGACAGCAAGATAAATCAGTCATTGAGCAGATTAGATCTACTCCACAAACTGCAAAACAGATCCTTATGAATCAGCAAGCAAAACCAACAATATTGGTGTCCCCCGACATGGGACCTTTTTCCTGTATATTCTCAACTCAAAAATTCAACTCCCCTTACATTGGTGCGCACCCCTTTGGCTTTATAGTTGCAGCCGACCTCCCTATTACTTGACTTACAAGCAAAACGAAAATATAGAAATAAAATAAACTCAACAACTCGGACAACTGTTTCCTAAACCAAAAACTAAAATAAACAAAACTAAAATAAAAAAGGACTCTTTTGTTGGTGCGCCACCATCTTCAACACGCTGCTAGGTGGTCCCCAACCGGACTCCTTCAAGGACAAGAAGCTCCACCAATATTGCACTCCAATTGCGTCCCTAATCTTTTCCTTGCGTGGTAGAAATAGGAACAAAAACTTTGTCTTGGTAGTATCAGCAACAACATAACCAGAGATAGTATAGTAAGCACTATCATATATGGGAGGCGCCACATCATCCTCCCCTTCTTTAGGCGAAACCGTCCTCGGTTTTGAGTCAATCAGCAAAACATCAATAGGGACATATTGAGCTGATACTTTAGGACTATCAACAACAGAAATGGCAGCAGCAGATTCGGCCCTTGTTTCATTATGTTCAAGGTGCTCAGAAAGGGGTATAGCAGCTTCGGCTTCCTTCTGCTTCACCTCTTCGTACTCCTTGACTTTTGCTTCAACCTCCTTGAGTTGCTGGAGTTTTTCATCTCTCCAAGCCTTATACGTCAAGGTATCCATGGATAGCAGATGATATGTTTTCTTGCCATAGGATAAAACATACTTGCTATAACAGTAATTATTCATGTGATATGATGCACCTTGGTCCTTGCACCATGGCCTTCCCAAAAGGAGATGACATGAAACCGTGTGTAGAGGAAGCACATCACACCAAATAGCAAAAGCTAAGTTGCCCAACATAAATTGAACCATTGTGTGATGGGTGATGGCAAGCTTATTGTCACCTATACATAGAAAATATGGTTCGTGAAGTGGCGTCATCGGCATCTCTAACTTCTCCACCATCTCATTGCTAACAGCATTGATCAGAGCCGTTTGGTCGATCATCAAAGCACACACTCGTTCTTGCACAATCACACGAGTATGGAACAGTTGCTCAGCATACCTTTTCTCTTCTTTCTAAAACCAATGGGAGAACATGTTCTTTTCCTCCATAATTGAATCAGATATCAGCAGAACATACAGCCAGTAAACGGTGATATTGCAGTAACAATTACGGCAGACAAATAACAGGGAACTGCGAACTGACGCCCAAGAGGAGACAGTATCTCAGCTCGGGCGGCAGGGTCACAGGCAGAAAATTGCTCGTAGCTGCAAAGGAAGTGTACTCACGTGAAAGTAGACACAACGATCCTGAATTCTCGTTTGCCTTTTTTAATTCTATCTTGGACACCACGAACAGGAAGAGACCAAACCAATCTAATCTCCTCTATTTCTTTTTCTTATGCACGTGAAGACCAACCAATCAGGAGTGGCTGAACAAATCATATATAGCAAGGTAAAACCTGATCGGATCTCCACACTGATGCAAACTTCGTCGTTCTTCAGGCTGCACCGCTAGCAGAGCAGCACTGCGATAGAGTTTCAGATCGCAGAGCCCCGCGCCTCCAATTCAAGCTCACAGAACCTGTGTGTTGCCAAACCCACCGGCAGCGATAGTCTCTGCAGCAGATCGTATTCCACAGATGAATATTGGAACCGGTGTTTTGGCTTTGATGCTTCCCGCAGCAACTTCACCAGTAGAACAAACTCAGCAGATCGATCTCAACAATAAATTACGCCATGAGAAACCCGACGAATCTGATACCAAGAAGATGCAGATCAACGTGATCCGAAGGGGTTTTAGGCCCAATAATCTTTCACGGCGATCGATAGAATCAGCAAGATAGCAAAGAGAACTCAATCTGAAATAGATCAAACTAATCTCTCTTCAATTCCTCGTGTTAAAACTGACTGGAATCAATTCCCACGCATGGCATAACATCAGATCTCAAAGATCAGCAATCAATCACACCGATATGCGCCCCCAAACATTGGGACTTTTCTGGTCTCTTTCTTAGCTCAAAAATAACAAGTCTCCTTACATTGGTGCGCACCCCTTTGGCTTTATAGTTGCAGCCGACCTCCCTATTACTTGACTTACAAGCAAAACGAAAATATAGAAATAAAATAAACTCAACAACTCAGACAACTGTTTCCTCAACCAAAAACTAAAATAAACAGAACTAAAATAAAAAGGACTCTTTTGTTGGTGCGCCATCATCTTCAACACGCTGCTAGGTGGTCCCCAATCGGACTCCTTCAAGGACAACACGCTCCACCAATATTGCACTCCAATTGCATCCCTAATCTTTTCATTGCGTGGTAGAAATAGGAACAAAAACTTTGTCTTGGTAGTATCAGCAACAACATAACCAAAGATAGTATAGTAAGCACTATCATACATGGGAGGTGCCACATCATCAATGTTGTTACGGAATAGGGAAATGAAGTTGATCTAGCCAAGATTGAAGCAAATGAGAATTGACCGCAGCCCAAGATGGTCACACAAGTGAGGAGTTTTCTTGGCCTCGCTGGGTTTATAGGCGCTTTGTCAAAGATTTTGGCTCTATTGCTACGCCATTGAATGAGCTCGCAAAGAAGGATGTGCCCTTTGTTTGGGGCGATGCACAACAAGAAGCCTTCTTGATACTGAAAGATAAGTTAACACATTTTCCAGTACTCCAACTTCCTGATTTTAATAAGACGTTTGAACTTGAATGTGATGCTAGTGGAATTGGTTTGGGAGGTGTGCTACTACAAGAGGGCTAACCTGTAGCATATTTTAGTGAAAAAATGAGTGGGCCTAGTCTAAACTATTCTGTGTATGATAAAGAATTATATGTGTTGGTTCGGACATTAGAAACTTGGCAACATTATTTATGGCCTAAAGAATTTGTTATACATTTTGATCATGAATCATTGAAGCATATTCGTAGTCAAGCAAAGCTAAATCGGCGCCATGCAAAGTGGGTTGAATTTATTGAATCTTTTCCTTATGTTATCAAACACAAAAAGGGTAAAGATAATGTTCTTGTTGATGCTTTGTCGCGCCGCTATACTATGCTATCTTGGCTTGACATCAAAAAATTTGGTTTGGAAACTATAAAGGAACAATACTTTCATGATGCTGAATTTGAAGATGTGTTGCAGAATTGTAGAGATGGTAGAACATGGAACAAATTCATCTTTAATGATGGATTTGTGTTCCGTGCTAACAAACTATGCATCCCAGATGGTTCCATTCATCTTTTGTTGTTACAGGAGGCGCATGGAGGAGGATTAATGGGACACTTCGGTGTCAAGAAGACGGAGGATGTTCTTGCTGCACACTTCTTTTGGCCAGGCATGCGGAGAGATGTTGAGAGATTCATGGCATGTTGTACTACTTGTCAAAAAGCTAAGTCTCGCCTTATTCCACATGGTTTATATATGCTTCTTCCTGTTCCTAGTGTTCCTTGGGAGGATATTTCGATGGACTTTGTTTTGGGATTACCTCGTACACAGAAGGGGAGGGATAGTATTTGTGATGTTGTGGATCGGTTTTCTAAGATGGCACACTTTATTCCTTGTCACAAGACCGATGATGCTACGCATATTGCTGATTTGTTCTTTGGTGATATCGTTCGTTTGCATGGTGTGCAAAATACTATTGTTTCTGATTGTGATACTAAATTTCTTAGCCACTTTTGGAGATGTTTATGGGCTAAGTTGGGGACTAAATTATTGTTTAGTACTACACGTCATCCCCAAACAGATGGACAAACTGAAGTAGTAAATAAAACTTTATCTACTATGTTGCGGGCTGTTTTAAAGAAGAACTTAAAATTATGGGAGGAGTGTTTCCCTCATATTGTTTTGCTTATAATCATTCGCTGCATTCTACCACAAAGATGAGCCCTTTTTAGATTGTCTCTGGTTTTGTTCCAGGTGCACCTACTGATTTGTTGCCTTTACCATCTTCGGTGCAAACTAATTTTGATGCTACACAATGTGCTGAATTGATTTTAACATTACATGCAACTACTAAAGACAACATAGAACGCATGAATGTTAAGTACAAAGTTGCTAGGGATAGAGGACAAAAGCATGTTGTGTACGGTAAGGTGATAGAGAAAATCAATGATGGTCCTTTTAAGGTGACGGTCCTTTTAAGGTGATAGAGAAAATTAATGATGATGCATACAAACTTGAGCTTCCTGCAGATTTTGGTACGGTAAGTCCTACGTTTAACATTGCAGATTTGAAGCCTTACTTTGGTGAAGAAGATGAGATTGCATCGAGGATGACTTTAATTCAAGAGGGAAGCATGATGAGGACATCCCATCTTTTGATACACCTGCTGCACCTACAGCGGAGCATATACAAGGACCTATCACTCGAGCTCATGCCAAGCAACTTAACTATCAGGTACTTTCGTTTCTTGGAACTCTCTCTTACATACATGAGAACATGATGACTCCTAAATCAGAGGTGTTTGTTACTCTTGGGAAATATGAACCAAGCATGGATGAGAGGGACAAGCATTGGAGCATGAACATGCATGGAGATGGCAGCCAACATGAGAGGATTGAAGAGGACGCCACGAGCGAGGATTTCAGAACTTTGAAGCCACCATAATGAAGAATAAAGACTTGGACGAAATATACAAGAAGACACTTCATAGATTCGTCCATAGCATTATATGGTGCTGCATCACCTTTAATTTTGGGCCAGGGCCATGTAATTTTTGCAGCAATTAAATCAGCCACTTTTAGGAGTCCAAATTTTAGGAGAAAAGGCCTGTTAGGGTTTTGTTCGACCGCCATACCGATAAGAGTTTTTGTGAAGTGGCCACTAGGCATGAAGGTCAACATGACACCATTGCAATTTTCTTGGTAAGTTGACCTCGTAGGATGGATAATTACAGGAGATGGCCATTTATCTCGAATGGTGGCTTTATATGATTTTTTGAGTTCGTGGCGCTTTTATTGAATTTTGAACTATAGGTACCATATAAAATGGTCAGAATTTTTGGGAAAAATATGGCTAGGTACCCCGGGAGGGTTATAGGCATAGTGCATGATCAAAATTTGAATTCTCAAAAAAATGTATGAATTACTGTCCTTCCCCACCAAATTTGACTTAAGTCTGAATTCAACCAAATAGTATATCTGACGGCGGGACCATAGGTCAACGACTCGGTGGCAGAGTACAACAAGTGAGGAGCCGTGTCCTGGATATAGTGGAGATAAGGTCGAAACTAACCCGCAAGAAAAAATGGTCAAAACTCAGGATGCGCGCTGAAGAATTCCGTGCATCCAACTCAAATCTCCCGCCCTCAATTTTTAGCAGTACAAAATTCCCATTATATCCCTGCTCCGGCAACAACAACCCACCGACCATACTAATAATAGAGGGCTGATTCGGTAACTTGTGCTCTCCCAACTATATACTCCCCACCCCAAGACTCCCCTTTTCCCCGTAATCAAGCCAATCCAGAACCATACCTCCTCCACCGTACTAGATCTTCTTCACCTCCGGCCTACTCCAAACCGTAGGTGCCTCACTGCCGGCCTCCTTCACAAGGTATGTGCTTCACCGCCTATCTTGTCCACCACCCACCGGATCCACAAAGCCGCCGTCTTGGTCTACCGAACATGATTTACTTCATCAACTCACGCGTCCAGCTTGCCAGATCTACTTCATCAATGCCACTGGAGAAGTGGTTCTTCTAAAGCAAACCCTGGGCACACCGGACCTACGCCATCGGCAACCGCGTCCACTGCACCGGATCTACTCCACCAAAGACCGTGTCCACCGCACCGGATCTACTCCACCGATGACTGCATCCACCGCACCGGATCAACTTCACCGACGACCGCGTCCACTGCACAGGATCAGCATCACATACTCCCTCGTGTGCCTCGCCTGAAATGCCCAGCCGCTCCAGTCGCACCCCTCGCCCTTGTCGACCTCGCCGCGGCGCGATAGGTACTCTGGCCCGATTCCTCGATGTAATATTGATGTCTACGCACGCGTCTGTTCTTGTAGACAGTGTTGGGCCTCCAAGTGCAGAGGTTTGTAGAGCAGCAGCAAGTTTCCCTTAAGTGGATCACCCAAGGTTTATCGAACTCAGGGAGGAAGAGGTCAAAGCTATCCCTCTCAAACAACCCTGCAATTACGATACAGAAAGTCTCTTGTATCCCCAACACACCCAATACACTTGTCAGATGTATAGGTGTACTAGTTCGGCGAAGAGATAGTGAAATACAAGTGGTATAGATGATTATAAGTAGTAAATGCAATCTGGAATAAAAATGGCAGCAAGCAAATAAGTAACAAAACAGCAAGTAAACGGTGTGCAAAGCTTGGAAACAAGGCCTAGGGATCATACTTTCACTAGTGGACACACTCCCAACTAATATAACATAATTGAATAAATAAATAACTTCTCTTCACTATGCTACTCTGAATTACTCTACTATTGAATAACACTAATCATTGCGTAGTGGCTACAGAAGCACCCCTTAAAGTTCATCATGTACTTGACAAACACCACTCATAGAGATATCCAAATCAAATCACAACTCAAGATAAATATTATTGCAACTTAGACCAAGTACTAACACGGTGCACACACTGTCAACATTACACCATGAAAGGAGGAATAGATCACTTCAATACTATCATAGTGATAATTATTCTCATAATCCATAAGAGATCACAATCGTAGCCTAGACCAAGTACCACCACGATGCACACACTATCACCGTTACACCATGGCAGGAGGAATAGATTACTTTAATAACACCACTAGAGTACATATAATGATGAAGAGTAGCATCTACTTATTCAACATGATACAAAGCTCACGATCATATAAAGATCACATCATGGGAGAGAGAGGTGAACCACATAGCTACCGGTAGAGCCCTCAGCCCCGGGGGAGAACTACTTCCTCCTCATCATAGGAGAGAGCAAGGTTGATGGAGATGGTGGTGAGGTCGATGGAGACGGCGGAGACGGCGATGGAGACCGATGGAGATGGCTCCGGGGGCACTTCCCCGTCCTGGCAGGGTGCCGGAACAGAGACTTTTGTCCCCCAAAATTCGTCGACGGCGGCGGCGGAGCTGCGGAACTCTTTCTAGAAAATTGCCGACCCCCTTAGGGTTTTCCATCCCGAGGCTTTATATAGGCGAAGGGGCGTCATCAGGGGGCTGCCAGGGCCTCCTCACACATAGGGGGCGCGGCCAGGGGCTGGGCCGCACCGCCCTGGTGAGAGGCTGGCCCCTGGCCCCCTCCAGTTCTCTTTCGGTCCTCGTCCTTCATCCAGGAAAAATAGGAGTTCTGGAACTTGTTTCGTCCAATTCCGATAATATTTCCTATGTAGCATTTCTAAAACACAAAAACAGCAGAAAATAGGGAACTGGCACTGTGGCATCTTGTCAATAGGTTAGTTCCGGAAATGGCATAAAAATGCCACGAAGTGTAACAAAACATAAGGCAAATGGTGTAAAAACAAGCATGGAGCATCAAAAATTATAGATACGTTTGAGACGTATCAGCATCCCCAAGCTTAACTCCTGCTCGTCCTCGAGTATAAGTGATAACAAAAGAAATAATTTTTGAGGTGACATGCACCTACACAATCTTGATCACATATGTAAGCGTTGTGAGCTGGGATCAAAAGAACTTAAAACATGGGCATAAAAGACATAATCTTGATAGAAGAAACTTAGCAACCATGTTATGAACATGCAAATGAACACAAACAAAAGATCATGAAAATGAAACAATGAAAGTCAAACATGTGTTCAAATCATAAGGAAAAACATACAAATGGTTTTCAGCTTGTCCTTAATAGAGAGCAAAACATAAATGCATAGGACACCTTCAAGTTTAAGAGGGCGACTAGATACAAATAATTTGAGAACAAGTGAAACCAACAATATGAATCAATCAATGAAAACTTTGGGACAATGCACATTATACTCAGAATGACAACTATGCTCTCCTAATGGTGCATAAAGATAGAAGGTGGTGACTCAACATAAAAGTAAAAGAAAGGCCCTTCGCGGAGGGAAGCAGTGATTAAACATGTGCTAGAGCTTTCTTTTGTAAAACAGAGAGATAAAACTTGAGTTTTGAGAGGTGGTTGCTTTTGTCAACGACTAGCAATGGGGTTCTTACTATCTTCCATACAAAAATGAAGCAAGTTTTTGAGAGAGAGATTGGCACTTTTGTGCTCTTTTATAAAGCTTGGCACTCCTCCCCACCTTTTTTCCTTTCACAAACCATGGCTAACCGATTCCATCGGGTGCCCACCAACATTCACATTCCATGGAGGAGTGCCTTTTTTTCTTCTTTTTTTCTCTTTTTTTCTTTTTGGAATAAGCAATATGGAAGATAGCAAATCCGACCACTACGTCCCCATGAGCTGAAAACAGTGTCACAAAACGAGAAGTGTTTTGAAGGTTTTTGAAAAGTAGCACATGAAAATTTACTTGGAATGGCTTGCAAATACCATGCATAGGAATTTATAGTGGACACAATGGCAAACTTGGTTTTTAGGAGTTGGATGCATGAGTAGAGCTCATACTCAGTACAAAATGAGGGCTAGCAAAAGACTGGGAGCGACCAACTAAGAGAGCAATAATGGCCATAATCATGCAAAGCGACAAAGCGACATTAAAAGAAGCATAAGGTGGCATCAAAAGTCAAAAACGAAATGATCATAGAGGCTATTGACGACTTTGTCAGAGTCTAACATGTGTGAGCATGCGCCAAGTCAACCCAAATAAAGCATCAAGGAGAAAACCAAAATAATGCTTCCAAACGATAAAAACAACGCATGATTCTTTCAAAGGCTCATTAAGCAATCTCAATTATTTGAGACAAGTCATGCTACAGCAAAACCACTAAGCATACTATCAAAAAGACATCAAGCATGACATGAAAAAGCCCAAGCCACAGTCTACACAAGCACCTTCTTGTACCACTTTTTTGCATAAAGCTTTTCCTCTTTTCCAACACCATGCAAACTTTTTTTGAGGAAACTCTTTTGAGGAAAACCAACATATACCAGAGGTCCAAATACACGTTGATGCAAAGATATAGCAAGATCTGAAAAAAAATCAAGGCGAAAAATGCAAGCTAAACGCAGTAGCAAAAAAAAGGAGAACACTCGTTGAAACGATAAGAGTGAAAAACAGAGTGTTCTTGGCAAATGAAAAACAGAGCATATCTCTCTCCAAACACATGATGTGATCCAAACATTTATTGCAGCAAACAAAGCAATGGAAAACTGAAAACAAAAGCAACTGACGCTCCAAGAAAAACGCATAGTGCATGAAGCAATAAAAATATAGTGTCTTGAAAGGTGACCTGATTTTTGCCGATGAAGAAGGGGTGCCTCGGGGGCATCCCCAAGCTTTGACGCTTGTATTCTTGGATATTTCTTGGGGTGACATCCCCAAGCTTGAGCTTTTGTCCATTCTTCATCTCATCTCATCATTCTCCAATCCCTACACTTGAAAAATCCTTCATACAAAACTAAACACAATTCTATTAGCAACATTAGTGTAAGCATAATAATGAATCAACCCTTTTGGTTCAGGTTTCAACCTAAAACCACCACATATTAAGTATATACTACTATAGCAACTTCCCCAAAAGTTCCGTGATCAAAAGAACTCAAAAAGAAAGCGATAAAGCGGCAAACACAAATATTGGCAGAAATCTGTCAAAACAGAACAACTGACAAAGGTCGAATTTTTGAGGGTTTTTTGTTGCTCAAATCAAAAAGTGTTAAACTAATGAAAGTTTGGATATAACCTGGGGCATATGCACAATAAATCGCAGGTCCAAAAGATATACAGAGAATTTTCACGAATTTTTACGGTGCAGCACCGAAAACTGTTTTAGGACAGCAACATCCCCAAATCTTACCTCACTCAAATTAGAGGCTTCTCTTGGCACAACAACGAAATAAAAAGGATAAGGAGCAGTTATTACAGTAGTAATAACTTCCAAGACTCAAATAAAAGAAAAAGTACTGAAAATAAACAATGGGTTATCTCCCAAGAGTGATTTTCTTTAACGCCTTTGAGCTAGGCGTAGTAATCTGCAAAGATGCTCATGTAGGCGCCATATAAGAGCTTGAGGCAAAGGCGCCATATAGGAACTTAAAGCAATAGAGAGCATCAAAAAGCAAGTATGGAACACATTTAAATCTAAACCACTTCCTATGAAAAATAGTCTTGTAAAGAGACAAGTCATAAAAGCGCAAAGCAAAAAGCATAGGAAGGCAAAACAAGTACAACTTCAAGAATTGCAATATAAAGAGGGGAAACTCCATATTGTTGAAATCCATGAAACCATGTTTCCCTCTCTCATAATAACTTTCAGTAGCATCATGAATAGAATTAACAATATAACTATCACATAAAGGATCTCTATCATGAGCCACATGCATAAAAGAATTAATACTCCCCACATGAACAATAGTAGTAGGAGCAGATTTAACAGAATAATTATTCTCATCACCATAATCATCAAAAATAGGAGGCATATTATAATCATAACTAATTTTATCCTCAATAGTAGGTGAACTGAAAATATTATACCCATCATCATAACCATCATAAACTAGAGGTTTAGTATCATCACAAGCTAGAGAACAGCAATTTCGCAAAGCATATTCTTCAAACATATCATCATAAGAAGGAACATCACATAGGGGAGATAAAATATCATCAGAGCAAACTTTCTCCACTAAAGCTGGGGAACTAAAAATATCATGCTTAACAAAACCAGCTTCCCCAAGCTTAGACTTTTCTACAGCATTAGCAATAATGGTGTTCAAAGCATTCATACTAACAACACTATTAGCATGCAAATTAAGCTCCGAAGGTTTTTCAATTTTCTCTTCAAACACTTCATATCTAAACTCAGGAAAAAGACTAAAGAACTCTTTATTTTCCATTAAGCCTAACTAGTGAAAAATGAAAACAAGAAACAACAAGATATAATTGCAGAATCTAAAGGAAATAACTCCGAGCACTCACACAGGAGGATGCGAGTAATTTTATCTTACCTCCCCGGCAACGGCGCCAGAAAATAAGCTTGATGTCTATGCACGCGTCTGTTCTTGTAGACAGTGTTGGGCCTCCAAGTGCAGAGGTTTGTAGAGCAGCAGCAAATTTCCCTTAAGTGGATCACCCAAGGTTTATCGAACTCAGGGAGGAAGAGGTCAAAGCTATCCCTCTCAAATAATCCTGCAATTACGATACAGAAAGTCTCTTGTGTCCCCAACACACCCAATACACTTGTCAGATGTATAGGTGCACTAGTTCGGCGAAGAGATAGTGAAATACAAGTGGTATAGATGATTATAAGTAGTAAATGCAATCTGGAATAGAAATGGCAGCAAGCAAACAAGTAACAAAACAGCAAGTAAACGGTGTGCAAAGCTTGGAACCAAGGCCTAGGGATCATACTTTCACTAGTGGACACACTCCCAACAAATATAACATAATTGAACTAATAAATAAATTCTCTTCACTATGTTACTCTGAATTACTCTCCTATTGAATAACACTAATCATTGCATAGTGGCTACAGAAGCACCCCTTAAAGTTCATCAAGTACTTGACAAACACCACTCATAGAGATATCCAAATCAAATCACAACTCAAGATAAATATTATTGCAACTTAGACCAAGTACTAACACGGTGCACACACTGTCAACATTACACCATGAAAGGAGGAATAGATCACTTCAATACTATCATAGTGATAATTATTCTCATAATCCATAAGAGATCACAATCGTAGCCTAGACCAAGGACCACCACGATGCACACACTGTCACCGTTACACCATGGCAGGAGGAATAGATTACTTTAATAACACCACTAGAGTACACATAATGATGAAGAGTAGCATCTACTTATTCAACATGATAAAAAGCTCACGATCACATAAAGATCACATCATGGGAGAGAGAGGTGAACCACATAGCTACCGGTAGAGCCCTCAGCCCCGGGGGAGAACTACTCCCTCCTCATCATAGGAGAGAGCAAGATTGATGGAGATGGCGGTGAGGTCGATGGAGACGGCGGAGATGGCGATGGAGACCAATGGAGATGGCTCCGGGGGCACTTCCCCATACCGGCAGGGTGCCGGAACAGAGACTTCTGTCCCCCAAAATTCGTCGACGGCGGTGGCGGAGCTGCGGAACTCTTTCTGGAAAATTGCCGACCCCCTTAGGGTTTTCCGTCCCGAGGCTTTATATAGGCGAAGGGGCGTCGTCAGGGGGCTGCCGGGGCCTCCTCACACATAGGGCGCGTGGCCAGGGGCTGGGCCGCGCCGCCCTGGTGTGAGGCTGGCCCCTGGCCCCCCTTCGGTTCTCTTTCGGTCCTCGTTCTTCGTCCGGGAAAAATAGGAGTTCTGAAACTTGTTTCGTCCAATTCCGAGAATATTTCCTGTGTAGCATTTCTGAAACACAAAAATAGCAGAAAATAGGGAACTGGCACTGTGGCATCTTGTCAATAGGTTAGTTCCGGAAATCGCATAAAAACGCCACGAAGTGTAATGAAATACAAGGCAAATGGTGTAAAAACAGGCATGGAGCATCAAAAATTATAGATACGTTTGAGACGTATCAAATGTATTTTTATTGCTAGATGTTACTTATATGTTGGTATCTTGCGCCATGAATTTCTTGGTTGCGATTTAATTTCTATCGTTGCATTTGCTATTATTTCTTTTACCATCACACACCTCGTATAGTCATGTCATCTGTATGCGTGCCTGGCTCGTCTTAAACTACTACCTCTGTCCCAAGGAATAAGGCGCCCTTGTTTTGTGTGTTTTTTCTTTGACCAAGATGTACTCTAAATATATAAAGAATGTTGGTACAAAATTAGCATCGTTGAAAAGTATGTTTCAATACAAATTCAACAATACTAATTTTACACAATATAATCAAGTTTTAGTTGCTCTATTTATTCGATCAAAATTTTCTTTGGAATACGTGTGCTCCTTATTCCTTGAAACAGAGGTAGTACAACATTAGCTACTCGCTATTTTTTCTGCATGTTGTTGTCAAACTACTTTTTATATGTATGCACATGTGCACTTGTAGTCTTCATGTTCCAGTAAGCTGCCCATGTTATTGTATATGTGTGATGGCTTGGATCATCTAAACTCTTAGAGCCACCAATACTAACAACCTGACGCCATGCAATCTGAGGTCATTGTAATTATGACAAGCTACTTATGCTATAGCTAACATGTATGGATGGTACCCTCTACCACTGTTGGTTGTGATACTTACTTTGCCATAACCTTCCTATGTTAATTGTTAATGCAATTTTTTTTCCTAGTTCAACTACTTTTCCCCCTTCCAAACAGCTGACTTGGTTTTAAAAACCAAAATTCAGAGGAATGACAATGGAGTAGAACGACCCGAAATCAAGCTACTAGATTCTGGTGTGACAGCATGTTGACACGGAGTCACGCCCACAAGAAGGGAAGTGTTGTGAGTCTGTACAACTGCTGTAAGTCCATGCATAGTCTATACGAGTTACTTTTTTACAATACATATGCTTGTTTGCTTGTTTCGTCTACCTGTGATTATCCGATGTGTACCTCACCTTGTGGAGTTTATTACTATAACTTTTTCCCTCAATACTTTCAGACTTTATAAGAACTGAGGACCCCTGGAAGTCTTGCCTTCCTGGAGGGCACAAATAAAGCAAACGACCTTAGCAGTCCACCAGAACATCCTATACAGGTGTTAAATATCTCAAGGTTGTCCTGGTTGCAGAAAGAAAGGGTGTAGCTGCTCTTAGGTTAGTCACTGATATGCTGAGGAAGAGCATAGAGGATTCGATCAAATCTATTGCTATATATAGACGTGAGCTTGATAAAGCTGCAACCAGGTCTTCATATGGGAGCTCTTAAGAAGCAACTGTCTTTAGTTGTTTGTACTACATTATATTCTCGCACAAAATGTGCCATGTAAACTGTCTTATTTTTTATAATCTTGAATTTTCATGTAATACTTAGGTTAATTATATCCACCTGCTTGAAAGCTTGCATCATCATGATGTAGACCCCACAACCTAGCCTAAATGGGCCAACTCTGTTAGATTATTGGGCTTCTGGCCAGGCCCATCTTATATTAGTCTTTTATGGTCCGGTCTGCCAGGATATTATGGCAGCCCATCAATATTTATTGGTTGAACTGGTATGTTTAATGGGCTTACGTAAACCGGCTTGCTAATATTAATGGGCCAACGACAGGCTTTTGACTGTTGGGCTACCAAACTTCATGGGCTAACAATGGGCTGGCCCGCTACAAACATGGGCCGGCATAAGCAGGCCGGCTTGCTAACACTACTAGACGGCCTAGTAAGATATATGGGCGGGTCTGCTAACTAGAATGGAACGGCCTGCTAACTGGTACTGAACGGCTGCTAACTTGAATGGGTCCGCCTGCTAACTTGAATGGACCGGCCTGCTAACTTGAATGGGACAACCTACTCACTTTAACAGGCCGGCTGATGAAGGAATGACAAATAGGTCCCCGATATTCGCCTACCCGGTTTTCAGCCCAGGAGGGGTCTCCTTCGAAAGGTTATCGAGGCCCACAAAGGCATCGGTCCGATGTGGCCCAAGAGCGATACTTGGCGTGCAAGCAAGGCTTCGAGGAGTTCGAGTTGGACTAGTCTTTGTTTAGATTTTGTTTTTGAACCGATCCGATCTGTATTTGGTTTGAGGGACAATCCCGAGACCCAGTCTTCACCTGTAAAAGGCTGGGAGGGAGATCTCGAAACCCTAGATGCCTTTCACCACCACCTCACGCTGGAGCGCTCGAAACCTTAGAGCTCTCTGTCTTAGGCTAGATTCAATCTACGCCATCGTTGTAACACCACCGCAAACACCACCCCATCAATACAAAGTCAGACAAGCAGGACATAGGTCTTTACCAAGGGGGCCGAACCTGGGTAATATCCCGTGTTCTTCTGCTTTCGTCTGATCGCCGTCGAGTTCGCCAGGTCCCACAATGCGCTCCACAGATCGAAAGCCCTTAAACATGGGCATTGTCGGGGTAGACCCTCATCAATTGGCGCCGACCGTGGGGACGACGGGATCTGGATCTATGGATTCGCCGGCTCCATCACCAACCACCGCCAAGATCGACATCGACACCATTGTCAGCATTGCTACGCCGATCAACATCGACACCAGCGCCAAGATTGACATCGACACCATCGTCGGCATCGCTGCGCCGATCAACATCGACACCAGCGCCAAGATCGACATCGACACCATCGCCGGCATCGCTGCGCCGACCGTCGTCGACACCAACCCGACGGAACCAGAGGTCGACGTCGTAGAATCGGCCGTCATTGACAACGCTTCGCCAAGCATCACCAACCTCACTCCGGTCGTGAACGTCATCGACCCCACTTCAGGCACGACAGGAGCGGTGCCCGGAGGCTACGACATGGCCTTCGGACTGTTCAACTTCCACATGGACAGTGACGGGGCGATGGAGCTAATCTCCATCGGCGATTCGGCCCCACTCGCGGCCAAAACAACAGCACCGCCAGCCGTTGGGGGCAAACCCCCGACAAACACGCTACTGGCGCCATCTGAGGAGGAACCGAAGCTGAGAACTTCGACCCCGTCATTCGGGTCGAACGATCTTGAAGATCCACCTCCATCCCCAACCACCGCATACGGTGTCAACTGCGACGCAGTCCACTACGTGGGCGCTGAAGATTTCTCATCTCATGAGATGACCGGCTATGAAGATCCTCGGGGGGGCACGGCAGCTATCTACCCGACAATATCCGAGTGCGAGTGGGCTCTCAATGCCATCGCGCTCCGTACTGCGCCATATGATCCCGACTACGTCGAAGGGTTATACTCGGACTACACATGCTCAGACGATGACGATGACATCTACCCCGAAGCTAAGGGGAAAATTGGCACCTCGGCAAGCTCCTGCTCACCAAGCGAATCTGCCACATCAAGCGACGGCTACGCGGCTGATTACGATTCTAACTTCATGATCGAGGTCAGACCCTATGTCGAAAACGACGACGTTTATCCTCCAGCGCTGGGCGAAATCAGTGATGATTCGAACCCGTGGTTCGGAGGCCACTGCATGATGGCGTCGCACGACGACGGGAACGAGAACAGAGACAACGACGGCCGAAACCGGACGAACAGCGGCCGTCAGGTGGTCACGCATGATCAGATTCAGCTCGCAAGAAGGGTTTATGCAGGCGAGGCAAATTTCGGTCCCAATCCAAGCCCAAGCGATATGGCTGCTGATGAGGGGTGACCTCTTGGGGTGGCCCGATCTTCACGTATTCACGAGATTTATGGCGAGAAACAAGGATGAACATGAAGAACATGAAGAACACGATGAACAAATCAAAGACAAACACACACACACAAGATACACACCGGTTGTCCTTGTTGGCCCGATTCACCAACTCAATAGAATCACAAGGAAGAGACTCCAAGAGTAGAATTCCTTGTGAGAGATTGATTTGCTAGGAGTAGAATTCCACTTGGGGAAGAGACCAAATCAATGGATAGAATTACACACAAAAGTATGTAAGAGATCCACTACAAGGTAGAATTCCTCAAATAGAAGAGACCCCAAACAAAGAGGGATGATGGTTTACTCTAGATTTGAGATCTAGTAGCAAGTTCACTAAGGGGAAAGGGCATGAAGCCATGTTTTATCTTAATTCTTGTCTAAGCTAGAAAGGGGAAGAGAGAGCCATATAAATAGGCAGCCACGTCCTGGGGGCAACTTGGTAATTTAGGGAAGATTAAGGGTGGCTTCTAGGCCAAAGGCGCGTTGACTCGGCCAGGCCGTGATATGGGCATGAAGGAGGAGGTGAAACCCAATTTCAGGACTCCACCAAGGTGAGGGAAGCTTGTTGCTGATTGGCACGCCAGGATGACCTACGATATGAAATAATTTAGTCTAAGGTTGTGTCAGCAATTTACATATCTGCTTATGTTATTCTGTGTGCTAGGTCGTGTTATGGGCCACTTAGTTTTAGTTGTGTTTTGGGTTTGGGCCTGTCCAAGCCCAATAGTTTTCTGGCCATCTATATAAGGATGCCAGCAGGTTAGGGTTTGGGGAGTTCAGTTGTTTAGTCAAAAACCATCGTGTGCTCCACCGTGTATCATCCCTCCGGGGAAACGGCGCTGCCGTGTTATTTAATAAAGATTGCTGTGAGGGTTCTTGTGTTCATCAAGGATTATCAAGCTCAGGTTTGAGGCGTGGTGTTCATCATCATGTTGCTTGCTGGATTCTTCCTCGTCTTCAGGTGACGTTCTTCGTATTGTTGGAAGATTTCTATCTGGTTTGACTCGCTGTGAAAGATCGGGACAAAACTCCAAGGATCACCGGCGTGATCCTTATCATGTGGTATCAGATTACTGGGTTTATCACTGCGAGTGTTTTCTGTTGATTGCTTGATCTACAGATTGTTCTTTGTCATCAGATTTCTGAACAGATTTGTTTCAGATTGTTCTTCTCTGCGCATATTTCCGATCAGATCTTCAAGAAAAAGAAAGAGCATAGGAAACAGGGCGGCGCATAGGAAGCTCGATCATTGCCCTGTTCACATCTACCAGATCCGATCGTGGCCAGTTGAAAGAGAAAAAAAAATCATGTGGAATTGATAGCTGCAGGCAGATCGGATCGCTCCAAGTAAAAAAAAAGGAGACTTGTGATCGCTCCAGGGCGCCAGAACACGTCGGTCTCTCCATCGAAAGCATATCCGATCGTTGCTTGTGGGGCCAGCAGATCCGATCGGCAATCAGAAATCAAAAAAAAAAGGCCAGCTCGCCTCGCCCAGGGACGGAGCTCGTCTGGGGTCGAGCGCCCCCGTCGATTGCTAGGATCGCTGGCTCACGCTAGTGGCCAGACGCACCTGGGGGCTGGTGTGCCTCACGATCAGAGCCTCCGCGCCTACCGACCAGCACGCTCGAAGCCAGCTCGGTTTCCTTGTGGGCCGGTCCATCTGGCAACACGCAGTCGAGTGGTACGCTCGCGGCTCGCCTGGGCGCGATCTCCTGGTCGCTCGTCCCCAGACGGTGTCTGCGCTCCAGCGAGCTGATTGCTCGCCCCGCTTTGGTCGCTCTGCTATTTTCTTTCTGAAATCAGGAAGTGTTACTGTATCGTGGATAGGAATCAGGAAAAAAGCAGCTGGAATTGATCGCTTATCGTCATACATCGACGGATCTTTAGTCTGATTCAACGAGTATATAGAGGCTGCACTAGTCTGCAGATATTTGCTTGACAGAGGACATTAGTTGCTGCTGCGTTTTTGCATTCCGCAATTAGTAACGGCTGAGTACATATAAAGATGGATTCTTTTTCAGGGGATGTTTTTGGCAAAAGGTGCTATCTTGGCAAGAAGTCTAGTGATGTTTTCAATGATTATCTTGATATGAAGAAGGGAGTGCCGCTATCCAAGCCTAGCTGGTGTTTACATAAACTTGCGACAATTGCGGAGTACCACGATTGGGAAAGGCACATGGAACGTGGTTTCCGTCGATGTCGCACATACAATGACAAGTTTCGTAGCTATGATGGATATGGTCTTGCTTACCGGTGTGTGGACACTGAAGCAACCACTTGGTGGTGCAAGGCGGTTGGAAGAAATGAGTTTGATTGTACTTGGGGGGACTTCAAGACATTTCTCCGTGATGGTTTTGTGTTACCGTATATGGAGGAAATAGAGCAGCCACCCAAGTTTGTGCATGGGCTAGAGGATGTTGGCAAGAGCATAGCTCCTATACCGAAGGATGCGACAGTTGTGTCTACTCATGAGAAGTTGACAGTTGTTCCATTGCCGACAGTTAGCAAGGTGGCAGCCACGAATTCTGAATTGTCAGCGGTTGATGTTGTCAAGGCTGATGTTGTCAAGGATATCGTGGAGGAGGTTGTACCATTGAGTGGGCTGAATATGCAACTCAAAAGAGTACATGATGAGACTTGTATGACAGCGGATAGAGGCCAGCGCTGGAATTTATTTCAGGCGCAGTGCATAATCAAAGGCAAAGCATGCAAGTTGATGATTGACAGTGGTAGCTACTGTAATGGCATTAGCAAGGCAGTTGTGGAAGCTTTGGGTTTATCCACATGGCGTATTCCCGAACCGCGACATGTTGAGTGGGTTAATTATCATTGATCTTGGCAAGAACCTTGTAAGGACCAGCACCACGGGGCAGCAACTTGGACTTACGTAGCTGTGGAAAGCTATCCTTGCGAAAGTGAACCCAAACCATATCACCGGGCTGAAACAATACCTCCTTCCGCTTCTTGTTTGCACGATCTGCAGTATACTTGCCTTTCTTCTCAATAGCCTCTTTAGTCTTCACATGTATCTTCCTCACAAAATCTGCCCTCTTTGATGCCTCCATATTGACTCGCTCTTGAATAGGAAGAGGCAACAAATCAAGTGGCGTAATGGGTTTGAAACCATAGACCACCTCAAAAGGACATAGCTGCGTGGTAGAGTGAACCGCCCTGTTATATGCAAACTCCACATGCGGCAAACAATCTTCCCACTCACGCAGGTTCTTCTTGATCATGCATCGCAGCACTGTGGAAAGTGTGCGATTTACCACCTCCATTTGACCATCAGTTTGGGGAAGACATGTAGTGCTGAAAAGTAACTTTGTGCCCAGCTTTCCCCAAAGTGTCTTCCAGAAGTAGCTCATAAACTTCACATCACGATCAGAGACAATTGTCTTGGCTACTCCATGCAAACGTACAATGTCCCTGAAAAACAGGTTAGCAATATGCGACGCATCGTCGCTTTTGTGGCAGGCAATAAAATGAGCCATTTTAGAAAATCTGTCCACTACCACAAATATAGAATCATGGCCTCTTTTAGTCCTAGGCAAACCTAATACAAAATCCATGCTAATGTCCTCCCATGGTGTAGTAGGTGCAGGTAATGGAGTATACAAACCGTGAGGCTTTAGCTTGGACTTTGACTTGTTGCATGTAATGCAGCGCTTGACAAACCTGTCCACATCACGCCTCATCCTAGGCCAATAAAAGTGATCAGCGAGCATGAGTAGCGTCTTCTCACGCCCAAAGTGACCCATCAAACTGCCGGCATGTGATTCCTGCAACAATAGCAAACGCACGGATGATTCTGGAACACATAGTTTGTTAGCACGAAACAAAAACCCATCATGGATGTGATATTTATCCCATGCTTTCCCACCAGTACACATGCTATATGGCGCTGAAAAATCATGATCAGTAGCATATAAATCACACAAGCTCTCTAAACCAGGAACCTTAATGTCTAATTGTGTCAACAACATGTTCTTCCTAGATAGAGCATCAGTAACCACATTGTCTTTACCCTTTTTATGTTTAATTATGTAAGGAAAAGACTCAATAAACTCAACCCACTTAGCAAGACGCCTATGCAAATTAGATTGAGCTTTCAGATATTTCAAAGCTTCATGATCAGAATGTATGATAAATTCTTTTGGCCACAAATTATGTTGCCAAACCTTAAGAACTCTAACAAGCGCATACAATTCTTTGTCATAAACAGGATAGTTCAAGCTCGCACCACAAAGTTTTTCAGAAAAGTAGGCAATAGGCCGACCCTCTTGCATCAACACACCACCAATACCAATGCCACTAGCATCACATTCAATCTCAAATTGCTTATTAAAATCTGGTAGTGCAAGCAATGGTGCAGAAGTTAATAAACGTTTCAGTTCATCAAAAGCATGATCTTGGGCTGCGCCCCATACAAATTCAACACCTTTTTTAGTTAACTCATTTAAAGGTGCAGCAACAGTACTAAAGTCTTTCACAAAACGGCGATAAAAACCAGCAAGACCATGAAAACTTCGTACTTGACTAACATTCATGGGAGTAGGCCAATTTTGAATAGCTTCAATTTTAGATGCATCGACTTCTACTCCATTTTTAGAAACAACATATCCAAGGAAGATGACCTTATCTTTGCAAAATGTGCACTTTTCAAGATTACCATAAAGCTGAGAATCACGCAACACTTGCAAAACTTGTCTAATATGATCACTATGGTCAGATTCATTGCGGCTGTAGATTAATATATCATCAAAGTACACAACCACAAACTTGCCAATAAAATTTCGCAAAACATGATTCATTAATCTCATGAAGGTACTAGGTGCATTAGTTAAACCAAATGGCATGACTAACCACTCATATAAACCAAATTTTGTTTTAAAGGCAGTTTTCCACTCATCCCCCTCTTTCATCCTAATCTGATGGTAACCACTACGCAAATCAATCTTAGAGAAAACAGCGGCACCACTCAACTCATCAAGCATATCATCCAAGCGCGGAATAGGGTGACGATATCGAATAGTGATGTTATTAATAGCTCTACAATCTACACACATGCGCCAAGTACCATCTTTCTTAGGAACTAGAATAACAGGAACAGCACAAGGGCTTAAGCTCACACGAATATAACCTTTGTCGAGTAGCGCTTGCACTTGTTTCTGAATCTCCTTAGTTTCTTCGGGGTTGGTGCGGTAAGGAGCGCGGTTTGGCAAGGTGGCACCAGGGATGAAATCAATCTGGTGCTCAATGCCGCGCAAAGGAGGCAAACCAGCGGGGACCTCCTCTGGAAACACATCATCAAATTCCTGCAAGACACTAGAAACACCAAAAGGAAGAGGAGTCATGTCGTTAGAAACCAAAATCTCACCCTTGTACATAAGCACAAGTGGCATGGCTGTAGGATCCTCTCTAAATTCTCTCATATCTTCTTTGGTGGCTAGCAGGACTAGAGAATTCACTCGCTCACTTTGGTGTGGCTCTCTCGATGTGGCTGGGTGGCTCTCACTCACCGATGTAATAGTCTCTCGTCTAGCTACTCTCTCATTCTCATGTTCTAAGTTCACTTCAGTTTTCTGACGAGATTCATTTACAATATGTTGTGGAGACATAGGCTGCAAGTTAATTTTTCTGCCCTTGAACTCCAAATGATATGTGTTGGTGCGGCCATTGTGCAACACGTTGTGATCAAACTGCCATGGGCGGCCCAACAAGAGGTGACAAACCGTCATAGGAACCACATCAAACTCAATGGAGTCCTTGTATGGTCCAATCTCGAAATCAACTCGCACCATGTGGCTGACCTTCATCTCTCCATTGTCGCTGAGCCACTGGATATAATATGGATGCGGGTGTGGGATGTATTTCAGTTTCAGCTTTGCACACAACTCTTTGCTAGCAAGGTTGCGGCAACTACCACCATTGATGATGAGTTTGCAAGCTTTGTCCGGTCCAACAAGTGCTTTAGTTTGGAACAAATTGCACCGCTGACTTTCAGATGTAGGAGACACATTCAGCACACGCTGCGAGCAAACTATGTTATTGGCGGTGGAAGGATAGGCATCAACACCGTCATGACCAAAGTCATCATCATCAGAACCATCTGGATCAGCATCATCACCTGTCTCGTATTCATTGGTGTCCTCATTGACGATCATGACTTTTCTATTGGGGCAATCCCGTTTAAAATGACCTTTGCCACCACAAGTATGACACTCCATATCACGATTACGTGCTGTAGACATGTTCGAACCCTTACCACTAGCAGCAGGTGCGGATTTCTTTGCATTGGAATCGGATCGCGATGACGAAGGAGCACGAAAATCTGAACGGGAACTTGGTGTGGATGCAGTAGGCCGGGGTGTGAAACGGCTGCCCGAAGTAGTACGAGACTTAAACTGAGCTTCTTCGGCAAACTGGGCTTCAGCTTCACGTGCATGATGTAGCAGCTCATTCATATCACGATACCGATGATGCCGAACAATGCTCTTAATATTATACTTCAGACCATGGAGAAAACGCTGCAAGGTCTGCTCAAGAGGCTCACGAACGCGAGCTCATTGTAGAAGCATCTCCATCTCCATATAATACTCATTAACGGACAGCGGGCCTTGCTTCAATTGCTGTAACTTATCAAAAACTGAGCGGAGGTAGTTATGCGGAACAAAACGAGCCCGCATCACTTCCTTCATATGGCGCCAAGTTATAATGGGCAGCTCGTTGTTTTCTTGACGTGTTTGCACAACGCTGTCCCACCATCGCAAAGCATAGCCATCAAACTCTGAAGAAGCAAGCTTGATTTTCTTGTCCTCCGTATAATCATGAAGACGCCACAACTTCTCTATCTTCAACTCCCATGTGAGGTACTCTTCAACATCAGTACCACCCTCGAATTTGGGAATAAAAAACTTTGGTTTACCCAAGCCATCATCCTGCTGAAAAGGAACGCGCTGGGCACCAACGGGAACAAAACCACGACCACGAAAAGGAGGACCATTGCCTCGACCATTACCACGACCGGCTGCAGCAAAATCCTCATTGTCGCCATGAACACTCTCATCATCAGCATCAGCATGTGGTAGGGGTCGCTGCTCAACAGTAAGACGCAGCGCATTGACAGATTGTGTCAACGCCTGGATGCTAGTTTGGAGATCATTGACTTGCACTTGCATATTATTAACAGTAGCATCAGTGGCTTCTACTTTCATTTGGAGAGCTTGAACATCAGAATCAATAGCGTCAGTTGTTCGTGTTATTATTCTTTCCAAATGATCACGAAGAGCTTCATACTCCCTCCATATGACAGGAGTATCATCAGGTTTTTTTTGCATCACATCAACATCACTAGCAGACATGATTAGTAGGTTAGTGCACAAACAATAAACGGGTGGTGGTTACGCTCACAACTCACTCAAAACTGAAAGAAAGAGGTATCTTACCATTCCAAAGTGAATAATAAATGCTTACCACTCGTAGAGACTGAAACGTGCACGGATGTGATGAAGCGAATACCGAGGGTATAAGAAACTATCACACGACAAACCAGGGTATATGGTGGGGCTTGGTATGGATACCTAACTACACCGAAATACAAGTCCTAGTGCTGATCGTATGATAAAGACCCACGGAAACACACACGGTGGAGATAATCGGGGCAAAGCAACTTTGAAAAGTGAGCTCAAAAATATAAGTGACAACGCACAGTAGCTCGTGTTGCAATGCACAAGAGAGACGCTAGCACTGGCTCGACGAACAGGCACAAGATTGCGCACACGGCAGCAGCCTGATGAGCACGAAGTAGCTAGTCTCGTATGGGTAAGCTCCTAACACGATGTTGTAGACAGGCTGTAGCTAAAGCGAGCAAAATCGTGTAGAAAGGACGCTATGTGGACACAGTGGTAACACGCTGTCACGGCCGAGAAACCGACGAGAAACCTACCACGGCAGAGATATACGACGCCGGAAACACACGGCAGCGCGACGGCGATGCGAAACGGACAAAGAAGTTTGTCTCTTTTTTTTTTGCTAAATAGCGCTCACGCTAGAGCACAGAGATTGTCTGAGGTCCAGCGCAAAAAGGCAAGGCAGCGATCCAGTTTTTTTTTTTTACTCCCTTTTTTTTGAACTGAATCAACTTGGGCCAATCAAAAGATGGGCCGGTCTGGGCGCCTGGGACAGCGCTCGCTAGCGGCAGCGCTCGTCGCTGGGGGACGCAACACCCCAGACGACCTCTGCGCCCAGGCGCGCGAGGCTCGCGGGCGAGCGAGCGTTGGCGGCCGCGCGTGACGCTCGACCCCAGACGATCTCCGTCCTGGGGCGCCGAGCGGGCGGGCTGTTTTTTTTTTGGGACTGAAAGCCGATCGGATCTGGGGATCGATCTACCCGGCTGTTTCGTGAAGAACACCAAGCACAGCCGCAGGCAGAAGGAGATCAAATAGGGGTCAAACAAAGACGAAAACCACGATGAAGATGCAGAAAAGAACGAGGGTCCTAGACTCCTACAGATGGGATGAAAAGATATGCGAAAAAGACGATCAGCGACTAAAACCAGTACCTCGATGCAATCTAGGCTATGGCAAAACTAAGAACCCTAATTTTTTTTGTAGGCTTTTTCTGGATAGGACAAAAACAAAAACGAATTTACGGGTATGAATTTGTGGATGCTCACCGAGTAAACGCTGGAATCTGATACCAAGATGATAAGGGGTGTCCCGATCTTCTCAGCGAGCGCGATGTAGATGGCGATGATGGTGATGAAGATAACTCGAGTGTCGCTGTAAACTCTCCGGCTAATCCCTGCTGCCAGCGCAACAGCTCTCAACCCTTTGGATATTCGCAACGTCACACGCTTGCGCACGTAGCCGCCGACCACGAAGCGGTGATGCAATATACTAATTCCCAATGGAACAGCAGATTACACTCAGATTTTCAGTAGAACGAACACCAGATCGATACGAATTGGTGTGAATAATTTCAGAGGAACACTTGGTTCTGTCTAGAAACTAGGGTTTTGTTTAAACGTGGTCTAAGCGACTTGAGGGGGCGCCCCTGGCTACTTAAGGGAGGCTGGGGCGTCCTCAACATGGACCTGGCCCAAAACCAACCTGGTTTGGGCCCAAACTGACTCGGTTCGACTCAAACAAGTACATACCGACCCATACATGGGTTCGGCCTATTTCTGGCACACAGGCCATGAGTGTGGCACGCTTTAGACGTGTAGACATCGTGTCGTAGGCTGTCCTAGTGCGCCATCACGGACTCTCTCATGTCGACTTGACGTTCTGGTGATCTCCTGGTGCGCCTGCCTCCCTCTCCTCCCTCGCGCACTTGATCATCAAGTCTTGCTCTTCTTGCTGCGACTCATCTCCTCCTCGTGCAACGCTCATGTTATCAACAAACCTGATCATACATAGATGCATAGACTTAGGCAGTATAAAGTTCTCATTAAATAAAAGATCAGATTCAATTAAGAGTGAGTTCAACTGTTGTTCCAATAGCTTTGCACGTGCTCTTGTAATTGGTCCAATCCTAATCTCATTGGACTTCTTTGCAGCAACATCATCATCAAAAGGAGTAGGAGATAATGGTGGTGTAATAGGGATGTCCTCATCAAGGTTCCCCTCACTAAGAGGAGATTTTGATTGGTGGAAAGATAGATCTAGATCTCCTCTCTCTTTTCCCTCAAAAAGATGCAAGAAATATGGGAGGAATGGAGAGGGAGAGCAAGCTACTCAAGGTCAACAATGGAGGAGAGAGAGAGGGAGTAGCTAATAGCCCAAGGAAGAAGAAGGGGGGCCTTTTATAGCCCCCCCCCCCCCCCCCACGAAATATGGCCGTTGCAGGATTTTAGGCCGGATTATCCGGCCCCTGGCCGGATTATCCGCCCCCCTTCCTGGGTGACGCGCCCAAAAGTCCTTAGCAGAAATTCTGAAATGAAATCTTCGAGGGGGGGCGGATTATCTGCCCCCCCCCCCCCGGCCGGAATTTCCGGCCCCGTATCTGGGTGACGCCGAGCAGAAATTGCAATACGAAAACGGTGATAACTTTTTCATCCGGACTCCGTTTTCGATGATCTTGGGCTCGTTGGAATCACCACAACGAGCTCTACAACTTCATCCATATAAATATCATAGTCCAACAAGGGAGGATAAAACCAAATGATGAAAGGTTTGACCTCTCTTTGAAGGCAAACCGGTAAAACCTCCGAACATCAAAAACGCGATAAGAGTTTCATGCGAAATCCGTTTTTGATGAGCTAGAGCTTGTCATGGAAATAACCACAAGCTCTAGAACCTCACATGGATAAAACCCAAATAAGATCCAAGAAAGATAATGCCAAGTATGCAAATGTTTGAGCTCTCTCCGAACGATACAATTAAGTTACTCACTCGAGAGCCCCTCTTGATAGTACGGCTACCGATCCTATAACCCGATCTCACAAATAACACCATGAGACCAGTAAGAAAGAAACCCTAACACTATCATACCTTTGCCTTGAGCATTCCACTTGAGGTGGATAAAGACGATCTTGATCTTCTCAAGTTGGACCACCTTTCTTGATTGAGCTTGCTTGGTGAAGCCTTGCGGATTGCTCCCCCATACTCCACTATAGAAGAGACTCTCTTTAAGCATATCTTCACATATCCATAAACACAATATAGATGGCAAGCTTCAAGCATATGTTCTCTTCTAGTTGCTCATCTTGAACTTGCGCTTTGACTTGATCAATCCTCGAATCAATTCTTCTTTCTCCATAATGATGGTGTCTTGAGACCAATCTTTGGATCACTCCTTGAATAACACCTTGGTCAACACATAATCTTCTTCTTACAACCTTGACTCCAACATATGGTTCAAGCATTGTCTATGGACAAGTCCTACACATATAACTCAATGCAACCATTAGTCCATAGGGATTGTCATTAATTACCAAAACCACACATGGGGCTCAATATGATCTTTCAATCTCCCCCATTTTGGTAATTGATGACAATCTCTTTGAGAGGGTTTATATAATGAATTCAAAGAACCAAAATGGTTGTACTAACATCAAATACTACAAAAGTATGTGATGTTAGTAAAACCACCATATATAGAGCAAACTCCCCCACAATCTATGCACGTGTGAATGATCTTGATTTCATTGCATATATTGCCAACCAAGGTTGTTGGTGGAGTTTCCACTATATACTCAACCATGCAAAGCATGCAAGGCAAATGCTTAAGAACAAACCAAAGCATAAAAGTCAATTCCCTTTAAACCCTCGAAACTTCTCCCCCATTGGCATCCATTGCCAAAATGGGCGAAAAAAGCTTAGAAGGCCAATATAGTGAGAGTTCCTCCAAAACGGTGTGCATATCCAAAATAAATGAGTGAAAACACATGCACATATACAAAGGCAAATTTTTGAAGGAAATGAAACTATATTGAGGATCAAAGATTGCAAAAAAAAGGATAACACGATGGATAAACTTCAACAAATGAAGAGAGCAATCAAACAATCCAAAGAACAAATTGAATAAAGATATTATGATAAGATCGAAAAGGTGCTCTAAATAATATGAGGAAGCTCCCCAAGGTGTGTGCACAAAATATTCTATTTGAGTTGAAGTATAAGGTGCACACACATGGAATCATCACTCCCTCAATATTATTCAAAACAAAATGATACCAAGTGAAATTAAATACTATGCTAACCACAAAATGATGCTTTAAATGAAATGAGGAAGCTCCCCAAGGTACGTGCAAAAATTGGAATGTTTGTATTTGAATACAATTTGCACAACATGGAATCCTCACTCCCTCAATAACATTTCAAACGCAACCATTTGCAAGAGATCATAGAGAAGAAATTAAGCTTACACTGGCATCAAACAAATGGTTGGGCAACAAGCAAGGGACAATATATTAAAAGGCTCAACCAAAGGAATGTGTGATAGGAATGACAAAGAATATTATAAGACTAACACAAGGATAAGCATAGAGCATCCACATAGTCTTCAATGAATGATATTGCTTAGCATTCCATCCCAACACATAAGGTTCAAATAAGATATCAAATAATGAGATATCATCTCTCATGTGTATAAGTTTCTAAGTAGACAATATCACAAACATAATTATCACAAAGAAACATGTACACACAAAATAGATACTAAGAATAGAACATGATATCCAAAATGATGGCATGCAATATACCAATGAGATTTTTGCTTTTAAAGCATGGCCAAAGGCTCAATTTATCTTATTGTATATTGACGAACTTCAACCACCAACATGTCAAAGACATCACAAATATCAACAAGGGAAAGAAGATAGTTGGGATGCTTTGATAAAAACAACAAGTATCAAAATGAAGGATACCAAATGGAAGAAATAAATTTGCAATTTCATCAATTTTGCACATGTGAGCTTATTGAGGAATTGATATGCAAAAAGATTGCTAAGTTGACATATATGGGATAGGAGAATCATGAGCATGATTTTTATATGTTCCCAATAATATGTCCTCATGATAAGGATCACACCGGTGATCCTTGGAGTTTTGTCCCGATCTTTCACAGCGAGTCTACCCGGATAGAAATCTTCCAATAACGTGAAGAACGTCACCTGAAGAAGAGGAACGAATCCAGCAAGCAACGTGATGAAGATCACCACGCCTCAAACCTGAGCCTGATAATTCTTGATGAACACAAGAACCCTCACAGCAATCTTTATTTGATAACACGGCAGCGCCGTTTCCCCGGAGGGATGATACACTGTGGAGCACACGATAGTTTTCGACTAAACAACTGAACTCCCTAAACCCTAAACTGCTGGCCTCCTTATATAGATGGCCAGAAAACTATTGGGCTTGGACAGGCCCAAACCCAAAACACAAATAAACCTAAGTGGCCCATAACATGACCTGACACACGAAATAACATAAGCATGAATATAAATTGCTGACAGAACCTTAGACTAAATTATCTCATATCATAGGTCGTCCTGGCGTGCCAATCTGCAATGAGCTTCCCTCATCTTGGTGGAGTCCTGAAATTGGGCTTCACCTCCTCCTTCGTGCCCATATCATCCTCCCCCCCTTCAAAAAGCGTTGTCCCCAACGCGTGAGGGTCTGCTCGAAAGGGTGGCGGAATATCAACAATAGCACCACGCATATTCGCCGTCTTCAAGTCTTGCTTGCCTTCCTCACCACATCCTCCCTCTTGGCCTGCTCGACTTGATATAGCCCTAGGTGGTTGCACCTCTTTTCTTCGCCAAATAAACTTGTGCTTAGGCGCCTCCACCTTCTTCTTCTCAAACCTTGCTAGAACCTTGCATTGCTGAACATGAACCTGCTTAGCACGACCCTGCAAAGTAGTAATACCCGGGCCACACAACTGACGAACACGTCCATCTTTGCCTGTATGCACACGCACTGCTGCTCCAACAAAATGTCTCCGAGGTGTTCTAACAAAACTGTGGCTGACTACCCGCGGCACCGTATGCACCAGAACACGATCAGCATCACCGTCATCGGTCTGAACACCCATGTCAACACGAACTGGAAGTGGAACAGATGGAACACATGCTGACATATCCTTCCCTTCATCAATAAGAGGCTTGACATCAACCGGCTTGTCACTAACAAGAACAACTGGCTTGTCATCTACAGGCTTGGCTGAAACAATATCACCATTGATGCTCTTCGCATCATGCTCCTCAGGTTGCAGCGTAGCTAGCCCAGATTTTGGCTTAGCCTTGCGCAACTTCTCCTTGTGTACCACCAGCTCAACATCAGACTTTATGTGATCATCCTGCATAGGTTTCAAAGTCCGCTGTTTGCCATCATGCACAAAAGAATATGTATTTGCTCTCCCAGCATGAGTAACATTGCGATCATACTGCCATGGACGTCCAAGTAACAGTCCACATACCTCCAATGGCAACACATCGCACTCGACCTCATCAACATAATCACCAACTGTAAATGGCACACGTACCTTATGAGTAACTTTCAGCATACCGCAACTATTTAACCATGCAACATGCTTAGGTTCAGGAATACGCCATGCCGACAAACCCAAAGTCGACACCACAGCCTTACTGATGCCATTACAGTAGCTACCACCATCCACCATGAGCTTGCACGCTTTGCCCTTGATCAAACACTGCACCTGAAATAAAGTCCATCACTGGCCTCTATCCGCTGTCATGCAAGTCTCATCATGTAGTCTTTTGAGTTGCATATTCAGCCCACTCAATGGTACAACCTCCTCCACGATATCCTTGACAACATCAGCCTTGACAACATCAACCGCTGACAATTTAGAATTTGTGGCTGCCACCTTGCTAACTGTCGGCAATGGAACAACTGTCAACTTCTCATGAGTAGTCACAGCTGTCGCGACCTTCAGTATAGGAGTTATGCTCTTGCCAACATCCTCTATCCGATGCACAACCTTGGGTGGCTTCTTAATTACTTCTACGGGTACCATAGGCTTTCGAGAAGGAACCACGGTGCTAGAAGGTATAAAGCACTCTCGCAGAAATTTCCTGAAATTCGCCCAAGTTGCAGAGGTAATGCTCTTCTCCTGCAACGCTTTATGCCACCAACTGTATAGCCTGTCATCCACGCGTCGGTCTGCAAGAGCCAAACGGGTAGAATCATTCATGTTTTGATCATAGGTAGCACACCTGTAGAAACCCTGTAGCATATGACGTTCCCATGACTCAAACTCTTCAACTGTTGCATCATAGGTCAGTTGCCAATTGATCTCATATGCATCATATGCTAAAACACCATCCAGGAGGTCAAGATAGTCATTGAAAATATCGCTAGATTTCTTATCACTGCGACACTTATAGCCGTAATAATCACCCGGGAAAGAATCCATCTTGTTACTATTTTGTCCTAGCCTTCACTAATTTATCAATACAAAACAATTTTACCTATGCTTTTCCTTGCAGCTATTGGTATTGAGTAGTATCTGTCGAAATTGCAGTCAAAACCAGCGAACGAAACTGACAAAATGAATAAAAACTGGGTGAACGTCCAGCGCCTGACCACAGAGATGGTCTGAGGTCTAGCGCGTGTTCCCGACCGCAGCGATTGCGCCAGGCGCAGCCGAGCGAACAGCTTGAGGCCAGATGGGCCGGCCCGCTAGGAACACTGGATCCCGGTCGGGATCGCCAGGAGGGCGACGAGCTGCGAGCCCCAACGAGGGCGAATCCCTCAACTCCGGATCGGGCGCGGGCGCACTTGGCCTCCCGATCGCTCGCGTGGCGGCGGCCGGCTCCTGTTCTATATTTTTGTTTTTCCAATATACTCCAGCGATCGGATCTGTTGTGCAATGCACGGGCGGTCTTGTATTTTTTTTTCTGTGTTTGACTTTGCCGATCGGATCTGGCCAGCGCTGGGGCAAACCGAATGTACTCCTGCCAATCGATCTCCACAGCTCGTTCCGATCGGATAGCGAGCAGTTTTTTTTTTGTTGTTCGATCGGATCTAATCGGAAAGCAGGAGATCGAATCTGGCGTCACGTCCGACGTAAATTGCAGTGAAGAACACTCAGCATCAACTCCTTCCAGATCTGAAAATTCGATAAATAACAATCTGCAGACCAATCACTAGAACAAACCAGCCGATCTGAAAACTGCTTGAGAAGACAATTCGCAGATCAACAACAGAAAATACTCGCGGTGAGAAACCCAGTAATCTGATACCACATGATAAGGATCACATCGGTGATCCTTGGAGTTTTGTCCCGATCTTTCACAGCGAGTCTACCCAGATAGAAATCTTCCAATAACGTGAAGAACGTCACCTGAAGAAGAGGAACGAATCCAGCAAGCAACGTGATGAAGATCACCATGCCTCAAACCTGAGCCTGATAATTCTTGATGAACACAAGAACCCTCGCAGCAATCTTTATTTGATAACACGGAAGCGCCGTTTCCCCGGAGGGATGATACACGGTGGAGCACACGATAGTTTTCGACTAAACAACTGAACTCCCTAAACCCTAAACTGCTGGCCTCCTTATATAGATGGCCAGAAAACTATTGGGCTTGGACAGGCCCAAACCCAAAACACAAATAAACCTAAGTGGCCCATAACATGACCTGACACACGAAATAACATAAGCATGAATATAAATTCTGACACAACCTTAGACTAAATTATCTCATATCATAGGTCGTCCTGGCGTGCCAATCTGCAATGAGCTTCCCTCATCTTGGTGGAGTCCTGAAATTGGGCTTCACCTCCTCCTTCGTGCCCATATCACCTCATCTCAACTTGCTCACATTTGCAATAAAGAGGTTTCATTAGAATCCTTGCTAAAAGCACAATATTTGCAAATAAAGATTTTCATGCCATAAAACAACCTACACAAGGTTGGATACTAGAGAAGTATGCATGAAGAAGATACTTGTTACCGAGATATTAAAGGTAGGATGTAGTAGATAGGAGTTCTTCAATAATCCTAGCTTGCCTCAAATTATCATTTAGTCACCACTTCATCCTTATTATTGAGACAAGCACCAATATATCTCCATGTACCTAAAACAAAGTTCAAGTACAAGATGGTCCCCAAACTCATTGGGTCCAAAGTAGTTAGAAACTACAACATATAGGACAAACTCCACATAAATATGTGCATATATATATGAAATTGAATTTCATGCACATCTTAGCCGATTTAGGATTTGATGGAGCTTCTCTTATATATTTGATCAAAGAAAGCAAAAGCATGCCATACAATATACATTTAGTAAATATGCATGCACAAGACTTTCAAGAGCCAAAGGAGATACAATTTGGACAAAACACCAAGAAGGACAAGCGAGCACACAAAATTGTGAAGCTACAAAAGGTTGTCCAAATTATATCAAAGAATCAAATCAACACAAGATTTACTCCAAAGTTTAACTAGTGAACCAAGCAAAAGCCAATGAGCATAAAGCATAACTAAAACACACATGCTCAAAGACATATCTCATTTTAAGAGTAAGAAATAAATAATAAGGAATGAGATCACCAACTCCCAAAGAGAGCAAGGTTCAAACAAACAAACCAAACTCTCCACACTTTTTATGATGGCACACTAAGTACCAAAAAGAAAAGATTTGTCTTCCAACAAAAACCAATACCAAATGAAATAAGCACAAAGAGTGTGTTATAATTAATATATGAGAGCTCCCCCAAGATTAGTGCATTATTTATGATTTTGCATTTGAATACAAAATGCACACAAGTGGGATCATCACATCTACCTATATAGAAATAACACAAGATAAGTTCAACAAATTCAAATGGAATAACAAAAGTCATGGAAGACAATGGGAGCTAAAACAAATACATTTTTGGCTAGAGATAAGGCAATTAAAAGCAATAGCCAATGTAAAGATGATCAATATACATGTGCCACATGATATATTACCAATTGTCCAAGAACAAGAGGTATTTGGATTTATTTCCCGGTGGTAGTTTACATATAAATCCAAGATCATCTTCACAATAAAGAAGCATACGGAGAAGGATAAGAATTAATCACCATGCTAAAGAAGATATTCTTGATAGACTCAAATAGTTAAACAATCACGCAAAGCAATGATTAAGATAACTTGAAGCAAATGGTTTTCCAACTTTGATGTAGCATTCCACGTTTTAGGAAAACCCTATCAAGAAAGTATCTCACAAACAAGATCCAAAACAAGAGCAATAAAACAATTTGGCAAATTGGAATTTGTTTGAGAAAATATGCCACATAGAAGCAAGATAATTTACAATATCAACACTATGTGACACAACCTCAAATATACACATTATATTGGTTTGTAGTATGCACAAAGCATATTACTCCCCCATAATGTGATAAAACATTTATTTTTCACAAGAGGCAAATAAAATCCAACAAGATGATTAATGGGCATTATAGAATTTGAATTTCTCATGAGAATGACATACCACATAGAGACTAGATAATCTTTAAATATCAACACTAAGTGGTATTCCTCATGTACGCACATTTTTAGGACTGTGAAGTGCAAAGCATATCACTCCCCCAAAATGGGATGGTCCAGTAATCTCTCACAAGAGCCAAGTAAGATAAAACGAGATGCAAAAGGCTCAACAAGAACAACCGTACATGGTGTGCAAACCAACATGCACATACTTGATTACTCAAAATGAAGCAAGTAGGAAGCACAACATATACAAACACATGCAAGATACAAAACCCAACACATGCAAAGGGGCGAGTAACTTTCAAGGTAGATAAGTTGAATACATGTTACCGCAAGGAGGGACATTGGATATATGATAGAACAAGATAATACAAATGACTTGACTTGAGAAAATATAATTGATGAAGATCCCTTAATTCTTCATGATATAGCCAAGTCTCCAATGCCCTCCAACAACACCTATTGTTCAAGTAATGGCTTGTTGGTCCCCAACCAAGTTGGGTCCTAAGAAGTTAGAAACAATAGGTTTGGCAACCCAAATGGTTCTTTTCTTGACACCACTTTGAGCACCAACAAATTTGGCAAACACATTGCCAACCTTATCCTTGCAAAGTGAATAAGCATCTTCAATTATGATAGGGTTGGATGAGTTACCACTAGTACATGAAGAAGATAGGTGACCCTTCTCATGGCATATGTAGCAAGTTCTTTTCTTCACCTTCTTCTCACTTGATTTCTCCACAAGGGGAGCATTAGCTTGATTTTTCTTGGGAAGTGACCTTTCCTCAACTTGAGGTTGAGCAAGGGCTTGAACTTGAGGCCGCTTCCCTTGTTGCTTCTCACTAAGTGCCTTTTTCTTCAAAGGGCAAGATCTAACATGGTGCCCTTCAATTTTGCACTTGAAGCAAACAATCTTGGCCAAATTCTTGACTTGTTCTTGGCCCTTCTTTTTCTTGTATATTTTGGACTTATTCTTGTTGTTAGAGATAAATCCAAGTCCACTCTTGTCATTGGGGGATTGTTGCACACTCAAGATCTTGTTGAGTGTGGACTTCCCTTCATGATGTTTTTCCAAGTCTTTCTTCAATGAAGTAACTTGGGCCTTGAGCTCTTTGATTTCCTCTACATGGTTAGTGACAACACAAGTACTAGTGGAAGTAGAGGCTACATTGTTAGAGCAACAAGGCAAGGAGGGTAATTCATCACTAGATGTAGAAATAGTATGAGTGGATGAATTACTAGTACTAGCACATGGCAATATTGCATTTTGGGAAATAGTGCTAGTGCCCACATAAGGCTCACAAGATGTTACCTTTGTAGATATAGCCTCATGAGCTAACTTTAGGCGAGCATGGGACACTAGAAGATCCTCATTAGAGCTAGATAGCTTTTCATGAATTTCTTCCAATTTCCCATACTTGCTAGTTAGCAATTCAAGTTGAGCCCTTAGCTCAACATTCTCCTTCAAAATAGATGCTTCATAAGAAGTAGAGTTAGTAGCACATGCATCATTATCATTATGAATAGGAGAAGACAACTTGGCAAGAGCGAGGTCACGTTCTTTAGTGAGTTTAGAAATAATTTCATTACATGACTCCTCAATGGATTCAAGCTTCTCCTCAAGAGAAACCCGAAGCTCTTGCTCTTCCTCTAGAGCATATTTTAAATCATGGATATCATTGGCATACTCACGCTCAAGAAAAAACATTTTATCAATTTGTTCTTCCTTCATCTCAATGAGTTTCGTGCTCTCAATAGCACAACTCATGATTTCAAAGAAATTGGGCAAACCATTTTTATGGTTATGCAAAGCATCAAAGACCACCTTACCCTTCTTGTTTAAATACTCAATATAGTCTTCTTCATTTTCCTCATCCTCACCATTGTCCTCAACATCATTATGATTTGAAGACCTAGCCATAAGGCATATGTGGGAACCGTGAGAAGAAGAAGATGAAGAAATACTTGAAGCTCCATTCAAGACCTTGTCTTGGCCCAAAGACTCTTCGGTTTCCTCTATATGGTTAGCATCACAAATACTAGAGGAAATAGAAGCATTTGTATCATGGCAACAAGACAAAGCAAGCATATCATCATGAGATTTGTTCAAGAAATTTACACATGATATGCAAGGACTATCAACACAAGTATGTAAAACATTTATGGGGCTACAAGTGTTTAAGTCCAAAGATGAAGCATTGCAATGAGATAGAGATAAAGGATCATCAAAAGTAAGCATACTATCACCATTGCAAGTTTCATCACCACTCACCATATCATTACCTTGTGTCTTGCCACACTTTCGTAAAGTGGATGAAAGTTCATTGCGGCCGGAAGTGGAAGGAATACAATCATCCTCAATAGTCTTGGACACACCATATTTTTCTTGAAGCTTTGTCCATATATCATGAGCGCTTCGAAAAGGCGTGATGGAGAAGGTAACTACATCGCTCTAAGCATTAACAATCACATGAGTAGCTTGAGCATTGAGATACAAGTTTTTCTCATCCTCTAAAGATAGATTTTGAGTATCCTTTGGAGGAGAAAAACCCGCATCTACAATTCGCTCCATAGATGGGTCCATGACCCGAAAATAATTAAGCATGTGAATTTTCCAAGTATCATAATTTGTGCCATCGAATATAAAAGTGTCATTGTGCACTAATCCCCTAGCCGACATCTTTGCTCTCAAGGCGGTGAAGCCTAAAATGAGAGACCGGGCTCTGATACCAATTGAAAGGACACAGATGTCGCCTAGAGGGGGGGGTGAATAGGCGATATCAAATTTTACGAATGGCTTGAACAAAAGTGGAATTAAACTAGCGTTTATTTTGTCAAGCACACAAAACCTAAATAAACTAGGCTCACCTATGTGCACCAACAACTTATGCTAAGCAATACAAGTAACAAGGTGATAGCAAGATATATAACTTCAAGCACGAAGGCTATCACAATGTAAAGTGCATAAGTAAAGAGCTCGGGTATAGGAATAACCGAGGCACGCGGAGATGATGATGTATTCCCGAGTTCCTCCCTTGAAAGGGAGTACGTCTCGTTGGAGGGGTGTGGTATCGCCACAAAGGCCTAACCAACGCCACAAAGGCCTCACCCTATTCTCCGGTGTGAGCTTGCGCCACAAAGGCCTAGCTCACTCTTCCACTAAGGGGTTCCTCAAGGCGGAACCGGGCCTTTACACAAAGCTTGGGGCACGCATCCACAACTTAATTGGAGGCTCCCAAGAATAGCCACAAAGGCACCACAAAGCCACAAAGCCGTCTAGGGTTCCAAGAACCCAAGAGTAATAAGCTCACAAACTTTCACTTACTTGAATCTCCGGGGAGAACTCAAACCGATGCAACTTATGCAATGGCAAGAGCACACAAGGTGCTCAAATCCTTCTCACTCAAATCCTACCAAAGCAACTAATGCTATGGAGAGATATGAGAGGAAGAACAAAGGAAATCCACAAAGAACTCCAAGATCTAAATCCACAAGAGGTTCCCCTCACTAAGAGGAGATTTTGATTGGTGGAAAGATAGATCTAGATCTCCTCTCTCTTTTCCCTCAAAAAGATGCAAGAAATATGGGAGGAATGGAGAGGGAGAGCAAGCTACTCAAGGTCAACAATGGAGGAGAGAGAGAGGGAGTAGCTAACAGCCCAAGGAAGAAGAAGGGGGGCCTTTTATAGCCCCCCCACGAAATATGGCCGTTGCAGGATTTTAGGCCGGATTATCCGGCCCCTGGCCAGATTATCCGCCCCCCTTACTGGGTGACGCGCCCAAAAGTCCTTAGCAGAAATTCCGAAACGAAATCTTTGAGGGGGGGCAGATAATCCGCCCCCCCCCCCCCGGCCGGAATTTCTGGCCCTGTATCTGGGTGACGCCGAGCAGAAATTGCAATACGAAAATGGTGATAACTTTTTCATCCGGACTCCGTTTTCGATGATCTTGGGCTCATTGGAATCACCACAACGAGCTCTACAACTTCATCCATAGAAACATCATAGTACAACAAGGGAGGATAAAACCAAATGATGAAAGGTTTGACCTCTCTTTGAAGGCAAACCGGTAAAACCTCCGAACATCAATACGCGATAAGAGTTTCATGCGAAATCCATTTTTGATGAGCTAGAGCTTGTCATGGAAATAACCACAAGCTCTAGAACCTCACATGGATAAAACCCAAATAAGATCCAAGAAAGATAATGCCAAGTATGCAAATGTTTGAGCTCTCTCCGAACGATACAATTAAGTTACTCACTCGAGAGCCCCTCTTGATAGTACGGCTACCGATCCTATAACCCGGTCTCACAGATAACACCATGAGACCGGTAAGAAAGAAACCCTAACACTATCATACCTTTGCCTTGAGTATTCCACTTGAGGTGGATAAAGACGATCTTGATCTTCTCAAGTTGGACCACCTTTCTTGATTGAGCTTGCTTGGTGAAGTCTTGCGGATTGCTCCCCCATACTCCACTATGGAAGAGACTCTCTTTAAGCATATCTTCACATATCCATAAACACAATATAGATGGCAAGCTTCAAGCATATGTTCTCTTCTAGTTGCTCATCTTGAACTTGCGCTTTGACTTGATCAATCCTCGAATCAATTCTTCTTTCTCCATAATGATGGTGTCTTGAGACCAATCTTTGGATCACTCCTTGAATAACACCTTGGTCAACACATAATCTTCTTCTTACAACCTTGACTCCAACAAATGGTTCAAGCATTGTCTATGGACAAGTCCTACACATATAACTCAATGCAACCATTAGTCCATAGGGATTGTCATTAATTACCAAAACCACACATGGGGCTCAATATGATCTTTCAGTCTCCACCTTCTACCTTTATGCACCATTAAGAGAGCATAGTTGTCATTCTGAGTATAATGTGCATTGTCCCAAAGTTTTCATTGATTGATTCATATTGTTGGTTTCACTTGTTCTTAAATTATTTGTATCTAGTTGCCCTCTTAAACTTGAAGGTGTCCTATGCATTTATGTTTTGCTCTCCATGAAGGACAAGCTGAAAACCATTTGTATGTTTTTCCTTATGATTTGAACACATGTTTGACTTTCATTGTTTCATTTTCATGATCTTTTGTTTGTGTTCATTTTCATGTTATAACGCGGTTGCTAAGTTTCTTCTATCAAGATTATGTCTTTCATGCCCATGTTTTAAGTTCTTTTGATCCCAGCGAACAACGCTTACATAGATGATCAAGATTGTGTAGGTGCATGTTACCTCAAAAATTATTTCTTTTGTTATCACTTACCTACTCGAGGACGAGCAGGAGTTAAGCTTGGGGATGCTGATACGTCTCCAACGTATCCATAATTTTTGATGCTCCATGCTTGTTTTTACACCATTTGCTTAGTGTTTCGTTACACTTCGTGGCACTTTTATGCATTTTCCGGGACTAACGTACTAACAAGTCACCACAGTGCCAGTTCCCTGTTTTCTGCTGTTTTTGTGTTTCAGAAAAGTTACACAGGAAATATTCTCAGAATTGGACAAAACCAAAGCCAGTCGCCCAGAATTTTACCGAAGCTTCCAGAGAACCGAAGAGGAGTTGGAGTGGAACCACAAGGGGCCCACACACCAGGGCGGCGCGGCCCAGGCCCTGGCCGTGCCCCCTATGTGTGAGACCGTCTCGGTCCACTTCTGACGATGCCCCTTCGCCTATAAAGACCCCCCGACGGGAAAAACCTAAAGACCCGATCACTTTTCCAGAACACATCGCGATCCACCGCCGCCGTCGACCCAAAGATCGGGAGGGTCCAGAAGCTCTTCCCGGCACCCTGCCGGAGAGGGGAATCGCCACCGGAGGTCTTCTTCATCGTCATGCTTGCCTCCGGAGCGATGAGTGAGTAGTCTACCTTGGACTATGGGTCCATAGCAGTAGCTAGATGGTTGTCTTCTCCACCATGTGCTTCATGTTTAGATCTCATGAGCTGCCCTATATGATTGCGATCACCGTTATGTAATTCTACATGTTTGGTTTATGATCTTGCATGCTCTCTGTTGTTAGTAGCTATCTTGGCCGAGTAGTTGGTAGTGACTCCAAGAGGGGGTATTTATGCTCGATAGTGGGTTCATGCCTCTATTTAATCTGGGGGAGTGACAGAAACCTCTAAGGTTGTAAATGTGTTGTTGCTACTAGGGGGAAAACAACATTCATATGCTCGAGGGCATATGCTTTGTTTACATTACGCACTTTGCTTAATGCAGTTATCTGTTGTTCGCAACTTAATACTCATGGGGTGTTCGGACGATATCCTCGTGAGTGGATTATTAGTCATAGATGCAGTTGGATGGCGGTCTATGTATTTTGTTGTAATGCCCAGAGTAAATCTCATAGTGATCCTCTCTTCATATGCACGTTGTCTTTATTCTATCAATTGCCCAACTGTAATTTGTTTACCTAGCATGTATTATTTTATCTTATGGAGAGACACCACTAGTGAACTGTGGATCCCGGTCCTATTTCCTTTATATTGCTATCACCTGTTTACTTTACTCGCATTGTTTACTTTACTCGCATACTATTATCACTTTCCACTCGATACGCTCATACCCTTTGTTTCAAGCAAACCGGTGAGATTGAAAACCTCATCGTAAGTTGGGAACAAAGTATTTGGTTGTGTTGTGTGCAGGTTCCGCGTTGCTACTGGTTGAAGATGAGTCAACAAGTGTCGTAAACGGCGACCTTGTTGGAGTGTTATTAGGCCAGTCAGTATCACCTTCAGTCGTTTGGCTCTTTCCTCTCCTGATCGACATACCTTGGTTTCGTACTGAGGGAAAATCTTGCTGCTATATTCATCACACCTTCCTCTTGGGGTTCCCAATGGGCCGGTTATTTACTCGGCATCACTCTTCCCAGCACCCTGCTGGAGAGGGGAATCCCTACCGGAGGCCTTCTCCACCACCATGGTCGCCTCCGGAGTGATGTGTGAGTAGTCTACCTTGGATTACGGGTCCATAGCAGTAGCTAGATGGTCGTCTTCTCTACCATGTGCTTCATGTTTAGATCTTGTGAGCTGCCTATCATGATCAAGATCATCTTTGTGTAATTCTACATCTTATGTTTGTTGGGCTCCGATGAGTATTGGTACTATGTTAAGTTGATGCGCTGACTTATTATCTGTATGTTATCTCTATGATGTTTATGATCTTGCATGCTCTCTATTGCTAGTAGATATCTTGGCCAAGTAGATGCTAGAGACTCCAAGAGGGAGTATTTATGCTCGATAGTTGGGTTTATGCCTCTAGTAATCTGGGGGAGTGACAGAAACCTCTAAGGTTGTAGGTGTATTGTTGCCACTAGGGAGAAAACAACATTCTTGTGTCCAAGGACATTTGCATTGTTTACATTACGCACTTTGCTTAAGGCGATAATCTGTTGTTCGCAACTTAATACCCGATGGTTGCTCGGACGACATCCGGAGGGTGGATTATTAGTCATAGATTCAGTTGGATTACGGTCTATGTATTTTGTCGTAATGCCCAGAGTGAATCTCATAGTGATTCTCATGACATATGTATGTTATCTTTACTCTATCAATTGCCCAACTGTAATTTGTTTACCCAGCATGTTGTTATTTATCTTATGGAGAGACACCACTAGTGAACTATGGACCCCGGTCCAATTCCTTTACATTGCTATTACCGTTTACTATTTTACTCGTATTATTTACATTCTCACATACTATTACCTTTTACCACTCAATACGCTTAATCCTTTGTTTACAGCAAATCGGTGAGATTGACAACCTCATCGTAAGTTAGGGCAAAGTACTTGGTTGTGTTGTGTGTAGGTTCCACGTTGCTGCTAGGTGAAGAAGCTCCTATGTCAGCTATGCACCAGCATTTTCTGGCGCCATTGTTCGGAGTGTCGCGAAGCTAGCAAGCATCACCTTCTGAAGTTTGGCTTTCTCCTACTGGTTCGATAAACCTTGGTTTCACAACTGAGGGAAACTTGCTGTTGTGCTCTGATAACCCACAAGTATAGGGGATCGTGTGTAGCCTTTTCGATAAGTAAGAGTGTCGAACCCAACGAGGAGCTAAAGGTAGGATAAATATTCTCTCAAGTTCTATCAACCGCTGATACAACTCTATGCACACTAAACGTTTGCATCATCTAGGAAATAAAAATAGAGCAACAATAAGGGTATGAGAGATAGCTTTGCAAAATAATAAATACAAAAAAGTAATTGTTAGTGTTGCAGCAATAAAATATACTAAGTAACCATAAACTAACAGTACCATGAGTGTGGAAAAGTAGTGGTAATAGTGGTGGCTTTGTCTAAGTTCAATTAGTGAATAAATCGGGTTCATTGTCTTCGATGCAGTTTTCTATGTGGGAGAGGCTAAATATACAAGCACTTCACTACTTGAAAATACAAGTACTACATGATTGGATTGTTAGCAAGCATCCGCAAATACTAACAATGCATTAAGGTTTCCCCAACCATAGCCTTAAGTTAATAGTCCTCTTACTCCCATACGTGCAACATTCCGGTTCGCGTCCTCAGGTTTCTGTCACTCCGGCAGAACTACCCCCTTCCTTTTGTACATACTACAAACCCTATGATATTTAATCCATGCGCGCATAAATATAATGGACACCAAAGGACAGTACCATATCAACATACAACTCTAATGAACCAAAGACATTCAACAAATCAATCTAAGAACAAATAAACTATGCAAACATGACATAGATTATAGGATAAATATTATAGCATCAAACACTATGTTTACATAGGATGGTACAGAGGTGTGTGGGAGGATGAACCACTACATAATAGGAGGAGTTGGTGATGGAGATAGCGGTGAAGATGGCAGAGATGAGCAGCGAGGGGCGTGGGCGGCGGCGCGGGGGACTCCCCCACCGCCGGCATCATGGGGAAGCGCCGCCCCTTAGCCCCCTTCCTTCTTGGCTTCATGAGAGCCCTCCCCCATAGAGATGGGATCCATGGGGGAGGCGAAAATGTGGCTCTGGTGGCTACAAATTCGTGGGTACAGGTGTCTCCCATGAGCTAGGGTTCCTCCCTTTATATAGTCTCTCGGATTTCCGTCTCCCCATCTTGGGCCGCAATGGAGCGAGCTTATCTCGGCCGTCCGGACTCGGAATCAGGTAAATTTTATATCCAGAACATTCGCCGTGAAATTCCCTACAACTTTGTAATTGTAGAGTTTTCCGTTTGACGCCGTATTCAACTAGTAACATGACCATCTTTGAAAAGAGTTCTAGCACAGATTTCTGGAAAGTCCCAATTTGACTCCAACAAGGTTTCCACTTGTATTCTTGGTAATTCCTACACATCAAAGTGTAAAACAAGAACATTGTGCACTTTTGCAACTATTAGTCGGTTAGTCCAAATAAATCATAAAAGTGCCACAAAGTGTAGACAAAACATATAGGAATTGGTGTAAAACAAGCATGGAGCATCAAAAATTATAGATATGTTTGCAACGTATCAACATGCCCAAGCTTAACTCCTGCTCGTCCTCGAGTAGGTAAGTGATAACAAAAGAATAATTTTTGAGGTGACATGCACCATCACAATCTTGATCATCTAAGGAAAGCATTGAGTGCTGGGATCAAAGAACTTAAAACATGGGCATAAGAGACATAATCTTGACAATAAAAACTTAGCAACCATGTTATAACATGAAAAGAAACACAAACGAAAGATTATGAATAATGAAACAATGAAAGTCAAATGTGTGTTCAAATCATATCGAAAAACATAACAAGTGGTTTTCAGCTTATCCTTTATGGAATAGCAAAACATAAATGCATAGAACACCTTCAAGTTTAAAAGGGCGACTAGATACAAATAATTTAAGAACAAGTGAAACCATAATCATAAATCAATCAACGATAAACTTTGGGACTATGCACATTAAACTATGAATGGAAACTATGCTCTCTTAGATGGTGCATAAAGGTAGAAGGTGGAGACTCAACATAAAAGTAAAAGAAAGACCCTTTGCAGAGGGAAGCAGTGATTGAACATGTGCTAGAGCTTTTCATTTGTAAAATAGAGAGATAAAAATTGGGCTTTGAGAGGTGGTTGTTTTTGTCAACGACTAGCAATGGGGTTCTTACTATCTTCCATAAAAAAATGAAGCAAGTTTTTGGGAGAGAGATTGGCACTTTAGTGCTCTTTTATAAAGCTTGGCACTCCTCCCCACCTTTTTTCCTTTCACAAACCATGGCTAACCGATTCCATCGGGTGCCCACCAACATTCACATACCATGGAGGAGTGCCTTTTTTCTTTCTTTTTTCTTTTTTTTTCTTTTTGGAATTTAGCAATATGGAAGATAGCAAATCCGACCACTATTTCCCCATGAGCTGAAAACAGTGTCACAAAACGAGAACTGTTTTGAAGGTTTTTTGAAAGGTAGCACATGAAAATTTACTTGGAATGGCTTGCAAATACCATGCATAGGAATTTATAGTGGACACATTGGAATAACTTGGTTTTTGGGAGTTAGATGCACGAGTAGAGCTCATACTCAGTACAAAGTGAGGGCTAGCAAAAAAACTAGGAGCGACCAACTAAGAGAGCAATAACGGCCATAATCATGCATAGCGACAAAACATTATTAAGAGAAGCATAAAATGACATCACAAGTCAAAAACCAAATGATCATAGAGGCTAATGGAGACTTTGTAAGAGTCAAAAATGTTGTAAGCATGCGCCAAGTCAACCCAAATAAAGCATCAAAGGAGAAAACCAAATAAATGCTTCCACATAATAAAAACAACACATGATTTTTTCAAAGGCTCATTAAGCAATCTCAGTCATTTGAGATAAGTCATGCTACAGCAAAAATCACTAAGCATACTATCAAAACGACATCAAGCATGGCATGCAAAAGTCCAAGCCACGGTCTAAACAAGCTCCTTTTTGTACCACTTTTTGCATGAAACTTTTTCTCTTTTCCAACACCATTCAAACCTTTTTGAAACAACTATTTTGATGAATACCAACATAGACCAGAGGTCCAAATACACCTTGATGCAAAGATATAACAAGATCTGAACAAAAATCAAGGCGAAAAATGAAAGCTAAACGTAGTTCTAGAAAAAGAGAACACTCGTTGAATGATAAGAGTGAAAACTAGAGTGTTCTTGGCAAATGAAAAGCGAGTACATCTCCTCCAAAAGAAATTTGTTGGGGTCCAACCATTTATTGCAGCAAACAAAATAAAAGAAAACTGAAAGATAAAGTAAAGACGCTCCAAGAAAAACGCATAGTGCATGAAGCAATAAAAATATAGTGTTTTGAAAGGTGACCTGATTTTTGCCGATGAAGAAGGGGTGCCTCGGGGGCATCCCCAAGCTTTGACGCTTGTACCTCTTGGATATTTCTTGGGGTGACATGCGCATCCCCAAGATTGAGCTTTTTTCCATTCTTCATCTCATCTCATCATTCTCCAATCCCTACACTTGAAAACTTCCTTCATACAAAACTTCACACAATTCTATTAGCAACGTTAGCATAAGCATAATAGTAAATCGACCCTTTTGGTTCAGTTTTCAACTCAAAAACACTACATATAAAGCATATACTATTGTAGCAACTTCCCCAAAAGTTCCATGATCAAAAGAACTAAAAAAGAAAGCGATCGAGAGGTAAACACAAATAGTGGCAGAAATCTGTCAAAACAGAACAGCTGACAAAGGTCGATTTTTTTGAGGACCTTCTGTTGCTCAAATCGAAAAGTGTAAAACTAATGAAAGTTTGGATATAACCTGGGACATATGCACAGGAAATAGCAGTTCAAAAAGATGTTCTGAGAATTTTCATGAATTTTATGGTGCAGCACCGAAATCTGTTTCAGGACAGCAACTTCCCCAAATCTTACCTCCCTCAAATTAGAGCTTCTTCTTGGCACAACAACAAAATAAAAATGATAAGGAGAGGTCATTACAGTAGTAATAACTTCCAAGACTCAAATAAAAGAAAAAGTACTGAAAGAAAATATGGGTTATCTCCCAAGAGTGTTTTTCTTTAACGCCTTTGAGCTAGGCGCAGAATAGAGAACCAAACAAAGAAGCAAAACAAAAGAAACTACTTTTGTTGTTTTCTATTTATAAGTGAAAGTAAAGAAGCAATAAAAACAAAATAAAGAGCCTAATAAAATTAAAGAAGATAAAACCAAGACATATAAAAGCAATTATAATACAAGTTAACACATTACATATCATGTGGATGCATAATATAGAGTATGAAGGAGACAACCTCATGTTAGTTGATGAATAGGGGGATGACTCGGGCATCCCCAAGCTTAGATGATTGTATCTTCTTGGACATGTTCTTGGGATGCACCTAAACATCCCCAAGCTTGAGCTCTTGTGTCTTCTTGTTTATCTCATATCACCATATTGATTAGAACTTATAAGCTACATCCACATAAAACTTCACAAAACTCATTAGTAGGGTTAGTACTCATTAAGTAAAATCCACTCATGTTCAAGCATTGACAAGTTTCATAATCTAAACTCAACATTAGCCACTATATATACTAAGGTATTCATGATTTCCGTCGTCCGTCGAAAAACTAATGAAACTAATAACACCAAGTACAATATTGAATAAACTAAGAAATCTGTCGAAACTGAATAGTCTGTAAAGATGACACTCAACGAGATAGTTAGGTAGCTCAAATCGAAAAACTCCAAATTAAAGGAAGACAGATCATAATCTCAGGTTTATGCACACAAAAATTTCAGATCAAAACACTATACTGATATTTTTCACGATTTTTTATAGTGAAGCACATAAATCTGTCTAAACAGAACAGTCGGTGAAAATCGAATTTTTTGAGATAGCTACATAACTCAAATCAGAAAAAGTTAGTCTAATGAAAGAAATATAATAAGCATTACTTTGCACTCAAGAAATTTCAGGTCAATATCACATTCTGGTGATTTTAAACATTTTATACGGTGAAGCACAAAAAATCTATTTTTGGACAGCAAAGCAAAACTGATACGGATCAACGTGATCCGAAGGGGGTTTGGCCCAATCTTTCACGGCGATCAAGATAGAAGATAGATGAACTTAGTCGTTGAGCAGATTAGATCTACTCCACGAACTGCAAAACAGATCCTTGCGAATCAGCAAGCAAAACCAACGATATTGGTGTCCCCCGACATGGGACCTTTTTCCTGTCTATTCTTAACTCGAAAATTCAACTCCCCCTACATTGGTGTGCACCCCTTTGGCTTTATAGTTGCAGCCGACCTCCCTATTACTTGACTTACAAGCAAAAACGAAAATATGAAAATAAAATAAACTCAAACACGCAGACCCACTTTTCCTAAATAGAAAATATAACAATACACTAAAATGAAAAGACTCTTTTGTAGGTGCGCCACCATCTTCAACATGCTGCTAGGTGGTCCCCAACCGGACTCCTTCAAGGACAACACGCTCCACCAATATTGCACTCCGATTGCTTCCTTAATCTTTTCCTTGCGTGGTAGAAATAGGAACAAAAACTTTGTCTTGATAGTATGAGCAACAACATAACCAGGGATAGCATAGTAAGCACTATCAAGCATGGGAGGCGCCACATCATCCTCCCCTTCTTCAGGCGAAACCGTCCTCGGTTTTGAGTCAGTTGTCAAACCAATTAAAGGAAAAGAGGTGACTGATGCTTCAACCCTTGCAATAGAAGAAATTGCAACGTCAACATAATTTGCAGCTTCGTTGGCTTCGTTTTCAGTAGATGGAATAGCTGCAAACAAGATTTCAGCAGCGTCGGTCGCCTTCTTCAACTCAGCTTTTTCACTCTGCGTCTTCAGCCGATCATCACGCCAAGATTTGAATAATGCCTTTGTCATGGATAACAAATTGTATTCTGTGTTGCCATAACGAATAGAATACTTAAAATAATCATAAGCATCATCCATATGGTAAACTGCACCTTGAGCAGTGCACCATGGCCTGCCCAACAAGAGATGGCATGAGACAATATGTACGGGAATCACGTCGCATAAAACCTCCAATACCAGTTGTCCAAGTGAAAAGTGGACTTTCGTTTGACGTGTAATAGTGAGATTATTTGGACCCCAATGCAACAGATATGGGTGTGCATGCAGTGTAGTTGTTAGGTCTAACTTCTCCACCATCTCAAGACTCGCAGCATTGATCGGATTCTTGTAGTCGATTGTCAACGCACAAGCTCTGTCTCGGATAATAGCCTTTGTATGAAATAACCTGTCTCCATAGCCTTCCTCTTCTAGCCAAAACCCTGTGGATAGACAAATCAGATCAGCCATAGTGTGAGGACAGGGAAATTTCAGCCGAAAAAAATTCAGTCGTTAGTAACTGCAGTCAGCAGGCGATAGCTATTTTCGGCTTTGCTTTTCTAATTGCTGACTTGAACTGAGACCGATTAAGGAAATCAATCAAGGAAACCAAACGAATCTGCACTTTTCAATGTTGGGAACAAGATCACGTGGCCCTTCCAAGTAAACAAATCAGCTGGATGACTGTGACTTCTCCTTTGCCTTTTTATATCTAGCTTGGACAGCACACACGGACGGTTAACGGAGATCAAGATCGATCGCGGCGCTTGACCACGGAGTCAGTCTGGGGTCGCGCGAGCATGCCAGCGGCCGCTCCAGAGCAAACTGGGCGAGGGCGAGCGACCAGGGGCGATGCGAAGAAGCGAGGCCTCGATCGGTCCAGGAGCCCGGGCAGCTGGGCGATGCGAACTTGGTTGCTGTACCCGAGAGCAATAGGGGCAGGTCGCGCGACGCCAGACGATCTCCGGGCTCGGGCGCAGCTGAGCAAACTTGAGCGACGGCACACGCGCGTGGGCGATCGAGTCGTGGGGCAGATGGGCCGGCCCAGATGTCGAGCGCGATCCAGCGGGGCTCGAGCGCGGGCGCCTCGATCCGAGGATGCGGGCGACGTCTCGCCCAGGGGCAGACCGTCTCTGCGATCAGGCAACGATCGATCCAGCTTTTTTTTTCTCTAGCTTCCGATCTGAAAACTGGCCTGGTCTCAGTAGATCGATCCTGATCGGAAATCCCAATTTGGATTGATTCGCCCGTACACCATGCACCACTCTCGATGTCAACGGAACAGATCAGGTTGCTGATTCTATTCTAGTGCGTAGACTCCAAGAAACCAGCGATCATGGAATTGGAGATTGATCTGGACAGAAAAAGAACGATGCAATCTGAAACTTCAGGATGGTGTGTTGGCAGATCGCCTCCGGCAGCTAGCTCTTCAGCAGAACAACCTCAAGCAAACAAATCTCAGCAAGAAAATCGATCTCAACAACAAATTTCGCCGTGAGAAACCCGACGAATCTGATACCAAGATGATACGGATCAACGTGATCCGAAGGGGGTTTGGCCCAATCTTTCACGGCGATCAAGACAGACGATAGATGAACTCATTCGTTGAGCAGATTAGATCTACTCCACGAACTGCAAAACAGATCCTTGCGAATCAGCAAGCAAAACCAACGATATTGGTGTCCCCCGACATGGGACCTTTTTCCTGTCTATTCTTAACTCGAAAATTCAACTCCCCCTACATTGGTGTGCACCCCTTTGGCTTTATAGTTGCAGCCGACCTCCCTATTACTTGACTTACAAGCAAAAATGAAAATATGAAAATAAAATAAACTCAAACACGCGGACCCACTTTTCCTAAATAGAAAATATAACAATACACTAAAATGAAAAGACTCTTTTGTAGGTGCGCCACCATCTTCAACATGCTGCTAGGTGGTCCCCAACCGGACTCCTTCAAGGACAACACGCTCCACCAATATTGCACTCCGATTGCTTCCTTAATCTTTTCCTTGCGTGGTAGAAATAGGAACAAAAACTTTGTCTTGATAGTATGAGCAACAACATAACCAGGGATAGCATAGTAAGCACTATCAAGCATGGGAGGTGCCACATCAAAAACTATCAACTTTCAAGTAACTAGGAACTACAATTATCACTTTACTTTTATGGTACAAAGGAATATGTACAATATATACAATATACACAATATGTACAAGTTTTTAACTGAAAAGCTTCCATGGAAAGATTTGTTTTGGTTTCATAGGCATGAACACAAGTGTTCAAGGTCGACCCCCACTTAACCATTACTCATCTTTCCAATCACTTTTCTTTTTGAAAATGTTTTTAGGTAACAAGTACAACTAATTTTTTTTTGTAATTCGCATTCCCTATCCATACGAAGATAGAGAACAACTTAAAACTGGAAGTAAAAACTACTTAGAAATAAAGCAAACAAGTGCACATAAGAATATTCACCCACACGCTATTGCTCCTCGGCAACGGCGCCAGAAAAAGTGTTGATAACCCACAAGTATAGGGGATCATGTGTAGCCTTTTCGATAAGTAAGAGTGTCGAACCCAACGGGGAGCTAAAGGTAGAATAAATATTCTCTCAAGTTCTATGAACTGCTGATACAACTCTATGCACACTAAACGTTTGCATCATCTAGGAAATAAAACTAGAGCAACAATACGGGTATGAGAGATAGCTTTGCAAGATAATAAATACACGAAAGTAATTGTTAGTGCTGCAGCAATAAAATATACTAAGTAACCATAAACTAACAGTACCATGAGTGTGGAAAAGTGGTGGTAATAGTGGTGGCTTTGTCTAAGTTCAATTAGTGAATAAATCGGGTTCATTTTCTTCAATGCAGTTTTCTATGTGGGAGAGGCTAAATATACAAGCACTTCACTACTTGAAAATACAAGTACTATATGATTGGATTGTTAGCAAGCATCCGCAAATACTAACAATGCATTAAGGTTTCCCCAACCATAGCCTTAAGTTAATGGTCCTCTTACTCCCATACGTGCAACGTTTCGGTTCACGTCCTCAGGTTTCTGTCACTCCGGCCGAACTACCCCCTTCCTTTTGCACATACTACAAACCCTATGATGTTTAATCCATGCGCGCATAAATATAATGGACACCAAAGGACAGTACCATATAAACATACAACTCTAATGAACCAAAGACATTCAACAAATCAATCTAAGAACAAATAAACTATGCAAACATGACACAGATTATAGGATAAATATTATAGTATCAAACACCATGTTTACATAGGATGGTACAGAGGTGTGTGGGAGGATGAACCACTGTATAATAGGAGGAGTTGGTGATGGAGATAGCGGTGAAGATGGTGGAGATGAGCAGTGAGGGGCGCGGGCGGCGGCGCCGGCGGCGGCGCGGGGGACTCCCCCACCGCCGGCATCATCGGGGAGCGCCGCCCCTTAGCCCCCTTCCTTCTTGGCTTCATGGGAGCCCTCCCCCATAGAGATGGGATCCATGGGGGAGGCGAAAACGTCGCTCTCATGGCTGCAAATTTGTGGGTGGAGGTGTCTCCCACGAGCTAGGGTTCCTCCCTTTATATAGTCTCTTGGATTCCCATCTTCCCATCTTGGGCCGCAATGGAGCAGGCTTATCTCGGCCGTCCATACTCGGAATTAGGTGAACTTTATGTCCAGAACATTTGCCGTGAAATTCCCTATAACTTTGTAATTGAAAAGTGTTCCGTTTGACACCGTCTTCGACCCGTAACGTGACCATCTTCGAAAAGAGTTTTGGCACAGATTTCTGGAACGTCCCAATTTGACTCCAACAAGGTTTCCACTTGTATTCTTGGTAATTCCTACACATCAAAGTGTAAAACAAGAACATTGTGCACTTTTGCAACTATTAGTAGGTTAGTCCAAATAAATCATAAAAGTGCCACAAAGTGTAGACAAAACATATAGCAATTGGTATAAAACAAGCATGGAGCACCAAAAATTATAGATACGTTTGCAACGTATCATGCTCCTCATACCTTCCTCTTGGGGTACCCAACTGGGTGCCTACACCGCACCATCAATGGGGTTCTTACTATCTTCCATACAAAGCAAGTTTTTGAGAGAGAGATTGGCACTTTGGTACTCTTTTATAAAGCTTGGCACTCCTCCCCACTTTTCCTTTCACAAACCATGGCTAACCGATTCCATCGGGTGCCCACCAACTTTCACATACCATGGAGGACTGCCTTTTTTTTCTTTTCTTTTTTCTTTTTTTCTTTTTGGAATAAAACAATATGGAAGATAGCAAATCCGACCACTACGTCCCCATGAGCTGAAAACAGTGTCACAAAATGAGAAGTATTTTGAAGGTTTTTGAAAGGTAGCACATGAAAATTTACTTGGAATGACTTGCAAATACCATGCATCGGAATTTATAGTGGACTCATTGGAAAACTTGGTTTTTGGGAGTTGGATGCACGAGAAGTATTTCCTCTCACTACAAAATGAAGGCTAGCAAAAGACTGGGAGCGACCAACTAAGAGAGCAATAACGGCCATAATCATGCATAGAGACAAAACATCATTAACCGAAGCATAAAGTGGTATCACAAGGCAAAAACCAAATGATCATAGAGGCTATATGGCGACTTGTTAGAGTCAAACATGTTGTAAGCATGCGCCAAGTCAACCCAAATAAAGCATCAAAGGAGAAAACCACAATAACACGCTCCCATATAATAAAAACAACACATGATTTTTTCAAAGGCTCATTAAGCAATCTTGGTCATTTGAGACAAGTCATGCTACAGAAAAAACTACTAAGTATACTATCAAAATGACATCAAGCATGACATGCAAAAGTCTAAGCCGCAGTCTAAACAAGCTCCCATTTGTACCACTATAGTCATGAAACTTTTTCTCTTTTCCAACACCATTCAAACCTTTTTGAAACAACTCTTTTGATGAAAACCAACATAGACTAGTGGTCTAAATACACCTTGATACAAATATATAACAAGATCTGAACAAAAATCAAGGCGAAAAACAAAAGCTAAACATAGTTCTAGAAAAAGAGAACACTCGTTGAACGATAAGAGTGAAAACTAGAGTGTTCTTGGCAATGAAAAATGGAGTGTGTCATCTCCAAAAGAAAATTGTTGGGGTCCAACCATTTATTTCAGCAAACAAAACAAAAGAAAACTAAAAGCGAAAGTAAAGACGCTCCAAGAAAAATGCGTAGAATATGAAGCAATAAAAATATAGTATCTTGAAAGGTGACCTGATTTTTGCCGATGAAGAAGGGGTGCCTCGGGGGCATCCCAAGCTTTGAAGCTTGTACCTCTTGGATATTTCTTGGGGTGACATGGGCATCCCCAAGCTTGAGCTATTATCCATACTTCATCTCATCTCATCACTCTCCATTCCCTACACTTGAAAACTTCCTTCATACAAAACTTCACACAATTCTATTAGCAACATTAGTGTAAGCATGATAATAAATCTACTCTTTTGGTTCAGTTTCAAACTAAAGTATACCATCCATTAAAGCATAAGCTACTATAGCAACTTCCTCAAAAGTTCCGTGATCAAAAGAACTCAAAAAGAAAGCGATCGAGAGGCAAACACAAATAGTGGCAGAAATCTGTCAAAACAGAATAGCTGACAAAGATCGATTTTTCGGAGGACCTTCTATTGCTCAAATCGAAAAGTGCAAAACTAATAAAAGTTTGGAAATAACCTAGGGCACATGCACAAGAAATCGCAGATCAAAAAGATATTCTTATAATTTTAACAAACTTTTACGGTGCAGCATAGAAATCTGTTTCAGGACAGCAACTTCCCCAAATCTTACCTTCCTCAAATTAGATGTTCTTCTTGGCAAAAAAACGAAATAAAAATGATAAAGAAAGGTCATTACAGTAGTAATAACTTCCAAGACTCAAATTAAAAAAAGTACTGAAAAGAAAACATTGGGTTATCTCTCAAGAGTGCTTTTCTTTAATGCCTTTGAGCTAGGCGCAGAAAGTGAAAATCAAGTAATATCAAGCGATGAAGCATCAAGTTCACCGGATGCCTTACGTCTTCCTCTCTTACCTTTGCTCTTACCTCTAGGAAAGACATGTCGATTACCTGATGGGGAAGTGAACCTCATGGTGCCTTTTCCCACATCTATTACTGCTCCCATAAGTTTTAGCAGTGATCTTCCAAGTGTGATTTGCCCATTTCCTACACATTCAATAACAAGATAATCCGTAGATACCATTTTCCCTAGGATTTTTGTAAACACTCCTTCAGCTATTCCAATGGGAAATAAAGTAGAATTATTGGTAAGAGATATTTTTTCTCCTCCCTCAGAAAGCTTCCAAAGATTCAAAGATTCATAAACATCCTTGGGCATAAGATAAAATTCAGACATAATATCACAACGAGCATAAAAAGTTTCACCATTGATAGTGATTTTCACCATAGGGAACCAACTTGAGGGTTCGGAGTTTATTGGCACATAATCATGATGCTCGCGCAATGTACCATAACAATCTTTTAAACAAGCAGTTTGAGTCTCAAGAGTATTAAGTCTAGCAAAAATGCTCACAAGAGAAGAATCAAAATCACTTGGTAAGCTATAAATTGTAATCAACTTTTTTATAATATGGAAAGCTTGATCTCCATCACAATGAAGGAAATCTCCTCCTGCTGTAGCATCCAAAGCATATCTATAACGAAGAGCAAGACCAAAGTAAAAGCTACTAAGAAGCAAGGTCAAAGTCATTTTTGGTTCAATTTTTCCATGGCAATCATAAATTCTAGACCAAGCTTCTTTGAAACTCTCTTCACTCTTTTGTTTGAAAGTGAAGATCATTGCCTCAGGCGACATAGTAACAGAAACTAAGCTAGACATAAAAACAACTTGAAATTGGAACTATTTTTTTTTGTATTTTTGATAAAACGATGCAAGCAAAAATAAAATAAAGCAAAACAATAACAAAGTAAAAGATTGGAAGTGAGAGACTCCCCTTGCAGAAATCTTCTTTCTCCCCGACAATGGTGGCAGAAAACTTGTTGATATTTTGCTGGCGCGTAGTTGACGTGGGAGCTTCTTCTTCTTCTTTGCTCCCCGGCAACGGCGCCAGAAAACTTGTTGGTGGTGCGGTGTTGATGTAGGAGTTTTATATGTGTAACCGCCCAGTTGGAAACCCCAAGAGAAGGTTATGATGAGCACAGTAGCAAGTCTTCCCTCAGTTGTGAAACCAAGGTTTATCGAACCAGTAGGAGAAAGAACCAAACTTCCGAAGGTTGATGCCAGCTAGCTTTGCGACAGCTCCGGAAAATGGCGCCAGCTGACTTGTCCAGGGCGTAGCTTTACACCAGCAGCAACATGGAACCTACACATAACACAACCAAGTACTTTGTCCCAACTTACGATGAGGTTGTCAATCTCACTGGTTTGCTATAAATAAAGGATTAAGCGTATCGAGTGGTAAAAGATAGTAGTTTGCAAGAATGTAAATAAAACAAGTAAATGGTAAACGGTAATAGCAATGTAAAAGAATGGACCGGGGTCCACAATTCACTAGTGGTGTCTCTCCATAAAGTAAATAACATGCTAGGTAAAGAAATTACAGTTGGGCAATTGATAGAATAAAGCTAGCATACAAATGTCATGAGGATCACTATGTGATTCACTATGGGCATTACGACATAATACATAGACCGTAATCCAACTGCATCTATGACTAACAATCCACCCTCCAGATGTCGTCCGAGCAACCATTGGGTATTAAGTTGCAAGTAACAGATTATCGCCTTAAGCAAAGTGCGTAATGTAAACAATGCAAATTTCCTTGAACACAAGATTGTTGTTTTCTCCCTAGTTGCAATAGCACATCTACAACCTTAGAGGTTTTTGTCACTCCCCCAGATTACTAGAGGCATGAACCCACTATCGAGCATAAATACTCCCTCTTGGAGTCACTAGCATCTACTCGGCCAAGATATCTACTAGCAACAGAGAGCATGCAAGATCATAAGCAACATAGAGATAACATAAAGATAATAATTCAGCAAATCAACTTGATATAGTATCAATATTCATCGGATCCCAACAAACACAACATGTAGAATTACACAACGATGATCTTGATCATGATAGCCAGCTCACAAAATCTAAAGATGAAGCACATGGAGGAGATGACAACCATCTAGCTACTGTTATGGACCCATAGTCCAAGGTAGACTACTCACGCATCACTCCGGAGGCAGGCATGGTGATGAAGAAGGCCTCTGGCGGTGATTCCCTTCTCCAGCAGGGTGCCGAGAAGAGCTTGTGGACCCTCCCGATCTCGCGTCGACAATAGCGGCGGCTTGTAGTATGTTTTGTGGAAATTGATTGGGGCCTTTAGGTTTTCCCGTCGAGGAGGAATATATAGGCGGAAGGGCGGCATCAAAGTATGGGCTAGGGGCCCACACCATTGCCCGGCATGGCCAGGGGTGGCCCGCACCATGCCATGGTGTGGCCGCCTCCTGGCACCCCTCTGTCTCTGCTTTGGACTCCGTGAAGCTTCGGGAAAAATAGGAATTTTGGATTTTGTGTTGTTGATACGTCTCCAACGTATCCATAATTTTTGATGCTCCATGCTTGTTTTTACACCATTTGCTTAGTGTTTCGTTACACTTCGTGGCATTTTCATGCATTTTCCGGAACTAACCTATTAACGAGATGCCACAGTGCCAGTTCCCTGTTTTCTGCTATTTTTGTGTTTTAGAAATGTTACACAGGAAATATTATTGGAATTGGACAAAACAAAAGCCAGAAGTCCAGATATTCACAGGAGCTTCCAGAACACCGAAGAGGAGACGGAGCCGAGCCAGAGGGTGGCCACACCACCAGGGGGCGCTGCCTGGCCCTAGCCCACGCCGGCCTATGGTGTGGGCCCCCTGGTCCACCTCTGATGCTGCCCCTTTGCCTATAAAGACCCCCCGACGGGAAAAACCTAAAGACCGGATCACTTTTCCAGAAACACATCGCGATCCACCGCCGTCGTCGACCCGAGATCGGGAGGGTCCAGAAGCTCTTCCCGGCACCCTGCCAGAGAGGGGAATCACCACCGGAGGTCTTCTTCATCGCCATGCTTGCCTCCGGCGCGATGTGTGAGTAGTCTACCTTGGACTCTGGGTCCATAACAGTAGCTAGATGGTTGTCTTCTCCACCATGTGCTTCATGTTTAGATCTCGTGAGCTGCCTTACATGATCGAGATCACCGTTATGTAATTCTACATGTTGTGTTTGTTGGGATCCGATGAATATTGGTGTTATGATTGAGTTGATGTACTAAATTTTATCTTATGTTATCTCTATGTTGTTTATGATCTTGCATGCTCTCCATTGTTAGTAGCTATCTTGGCCGAGTAGTTGCAAGTGACTCCAAGAGGGGGTATTTATGCTCGATAGTGGGTTCATGCCTCTATTTAATCTGGGGGAGTGACAGAAACCTCTAAGGTTGTAGATGTGCTGTTGCTACTAGGGGAAAACAACATTCATATGCTCGAGGGCATATGCTTTGTTTACATTACACACTTTGCTTAATGCAATTATATGTTGTTCGCAACTTAATACTTGTGGACTTCTCGGATTGATTCGCCACAAGTGGATTATTAGTCATAGATGCAGTTGGATGGCGTTCTATGTATCTTGTTGTAATGCCCAGAGTAAATCTCATAGTGATCCTCTTGACATATCACGTTGTCTTTATTCTATCAATTGCCCAACTGTAATTTGTTTACCCAGCATGTGTTATTTTATCTTATGGAGAGACACCACTAGTGAACTATGGACCCCGGTCCTGTTTCCTTTATATTGCTATCACCTGTTTACTTTACTCACACTGTTTACTTTACTCGCATACTATTACCGTTTTCCACTCGATATGCTCATTCCTTTGTTTACAGCAAACCGGTGAGATTGACAACCTCATCATAAGTTGGGGACAAAGTATTTGGTTGTGTTGTGTTCAGGTTCCACGTTGCTACTAGTTGAAGACGCGCTAACTCGTTTGATCGTAAATGGCGCCCTTGTTGGAGTGTCACTAGGCTATCAAGCATCACCTTCAGTCGTTTGGCTTCTTCCCCTTCGGATCGATAGACCTTGGTTTCTTACTGAGGGAAAACCTTGCTGCTGTACTCATCATTCCTTCCTCTTGGGGTTCCCAACTGGATGGTGCTTTACATTATCAACACCGTGCCGCATCAGTTGTCCAATTCCGAGAATATTTCCTGTGTAGCTTTTCTGAAACACAAAAACATCAAAAACATGGAACTATCACTGTGGCATCTCATTAGTGGGTTAGTTCTAGAAAATGCATAAAAACGCCACGAAGTGTAACAAAACACAAAGCAAATGGTGTATAAACAAGCATGGAGCATAAAAAATTATAGATACGTTTGAGACGTATCACATCTCCAGCCGTTGGGGCTCCCCAGGCCGTAATCCGGTGCTATTTAGCGCCGGATGGATGTAAAATTCGGCCTGGGGAGGCCCATTTTCCCAGCGGCGAGCCCAGGGGAAATGTCGAATTCAAACATAAACAGACAAAAAACGTTCAAACTTAGGCAAAATTTAGAGATATTTAATATATATAGGCGAGTTCTACATATATAGGCCGATTTCGTAATATATTTGAATTCGGCCAGAGGCAAACATAAACTAAACTAAAAACACGACGTTCTCCATGCCCAAACAGCGGTAGTACGCCGTGTAGTCGCCACCACCGTCATCGCTGGAGTCGCCGTCGTCGTCTTGTGGTGGCGGCGCCTGCTGGCTGCTCTGGCCGGGGGTCCAAAGGCTTGACCCCTGTCCAGCATCGCCGAAGCATGGCGGCATCGGCCGGTACCAGTCGTCGTCACTGGAGTCCTCCAGCTTGACGACCGGCGCGCCTCTGGCGGGTTGTGTGGCAGCAGCGGTGCGGCGCCGCACGGCCGCCAGGTCCAACAGCCGTCGCTGCTGCTCCGCCTGCTCCCTCTCCCAGTCCTGCCTGGACCAGGCGAGCCTCGCGTCCATCGGCATGGAGTTGTTGGTGGGAACGAGGTCCTCAAGGGACTTCGCGATCACCTCGCGAAGCACCGCGTCCTCAGCCCGCGTGGCCTCCACGGCGGCGAGGTCAGACGCAGCTGCGACCGCTGCGTCCTCTTTCCTCGGCTTCCGCTTGCGGCCGCGCACCGGTGGCGACGAGGTGCGCGCCCCCTCGCGGATGACGAGGGCGCCGCTGCTGCACCCTCTGGTCGGCGGTGTGGATGGCGGCTCCTGCTTCACCGTCCTCAGCGTCGATGCCGATGAGCATGATGCCGACCTCGACGCCGACTCGGACGAGCGGGATGCCATCCGTCATGGCATCCACGAGCTCCCGCGGCGGTGGGACAGAGAAGGCGGCGGCGGCATCCCAAGGACAGGTGAGTTGCCACCCTCGATGTGCGTGAGCATGGCCTCGAGGGTGTGGCCCGGCGCGCTCCACCAGCGGCGGCAGCCGCCGACGTTGTTGCGCGCGGGAGGAAGGGGAGGGCCGTTGATACGTCTCCAACGTATCCATAATTTTTTGATGCTCCATGCTTGTTTTTACACCATTTGCCTAATGTTTTGTTACACTTAGTGGCACTTTTATGCATTTTCCAGAACTAACCTATTAACAAGTTGCCACAGTGTCAGTTCCCTGTTTTCTGTAGTTTTTGTGTTTCAGAAAAGTTACACAGGAAATATTCTCAGAATTGGACGAAACCAAAGCCAGTCGTCCAGATATTTCACGGAGGTTCCAGAGAACCGAAGAGGAGATGGAGTGGGGCCACGAGGTGGCCTCACACCAGGGCGGCGTGGCCCAGCCCCTGGCCGCACCCCCTATATGTGAGGATGCCTCGGTGCACTCCTGACGCTGCCCCTTCGCCTATAAAGACCCCCCGACAGGAAAAACCTAAGTACCCGATCAATTTTCTAGAAACACATCGCGATCCGCCGCCGTCGTCGACCCGAGATCGGGAGGGTCCAGAAGCTCTTCCCGGCACCGTGCCGGAGAGGGGAATCGCCACCGGAGGTCTTCTTCATCGCCATGCTTGCCTCCAGAGCGATGAGTGAGTAGTCTACCTTGGACTATGGGTCCATAGTAGTAGCTAGATGGTTGTTCTCTCCACCATGTGCTTCATGTTTAGATCTCATGAGCTGCCCTACATGATTGAGATCACCGTTATGTAATTCTAAATGTTTGGTTTGTTGGGATCTGATGAATATTGGTGTTATGATTAAGTTGCTATACTGAAATATATCTTATGTTATCTCTATGTTGTTTATGATCTTGCATGCTCTCTGTTGTTAGTAGCTATCTTGGCCGAGTAGTTGCTAGTGACTCCAAGAGGGGGTATTTATGCTCGATAGTGGGTTCATGCCTCTATTTAATCTGGGGGAGTGATAGAAACCTCTAAGGTTGTAGATGTGCTGTTGCTACTAGGGAGAAAACAACATTCATATGCTCAAGGGCATATGCTTTGTTTACATTACACACTTTGCTTAATGCAATTATCTGTTGTTCGCAACTTAATACTCATGGGGTGTTCGGACGATATCCCCGTGAGTGGATTATTAGTCATAGATGCAGTTGGATGGCGGTCTATGTATTTTGTTGTAATGCCCAGAGTAAATCGCATAGTGATCTTCTTGACATATCACGTTATCTTTATTCTATCAATTGCCCAACTGTAATTTGTTTACCCAGCATGTGTTATTTATCTTATGGAGAGGCACCGCTAGTGAACTGTGGACCCCGGTCCTATTTCCATCATATTGCTATCACCTGTTTACTTTACTCGCACTGTTTACTCACATACTTCTACTGTTTTCCACTCGATACGCTCATACCCTTTGTTTCAAGCAAACCGGTGAGATTGACAACCTCATCGCAAGTTGGGAACAAAGTACTTGGTTGTGTTGTGTGCAGGTTCCACGTTGCTACTGGCCGAAGACGAGTCAACAAGTATTGTTAAATGGCGCCCTTGTTGGAGTGTTATTAAGCCAGCCGCATCACCTTCAGTCGTTTGTCTGCTCTTCTCCTGAACGATTAAACCTTGGTTTCTAACTAAGGGAAAAGACTTGCCACTGTGCTCATCATAATTTCCGCTTGGAGTTTCCCAACTGCCTGGCCATAATCATCATCAACTACACGCTAGCCATCAGCCGTCATAGGCGGCGAGCTCCCATTCGTACCTGCGGCAAAAGAACTCCGTCCATGTCAGGTAGTTGTCAGGGAAGAAGAGCGGCTCCGCGCGCTGCTCGTCGCTCATCGTCTCGAGCACCTCGTCGTTGGCGGCGTCGAGGGCAGCGCCCACTGGCGGCGGAGCGATCGGGACGCCCCTGCGCTCAGGCGCCAGCCTCCGAGCGCACGGAAGTCCGGCGGCGCCGGGTAGCCCGCCATGTACAGCAGATGGCCCTCCCACTGGTGCAGGGGACGCCGACCGAAGCCATTGTTCGCCGCATCATCGTCATCACCATAGCCGCCATTGCTCGAGGTTTTGTGGGGAGTATACTGGGGAGAAGGTGGGGGTGAATGCGGCCAGATGCGCGGTAGGCCGCGATAAATAGAAGGCCGCGCATTGACTCGCCTCGCCATGTGGCTACACGTCCGTTGGCGGCAGGCTTTTACAGCATGCAGAAGACGATGTGCGTATGACAATGCGATGAGGACGACATCCACCCTTTCTCGCCGACAAGTCGGGGCCACCAGACGCGCGGGAACTTTCCTCGGTGTTTCCCGCGCATTTGTTTCCTCCGGACTCCCCGAGCGCGCCCCGAGGGGCCGGGGATGGCCTGGGCTCGCCGGATGGATGAAATCCCAAATCCGGGCGAAAACGAGGAACCGGGGGCGCGACTGGGCCATTTTTCGCCGTCCGGATGAAAAAAAAGGGCTGTCGGGGGCCTCGTTGGGTTCATGGCTGGAGATGCTCTTAAGACTGTTTGGCCCGATCTTTCACGATGCACCTCTTGATCCAATGGATCTAATAAATCTCCCAATCACGTGAGCAAACACGCAACCTGAAGAAGGGGAATGTTAATCCTGCGAGCAACTCATCAATGTAGGCGAACCTCACGCCAAATAGATGAATCCAACGATCAACTCGGTGATGAACAACGAGTCTCACGCACAGGCACGACAATACTTGAATAACAAGCACCTATCACGCACAATATAATATATTGGATACTACATGAACATCAGAGACGCCGTCACAACATGCCAACCTCGGAGGGATGGGACACACGTGAGAACACAATGTTCTGCATAATTTTCTGCCTCCCTAAACCCTAGCCGCCCAGCCTTCTTATATAGGCGACCAGAAAACTATTGGGCTTGAACTGGCCCAAACCCAAAACATAAAATAAAACCTAAGTGACCCATAACATGACCTGGCTAATGAATAACATAGATACAATTATAAATGAATGGCATAAGCTTAGACTTAATTACTGCATATCGTAGGATGTCCTGGCGTGCCAATCCTCATCAACTATGTTGCGGGCTATTTTAAAGAAGAATTTAATATTGTGGGAAGAATGTTTACCTCATATTGAATTTGCTTATAATTGTTTCTCCATTCTACCACTAAGATGTGCCCTTTTCAGATAGTGTATGGTTTTGTTCCTCGTGCACCTATTGATTTGTTGCCATTACCATCTTTTCAGTGTAAAATAATTTAGATGCCACACAACGTGCTGAATTGATATTAAAATTGCATGAGACTACTAAGGACAACATAGAACGCATGGATGCTCAGTATAAAATTGTTGGGGATAGAGGAAGAAAGCATGTTGTGTTTGATGTTGGTGATCTTGTTTGGTTGCATTTGCGCAAAGACCATTTTCCTGATTTGTGCAAGTCTATGTTAATGCCACGTGCTGATGGTCCTTTTAAGGTGTTAGAGAAAAATCAATGATAATGCATATAAACTGGAGCTACCTGCAGATTTTGGTACGGTTAGTCCTACATTTAACATTGCAGATTTGACGCCTTACTTTGGTAAGGAAGAAGAGATTGTATCGGGGATGATTTCAATTCAAGAAGGGGAGCATGATGAGGACATCCCATCGATTGATACACCCGCTGTACCTACAACGATATAGATACAAGGACCTATCACTCGAGCTCGTACTAAACAATTTAACTATCGGGTACTTTTGATTCTTGGAATTTTCCTCACATACATGAGAATATGATGCTACCTAAATCAGATGTGTTTGTTACTCTTAGGAATGAAGGACCTAGCATGGACGAGTAGGGCAAGCATTGGAGCATGATCATGCATGGAGATGGCAACAGGCTTGTGAGGATTGAAGACGACGCCACAAGTGGAGATTTCAGAACTTTTTTGAAGCCACCATAATGAAAATTGAAGACTTGGATGAATATACAAGATTATACTCCATAAATTTGTCCGTAGCTTAATATGGTGATGTGTCACCTTCAATTTCTGGCCAGGCCCATATAGTTTTCGCAGCAATTAAGCCAGCCACCTTTTAGAGTCTGTAAATAAGGAGGAAAATGGTTTTTAGGGTTAGGTTCGACCACCATACCTATGGCTGGCCACACCCCCACCTTTTCCTACTTAAATACACCCATAGCCGTCACTTTAGAGTTGGATTTTTCTTAGATTAAAAGTCAGTCATTGCTGTGACTATGTGTACTTCTTTTGAGGCCAACACCCAGAAGAAGACCGACCATTCAGAAACCCACCTCTTTAATAAAGTTTCCATCTTCATTCGCAATATCTTGATTGCATTATTAGTTCTTACTTATTCTCGATTTCAGGTAGGAATTAAGATCATGGCTGGTTAGGTTGATCGTGTATCCGCAAGATCAGTAACTCATGGAGATTGTCCTAGCAATTGCATTGGCGCACGAGCTTTGCACGTGTAATCGGATCATCAAGCACGAACTCCACCAACAAATCAAATCATCACCATCTCATTGAAAGATCGAACACCTTTGCCCTATCTCACATAATTGTAGTTTTTTTTGCAGACTACCAAAATGCAAAACTAACACCAAAATCATTCGTCCACATCCACCGTCACACCCCCCACATTCCTTGTCTAGCACATACAAGAACGCAAAATCGGACTCCTACGCAGTCCCCCCCCCCCACCTCCACCGTCAGTCGACTCAAACAACCTGTCATAAACTCCAACCAGGACCCCCGACTAAGCTGCGCTTGAAATCCCATCACTAGAACCAATAGGAACCAAAAATCTACACAGAGAACCACATGGGATTTGGGGATGGCTGTCCTTACCGACAAGAGCGAGCACTCGTACGCTAGAGAGTGCTCGATAGGTTCTGATCGGGGGCAAGATTGTGCTCCCTCGAAACGCGACGAGCGAGCCCCCACTGTACTCCTGTCTGAGCGGTTCCTTGCAAATCACCGCCACGTATGATGAGGACATCGCTATTACACCACCATTATCTCCTGCTCCTATTGATGATGAAGATCTATTGCATTGGCAATGGGGGAATAGCCGGAGAGTTCATGTGCGTCTCATAGATTATCCACCAAGTTATCATCCATCTACATTGGCTCACTGAGAAGATCGGGCAACCCCTTATCATCACCAAAGTACAAGTCCTAGTGCTGATCGTATGACAAAGAACCCACGGAAACGCACACTGTGGAGATTAATGGGGCAATGCAACTCTGAAAATGAGCTCAAAAAGTTGAGGTATGTCGGAAGAACGCTTGGTGTTGCAAAGCACAAGAGAGACGCTAGCAATGGCTCAACAAAAACAGGCACAAGATTGCAGAACAGAGCAGCCCATAGAGCAAGAAGCACGCTAGTCTCGTAGGATGGTTCTAGACAACAAGAAAGGTTTACTAAAGGCTGACAAAGAAAAGAGACAATATGTGGACTCAGAAAAGAGAAATAGCAAAGAGAATAGGAAAAAGATTTTTTTTTTTGATATAGCGTTCACGCTAGAGCACAGAGATGGTCTGAGGTCCAGCGCCAAAAGCAAGGCAGCGATCCAATTTTTTTTACTCCTTTTTTTTACTGAATCAAAATGGGCCAACAAATTTGGGCTGGTCTTGGCGCTGAGGGGCGCTCGAGGGCAGCCGATCGCTCCTCGCTCCCCAGCGCGCTCGAGCGCAGAGACCGTCTGGGGTCACGCGCAAGGCTGGCCCCTGGCGATCAAGCGCTGCTCTTTTTTTTTTGAACCGATCCGATCTAGCTATTCTGTCTCGTGAAGAACACGTATACAGCCACCAGTTTATAGGGAAGAAGAAGGAGATCAAAGATCAACCCAACAAATACGAAATCCGAAATGAAGATGCAGAAAAGAACGGGGATCCTAGACTCCTACAGATTTGATGAAAAGATACGCAAAAAGACGATCAACAACTAAAACAAGTAACTCGATGCAATCTAGGCTATGGCAAAACTAAGAACCCTAAATTTTTTTGTAGGCTTTTTCTGGATAGGACAAAAACAAAAACGAATTTACGGGGATGAATTTGTGGATGCTCACCGAGTAAACACTGGAATCTGATACCAAGATGATAAGGGGTTGCCCGATCTTCTCAGTGAGCCGATGTAGATGGATGATAACTTGGTGGATAATCTGTGAGACGCACATGAACTCTCTGGCTATTCCCCCGTTGCCAATGCAACAGATCTTCATCATCAATAGGAGCAGGAGATAATGGTGGTGTAATAGCGATGTCCTCATTAACGTAGGTCCTATCGGTTGTCGGATCAACACCGCGCCAGCCTGAGTCCCCTCAAACCAGCCCCAAACACCGCCACCACCGCTATATTGCTCGAGGAAGGAAATGGGGAACAAGAAAGGGGGGAACTTCTGCTCTACATGATGGCACGCCTCCTGAGATGCAAAAATTGTGACACTGGTATGTGGGCATGTTTGCCTTAATGCAACGTACGTCCCGGAATTACATCGCTCCTGCACAAAAAAACCTGACCCCACCATGCGGGCCCCACAAAAGAAGGAACGGCTTTGATGGGTGTCATCGCACAGTCCATGCGTGGCCATTTGTCGATACCAAGAATTTAGGATTTAAAATATACTAAGAGATCAAAATGATAAACTGCTGTCACCTACAAATTTGTTTTGACATTTTTACCACTTTAGTTTTTTTGGAAATCAAAATGATGGCATGTGATGTACAGAATCATGGAATATTTGCCATTTTCGCTAGTTTCAACGGCAGCACGCTAGAGAAGAGAATCGTCCTATAGCGGCCCAGAGGGGGGGAGAGAGTGTGTGTGATGTGATCGAGGAGGGACTGAGATCCGGTGCCTTGGCGTTCACCAGGCACGCTGTGCCTCGAGGCTACGCATCCGCCGTCCAAACATGATCCATGGGCCCAAACCGAATCCAGCCTTTTTTGCCTAGGGCGACCGAGTCAACCAGGCATCGTCCTCCTCGCGCACAAACAGAGGCGAGACGGGTAAAATTCTGCGCAGGAAGGGAGAGGAGGGAGCTCCAGCGGTGGCCTTCTCTCCTGATGCGATGGCCTCCTCTGCCCTTTCCTCCCGCCCCGACGAGACCCGCTCCGACTAGCTCGTCCGCCTCTGCGACGGTGACCAGCACCACAACAGCGACCTTCGCCCCTGCAGCAACGGCGACCTCCTCCCCTGCTGCGACGGCGACCTCCTCCCCTGCTGCGATGATGACCTCATCCCCTGCTGCGACGACGACCTCATCCCGTGCAGGTCCAGTTATCTGTTAACTGAATATTTTCTCATCTCTGTCCATATATATGTTAACTGAATGTTCTTCTCTGAAGTGAATGTTGTGTTTTGAATGTCTCTGTGTAATGTAGTAATAAAATACTTATGGCACTGAAATCAGACTTGTTTGACAGGATTTGATTAAAGCAAGTGTTGTGCATTTGTAAGTGTTGTGCAATGGGAGAAATTGGTAAGGGGATGCCTGATACGTCTCAAACGTATCTATAATTTTTCATGCTCCATGCTTGTTTTTACACCATTTGCCTTGTGTTTCGTTACACTTCGTGGCACTTTTATGCGATTTTCGGAACTAACCTATTGACAAGATGCCACAGTGCCAGTTCCCTGTTTTCTGCTATTTTTGTGTTTCAGAAAAGCTACACAGGAAATATTCTCAGAATTGGACGAAACAAGTTCCTGAAGTCTTATTTTTCCCGGAAGCTTCCCGAAGACCGAAAGAGAGCCAGAGGGGGGCCAGAGGCCGCCCTCACACATAGGTGGCGCGGCCCAGGCCCTGGCCGCGCCACCCTGGTGTGAGGAGCCCCTGGCTGCCCTCTGACGACGCCCCTTCGCCTATAAGAAGCCTCGGGACGGAAAATCCTAAGAGAGTCGGCGAAATTTCCAGAACAGTTCCGCAGCGCCGCCGCCGTCGAAGCCAAATTTCGGGGGACAGAAGTCTCTGTTCCGGCACCCTGCCGGGACGGGGAAGTGCCCCCGGAGCCATCTCCATCGGTCTCCATCGCCGTCTCCGCCGTCTCCATCGACCTCACCGCCATCTCCATCAACCTTGCTGTCTCCTATGATGAGAAGGGAGTAGTTCATCCCCGGGGCTAAGGGCTCTACCGGTAGCTATGTGGTTCACCTCTCTCTCCCATGATGTGATCTTTATGTGATCGTGAGCTTTGTATCATGTTGAACAAGTAGATGTTATTATTCAGATATTATGTGTACTCTAGTGATGTTATTAAAGTAATCTATTCCTCCTGCCATGGTGTAACGGTGACAGTGCGTGCATCATGGTGGTACTTGGTCTAGGCTACGATTGTGATCTCTTAAGGATTATGAGAATAATTATTACTATGATAGTATTGAAGTGATCTATTCCTCCTTTCATGGTGTAATGTTGACAGTGTGTGCACCGTGTTAGTACTTGGTCTAAGTTCCAATAATATCTATCTTGAGTTGTGCTTTGATTTGGATATCTCTATGAGTGGTGTTTGTCAAGTACTTGATGAACTTTAAGGGGTGCTTCTGTAGCCACTACGCAATGATTAGTGTTGTTCAATAGGAGAGTAATTCAGAGTACCATAGTGAAGAGAAGTTTTCTATTGGTTCAATTATGTTATATTTGTTGGGAGTGTGTCCACTAGTGAAAGTATGATCCCTAGGCCTTGTTTCCAAGCATTGCACACCGTTTACTTCCTGTTTTGTTACATGTTTGCTCGCAGCGATATTTACTTCAAGTCACATTTGCTACTTATAATCATCCATACCACTTGTATTTCACTATCTCTTCGCCGAACTAGTGCACCTATACATCTGACAAGTGTATTGGGTGTGTTGGGGACACAAGAGACTTTCTGTATCGTAATTGCAGGGTTGCTTGAGAGGGATAGCTTTGACCTCTTCCTCCCTGAGTTCGATAAACCTTGGGTGATCCACTTAAGGGAAACTTGCTGCTGCTCTACAAACCTCTGCACTTGGAGGCCCAACACTGTCTACAAGAACAGAAGCGTGTGTAGACATCAAGCTCTTTTCTGGCGCCGTTGCCGGGGAGGTAAGGTAAAAGGTACTCACATCCTCCTGTGTGAGTGCTCGAAGTTATTTCCTTTAGATTCTGCAATTACATCTTTTTGTTTCTTGTTTTTATTTTCACTAGTTAGGCTTAATGGAAAATAAAGAGTTCTCTAGTCTTTTTCCTGAGTTTAGATATGAAGTGTTTGAAGAGAAAATTGAAAAACCTTTGGAACTTAATTTGCATGCTAATAGTGTTGTTAGTATGAATGCTTTGAACACCGTTATTGCTAATGCTATAGAAGAGTCTAAGCTTGGGGAAGCTGGTTTTGTTAAGCATGATATTTTTAGTTCCCAGCTTTAGTGGAGAAAGTTTGTTCTGATAATATTTTATCTCCCATATGTGATGTTCCTTCTTATGATGATATGTTTGAAGAATATGCTTTGCGACACAGTAGTTCTCTAGCTTATGATGATACTAAACCTCTAGTTTATGATGGTTATGATGATGAGTATAATATTTTTAGTTCACCTACTTTTGAGGAGAAAATTAGTTATGATTACAATATGCCTCCTATTTTTGATGATTATGGTGATGAGAATAATTATTCTATTGAATCTGCTCCTACTACTATTGTTCCTGTGGTGAGTATTAATTCTTTTATGCATGTGGCTCATGATAGGGGTGCTTTATGTGATAGTTATATTGTTAATTCTATTCATGATGCTACTGAAAGTTATTATGAGAGAGGGAAACATGGTTTGATGGATCTCAACAATATTAAGTTTCCCCTCTTTATGTTGCAAATCTTGAAGTGGCACTTGTTTTATCTATCCATGCTTGCTACTATGTGCCTCGTCGATTTATTTTCTTACAAGATTCCTATGTATAGGGAGTGGTTCAGATATAAATGTCTTTCACACTTGCTTTTTGATGCTCTCTATTGCTTTAAGTTCCTATATGGTGCATTTGCCTCAAGCTCTTATATGGCGCCCACATGAGCATCTTCGCAAATTACTGCGCCTAGCTCAAAGGCGTTAAAGAAAAGCACTCTTGAGAGATAACTCATTGTTTATTTTCAGTACTTTTTCTTTTATTTGAGTCTTGGAAGTTATTACTACTGTAATAACCTCTCCTTATCCTTTTTATTTCGTTGTTGTGCCAAGAGAAGCCTCTAATTTGAGTGAGGTAAGATTTGGGGATGTTGCTGTCCTGAAACAGTTTTCGGTGCTGCACCATAAAAATTCGTGCAAATTATCTGTATATCTTTTGGACCTGCGATTTCTTGTGCATATGCCCCAGGTTATATCCAAACTTTCATTAGTTGAACACTTTTTGATTTGAGCAACAGAAAACCCTCTAAAAATTTGACCTTTGTCAGCTGTTCTGTTTTGACAGATTTCTGCCAATATTTGTGTTTGCCGCTTTATCGCTTTCTTTTGAGTTCTTTTGATCATGGAACTTTTGGGGAAGTTGCTACAGTAGTATTTGCTATATATGTGGTGGTTTTGAGTTGAAACCTGAAGCAAAAAGGGTTGATTCTATGTTATGCTTAAACTAATGTTGCTAATAGAATTGTGTTTAGTTTTGTATGAAGGAAGTTTTCAAGTGTAGGGATTGGAGAATGATGAGATGAGATGAAGAATGGACAAAAGCTCAAGCTTGGGGATGCCCATGCATCACCCCAAGAAATATCCAAGAAGTACAAGCGTCAAAGCTTGGGGATGCCCCCGAGGCACCCCTTCTTCATCGGCAAAAATCAGGTCACCTTTCAAGACACTATATTTTTATTGCTTCATGCACTATGCGTTTTTCTTGGAGCGTCAGTTGTTTTAGTTTTTAGTATTAGTTTAGTTTAGTTTGCTGTAATAAATGGTTAGATCACATCATGTTTCTTTTGGAGGAGATGAAGTCGCTTTTTCATTTGCCAAGAACACTCTAGTTTTCACTCTTATCAAAAACTGAGTGTTCTTCTTTTTCTGCTACTGCTTTTGGTTTTCGTTTTCGCCTTGATTTGCGTTCAGATCTTCTCATATCTTTTCATCAAGGTGTATTTTTGCCTCTGATCTTTATTGGTTTTCATCAAAAGAGGTGTTTATAAAAATTTCAAATGGTGTTGGAAAAGAGAAAAAGCTTTATGCAAAAAAGTGGTACAAGTAGGAGCTTGTGTAGACTGCGGCTTAGGCTTTTGCATGTCGTGCTTGATGTCTTTTTGATAGTATGCTTAGTGGTTTTGCTGTAGCATGACTTGTCTCAAATAACTGAGATTGCTTAATGAGCCTTTGAAAAAATCATGTGTTGTTTTTATCGTTTGGAAGCATTATTTTGGTTTTCTCCTTGATGCTTTATTTGGGTTGACTTGGCACATGCTTACACCATGTTGACTACAAAAATAAGTCGCCTATAGCCTCTATGATCATTTAGTTTTTGACTTTTGATGCCATCTTATGCTTCTTTTAATGTTGCTTTGTTGCTTTGCATGATTATGGCCGTTATTGCTCTCTTAGTTGGTCGCTCCCGGTCTTTTGCTAGCCCTCGCCTTGTACTGAGTATGAGCTCTACTCGTGCATCCAACTCCTAAAAACCAAGTTTGCCATTGTGTCCACTATAAATTCCTATGCATGGTATTTGCAAGCCATTCCAAGTAAATTTTCATGTGCTACCTTTGAAAAAACCTTCAAAACACTTCTCGTTTTGTGACACTGTTTTCAGCTCATGGGGACGTAGTGGTCGGATTTGCTATCTTCCATATTGCTTATTCCAAAAAGAAAAAAAAAGAAAGAAAAGAAAGAAAAAAGGCACTCCTCCATGGTATGTGAATGTTGGTGGGCACCCGATGGAATCGGTTAGCCATGGTTTGTGAAAGAAAAAAAGGTGGGGAGGAGTGCCAAGCTTTATAAAAGAGCACAAAAGTGCCAATCTCTCTCTCAAAAACTTGCTTCATTTTTGTATGGAAGATAGTAAGAACCCCATTGCTAGTCGTTGACAAAAGGAACCACCTCTCAAAACTCAAGTTTTATCTCTCTGTTTTACAAATGAAAAGCTCTAGCACATGTTTAATCACTGCTTCCCTCTGTGAAGGGTCTTTCTTTTACTTTTATGTTGAGTCACCACCTTCTATCTTTATGCACTACTAAGAGAGCATAGTTGTCATTCTGAGTATAATGTGCATTGTCCCAAAGTTTATCATTGATTGATTCATGACTATGGTTTCATTTGTTCTCAAATTATTTGTATCTAGTCGCCCTCTTAAACTTGAAGGTGTCCTATGCATTTATGTTTTGCTCTCCATGAAGGACAAGCTGAAAACCATTTGTATGTTTTTCCTTATGATTTGAACACACGTTTGACTTTCATTGTTTCATTTTCATGATCTTTTGTTTGTGTTTCTTTTCATGTTATAACATGGTTGCTAAGTTTCTATTGTCAAGATTATATCTTCATGCCCATGTTTTAAGTTCTTATGATCCCAGCTCACAACGCTTACATATATGATCAAGATTGTGTAGGTGCATGTCACCTCAAAAATTATTCTTTTGTTATCACTTACCTACTCGAGGACGAGCAGGAGTTAAGCTTGGGGATCCTGATACGTCTCAAACGTATCTATAATTTTTGATGCTCCATGCTTGTTTTTACACCATTTGCCTTGTGTTTCGTTACACTTCGTGGCACTTTTATGCGATTTCCGGAACTAACCTATTGACAAGATGCCACAGTGCCAGTTCCCTGTTTTCTGCTTTTTTTGTGTTTCAGAAAAGCTACACAGGAAATATTCTCGGAATTGGACGAAACAAGTTCCTAAAGTCTTATTTTTCCCGGAAGCTTCCCGAAGACCGAAAGAGAGCCGGGGGGGGCCAGAGGCCGCCCTCACACATAGGTGGCGCGGCCCAGGCCCTGGCCGCGCCACCCTGGTGTGAGGAGCCCCTGGCTGCCCTCTGACGACGCCCCTTCACCTATAAGAAGCCTCAGGACGGAAAACCCTAAGGGAGTCGACGAAATTTCTAGAACAATTCCGCAGCGCCGCCGCCGTCGAAGCCAAATTTCGGGGGACAGAAGTCTCTGTTCCGGCACCCTGCCGGGACGGGGAAGTGCCCCTGGAGCCATCTCCATCGGTCTCCATCGCCGTCTCTGCCGTCTCCATCGACCTCACCGCCATCTCCATCAACCTTGCTGTCTCCTATGATGAGAAGGGAGTAGTTCATCCCCGGGGCTAAGGGCTCTACCGGTAGCTATGTGGTTCACCTTTCTCTCCCATGATGTGATCTTTATGTGATCGTGAGCTTTGTATCATGTTGAACAAGTAGATGTTATTATTCAGATATTATGTGTACTCTAGTGATGTTATTAAAGTAATCTATTCCTCCTGCCATGGTGTAACGGTGACAGTGCGTGCATCATGGTGGTACTTGGTCTAGGCTACGATTGTGATCTCTTAAGGATTATGAGAATAATTATTACTATGATAGTATTGAAGTGATCTATTCCTCCTTTCATGGTGTAATGTTGACAGTGTGTGCACCGTGTTAGTACTTGGTCTAAGTTCCAATAATATCTATCTTGAGTTGTGCTTTGATTTGGATATCTCTATGAGTGGTGTTTGTAAAGTACTTGATGAACTTTAAGGGGTGCTTCTGTAGCCACTACGCAATGATTAGTGTTGTTCAATAGGAGAGTAATTCAGAGTACCATAGTGAAGAGAAGTTTTCTATTGGTTCAATTATGTTATATTTGTTGGGAGTGTGTCCACTAGTGAAAGTATGATCCCTAGGCCTTGTTTCCAAGCATTGCACACCGTTTACTTCCTGTTTTGTTACATGTTTGCTCGCAGCGATATTTACTTCAAGTCACATTTGCTACTTATAATCATCCATACCACTTGTATTTCACTATCTCTTCGCCGAACTAGTGCACCTATACATCTGACAAGTGTATTGGGTGTGTTGGGGACACAAGAGACTTTCTGTATCGTAATTGCAGGGTTGCTTGAGAGGGATAGCTTTGACCTCTTCCTCCCTGAGTTCGATAAACCTTGGGTGATCCACTTAAGGGAAACTTGCTGCTGCTTTACAAACCTCTGCACTTGGAGGCCCAACACTGTCTACAAGAACAGAAGCATGTGTAGACATCAATGCCTCAAATTGGTATGAAGTTCTGAAATATAGATGCAGCGTGGGAGTTTTGGGTTGCATATGGAGGTCGTGCAGGGTTTGATGTGAGAAAGAGAAACAAAAATGTAAGCAAGATTGATGCTCCAATGAGGGAATATGAAGAAAATGAATAACAATGGATCATGTGCCAAAGCGTGCTAGAGCTGAAACAAGAACAAATTGCAAAGCTCGGATGATTATATCATTGGATCGAGTGGCAAAAATATTTGAAGTCACATATATTATGTTGGGACACAATCATCTTCTTCAATTGCCACAAACATATCACTTGATGGCATCACAAATGAAGATTACCGAACTACAAGCTTTTGAAATAGAAGCCGCCGAGAATTCTAGAATCATGCCCAAAGCTGCACATGAGTTAGCTTGTCGTCTAGTTGGTGTACCACTTAACCTCGGCTACACTTGTCAAGACCAAAAGAATCATTTGCGGACCAAGCGACAAAGAGAGTTGGCTTTTGGACAGGCCGGTAGCATGTTGAAGTATTTCTACGACAAAACCATTGAGAATCCATCTTTCCAACATGCGGAGCAATTAGATTGTGAGGAGCATATAGCCAACATATTCTGGGCTGATGCTAAAATGGTTCTTGACTATGCACACTTTGGTGATGTTGTCACATTTGATACCACTTTTGGCACAAACAAAGAATATAGGCCATTTGGTGTTTTTCTTGGGCTCAATCAGTTTAGAGAAACCACCATTTTTGGTGCGGCATTGTTATTTGATGAGACATGTGACTCAATCATATGGCTTTTGAAGACTTTTCTAGCTACACATGGTGGGAGGCAACCTAGAACTATTTACACGAATCAAGATGCCGCAATGGGTAAAGCTATAGGGAAAGTGTTCACATAATCATATCATGGGTTGTGCACTTTTCATATAATGCAAAATGCTGTCAAGCATTTATCTCCATTGAAGGATGAAGGGAAAGAGAAAGATGAAGGGAAAGATGAAGATGGTGGGAAAGAAGAAGAAGAAGAAGAAGAAGAAACAGAGCCTCATATTCTCACTGACTTTAGTGAATGCATGTATGGCTATGAGGACAAGACGGGATTTCAAGAAGCATTTGACAATATGAGGCATAAAATGCATAAACAAACTTGGTTAGATAGTATCTACAAGTTGAAATAAAAGTGGACTGAATGTTATATGAGAGATGTTTTCAGTTTGGGAGTGAGAAGTACACAACTTAGTGAGAGCTTCAACAATTCATTGAAAAACCATTTGAAATCAGATTTTCATATTGTTCGGTTCTTGATGCATTTTGAGAGGACATTGGAAGTAAAAAGAAGGAAGGAATTGCAATCAGAATTTGATGTAAGAAAGAAGTTACCAAGAATCAAGATGCACACACCTATGTTGGTGCTAGCAAGCAAAGAGTACACTCCAATTATCTTTGAAGCTATCCAAGGTGAATATGAAAGATCCATGGCTGCATGCACTAGAGTATTGGATGAGGATAACAAATTTGCGGTTTCTATTGCGAGTTTGCATTGTGATTTAAGATATGAGGAAGAGCGCATAGTGATTGGTGATCCTTTGGCCAAAACAGCTTCTTGTAGTTGTGGAATGTTTAATAGGATGGGAATATTATGTGGACATGGCATCAAAGTCCTTGATTTGATGAATATAAAGACATTGCCTACACATTATATTTTGAAGAGATGGACTAGAGAAGCACGCAATCACTACTAGGAAAAAGCCCATCCGTGGCGTACAGAATTTGGGGAGCCGTGGCGAACAGCTGTACGCCACTAGTACCACGCCACTGATACAGAGCTATCTGTGGCGTATAGCGTGTACGCCACAGCTAAATAATTTACCCGAGGCGTACAGGTTTTATGTACTCCGCTAGTAATCCAGGCCCGTGGCATACAAACTGGTACGCCACCAGTAAGTCCACCGTGTTTTTCAAAAAAGTCCGCCGACCGGTCACGCCTGAACAGGAATCCAATATTTTGATTATATGCAAATTTGCGAAGAACACCCTAAATGAAAAACTAAAAGCAATCGGGTCCTTCTCCTAGTACACCGACGACCAAGCCACGCGCGGCGACCAAGCCATGCCGTCAGCCCACCGGCCTCACCCATGCCGTGACACGCCGTCGGACCGTCGGCCTCACCCACGCGCCCGGCCGCGCCTCCGCGTTTCCGCGTCCGAGGCAGCGTGCGGCGGCGCCTCCGCGTCCGCGCCTCCTTCACCGGCCGTCTCCGCGCGCACAGCCATGGACGTCGGAGGTCGAGCCTCCGCCAGCCTTACCCGCGCACGCCACCGTCGACCTCACCCGCGAACGCGCCGCCGCCGGCCTCACCCGCGCTCGCACCGCCGCCGGCCTCCCACGCTCGCTAGAGGTCTCCCTCTCTGGCGCCTCCTTCTTCCCAAGCTCGCGCCACCGCCAACTTCCGAAGCTCGCTCTCCTGCCGTCCTCCGCGCTCGCGACAGACTGTCGCCATCCTCCGCGCTCGTGCCTAAGTCCGATGCATGTGTGCAGTACAGTGCGTGAAGGTACAGTGTGGATAGGACTTGGGCACGTGCGTGCTGCCAGGGGGTGGGGGATGGGTCACGTGGGATTGTGTGCGTGTATAGGTTAGAAAAGATTCTGCTGCCCTGTTTCGACCAATCCAAGCAAAGTCCACGGATTTGTGCTTCTTTAAATTCAATAACGGCCATCAGATTGCATCGAGATTTGGTCTATACTAGTAGCGTACCAATAACCAGCACCTGACCTCAGCTTACCCGTGGGGTACAAATATATTGTACGCCACGGCTAATAAGCTACTCGTGGGGTACACTGTTTTTGTACGCCACAGATAAATTTGATGGGTTCAGGCATGTTTTAGCCGTGGGGTACATATATGTTGTACGCCACGGGTAGTGTCATAGCCGTGGCGTACAAGTATCCTGTACGCCTCAGGTGCTAGGGCGCGACCAACCCACACCGTCCCACCACATGCCCATGACGTCCATGTATTCTGTACGCCACGGCTATGGCCGCAGCCGTGGCGTACACTTTTCCTATACGCCTCCGCTACGTAGCCGTGGCATAAATTTTCTGTACGTCACAGAAGACAATTCCTCCTATAGCCATTTTCCTAGTAGTGAATGGAAACATACAAGATAGACATGGAAGGAAAGTGGTGGAAAATCCAAAGTTGGAAGCTCAACTTCGGTACAAGGCTTTGTCTCATAAATTTCATAGTTTCGCATATAAAGTAGCCAACTCTCTAGAGTGTTGTTTGATGTTAGAAAATGCACTTGATTGTGTTGCTCCACAACTAGAGGATAAACTCAATGCAACTACCAATGCTACAAATCTGCCATGTAATGATCAAGAAAATATTGATCCCAATGTGCCTAATGTGCAACAAACAAATGAGTATCTTAGTGCAAAGCTGAAGAAGAAAGAGGTTCAATCAAAGAATTTGAGGAGAAAAAAAACTTGGCTTGATAAGTTACTCAAGGGGAAGCGCAAGCCAACTAAAGGTGTCACATCCAAAAACAAAGGAGGGAAGGTATGTATCTATATATACTTGATAAGTTTCTTAGCTGCTGCATCTAAAATACTTGCTCTAATTTTATTGTAGCAACAAAAGAAGCATAATAGTGTAGAGCCTCAAGTAGGAGTGGAGGAACATGATGGCAGCTATAAAGGTGCAAATGAGCTTCAAGAGTGTAACACGATCTTGAGTTACACAAAGTTGTTGATAGCCCCCCTTTGTGGTATTTATGATGAAGATATGCTATAACATGTAGTTGTTAGATGGTATATTTTGAACATGGTTAACTAGTATTTTGAACAAAGTTGACTATAGTAATTTTGGATTTTGGGGCTAACTATAGTCTTTTGTTGCCTAAGTGTACAACTAGATTGGCCAAATCTATGTACTTGAAGAATGATGTAAGAACAGATTGTTATTGGAAATGCTAAAAAAATTCAGTGCCAAGTGCTTTATAATTTTGCTTGCATGATTTTCTCAGGTTCGGCTGTGTGTTCTTTTAACTGAACTTCTCTCTGTCTTCCTGTTAACCGAATATTTGCTGTCTGTGTTTGTGGGCTCGTGGCTGAAGAAATTGAGCTCCGATTCTTGGAATGCTACTGGCTGCCGGAGTATCTGTCGGAGAGGGGAAAGAGAGGGTCATTGGAGGAGGCAGAGGAGGGCGCCGGAGTGGCCGTCGGATTTGGGGCGGAGGGAGTAGCCGGAGGTGGGCGAAGGGGCCGTCCGCGCCGCCGCTGGACGACGCGCCGTCGAGGTCCGCCCGAGCACGCCGGCCTAGCCCGCTGTCGATCCCTGCCTCAACCGCCTTCTGTTCGTGCGCGAGGAGGACGATGCCTGGTTGACTCGGTCGCCCTGGGCAAAAAAGACTGGATTCGTTTTGGGCCTTTGGATGGTGTTTGGACGGCGGATGCGTAGCCTCGAGGCACAGCGTGCCTGGTGAACGCCAAGGCAATTTAAACAAAAATAACCCAAACTTGAAACGATTTCAAATAATAAACCATCAGCCAAACTATTTTAAAAAAATAACCTCTTTTAGCTTCGCCATTCACGGTGGCGAAGCAGATGAGGGTGCGTCGCCACAGGCAGTGGCGAAGCAGTGATGTGCGTCGCCACTCACGGTGGCGAAGCAGGCGTTCTTGCGTCGCCACTCTGAGTGGCGAAGCAGAATAGGGTTAGCAAATCTCCCTCACCCGCCCGACCGGCCCCTCTCTCCCTCACTTCTCCCTCCCCACCTCTCTCTCTCTCCATTGCGGCGGCGGCTGGGCAACTTCAAGCTCCTCCCCTTCTCTAAATCTCCAAGAACAAGATCTTCTCCCTCTTCCCCTTGCTCAAGATCTTCACCAAGGTACTCTCCCTCCAATCCCCTTGCTCTTCTCCCTCTTCCCCTTCTCTAATCCCCTTCTTTGAATCCTACTTAGTGATGCATGGATTGATATGGTTGTATGGTAGTGATTTGTGTGTTTGATTCATAGTTAGTGATATTGTGTGTTTGATTCATGGATATTATGGTAGTGATATTGTGTGTGTTTGATTCATAGTTAGTGATATTGTGTGTTTGATTCATAGTTAGTGATATGGTTGTATGGATGCATGGTAGTGATGCATGGATCTTCTAAATGGATGTTTTAGATGGATGAATTTGTAAATCCTAGTTAGTGATTTGTGTGTTTGATTCATATGGATGGATTTGTGTGGTGGACTTGTATGGTAGATTCAAAAGGATGGATATGTGTGTTTGATTCATATGGATGGATTTGTGTGGTGGATATGTGTGATTGATTTTTGTTTGTTGTTATTGAACTAGCAAATTAAGATTACTTGTGATGTCCAATTTGTGTGCTTCATCATATATGCTCACATTATAGTCGGATTGTTTAGGATGGAGGATTTAAGTAATGAAAGCCTTCTCGAGGGTGAAATTGATGTTCGTCACCGTGCCTATATGATGTCGGAGAAGAAGAAGGTAATTAAAAAACCAAGTACTCAAATCTAATATTGGTAAGCGTGAATTGGTATGTGACACCATGCATGTATGTTTGTCACCGTGCAGATTCTTGGACCATTGCGACTGAGGTACAACCAGATGACATCAACGGCGATGAACTACGATGAGCGGTACACCCCCTACATCCGCAATCTAGGGCTTCTACCGTTCATCCATATGGTCACCCGGACGACACTCAACGTCAATCCCGCCGCGATCACCGCGCTTGTGGACCGGTGGAGGCCGGAGACCCACACCTTTCACCTCCGGACCGGCGAGATGACGATCACGCTGGAGGACATGGCGATGATACTTGCGCTCCCCATCGAGGAGGCTCCTCTTTGCATCGATACATCCTCTGATGATTGGCGCGGGAAGATGTTAGATCTCATTGGGAAGTGCCCCGGGGATACTCTCAACAGGCAAGGAGTAAAGTTGAGGGTCCCCGCGGGGGCAACTTTTAAATGGATCTCAGATAACTTCGGTACGTGCCCTGAGGATGCCGATGAGGATCTCGTCAAGATCTACGCCCGCATGTACGTGTGGTATGTTATCACACGGTCTCTGTTCAATGACACTAGTGGGAAGACCGCACACTGGCATTGGCTGAAGGCGCTCACCGTCATGGATAAGAAGTGGAGCTGGGGCACTGCTGCATTGGCTTGGTTGTATCGTCAGGTAATGAGTTGTTTTCATACATTGGCTACATTCTTGTTATATGTGCATCTCAGATTCAGCTACTTCAGAAATTAGGTTGCTCTATAAATTCTAATGATTACATCTTTGTTTGTGCACTGCTTAGTCTCAATCTTACATAGTAAGTTTCCTTCCTATCAGTAATATATGAATTTTAGATTCAGGTACTAGACAAACTAGCCCTTTATACAATCTGTGACACTTAAATATCTCTATTTGCAGTATTATTATCTTGGTCACATTTTCAGATATACTCAAACATTTGGTTCCTCTTGATCTATGCATTGTAGGACAGATCACTCCGTACATTTGCTCTCCATTTTGGCTACATTCTTGTTATTGATGTTTGCTTTCATACCTTCTGCAGCTTGACGATGCTTGTTGTAGGACAGAGCCACAAGCTTGTATTGCTGGTTCTCTCCTCCTTCTTTCGGTGTGGAGTTGGGAACGCTTCCCTGTTGGACGGCCTAAAATTGGTCCTCGTAGAGACTGGGACGATGCTGACGACCGCCACCGGTATCCCACGTTTGCTTACTATTGGGACCAGCATTCTGAGTTCACTTCTGACCCAAAACATGCATATCGACAATACACCAACGAGTTTGACAACCTAACCCCTGAGCAGGTAAAATAACTCTATTCCCTCACTCTCTCGTCTCGGGTATTTAGGATCTTCATTATTGGGCATGTTGTAGGTGATATGGCAATCATACGGCAAAGGATATTCTTACGGGCCGCCTTCTTACGGTGACGCTGCCTGGGAGATTAACCCTGCTTGCATGGCTGAAAGAGCTCTGTTTCATATTGCCTTTCAAATATGCTTCATTGTCAACATGATGAACATGAACAATTCTCGCCATACCTAATTTTTATTATCAACAATAAGGTAAAAAAATTAATAAGTACCTATGCCAATATTTACTCATCACATCATACTTCATAACAATAAAACCCTAACCCTAACCCTAACATAACAAGAAAATCCTAACCCTAACCCTAACATAACAACAAACCCTAACCTCACAAACCCTTACCCTAACCTACCAATCTACACTAAAATACTTCATACACATCATACAAGCCAACATTGACCAAATTAACATTGCAATTTGGGTGAATCAATATTTCTAGGGTTTCCAAGATTTGGGGATTCAAAACCAAATATGCAAATTCCAATGGGTCAAATCAATGGGAAATGATGGAGAGTACCTTAGGAGACTTGGGGAAGGAGAAATCCACGGAGAAAAGCTTCGATTTGGGTGGGAGGATTGAGAGGGGGAGAGAGAGCCGCCTTTGCTGTGAAAAGATGAGGGAGGAAGTGAGTAAGGAGGCCAGCTCGGGGCTGGGCTCCAAACCCTAACCCTAAAGTGCTGCTTCGCCACTCAGAGTGGCGACGCAAGAACGCCTGCTTCGCCACCGTGAGTGGCAACGCACATCACTGCTTCGCCACTGCCTGTGGCGACGCACCCTCAGTTGCTTCGCCACCGTGAATGGCGAAGCTAAAAGAGGTTATTTTTTTAAAATAGTTTGGCCGATGGTTTATTATTTGAAATCGTTTCAAGTTTGGGTTATTTTTGTCTAAATCGCCGAACGCCAAGGCACCGGATCTCAGTCCATCGAGGAGGCAAAAATGGGCAGCGCCACCACCTACGCGGAGAGCGTCGCTTCCTGCCACGTCCCAACTCCCATCCGATCCCAATCTCCGGTAACGGCGGCGGCTGCGGCGGCGGTGCTCCCAGACGTGCCCCCCCTCCCCGTGAGGCGGCAGCTCGACTTCCCCGACGGTGGCGGCGGCGACGCCAACCTAGATGACGACGACGATGGCGACTTCCTCTTCCGCGCCGCAGAGGAGATTGAGCGGAGCCTGCATGAGCGCCGAACCGTGCAGGGCTTGACGCTGCTGCCGCCGCCGCCGGCGGCGGTTGCGTTGCCGCCCCCGACTTTCCGTGAGATGCAGTGCATTTGCAGGCGCGGGCCGTGTGACGTTGAGTGGAAGGAGCCCGGGGGATGGACATACGTCTGCTCAGCGACGCCGGTAACTCCCCACCCCACCCCCAAGCCTACATCCCCCTCCTAAGATCGTCTCTTGGGTCATAGTTTGTACTACTTCTTTTGGGGGTAAAAAATGCTCCATTGTGCTTGGTATTCTTGGAAGGGGAAATTCCAGTGTAGGCTGGAAGGGGCAACGTTGAATATGATATCTTGGAGTTTTCTATTTTGGTGTCGAAACGATTCATTGATGATGCTGGGATATGGGGTCCGTAACTATGCTATAATCAAATATGGAATGTTATCTTAAAAAAATACTACTGTATTATGTATGGATGTTCCATGACACTTACATAGAAGAGCAACCATTTAGCATAGTGTACAATTTCATAATTTGGTTTCTCTTATGCCCAACAGTTTCCGTAATTGACTCCTTGCTTGTAAACGCCATTACGAAATGTTTGGACTTGCAAGGGAGTTTGTGTTATATCAATGATTCTATGTGAATCCACCTATTCTTTGTGCACTATCCCTTCTTGAAGCTGCAGGCTTATTCATTGTACATGTGGCCCAATCTCATTGACTTGGTCAGAGATGCCCTAGTTTGATATACATGCCATTCAATTACATTCTCTTTCAACTGACTTCTTCTTAGCTGCAGTTTTTTATTCTTTTGAGTACATCTAATCTGACAAGTTCAACTTCACTTTTCAGAAGTGCAAAGATTTTTCTTACTGTGAGCAATCTGATGTAAATCCAAATTCACAACCTGCCTTTTGGAGCCATCCTGAACCCAACTATCCTCTTGTATTTAATACTCGAGGCAATCATATGGCCAATGCTACAACTCGAGTTAATGTTAGTCCCCAAGGTGCTGGCACTACAACTCCAGTTATCCAAGGTGCTGTTGCTACAACTCCAGTTAAATTTAGTCCCCATGGTGCTAAATCCAGTGGTATACCAACCTGCAAGTGTACTGCTGGGGAATGTAGAACAGAAAAGGACAAAGGGGTGTCATACTATGTTTGTCATATACAGAAGGTAATGCGTTTATTTGATAGTTTTCTTGTCGTCATTCCTCATTTGTTTTAGTTATTCTTCATTTGACTATGGTCAGTTATACTATCCTGCTCTCTTTTGTATATGATGGTGTAGCTCTGGATAGTTAATTTTCTTTTAATTGGTTATACCAGTCCTGGAAAAAATGTCAAATATATCATGACAGAAGTTGCAAGTGCTTCTTTACGTTTGAGAAACACATAAAAGACAATAGCTAGTGACGATGCATTACTAAATGCTGTTATGAAAAATAAATATATCGTAGAACTTCTTGCAAAGAAAAGACTAACCCTCGCTGTGATGGGTTTTAAGGATGTTGTGTGGTTAATAGCTATCAGAAGAAAATAATTAGGCTAGATTATGTCATAAAGTAGAAAAAGGAAATTTATACGTTAGGTCAAGGTCGTCAAAATATGTGCAGTTAATGGCCCAAAGCTTTCAGTAAAATTAATATTACCTCCGTTCCAACGAATAAGGCCTATATTTTTTCTTAGATACACCATGGAAAATATTTTCATATGATATCTATATAACATCATAGTTGCTGATATTTTTTTTCTAAAAGTTTAGTCAAACTTTACTTTACTTGACTTTTCAAGAAAAATATAAGTCTTTATTCATCAAAACGAAGGGAGTATATGGTAGAAATTTTGGAAGAAAAGAAAAACAACTAGCCCTCACTTGGTGTTCTTAATGGATATGTGGTTACATGTAAAAATCTCAACGGGAAAGAAAGGCGTAGGAGATAGATGTATCTTGAAGAACGTACAAGCAAGAGTAACCAGCAAGGAGAGGTAGAAGGGTCCACATGTTTTAGGGATGAAGCAGAGTCTCTGTACTGTGGTCTTTGCTGTTAGGATAGGATAGCATCCTTGACTGTTTTTAGGGGCATCAAGGACTGCCAGTTAGCAGCATCTTAGACTAGCATCTAGCATATTCGTGGCTGGCTAGCATCTATGTATTTGTATCCCAACCCCTCAGGTTGGCATGGCATTGTGTGAGATGAGTGAGAAATAAACCAACAAAAATTGCCTCAACTCTCCTAGTGTCATCCTCTCTAAATGACAGCAAGTCTGAAACAACTAACAAGTGGTATCAGAGCTAGGTTGTCTTGCAGCCTGAGCATTTCCTGCTCACTCCCCTCACAGGGAACGGAGCAGCCCTAGCCAGTAGCAGTCTCAACTACTCCTGGTTACTTCCCTCCCTGCGGGTTGTTGAGTAGCAGCTCGTCAGGAGCAGCTCTCAGCCCCCAGCAGCGAGCCATGTCCGACGACCACTCTCAGCACACGGCTACCTTGAGCACGCAGTGTCGGTAGGAGGCCGACCGCGCCGCGGCAGAAGAGCGGGAGCGAGTGGCTGCAGCAGCCGCTGCGGCGGCAGCAAGGGCGTCGAGGCTGGCAGCTGCCAGAGTGGAGGTAGAAGCAACAGCGGCAGCGGAGGCAGCACGTGCGGCGGTAGCGGAGGTCAAGGCCTTGCGGCAGCGCCAACAACTTCGCCTCTGCTAACGGCAACGCCGACGCAGGCCTCGAGCAGCTGGCAAGGGAAGCAGCGTGAGAGCAGACGACGCAGTGGGCAGCCGAGCACGCTCCTGTGCACGGCGGTGGCGCTCTCGGAGGAGGCGCGCATGGCGGTGGCGCTCGCAGAGGAGGCGCGCACGGCGGTGATGCTCCCGGAGGAGGCGCGCTCAGTGGCGGCGGCCGGGACGACATCTATGGAGTCCGGACCGTGGTCAAGGACGTTGGCCCTGGTGTAGGGTGGCCTACTGTCACCAAAACCAACTACGTCGAGTGGGCCGCGATCATGAGGATCAGGCTCCAGGTGCGGCACATGTGGGAGGCGGTCTAGGACGGCGACGTTGGCCAACATGAGGATCGACGGGCGCTGGATGCCCTCATCGCCGCAGTCTCGCCCGAGATGCAGTTCTCGCTTTCCAGTAAGCGGACTGCCAAGGAGGCTTGGGACGCCATCGCTGCGATATGCATCGGCAGCGACTGGGCTCGCAAGTCCACACAGCAGGCACTTCGCAAGGAGTGGGAGAGCCTGGCCTTCAAGCCAGGTGAGGACGTTGATGACGTTGCTCTCCGTCTCAACACTATTGCAGAAGTTGGTGCAGTTCGGCGACGACAACTACGACGAGGAAAGAGCTATCGAAAAGCTCTTTCGCTGCGTCCCTGAGAAGTACAGAAGTACAAGCAGATGGCTCGCTCGATCGAGTCTCTGCTGGACCTCTCCACGATGTCGATTGAGGAGGCGATAGGTCGCCTCAAGGTTGTCGACACCGATGAGCCACAACACCTCTCGGGGCCCATCACCACTGGCGGGAAGCTTCTTCTCACTCGAGAGCAGTGGGATGCCTGCCAAGGTGACAGGAAGAAGGGGGAGTCTTCTTCCACGACTGGCGGCCACAAGTGTGGCAAGCCGCGCAAGGCGCGCAAAGACGCCCAGGCCGGGGCGCGAGGACGTGCCGCAGGTTATGCCCGCGGAGGCGCCCTGGGTGGCGCAGGCGCGGGCCGGCACGAGACGACGCCTGCCGCACCTGCGGCCAGCTTGGCCATTGGGCCAGGGACTGTCGACAGCCATGACGCACCCAGGCCCACATCGCACAGGCGGAGGAGGAGGAGCCAGCTCTGCTCATGGCACATGTGAGCATCGAGCTACCTCACCTTGACGAGCCAAAAGCACACGCTCTCCTCGACGACGGCTCCGGCAATGACAAGACTGACCGGTGGTGCCTCAACACCGGCGCCACCCATCACATGACCGGTCGATGAGAGTTCTTCACCGAGCTCGACTCCGACGTGTGAGGCTCCGTTAAGTTTGGGGATGCCTCCGCCGTGGAGATCATGGGTGTCGGCTCCGTCATCCTCACTGCCCAGACTGGAGAGCACCGACTGCTCATCGGCGTCTACTACATCCCCGTGTTGAGGAACTCCATCATCAGCTTGGGACAACTGGATGAGAATGGCTCGCGCGTGCTGATCGAGCATGGGATCCTACGCATTTGGGATTGCCATCAACGCCTTCTCGCCAAGGTAACCAGAGGCACAAACCAACTCTACATCCTCAACGTGCAGGTGGCACAACCCCTTTGTCTTGCCGCTCGTCGGGACGACGAGGCGTGGCAGTGGCACAAGCTCTTCGGGCACCTTCACTTCGTAGCCCTGAAGCGGCTCAGTGCCATGGAGATGGTGCGAGGCCTGCCGTGCCTCGACCATGTGGAGCAGTTCTGTGACGTACGCAGCAGAGGCGACTTCCCTTTCCTAGCGGGCTAGCTTTCGAGCAAAGGAGAGGCTCGAGCTAGTACACGGGGACTTGTGTGGCCCGGTGACTCCTGCTCGTCGACGACCTCTCCCGCTACATGTGGGTACCGATCCTCGGCAGCAAGGGAGAGGCGGCGAACGGCAGCAGGCACGCGCAGGTAGCTGCGGAGGCGGAGTGTGGCGGCAAGCTGCGCGTGCTACGCACCGACGACGGCGGCGAATTCATGGCGGCTGAATTCGCGTCGTATTGCGCGGATGAAGGCATCCAGCGCCACTACTCTGCGCCGTACAGCCCGCAGCAGAACGGCGTCGTTGAGCGACACAATCAGACGGTTGTAGGGATGGCCCAGGCCCTCCTCAAGCAGAGAGGGATGCCGGCTGTCTTCTGGGGAGAGGCGGTGGTGCCAGCTGTCTACATCCTCAACCGCTCGCCTACCAAGGCGCTCGACGGCAGGACGCCGTACGAGGCTTGGCATGGGTGCAAGCCGGCGGTCTCTCACCTGCGGGTCTTTGGCTGCCTCGCGTTCGCCAAGGAGCTTGGCCACATCGGCAAGCTCGACGACAGGAGCACTCCGGGAGTGTTCATCGGCTACGCGGAGGGCTCGAAGGCCTACCACATCCTCGACCCAGAGACACAACATGTGCGCACGGTGCGAGACGTTCTGTTCAATGAAGGGCGAGGATGGGTGGGATAAGGCGGTGGACGACGGCTCGGCTCTGACGTACGACGACTTCATTGTCGAGTACGTCCATTTCGAGGAAGCTGGGGGAGTTGGCAGCTTATCTTCGCCGAGCATGCCTACCTCAGTCCCCCGAGTCTTCATCGACCCCACGTCTGTTACACTGGCAGCACCACACTGACCGTCCGCGGCTTCAGCTGCAATGAGTTCTTCGCCGACTCCACCGCAGCCAGCGACGCCACGTACTCCAGCACCGACGGCCACTCTTCCGGGCATGTCTACTCCAGCACCAGCTCATGCCGAGCATAGGCCGGTGGAGTTCGCTACTCCACTCTCTCACGACGAGGAGCGCATTGATGCATACTATGACGGCGAGCCGCTGCGGTACCGTAAGATGGAGGACCGGTGCCGGGACTGGCGTCACACGACTGGAGGCGCAGTTGCACCTTGCGTGTGACGACGGCGAGCCTCGGTCCTTTGCAGAGGCCGACAGAGACGCGGCATGGCGCGCCGCGATGCAGTTGGAGATGGATGCGATCAAGCAGAACCGCACTTGGGAGCTTGCTGACCTCCCTCGTGGTCATCGCGCGATCACCCTTAAGTGGGTGTTCAAGCTGAAGAGGGATGAAGCCGGCACCATCGTCAAGCACAAGGCTCGCTTGGTGGCATGAGGCTTCTTGCAGCAGGAGGGGGTTGACTTCGACGATGCCTTCGCTCCCGTGGCACGGATGGAGTCCGTGCGACTCATCCTCGCGCTAGCTGCCCAGGAGGCTTGCGCGTCCATCACATGGATGTCAAGTCGGCATTCCTTAATGGCGACTTGAAGGAGGAGGTCTACGTGCATCAGCTGCCGGGATTTGCGATCCCCGGCAAGGAAGGCAAGGTGCTCCGCCTGCGCAAGGCCCTCTATGGCCTGTGGCAGGCGTGGAATGCCAAGTTGGATTCCACGGGATGGGCTTCGAGCTAAGCCCGCACGAGGCGGCCATCTTCCGGCGGGGCAGTGGAGGAAAAGCCCTGCTGGTGGGCGTCTACGTCGACGACTTGGTGATCGTGGCGGCGTTCAAGGAAGAGATGAAGGCCGCCTTCCATATGAGTGATCAGGGGCCTCTCTCCTTCTACCTGGGCATCGATGGGCATCGAGGTGCACCAAGACGACTCCGGGATCACGCTTCGACAGACCGCCTACGCCAAGCGCGTCGTTGAGCTCGCTGGGCTCACCGACTGCAACCCAGCACTCACTCCGATGGAGGAGAGGCCGAAGCTGAGCCACGACAGCACGACGAAGGAAGTGGACGCCACACAGTACCGACGTCTTGTGGGGAGCCTTCGCTACCTCGCCCACACACGGCCGGACTTGGCGTTCTTCGTCGGCTACGTTAGTCGGTTCATGCAGCGATTGACGACGGAGCACCAGCAGGCTGTGAAGAGGATCATCCGCTACGTTGCGGGGACTCTTGACCACGGCCTCCACTACCCCAGGTGTCCTGGGGCAGCACACTTCGTTGGGTACAGCGACCGCGCCGGCGACATCGACACCAGCAAGAGCACGAGCGGGATCCTCTTCTTCCTCGTCAAGTGCCTCGTGAGCTGGCAGTCGGTCAAGTAGTCGGTCAAGCAGCAGGTGGTGGCCATGTCCAGCCGCGAGGCCGAGTACATAGCGGCCTCCACCGCTTGCACTCAGGCACTCTGGTTCGCTCGACTGCTTGGTGATCTCCTCGGCCGAGACACTACAGTAGTGCAGCTCATGGTGGACAGCAAGTCTGCTCTGGACCTGGCGAAGAACCCCGTTTTTCATGAACGGAGCAAGCACATTCGGTTGAGGTATCACTTCATCCGAAGCTGCTTGGAGGAAGGGAGCATCAAGGCAAGCTACATCAACACCACGGATCAGCTCGCGGACCTGCTCACCAAGCCTCTTGGGAGGATCAAGTTCCTCGAACTCTGCTCCCGGATCGGGATGGCTTAGTGCTCCAGCAAGACGACGTACAAAACTTAGGGGGAGAATGATGGATAAGTCTTTGTACTGTGGTCTTTGTGGAGATGCTCTGCACATGGTCCTTGTGAAGGACTAGCTGCAGCACACACACATGGTCCTTGTGAAGGACTGGCTGTTAGGATATGATAGCATCCTTGACTGCTTTTAGGGGCATCAAGGACTGGTAGTTAGCAGCATCTTAGACTAGCATCTAGCATATTCGTGGCTGGCTAGCAACTATATATTTGTATCCCCAACCCCTCAGGTTGGCATGGCATTGTGTGAGATGTGTGAGAAATAAACCAACGAAAATTGCCTCAACTCTCCTAGTGTCATCCTCTCTCAATGAGAGCAAGTCTGAAACAACTAACATTGTATCTTGTTCGCTTAGATTGGTATCCCTCCTTTTTTGTTACAATCAACAATCTCAGACCTAGAATATTACACACAGAGTTCGAAGCATCTAGCAGATAGAACATGATTAGTATGTAACAGCTATGGACCCATTTCACAACATGAATTCTCAATTAGACGGACTCGTCTACATCAGTGCCGGTGCCTTATGCGCCTGACATTGAACCACAACATGTAGTGATCTATGGGCTTCAGAATTCAAAAGACCAAGTGACCTTGTGCGCCTGGCATCTGCACCACAACATGTATTGATCTATGGGCTTTAGAAATCAAAATACCAAGTGACTTCTCTTCTTCTATAGAACTGCATCCACTAATTATGGTTAGACCACAACATCCTTATTGTCTCGATGTATAGGCACCCACACACTGATGTGCTTCCTGATTAGCCAAGTGTCTATCCCATCATTATTTTCTTGGGGCCCTTTTGTATGTGGGGATTTCTCAACTTTTATCAAAATTTGCCTTGTTTAAACCATCATAATGTGTCTTGTTAAACAATAAAACAAGAAACGAGGTTGAGATAAGATAACTGTTGAATGCATTGTACGTATAACTGCCTTTACTCTGTTTATTCAGTTGGGAGTTGCTGCGAAGAGATGATTGCTTCTTAAACAAGTGATATGAACTACTAATCTCCTCGCAGCAAGGACAATATGACTAACTACTCACTTCATTAATTTGGAAAGCAAAAAGTCGCTTTTCCCCCAAAACTTGTCCATCTGGCTCACTACTCCCCTCAAACATTTACTTTGCTCACTTAACCCTCCTAAACTATAACTAATTGTATTCTTTACCCCCTAACCCAGGATTTGGTCTCTCGTGGTTGGGATTATGCCACTTGGTCAGTCTAATTGAGTTCAGATGTGGCTGGGATCCCAAGTCAGGTCCAGTCCAAACCTTGGGTGGCAAATCGAACCCACCCAGTCCTAGCTGACTTGGTCGAACATGACTGCAATTTGTTCATTTCAATGAGTTGCTTGTCCAGCTTCAGAATCAAATCACTGTAGCATGGAGCTTCTGCAGCAGATGGCAGCAGTGCTAGGATCGCGACATGACGTTCGGAGATAGCTGGGAGGCACATGGCTTAGTCGGTAGCGGGTGTGAGTCTTAGTTTAGGGGATCTGAGCCAAGCAGAGTTTGACGTGGGGAGGGGGTGGGGGGTGGGCAGACTTTTTCCATTGTGAATCCACAGTACACAGTTTGTAATTACCTTATGGATGTAGTCCATATGTTTTCCTGTGACCTTCATTACTTGGGTTATTATTGAAGAATTAGTTCATTCAGCAGGGATATGGAGCATGCTCTCACCGTGTGCCAGTCAACGCTGCTCCTGAAGAAGTGCCACTAAATGGATACAACAATCCAAGGGCGACTGGACATGTGGTGTACAATCCAGTTACGAAGGAAACTAATGGGCACAACCTTGTTATGATGGGAGGCCACAACAAAACTAGACCGTCCAATCTTGCTGAACCCCCTGAGCATGATGATGATTGGCCATTTGACATTGTTGAGGATGATGTTGTTCCCACAGACTGCTTGTCGCCTGCTCACCCTTCATCCTTCGCAGCGGTCGTTCAGGAATCTCCAATTATTCTGCAGCGACCAATTGGTATGGTGGAACTGGAAACACCAATGAAGTTACCGATGCCACCAAAGTATACCAGCAGCCCCACAACTCCTCGCTCAAACAGTTGTTACAGATGCGGTGAGGAAGGACATTTCGTCGTGAACTGCCCTAAGAATACTACTTGTTACCGCTGTAATGTGGTCGGGCACTGGGTGAAGGATTGCCCTGGACTGCACACCGAAAGATCGTAAGAAGCATATGATGGTCTCCTTATGGCTGTGGACCTCTGACAGTAAGCATTAAGCAATGTATAGTCATGTCTAATGTTCTCCTGCATAATAATCGGCTTTGCCATGCATAATAATCGGCTTTACCATGGCAGTCAGTTTAGAGTTTAAGTACAGCTCTGGGCACCGGCTACAATAAAAACGTGTGCCTGACTGTAAGGTTATTAATATTTGTGTCCACTTTCTGCTTGGTTGGTACTCCATCCTGTTTTAGCTTTATGAAGCATATGTATCTAGACATCTTAGTGTATATGTTCACTCAAATATACATACTAAAACCTGTTTAGATACATTTGTTTCATAAACCTAAAACATTTTATATTTATAAATGGAGGGAGTAACTTGTAATATGCCGAAAGGGTAGTGAACTTGATAGTTCTTATCTTAGGGTTATCTTAGGGTATGTATCATATGTGTTTGAATACTATCTCAACAGAATTTCAAGCGCAGACCTCATAGGGCACTAGGGCGTTGTTGTGTGTTTTCTTCTAAAGTTCTTAGTTGCAGTAAATGGTGGATGAACAAAACAAGAGTTGTTTAATTTGTGAACGAAATTAAGTTTCAAATGTGTGGCGCTCGAACTCGTATTCCATTCACTCCAACACATGACAACTGTTAATTTTTTTGGAGCCTTATGTTTCCGGTGTAGTATAATACTAGTAAGTGGGCATGTGCAACACACGTCTTAAACTGATCAATTAAAATTTGCGCTATTGCAAAGATCAATCAAAATTTGGAGCAATAATTTTGGATAGAAGTCATCATAGAAAAAAAAAGGATAACCATTGACCATCTTCACGACTCAGGTTTTACACATAAAAAGCACCACTCAGTTGTATCACATTCATGCTTGTTCTTCCGAATCTAAGTTAGATTACACACAAAAAATGGCCTTAGCTGCCGTATTGTAGCTAGTTACTCCTTAACCTTGGCGCACTGCTCCTCGCCACATCTCATTGTTGTTTTATAAGCATATATATCATATCAGAACCCTCCTTACGTCTCCAGTCTCCACTCATGTGCCCCCCTCCACCTCGTTTGTCACCTAGATCGACGGAACTCGACTCTGCAATCCAGTTTACTGCAGCCCTCTGAAAAAGTTCGTCTCAACATGTTCGATGATATTCATTTTCGAACCGAAGGAACCCCACATAACAAAATGTGCACCTCCACCTTTTGTCACGCTGAATCCTCACCAGCGATTTTCTACACCTGATGGGCTCAGCTGTGTTAATAGTATCCAATGATGAAGTTCACATTTAATATATGAAATTGAAATCTACATATTTAACTTACAGAGCCACAACTTTTGCAATTTTCTACTTATAAAAAGAGATGTACAAAGTAGATGAATAATGCATGGAAGAAAAAATAAATCAAGCTAGAGAATCAAAAGATAAATATGGCAAAAGCATTTATCAACAGGGAACACATAAAAAATAAAGTAACTCGTGATGGACTAATATGTAAATAATATGAAATGAGTTCTAGTTAATTTAAAAATAACACAATAACTTTCAGGTGAGAACAAAGCGAAGTTCATATACCCGCTGATTTATCTCAAAGGATCAAAAGATTTTTTTGTTTTGGTAAGTTGCCTCCATAGATATCACTCGCAAAATTCAGCACCATTCCTAAGATATTTCCACTACACTACTCTGAAGTCACAAAAAGTAGGAGAAACTAAGTCACAAAAAGTAGGAGAAACTACATACTTACAAGTTCAGGAGAATAAGATATCAAATCGCATGTGTGCAGCATGCTTTGAGCTTTCCTGGTTCCCTTACTAAAAGAAGGGCAGTACACAACTTCGATGACAAAGAGTATAAGAAAACAGGAAAACGTAAAACTAAATGCTTGCAAGGCCATGTGATTAACATACCATTTAAGGTGGTGACTATAGATCATAATTTCACACCTGGTGAGGAGCAGCCAGCTAGATCCTTGCGTGGAATGGCTTGGGGGAATAATGATTATTGCTGGTCTATCAACCTTCTCTGGATAAAATTTGGTAGAAACAATTGTTATTTAATTGCAGGTAGTTAGTAGGCTAACCTTTTAGAAGGGAATTCCTGTGAAATAACCATTTTCAGTAGAAATAAAATACTTATGTCATTTCGCTGCAAAAAAATCACTGGCATTTGCATATAATAACTTCAGACACGCAATACCAATCCTTGCAGAGAACAAGAACAATGCTAAAAAGAGAAAGTAGCATTGTTACACAGAGGAACTACAACTCATACATCCGAGCATATGTGAAATTGGTGCCTTCAATCGGCCACAACTCCTAGCAGTACATCAGTTGGGAAGAAGACCACAACCTGAACAAACTTGCATTAGGTTTCAATGAGGGGTGACACTGAATCTGATTCAAACTTGGGAGTAACGAAGTATTTAAATTACACTGTTTGGCTGTTTGCTCATCTACTGCCGACTCTCTGAACATGATATAATCTGGCATGCCGCTGTCATATTTGGCTATAGAAAAATGTCTCAGATTCGTAGTTGACTTTTTACTATCAACCAATGTTGATGCTGATTTGCAAAGCTCAGGTGAAACTTAAGCACTCTGAAAGTAACATGTTCTAAGGGTGTGTTTGGTTCTGGAATTTGGAGGAATGGAACGGGTCGGTTCCGTTCCTAGCACCAATTCCTGTGTTCGGTTGGAGAGAAGGAACGGAACCAACTAGTCCCCCGAAATGGAATATTCCTCCCAGATGCGGAACGGACCGATCCGGCCAAATCGGCCGGACGAGGTGGAATGGCACAGTGCCTTCCTCTAATTAATCAAGTTTAGCAATAATTAATCAAGATTAGGCTATAATTAATCGTGTTTAGCAATAATTAATTAAGATTAGAAATAATAAATCAAGATTGCCGCCAACGGGGGTGGCGGCATGCCTGCGTGGCAAGGCCTGCCGCCAACGGGGGTGGCGGCATGCCTGCGTGGCAAGGGTGCCGACATGGGGGGTGGCGGCATGCCACGTCACCACCTCATTCTACCCCATTCCATTCTCCAAAACCGAACACAACGATGGAACCGTTCCGTTCCTCAAATTTTTCCGAACCGAACACAGGGTCGGAACCATTCCATGCCCTAGGAATGGAACCATTCCATTCCGTCCTCCCCGGTTCCAGAACCGAACACATCCTAAGAGTTCAAGTAAGAACTTAAATGAGCCTAACCGTCTTCTCGGATCTTCAAATTGCGCAATGACTCAGCTCTCTTGTCCCCGCGTCCAGTGGCGCCTTGAGCTTTCCAATTCTCCTCCTCCACTTCGCGGTTCATCTTCGACATGATCTTCCCAGCCATGGTACACAGGTCTGGAAAGCAAGAATCAAAAAAAAATTTATGCAAACACTCAGATCTCGATCAGTCCATGGTGGCCGCATGACCATGTACGATGAGCTTGCCATTGATTGGGTGGTGGATGGATGAGCTACTGTACCGTCGAGCTCGTCAAGGAGGCGAGACGTTCCTGCTCCGCCCTAGGCACCGCCTCCTCGCACCTAGCCTCCAAGAGCATGGCGGCCCTCTCGTGCTCCACAATGCGCCTCTCCGGAACCTCCACAGGATGCGCCTCTCCGGAACCACCACGCCAAGTCCCCTCTGAGCAGGTCCTCCACAACAGAGATCTCATCGGCCGTTCGCATTGTTGGCGGAGATCCTGTCAGCTGTAAGCTGTGCCGGGTGAGGAGAGTAATTTGGGGGAAGATGCTCTGGGTAGAGAAGATGCGACCGTGAAAGGCGGGCGGTGGCACAGTGTGTAATTTTGTTATGTGTTGAGTTGAGCTCAACATTAAAATGATATTGGCCGTTTGATTATCAGAGTTTGATGGCTGAGATTTATTATATCAAAATAAATTTGTGTCTTTATAAATAGTAGATATATATGCCGATTACAGGCTTCGTCATGATCATGGAAAGGTCCAGAAAAGCCTAGCTGCTTTCGTTAATAGAAAAATTTATAAAGAGGCGCCGCATAGCTTGCTCTCTAGCGCGTTAGGATTTGGAAAAAACACATCGCGTCTTATCTATTCGCTCACGCATGTTACGCCTTATCCTCACGAATTTGCTCTGAATCACACATTGCTATCTCACATTCTCTCTCCAAACCATGTACTCCACCAAAGGCAGCAGCGATGGAAGATTACGAGGAGAGCACTGCGCCATCACTGCCGCCGTCGCTGAGAACGCTTGAGGCTGCCGCCACGCAAGCATGCGGTAGCAGGGGGAGGCCACCGACGCCGAGCGCGCAACAGCGAGGCTGCCGTCGACGAGCGCGCGGCGAGGGGAGGCCGCTGCCGGGTACGCTCCGACGGGGAGGCTGCCGCCGTCGATATCACATTGGAGGAGGCCACCTTCGTTGAGTGCGCAGCACGGAGGCTGTCGTCAAGGAGAAAATATTCGTCAGGAGAAACGCGGGGAGGAGGTCGCTGTCGCCAACGAGTATATGGATCCGCAGGTGCGAGGAGACGTCCTCTACGCCATTGAGCTATTGACGCGCCAGGAAACGTCTGCTCATCTACGCCAGGAGCACAATTGCCGATCAATTAGCCCCTAATTGCCAAATTAATTATGCCCTAATTTGCCATAGGGGCGTGCTGAGCGTCCCCGGGGGATCGGAAGCCCCTCAATCGTGGGAGAAGAAAAGTCGTAGCCCCCGCATCCCTCTTTGTAAAAAAATCCCCGCCCTCTCCTGTACTGTCTTTGGCACGCAGCTCCGTGCCTCTGTCGCATGGCCAGGGGAGAGAATATCCGTCGTGCTACAACCACCGCCGGCGAGAAAGCTCACCTCCCGCTTGTAGCAACAACAGGAGTTTGGTAGCACATCTCTAACCCTCGCAGCATCGCCTACTAGCGCCGAGCACCGTCGGCAGCACCGTCGACTAGCCGCCGCCACCGAGCACCGTCGGTAGCAGCAACACGCCTATTGCCGGTAGCAGCACCGCCAAGGTTGGCAGCAACTCCGGCTCCCTGAGGTAGCGACACCGGCCACCTAAAGTAGCAACGCCGGATGCCTAAGATAGCAACGTCGGGCTCCCATGGAAGCTGATGCCACAAGTACAGGGGATCGCAACAGTTTTCGAGGGAAGTAAAACCCAAATTTATTGATTCAACACAAGGGGAGCCAAAGGATATTTATAAGTTTTGACAGATGAGTTATCAATTCAGCTGCAGCTGGAAACAGACTTGCTCGCAGCGGTTTATCAGTAGCAACAATTTTATAGTAGTGATAGTAGTGAAACAGTAACAACAATAGTAAAATAAAAGTGCTAATAGTAGCAATAGTAAACAGTAAGATAAAATACTGTAGGCATAGGGATGGATATACGGGCGTTGCATGGATAAGATAATTCCTGAAATCAGTGAGACACGGGCAATTGCAGATAAATAATGATAAAACATCATAGTACTAAACAATCATAGGCATGTTTTCCGTATATAGTCGTATGTGCTCGCAATGAGAAACTTGCATGACATCTTTTGTCCTACCAGCCTGTTGCAGCAGGGCCTCAAGGGAAACTACTGGTAATTAAGGTACTCCTTTTAATAAAGTACCGGAGCAAAGCATTAACACTCGGTGAACACATGTGATCCTCATATCATAGCCATTCCCTCTGGTTATCCCAATTTCTGTCACTTTGGGGCCTCGGGTTCCAGACAACAATATATGTAAACAACTTGCAGGTAAGATCATAAATAACAAGTATCATCATAGAACAATAACAAGTTCAGATTTGAGATCATGACACTCGGTCCCAAAGTGACAAGCATTAAGCATAACAAGTTGCAACAATGTCATAAGCACTAATAGAAAATACTAGGCACTATACCCTAACAATCTCATAGCAAATTACATGAACAATCTCATTCAATCCCTACCATCCCCTTCGCCTACATCGGGAATTAATCACACATGGATGGGGGAGTCATGGATGGTTGATGGAGAGACGTCGGTGATGATGGTGATGAAGATCTCCTTCAAATCCCTGTCCCGGCAGGGTGCCAGAATGGAGTTTCTGGTTCCGAATCGCGGTTTCTGATGGTGGCGGCGCAGCGGAAGTCTATCTGGAAAAAACGCTGAACCCCCGCTCCTTTCAGGTCAGAGGGTATATGTAGGCGGAAGGAGAGGTCGAGGCGATGGCCGAGGCGGCCTCACAACAGGTGGGCGCGGTCAGGCCTAGGCCGCGCCCCCTGGTTGTGTGGCGGCCTCCCAGCCCCTCTCCGTCTCGTCTTCTGGCTCCGTGGGTCTTCTGGTGAAATAGGATTTTTGCAATATTTTCCCGAATTTTTACTGAAAGTTGGATTTCTGCACAAAAACGAGACACCAGAGCAATTCTGCTAAAAACAATGTTAGTCCGTGTTAGTTGCATTGAAAACACACAAATTAGAGGAGAAACAACAGCAAAAGTGTTCGCGAAAGTAGATACGTTTTGGACGTATCAACTCCCCCCAAGCTTAGCTTATTGCTTGTCCTCAAGCAATTCAGTTAACAACTGAGTGCGATAAAGAAACTTTCACGAACACATTTGCTTCATAAGATGTAAATATTCTAACTATATGATCAAGTACTCAAGCAATTCATAATAAGAAATATGCAACTAATGTTACTTCATAGTCGAGCAAGCTATGAAAGAGTGCCAATATACTAATAACAAGTAACATGAAACATAAGAAGTTGCAAGATTGTAATGCTCATAAATGATATGAAAGAGTGGTATCCCGCTTGCCTTTATTTGTGGAGCAAAACATAAATGCTGAGGCACCTTTGAAGTCCAAGGGAAAACTAGAAGTAAAAATATCAAAGATACAAGCGTCAAAGTTATACCACAATTAACCGTGTTCTGGGACAAACACATTACACTAAGAATAACAGCTATGCTCTCAAGAAGGTGCTTTAAAGTTAGAAGATGAAGACTCAACATAACAGTAAAGGAAAGGCTCCCTTGCAAAATTAATGACGAGCAGATGAAGCTGCCTAGTCGAGGGGTACTTAATTTAATATGGAGGAGCATCTTCTAACTTTAAAGATGAAGACTCAACATAACAGTAAAGTTAGAAGATGAAGACTCAACATAACAAGTTAGAAGTATTCCCTCTCAATACAAGTGAATGATAGCAAAAGATTGAGAAGCGACAATCGAGAGAGCAAAAGCTGTCATAATCATGCTTGCGACAAAACAAAATTAATATAGGCATAAAAATGATACAAGAACTCTGAGGCAAAGTAAATCATAGAGGCTTAATTGACTTTTTGTTCAGTCATGTGTATGCTTGAGCATGTGCCAAGTCGATTCAAATGAAACTTTCAGAGGAGGATACCACAATATCATACCATATTATGAATAAAACAATGCAAGCAAGCTTCTACATAACATGCTACGAACTATTAGTAAATTGAAACTAACCATATGAGAGCAAGAACTACAAAGCATCCATTAAATAACATATACCTTACATGAACCGACTAAGCATGTCCATATAGATGAGTATATGTACAAAAATGAAAATAAATAGAGTTCATACCAGCCTCTTACCACATCTCGGATTGTCATATATCGTCATTATTGCTTTTTCACTTGTGTGGCTTGAATAATATGAAGTGAATACCAAGCTCCAATGGAGTCACGGGAGACTGAACTCTGCAACAAACTTTACAAAACCGAAGAAGAACAACAAATATTTTTGGGTTTTCGATTTTTGAAACAAGAACAGAAGGAAACAGCAAACAAGGCAAAATATTTTTGGATTTTTCAAGCATCAAACCGAAAATAGAGAACAAAGCAAACCAAAGCTAGAAAGCTAAAAAGACAAACAAAGAGAAACAACGGAAATATTTTTGGTCTTTTTGTGTTTTGGAAAGAAGAAATAAGAACGAGAACAATAAAGAAAGCGAAACATGGATATACAAAGGACCGACAAAATATAATATGTAGATGAGTGAATTGTCGGCGTACCTCCCCCCAAGCTTAGGCTTTTGGCCTAAGTGGAGATCAATCCCAGCTCCGATACATTCCCCATGCTGGTGGGTCATCATTGGCATAGTCATAGCCTGGCCCTTGTGAAGATGAAGCAGATGGTGTATAATCATAATAAGACTGCTGGTATGGAAACTCCGCAATGTTAGAGGGCTGGACCGTCTCCTCAGTCGCCTCTTCATCGTGCACGGGCTGCGGGTGCTCCTCCATGTATGCGTCGAGCTCACCCTCTGTGAGTGACCATCCATTCCTGCGATCAAGGTTAAACAAAAGAGGTGCAGACAAATGGACTGATCGATCAGTCTTCACTACCTTCCAGGTAGATTTCTTGAAAAAGGTTATCTCAAATGTCAAGTTATCCAAACAAGCATGAGAAGAAACAAACTTATGATGTAGCATAGAATTAAGATCAAGTCTCTCTACTGGAAACTGAAGATCTAAAACATGAGGCACTACACCATGCAAAGCTAACAAGCGTGAAGCAATAAGACCTCCACAGATTCCCCCTTTCTCTCGGTTAGCATCAAGACAAAAAGCTATTAAAGCACCCAAATGGTATGTCCTATCACGTCTCAAAGCAGCAGCAATAAAAGCTAGATCACAGGAGGATAACTTACTTGCAGCTTTCCTAGCAAGAACACACTTGGTAATAAAGTAGGCAAAATATCGAATGGATGGGAAATGAATATTTCAAATTTTATCACCCTCTCCTGTGAAGCTTCTTCCTTGACAAATCTCCTCATATAGGTCCATCAATGGCCTAGGCCATTCCTTCATCTTTTCGCGCGATGCCCACTGTGGTACTCTAATGGCTGCATAGAAAACATCAAAGGGCAAGTCCACAGATTTATTGTAGATTTTATAATGAACCATGGTGTTAGATGTGGACCAACTGAATCTGAAATCCTGCACCATAGACATTGTTAGTTTAACATATTGGGGCGGTTCACCATCAATGAAATGCTCCAATCCTGCATTAGAGACTAGAGTTTGGAAGTCCTGCAGGATTCCAACTGCATTCATGAACTCTGAGCATGGATAAATTGAGGGAAAGACCCTCTCTTCACGGTGAACTCTCATGACTTCATGCACTTCTAGTTCATGTTGAAAGAGTTGGTATGCAATCTCCTCCATTTCTGAAATTTTTAACAGACCTCATAAAAAATGATTTTGAGACAAACAAAGGTAGGAAACTACTATAGGGAGTTATTAGAGGGCTAACATGCATCAAAATAACATTTCTAAGCAATAGAACAAGCATGCAAACTCATTTCACCGGCAGCCTATAGAGCTAAAATACTCAAGAAATACTCCACTAAACAAAATTCCACTTGGACAATCGAAGGAGTCACATACCGGAGAACAAATGCTCCAAATCTCAGCAACAATGATGGGCTGAGCAAGGAGATCGAAAAATCAAGATGGAGAGCAGCAAGAACACGAGTTTGAGCTAGGGTGTCATGATTTTTCGGGAGAGAGAAAGAGATGGGGATGAAGAGATAAGTGAGAGGCCAGGGCCCCCCTCACCATAGGTGGGCGCGGCCAGGCTTGGGCCGCGCCCCCTGGTGGTGAGGTGGCATGGTGGGTCCCCCTGAGGTCTCCCAGATACCTCTCTGCCCCATTTTTGACATAAAAATTTAAAAAGATTTTTCTGGAATTTTTCGAGAAACTTTATTTTCAAGGATTTTTTAGAAATTGACAACTGATTAAAAACTCGGGAAAACAAAGATGGAATGATTGCAAGAAAATCAAAACCAAGTATGCAGCAGCTCTAAGATACTCTAATCATGTAAATATGAGTGAGGTTGAGTAAATGCGGTGAAAACGAAGTTTCATTCATATAAAATCACTTTGTTAACAAGGTTGATCAAGTCTTGTTACCAAACTAATTTTATATGAGGCAAAACTTTGCATTTCACTATATGCTTATGTTACCTCGACCTTGATAGGCATAGTCCCAATCATAACAATTTTATATTCTTCCTTGGGCTTCCCTCATAACTTCATCATTCAATTCAATCATTCCTCTCTTCTTCGGTGTTGGCTCTAGAGTTGGTGCAGGTGTTGGCGCTAGTGTTGGCTCAACTAGAATCCAATCATCATGATTCCGGCTTATTTTAGCCATTAATTCTTCAGCTTCAGCCAGAGTTCTTTCCCTGAAAACACAACCAGCACAACTATCTAGATATGTCTTAGATTCATCAGTTAGTCCATTATAAAATATATCAAGGAGTTTGTTTTTAGGCAATGGCTCTTTAGGAAAAGCTCTAATTAAAGAACAAAATCTTGTCTAAGATTCGGGCAATATCTCTCCTTTTCCCTGTTCAAAGTCAAAGATTTTCTGCACAGCAGCATGTTGAGCACTAGTAGGAAAATATTTCTGAAAGAAAGCATTAACCAAAGCAATAGGACTATGAATAGATCCAGGAGACAAGTTATTAAACCAAGTTTTAGCTGCATCTTTCAGCAAGAAAAGAAAAATCTTAGCAACAAAGTAAGTGCGAAGCTTAATATCATCAGAAAACAAATTACTCAAATTAGAAAGCTCATTCATGTGCTCCATAGCACTTTCATTTTCAGTACCACAAAAAGGTTCTTTCTCAACAATAGATATGTAAGATAAATCTAAAGAGAAATCATAATCCTTATCTCTAATATTTATGGGAGAAGCAGCAAACTTAGCATCAGGAGATAATTTATATCTAACAGCACATCTTGCTAGAAGTTCCTAAACAGCATTAGTATCACGAGTAGCCCGAGCTTCAGCAATAAAATCATCGTCAAGCTCAATATAAGCGTCATCAAAATCATCACTAGGACATTCCCTAGACTCAGGTGAACTAACTGGTGTAACAGTAGTGTTTCCCATCTTAGCTCTAGCAATTGTAGCATCTAAAAAGGAACCTAGTGAACCACTCTCATCAAGCACAGTAGAAGCATCATCTAAATTATCAGTGGCATTTTCAAACTCAGCAGAAGAAGTAGCAGTAGCGTGTGCATGTGGTGGTGTAAGCAACTTACTCATAACAGATGGTGAATCAATTGCAACAGAGGTGTTCAAAGTCGTACCTCTTCTTGCAGGGGATGGCAATATAGGAACTTTTCCATCACGAGGTTTACCCATGATGAAAGGATTGCAATGAACAATATAAATCCCAAGTGAACTTACAAATAAAGCTATGCTCCCCGGCAACGAGGCCAGAAAATAGTCTTGATGACCCACAAGTATAGGGGATCGCAACAGTCTTCGAGGGAAGTAAAACCCAAATTTATTGATTCGACACAAGGGGAGCCAAAGGATATTTATAAGCCTTGACAGATGAGTTGTCCATTCAGCTGCACCTGGAAACAGACTTGCTCACAGCGGTTTATCAGTAGCAACAATTTTATAGTAGTGATAGTAGTGAAACAGTAACAGCAATAGTAAAATAAAAGTGGTAATAGTAGCAATAGTAAATAGTAGGATAAAATACTGTAGGCATAGGGATGGATGTACGGGCGTTGCATGGATAAGGTAATTCATGAAATCAGTGAGACATGGGCAATTGCAGATAAATAATGATAAAGCATCCTAGTACTAAACAATCATAGGCATGTGTTCCATATATAGTCATACGTGCTCGCAATGAGAAACTTGACGACATCTTTTGTCCTACCAGCCTGTTGCAGCAGGGCCTTAAGGTAAACTACTGGTAATTAAGGTACTCCTTTTAATAAAGTACCGGAGCAAAGCATTAACACTCGGTGAACACATATGATCCTCACATCATAGCCATCCCCTCCGGTTATCCCAATTTCTGTCACTTTGGGGCCTCAGGTTCCGGACAACAATATGTGTAAACAACTTGTAGGTAAGATCATAAATAACAAGTATCATCATAAAACAATAATAAGTTCAGATCTGAGATCATGGCACTCGGGCCCAAAGTGACAAGCATTAAGCATAACAAGTTGCAACAATGTCATAAGCACTAATAGAAGATGCTAGGCACTATGCCCTAACAATCTCATAGCAAATTACATGAACAATCTCATCCAATCCCTACCATCCCCTTCGCCTACAGCGGAAATTACTCACACATGGATGGGGGAGTCATGGATGGTTGATGGAGAGACGTCGGTGATGATGGTGATGAAGATCTCCTCCAAATCCCCGTCCCGGCAGGGTGCCAGAACGGAGTTTCTGGTTTCGAATCACGGTTTCTGATAGTGGCGGCGCAGCGAAAGTCTATCTGGGAAAAACGCCGAACCCCCGCTCCTTTCAGGTTAGAGGGTATATGTAGGCCGAAGGAGAGGTCGAGGCGATGGCCGAGGCGGCCTCACAACAGGTGGGCGCGGTCAGGCCTGGGCCGCGCCCCCTGGTTGTGTGGCGGCCTCCCAGCCCCTCTCCGTCTCATCTTCTGGCTCCGTGGGTCTTCTGGTGAAATAGGATTTTTGTAATATTTTCTCGGATTTTTACTGAAAGTTGGATTTCTGCACAAAAACGAGACACCAGAGCAATTTTGTTGAAAACAGCGTTAGTCCATGTTAGTTGCATTCAAAACACATAAATTAGAGGAGAAACAATAGCAAAAGTGTTCGGGAAAGTAGATACATTTTGGACGTATCAGCAGCAAAGCCAAGCGACCAAAGTAGCAACACCGGACCCTCAAGGCAGCAAAGCCGAGCTACCAAAGTAGCAAGGCCGGCTGAGGCAGCAAAGCCGGTCGACCGAAGAAGCAACGTCGGATGGCGGAAGCTGCAAACACCAGACACCGGAGGCTACAAAGCCGAGAAACCAAAGTAGCAAGGCCGGCCACCTGAGGCAGCAAAGCCAAGCGACCAAAGCAGCAAGGCCGGCCTGCAACACGCACGCCGGGCAACCGTGGCTCGTGCAGCGCCGGAGCTCGGCGTGGGGCCAGAGGAGGGCGCACTTTGCTGGAAGGAGATGAGTCAGGGGTGGCGTAGCTAGGCGTGAGGGTGGACTAGGGCGCCACAACTGCAAAGGGAGGAGGCTGGGGAAGCGCCGCGCGCTGAGAAGCGGAGCTCGGGGTGACAGGACGGATCGTGGCACGGCTGCAGAACGGGGAGGAGGATGAGGGAGGAGGCGGCGGATGAACAGGGAGGAGGTTGGGGGAGGAGGCGGCGGCTGAAGGGGAAGCGGCGGCGGCGCTGCGCAAGAAAGGCGGATGAGTGCATGACAGCCTCGCCGGGGAAATTTGTGGAGGAGCGACCAACTGAGCGAGTTAGAGAAGATAAGGTGGGGATATTTTTGTGCCGCTCAGTTTAATGGGGTCCACCCCATATGCGTGCGCGGAGGCGGTCGAATAATCCAGCGCATGGGGCACGTGGCGATCGCGGAAAACGGAGGACGGGAACCTTGTGATCCCTCGGGGGATCACAAGCGTTTTCCTATGCCATATTATTTGGCCCTAATAGCCCGATTAGTAGTAACTACTTGCCGGATTGATCATATTTACTAATTAACAGATTAATTAGGTTAATTGCCTGGTTAATTTGGAGTTGCCAAGTATAAATGGCACTAATTGCCTGATTAATTCGTGCATACGTTTTGCCATATGTAGGTTGATGTACTGTATGTTCACCTTTTTAAAATTTGGCAACTAAGAGAAATATATCTGGCAATCATTATCTTACAGTCCTTCTATTTTTATTATCTAACAACCATGTAGCCACGGTTAGCTACAAAGTGCATTAGTTCCTACTTCGTTTTAAGTGGCAATCATGCAAGGCGATGGGTGTTAGGATGCTAGCAGTTTAGCGATGAGCGCATGTGAATGGGGTCCAGGATAGAGGAAAAGGCGGTTTTGGCCTTTGGCTTTATGTACCGCAGCATGTCAGCGACAATACTCCCTCTGTCCCAAAATGTAAGGTGTTTGAGGACTAGTCAAAAGTCAATGTTTTCTAAGTTTGACCAAGTTTATACATAAAAATATAAATAATTATCATACTAAATCAATATCGATAGATTCACCATAAGATATATTTTTACAATGTGTCTACTCAAAAATGTACATGTAGATATTTTTTCAAAATAATTGGTCAAAGTTTGTTAGATTTAACTTTTGACTAATTCTTAGACGCCTTACATTTTGGGACAGAGGGAGTATTATTTTAACCATGACTCACGCACGACCTTATGATTCATGTGCGCATGCTCTGGTAGAGTGTTGCCAGTGTGTCGCCGCCGCACACATACAAAAATTTGCAGCGCCGCTATGTAGCTAGGCGATTGGTGGGTACATTTTACAAATGATAAGAATCACACCGATGATTCTTGAGTTTGTCCCGATCTTTCACAGCGAGTCTATCCGGATAGAAATCTTTCAACAACGCGAAGAACGTCACCTGAAAAAGAGGAACGAATCCAACAAGCAACGTGAAGAGAATCAACACGCCTCAAACCTGAGCCTGATAATCCTTGATGAACACAAGAACCTTCACATCAATGTATTTGATAAACACGGCATCGTCGTTTCCCTAGAGGGATGATACACGGTGGAGCACACGATAGTTTTAGACTAAACAACTGAACTCTCCTAAATCCTAGACGGCCGGCCTCCTTATATAGATGGCCAGAAAACTATTGGGCTTGGAGAGGCCCAAACCCAAAACACAAATAACCCTAAGTGGCCCACAACTTGACCTAGCTACGAAATAACATAAACATGAATATAAATTGCTGACACAACCTTAGACTAATTATTACATATCGTAGGTCCTCCCCCCCTTGAAAAAGCGTTGTCCCCAACGCGTGAGGGTCTGCTCGAAAGGGTGGCGGAATATAAACAATAGCACCACACATGTTTGCCGTCTTCAAGTCTTGCTTGCCTACCTCACCACATCCTCCCTCTTGGCCAGCTCGACTTGATACAGCCTTGGCTGGTTGCACCTCTTTTCTTCGCCAAATGAACTTGTACTTAGGCGTCTCCACCCTCTTCTTCTCAATCCTTGCTGGAACCTTGCGTTGCTGAACATGAACCTGCTTAGCACAATCCTGCAAAGTAGTAATGCCTGGGCCATACAACTAACGAACATGTCCAGCCTTGCCTTTGTGCACACGTACCGCTGCTCCAACAAAACGTTTCCGAGGTGTTCTCGCAAAACTATGGCTGACTACCCTCGACACCATATGCACCGGAACACAATCAGCACCACTGTCATCGCTCTGAACACCCATGTCAACACGAACTGGAAGTGGAACACATGGAACACATGCTGACATATCCTTCCCTTCATCAATATGAGGCTTGACTTCAACCGGCTTGTCACTAACAAAAACAACTGGTTTTTCATCTACAGGCTTGGCTGAAACAATATCACCACCGACGCTTTTCGCATCATGCTCCTCATGCTGCATCTTAGCTAGCCCTGATTGTGGCTTAGCTTTATGCAACTTCTCCTTGTGAACCACCAACACAACATCGGACTTGATTTGATCATCACGCATAGGCTTCAAAGTCCGCTGTTTGCCATCATGCATAAAGGAATATGTATTTGCTCTCCCAGCATGCATAGCATTGCGATCATACTGCCATGGACGTCCAAGTAATAGCCCACACACCTCCAATGGCAACACATCGCATTCCACCTCATCAACATAGTCATCAACTGTAAATGGCACACGCACCTTGTGAGTAATCTTCAACATACTGCAGCTATTAACCCACTCAACATGCCTCGGTGCTGGAATACGCCATGTGGATAAACTCAAAGCCTCCACAACTGACTTGCTAATGCCATTACAGTAACTGCCACTGTCAATCATCAACTTGCATGCTTTGCCTTTGATTATGCACTGCGTCTGAAATAAATTCCATCGCTGGCCTCTATTCGCTGTCATACAAGTCTCATCATGTACTCTTTTGAGTTGCATATTCAGCCCACTCAATGGTACAACCTCCTCCATGACATCCTTGACAACATCAGCCTTGACAACATCAACCACTAACAATTCAGAATTTGTGGCTGCCACCGTGCTAACTGTCGGTAATGGAACAACTATCAACTTTTCATGAGTAGTCACAGCTGTCGCCACCTTCGGTATAGGAGCTATGCTCTTGCCAACATCCTCTATCCCATGCACAACCTTGGGTGGCTACTTAATTACTTCTACGGTTACCATGGGCTTTGGAGAAGGAACCACGGTACTATAAGGTATAAAGCACTCTCGTAGAAATTTCCTAAAATTCGCCCAAGTTGCAGAGGTAATGCTCTTCTCCCGCAATGCTTTATGCCACCAACTGTATAGCTTATCATCCACGCGTCGGTCTGCAAGAGCCAAACGTGTAGAATCATTCATGTTGTGATCATAGGTAGCACATATGTAAAAACCCTATAGCATATGATGTTCCCATGACTCAAACTCTTCAGCTGTTGCATCGTTGGTCAATTGCCAATTGATCTCATATTCATCATATGCTAAAACACCATCCAGTAGATCAAGATAGTCATTGAAAATATTGCTAGACTTTTTGCCACTGTGACACCTACCTGTAGCCATAATAATCATCCGGAAAAGAATTCATCTTATGCCTCTTGGTCCGTCACACCAAAATCTGAAATAAGTGTGTACCAAACCCAACCTTCACTGATTTTTCAATACAAAACAATTTTACCTGTGCTTTTCCCGGTCTTGCTTCTTCTCATAAACCAGCCAGCGATCTGACTGAGCCATCCACGCGCGCCCGACCAAGGAGACCTGCTATGGTCTAGCGAGTGGGGCGAGCGATCCAGGCGCCTGACCCTAAAGATTGTCTGCGGTCTAGCGAGACCGCATCGATCGCTAGCCAAAGGCGCAGGCAAACGAGCGCCAAGCGCACTTGGGCCGGCATGCTGGGCAATCTCACGATGTGTGGATCAAGCGAGCATGGGTGTAGTGTTGGTCCTGGCGTGCGATCCCTCGACACCTGGAGCGTGTGCGAAGCAACTCCCGATCCCTCGAACGACTGGCGCGCTCCCTCGATCGCCAGGGGACAGAGGCCGTCTGGCCTTTGGCGAGGGCACACGATCCCAGCTATTTGTTTCTTTTCTCCTGAAGCGATCAGATCTGATCAGGCGAGCTGATCCTTGATTGAACGAAAACAAGGCCAGCGCTCACTTAGGGAACATATGCGCGGAACTAGACACAATGCCTCCCAAAGTCTGCAGGATAGCGATCGGTTTCGCCTCTGTTCTGTAGAAGAGGAACGAATCCAATTACAGATCCCTCTCTACCGACGAAGAAAGCGAACACCAGATCCCCAACCACCAAGACTCACCGATCTAAAAACGGTCTCAGGAAGACAATCCACAGATCAATTAATCAACATAAGATACTCATTGTGATCAGCCTAGTAATCTGATACCATATGATAAGAATCACACCGATGATCCTTGAGTTTGTCCCAATCTTTAACAGCGAGTCTACCCGGATAGAAATCTTCCAACAACGCGAAGAACGTCACCTGAAGAAGAGGAACGAATCCAGCAAGCAACGTGAAGAGAATCAACATGCCTCAAACCTGAGCCTGATAATCCATAATGAACACAAGAACCTTCACAGCAATGTATTTGATAAACACGATAGCGCCGTTTCCCCGGAGGGATGATACACGGTGGAGTACACGATAGTTTTTGAGAAGGGTATAGATAATAGAGCCCGTCAGTTGAGTACCCCTGAGGCCCGTTTAGCTAGGCCCAATTGTAACACTAATCGAAATACGAGTTCATGTCGTATGTCGATATTGTAATCTGTATCGGATCCCTCCCGATCCTCGAGACCTGGCCATCTATATATAGAGGCCAAGAGGGGATGGTGAGGGACAGATTGAAAGCAAGCCAGGTTCTACACCCACGTTTACTTTTGATACACACCTTGTTTGACTGACTTTACCTTCAAGTTCATCCGACGCCCTATTTCCCCGATCCTAAGTCCTTCATCTGGGACATTTGTCGAGTTAACCCTCGTCAATTGGCGCCGACCGTAGGGACGTGATGGCGCGGTGATGGTGTGTATAATTAATGAAGTAAATGACCAGCCAGTTGGAAATCCCAAGAGTAAGGTGTGATGAATATAGCAGCAAGTTTTTCCCTCAGTAAGAAACTAAGGTAGTCAATCCAGTAGGAGGACAAAATACGACTGAAGGTGATGCCCACTAGCTTGCGACAGCTCCGGACAATTTATAGGGCGCCTCGTCCGAGCTTTGCTTTGCGAGCGGCAACGTGGATCCTGCACACAACACAACCAAATACTTTGTTCCTAACTTTTGATGAGGTTGTCAATCTCACCGGTTTGCTGTAAACAAAGGAATGAGCATATCGAGTGGAAAGCAATAGTAATATGCGAGTAAAGTAAACAATGCAAGTAAAGTAAACAGGTGATAGCAATATAAAGGAAATAGGACCGGGGTCCACAGTTCACTAGTGGTGTCTCTCCATAAGATAAAATAACACATGCTGGGTAAACAAATTACAGTTGGGCAATTGATAGAATAAAGACAACGTGCATATGATGAGAGGATCACTATAAGATTTACTCTGGGCATTACAATAAGATACATAGACCGCCATCCAACTGCATCTATGACTAATAATCCACTTGTGGCGAATCAATCCGAGAACTCCACAAGTATTAAGTTGCAAACAACAGATAATTGCATTAAGCAAAGTGTGTAATGTAAACAAAGCATATGCCCTTGAGCATATGAATGTTGTTTTCCCCCTAGTAGCAACAGAACATCTACAACCTTAGAGGTTTCTGTCACTCCCCCAGATTAAATAGAGGCATGAACCCACTATCGAGCATAAATACCCCCTCTTGGAGTTACTAGCAACTACTCGGCCAAGATAGCTACTAACAACAGAGAGCATGCAAGATCATAAACAACATAGAGATAACATAAGATAAATTTTAGTACATCAACTCAAGCATAACACCAATATTCATCGGATCCCAACAAACCAAACATATAGAATTACATAACGGTGATCTCAATCATGTAAGGCAGCTCATGAGATCTAAATATGAAGCACATGGTGGAGAAGACAACCATCTAGCTACTGCTATGGACCCATAGTCCAAGGTAGACTACTCACTCATCGCTCCGGAGGCAAGCATGGCGATGAAGAAGACCTCCGGTGGTGATTCCCCTCTCCGGCAGGGTGCCGGGAAGAGCTTCTGGACCCTCCCGATCTTCAGGTCGACGGCGGTGGCAGATCGCGATGTGTTCTGGAAAAGTGATCGGGTCTTTAGGTTTTTCCCGTCGGGAGGTCTTTATAGGCGAAGGGGCATCGTCAGGAGTGGACCGAGGCTCCCTCACACATAGGGGGCACGGCCTGGCCCCTGGCCGCGCCGCCCTGTTGTGTGGGGCCCTCGTGGCCCCACTCCGTCTCCTCTTCGGTTCTCTGGAAGCTTCGGTGAAATTCTGGGCGACTGGCTTTGGTTTCATCCAATTCCGAGAATATTTCCTGTGTAGCTTTTCTGAAACACAAAAACAGCAGAAAACAAGGAACTGGCACTGTGGCGACTTGTTAATAGGTTAGTTCTGGAAAATGCATAAAAGTGCCACGAAGTGTAACGAAACACTAAGCAAATTGTGTAAAAACAAGCATGGAGCATAAAAAATTATGGATACGTTTGAGACGTATCAACATCCCCAAGCTTGACTCCTGCTCGTCCTCGAGTAGGTAAGTGATAACAAAAGAAATAATTTTTGAGATGACATGCACCTACACAATCTTGATCATATATGTAAGCGTTGTGCGCTGGAATCAAAAGAACTTAAAACATGGGCATGAAAGACATAATCTTGAAGAAACTTACCAACCATGTTATAACATGAAAATAAACACAAACAAAAGATCATGAAAAAATGAAACAATGAAAGTCAAACGTGTGTTCAAATCATAAGAAAAAACATACAAATGGTTTTCAGCTTGTCCTTAATGAGAGAGAAAAACATAAATGCATAGGACACCTTCAAGTTTAAGAGGGCGACTAGATACAAATCTATACTTCTTATAAAGCAAAACCCCACTAAGGGGTTATTTAAGTATTCTATCTCTACATGCAGCCTAGCCACCTCATCAGATAATGATAGCCGTACGATTCTCAATCTCCATCCGTCCATTGTATTATCCCAACAATGACACGTCTAAGCAATCTACACATAATTATCTCTCGGTGATGAAAAACTTCCTACGTATGGTAACAGTCCCACATATGCCGAATTGTCTATTCCCATCCTTCCAGCAAGTTAAGTGCTCCCACTCCATGACTGGCCGTTTTTATTTTAAGTGGGTATAATTTAGTCTGTGTCATGGCCTTCTCAAATCTATCAAGCTTCAAGCACGACACATTTTCGTAAAGCTACATACTAGCAAAAATAAACGGAGGCAATACCTAATTAAACATCACTAAACAATCGTCTTCTCCACTGCTTGGCTCACCGTGCTTTTTATATCCACCATGAAATAAATGAGGTATGAGATCAGTCGTGTCTGCATTTATAAATACCTACCAGAGTTGGGCGTCAAACATAGGATGTCATGTCCTTAGGCATCGGCAATTTCCACTGCTTGACCGCAAAGATATGTGGCGGCAGAAGCTATAGTGCAGCTGCATCACATGACTTCTGAATGGGATTGCTCAGTTATTTTTTCTGTTAAGTTAATTTGCTCACCCTGCCATGCTCCCATTCAGTTAATTTGAGCGGAGTTAAAGGCCAAACAAAGAAGATGAACCGCCGATAGAAGGTCAGTTTGTCACATTAACTAGATTTGCATCGGTGTCTTTTTGGTTATGCAGGCACAAGTGGACTACACAATGGAGAGGAGAAGCCATTCTGGATGGTCCTCTTTGCTGCGACTTCAAGGAAGAATCCGCTGCCAAGGTATCTGACTCCTGCTCCTTCCATTGTTTTTTTTATCGATTTCCAGGTGTTTACGGTAGGATTTTTATGGTTGGTTTGGGTAGCGAGGATCTTGAGGTACCAACCATCATGTAGTGTTTTTGCTGGTATTGTAACTTTGTGAATAGGAAAAATGGAAGATGCAAATAAGAAAAACCAATTGAAGAACGAGTAAGATTACAAAGCTGAAGCAAAATGCAACAAAAGTACAAGACTAGAACTTCCTTTCGCTCAACAATCATGAACATGTGATTTGCTTTTACTCATGAAATACTCAACAAGTGTGAATATTTTATTTCCAGTATCATTAACAATTTCAATTAAAATTGTATACGTTTTCACATAATATTAGATTTTTGTTTGTATCAAAATATCACCGAGAATTTCCGCTGCAACGCGCGGGGTATTCTTCTAGTAATTTAAGAACAAGTGAAACCAACAATATGAATCAATCAATGAAAACTTTGGGACAATGCACATTATACTCAGAATGACAACTATGCTCTCTTAATGGTGCATAAAGATAGAAGGTGGTGACTCAACATAAAAGTAAAAGAAAGACCCTTCGCAGAGGGAAGCAGTGATTAAACATGTGCTAGAGCTTTTCATTTGTAAAACAGAGAGATAAAAATTGGTTTTGAGAGGTGGTTGCTTTTGTCAACGACTAGTAATGGGTTGCTTACTATCTTCCATACAAAAATGAAGCAAGTTTTTGAGAGAGAGATTGGCACTTTTTGTGCTCTTTTTATAAAGCTTGGCACTCCTCCCCACCTTTTTTCCTTCTCAAACCATGGCTAACCGATTCCATTGGGTGCCCACCAACATTCACAAACCATGGAGGAGTGACTTTTTTTCTTTTTTTTCTTTTTTGGAATAAGCAATATGGAATATAGCAAATCCAACCACTACGTCCCCATGAGCTAAAAACAGTGGCACAAAACGAGAAGTAGTTGAAAGTTTTGAAAGGTAGCACATGAAAATTTACTTTGGAATGGCTTACAAATACCATGCATAGGAATTTATAGTGGACACAATGGCAAACTTGGTTTTTAGGAGTTGGATGCACGAGTTGAGCTCATACTCAGTATAAAATGAAGGCTAGCAAAAGACTGGGAGCGACCAACTAAGAGAGCAATAACGGCCATAATCATGCAAAGCGACAAAGCGACATTAAAAGAAGCATAAGATGGCATCAAAAGTCAAAAACTAAATGATCATAGAGGCTATTGGCGACTTTGTAAGAGTCTAACATATGTGAGCATGCACCAAGTCAACCCAAATAAAGCATCAAGGAGAAAACCAAAATAATGCTTCCAAACGATGAAAACAACGCATGATTTTTTCAAAGGCTCATTAAGCAATCTCAGTTATTTGAGACAAGTCATGCTACAGCAAAACCACTAAGCATACTATCAAAAAGACATCAAGCACGACATGCAAAAGCCTAGGCCGCAGTCTACACAAGCTCCTTCTTGTACCACTTTTTTGCATAAAGCTTTTTCTCTTTTCCAACACCATTCGAACTTTTTATAAACACCTCTTTTGATGAAAACCAATATAGACCAGAGGAAAAAATACACCTTGATGAGAAGATATAACAAGATCTGAACACAAATCAAGGCAAAAATCGAAAGCTAAACGCAGTTCTAGAAAAAGAGAACACTCGTTGAAATTATAAGAATAAAAAATGGAGTGTTCTTGGCAAATGAAAAGCAAGGCGACTTCTCCAAAAGAAATTTGTTGGGGTCCAACCATTTATTGCAGCAAACGAAACTAAACTAAACTAAAAACTAAAAACAACTGACGCTCCAAGAAAAATGCATAATGCATGAAGCAATAAAAATATAGTGTCTTGAAAGGTAGCCTGATTTTTGCCGATGAAGAAGGGGTGCCTCGGGGGCATCCCCAAGCTTTGACGCTTGTACTTCTTGGATATTTCTTGGGGTGATGCATGGGCATCCCCAGGCTTGAGCTTTTGTCCATTCTTCAACTCATCTCATCACTCTCCGATCCCTACACTTGAAAATTTCCTTCATACAAAACTAAACACAAATCTATTAGCAACATTAGTGTAAGCATAACATAGAATCAACCCTTTTTGCTTCAGGTTTCAACTCAAAACCACCACATATAAAGCATATACTACTGTAGCAACTTCCCCAAAAGTTCCGTGATCAAAAGAACTAAAAAAGAAAGCGATAAAGCGGCAAACACAAATATTGGCAGAAATCTGTCAAAACAGAACAACTGACAAAGGTCGAATTGTTAGAGGGTTTTATGTTGCTCAAATAAAAAAGTGTTCAACTAATGAAAGTTTGGATATAACCTGGGGCATATGCAAAAGAAATCGCAGGTCCAAAAGATATACAGAGAATTTTCACGAATTTTTACGGTGCAGCACCAAAAACTGTTTTAGGACAGCAACATCCCCAAATCTTACCTCGCTCAAATTAGAGGCTTCTCTTGGCACAACAACGAAATAAAAAGGATAAGGAGAGGTTATTACAGTAGTAATAACTTCCAAGACTCAAATAAAAGAAAAATTACTGAATGTAAAAACATTGGGTTATCTCCCAAGAGTGCTTTTCTTTAACGCCTTTGAGCTAGGCGCAGAAAGTGCGAATCAAGTAATATCAAGTGATGAAGCATCAAGCTCATAATTTGCTCTAAGAATAGAGTCAAAAACTAATTTCTTTCTCTTTCTAGGGAAGTGTTCCATACCTTTCTTGAGTGGGAATTCATATTTGATGGTGCCTTCCCTCATATCAATGATGGCACCTACAGTTCGAAGAAAGGGTCTTCCCAAAATAATAGGACATGAAGCATTGCATTCAACATCCATGACAAGAAAATCAATGAGAACAAGGTTATTGTTAACCACAATAAGAACATCATTAATTCTTCCCAAAGGTTTCTTCTTAGCAACATGAGCAATAGGAACATCATAATAACACTTTTCAAATGGTGGTAAATCAAGCATGTCATAAATTTTTCTAGGCATGATAGAAATACTAGCACCTAGATCACATAAAGCATGTCAATCAAAACCATTAACATGCATATCAATGATGGGTTCCCAACCATCTTCTAACTTCTTGGGAACAGAAGCTTTTTGCTTCAACTTTTCATCCCTAATTTTCATAAGAGCATTGGTAATATGCTTAGTAAAAGCAACATTTAAAGAACTAGCATTGGGAGTCAAAGCAAGATTTTGCAAGAACAAAATAACTTCAGATATATTACAGCCATCAACATCAACATTATTAAAGGAAATAGAGCTATCATCTCCTACACTCTGAAAAATTTCAGCACTCTTTTGAGAAAAAGTTTTAGCAGTTTTAGGATTTTTAACACAAGGAGTGGGAGTTTTCTCTACACCAATCAAAGTAAGAGGATTGCTAGCATTAGGAACAACATCATTAGAGGTAGTAATAGTACAAACTTTCATATTCCTAGCAATCTCATCCTCTCTTTCCCATCTAGCATGCAATTCTGCTAACAATCTAACATTTTCATCAATTCTGACTTCAATAGCATTAGCAGTAGCAAAAACATTGTTCTCTTTCACATCATTAGGCAACACTTTTAATTTTAGAAGTTCAACATCATGAGCAAAGCTATCAACTTTAGAAGTAAGAATATCAATTTTGCCTAACTTTTTCCTCAACAGACTTGTTAAAAGCAGTTTGCTTACCGATGAAGTCCTTGAGCATTACCTCAAGCTCGGAGGGCGCGGCCCTAGTGTTGTTGTTGGAGGAATTACCATAAGAGTTACCATAACCATTACCACTGGTAGAAGGATACGGCCTATAATTGTTACTAGCAAAATTGTTCCTATAAGCATTGTTGTTAAAATTATTGTTTCTAATGAAGTTTACATCAACATGCTCTTCTTGGGCAACCAAAGAGGCTAAAGGAACATTATTAGGATCAGCATGAGTCCTATCATTTGAAAGCATAAGCATAATAGCATCAATCTTATCACTCAAGGAAGAGGTTTCCTCAACAGAATTTACCTTCTTACCTTGTGGAGCTCTCTCGGTGTGCCATTCAGAGTAATTTACCATCATATTGTCGAGAAGCTTAGTTGCGACGCCTAAGGTAAGGGACATAAAAGTGCCTCCAGCAGCTGAATCAAGTAGGTTCCTTGAAGAAAAATTTAGTCCTGCATAAAAAGTTTGGACAATCATCCAAGTAGTCAGTCCATGAGTGGGACAATTCATTATTATAGATTTCATTCTTTCCCAAGCTTGAGCAACATGTTCATTATCAAACTGACTAAACTTCATAATATTGCTACGCAAAGCTATAATCTTAGCAGGAGGATAGTATCTACCAATAAAAGCATCCTTACACTTAGTCCATGAATCAATACTATTTTTAGGCAAAGACAATAACCAATCCTTAGCTTTTCCTCTCAAAGAAAAAGGAAACAACTTAAGCTTAATAATATCACCATCAACATTCTCATACTTTTGCATCTGACATAGCTCAACAAAATTGTTGAGATGAGCTGCAGCATCTTCAGTACTAGCACCAGAAAATTGCTCTTTCATAACAAGGTTCAATAAAGCAGGCTTAATCTCATAAAAGTTTGTAGCAGGAGCAGGTGGCGCAATAGGAGTGCATATAAAATCACTATTATTAGTGCTAGTAAAGTCACACAACTTGGTGTTTTCAGAAGTAGCCATTCTAGCAAACTAAAAGCAGACAAGTAAAAACAACTACCAAGGATTCTAATTTTTTTGGGTTTTTGATAAAACGATGCAAGTAAAAATAAAGTAAAGCAAAACTTAAAACAAAGTAAAGGATGTGCGTGCAAAAACTCCCCTCGCAGAAGTCTTCTTCCTCACCAGCAACGGTGCCAGAAAAACTTATTGATGGCGCGGTGATGGTGTGTATAATTAATGAAGTAAATGACCGGCCAGTTGGAAACCCCAAGAGCAAGGTGTGATGAATATAGCAGGAAGTTTTTCCCTCAGTAAGAAACCAAGGTAGTCAATCCAGTAGGAGGACAAAATACGACTGAAGGTGATGCCCACTAGCTTGCGACAGCTCCGGACAATTCATAGGGCGCCTCGTCCGAGCTTTGCTTTGCGAGCGGCAACGTGGATCCTGCACACAACACAACCAAATACTTTGTTCCCAACTTACGATGAGGTTGTCAATCTCACCGGTTTGCTGTAAACAAAGGAATGAGCGAATCGAGTGGAAAGCAATAGTAATATGCGAGCAAAGTAAACAGTGCAAGTAAAGTAAACAGGTGATAGCAATATAAAGGAAATAGGACCGGGGTCCACAGTTCACTGGTGGTGTCTCTCCATAAGATAAAATAACACATGCTGGGTAAACAAATTATAGTTGGGCAATTGATAGAATAAAGACAACATGCATATGATGAGAGGATCACTATGAGATATACTCTGGGCATTACAACAAGATACATAGACCGCCATCCAACTGCATCTATGACTAATAATCCACTTGTGGCGAATCAATCCGAGAACTCCACAAGTATTAAGTTGCGAACAACAGATAATTGCATTAAGCAAAGTGTGTAATGTAAACAAAGCATATGCCCTTGAGCATATGAATGTTGTTTTCCCCTACTAGCAATAGCACATCTACAACCTTAGAGGTTTCTGTCACTCCCCCAGATTAAATAGAGGCATGAACCCACTATCGAGCATAAATACCCCCTCTTGGAGTTATTAGCAACTACTCGGCCAAGATAGCTACTAACAACGGAGAGCATGCAAGATCATAAACAACATAGAGATAACATAAGATAAATTTCAGTACATCAACTCAAGCATAACACCAATATTCATCGGATCCCAACAAACCAAACATATAGAATTACATAACGGTGATCTCAATCATGTAAGGCAGCTCATGAGATCTAAACATGAAGCACATGGTGGAGAAGACAACCATCTAGCTACTGCTATGGACCCATAGTCCAAGGTAGACTACTCACTCATCACTCCGGAGGCAAGCATGGCGATGAAGAAGACCTCCGGTGGCGATTTCCCTCTCCGGCAAGGTGCCGAGAAGAGCTTCTGGACCCTCCCAATCTTCGGGTCGATGGCGGCGGCGGATCCCGATGTGTTCTGGAAAAGTGATCAGGTCTTTAGGTTTTTCCCATCGGGGGGTCTTTATAGGCGAAGGGGCATCGTCAGGAGTGGTTCGAGGCTCCCTCACACATAGGGGGCGCGGCCTGGCCCCTAGCCGCGCCGCCCTGTTGTGTGGGGGCCCTCGTGGCCCCACTCCGTCTCCTCTTCGGTTCTCTGGAAGCTTCAGTGAAATTCTGGGCGACTGGCTTTGGTTTTGTCCAATTCCGAGAATATTTCCTATGTAGCTTTTCTGAAACACAAAAACAGCAGAAAACAGGGAACTGGCACTGTGGCGACTTGTTAATAGGTTAGTTCCGGAAAATGCATAAAAGTGCCACGAAGTGTAACGAAACACTAAGCAAATGGTGTAAAAACAAGCATGGAGCATCAAAAATTATGGATACGTTTGAGACGTATCAGGACGCTGGGCATTGGAATCATGAATTCGATGGCTTTTTCGCTTTTAGCCAATAGCAATCCGGAAGTCAATGAAATCCAGATACCCTTCAGAACCATCGATTTTCAACCTCACCAGTCAAGTTTCACGCAAGTATTCGAGAGCATGGATCAAGATATGGATTTGACGATCGGAAGTCTAAACTTTCGCGTCGGATCACTATGTTCGATTCGCCTTTCAGATCCGGCGAAACCGGGTCCGTCGGCAAGTGAACCCAAAATAGTAGCAATGTCAGAATCATCAGAAGGCTCTTCCAGCAAGGTAAACTCGCCGATCAGCTTAGCAGAAACAGAAGAAGGAAAAAGCGCAGGAGGCGACGAAACCATGGAGAATTTCGACTTAGAAGTTCAACTCGAAGATCTCATGATCTGCCGCGACGATACCTCAGAAAAATTAACAGACACCTGGAAAATAGGATTAGAGCTTTCTAAAGATGACAATTTGATCTTCTCAAGTTCCAACAGCAAACTCAACAATCTATACCAGGTACTCGCCATCACAGGAGACAACTTAGAAGAACTCGACGAAAACAACAATCCAGTGCTCAATCTAACAAACGTAAACAGAGGAGCGAATCATTTAGCAGAAGGAGAGACTGCAGACTCCCTAACAACTAGGGAGAAAGTTTGACTATCACTCGATGAGTGGAGAATAATCAAGACAGCCGTGGAGCACGGCACGCCAATACCAACAAACTCCAGCAAAAATATGCTTTTGGGGTACCATTACGCCCTAAGGCAGCAGGCGAAGAAATTAGCAAAGGAGAGGATCGAAATACAGAAGAGGAAAGACTCAGCCATTGCAGCAAGCGACATTGCTCGTAGAGCACGTAGTGACGCGTCATACACAAACAAAAGACATCGTCGACATGGGTCAAGGTATGAAAACCTTGAGTACTCAGAAAGGCAAAGTATCTCTAAAAACCTCAACTCGTCTTTCCTATCGGTCGACGAGCAAGGAAACATCATACCAAAAACTCCTGAAGCAGCACTGGTGGCAGCTCAAGCATACTTACATACAACACGACCAAATCTAGGAGACCCGAGGGAACATATGCACCGAGCAGCACTAAATGGGTTAAAGATGGTAGGCAACAAATTATCAGCAAAAGAGGAGGAGGCATATTGCAACAAAGGAAACCACAAGCCAAGATCACCGCGCTGTCACAATAGTCCTCGGCACAGAAGGAGCAGTAGACGATCTAGAACACCATCACTAAGGTGACACAAAAGCCCGAAGTACGGAGGAACCCAAAGATCTAGATCTCTAAACAAGATGTACGACTATGAAGATGACGAAAAGGAGATGGGGGCATCATGCTTTACCCACAGGGTTCGTGCCACGCCAGTACCCAAAGGTTTCAAATTACCTCATGATCAGCAAAAATATGATGGATCCCAGGAACCACAGTCATGGCTCTCGGATTATCTGCAAGCAGTAAAAATATTGGGAGGAACCAAGGAAACAGCTATGCAAAGTTTGCAATTACACCTCACCGGTGCGACAAGGTCATGGTTGAGCAAATTAGAAAAAGAAACAATTGGAAGCTGGGAAGAGCTCACAAAGCAATTCACGAGTAACTTCAAGTCGACATATAAGCGACCGGCATCCATAGAAGAAGTGAAAGCCTGCGTACAACGACGCGGTGAAACATTAAGGGCGTATATCCAAAGATGGAGCATCATCAAAAATTCAACAGTCGAAGTATCAGACGAAAGAGCAATAGACGCATTCATAGTCGGGCTAAGGCGAGGAGACCTAGTCGAAGAAATGGGCAGAATAGCCAAAAACAGTATCAGATTTAATGGATATAGCAAACAGATTTGCAGATGGAGAAGATGCGTGCAACAACAAACGAACACGCTCGCCAGAGGATGATAGAGGAAACAGATATGGAGGCCAAAGGAGGAGATCCCGCAATTACGATAACTATGGCTCTCACAGCCAAGTAGCCGCAGGGTACAAGGATAATAGCTATCAAGGGAACGACCGTAAAAGCTCAGGATATCGCAGCTACGGAAAGGAAGACTACAAAAAATTTCAGACAAGAGAATCCAGAGAGTACAACCCATCACCTGAAGATATGCTAAACGGACCGTGTCATATACACTCCGTGTTCGTTGATGGGAAACGAGTATCCAGGCACGCAATGAAACATTGCACGACGTTTTTGAAACTGCAGGAAGCAGCATTAAACAAGCAAGCTGAAGCAAAATGGTAGGGATATGAAGGAAACACAAGCAGTGCGCCTGCAAATCAGCAAGGAAACAATGGAGTTCCTCAAAATCAAGACCAGCCGAACCAGGGACGTGATGATGACGGAGGATATGTTCCATCTAAAGGGCACATCACAGCAATGATACAGCCTATGCCGAAGTCGAACAAAGAGGAAAAGAGCATAACTCACCAAGTTAACCTAGCAGTGACTTCGCCTCTAGCAACAACGGAATATTTATACTGGTCGGAGCAACCCATAGAATTCAGTAGAGATGATCACCCAATAATAGTACCTCGGCCAGGAAACACGCCTTTGGTGCTCAAAGCCCAAATTGGGACTTACGATGTCGACAGAGTATTCATGGATGCAAGAAGTGGCATAAATCTTATATATGCAAAGACCCTACGAGCAATGCATATTTCATTGGAGTTCCTGAAACCAACTGATTGTTCCTTCCACGGAATAGTCCCAGGAAGTGCTAACTATCCACTTGGTCGAATAGCACTCAACGTTTGCTTCGGAAATCGGCAAAACTACAGAAGAGAGAAACTCGACTTTGAAGTCATGGACTGGCCATCACAATATCACGCGATCCTCAGGCGACCCGCGTTTTCGCGATTCATGGTAGTACCTCACTACACCTACCTGGTACTTAAAATGCCAGGGCCAAAGGGAATCATCATAGTTAATGGAAGTTTTGAACTCTCAGTTCTATGCGACAAGGAGTTCCACAAGATGGCTCAAAACTTCGGCATGATGGCAAGCTACGGAGAACCTAAGACAAAACAAAAAGCTCGACTACAGGAGCCGCACAACAACCCGAAAGGCACCCAGCAGAGCCAGAGGTGAAAAAGCCATGGGTACAGCTGTCAGAACAAGACAAGGCGACAGAAGAAGAAGAGAAGACCGTGGCGGCATAGGCGACAAAGTACTTCAAAGAATAGAGTAGAAATAATAAGGTTGTAAAAGCCACAAGCTGTTCCAGGGCAATGCCCTCTAGATCCAGAACATAGGTCATTGGCCGGATCTCTTGGGTCATCCTATGTATCTTACATTATAAGCATAAATAAAGACAAAAGTTCCTCCTATTCGAGTTTACATGTCTTTAAAAAAAACTGCGGCAAACGCACAAAAAAAAACGCTCTGAGAAAAATTTCTGACAACAAGGTTAGGAAACATCAACTCTCGCGTTCTATATCCAAAGAACATAAGCATCATAACATCGGGTTATCAGAATTGTCCACCCCCAGGGGGTGTAAGTAATGATGCTCGCAGAAAAACGCAGCATCCTCTCATAGCAACCTAGCTATAATCCTTCTGGCGGGTTGCAGGGTATTCTCCAGATGAACTCGCAAACTAGCTCCACCTGGAGGATAACTCAGTGAAATTGAACTATAATTAAGCCTTGGATGCCACTTACGCACCCACCCAAGAGCAAAATTGGCTCCAGCCACCAAGTTCAGCTCTATCAGCCGATGAATTCGCTGACTAGATCTAAAAGTATCAAGTAACAGTGGAAAGCTTCCAGGCAGAGGATTGCGAGGAAGCATGACAGAATGCATGGTCGTCAGAGATCTTCGACAACCATCAACTGCCTCTCCAATATGCTGAGCACGATCTTGAAGTAGCACAATAGCACGACGGCGTCGGGTATCAGACCACAAACTGTCGATTCCCTCTGATGCTTTCTCCAGAGCTGTATTTCGCTCAACAACCCGACGTGCTCCAGCAGCAAAGTCTAGACAAGTACCTAAGATAACAAAGATATTAGACAACAGCAGTGGAATAAAAGGAAACAATAAAGGCTGCAAGGAACCTCACATCGCAACATCTCACAGACAGACTCGACAATACCAATGAGAAAGGAGTTGCATTCTTTGAGATGCACGATTTTTGCCATCAGACCCGACACCTTATCCTCAAGAACGGATATCTGTTTCATAAAGCCATAAGATTTGCTCGCCTTGTCCAAAGCAATCTGTGCCTGGCGCTTCAGCAAAGACAGACGGCTCTCAAGATCGGAAATTCTCAACATATATTCCTTGCATTGACAAGAAGAGCGAGGAGGTGAAGCAACTCCGGAGTCAAACATATCGACAGGAGATGGAACCCGATCACGACCCGACGATCCACCAGCGTGCATAGGCTGGAAGCCAAAAGAAAGGAAAAAAGAGCATCTCAGAAACTAAACACGACATTTCATAAAGGAGGAACATTTACAAAAAGCACAAGTCCTCTGACTAGTTCTCAGGCTCAATGTGACTAAAACTTTACTACATCAGAATAAAACTAAGATTACAAAGGGAGGCTAAGTCTACGCCACCTCAGCCTCCGGGTCCGCGGCAGCAGTAGGAGTGGAAGAGGTAGCTCCAGTGTTGGGAGGCGGCTTCGACGCACTTGTCGTCGGAGTTGAAGGAACTGGCGCCGAAGAGGTCGTCAAAGCTGCCGAAGGAGAAACAATGGATACAATGCCTGGGGCATATTTCTTTGCCTTCTCAAAGAAACTCCGCAGCTCCGAAAGAGGTCGACCGCGGAAAGAGCTCACCTTCTCCCAGTCGACCTCCTCGCCATGCGCATAGGTCAATGCAATGGCCCCCTCCGCGCCTCGCTTCACAGAGCGGCTCTTCATCAGCAGGATCGGATCTTCAGGGGTGTCGAAAACCTTGGCAAGCTTCCTCAGGTCATCAGCTGGCATGTCTGCTTTCTGCTTAGGCCATAACCCAATGAAAATCCGCGTGAGCACGCGGCTAGCCAACTCGAAGATCTCCTGGAGAGAAATCTAGTTTGCCTCCAGCAAGTTAACAGCGGCCATGAGAGAATCATCATCTGGCTGCAAAGACGACGAAGACACCCCAGTATGTTCTACACAATCAAGAAAACCAAGACAAAGGAATAAAGCACATTAGCAAGTATAAGAGCGAGTAACCCAACGAAAAAGGGAAAAAGATATTCACCTCCAGCAAGAGCAGACATTTTGTTAAGCCATTCAGTCATGGCATGTTCCCACTGGATGTGCTCCTTTTTAGCGTCAGAAAGGGCTTTCTCCGCTTTCTTTGCCTTAGCCAATGCTGATTTAGTAGCTTTCTCAGCAGTGGTTTTGGCAGCAGTGGCAGCATCCCAAGCTTTTCTGGAAGCTTTGAGTTCAGCTTCCAGAGAAGAAATGCGAGCATTAGCTGCCTCCAAAGCATCTATAGTTCAAACAAAAGGAGAGGAAAGTCAAATAAAGAAGCAGAGAATGGCACTCAAGACAAGCAAAGTATAGGAAAGAAGATTACCCTCAGAAGCCCTAGTAGCCTTCAAATACTCGACACATTCAGTGCCCAAGGTGACAAATTTCTTCATCAAGATCTGTTCAGGAACAAACACGTGAGTATGAAGATCACGCAAGGAACAAAAGCAAAAATACCAGGATCAACACGCACATCGTCGGAGGAGCTCGTGGACTGATGGATTTCAAGGGAAGCACCGGTGTCTGTCGACTTCTTCAAACGCTTGGAACCACGAGTAGCGACGGGCTTCTTAACAGGGACCTTGGAAGCCTTTGGAGCCTTTGAAGACTTCGCGACTGGCTCAACCTCTTGCACAGAAGGTTCGTCGGCAGCCCTAGTCTCAGCAGAAGGAGCAGTGGTAGCATCCCTTTTCGGGTCCTCATTGTCACTTCAAAGAAAACAAAAGGCAAGAGCTTTCGCATAAGTCGAAAGGAAGAAAGCAAGGTACAAAATAAAGAGTTGAGTTAGCAAAAACTCACGAGTCCAAGGCATCGAAAAGTTCTTCATCGTCCTCTATATCAAGGGTCTCCCCGGCCACAGTTTTATGAGCGGAGGCACTCGAAGAAGCGAACTCTTCGACATGCTTCCTCTTCCAGTCAAAGCCAAGATCTTCAGAAAGAGCAGGAGGAGGTGACATCGTCGAGCTGGTCCTTTCCAGCGAATCTTCGCCTTCGTCCCCATCTTGGCTGTTCTCAGCCTCGGGGGCTTCAGAGGCTGCGAAAACAGGCACATTTTGAATGGCCCCTCCCTCTGGGAGAGGAGGGCGAGAAATAGGGGATTGGTGATCCTGAAAGGAAAACAAGTCGAGAGTTACAAGACAACCAATAATAAGACAAGAAGAAGGTGAATAAAGATAGTGAACATACCGCAGGTAAAGGATGCTCGGAGTCAAAATATCTAGCATCCAAATCCGCGATTTGATGATCTTTAGTGAGAGTAGTAAGAGCTCTCACTCGCTTGTCAAGATCCTTCTTCTCCATAAGATCTTCAGATACTCGAGCCCAAGCCAGAAAAAGTCCACAGTTTGGAGAGATGATGCTGCAGGGGTTGAACTCGACGTTGCAGGAAATACGCCATGAGTTGAGTACCCGAAAGTGCACCTCCTCTACCGCTCTTCAGCTCCTGGATGCGGGCTAGAAGTGGTTTGATTTCCTCCATCTCAGCTTCCGTGGGAGGTGAATCCCACGAGGCCAATTTTTTCACTTCCTTGGAGGCATCAAAAGGGGTAATGCCATACTGGTCAGAGGAAGAGACCTTCCGGTCTTTGATATAAAACCACTTTTCCTCCAACCTTGTACTGAGGCAGCCATCGAAAACTCCAGATACTGAGATTCAGCATGGATAGAGACAACAACCCCACCCAGTTCAGGCTTCTTTGTTAAAGCGACACTGGGGCAGAGCCGAAAGAGGGATTTCCAGAGAAGAAAATGGGGTTTGATCCCCAGAAACGATTCACAAAGAGTAATAAAACAAGCAATGTGGAGAATCGAGTTTGGTGTGAGCTGGTGAAGCTGCACACCGTACACGAAAAGAAGCCCACGAAGGAACTCGTGGGTAGGAAGAGAAAGACCGCGCAAGAGGAAAGCGAAAAACATGACCCGAAAGCCGCTCTGGGGCTTGGGGATCCGCTCGGTGCTAGGGAAGATGACCTGATCATCGTCAGAGATGAGGCCATCAGCTTGGGCCTTGTCCAGATCCTTCTGCGCAAAATCAGAAGTGATGCGGGGTGGCTTTCGGACTCCACCACATCATGTGCGTCAATAATCAAGTCCGACATCATCGAGGCATGGAAGAGAAGGAAGAAGAAGAACCACCGGAAAGAAGCTTGGAAGTGCCGCAAGAAGAGGCGGCAGCTGAAGCTAGGCCGGCTAAAGCCGGTCCCACACCGGCTAAAGCAGGCCCCACCAGCTAAAGCCGGACTGAACATCGGCTATAGCCGGACTGCCCGAGTCAGCTACATCTTGGCCTTGAAGCCACCTATGTTATGTTTCTCCCTAGTGACCAAACTACCCCTAGCTCGTGGCTCCCTATATATATGGGTCACTTTCCCCCTCCCTAGGATAGAGATGAATTAAGATAAACATGGCTTCATGCCCTTTCCCTTAGGGAACTTGCTACTAGATCTCAAATCTAGAGTAAACAATCATCCCTCTTTGTTTGGGGTCTCTTCTATTTGGGGAATTCTACCTTGTAGTGGATCTCTTGCATACTTTTGTGTGTAATTCTATCCATTGATTTGGTCTCTTCCCCAAGTGGAATTCTACTCCTAGCAAATCAATCTCTCACAAGGAATTCTACTCTTGGAGTCTCTTCCTTGTGATTCTATTGAGTTGGTGAATCGGGCCAACGAGGACAACCGGTGTGTATCTTGTGTGTGTGTGTTTGCCTTCGATTTGTTCATCGTGTTCTTCGTGTTCATCCTCGTTCCCCGCCACAAATCTCGTGAATCCGTGAAGATCGGGCCATACCCAAGAGGTCACCCCTCATCATATGGTATCAGCAGCTTTTGGTTGCCACAGATTTACTCTTGTTTGTGATTTCCACCATAAATTTCGAAAATACATAAACTAGCCCCAAAATTGCCTTGAATTTTGATCTCTGGATTTGTTGAGTTTTTTGTGGGTTTGATCCATAGATTTGATGTTTTGGGTGTTGATCTACATTGCCACAAATTTTCTAGCCCCAATTCATCTTATTTCGGCCAGAATTGACGATTTTCTCTTCCAATTTTCGCCCAAATCGACGAATGGCTCGCGCAAAATTTCTCGAAAAAATCCGAACCGGCTAAAGCCGGAACACCGCCTAAAGCCGGCCCAAGCCCGGCTGAAGCTGGCCCACCCCCTCCTGGTCAACGCTTTCGCATCTCGCCCAGCATCCACTGCCACCACGCGCCAGCGTCCGCCCAGCATCGACCGCCCCGCGACTCCTCAGCCCGGCTCAGCTCCCGTGCCGCTAGCTTGCCGCCACCGGCCACCTGCTCTCGTGCCATCTCGCATGCACGCGCCCCACCTGCGCCTCCCCAGCCGCACGCCACCGCATCGCTTGGCCTCAGCCCCGCTCGACCCTCTCCTCTAGCTCGCTCACCCCGCACGCACCCGCCCACGCCAAGCACCCGCTCACCGCTTGCCTCGGCTACGCTCAGCCCAAGCCGGCCACGCCCCTGCCTAGCTCGCACCTGCCCCCGTGGCCAGCTCACTCCCGCCTAGCACCCCGCACCTCCCCAGCTTAGCAGCAAGCTCGCCCTGCTCCGCTGACCGCACCGCCCCAGCTCGCCGCTGACCGGAAATAGCCGGACCCGACACCGGCTTAAGCCGGTATACATCACTCCAGTCCAATTTGACCCGTTTTAACACCATAATCGCACTTTTGACATCCATTTGACACTTTGACATAAAATCCGGCGTTATCTTGACTCAAATTTTGACAACTTTTGTGAGTCCTTTTTGTCCCAAATTTTCGGGAATTGACGTGTGTGTTTGGATTTTGGTTTTTGCGTGCCTTGTTCATGCCAAGTAATACCGCGCCTACATCAACATCGCAACGACGACATCGGCACCCCAGAACTTTGACTAGTCTTTTGACTCCACCTTCATCGACATCATTGCAAGTTGTGTGTTTTGACACCGCGTAACCTTTGCATAGGTATAACTTGCACCATCTTTATAACCCCTTTTCTTCCTTTGTGTACCTATCCTATTGAGAGTGGCTTTTTGAGTGTTGCGAAGCATTGCACAAGTGTCACGACCGTGCGAGGGTTTGTGTGTGTGTGTGTGTGTAAAGTTGAGCAAAGCTCTGAAGCAAGCTCGGTGAGAGAGATACACAAAAGAAGAAATAACCATTGTGTGACATACATTGATAGCAAATAAGCTTTTAAGCATTGAAACACCAAAAATCCAAAAAGAGTGTGTGTTCCACCGATACAAAGGAGTTCAAAGCTTGTAAGCAAAAAGAGAGAAAAGAGAAGAGTGGCATCTTGTGCAAATCTTGTTGCTTCTTTCTTATGCAACCAAACTACGATCTCTCTTGCGTCGGCGTGACACCGAGCTAATAGTCTTCGTTAGGACCATTTCATTTCTTGCTCACTTCCTTGGTCACGCTAACCCCATTATATCTTTTTGTGTGTGTTTCCATGTTTCCTTGACGTAGATCATCGTTCTTGACATTTGCCTTTGGATTTTACCCACATTTGACAATAGACTTTTCTTTTGATCATATTTGTTTGGCATTTCCACATTTCCTTCCCATCCACCATATAGCCTTTTGCGTGTGTTCTAACTTGTGCACCACGGTTGTCCTTTGGTGTTTCATCCTTTCAATAGTTTCTACGGGAAGTGTTCTAATTGTAGTTTTCTAACAACCCCACTTTCCACAATATACTTTTAGCTTTGTGACATGTCTAGGGATGGAGAACCTCAAGACCCTTGGTTAGCAAACTTCAACGCACGGCACGCCGCCATGGACAAAAAGCTCGATGACTTGTACGCAACGCTCAACGAAAGGATTGAGGACTCGCACACAAGGCTCGAAGCAAGTATTGCGGCAAGTATTGGGGACTTGCACACCATGCTCAATGAAAGGATTGAGGACTCATCCGCAAGGCTCAAAGCAAGACTTGGAGCAATGATGAAGGAGTCGAAAGCAACGCTCTCCACAAGATTGGAGCAATTCATGTCATCTTTCGACAACTCGGCGCGCCAACGTCACCGCTCAAGGTCGCATTCATCAATATCTTCTTCCCGCTCCAACCATGGGAGTCACCATGAGCGCCATTGACAACCTCACCCTCAAGTGCATGGTGCAAACCAACAACCACATCTTGATAGCCTATGTGAGAGGAAGAAACCTACCCCATGCAAGGATGAGATCCACATACACATTGAGATCAAGAGTGATACACCACATGAGTTGAGTGAGGACATTTTTCTTTCTAACAACTTAACCTCTACTCCTCTTGCGTTGTCTTCTTCTTTGCTAGGTTGCTTGGATGATGATGACGTCCATTCCATGGAAATGAGGGACTCCACTATATATGAGATGAGTGAATCCACTATACATGAGATGAGTGATTCCACTATATGTGAGAGTGAGTGCTTCCACTTTGAGAGCATGAGTGATACACCGAGTGAGACAAGAGTGGTAGTTGATAGGTCAAGTGAGGCCATTTCGATTTCTAACAACTTACCCTCTATCTCGAGTGTGTTTTCTCATGTTGCCATAGATCCCATGGATGACGAGACGACAACCTTGGACAAGATGTACATGGTGCATACACTTGAAGATACCACACCATGCTTAGAAGATGATGAGCATGTCGGCCACATGGAGCTACCTACGTCCACAACACCTACCTCAAAGGAGTGCAACTACAAAGGTAACAACATAGGTGTTGTTGATGCCATGATTCCCATGAAGATGCTAAGCTATGAGTGCTTCAAGTTATGTCCTATTGCATGCAATATGTTGAATAATTGCTCTTTCCCATATATTGCTTGCAATGATGACAATGATACTTTGGTTGTGACAACCTTGTCAAACAATTGCTCTTTCCCTAGGTTTGTCGACAACAAGGATAAAATTTTGAAAATGTTTTGTGCACAATGCTTGCAATATTCTTCCATTAATGCAACCAAAATGTTGAACACTTGCTCTTTCAAATGTTTGGTTTGCAATAATGTTATTATGTTTGACAATGAGACGACCCCCATAGCTCTCTCAACTAATGAAGATTTTGCATTTGCACATGATACGCATATTCCCACATATACTTTGCATAATCATCAGGAATATTATGATATCTTGCTTGATGCTAATGGAGTTGTGCAAATAAAGAGATGCATCATGATGGATGATGTATTCATCTACCATGCACACACATTGTTTTGGCTATCTTTTGTGTGTGTAGGTACGGATAACAACATCAACCTCGATTGAGCACGAGTTGGCGAAAAGAGCTCTTGAGAGCATAATACTTGTGAGTTCAAACTCAATCTCCACTCGCATACCCTTCACATGCTATGCATCAAACATGTTGAGAACTTGCTCTTCCATATGGTTTCTTTGCAAGCATGTTGATGACTTTTGTACCACTTGTGACATTCATGCTCCCATGATATTGAATATTGATGCTTTATGTGTTGCAACATACATGTGTAACGATTTCTACTTCTTTTGTTTTGTGTGCAACCACATTGCTATATTGGCCATGACTTGTCACATGTGTTACCGCTTTGAGTTCATTGGTGTTGCATCCAACAAGTGGACTAATTGCTCTTTCTTTTGGTTGGGATGCATAACCACTTGTGATAATGATGTTTTCTTCTACTTTTGGATGAATATGATTTGTGTTGCAACAAATATGATGAAAACTTGTTCTTTCCTATGGTTTGTTTGCACACATGTTGATGATGATTTTGACATCTTGCCGTATGTGTTTTTGCCAAACTCTCCTCTTATTGCTTCAAGGATGTTGACTACTTGCTCTTTCCAAAGCCTTGAGTGCAATAATATGCATATCTTTCAACATGAGATGGACACCATGGTCTTCTCAAATTTTGATGGAGTTTTTGTGTTCCCACATTTGGAAGATGTTCAAATAATTTGCTTACACATAGACCTTGCATATGCATTCCCTTTATTATACTTGTGTTGTGCTAATGGTGTTGTGAACAAGAATGGACATGTCCTTGATGATATGGTCCCCTATCACGCACGCACATACTTTGCTTGGTCTTTGTTGTGCGTAGGTATTCTATTGGTGGATGCGCTCCCGCGAGTGGTTTCAATCAACAACTTCTCCAACGAGAGCACATCAACAAATTTGTGGGGTGAACTCCTTCTACTCATGAACTCATGCCATAAACTACAAGAATTGGCTACTCCTTGAGTGTTGTTTTGCTTTGCTTGTGACCTTTGTAGGCCTCATGGAAGGTGAAGGAACATTGAAGAGTTGCCAAACCATTCTTCGCAAGAACGACCATATGGCGCACTCCAAGTACAATTTCCTACATCTACCTCCTCTACATGATGATGTTGAGTCAATGTCGAGGACGACGTTCTTTAAAGCGGGGGGAGATGATGCGGGGTGGCTTTCAGACTCCACCACATCATGTGCGTCAATAATCAAGTCCGACATCATCGAGGCGTGGAAGAGAAGGAAGAAGAAGAACCACCGGAAAGAAGCTTGAAAGTGCCACAAGAAGAGGCGGCAGCTGAAGCTGGACCGGCTAAAGCTGGCCCCACCAGCTAAAGCCAGACTGAACACCGGCTATAGCTAGACTGCCCGAGTCAGCTACATCTTGGCCTTGAAGCCACCTATGTTATCTTTCTCCCTAGTGACCAAACTACCCCTAGCTCGTGGCTCCCTATATATATGGGTCACTTTCCCCCTCCCTAGGATAGAGATGAATTAAGATAAACATGGCTTCATGCCCTTTCCCTTAGGGAACTTGCTACTAGATCTCAAATCTAGAGTAAACCATCATCCCTCTTTGTTTGGGGTCTCTTCTATTTGGGGAATTCTACCTTGTAGTGGATCTCTTGCATACTTTTGTGTGTAATTCTATCCATTGATTTGGTCTCTTCCCCAAGTGGAATTCTACTCCTAGAAAATCAATCTCTCACAAGGAATTCTACTCTTGGAGTCTCTTCCTTGTGATTCTATTGAGTTGGTGAATCAGGCCAATGAGGACAACCGGTGTGTATCTTGTGTGTGTGTGTGTTTGCCTTCGATTTGTTCATCGTGTTCATCGTGTTCATCGTGTTCTTCATGTTCATCCTTGTTCCCCGCCAGAAATCTCATGAATCCGTGAAGATTGGGCCACACCCAAGGGGTCACCCCTCATCAAGAAGGCACCCAGCTGGCCGCGGAGTTAGCAGTGCTACCTTTGCCCATCATGTTCTTCTGCGCAAGATGTTTGACGTGCATCTAAGGCTTGCACACGGGGGCTGTGCAGGAGCTTAGAGGTGCGTAGGGCTTGCAACAATGGTGGCGGCGGCTGAAGCAAGGAACTGGTAAACAGTAAAATTCTCCACTCTCCCCCCTGGGGGTCTTGACTGTGGCCCCACCTCGGGTGATCGCTTGCTCTTGGTGTTGACTCAACAAGAAGGTGTGGACTGGATCACCGAGCTTAAGGAATACCTCGTCAGCGGCAAGCTACCTGAAGAGGACGCCAAGGCTGAAAGGATTACTTGGAAGGCCACGGGCTACTTCGTCAAGGATGGCGATCTTTACCGGCGGTGCCCCAATGGTATAGCCCTGAAGTGCATCTCCACCGATGAGGGTCAAGAGTTGCTACACAACATCCACGCAGGCGAGTGCGGCCACCACTCCTTGGCACACACCCTCACCGACAAAGCATACCACATCGGCTTCTACTGGCCCTCCGCACTCGCGGATGCCACAGAGCTAGTCAAGAGATTTGAGGCGTGCCAGTTCCATGCCAAGCAAATCCACCAACCTGCGCAAGGGCTACAGACCATTCCACTCACTTGGCCATTCGCCATCTGGGGCCTAGACATCCTGGGTCCATTCCCACGAGCGCAAGGGGGCTACCGCTACCTCTACGTCGCCATTGACAAGTTCACCAAGTGGGCCGAGATGGAGCCCCTACACACAATACCGGCCAGGTTGGCTGTCAAGTTCATCCAAGGATTGGTGTGCCGTTTTGGTGTGCCCAACCGCATCATAACTAACAACGACAGTCAATTCACCAGCGGCCTATTCCGGGAGTACTGTGCCTCCATCAACACCAAGATCTGATTTGCCTCTCTTGCCTACCCCAGGAGCAATGGATAGGCTGAACGCGCAAATGCGGAAGTCTTCAAGGGCCTCAAGACCAAAATCTTTGAATCCAAGCTCAAGGTCTGTGGCAAGAAGCGGCTGGACAATCTCCCGTCTATGGTCTGGTCCATCCGAACTAACGCCACCAAACCCACCGGAGAGACTCCCTTCTTTCTGGTCTACAAAGTGGAAGATGTAACATCCTAGAATTAACATCCCAGAATTTTCCAAATTTTGGAATGATAAAAAAATAAATTAAATTGAATGAATTGTTTGTGTTGATTGAAAATCCACAGAGAATTAAAACTTTTTGAGTAATAGTTAAAATTATTTTCTTAAATAGAGATTTAATAAACTTTTGGGCATCCAAATATGTTCAACAAAACTATTTTGTTTTCATGGTTTTAAAATTACAGAAGAATTTTCTTTGGTAAAATAAAAGCCCAAACTCCTAGTTTCATAAATATTGCCCAAGTAGCCATATAGGCCAAAGTGCATAAGATCGCTTGTAATTTTATTGGAAACAAGTTCCTAAATGTTATAAAACATCATTTTGCATTTTACAAATTTTTTTGGAAACTGGTGTCAACTCATTTCGAGTTCAAATACAAAAGTTATAAAAAGAAAAAGAAAAAGAGAAAGCAACAAAAACAAAAAGTGGAGGACCCAACGGGGCCAACCCCAGGGCCCAAAGCCACTAGCCAGCCAGCTCAGCCCGCATCACCCCCTTCTTTCTCTCTTTCTTGTCTTTTTCATTTTCTTTTCCCGCTGATAGGTGGGACCCACCTGTCAGGGTCGCCTTCAACCTCCAGTCTGAAGCTTCTGCGTGCATGATCTCCATGTCCCGCACTCCCGAGCCCTCAATGGCCACTCCGAGGCGCCTATAAGACCCCTCCCATTTTCCCCCACCGAGACACCGCCAAGCTGCTCAATTAGCTCGCCAAAGCCCGCGAACACCGGCGGCATTCATCGCGGATTCTAGTGAGCACAGACTACCCCGCGGCCTCTCTCTTGTCCCGTTCTGCTCCCCTCCTCTGTGCGCACCTGCTCATAGTTTTGTTTGCCTTCGAGAGCTCTAGGACAATGCAAGCATCATCAACTGAAGTCACCGACGCCCGCACCATCTCCAGCTGCTCCTCCCCTTCGCATCAGGAAGCAATCGACCATGTCGACCACACCCTCGAGTTCCCCTCGATGAGCTCCACCCTATCATCTGCTCCACTATCCCCGAGAACCCTTAGAAGCTTGCCATCGTCCACCTTGGAGCTGCATCATCGTCGGAACCCTAGCGCCGGTGACCATCTTCTTCCCCTTTGTCCCCTTTTTCATTTTGACCATCGGATCCAGATCCTAGCGCCTAGATTAGTTTGCTAATCGAATCAGTATCAGCAGATCTAAGCGTCATATCTACTTTAAATCTAATGGCCCACAGACCTGATCCAATCAAAATGGTATCGGCTAGTAGAATTATGCCACGTGGCCTGCCCTGATTCAAATAGATTTAAACAAATTTCAAATAGGCAGAAACTTGCAAAATTCATAGAATATGTTCTGTAAGTCCAAAATTTTACAAATTTTATATCAATGGATTCCTAAAAATGTTTAGAACCTGATTATGCAAAAAGATTTCATAGTTCATGCAAAAAAATTTGAAATGTAAATCAAATAGTTTAAATTACTTATTTTCACCATTTAAATCACAACGTTTGATCCACACATCCAAAAATTATAAATTTGTAGTCTCCGGAATCCTCTGAACATGTAGAACGTCATGGAACTAGAAAACATCGAAGTTTTTATGTGCACAAACTTGGTACATTCAAATCCATTCAAATCACTATTTTGATCATAACTTGAGTTCTAAAAATGATTTTGTAGTGAATCCAATTGCAGTAGCCTTGTTTTACACTACTCTATACGGGAGCACCACTTCCCAAAATACTTAAATCTCTTTGCATGTATTCAAATTCAAATATGAGAATTTGAGTATTTTTATTATAAAATTCATTCCATAATTCCTTTCAATATGACTCCTTCTACAAAAGTGAATCTTATGATCATACTTATCCATCCATACCATTTGGACACCTTTTATCATGTCCCAATATCATGCCTACCTAAATATCTCTAACCTATTTCACAATGTTCAAATTACACTTGAGTTATTTGAGTAAATGGTAATATATCTCAATTAGGTTTTCCTTTGCTACTTGTGTTGATACACTCTACCCCATATGTAACACCCCATAGGCAGGATTTGAGTACCAAATTCTATTTTCAAAAACTTGTGCTTGATTGAAATTCTTGCTTGAGTGATATTAATTTTTGTACCTTGATTTTTTAGTAAGTGTGCCTCAACTATAAACCATAGAGACACTAAACCTCCCTCCATATTTTGTGCTCATTTGTTTTTAAATATTTATTTTTGCCTCTTATTTGGAAAAATAGGAAGTGCACAAATACCCAATCTCCATTGTTCCAAATCTTTTCAAACTTTGGCACTTGACACTTTTGGATGTTCTGAACATTTGTGCACCATCAACCCCCACTTTGTGTGCATTTTCGAATTCCTCTAAAATTCAATTGAATTGTGACCAAATAGGCATAGAATCCACCCCTTTTCCTTTCAACTCACTCCCTCTCTCTTCTTTCTCCATGCAACCGACCAAGAGGAGAGATCTACCCTGTCCCGTCTCTCTGTAGCCCTAGTTACTGTAGACAAGCCCCCTTGTCATTGTCCTATTTGGTTGGACTTGAGGGAGAGGAGGAGTCCAAGGCCATCTCCATCTACCAAAGCCTCCCCTCTCTCCCCTCCTAACCAACCCCCAATCGGTGATCACCGCCCATCCCTTCTGGCATCGTCGCCCCCACACCCCAACGACCTAGCTCCCTTACCCCTCCCTTACTCGAGCTCATAGCCATGGGCGCTATGGCCACCCAACTCGAGCAGGACAGTGCCGACCACCCCAGGTCCCATCACCTCACCACTTCACTCGCCTCCGCCCCAGTGATCAATTCCACGAGGCGCCGTCACCTTGGACCCACCCTACGCCGTCAGTGGCCATGCCACCCCGACGCGATCGTGCCGCCCAGTGCGCCCAGAGCATGCACCCGTGTTCCCGTGCACACACACACACACGCACTTGCCGTGTGCAACACACGATTGTGCATGACATTGAGCCCTCGGTACAATGCCACCCTCGCCTTGACCTCTAGTCAGCGAGATGGCCTCGACACACACTGATCGGCTCGCACGCCCAGTGAACCCGACCCGATTCTGGCCAGACCACAACGCCACCGACACCGCAACTTGCATCCCTAGACTCAGCCTACAATGCCGCCCCAGAGCACCGCCCACGCCGTCCAATGGCTTACAATAAGTGCACCCTAAACTGGGTCTACTCCAACAGTATAAAGCCAGAGAAGACGACACGGAGAAGACAAGGTCTTCTTCTCGTGCGCATGCGATGCCCACGGAGAAGACTCCTAGGTAACCATTCTATTAGAAGAATGTTGTCTTATTTGTTCAACTAACATATACCAAAATTGGCATATATAGTGGTTGCTACAGTAATCCGTCTAGACTATATATTGCTACGAAAGATCAAATCTTGTCATAGTCAACTCCTTGAACATAATTGTCAACTGTTTTAATGATATGTCAACTATTTCATAGATGCAAAACATCCATGTATGTTTATAGATCCAAATACGTTCATTAGGCTTCATGCCTTTTTGAGGGTCTTCCAAGTTCATAAACTTGGTTTCTCGTGCATGTAACTATCACAGATTTCATGCCTTCTAGCCATTTGATGGAGTCAGGGCCCATCATTGCTTCTTTGTATGTAGTTGGTTCATCATTGTCAAAAAATAATGATTTTTTCTCAAATCTAACTATTTGATTGTTACCCGATCCACGTGGTTCAATAGGAACTTAGATCTCTGTGACCACAACCTTTGATGCACGGGAGCCATGGGCATTATGGCCACATCTGTGAAATTTCTTGGCGCTATGCTACTCAACACATATAGCTCAGATTCAACAACCTAATCAATGGGCATTGTGGCCACATCTGTGAAATTTCTTGGTGCACATATAGCTCAGATTCAACAACCTAATCAAAGTTCTATTGTCCTCCCACTTAACTTTTCGTGAAAATTCCTTCTTAAGAAACTTAACGTTTTCAATGACAAACACTTTTGTCTTCGTTGTTCTGGAGGAATACCCAACGGTTACTTTGGGATAACCGACAAAGACGTATTTATTAGACTTTGGTCATAAACATTTTACATATGCCTAGCATACCAAATTTTTAGAAAATACAACTTGGGTTTTATCCCATGCCATAACTCATATGGTGTCATTTCAACGGATCATGATGGTGCTCTTTTCAGTGTAAAAGCGGTAGTCCCTAAAGCTTTATCCTAAAAATACAATGGTAATTTTATAGATGACACCTTTGATCAAACGATGTTAAACAAAGTTTGATTTTATCTCTCAAACACTCCATACTCCTGTGGTGTTTCATGAAATGCAAGTCTATGGAACGATTCCTCAACTTTTACGTGTTTGCTAAACTTGTAACTCAAATATCTTCCTTTATGATCCAATCATAAATTCTTTATTATCTTGTTACAATGATTTTCCACTTCATCTAGAGATACTTTGAACACTTTTCAAATATTTCATGCTTCTTCCTTATCAAGTAAATATACACATATATCTACTCCAATCATAGGTTAAAGTAAATGAAGTTCAAGAATCCACCTCTCACGGCTACACATAATGGACTATATACATCAACATGTACAACGTCCAATAAGTTAGTCGTCCATTCTTCTTTGGCCTATGAACAAAGTTTTAATCATCTCTAGGAAACTTTCACAAGTGTCAATTGATTCAAAATCAGAAGACTCCAAAATTCCATCAATGTGGAGTTCCTTTATGTTTTATTTCCACTATGATTTAAATGGTGGTGTCACTCATAAGTGATCTTCTAATCATTTGTCTTGAGACATTTTTAGCATCAGTGTTATGGATGTGATTTCTCCAACAAGATAAGGGTTCATCCATCTTTTATGAATACGATAATAATTTGAACAACCATTGTTCTCATAATACCAGAATAACAATTATTAAAACAAATCTTGAAGGCTAGGTTTAAGTCCAACAAAACACAATAACCCTTTATTTGTTTTCGATGAGAATCATCCCATATTCATTTGCTAGTTAATTAGGCCATTGTAGTTCTTGTATTGTGTTGATCTGTATGACATTTCATACCAACCAATTTATTATCAAATACCCAAGAACCACATTTTTTAACAAGCAACGGATACATCCATAATATGTATATCATCTATGTACTCGAGCTAGACATTTCCAGCCTTTTCTTTTCCACAAGAATAAATTTCAGATTCTCTTTTTACAATTCCTTTCCTTTTAATAAGAATCTATCAATATCAATAGTTGCACCATACACATGGCACATAGTTCAAGATGTGATTAGTTAAACACTAATACCCTTGGACTCGCACTTTGAAGTAGATCACCATCATCAAATATTTGGCGTTCTTTCAAATTCCATTCTTTAGTAATCTTTTAGTGTAGTAAACATTTTATCTATATCTTGTATTCATCCTATCATGACAACTTTCATTATCAAGCTACTATAGCTCATAAGGACAAATTGCGAGTGTAATGTTAGTTCCCAAAACCTTTTTAGGAGATCCGGACGCCTAGCATCTCCAACCTTCGCAAATTCTCATACAATATGAGAACATGTGTCTTACTAAATTATATTCTATCACATTGCAACCAAACATTGTTTCATATATCAAAATATCTTCCACACATGATAGTTTATGAAACAATTCTTTCAGCTGTTAGATAACCTTGACACTAAAAACAACTTTTCAATATCAAGGATCATGGAGGCAAGTGTAATACTTAGATACTAACACTGGAATTATTACTCTTGATTTAATAGTACTTATTAAGTTTCATCGAGTAAACAAGGTTTGCTAAAAGTTTGCAATAGGACTTTAAACTTTAGATTGACATTCAAACAATATGATACCAGTTCGTAAAGTTAACATCCCAAATTCTATAGTTCTATTATCTCAATTATAACTAATCGCTAGGTAGTAAATGGATGCCAATGACTAAAACAAACTATGCAAATTCACTTTGATTTAGTTCATGATAAATTGAGTTTTATAATTCAAAATTACTTAGTGAACTCCCACTTAAAAACAACATCCTCTTAGTTTTCTTAAGTGATTACATGAACCAAATTCACTATACCGCAACCTATCATCATGTGCAACGACATAGTTTCAAAGGCGAACATCACCATGTTCATCATATCAACAATATGACTCATGTTTAACCTTTTGGTTCGTGTTTCGAGGCTATGTATGTACATGCCAGGCTCGCCAAGTAGAACAATACCACTCACGTGTGTAAAACTGTCTTACACCTGTCATTTTGAACGTAGGGTCTATCACATCCGATCATCACGAGGTGTCTCAAAATGATGAATTTTCTTGACGGTGCATGTTATCGAAGAACACATTTTTATCTTGATAATTATGTGAGAGGGATCATCTTATAATGCTACCGCGCGATCAAATCTAAGCAAAATAAGATGCATAAAAGGATAAACATCACATGCATATATAATGTGGTATGATGTGGTCCTTCACGCATTCGATCTCCATCTTGTGTGTCATGGCATGATCTCCATGATTCCACCGACGTAGCACCAAGGTCCATGATGTGCCACTTTGATTGTCTTCCTCCATTACAATATATCACTTTGATATATATATATATATATATATATATATACATGGAGACTATTCTATCATCGATGACATAATAATATTCTATACATATTATGTACTGCTCATGAGACAAGTTTGTACTGCTTTGTATGGCTACACTGTACTGCTTATTCGCGAACTTTGAACTGCTCATGTATAAATGTAGTTGTTTTTCTCGTAATTTCAAAAAAAAATGGAATTGTGCAAATAATATATCATTGGTAAGCTAATGAAAATCCACAACTTTTTTGTATTCTAACTTATTTCATATTATCAACCGTTTAAATTTAATTTAAAAAATCGGAAATCTTCATAAACACATATAAAACGTATTTTGGACTTAGTTTCCAAACTACTGATCGGAATGGTGCAAATGATATACCGTTGGAAAGCTACTAAAAATGCGCAACTTTTGTATCTCTGCAAGTTTTTTCAAATTCTGTACGGTTTTAGATTAATTTTGAAAATACAATATTTCGGATCTACTAAAAAACGACGGAAAGTAATTTGACCAGAGTTAACCAACCGTTTGTCGGAATAATGCAAGTAATATGGCATTGTAAAGCTATGGAGTAGGCGCAACTTTTTTGTTCACAGTGTTTTCACAAATTTCTTATGGTTTAGGAGCAGATTTGAAATTACAGCTCGTTGTTTGTAGTGATTGTCTTCGAACGATTTTTACCAGTATTATCAAATGGTTTATGCAAATGATACAAGTAATATATTGTTCGAAATGTGTCAATAAGGAGCAACTTTTTTTGTAAAGATCATATTCCTCAATTTCTTAAGGTTTGAGAATAATTTGTGAAATTTTAAGTTTACATATTTGCATTGTTTGCAAGATGGTGACATGAAAATAACAAGCTAAAATTCGTGATTCCTTATGGAATGCAATAGATAATGAAATTAGAGTTATACTCTACCATAGAAATCATTTGTGCCAATGATTGAGGCGATACATGCTCAAAACAATGAGATTTGCATAATATATTTCCACCCCGAAAAAACAGAATATTCGTACTTCCTTAGACACGTATCGATATTTCTTTCTTACAAGTGTTTGTACTTCTGTCATAGCTTCAAAAACTATTTAGAAAAATAGATGCAACTTTCTCATACGGTGTCCGTTTTGTGTCCACGACCACTTAAAATGCTCAACACAACAACGCGCTTCAGTTACAACCTTAAAAAACACATCCTAAGTAAGGTTTTATACGGTCAAAGTTTGGTCAACCTTTTTTATGCATATTTAAACAATCATTTGAGCTTCATTCGATTTTCAAATTGTGTGATTTTTTGTTATGTTCTAAAAATAAAGGCAATGCCTATCTAAGCAAAAATATAAAAATCATTTTGTTGTTGTATTCCTCAAATTAATTTAATATGTGTACTTCCTTAATTGAAACCTTACACTTCCTATTTGTCATTGTTGTATTTCCTTTCATTTTCGTGGATGATGCGATTATTTGTCCTGCAAATTATGGAAGACTTTGCACTTCCGAAAGTGAACATCTGTACTTCCCGTTGTGAATACATGTACTTCTTTCTCTTGTACTTCTGTACTTCCCTCGAGATGATATCATAATGTTTCTAGCACTCCTAAAATTTGAACCTATGTACTTACTATCAAAAATATGTGTACTTTCCATTGCCATCGTGTGTACTTCCGAAAGTTCAATACCCATAATTCTTGCCATCATCGGGTATACTTGCCATAGTCTCTGTGTGTACTCCCTGGAGCAGAAGTTCCGCACTTCTCAAAATGGGTAGTATATTGTTAGAAATATATTGTTAGAAATGCTTCAACAAGGTGGAAATGTTTCTTCCAGGTCACTTTCACCAGTTTCCTTAAGGTCTGAGAATAATTTGTGAATTTTTATGTTCTTATATTTGCATTGTTTAAGAGATGGCAACATAAAATTAAAAGATAGACTTTTTGATTCATTGTGGAATGCAGTAGATAAATAAATTAGAGTTATGCTCTACCATAGAAATCATTTGTGCAAATGTTTGTGGCGATCGGAGCTGAAAATGATGAGATTTGCACAATAAATTTCTGCCTCTAAAAATAGAGTATCTGTACTTCCCCCAACACGTCTCTGTACTTTTTATTATATGAGTTTGTACTTCCTGTTGTAGTTTTGAAAAACTATTTAGAAAAAAATTTCTACTTTATCATACAATATCCGTTTTGGGTCCAAGACCACTCAAAATGTTCAGCACAACCACGCGAATCTATTATGTACATGATAGAATAGTTGGCCCAAAGTTGAACTTTTATACTTCCCAATCATTATTTTATGTACTTTCCCGTTGTTGTTGTGTGTACTTCAGTCACTATGTGTATTTCCTTAAATGAAACCTTACACTTCCTATATATTATTTTTTCTACTTCCTTCATGTACTTCTTTCTCTCATACTTTTGTGCTCCCCTCTAGATAATGTCATAATGTTTTAGTACTTTTATGCGGGATATGCACATTGTACTTCCCATCGTCACCATGTGTACTTCTAATCGAGCATTTGTACTTCCCAGAGTCTCTCTTTGTACTTCCCTCTACATGATATTGTCATTTTTCTAGCACTTGACGTGAAAGTTAAACTTCAGAAAACTGAATATATGTACTTTTTGACATCATTGCATATACTTCCTACTCTCATATTTCCGTACTTCCCTCTAGCTGATTTTATCATTTTTCTAGCACTTCACGTGAAAGTTGCACTTTTGAAATTGAACACTTGTACTTCTTGTCATCATCGCGTGTACTTCCCAGAATAACTAGTCATACTTCATTAATTTTTGATAATGATTCATCATTTATGCAATCCTTCGCAGGGACTTAGCACTTCCCAAACTTGAACCAATGTACTGCCCGTAGAATGTGACAAACATCAATACCATCATCTTATCTTGAGCAGTACACTAAGTAAAAAAAAATCCAAAATGGCATTTTTAGACAATGTTTTTAATGTTTTGTGATCTATATTGTTACAATGCTTGGATACTTCTTTTTTAACTACCGTGTATTGTTTGGCCATGAAATTTGCTAATTCCTTTTTAGGAACTGATGTCTACGCACGCGTCTGTTCTTGTAGACAGTGTTGGGCCTCCAAGTGCAGAGGTTTGTAGAACAGCAGCAAGTTTCCCTTAAGTGGATCACCCAAGGTTTATCGAACTCAGGGGGGAAGAGGTCAAAGCTATCCCTCTCAAGCAACCCTGAAATTACGATATAGAAAGTCTCTTGTATCCCCAACACACCCAATACACTTGTCAGATGTATAGGTGCACTAGTTCGGCAAAGAGATAGTGAAATACAAGTAGTAGTGATGATTATGAGTAGTAAATGTAATACGAAATAAGTATCGCTGCGAGCAAACATGTAACGAAACTGAAAGGAAACGGTATGCAAAGCTTGGAAACAAGGCCTAGAGATCATACTTGCAATAGTGGACACACTCCCAACAAATATAACATAATTGAACCAATAGATACTATCATCAATATGCAACTCAAAACAATTCTCCAATGGAAAACGAACACTAATCATGCGTAGGGCTACGAAGCAGTCCTCAAAGTCCGGATGTACCCAAACTAGATTGTCCCACACTATCACGGTGAACGCACTAGATGTTCCAACAAACACCAACAATTCATAGAGACATTAACCAAAAAGATACACATGATGCACACACTAGTCACCTTTACACCATGATACAAGGTATCTCCGGAGATTACAAATATAAAGCACGGGAGTAGCATAATATCTGAATAATAACATCTACCAATTCAACTAGATACAAAGCTCACGATCACATAAAGATCATATCATGGGAGAGAAAGGTGAACCACATAGCTACCAGTAGAGCCCTCAGCCCCGGGGGAGAATTACTCCCTCCTCATCATAGGAGACAGCAAGGTTGATGGAGATGGCGGTGAGGTCGATGGAGACGGCAGAGACGGCGATGAATTACTCCCTCCATCCTGGCAGGGTGCCGGAACAGAGACTTCTAGAAATTTTGCCAATTGTTTTAGGGTTTTCCATCGGGAGGCTACTTATAGGTGAAGGGGCGTCGTCAGGAGGCGACCAGGGTGGTCTCACCACCGGGGGGGGCGCGGCCAGGGGCTAGGCCGCACCCCCTCATGGTGAGGCTGGCCGTTGGCCCCCCTCCGGCTCTCGTTTGGTCTTCGGTCCTCTTCCGGGAAAAATAGGAGTTCTAGAACTTGTTTCGTCCAATTCCGAGAATATTTCCTGTGTAGCTTTTCTGAAACACAAAAACAGCAGAAAACAGGGAACTGGCACTGTGGCATCTTGTTAATAGGTTAGTTCCGGAAAATGCATAAAAATGCCACGAAGTGTAACAAAACACTAAGCAAATGGTGTAAAAACAAGCATGGAGCATCAAAAATTATGGATACGTTTGAGACGTATCAGCATCCCCAAGCTTAACTCCTGCTCATCCTTGAGTAGGTAAGTGATAATAAAATAATAATTTTTGAGGTGACATGCACCATCACAATTTGATCAATGAGGTAGAGCATTGAGTGCTGAGATCAAAGAACTTAAAACATGGGCATGAAAGACATAATCTTGATAATAAAAACTTAGCAACCATGTTATAGCATGAAAAGAAACACAAAGGAAAGATCATTAAAATGAAACAATGAAAGTCACGTGTGTGTTTCAACCATATGGAAAACATAGCAAATGATTTTCAGCTTGTCCCTCATGGAGTAGCAAAACATAAATGCATATGACACCTTCAAGTTTAAGAGGGTGACTAGATACAAGTAATTTGAGAACAAGTGAAACCAACATCATGAATCAATCAATGAAAACTTTGGGACTATGCACATTATACTTAGAATGACAACTATGCTCTCTTAGACGGTGCATAAAGATAGAAGATGGAGACTCAACATAAAAGTAAAAGAAAGGCCCTTCGCAGAGGGAAGCAGTGATTTAACATGTGCTAGAGCTTTTTATTTGTAAAATAGAGATAAAAATTTACTTTGAGAGGTGGTTGTTTCATGTCAACGACTGGCAATGGGGACTTGCTATCTTCCATAATAAATAAGTGAGAGCGGTTCCGAGTTCTCTGAAAATTTGGCACATTGGTGCTCTTTTATAAAGGTTTGGCACTCCTCCCCACCTTTTTTCCTTTCTCAAACCATGGCTAACCGATTTCATCGGGTGCCCACCAGCTACAAAGTTGAGAAAACATACACCCTGATCAAACTCTAAGACTAGTCCCAATGCATAGTATCATATACTAGTATCATACATGATACTACTATATGATATCATCTATATAATGCATAATACATAGAGTAATATCATAATTATATTATATTTAATATTTTGTAGAATCTTAAGATAAATACGCGGACATGATTTATTTTCTAGTAGAGCTTTTAGTTTTGCGTGTTATAATACGGTATCATGTTATAATACCACCCCCAGCTCTCTCTTCATTAACTGACATGCCACATCAGATTTTACCAATGTGATATACATAATACTAGTATGATACTTCCATTCCCATTATAACTAGGCTAACGCCATCCATGAAATCAGCCAGCTTACTCGACTGGACCGATAAACGTCTACGTTATGTTCTTCCCATATAGGCGGCGCTGACAAAGAAACGGACACGGATGTCGAGGCCATTACCCCGTCACAGGGCAATGACGGTGCTGAACTGAAACTGATACTGTAAAGTGAGACCACAAGCTACGGCGCAACAGAGGGCGAAAAAGCTGCAAAACGGAAGCGGAGAAGAAGCTTTTGCTGCGGTTACTACTCTAAAAGAAGAAGGAATTTTTCAATGCGTCTTACGCGGCAGCATTCATGGCAGTAATTTCATTGCACCCACAAAGAACATGGAGTACTATCCGGGTGAACAATTAATCACTCCGCTTAATTTCAAGTCCAAGTGGTTAATTACTTTGACCGGCTGCTAGCTATACTCCAGAGTTACTAGTACTAGTAGTACTACCCGGTCCAGCCCGCCTTCAATACAGATCCAATTAACTCATTTCGTGGATCTGTCACGGGAAACTTGGCCGACCGACTGGCCAACGGCCACCCAGTAACTGCTACTCCCTCTGTCAAGAATTACTCTGCATTCTGGGTTTAGTCAAAGTCAAACTTTATAAACTTTGACTAAATGTGTAAGAAAAAATATTAATATTTATAATATAAAATAACCATCATTAGAATTGTCATAAAATATATTTTCATATTGCATGTATCTGGTTTCATAGTTATTAATAGTTTTACCAATATGTTTGGTCAAAATTTGAAAAGTTTGACTTTGACCAAACACAGAATGCGGGGTAATTCCTGACGGAGGGAGTATCCGCATCCTCATTGCGCCTGCGCGCGTGCTCATTTTTTTACCTTATACAAGAATTTAATTGTGTATTTATGTATACGCGCGATCCATCCAGCAGCCAGGGGATATGCACGTTATTAGACATTTACCGTACGTCCCGTTTCATCAAGTGAATTGTATACCTGCTGTACTAGATTTTTAATACTACAGTACTCCTACTTACTACGGAGTATATGTAAGTGTTCAAGCTCGTTTCGGATCTGGCAGGGCTGGCTCTGGCCCAGGGCAAGAAGGTCGATGGCCCGGGGCCCGACCAAATGAAGGGCCCATTATTTCTGCTACGCTGTATATAGGAAAGAGCTGAGAGAAAAAAAATAGGCCCATCTGGCCGAGCGAGGTGTCCAAGTTCAACACGGGCGATTTTGTTTGCGGTCACCGAGTTGTTTGGCACAGGCTCACAGATATCTTTGTTGCTTGTAATAGACGCTATTTGAAAAGTTGGGTAGGTAATTCCTCAGAGGGCCCATACTGAACGAAATGAGGGCAAACCAAATATTGTCGTGACTTCTCCCGTTTTGGGCCCATTGAGGTCCCGAATGTCAGTATTTCTCCGTTTCATGTTAGTTCCAGCGTGTCAATCTCTGTGGCAATTCGATACAATGGGGTCACTCCGCAGCGGTGTACGGTCAAGATCTAGTTCGTTCCTCCGCCTTTAACCTTGCCTGAACCCTAGGACGGCGGCGGCGGCGACACAGACAGATAGCGCTGCTTAAAGCTCTCGTGCCCGCGCCCGACGGCCTGCGGTGATGCCGAATGTCGAGCGAGCCGTTGCTCAAAGATAGATCGCCATCGCCAGGAGACGAGCTGAGCAGCACAGAGGATGGAAGGGCCCGCAACTCAGGAATCATGTCTCACCCTGAGCAGTCGCAGGAGGTGGGCTTCTCTTCTCTTATGTATTTTACCCTTCTTTATCGGTATCTGCTAGCTGGATGTAGGAAATCAAGATATATTTTAGCGAGAGATGTTTGTTAGTCGAACACTAACAAGCATTTCTTATTTCCCCAACCTTCGGATGGTTTAACCGAAGGTAACGGGAACATTCCTAGTTCCTGTTGGAATTATGCCCTAGAGGCAATAATAAAGATGTTATTATTATAATTCTTGTTCATGATAATGTTTATATTCCATGCTAGAATTGTATTAAGCGGAAAATTTAATACTTGTGTGGTTTATGAACAACACCGTGTCCCTAGTACGCCTCTATGGACTAGCTCATTGATTAATGATGGTTAAGGTTTCCTAACCATAGACATGAGTTGTCAATTAATAATGAGATCATATCATTAGGAGAATGATGTGATGGACAGACCCAAATAAAGCAGAGCAATTAGATCGTGTCATTGTGTTCATCTTTGCGAAGCTTTTTCCTATGTCATGTATTGTGTTCCTTAGACCATGAGATAATGTAATTCCCTAGTGCCGGAAGAAAGCTTTGAGGTCATCAAACGTCATCCTATGAGAGGGTGATCATAAAGGTGTCTCTCAAGTGATCGAAAAGTACTTGCTGGGTTGCATGTATCGAGATGGAATTTGTCCCTCCCAAGTCGGAGAGATATACTTCGGGCCCACTCGGTAATCGATATCAACACCGCTTGCAAGCACGTGGTTAAGAAGTTAATCACAGAGTGATATTGGATTACGGAACGAGTAAAGTACTTGCTAAGAACGAGATTAAACTAGGTATGCCGATACCGACGATCGAATCTCGGGCGAGTAAAATATCGCGAGACGAAGGGAATACAAATACGGGATTGATTGAATCCTGACATCGTGGTTCATCCGATGATCATCGTTGAGTGCGTGGGAGTCAATATGGATTTCCAGATCCCGCTATTGATTATTGATGGAGATCATGTCCGTGCATTCTCGAACCTGTAGGGTCACACACTTAACGCAAATCAACGCTAGGGTAGTTCCGGGATATATGTGAAACTGTTTCAGAAGTTACGGAATTGTTCCGAGTGGAAAATATTAGTATTTATTAATTGTATGAATTAATAGATATTAAGCAGTATTTATTTGAAAGAAATAAATAAAAAAATAAAGAGAAAAAAAAGGGGGCCAACGCGGCGGCCAGGCAACGCTTGGCGCGCTCACTCGATTCGATCGAGGAGCGGCCAGTGCGAGCGCTGGCTCGCTCGCTAGGTGTGCCTGCCCGGATGGGCTTTTTGCATGGGCCAAAGGCCATGCATCAGCTTGTGGCTGATCATGTTCAATCCATGCGATGGATTATGCACGAACGTGCACTCCACGCAAGGCACGGCCAGCGTGGCCGATTGGCACGAGTAAGCCAAACTTGCTTTGCAAGTATGCCTACGAGCCGGCTATAAAAGGAGCACAGGGCCATCGGTTTTGTGAAGACCTAATACCCGCGGAGCCGCTGCCCGGTTTCTGAAGTCTCTTTTTCCCGTTCTTCTTCCACCACGCAAACAGGCGAAGCCCTGTCGGCGTATACTCTCCACCATAAACACCACACCATCGTGTTGTCGATCCCATCTACCACTCCACCATATCTCGCTGGACCGGGAAGGCGGAGTCGTTGGTGCGCTGTACGTGTGCATCTCTCGGAGGCGTCGCCACTTGCGGCGTTGGATCGGATCGGATCGCGAGGAGGAGACGGCTAGTACGACTACATCATCCACGTTCTATTGAACGTTTCCGCTGTGCGATTTCTTCAAGGGTATGAAGATCTCATCTACCTCTCTCGTTGATTACATCTCCTAGATTAGATCTTGGCTTTCTTGTTCGCATCCGTAGGAATTTTTTTGATTTACTATGCTGCGAAACCCTTCAGTGGTATCAGAGCTAGATCTATGCATAGATGTGTTTCACGAGTAAAATGCAACATGCTTGTTGCGGGCGTTGATGTTTTCTGTTACAAACTTCTTTGTTTTGTACTTCTTATGGCGCGGCATAGTGAGATCGAAGCGGTCCAGGCCAACTTTACGCGACCTCGTTCGCGAGACCGGCTCCGCACTTGACGTGTGGCTTGTTCCACACATGCGGCTGGTGGATGCCAGTTTCTCTCACTATAGTAGTCATGAGATTTACAACGGATGTTAGCAACCATAATATCACCGTTGTGGCTTTTCGTAGGTAAGAATCGTTCTTAGCTTGTTACTCCCATAAGCCACGTAAAACATGCAACAACAAAGTAGAGGCGTCTAACTTGTTTTTGCAGGGAGTGTTTTATGATATGGTATGGCCCAAGACATGATGTGTATGAATTGAGATGTATGCAATGATCATGTTTTGTAATCTTTCACGACTTGCATGTCGATGAGTTCACAACCGGCAGGAGCCATATGGTTGTCTTTATAATTGTGTATGACCTGCGTGTCAACTTCTTATACGCCATGTAATAGCTTTACTTTATCGCTAAGTAGTTAGCAATAGTTGTAGTTGCTATTCGTGGTGGAGGCAATCATGGTGGAGTGATGGAGATCATGCCGGAGCGCACAAGATGGAGATCATGGCGCGGAGATTGGCTATACCATGTCACATAAAATTATATGCATGTGATGTTTATCCTTTTATGTATCTTATTTTGCTTAGATCACGACGGTAGTATTATAAGATGATTCCTCACTTAATGATCAAGATAAAATTGTGTTCTCCCCATGTATGCACCGTTGCGAAAGTTCGTCGTTTTCAAGCACCTCGTGATGATCGGGTGCTATAAACTCTACATTCACATACAACGGGTGCAAGCCAGTTTTGCACACGCGGAAATACTTGGGTTTGACTTGACGAGCCTAGCATGTACAGACATGGCCTCGGAACACACGAACCGAAAGGTTAAACATGAGTCATATGAATGATATGATCGACACTTAGTTGTCCACCATTGAAACCACATCTCTTCTCGTGAAGATCGGATTAGGTGTGGTGAATTTGGATCGTGTTCACTAAACAACTTGAGGGATGTTGAATTTAGTGGGAGTTCATCTAGTAATTTGATTAAGTTGAACTAGTTATCTTGAACATAGTCTAAATTGTACTTGCAATGTTGTAGATCAAATGGCTAAGTCCAACTTCAACTTCAACGTGTTTGCTGAGAAAGAAAAGCTTAAGAACAATGGGTCTAACTTCACCAACTGGTTCCGCAATCTGAGAATCATTCTCGCTGGCGGACAAAAAGCCTATGTACTTGAGGAAGCGTTAGGTGACACCCCTACTGCAACAGCGAAAACTGAAGAACTTGCTAACTTCAATGCTCGCAGAGATGATTGTGATGCGATTATGAGTACCATGCTGTTTTCTATGGAATCGGAACTTCAAAATCGTTTTGAGAAGTACCGCGGGCCTTATGAGATACTTGAGGAACTGAAAATCATGTTTCAGACTCAAGCCCGTTCTGAGAGATATGAGATCTCTGAGAAGTTCTTTAACTGCAAGATGGAGGAAGGGAGTTCCGTTAGTGAGCACGCCATTAAGATGTCGGGCTACACTCAACGCCTTGAGCAGCTGGACTGCAAGATTCCAGAAGAGCTCAAGATTGACAGAGTTCTGCAATCACTCCCTCCAAGCTACAAAGGCTTTGTAGTTACTCACAATCAAATTGGTTCCACTGATACGATCACTGAGCTCTTCGCTAAGCTGAAAGCTGCGGAGGTGGATATCAAGAAAGATAATCATGTGTTGATGGTCAACAAGACCATTAGCTTCAAGAAAGCTAAGGGTGCAAAGAAATCCTTCAAGAAAGGCAGCGGCAAGCGCGTTGCCCCTACTGAGAAGAAGCTCAAGTCTGGACCTAAGCCGGACACTGAGTGCTTCTATTGCAAGGACAAGGGTCACTGGAAGCGCAACTGTCCGAAGTACTTAGCGGACAAGAAGGCTGGCACCATTAAAGGTATATTTGATATACATGTTATTGATGTTTACCTTACTAGCGCTCGTTGTAGTGCCTGGATATATGATACTGGTTCAGTTGCTAATATTTGTAACTCGAAACAGGAGCTACGGAATAGACGGCGGCTAGCAAGGGATGAGGTGACGATGCGCGTTGGCAATGGATCAAAAGTTGATGTGATGGCCGTCGGCACGCTCTCCTTAGTTTTACCTTCGGGATTAGTTTTAAACCTTAACTAGTTGATACCCCACGCGTTGCGGCGGACATCAGAGACAAATTTTTTGTAAAAGGAAAATGGCGGAAACAACCATTGGAAAGCATGCTTATTTGTGTGTATGAAATGCAAGCATATAGGTATTTGCTTGTTTGCGCGTTACCAGGATAATGTAATATGAAAATCAATATTATGAACACTTTTGAACCGTAAGGTATGTAGTGAAACGCATGCCAGCAGTTGCCGACTATTATTTAGGAAACAAAAGAAATGTGCATCATTAATATCAGCAGTATCGTTGGAGCAACAGATCACTTGAATGGTTGAAAGCAATGAGTGATTATTATGTATCCGTTACATAAGGAACAAAGACATGTACGTGAATAAAAAGTCATAGGATCCGCATATGTAGAAGTGAGAATTCAGAAATAATCCATTGTTGGCAGGGCTTTATTCATGAGGACTTGTCCATGCGGCTGTAAGAGCAGCTACAGCTGGTTTGCCACGAGGGTGAACTATATTCAGCAGAACATGCCGGGGTATCTGCAATGTTAGCAAACACTGTCATTTTTGAAACTGAGAAATTATCTGTTATATGGACTTTAATAATGTGGCCAAAAGAGCTAGTTTGGTTTGAGAACTCGTTTCCATGCGTGTGAAAGAAGAGGAGTATAGCGGGCGTATGGAAACTTAAGAAAAAGTGTAGTATGCTTGGACAGTGATTACTTTTCATAATAGCTCATAAAACAACAGGATCTAGTATTACACGATCTAAAACTACATTCTTCTTGCATGACATTGTCTTTGTTCAAGTATTCATTTATTTTCACTATGTTGGCAGATACAAACGGTTTGCGGACATGCGGTACAGATACTATTTAACCAACAGTCTATCTTTCATTTTCTGCGTGCAAAGAATGAAACCAACTGAGATATTTCAAGTATAAGAATAGATTTACCTCTTATTTGTTCTGGGGTTCCAGAGAAGATCATTTAGGAGGCTGAATCTTCAAGGCTGTATGAGGTGTGCAAGTTAGTTTTTTTTTGCCATGATGAAAAGTAGGAGTGGGGTAGAAGTGTTAATCACCTTGTTTTTTGGCGTTTGTTCACATTGTCGTTATTATCCAATACGATGGTACTGCAAAAGTTTGGATGATGACGATGTGTAAATATATTATTTTGATCGAATATGAATAATTGTTGTGCAACAATAAATATAGAGCATGTTCTATACCTTGGATGAGTGGCATCTGTATCGTTATGAAACTGCAGTTCTCTCTTTGTATTTGAGCTGGTGACATAAGGTAAGATATTATAAGTTTAAAGAATGCAGAATAGTATTTGAGTGTGGAAAGTTTTTACCTCGATTGTTTTTCAACATCAGGGCATTGAAATTGCTTGTCCAACTCTTTGGCTGTGACAATGCTTGACGAATCTGCATACGGTGTAGTAATACCTGAACTGGAATTGCATGCAAAAGGAGTTTCAGTGGACAAAGAAACGGACATCGAAGCACAGAAAGACAATATATTGATGTGAAACCTCTGAGAAGGATTTGTGTCGGTGGGGGATGGCAGGGCGAGAAATTTTTTCTTCGTGGAGTCCTAAAAATGTGAGTTTGTTAACAGAAATGTCACCACAAGTTGCAATGTAAAATAAGTATAGTGGTCTGACCTGTGTGGTTGATAAAGTTTTAATTAAGTTTTGGTCGTCAACCGGGTAACTCTTTCTCAGCACATAGTTTATTGAGAAACTTGAGAAGTACCCGGGCTTCATTCCTATGTTGAAGAGTCTAATCTTTCCTATGGCTTGGTCAAGAGCAACTGCATGGTTTGATGCATCTATTTTCATATTTTGAGAGGCTTCTGAAGCAGTTTTCTCAACCAAATCTTCAGCTACAGTAGTAAAAGCAATTGTGTCCATGCTTGTTGCACCATCAGTAATTTTCAGGGGAAGTTTGTACCTACATGAGCAAAATAGAAATAGTTGTTAGTTGAGGAAATTGTATGCATATATAAATGCGGTGATGTGATGAGTTTTTGAAACTCTAATGTTACATGGGTTTGGGTGCCGAAAGAGGGCATGTGCATCTTGGTGTGTCTAGACTGCTGTTGTACCCTTGACCACACTTGCAAGATTTGTAATACCAATCAGATGAGTTTATCACTGCTTCTATCTTCGCAATGCAACTGTAGGTAGCTCCTCCCTTTTGACATGAAGGTTTAGAAAGTTAAATAAATAAATATTTCTGCAGTGATATCGAGAGTTGTGCGAATGGATAGGTACCTGAAAAGATGAAATGGGCAGTGAAGATATTTCCTCCAGTTTGTACAGTTTGCCTGCTGCTTGAATTGGAGATAGACGGACAATCTGAGGTAGTTGTTGCTGTAGGGTTGGAATTTCCCATTGATAGCTTGAAAGTAGATGTATGCATGTTTAGTATGTAGTGTGCACTATATATGTATAGATATGAAGGTAGAAAAACTATTGCAAAGGAATATATAAAGATGGTAAAACTATTGTAAATGTGCTGATGAACCTGCTTTTATATTGGGCAACCTCTGGTATGTCTAAGTCAATGTATATTTCGGTTGCTGAACTTGAAGCAGCCTCTATTTTTTGTACATGTATTAGTATTTAAACTTTTGTACATTGACATGTTTCTAAATTGAGTACAGGAAATATCATGTGTTGTGGACTAACCTGAAAATTTCCCTATAGTAAGTCCAGCAAACACACATACCACAATTTTATCTTTTGATTTTTCGTAGACAGTGGTCTCATCAAATGCTTCACCATGCTGACCCCAAAGATTTATTTGTTGGGTCTGCTCACTGAAACATGAATGAAAGTTTAGGTAGAAAACTTGGAACCAAAAAAATGTAAACAAACTGTGAGGAAGATAGGTACTCTTGGTTACGGATGTGGATTTTCCTTAGTTTATACTGAGATGTTTCGCTGGCATAGTCATATGGACCAACGTAGCTGATAACTCCAATTAAATCTGTTGCAAAGATGTATGTAAGAAATAGATAAATATAGGAAAGATAAGACAAAGATCTTCAAGGATTACCTAGAAGCGGTTTGGTCGGAATGTCTTTAGTTGAGATTTGATCGAACTGGCAGTAATCAAAGGCATATTTGGGAATGCTAGCTCCACGTGACTGCATGAGATGAACTTTAGAGCTTGATTTAAACTGAAGCATGTATTTGTGGTGGTTGTAAATAAACTTCTTGTGTGTAGCATCAACAGCATTGACATCTGCAAATATGTAGACAGATCCCACTTGGAGCAATGGCCGAAACTGTTTTTCAACCTTTTTTGGAATACTAATCTATGCCATAGTACCCTGCAGTAGTATGGTAAACTTAGTGCGGTAAGATAGTATGTTATAAGTTTTTTTTAAAATGGGACAATCGATTTCTTACGTCTTCAGCGAGAATGACTCCATCAATGCTGATCAAAGGGTCGACAGCTTTGGAGCTCATGTTTTTTGCATCCCATAGTCGTATGAGCCGTCCAAAAACCTTGCAGTTCTGTTGTCCTGGAGTAATGTTCACAAACTGCACAGTAGAGTTCATGATTGGCGTATCTCTGAAAGAAGAAAGAAAGCGAGCATTTAAATTATGTAGATATGTTAAGAATATGCATTTAGTATATCCTCAAGACAACACCCAATAAAACATTATCAGAAGCTTTTAAAACCTGTAGGGTTGTGTGTCTGTACCATACCTTTTCTAATTTAATGGATGCGTGTTTTGATATGAGAAAAAACTTCATGGTATACGACATTGTGTGTACAATCTTCATGTGATGGAGGACTGTTTTCCATAAGAATCCGTAAGCCTTTTGGAGATGTGACTCGTGAAAAAGCGACATATAATTGTCCGTGAGAGAAAACTTGAGTTGGCAAGTAGACGCCAACTCTGTCAAGAGTCTGTCCTTGGCTTTTGTTAATTGTCATAGCATATGAAAGCCTTACCGGAAACTGTCGACGCTTCAATTTGAATGGATACCTAGACTGGGCTGAAGTGGTGTCAATGCGTGGGATGTAAACTCTTGAACCTTTGGCTTTTCCAGTGATTATTTCTCCTTCAATGACTCTATGAGTAAGTTGTGTAACAATGAGCCTAGTTCCGTTACAAAGACCACGAGAGGGATCAAGATTACGCAATAACATTATGGGAACTCCAATTTTCAGATGTAACACATGGTCTGGAAGGCCATTTATGGGAATGGTATTCAAAAGCTCAGTTGGATACAATGCCTCTAGAGTGGACAGGTTTGAGGAGGTATCATCAATTGAATCTGCACTATAATATAGCATCTCATTTGTTGGTAACTCAGCAATCATTTTTTTATTTATTTCAGAAACAACTTCATTTGTAGGAGCTAATATAGCACGCTGACAGAAATATGACGCAATATTGTTCTGTTGTTGGCTGTCAGAATTGTACACAAAGGAAATTAGGCCTTGTAGATTTCTACGATCTGGTGGAAGGAGGAGAGATGGAGGTATTTTTATGAAAATATTCTCAGGTTCATTTTCAATTGGAATGAAAGGTTCGGCACCATCTTCCCACCCTCAACAGCCATTCCGCAAATATACGTAGGTCTTCCTTATCTGAAGGTGTTAGATCTTTTGAGTTTAGCCTCATATTCTCCGTTAAGGTCAGAACCACACAATCATGCCATAAATAAGAATGTACGATGGAAGCTTTTAAGATTTGTTGCTTTCTTCCATTTGGTATAACTGGAAGAGTTTGCCGAAAGTCTCCACTAAGAACAACTGTTATACCTCCAAACTGTTTGTCCTGTGAATGGGGTCTGATCTCTGACATCATATCTCTAAGTGTACGATCAAGTGCTTCAAAACAGTACCTATGATTGACTGGTGCCTCATCCCAAATAATGAGTGATGTCTTTTGAATAAGTTCTGCCAAATTGGTTTTCTTTTTTACACTGCACATAGAATTCTCACGTATGTCCAATGGGATCTTAAAACGGGAGTGGGGTGTTCTACCTCCTGGAAGCAATAGGGATGCGATTCCAGAGGATGCAACTGCCAAAGCTACCTTTGCTTTGCTTCTTACAAAGTTAAGTAGAGTTGTCCATAAGAAGGTCTTTCCAGTACCTCCAAATCCATATACAAAGAATGTTCGGCCTTCTGTATTTTGGACAGAACTACAAATGGCGTCAAATACTGTTCTCTGGCTCTTATTTAGTCTTGGAATATCTTCAAGTAAACTTGCGGTCATTTGAGGAATATCGTAGCTTAGCTCATCTAGTAAGAGTCTATTTTCCAAGGAAGCACTTGCTATATCTTCTGGCAGGGGTAAATTAAAATGTGATAAAGAATACCCAGCATCTCTCAATAATTTATCCACCTCAAACAGAACAAATGAGACATCAATATCTGTGGACGTGTTGATTCTATGAAGAGGGTTACGACCTAATCTGTAGGCACTATCCTGACTCATTGACGAAGCATGTTCGTCAAAAAGTTTTCTTGGATTTGCGACCTCACAAAATAGCAGCAATGTGACAAAAAGCTGTCGTAATTGGGAAGGTGTTGCCCATTGAGTTGCATCTGTCATAGCGTGGGACCATTCTTGGTCATCACCAAGAAGTCCTAAAGCTTCACATGCTGCACGAAATGTTGGATATTCCTTATTTCCTATTGTGCGGATTTCTGTGAAGGACTGTGCACCTTTAACAATATGGAGCAATAGTTTGAGATAATAAAGTTCTCCTTGCGTAGGACTAACATTAGCAATACGACCAATTTTTCTCTGTGAACCTTTACGTACATCCCAATACTTATCATTTTTCTCTGCATGCCATGTCCAGTGCTCGGGAAACTCAATATAAGTATGGTCTCGAGCAGCATGGGAGCGACTATTGGCTTCTAGCCAGGCAGTTAGCTTGGTCTTCAAATTTTTTGGGTCTGAAATTACTTCTTCAAGGTTGTCATCCTCCGTGTACACAACATTGTTTTCCAATGGTAGATGCACAGGAAGGCGTTCAACTGATGGGAGGGTATGGTGAATGTCAAACTGAAGCAAACGCCAAGATGCATCATGTGGAGTAACATACCGAACTTCAAGATAATTATTTATTTCGTTGACGGATTCACTGGATGGGTCTGAAGGAGAGGTACGTTTATAAAATCCAACCCTTGCACAGTCAAATCCCTTCGTGACATATTTGAAAAGATATTTGTGCATGCCATCATGATTGACTCTTTCTACATTTATGTGGGCCTGATATTTAACCACCAAGTCTACATTGTGAGGAACAACAAATCTGTTGTCAATGTCAATTCCATTCCTGTTTACAACTATTCCATTTTTTGGTCGAGCATACTGAGCAAAACCGTTTTCTGCTAAAACAGTTTTTTCACAGAATTCCTTTGGGAAGAATTTGGAGCACTTTCCTTCAGACATACAGGGAGATTTGGGTCTGAGAGGGCCACAAGGTCCATGAATCATAAAAGAAGAAACTGCCTCGTATCCAACCGGATCAGTTTTTGGATCTGGCAATTGTGCAGAGATATAAAAATCTATCTTTTCAGCATCTAGTGGTCCTTCTTTGGCCAACCATAGAATAATATGAACATGTGGGAGGCCATGCTTTTGGAATTCAATTGTGTAGACAACTACAAAAGGAGGTTACTGTATTAATTAATTCGAGTAAGTAATTTTGTGTCAAGGCGAATAAGGATAGACATTTGTTTGAACAGTACCTGCATTTATGGGGCCAAAATGCTCTCTTTTCTTAATGTCATCCATTAAATGATTCAACTTCATTTTGAAGACTCTATCTACAATATCGGGCCGGTCTGAAGGATGTTGTCCTGGGAAGGATGCTAAAGCCTCCGTAATTTCAGGCCAAGCTGGATTTGATGTAAAGGTGATGAACAAATCTGGGCATCCATATTTTCTACAAATAGCAATACAGTCTTGATAGTTTTGATATAGATACCGAGGGCCTCCAGTAAATGAGGAAGGTAAGATAAGACATTGGCCAGCTGAAGATCCAGAAGTGTTGCCTTTGGAAACAGAATGAGTCAAAGAATTGTAGGATGCTGATCTATATTTTTTCTGAAAACTTGGCTTTCTATAGTGCCCTAACCGCTCTCCCTCAACAGAACAATAGCCATCAACCTCATAAGCTTGGGTTCCTCTTCTACATTTCAAAGGAGTGTTGAAGTCCCCAGGTCTGTCATGCAATCTGTAAGCAAAATACTCAAGCATTGTCGCTTTCTTACGTTGCAGACCCTGAGATCGGGGTGTTTGACGATAATATATTGAATCATGGTAGCCATCCTCTCCATATGGAAATAAGAGAGGATATTGCATTGCCATGAACTTGCGATGCCTTTCATTTATCTGTTTAAGGCCTTCTTCACGATCATCTATTATAAGGTCTCTGCCAATATCAGTTGCCCCAATATCACCAACCACCAATCCCACAACCTCAGATGCAACCGGAGCACTAAAGATATCTCTGTGAGCATCAACACTACCAAATAGCCTAATATGGTAGTGGTTAGATGTATCTCCATTTAGTCTTTCACTTGCAGTTCTAAAGAGCTTGACAATAGGATTGTGAGTATTGAGCATTTGTATGAGGTCTTTAACAATATCTTCATCAGCATGAAAAGATCCCTTCTGAGAAGAAACAGTTTTGATCCTATTTGACACCTCATTGGCTGTGTCATATATATAAAGTTGAGCATATTCTGGACGTTTCCCCTGAGCTGGCAGCATACAGCCAACACGGTGGCAGTTCTGACCACTAACTTTGAAAACATATGGGCCATGACCATCATTAACAGATTCATTAACTTTAGCTCCCATTGAAGTCATAGCGAACATGGCATTGTATTGCCGTATATGATTAAAGAAGTGATCTGAAGCAACTTTATCTCGTGAAGTTAATAGATCGAGAAGTGGTTGCGGTGGTGGGTCATAATGTGGAAGTCTGATGCTACCTCCTTTGCAACAGAGATTGTATGTTGGGTTTGATGTATGCCTTTCTCTACGAACGCGCTCGTCGTACCAAAAATAAGCACCACAATGCGCACAATTATGCTGCGGGCCTCCAAGGTTTAGAGGTGTAAAAATTGTTCCTGGAAGGAGCAAAATATTGCATGGAGGTCATGTAGGTATGTGTTTTGATTATAGGTACATAACTAAGGAGAAAGTAAAGCTTACGTTGATGGTGTTGGTTTCGACTTGGTGTATGACTATAAGTTCCAGAGAGCTGGCCAACTGTATTTTGTTCTGTGGCTGCGAGTGATGCGGTAATACTGTTTGATGTAGACAAAGAAACTGTGTTTGACTGTCCTACCAGGTCATACCCTGAAGTTTGTGGTGTGGAAGATACCATTTGGTCTACATCAATGAAGAAGTTAACGGGATGGGATATAATATGAGGACTATGGAGGAATTGATTCTTTTTTTGTGCATCATTTCTGTGCAATTAAGTGTCTTTGAACTAACCTCTACCTGCGGTCGCTAGCCTACGCCTACGTCGAGACTCAGCTGTAGAAGATGGGTTTCTCGGAGGCAGTGCAACAGGTGATGTTTGGCGACGCCGGCGGCCATTTCGCCCACGTGGGACTCCACGTTGGGGGGCAAAACGCGAAGAACTTTCCCCCGTTTCCATACTGATATAAATTGTATAAGTAGTACTATATAAAAAATAGATGGTACAGGTGACCGTGAATCTAGGTAAGCATGTCATAATCAATGGTAAACAACTTAATGTTAAGCAAAATAGTGGGACTATTAGTAGGGATGCATGATGGGTATCCATACCGTTTGGAGTAGGTATGATGGTGCAATCGAATTCAACTCAAGAAATATGCCTGCTGGGGTAGGGTTTGCAGATCAAACAAATGGACTCAAGCAGGAAACCTTGACTCCGAGAGAAAATTGCTGGAAAGGGCTCCGACAGAAGTTTGCTGGAAAGGGCTCCAACAGAAGTTTGCTGGAAAGGGAAATAAGATCAAAACTATAATTAGAGGTTGACAGAATGCATACAGGAACAATGAATACAGGATAGTATGAACATGTAAAATGGATGGAGAGGTAAATCAGATTAAAGCATGAAATTAGAACTTTACAGAACGCAGATAGAAGGAACGAATACAGGATAGCATGAAAATTTAAGGTGAGATGAGAACCTGTAGTGGTCTGCACGGATGTGGTCACACTCGATCGCATGAGCATAAGCAAGCGCCGGTCAGAGGTATCCGAAGAGTGGTAACTCGCAGGGGGCTTGAAGAAGAGGAGAATGGGGAGTTTAAATACAGAGTCGACCGGAAGGCAGTAAGTTCGGTGAGTGGATCGGAGGAGATGTCGGGACGGCGGGCGTTACCATCCATTAGCGGAAGAAGTAATAGCGGCTGCTCGGACGTTTCCGTTGGGTTGTCTGAAATCAAAAATGGATGGCTGATGCAATGCGAGCGAGGAACTGCCGTCGCGTAACCGTCGGGAGAGCTCGTTGACGATACCAGCAGCCGTAGGAGCAATGGTGTTCGTCCACAGAACCTTCGCCCATGGGTGGACCGTAGGAGATAAGGAGCAGAGGGAGCCAGTTTCTTGGAGGAAAGGAATCCGGCGCGTGGTGGGGAGGGGGCGGCGGCGACGGCGCCTGGTGGGGAAGGGGCGGCGGTGGCAGCGCCTGGGGAAGGGGCGGCGCCCGCGCCTGGTAGGGAAGGGGGCGGCGGCGGCGCCTGGTGGGGAAGGGCGGCGGCGGCGCTTGGTGGGCAAGGTGCGGCGGCGGCGCTTGGTGGGCAAGGTGCGGCGGCGGCGCGTGATGGGGATGGGCCGGAGTGGCTGCGCGCTTGAGGACGCGGCATGGCGTGCGGGGGACGGGGGGCGGTCGGCGTGAGGTCGAGAGGAAAGGGATAAGATGTTTCGGGGGTCAAACGTTTTTTTTTTGTTGAACTCGCGGGCAAACGCGCACGGTAGACAGGTGGTTTAACACCACATCTTTGCAATCTGACGGCCAGGATGATTACAGCGATGTGGCTACACGAAATTCGAGCTTGCAAACAATAAATGCTTTTAGTGGGGATGAACTTTATATGTATTATAGATAAGTGTTATTATGTGCCTGCGTTGAGCATGAACATTATATCTGGATCGTGTTTATTGCAAGACGGTTATTCATTTAAGTCAGAGAATAATGGTTGTTCTATTTATATGAATAACATCTTTTATGGTCATACACCTGTTGTGAATGGTTTATTTCTTCTGAATCTCGAAAGCAATGAAACACACATCCATAACATTGAGGCTAAAAGATGCAAAGTAGATAGTGATAATCCAACTTATTTGTGGCACTGCCGTCTAGGTCATATTGGTGTTAAAATGCATGAAGAAACTCCATTCTGATGGACTTTTGGAGTCTCTTGATTTTGAATCGTTTGACATATGCGAGCCGTGCCTCATAGGCAAGATGACCAAAACCCCGTTCTCCGGAATAATGGAGCGAGCAACGGACTTATTGGAAATCATACATACCGATGTGTGCGGACCAATGAGTGTTTCGACGCGCGGTGGATATCGCTATTTTCTCACTTTTACTGATGACTTAAGTAGATATGGGTATATCTATTTAATGAAACATAAATCTGAAACGTTTGAAAAGTTCAAAGAATTTCAGAACGAAGTGGAAAACCATCGTAACAGGAAAATTAAATTTCTGCGATCCGATCGTGGAGGTGAGTATTTGAGTTATGATTTTCTCACGCATCTTAAAGCAAGCGGAATCGTTTCGCAACTCACGCCACCCGAAACACCACATCGCAATGGTGTGTCTGAACGCCGGAATCGAACTCTATTAGATATGGTGCGATCGATGATGTCTCTTACAGATTTGCCGTTATCATTTTGGGGTTATGCATTAGAAACCGCTGCATTCACTTTAAATAGGGCACCATCTAAATCCGTTGAGACGACACCGTATGAACTATGGTTTGGTGCTAAACCTAAGTTGTCGTTTCTTAAAGTTTGGGGATGCGAAGCTTACGTCAAGAAGTTGATGCCAGACAAGCTCGAACCCAAAGCGGAGAAATGCGTCTTCATAGGATACCCTAAGGAAACGATTGGGTATACCTTCTACCACAGATCCGAAGGCAAAGTGTTTGTTGCAAAGAACGGATCCTTTCTTGAGAAGGAGTTTCTCTCGAAAGAAGTGAGTGGGAGGAAGGTAGAGCTAGACGAGGTTATTGAACCTTCTCTCGAGTTGGAGAGTAGCGCAGCACCTGAAGTTGTTCCGGCGCCGTCTGCACCAACAAGAGAGGAAGCTAATGATGAGGATCATGAAACTTCGAACGATGCTACTACTGAACTTCGCAGGTCGACAAGGTCGCGTGCCACTCCTGAATGGTATGGCAACCCTGTCTTAACCGTCTTGCTGTTAGACAGCAATGAACCTGCGAACTATGAGGAAGCAATGATGAGCCCAGACTCTGAGAAATGGCTAGAGGCCATGAAATCCGAATTGGGATCCATGAGCGAAAACCAAGTATGGACTTTGGTGGACCCTCCTAGCGACCGTAAGGCCGTTGAGTGCAAATGGATTTTCAAGAAGAAAACGGACGCGGATGGTAATGTTACTGTCTATAAAGCTCGGCTTGTCGCAAAAGGTTTTCGGCAAGTTCAAGGTGTTGACTACGATGAGACTTTCTCTCCCGTAGCGATGTTTAAGTCCATTCGGATTTTATTAGCAATTGTTGCGTTTCATGATTATGAAATATGGCAGATGGATGTCAAGACTGCATTCCTCAATGGCAACATTGATGAAGAGTTGTATATGATGCAGCCCGAAGGTTTTGTCGATCCTAAGGATGCTAATAAGGTGTGCAAACTTCAGCGTTCCATTTATGGACTGAAGCAAGCATCTCGGAGTTGGAACCTTCGTTTTGATCAAGTGATCAAGAGTTTTGGATTTGTTCCAAATTTCTACGAAGCTTGTATCTACAAGAAAGTGAGTGGGAGCTCGGTGACATTTTTAGTACTATATGTGGATGACATATTGATTATTGGAAATGACATTGGTATGCTTAACGATGTGAAGAGTTATTTGAATAAATGTTTTTCAATGAAAGACCTAGGAGAAGCTGCTTATATATTAGGCATCAAAATCTATAGAGATAGAGAAAGACGCCTAATAGGTTTAAGCCAAAGTACATACCTAGACAAAGTTCTGAAGAGGTTCAGAATGGATAAAGCAAAGAAAGGTTCATTGCCCATGTTGTCAGGTAAGATATTGAGCAAGGCTCAGTGTCCAGCTACGGTAAAAGATAGAGATACTATGAGCAAAGTGCCATATGCCTCGGCCATAGGTTCTATCATGTATGCCATGCTCTGTACTAGACCGGATGTGTCCAATGCTCTTAGTTTGACGAGCAGATACCAAAGTGATCCAGGAGTGGAACATTGGACAGCCGTAAAGAACATCCTAAAGTATTTAAATAGGACTAAAGAAATGTTCTTGGTCTATGGAGGTGATGAGGAGCTCGTCGTAAAAGGTTACGTCGATGCTAGCTTCGACACCGACCCGGATGATTCTAAATCTCAGACAGGATACGTTTATATTTTGAATGGTGGAGCTGTGAGCTAGAGAAGCTGCAAGCAAAGCGTGATCGCGGGATCTACAACCGAAGCGGAATACATGGCTGCTTCAGAAGTGTCAAGTGAAGGAGTTTGGATCAGGAACTTCATCACTGAGCTTGGTGTGGTTCCAAATGCCTTGGACCCACTGGAGATATTGTGCGACAACACTGGCGCCATAGCACTGGCTAAGGAACCAAGATATCATCCAACGACCAAGCACATCAACCGCCGTTTCCATATAATTCGAGATTATATATCAGATGGAGATCTGAAGATTAGCAAAGTACATACGGATCTGAATGTCGCAGATCCGTTGACTAAACCTCTTCCACGAGCAAAACATGATCAGCACCTTAATGCCATGGGTGTTAGATTGTTGCCAGATGTAAACTAGATTATTGACTCTAGTGCAAGTGGGAGACTGTTGGAATTATGCCCTAGAGGCAATAATAAAGATGTTATTATTATAATTCTTGTTCATGATAATGTTTATATTCCATGCTAGAATTGTATTAAGCGGAAACTTTAATACTTGTGTGGTTTATGAACAACACCGTGTCCCTAGTACGCCTCTATGGACTAGCTCATTGATTAATGATGGTTAAGGTTTCCTAACCATAGACATGAGTTGTCAATTAATAATGAAATCATATCATTAGGAGAATGATGTGATGGACAAACCCAAATAAAGCAGAGCAATTAGATCGTGTCATTGTGTTCATCTTTGCGAAGCTTTTTCCTATGTCATGTATTGTGTTCCTTAGACCATGAGATAATGTAATTTCCTAGTGCCAGAAGAAAGCTTTGAGGTCATCAAATGTCATCCTATGAGAGGGTGATCATAAAGGTGTCTCTCAGGTGATCGGAAAGTACTTGTTGGGTTGCATATATCGAGATGGAATTTTCCCTCCCAAGTCGGAGAGATATACTTCGGGCCCACTCGGTAATCGATATCAACACCGCTTGCAAGCACGTGGTTAAGAAGTTAATCACAGAGTGATATTGGATTACGGAATGAGTAAAGTACTTGCTAAGAACGAGATTGAACTAGGTATGCCGATACCGACGATCGAATCTCGGGCGAGTAAAATATCGCGAGACGAACGGAATACAAATACGGGATTGATTGAATCCTGACATCGTGGTTCATCCGATGATCATCGTTGAGTGCGTGGGAGTCAATATGGATTTCCAGATCCCGCTATTGATTATTGATGGAGATCATGTCCGTGCATTCTCGAACCCGGGTCACACACTTAACGCAAATCAACGCTAGGGTAGTTCCGGGATATATGTGAAACTGTTTCAGAAGTTACGGAATTGTTCCGGGTGAAGAATATTAGTATTTATTAATTGTATGAATTAATAGATATTAAGCAGTATTTATTTGAAAGAAATAAATAAAGAAATAAAGAGAAAAAAAGGGGGGCCAACGCGGCGGCCAGGCAACGCCTGGCGCGCTCACTCGATTCGATCGAGGAGCGGCCAGTGCGAGCGCTGGCTCGCTCGCTAGGTGTGCCTGCCCGGATGGGCTTTTTGCATGGGCCAAAGGCCATGCATCAGCTCGTGGCTGATCATGTTCAATCCATGCGATGGATTATGCACGAACGTGCACTCCACGCAAGGCACGGCCAGCGTGGCCGATTGGCACGAGTAAGCCAAACTTGCTTTGCAAGTATGCCTACGAGCCGGCTATAAAAGGAGCACAGGGCCATCGGTTTTGTGAAGACCTAATACCCGCGGAGCCGCTGCCCGGTTTCTGAAGCCTCTTTTTCCCGTTCTTCTTCCACCACGCAAACAGGCGAAGCCCTGTCGGCGTATACTCTCCACCATAAACACCACACCATCGTGTTGTCGATCCCATCTATCACTCCACCATATCTCGCTGGACCGGGAAGGCGGAGTCGTTGGTGCGTTGTACGTGTGCATCTCTCGGAGGCGTCGCCACTTGCGGCGTTGGATCGGATCGGATCGCGAGGAGGAGACGGCTAGTACGACTACATCATCCACGTTCTATTGAACATTTCCGCTGTGTGATTTCTTCAAGGGTATGAAGATCTCATCTACCTCTCTCGTTGATTACATCTCCTAGATTAGATCTTGGCTTTCTTGTTCGCATCCGTAGGAAATTTTTTGATTTACTATGCTGCGAAACCCTTCAGTTCCATGAAGGATTGGATCAGCCCTAGTAAGGTTGGCACTCGAAATTATAGTCCAAAGAATACTGCAAAGGTTATTCCAACAGATAGTCTGAGGCGGAACCGCAAGCTCCTATGCAAGAGGACCTGTCCCAGAAAGAACACCTCCGCGCAGTCTATGGCAGAGTGGTTGATGACCACCGAGGGGGAGAACACCTGCAAGAAGTCAACCAGAAAGAAGACCACCGAGGAGAACACCCAGTCAACCATAAAAAAGACCACCGAGGAGAACACCCCCTTAACCACAAAGAAGACCACCGAGGAAACCACCCCCAATAAGTCAACCACAAAGAAGACCACCGAGGAAACCACCCCCAATAAGTCAACCACAAAGAAGACCACCGAGGATAAGACCCCCAAGATGTCAACCACAAAGAATACCACCGAGGAGAACACCCCAAAGAAGTCTACCACACAGAAGATCACCGAGGAAACCACCCCCAAGAAGTCAACCACAAAGAAGACCACCGAGGATAAGACCCCCAAGAAGTCAACCACAAAGAAGACCACCGAGGAGAACACCCCCAAGAAGTCAACCACAAAGAAGACCACCGAGGAGAACACCCCCAAGAAGTCAACCACAAAGAAGATCACCCCCAAGAAGTATACCAACAAGGAGTCCACCCCCACCGGAAACACTAACAAGGAGTCCACCCCCAAGAAGGACTGGATGTTAGCAGACTCAGATAACGATGATACTTGTCAATGGGAATGCCAATTGGATGAAGATTTCATGGAACAAAGGGCAGAACCACCATCAGTAGTACAGACAGATGTGGGAGAAAATTTCTCAGCACAGCAAGTAGATTGGCAGACTGTCAATGTCAAACCCATGGGAGGTGATGGCGTCGACGAACCCATGGCAGAGAAAACAATGTGTGATGTACTTGGCATCGCTAGTGAACCTAGTGATGATGATATAGAGGAAGACAATGAAGGTCCTCCTGTTTCGGACATAGGGGAAGATGAGGACAGTGAAATAGAGGTGCTGGAACAAGAAACAGGTGATGATGTAATCGATGAATCACTAATGGAGGAAGCTGCCATCCCGGTAGATGATGAGGTCACTAGCGAGTTAGCGATAACATATGATCCAGTGGTACCTATAATTATGGTGGGCACATACTTTGCCAACATGGTAGAATTCAGGAAAGCATTTGCGCAATATTGTATCATCGGAGAGTTTGATGTCTTCAGAACTAGAAACACAAGGAAACGGTACGAGGCGAGGTGCAGATTAGACTACTACAATGGGGAGAGGGTGAAGGATCAATGCCCATGGAAGATCTCCGTTAGGATACTTCCTGGTGGAGAAACAGTTAGGGTACTGATAAGCTTTCCTCGCACACAAATATCTATTTCTAACTGATGGGTTCGGGTTTTCATATGTGAAGCAAGTTTAGGAATTATTATGAAGCAACTAATGTATAAAATGAATGTTCCGATGCAAGTGAACAAGATGGGACCTGCACACAGGTGTCCAACAGGCTGCAAACTAAGATCTTCTTGTGCAACTCAAGAATGGGTTGAGAAGCATGCTTTGGCCATTCTTAAGAAAACGCCAAATGAGACTGCCAAGGCGATTCAGGTAAAGCTTATGACTGATTACAACGTCGAGCTACCGTATCACATAGTTTGGAAAGGTAAAGAGAGAGCTTTGCAAACACTATACGGGGACTGGGAAAATAGTTTCTGGCTGTTGTACAGCTTCAAGGCTGAAATACAATCTAGGTCTCAAGGTAGTGTTGTCGAGATTGACACGAAAGAGGAGGAGGGGAACATATATTTTAACCGTTTTTTATGACCCTTGAGCCCTGTATTCAAGGGTTCAAGGAGGGTTGTAGGCCATATTTGAGTATAGACTCCACTGTCCTTACTGGCAGATGGAATGGTTGTCTAGCATCAGCGACAACACTGGATGGGCACAACTGGATGTTCCCGGTGGCATTCGGCCTGTTTCAGTCAGAATTAGAGGCGAACTGGGAGTGGTTTATGAGGCAACTGCATAGATCAATAGGTGATGTTTCACCAAGCACTGATGCATGCAAAGGATTGGCAAATGCAGTTCAGACAATATTTCCACATGCTGAACAAAGATCATTTGATGCTGAACCTGTACAGGAACTACTCAGGCACTGTATATCGCTACATGTGGACTGCTGCTAGGGCCTACAAGCCTGAGAGCTACACATTTTTTATGGACAAGATACATGCTGAGAACTCTGATTTTGCCGTATACTTGGAAAGGAATCACAGCCTTTTATGGATGAGGAGTGCTTTTAATCCCACAATAAAGTGTGATTACATAAACAACAACCTTGCTGAAATCGTAAATAACTGGGTCAAAGACTCAAAAGACCTTCCAGTTCATATGTTGATGGACACCATACGAGGTATGTTGATGAGGCTGATAAAAGTAAGAAGAGATATTGGGGACAGACTAAGAGGGCACATTCTACCCGCTGTTATTCAGCAAATAAACCAGAGAAGTCAAGGTCTTGGTTACCTTAGAGTTGGAGAGTCTAACGACCACAGCTGTGAGGTGAGAGATTTGAGCCGGAATGGCCTGAGGCATGTCGTGAAGATTGACAGTAGAGAATGCAGCTGCTTAGAGTGGCAGCATACTGGGAAGCCATGCCCACACACGTTAATCTTCTTGGTTCACAAAAGAACTCTGCCACACCTTGATCAATATGTGAGTGAGTACTTCTCTTTGGCTAAATTTCGAGCTACCTACGCAGGTGCCGTCCCTCCTTGCACAGACCAGTCACAGTGGCCTGTGGTTCAACTACCTTTCAAGCTGTGCCAGCCAAATGTTAAAAGAGGCAAAGGAAGACCTCAGAAGAGTAGGTTCAAGAATTTCATGGAGAAGCAGGGCATGCCTTTTAGTGGTAGCAAGAAAGGCAAAAACAGATGTAAGCAATGCAAATGTATTGGATATAGAGCAGCGGGGTGTCCTTTGAACGGACCAAAGCCTAGGTATGAAGTATTTACGTGTATGATCTTTATTTATAATTAGGTAATATCTATGCTTACCTGGGGCTTACCTGCTTTCTAACATTTGTCAGGAAGCGCAAGATAAGGTGCAAGACTGCTGATGCTGTCTATGTGCTTCACGAGGAAGTTGAGTGGAGTGATGATGACACGGGATCTGATTCAGATTGGTCGGACATTCCAGAACCTTCTGATCCAACATACAAGAAGGTGAAAAAATTGTCCCCAAAGAGGAAGAAGACAGCTAGGTTGGAGTAAGACTAATTCAGTCTTTTTTCTGAGTGCTCCATCTCTGTAATACAGCAAAATTCTGAAAACTATTTTTTCGGAACATGTGTGTTTGTGTGTGCATTGTAAAACAGGGGCCTGGACCTGCCCGAAATTCTGTCCGAACTGTATTTGTTATGGAATTTGTAATTTGTAAACTATATACTCATTTTTAATAAGCCTTGTTTGACATTATGCATATGTTCTTATTCGGTGGTAATGTTTAGAGGGACAGTCAGAAAAGGCAGAATAAATGGAACAGGATAACATTTCACATTACACAATATTTGGGTCCTTACAGTTCTGCTTTTCAGGTGCTAGACATCATAATGCCAACATAAACTGCAAATGCCATGGAACATATCCATATGAAAAGCAGATTGTTTCCACCATCTGCCCTAACCTTGATCTGCTCTATTTCAGCTGCTTGCTTCTGCAACTGAGCATGCACACCACCACTCTACTCGAGCTTCCGAAGTTGGTCCAGAAGCTCCTTGTTTTCATCAAGCAGCGCACGGTTCTCCTCCATCTTCTCCCATATAGCATCACGAAGATCACGAACAAGCTCTCTGGAAAACTGGCAGCGGGTCATCCATCCACTCATACTTCTCACAGCCTCGGCCCTTGCCTTCCTGCCAAAAAACATAGTAAAGGAAGAGGAAAGATGTGCGAATTAAAATAACTAAACTGGCAAACAAACATGATTAGTTTACAAAAATACCGCGCGGATGCCGCAGTTGTAGAATCTTCTCCCAGCGTTTTCATCTGTCCACGCAATCCATCTTGGCATCTTTACTCCACAGTCACAGATTTTGTCCGGCGAATAGTCATAGGGCTTACTCCGGTACGGGATAGGGGGGCGTCGGTGAGCCGACCCTGATTCCGCCCGTGAAGAACTGTAGTAGCTGCGAACCATTGCCTTGCACCCAAGGGAGAGCACAGCAGAGGGACTAGGTGGGGAACTAGAACAGTAGATGTGAGCTAGCCGGAAAAGAATCATAGGTGCAAGGGGGAGATGGGAAGAAGGAAGAATCAGAGTGACGACACTGCTCTTGCATCCGGCAGTTATACCAGTGCGCCCCCCAGAATATGACCGTTTGAGTATGACAGGTGGGATCGTGCAACGCAACTATGCCACCAATGAAATTGCCATCATGGATACAAAGAAAATGTATTGTTTACAAGCGTGGAAGCTATGCACAGTAGCTGGGGGCATGTGCTTCCATGGAGAGCTACCCTATCAAAAAGATCTGTTTCCCTCTCGGCAGACACCACGATCACTAGCCTCCGCCTCCTGTTCTTCACACGAGCGAGCCCTCCCCGTAGTTCAGATGCTTCGCACTGGCCGCTACAACACCTCCCGCGCACGACGCGGAAGCTCCACCCCAGGCCTCAGCCACGCCACCCCAGGCCTCAGCCACGGCGGCGGTATGTACTACCACAACGGGAACTCCACGCCCGGTCGTGCACAGCGCGGCAGGTCAAGCCGCCGCCGCATCAGATGGCCATGGTGGCTTGAACCGAGCAGCAATGCATCTACTCCAACTCCTACTTCTTCGACCTTGAGCAGGTTTGGCAGTGGCTCCAGCAGGCCTCGCAGTGTAGGCCAGTTCAAGACCGCCCTCAAACCCGTACCGTTCATCAATCTTGAATCGGACGATGAGGACGGCGGCGTCAACACTGAGCAGCCAAGATCCGCCGCCGCAAAGTTTGCCCGAGACATGAAGACGGCCATGACCAGGTCATTGGAACCCCAGGGCAAGGGGAAGGGAAAGGCAACCATGATGGAGGATGAAGCAGAGGGCAAGGACAAGGCCCCAACGAAGGTCGACTCCGACGACTCCAACGACGTCATGTACTGGGTTTAGCTAGTGGTTAAGTTAGCAATCTATGAAGAAAATGCAAATGGCATGCATATTAGCCTGCATTTTCTGTTCAATGCAATTTTTCTTGCGTAAGATTTGACCCTTCCATTTTCAGTTAATATATAAAATATAATGCATTTTATCTTCCGGCGTGTCCTGGCATGCCTTCTTGTGTATGTGGACCGGTTCCTTCTCATCGAAGGGTCTAGCCAGGACCCTGGCACTGGCATGATGGGACGGGGCAGTGAGCGTCAGTTAATCGGAGCCACGTATCCACCCGCGTGCCGGGCGGGGGCTCTATTTTTTCATTTACAGAGGATATAGCTTGCATGAGAAGGCTAGAAGACAGAGAGCAGTGGTTGGACCATGGGCTGGGCTGTTTGACTATCTTGCCATATTATTCATTCACCTACTTCCTTCTCCTTCCTCCTGCCCGGCCCCCCATCCGCTCTGTCTAGCCATGCCTCGAAAGAGAAACCGTCCCCTGACGACTCAGGAAGCGGAGAGAATGGAGAGAGCTCGCCGCCATAAGGAACTTGCTCCATCCATTAGAGAAAGCCCTCACATAGAGGCACAATCTTTGCTCTCCCTGATGGAGAAGGGAAAACTTCAATCAGGCGAGGGCTCATCCGGGTACTGGGACGAATTCTTCTTCTTCATCATCATCTTTTTGTTCTTCTTCTTCTTCCTCCTCTATAACTCATTACCGTGGAATAAAATGTTCCAGAGCCGGCGGAGCCATGATGGTTTTGCAGGGTGTGCCTCTCTCCCAAAAAATGGCGGCGGCGATCCAGAACCCGATGCCCACATTTCCCCGGCTCAGCGAGGTAAGCACTCTCTAATTGTGTTGACATGCATTGGGGTTCTTGCGATTCTGACTTAGGTGAGTGTAGAGTGCTTTACCTATAATGGGGTTTTTGCAAGGACGCCACTGCCACTGCCACTTAGTTGGCGTCCTTGGTAGAAATAACCCTGTTTTTATTTTATACAGGAAAAGAAGGTGGGGCTGAACCCAGATATGGCATCCTGGCGTAATGAACGGATAGCCAAACAAAGGGAGAAAAAATTGACCCATGAAGTGGATATGGCTAAAGTCCTCTTAGTTGCCAAGTGCCTTGCTCGTGAGCGCAAGCAGCTTGTAAAGGAGAATCAAAAGTGGTCGGAACTGCACAAGGAAGCTAGAGCCTCGGCACATAAGAATACAGCCAGGAACAAAGATCTATTGGAGGAAAATTTGAAGCTAACAAACAGTACTGTCACCCTGGAGATCACATGCAGGAACCTGCTGGCTAAAAATGAGAAAGCACTCAGGGAGCTCGTGGATTCCAAAATGAAATACCTCGCAAGCTGCCAACTCGTGGCGTCTCTTGAGAAGGAAAATGAGCAGCTACGCACCCGGCTTGAACCCTGATGTGTCGTGCTTTCGCAATAAAATTATGTAATGAACTGAACACATTGAAGTACTTTGTGTTTATTATGTTAAGAACTGTTATGAAACCATGTCATCCAATATTTGGAAGCACCTCTATGTGAGAGAGTCCACATGTGAACCCTTGGGATGGCATGTTTGGTATTTTTCCTAGGTGATGCATCACTCACCGTGACTCTATGCACTGTTTTTCATTTTTTTTGATTTTTTCGGAATTCCCCAGGCCCCCCTCCGAGATCTAGGTCAGACTCGCGGTGCCATCGATGTCTGCAAGGTGGGGTGGGAACCATGGTTTGGTCTTGGTTCTAGGGTCCCACACCCCCAGGGGTCCTCCCTGTATTTTTCCCCAATTTTTCTGGTGTGCATTTCTTGTAGCCCCAGTGCAAAATTGGATTAAAAAGGATTTAGGGAAAAAATAATTTATTATATGGCAGCAGGCCGAGATAATTCCTAGCCTCCTGGATGTGGCACCCCTGGCAGGTCCCCCACCCATGAAAAATAGAGTGGTCATGTTTTGCACAATGCCCTTGGTGGCCCCTTCACAAAAAAGCACCTGTTTCGACCCCTCCGGGCACCTGAAAAATGGGAAATGCATTTTTTATGTGGAAACTAGAAAAACACTAGTTGCAAAACTGGTTTGGAATGCAAAGATGCACATCTCCACCAAAAATGGGACCATGGTTCCAAACTTTCCTGTGGAACTTGCACAAGCCATGGTCATCTGCCAAGGAAGACCAAGAGAACTCCTGCCTGGAAGCACCTCTCTGTGAGAGAGTCCACATGTGAACCCCTGGGATGGCATGTTTGGTATCTTTCCTAGGTGATGCATCACTCACCATGACTCCATGCACTGTTTTTCTATTTTTTTGATTTTTTCTGAATTCCCTAGGCCCCCCTACGAGATCTAGGTCAGACTCGCGGTGCCATCGATGTCTGCCAGGTGGGGTGGGAACCATGGTTTGGTCTTGGTTCTAGGGTCCCACACCCCCAGGGGACCTCCCTGTATTTTTCCCCAATATTTCTGGTGTGCATTTCTTGTAGCCTCAGTGCAAAATTGGATTAAAAAGGATTTAGGGCAAAAATAATTCATTATATGGCAGCAGGCCGAGATAATTCCTAGCCTCCTGGATGTGGCACCCCTGGCAGGTCCCCCACCCATGAAAAATAGAGTGGTCATATTTTGCACACTGCCCTTGGTTGCCACTTCACAAAAAAACACCTGTTTCAACCCCTCCAGGCACCAAAAAAATGGGAAATGCATTTTTTATGTGGAAACTAGAAAAACACTAGTTGCAAAAGTGGTTTGTAATGCAAAGATGCACATCTCCACCAAAAATGGGACCATCGTTCCAAAGTTTGCTGTGGAACTTGCACAAACCATGGTCATCTGCCAAGGAAGACCAAGAGAACTCCAGCGTGGAAGCACCTCTCTGTGAGAGAGTCCACATGTGAACCCCTGGGATGGCATGTTTGGTATTTTTCTAGGTGATGCATCACTCACCATCACTCCATGCACTGTTTTTCCATTTTTTTTGATTTTTTCTGAATTACCCAGGCCCCCCTCCGAGATCTAGGTCAAACTCGCGGAGCCATTGATATCTGCCAGGTGGGGTGGGAACCATGGTTTGGTCTTGGTTCTAGGGTCCCACACCCCTAGGGGACCTCCCTGTATTTTTCCCCAATTTTTCTAGTGTGCATTTCTTGTAGCCCCAGTGCAAAATTGGATTAAAATGGATTTAGGGCAAAAATAATTCATTATATGGCAGCAGGCCAAGATAATTCCTAGCCTCCTGGATGTGGCACCCCTGGCAGGTCCCCCACCCATGAAAATTAGAGTGCTAATGTTTTGCACACTCCCTTGGTGGCCCCTTCACAAAAAAACACCTGTTTTGACCCCTCCGGGCACCTGAAAAATGGGAAATGCATTTTTTATGTGGAAACTGGAAAAACACTAGTTGCAAAAGTGGTTGGGAATGCAAAGATGCACATCTCCACCAAAAATGGGACCATGGTTCCAAAGTTTGCTGTGGAACTTGCACAAACCATGGTCATCTGCCAAGGAAGACCAAGAGAACTCCTGCTTGGAAGCACCTCTCTGTGAGAGAGTCCACATGTGAACCCCTGGGATGGCATGTTTGGTATTTTTCCTAGGTGATGCATCACTCACCATGACTCCATGCACTGTTTTTGATTTTTTCTAAATTCCCCAGGCCCCCCTCCGAGATCTAGGTCAGACTCGCGGTACCATCGATGTCTGCCAGGTGGGGTGGGAACCATGGTTTGGTCTTGGTTCTAGGGTCCCACACCGCCAGGGGACCTCCCTGTATTTTTCCCCAATTTTCTGGTGTGCATTTCTTGTAGCCCCAGTGGAAAATTGGATTAAAAAGGATGGAGGGAAAAAATAATTCATTATATGGCAGCAGGTCGAGATAATTCCTAGCCTCCTGGATGTGGCACCCCTGGCAGGTCCCCCACCCATGAGAAATAGAGTGGTCATGTTTTGCACACTGCCCTTGGTGGCCACTTCACAAAAAAGCACCTCTTTCGACCCCGTCGGGCACCTGAAAAATGGGAAATACATTTTTTATGTGGAAACTGGAAAAACACTAGTTGCAAAAGTGGTTTGGAATGCAAAGATGCACATCTCCACCAAAATTGGGACCATGGTTCCAAAGTTTGCTGTGGAACTTGCACAAACCATGGTCATCTGCCAAGGAAGAGCAAGAGAACTCCTGCCTGGAAGCACCTCTCTGTGAGACAGTCCACATATGAACCCCTGGGATGGCATGTTTGGTATTTTTCCTAGGTGATGCATCACTCACCATGACTCCCTGCACTATTTTTCCATTTTTTTTGATTTTTTCTGAATTCCCAAGGCCCCCCTCCGAGATCTAGGTCAGACTCGCGGTGCCATCGATGTCTGCCAGGTGGGGTGGGAACCATGGTTTGGTCTTGGTTCTAGGGTCCCACACCCCTAGGGGACCTCCCTGTATTTTTCCCAATATTTCTAGTGTGCATTTCTTGTAGCCCCAGTGCAATATTGGATTAAAATGGATTTAGGGTAAAAATAATTCATTATATGGCAGCAGGCCAAGATAATTCCTAGCCTCCTGGATGTGGCACCCCTGGCAGGTCCCCTACCCATGAAAATTAGAGTGCTAATGTTTCGCACACTCCCTTGGTGGCCCCTTCACAAAAAAGCACCTGTTTCGACCTCTCCGGGCACCTGAAAAATGAGAAATGCATTTTTTATGTGGAAACTGGAAAAACACTAGTTGCAAAAGTGGTTGGGAATGCAAAGATGCACATCTCCACCAAAAATGGGACCATGGTTCCAAAGTTTGCTGTGGAACTTGCACAAACCATGGTCATCTGCCAAGGAAGACCAAGAGAACTCCTGCCTGGAAGCACCTCTCTGTGAGAGAGTCCACATGTGAACCCCTGGGATGGCATGTTTGGTATTTTTCCTAGGTGATGCATCACTCACCATGACTCCATGCACTGTTTTTGATTTTTTTTAAATTCCCCAGGCCCCCCTCCGAGATCTAGGTCAGACTCGCGGTTTCATCGATGTCTGCCAGGTGGGGTGGGAACCATGATTTGGTCTTGGTTCTAGGGTCCCACACCGCCAGGGGACCTCCCTATATTTTTCCCCAATTTTTCTGGTGTGCATTTCTTGTAGCCCCAGTGGAAAATTGGATTAAAAAGGATTGAGGGAAAAAATAATTCATTATATGGCAGCAGGTCGAGATAATTCCTAGCCTCCTGGATGTGGCACCCCTGGCAGGTCCCCCACCCATGCGAAATAGAGTGGTCATGTTTTGCACACTGCCCTTGGTGGCCACTTCACAAAAAAGCACCTCTTTCGACCCCGTCGGGCACCTGAAAAATGGGAAATACATTTTTTATGTGGAAACTGGAAAAACACTAGTTGCAAAACTGGTTTGGAATGCAAAGATGCACATCTCCACCAAAATTGGGACCATGGTTCCAAAGTTTGCTGTGGAACTTGCACAAACCATGGTCATCTGCCAAGGAAGACCAAGAGAACTCCTGCCTGGAAGCACCTCTCTGTGAGACAGTCCACATATGAACCCCTGGGATGGCATGTTTGGTATTTTTCCTAGGTAATGCATCACTCACCATGACTCCATGCACTATTTTTCCATTTTTTTGATTTTTTCTGAATTCCCAAGGCCCCCCTCCGAGATCTAGGTCAGACTCGCGGTGCCATCGATGTCTGCCAGGTGGGGTGGGAACCATGGTTTGGTCTTGGTTCTAGGGTCCCACACCCCCAGGGGATCTCCCTGTATTTTTCTCCAATTTTTCTAGTGTGCATTTCTTGTAGCCCCAGTATAAAATTGGATTAAAATGGATTTAGGGCAAAAATAATTCATTATATGGCAGTAGGCCGAGATAATTCCTAGCCTCCTGGATGTGGCACCCCTGGCAGGTCCCCCACCCATGAAAATTAGAGTGCTGATGTTTTACACATTGCCCTTGGTGGCCCCTTCACAAAAAAGCACCTGTTTCGACCCCTCCGGGCACCTGAAAAATAGGTAATGCATTTTTTATGTGGAAACTGTAACACCCCACTTTTTGTAACCCTGTTTAAGTAGTGTTTAGGGAGCCAAAAATGTGGGCCAACAATTTTTGTGTGCAAACCTCTGGAAGTACTATTTCTTGCTTGTTTGTCTTGGTTGTTATGTTAGTGATGACTGTTTGAGTTGCTTGTTGAACAATATTGTGAACCAACACAATCCTTGTGCCCTTGTGATCATGCCTTTATTTATGCTTCTAGCTATTTTTTAAAACCATTATCTTGGCAACCTTTTCAAACTATTTTATTTGTCCAAAATACGCGCCAAGATTTATCTTTGAGACAACGCTTTTATCAAAACTAAGTATTTACAAAATTATCGGGACCTACAAAGTAGAGTCGTCCCACTATTTTACAAACTTATATATTTTGTTGATATTTATAAAAGGATTTCAAACACCTTTAAGAAAACTTTCTAAAGGAGATGTTATGTCTCCACTAGTTTCTGAAAATTCTACAAGACCTTTACTCCTTTATTTGAAACTCTTTTCTACTTGACCATGGCATGATCATCATTGAGCACTTATTCAATCATTGTTTCTGGTGATGCTAGATTAGCTGCAAATGATTGACCACATGTGGTGAGTTGACTTTGTGTGACTTTGTTTGACCTTGATGAATTGCTTGTGTGTAGATATGATCCTCGGATAGGCCTGTGGCCTAACCTATTCAAAACCCATCAATTAATATTTTGTCCCATGTAAGTTGTTATCATTCTATCTTTCAAATAAAGCCTATCTTGTTATTTTTTCCTCTCAATCCTGAAGCCCTAACTCTAATGTCTTAGTCTTACCCTAAGACATTAGGAGCCCCTTTTTGAGGAATTTTTAAAACTAATCAAACTAGCCCAAGGAAAGCACCCATGGTCTTATTAGAATCATCTACATCCCATCTTAGGAAGCTCCTCTCAGTATTCACAAAATATTTTCTTGCGGTCCTTTTATCAAACACCTAGTGTGCAGACTATTTTCGTGCCTGTTAACAAATTCAGTTTTTCGACACTTGTATTAAGCTCATCTTTTCTATCCGTGACATTGTACCTTCCTAGAACTCATATTTGGCATATGTTCTTCCATTCTTTCCATTACCACTTGGTCATTTGAGGCCATCTGATAATTGTTCTGATCCTGTTTCTGACCCTAATCAAATCACTGACCATTTGATTATTATCAGATGCACTTTTGCTCCCACTTTCAAATTTCGAAATAAATTGTTCAGAGACCATTCTTTGACCTATTCCTCTTCCTTTTGACCTACTCTCACTATCCATGCACTTGTTGGTGCATTTTGAAGCCTGCCACCCATCTATGAGACTATGTTTTGAACCCTAGTCAAAACTATTTTTGTCCTTAGTATTTTTTCCGAAATTTCTGAAAACGACTATTAGCCCTCACCAAAATCCAATTTCTCTATACCGACAATTGGAAATGCTATCCATGCATAATATCATTCCTTCTCCACCAAAAGTAACTATTTCCTCATTTCATGTTCTTATTTTACAAACTGCATGGGAACGGCAAACTACGCTATTCCATGCACTTTTCTCATCAAATGATTTTGACAAAATCCTATCATGCTATCTTATGCATGTACCCAAAACCTTGGATTATCATTTTCAAGTTTTTCAACAATCTTGTGTAGGACGTATTTGAGCCCGCTTAAGAATGCAAATTTTGGTGATCTTGCTTAATACCAAAAATTTGCTAACTTGGCCATGTTTTTTAATCACATCAACTCCCACCCACCTGACCTATTAATCGCATCAAAAATAAAACCCCTGCCATTTATCTTTCATGCCATTGCTTGAAAAAAATTGAGTTCAATGGAAAGTGCAAGCAATGAAGCATGCATGCATCCCTAATCTTTAAAAAGCACTTGCAACTCCACCAACACAACAAATTGACCACCCAGCACCCTCACCCCCCCTCTCTGGTCGAAGTGTACTGTAGCAATGCCCTTCCTTTTTGTCCTGGAGTGTTTGGAAAGAGAGGGAGAAGATACAAGCTAAAATCTTGTTCCATATTAAAATAGGTGGGCAGCAGCCACCCTTCCCAGTCAAGGCAACCCTCTGTCCCACTCTCACCCCTCCACCGTCCCTCTAGCCCAACCAGAGGTCACCAAGCTGCCCCACATGCCCCCAAACCGACCTAGCTAACATGCCCCACCCCCTCTCCATATATAATGATACAGACCATATCTGCTCCTCTCTGGACGTTCCTTTCACTCCCCTGACACCACCCCCTCTCTTCCCCAGCCAGAACTTGAAATCTCAACCTGTAGAGCCGGGGAGAGCCCCTCCTCTCAATCGGTGCTGTAAGATTTCGAGGAAGCTTGCCACCACTCTAAACCTCCTCTGTCATTTATATTTGCGTATTTGAACTCCCCTCGGCCATATCTATCTAATCCCGCCAACTTTGTTGACCCAGGGATGCCAGATCGAGCCCCATGTGAGCCCCAGGAGGTCAGACTCGTCGCCGTCATGCAGATCCGTGTCCCGGAAGAGTTCTGCCACTTCCGCCCCTCTCCGAGCTCGTCGTCGTCCGCCGCGCCTCCCCGTCGCCAGAGGAGCCTCCTAGGTGAGCCGCCGTGGCATCCCGACCAAGCTAGGGTTTCGATCCTGTCGGTCTCGACCAGAGGAAGAAGATGGCTAATGGACGTCGATGATGACTTGATCCGACGGCCAGAATAGGCCCGTACCCCTTCGGTACACCGCGGCCACTGACAGCCTTGGCCCGCTGTTAGCGCGTCCAGGTGATGCTCCCGTGCACGCCGCTGGATTTGGGCCGGCCGGCGCCTGTCCGGCCCAGATCAGTTAAATCCAGCCCGCCGTGTTTTTTTAGGGAATCCTGTTTATGATTTTTCCCAGATCTGAAACTTTGGAAATTCATAGAAAAATAAATATGAACCCAATTAGAATGATTCAAATTTCTGTGAACTCCTTATTTCAATACCTATCCACTACTACTGCATGCATGATTTTTAGGGCAATAGAAATTATCTGTGATTTATTTGTTGTAGATCTAGGGTTTTGTCTTCATAAATCCAAATCTGAAGTTGTGTGTGATGAAAATGATTGATTCAATTTTCAGAGATGCCCTGTTGCTATGTGAAGCTGTAGGAATTGGATTTACTATTTTAGGAGTATTATATCTCCTATAGTAATTATTTTAGTGATAATAAAGAATTGTCTTGTTTTATTTATTGTGTGCAGCAGGTTAAATATTTTCAGGTGATTCCACCTCTAGTGTGTTCTACATTTAAGTAGCTTTCCAAAATGGTCTCTGGTAGAATTTTTGTAGCTACAGAAAGATTTAGGGAAATAAATTGCTTTTCTAGTGATAAGTGTGATTAGGAAATTCATTATATTTCACCAAAAACTTCTTTTGGATTGATTCCAATTGGATTAGTTCTATAATGTTGTTAGCTACCTGAATGTATGTTGGTTGTCTTGTCTAGATGCATATTGATGCCTGCAACTTGTTTGTTTGAGAATAGAGTTTATTTGCAAATAGGAATTACTTTGCTATTTTGTGGTTAATGTTTTCTTTGTAGAAAATATTGTTGGTTTAGATATTTAAACTTGTTTGCTTCTGATACTCAATGTTGAGTAATGTGTTGCATGATTGGGTGTGAACCATGTATGCATGTGTGCTCATTGTGTGTTGTTGTCACTTTTCCGGCGATAGATTCGAACGACGAGTGTGCGGAGGAAGGAGAGGTCTTTGAGTATCAAGAGGAAGGAGATCAGGGACAAGCCAACCAAGGCAAGCCATCTACTTGTTGCATATCTGAATCCTACTATTACACTTTGCATTGCTTACTCCTGCTTTCTTAATTATGCATGGTTTTCTATATTGCTATTAATCTCTAGATAGCAATAGTTGGCGACTTAGCTCCACAAGTCGACTTGATATCATCCATGGAGATGACACCTCTTGTGACCTATTTAACACCCCTCTTATTAGAGACTTGATGATTAGCATCAAAGTTTTTGGAAAACTTGTAGTGGAGCCAAAAACTCTAGGATTGGGAATACTCTCGAGAAAGATTTCGAAAATGTTTTCGGAAAACTTGGAGTAGTCGCTACTCCATTGAGATGTTTACAAATGGTTTTATAAATATGGGGTTGGTTATGGGAGGTGAAGGAGTTGGTGGATTTCGGAAAAATGGCATTGTGTATAAGTGTTCGCCAAACCAATTACCCCCGTGCAACCACATTACCCCGGTATGGAACGGGGCTTAGTTTGAAGTTTATTTGCTTTAGTGCGGGGAGCCTTACACTATATAAGGGTTTGTAGGACCCCGGAATCCGGGTTGCCGCTAGTTTATGGGCAATAGTAAATCGGGATCCTTCGAGATTTATCCGGATGGAAGACACTTGGGTTCTCCCGCCGTGGCGCCGAAGTTACACTCTGAAGGAGGTACTGCCGGGGCGTGCCGGGGAGGTAAACTCCACTGGATAGGCACCCGTACTAAGGTAGATAGATGGAGGGCTCTGATCGATTATCTGAACCCCGCATACTTGTGTATGACGGTCTGTGGTGGTATCCCGGCGGATTTATCGGATGGTGTGGCTAAAGTGTACAACCTCTGCAGAGTGTAATCTATTCGAATAGCCGAGTCCTCGGTCATGGACGGTTGGAATGGCCATACTTAACCTATGTCAAGTTTTGGTTTTACAAAAGTGTTTTTGGAAAATGGAGAAATGTGCGGGACAGAGTACTCGGAGGGTACTGCCGTGGCACAGTTCTGGTTTGGAGTACTTGCAGGGTACTGCCGAAGAAATGGAGGTGGTCATGTGTGATTGACCGGATTTATCAAGGAGGGTGGTCATGTTTGATTGACCACCGGCTCTTCTCATGAAATTGAGTTCCTCCTTTCCTAGAGATTTTTACTAAAAGGGTTTCCTAAATGTTTCTTTAATAAGGATATAGAAATGTCGTAGGACATGCTATATCGACATGAGAAATTGACTAGTTAGGATAAACTAGACTAGAGCCTTTCCTTGCTACAGCCAAACTGCATATCAGTTCACCCTCTCTTTAGATGGTTTTCGAGTACAATTCAAAATGTACTCACGGCTTTGTCCCTGGCTATTAACTTAGTCAGATTATGAAGAGGACTACGAAGAAGGTGACGATGGTCACGATGACGCTGGTGCGAACTAGGAATGTCTCCCAGTCAGTTGCCTGTAGGGTAGTAGGCATGATGTGGGTTATCAACGCTGCTTGATAACCGTTGCTTAGTTGTAAACTTGCCCTCCGTGGCAATATCAGTCTTGGTCATGTGACCAATTGTAAGACTATTATATTCGGTACTGTAATGGATAATGTAACTTTGATATCAGCTCGGTTATGTGGACTCATGACATACTGATCATGGGATCATGAGTTGTATGCATAACGGGAATTCCGGAGTGGTAAACCGGGGTCCCCACAAAAACTAGAAAAACACTAGTTGCAAAAGTGGTTGGGAATGCAAAGATGCACATCTCCACCAAAAATGGGACCATGGTTCCAAAGTTTGCTGTGGAACTTGCACAAACCATGGTCATCTGCCAAGGAAGACCAAGAGAACTCCTGCCTGGAAGCACCTCTCTGTGAGAGAGTCCACATGTGAACCCCTGGGATGGCATGTTTGGTATTTTTCCTAGGTGATGCATCACTCACCATGACTCCATGCACTGTTTTTCCATTTTTTGATTTTTTCTGAATTCCCCAGGCCCCCCTCCGAGATCTAGGTCAGACTCGTGGTGCCATCGATGTCTGCCAGGTGGGGTGGGAACCATGGTTTGGTCTTGGTTCTAGGGTCCCACACCCCCAGGGGACCTCCCTGTATTTTTCGCCAATTTTTCTGGTGTGCATTTCTTGTAGCCCCAGTGCAAAATTGGATTAAAAAGGATTTAGGGAAAAATAATTCATTATATGGCAGCAGGCCGAGATAATTCCTAGCCTCCTGGATGTGGCACCCCTGGTAGGTCCCCCACCCATGAAAAATAGAGTGGTCATGTTTTGCACAATGCCCTTGGTGGCCCCTTCACAAAAAGCACCTGTTTCGACCCCTCCGGGCACCTAAAAAATGGGAAATGCATTTTTATGTGGAAACTGGAAAAACACTAGTTGCAAAAGTGGTTTGGAATGCAAAGATGCACATTTCCACCAAAAATGGGACCATGGTTCCAAATTTGCTGTGGAACTTGCACAAACCATGGTCATCTCCCAAGCAAGACCAAGAGAACTTTTGCTTGGAAGTACCTCTCTGTGAGAGAGTCCACATGTGAACCCCTGGGATGGAATGTTTGGTATTTTTCCTAGGCGATGCATCACTCACCATGACTCCATGCACTGTTTTTCCATTTTTTTGATTTTTTCTGAATTCCCCAGGCCCCCCTCTGAGATCTAGGTCAGACTCGTGGTGCCATTGATGTCTGCCAGGTGGGGTGGGAACCATGGTTTGGTCTTGGTTCTAGGGTCCCACACCCCCAGGGGATCTCCCTGTATTTTTCCCCAATTTTTCTGGTGTGCATTTCTTGTAGCCCCCGTGCAAAATTGGATTAAAATGGATTTAGGGCAAAAATAATTCATTATATGGCAGCAGGCCGAGATAATTCCTAGCCTCCTGGATGTGGCACCCCTGGCAGGTCCCCCACCCATGAAAATTAGAGTGCTAATGTTTTGCACACTGCCCTTGGTGGCCCCTTAACAAAAAAGCACCTGTTTCGACCCCTTCGGGCACGCAAAAAATGGAAAATGCATTTTTTATGTGGAAACTAGAAAAACACTAGTTGCAAAAGTGGTTGGGAATGCAAAGATGCACATCTCCACCAAAAATGGGACCATGGTTCCAAAGTTTGCTGTGGAACTTGCACAAACCATGGTCATCTGCCAAGGAAGACCAAGAGAACTCCTGCCTAGAAGCACCTCTCTGTGAGAGAGTCCACATGTGCACCCCTGGGATGGCATGTTTGGTATTTTTCCTAGGTGATGCATCACTCACCATGACTCCATGCACTATTTTTCTATTTTTTTGATTTTTTCTGAATTCCCCAGGCCCCCCTCCGAGATCTAGGTCAGCCTCGCGGTGCCATCGAATGTCTGCCAGGTGGGGTGGGAACCATGGTTTGGTCTTGGTTCTAGGGTCCCACACCCCCAGGGGACCTCCCTGTATTTTTCCCCAATTTTTCTGGTGTGCATTTCTTGTAGCCCCAGTGCAAAATTGGATTAAAAAGGATTTAGGGCAAAAATAATTCATTATATGGCAGCAGGCCGAGATAATTCCTAGCCTCCTGGATGTGGCACCCCTGGAAGGTCCCCCACCCATGAAAAATAGAGTGGTCATGTTTTGCACAATGCCCTTGGTGGCTGTTACGTCTCAAACGTATCTATAATTTTTGATGCTCCATGCTTGTTTTTACACCATTTGCCTTGTGTTTTGTTACACTTCGTGGCGCTTTTATGCATTTTCCGGAACTAACCTATTAACAAGTGCCACAGTGCCAGTTCCCTGTTTTCTGCTATTTTTGTGTTTCAGAAGTGATACACAGGAAATATTCTGGGAATTGGACGAAACAAAAGCCAGAAGTCTTATTTTTCCCGGGAGCATCCAGAAATCCGAAGAGAGGAAGGAGAGGGGCCACAGGCCTCCCTCACACAGGGCTGGCGCGGCCTAGGCCCTGGCCACGCCACCCCTATGTGAGGAGCCCCTGGCTGTCCTCTCGTGACGCCCCTTCGCCTATAAGAAGCCTCGGGACGGAAAACCCTAAGGGATTCGGCAATTTTCCAGAAGCAGTTCCGCAGCTCCGCCGCCACCGTCGACGAATTTCGGGGGACAGAAGTCTCTGTTCCGGCACCCTGCCGGGACGGGGAAGTGCCCCCGGAGCCATCTCCATCGGTCTCCATCGCCGTCTTCGCCGTCTCCATCGACCTCACCGCCATCTCCATCAACCTTGCTGTCTCCTATGATGAGGAGGGAGTAGTTCATCCCCGGGGCTGAGGGCTCTACCGGTAGCTATGTGGTTCACCTCTCTCTCCCATGATGTGATCTTTATGTGATCGTGAGCTTTGTATCATGTTGAACAAGTACATGTTATTATTCGGATATTTTGTGTACTCTAGTGATATTATTAAAGTAATCTATTCCTCCTGCTATGGTGTAACGGTGACAGTGCGTGCATCATGGTGGTACTTGGTTTAGGCTATGATTGTGATCTCTTGTGGATTATGAGAATAATTATTGCTATGATAGTTTGAGTGATCTATTCCTCCTTTCATGGTGTAATGTTGACAGTGTGTGCACCGTGTTAGTACTTGGTTTAAGTTGCAATGATTTCTATCTTGAGTTGTGATCTGATTTGGGTATCGCTATGAGTGGTGTTTGTCAAGTACTTGATGAACTTTAAGGGGTGCTTCTGTAGCCACTACGCAATGATTAGTGTTATTCAATAGGAGAGTAATTCAGAGTACCTTAGCAAAGAGAAGTTATTTGTTCAGTCATGTTATATTGTTGGGAGTGTGTCCACTAGTGAAAGTATGATCCCTAGGCCTTGTTTCCAAGCATTGCACACCGTTTACTTGCTATTTTGTTAATTGTTTGCTCGGAGCGATATTTATTTCACATCACGTTTGCTACTTATAATCATCTATACCACTTGTATTTCACCATCTCTTCGCCGAACTAGTGCACCTATACATCTGACAAGTGTATTGGGTGTGTTGGGGACACAAGAGACTTTGTGTATCGTAATTGCAGGGTTGCTTGAGAGGGATAGCTTTGACCTCTAACCTCCCTGAGTTCGATAAACCTTGGGTGATCCACTTAAGGGAAACTCGCTGCTGTTCTACAAACCTCTGCACTTGGAGGCCCAACAAGTGTCTACAAGAATAGAAGTGCGTAGACATCAAGCTCTTTTCTGGCGCCGTTACCGGGGAGGTAAGGTAAAAGGTACTCGCATCCTCCTGTGTGAGTGCTCGAAGTTATTTCCTTTAGATTCTGCAATTATATCTTTTTGTTTCTTGTTTTTATTATCACTAGTTAGGCTTAATGGAAAACAAAGAGTTCTTTAGTCTTTTTTCCTGATTTTAGATTTGAAGAGAAAATTGAAAATCCTTTGGAGCTTATTTCGCATAGCAATGTTATTAGTACGAATGCTTTGAATACCGTTAATGCTAATGCTATAGAAAAGTCTAAGCTTGGGGAAGCTGGTTTTGTTAAGTATGATATTTTTAGTCCCCCGGCTTTAGTGGAAAAGGTCTGTTCTGATAATATTTTATCTCCCATATGTGATGTTTCTGGTCATGCTTGTGCTCCTCATCCTTTCAAAATACAAACGAAGATTGTTGAACGTGTTAGGGATAACTGCTATTTAGGTGATGGAACTGTCCATCCTGGTGATCATTTGCTCTTTATACATGAATTATGCGAGTTGTTCCAGTGTGCAGGTATTTCGATGAACCAAGTTAAGAAGAAGCTATTTTCTTTATCACTGAAAGGCAGAGCTGAGGGATGGTATCGGCTGCTTGAAGATGGTCCATCTGTTGGCTGGGAGGAAATTGTACCTCTCTTTTATTCTAAATTTTATCCTCCAAGTGAAATTCATAAAGATCGTAATCGGATATATAACTTTTGGCCTCATGAGGGAGAAAGCATTGCCCAAGCATGGGGAAGATTGAAGTTACTAATGCATAAATGTCCTATTCATGATCTTCCCCGTAATATTATTATTAATAATTTTTATGCAAGGCTTTCAGGACATTACAAGGACTATCTAGATGCATGCTTTGATGGGTCTTTCACAAGCAGGGATGTCGACACCAAGTGGGGTCTGCTTGAAATAATTCAAAACAATATTGAAGGTTGGGATAGCGACAAAGGTAAAGGATCAAGTATGAATTACGAGTTTGATTGCATTAAGTCTTTTGCTAAAACTGCTAATTTTCAAGAGCTTAGTGCTAAATATGGTCTTGATCCTCAAATTATGGTTGATTGCTTTAAAGCCTTTGCTTCCCATATGAATGTTCCTAAAGGAAATGGGGACGTGTATCATGAACCTTTTAAGGACAGTTGCATAGAAAGTGATATTGTTATTGATGATTGCAATAAACATGCTCAAACTTCTAAAAGTCCTATTTCTTATAAGCATGTTAATTTTTGTGGAGTACATAGACCTTGTGAACAGAGTTACAACAAGGAAGATTATTGCATCACCCACGCAAATGAAGAAACCAGCATGTGGCTCAAGGATCTAGATGTGCTTGGCGAATGGGTTTGTGAGCTTTATCCTTTTCTTTGTGAATTTTGCGGTGAAAAAGGTCACTTTAATTTTCAATGCCCAATTAATCGAACGAGTACCGCAGATTTGTATTGTGATGATAAGATTACTCTCAATCAACATGATGAGCTTACTTTGTTTTTGAATTGTGAAGAGATATCTAGAAAGCTTTCTTTGGTTGATATGAATGATGTTGATATTAATAGCACCCTTCTTGGTTGTCATCTCTATTGTGCTAAAGATTGCCTCGCAAATACTTACTTACAAGATCTTATTAAACATGATGATTTGCCAAGCTATGATAGGACTAATAGATGTTTCGATCTTATTAATAAAGAGGAGGAATCCTCCAAAGTTTCTTCTGTTGTTTCTGTCAGCAAGCCAGATTATGTAGAGAAGATGCCTTTCCCTCCTAAAGAAGAAGAAGAAGAGGAGTAAAAGGCGAGAGGACACGGTATCTTTCCGTAAGCCTTATGAACCTGCTATAGATTATGATAATTCTGATTGGGATGATATTCCTATGCCTGTTACCTATGTTAGTGATCATGATTGGGAAAAGCACTCTACTTTTGATATTGAAAATCTTTTTGGTACCAAATCTAAGGTTAATAATTGTTGTACCATTAGTGCTATCCATGTTCCTTCTTATGATGATATGTTTGATGAGTATGCTTTGCGACATAGTATTTCTCTAGCTTGTGATGATGAGTATAATATTTTCAGTTCACCTACTTTTGAGGAGAAAATTAGTTATGATTACAATATGCCTCCTATTTTTGATGATTATGGTGATGAGAATAATTATTCTGTTGAATCTGCTCCTACTACTATTGTTCATGTGGGGAGTATTAATCCTTTTATGCATGTGGCTCATGATAGGGATGCTTTAAATGATAGTTATATTGTTAGTTCTATTCATGATGCTACTGAAAGTTATTATGAGAGAGGGAAACATGGTTTGATGGATCTCAACAATATTGAGTTTCCCCTCTTTATGTTGCAATTCTTGAAGCTATACTTGTTTTGTTTTTCTATGCTTTTTGCTTTGCGCTTTCATGACTTGTCTCTTTACAAGACTATTTTTCATAGGAAGTGGTTTAGATATAAATGTCTTTCACATTTGCTTTTTGATGCTCTCTATTGCTTTAAGTTCCTATATGGCGCCTTTGCCTCAAGCTCTTTTCTGGCGCCCACATGAGCATCTTTGCAAATTACTGCGCCTAGCTCAAAGGCGTTAAAGAAAAGCACTCTTGGGAGATAACCCATTTTTTATTTTCAGTACTTTTTCTTTTATTTGAGTCTTGGAAGTTATTACTACTGTAATAACCGCTCCTTTTCCTTTTTATTTAGTTGTTGTGCCAAGAGAAGCCTCTAATTTGAGTGAGGTAAGATTTGGGGATGTTGCTGTCCTGAAACTGTTTTCGGTGCTGCACCGTAAAAATTCGTGAAAATTCTTTGTTTATCTTTTGGACCTGCGATTTCTTGTGCATATGCCCCAGGTTATATCCAAACTTTTGTTAGTTGAACACTTTTTGATTTGAGCAACAGAAAATCCCTCAAAAATTCGACCTTTGTCAGCTGTTCAGTTTTGACAGATTTCTGCCAATATTTGTGTTTGCCACTTTATCGCTTTCTTTTGAGTTCTTTTGATCATGGAACTTTTGGGGAGGTTGCTACAGTAGTATATGCTATATATGTGGTGATTTTAGGTTGAAACCTGAAGCAAAAAGAGGTTGAATATATTTTATACTTACACTAATGTTGCTAATAGAATTGTGTTTAGTTTTGTATGAAGGAAGTTTTCAAGTGTAGGGATTGGAGAATGATGAGATGAGATGAAGAATGGACAAAAGCTCAAGCTTGGGGATGCCCATGCATCACCCCAAGAAATATCCAAGAGGTACAAGCGTCAAAGCTTGGGGATGCCCCCAAGGCACCCCTTCTTCATCGGCAAAAATCAGGTCACCTTTCAAGACACTATATTTTTATTGCTTCATGCACTATGTGTTTTTCTTGGAGCGTCAGTTGTTTTAGTTTTCTTAGTTAGTTTAGATTTGTTTGCTGCAATAAATGGTTTGATCACATCATGTTGTTTTGGAGGGAGATGAACTCCGTTTTTCATTTGCCAAGAACACTCTGTTTTTCACTCTTATCGTTTCAATGAGTGTTCTCTTTTTCTGCTACTGCTTTTGGTTTTCGTTTTCGCCTTGATTTGCATTCAGATCTTCTTATATTTATTTATCAAGGTGTATTTTTGCCTCTGGTCTTTATTGGTTTTCATCAAAAGAGGTGTTTATAAAAATTTCAAATGGTGTTGGAAAAGAGAAAAAGCTTTGTGCTAAATAGTGGTACAAGAAGGAGCTTGTGTAGACTGTGGCTTAGGCTTTTGCATGTCGTGCTTGATGTCTTTTTGATAGTATGCTTAGTGGTTTTGCTGTAGCATGACTTGTCTCAAATAACTGAGATTGCTTAATGAGCCTTTGAAAAAATCATGCGTTGTTTTAATTATTTGGAAGCATTATTTTGGTTTTCTCCTTGATGCTTTATTTGGGTTGACTTGGCGCATGCTCACACATGTTAGACTCTTACAAAGTCACCAATAGCCTTCATGATCATTTAGTTTTTGACTTTTGATGCCATCTTATGCTTCTTTTAATGTCGCTTTGTCGCTTTGCATGATTATGGCCATTATTGCTCTCTTAGTTGGTCGCTCCCAGTCTTTTGCTAGCCCTCGCCTTGTACTGAGTATGAGCTCTACTCGTGCATCCAACTCCTAAAAGCCAAAGTTTTCCAAAGTGTCCACCATACATACCTACTAGCAATTTGCTATTCCAAGTAAATTTGACTTGCTTTTATTTTCTCTTCAAATTAAACTCTTACCAGTGTTATGCGAAATTCGATCAGTAAAGCTCTCACGAACCGGAAGGCACACTTTACTTTTTCCTGTTCTTAAAAATTTGACATTGTGGTCTCTTATGTTGAGTTGTTATGCTTGCAAGTTGTAAGTTGGATTCTAGCCCATCCATGCTGTCATGGGGCAAGCTTTCAACATTGCACTTCTTATTTGAGTTGATATCGTGATCTTTTGTTTATGGATGCCCGCGGTGTGAAATGAATTGGGAATCTTGTGGGGATCATGGAGTTTGTATATGTGTTAGAGAAACGCCGGGCCGCCAATCTAAGCCATGCATAATTCATGGTGGAAATTTGCAGCATACCCATGGTGAACATTCGACGACGCATCTCACAATAAAAAGCTAAACAATATAGCAAATAAAAGAGATGTCGAGGTGTTCATTGTCTGCTTGTCCTGTCATTTTGGTGTGGGCTTGTTCCATGTCATCGGGCACGGAGGTACCCCATTGGCGGTTCTCAATGATATGCATATACTTACAATGACAAGAGCCTTGCTTGGGACTCTAAGTAAAGTAGCATGAGGTTTGGGTACTCGTATTCACGGGGCACGAGGTTTTCAACTTATGATTTGTCAAGCATATGCATCATAATTGTTCTCGCATTAACTTTAACCATTCAAGATGCTTATGATGGGGGCAATGAGAGCTCAAAGCCGGTAAGTACCATAATTTTTGAAGGTTATAAAACTTGCAATCACTGCTTCCCTCTGCGAACGGCCTTTCTTTTACTTTTATGTTGAGTCACCACCTTCTTTCTTTATGCACCATTAAGAGAGCATAGTTGTCATTCTTAGTGTGATATGCATTCTCCCAAAGTTCATTGATTGACTCATATTGTTGGTTTCACTTGTTCTTAAATTATTTGTATCTAGTCGCCCTCTTAAACTTGAAGGTGTCCTATGCATTTATGTTTTGCTCTCTTTGAAGGACAAGCTGAAAACCACTTGTATGTTTTTCCTTATGATGTGAACACACGTTTGACTTTCATTGTTTCATTATCATGATCTTTTATTTGTGTTCATTTGCATGTTTACAACATGGTTGCTAAGTTCTTATTGTCATGATTATATCTTCATGCCCATGTTTTAAGTTCTATTGATCCCAGCTCACCAATGCTTACATATATGATCAAGATTGTGTAGGTGCATGTCACCTCAAAAATTATTCTTTTGTTATCACTTACCTACTCGAGGACGAGCAGGAGTTAAGCTTGGGGATGCTTGATACGTCTCAAACGTATCTATAATTTTTGATGCTCCATGCTTGTTTTTACACCATTTGCCTTGTGTTTTGTTACACTTCGTGGTGCTTTTATGCATTTTCCGGAACTAACCTATTAACAAGTGCCACAGTGCCAGTTCCCTGTTTTCTGCTGTTTTTGTGTTTCAGAAGTGATACACAAGAAATATTCTCGGAATTGGACGAAACAAAAGCCAGAAGTCTTATTTTTCCCGGGAGCATCTAGAAATCCGAAGAGAGGAAGGAGAGGGGCCACAGGCCTCCCTCACACAGGGCTGGCGTGACCCAGGCCCTGGCCGTGCCACCCCTATGTGAGGAGCCCCTGGCTGCCCTCTCGCGACGCCCCTTCGCCTATAAGAAGCCTCGGGACGGAAAACCCTAAGGGATTCGGCAATTTTCCAGAAGCAGTTCCGCAGCTCCGCCGCCACCGTCGACGAATTTCAGGGGACAGAAGTCTCTGTTCCGGCACCCTGCCGGGACGGGGAAGTGCTCCCAGAGCCATCTCCATCGGTCTCCATCGCCGTCTTCGCCGTCTCCATCGACCTCACCGCCATCTCCATCAACCTTGCTGTCTCCTATGATGAGGAGGGAGTAGTTCATCCCCGGGGCTGAGGGCTCTACCGGTAGCTATGTGGTTCACCTCTCTCTCCCATGATGTGATCTTTATGTGATCGTGAGCTTTGTATCATGTTGAACAAGTACATGTTATTATTCAGATATTTTGTGTACTCTAGTGATATTATTAAAGTAATCTATTCCTCCTGCTATGGTGTAACGGTGACAGTGCGTGCATCATGGTGGTACTTGGTTTAGGCTATGATTGTGATGTCTTGTGGATTATGAGAATAATTATTGCTATGATAGTTTGAGTGATCTATTCCTCCTTTCATGGTGTAATGTTGACAGTGTGTGCACCGTGTTAGTACTTGGTTTAAGTTGCAATGATTTCTATCTTGAGTTGTGATCTGATTTGGGTATCGCTATGAGTGGTGTTTGTCAAGTACTTGATGAACTTTAAGGGGTGCTTCTGTAGCCACTACACAATGATTAGTGTTATTCAATAGGAGAGTAATTCAGAGTACCTTAGCAAAGAGAAGTTATTTGTTCAGTCATGTTATATTGTTGGGAGTGTGTCCACTAGTGAAAGTATGATCCCTAGGCCTTGTTTCCAAGCATTGCACACCGTTTACTTGCTATTTTGTTAATTGTTTGCTCGCAGCGATATTTATTTCACATCACGTTTGCTACTTATAATCATCTATACCACTTGTATTTCACTATCTCTTCGCCGAACTAGTGCACCTATACATCTGACAAGTGTATTGGGTGTGTTGGGGACACAAGAGACTTTCTGTATCGTAATTGCAGGGTTGCTTGAGAGGGATAGCTTTGACCTCTAACCTCCCTGAGTTCGATAAACCTTGGGTGATCCACTTAAGGGAAACTTGCTGCTGTTCTACAAACCTCTGCACTTGGAGGCCCAACAAGTGTCTACAAGAATAGAAGTGCGTAGACATCAAGCTCTTTTCTGGCGCCGTTGCCGTGGAGGTAAGGTAAAAGGTACTCGCATCCTCCTGTGTGAGTGCTCGAAGTTATTTCCTTTAGATTCTGCAATTATATCTTTTTGTTTCTTGTTTTTATTATCACTAGTTAGGCTTAATGGAAAACAAAGAGTTCTTTAGTCTTTTTCCTGATTTTAGATTTGAAGAGAAAATTGAAAATCCTTTGGAGCTTATTTCGCATAGCAATGTTATTAGTACGAATGCTTTGAATACCGTTAATGCTAATGCTATAGAAAAGTCTAAGCTTGGGGAAGCTGGTTTTGTTAAGTATGATATTTTTAGTCCCCCAGCATTAGTGGAGAAGGTCTGTTCTGATAATATTTTATCTCCCATATGTGATGTTTCTGGTGATGCTTGTGCTCCTCATCCTTTCAAAATACCAACGAAGATTGTTGAACATGTTAGGGATAACTGCTATTTAGGTGATGGAACTGTCCATCCTGGTGATCATTTGCTCTTTATACATGAATTATGCGAGTTGTTCCAGTGTGCAGGTATTTCAATGAACCAAGTTAAGAAGAAGCTATTTTCTTTATCACTGAAAGGCAGAGCTGAGGAATGGTATCGGCTGCTTGAAGATGGTCCATCTGTTGGCTAGGAGGAAATTGTACCTCTCTTTTATTCTAAATTTTATCCTCCAAGTGAAATTCATAAAGATCGTAATCGGATATATAACTTTTGGCCTCATGAGGGAGAAAGCATTGCCCAAGCATGGGGAAGATTGAAGTTACTAATGCATAAATGTCCTATTCATGATCTTCCCCGTAATATTATTATTAATAATTTTTATGCAAGGCTTTCAGGACATTACAAGGACTATCTAGATGCATGCTTTGATGGGTCTTTCACAAGCAAGGATGTCGACACCAAGTGGGGTCTGCTTGAAATAATTCAAAACAATATTGAAGGTTGGGATAGCGACAAAGGTAAAGGATCAGGTATGAATTACGAGTTTGATTGCATTAAGTCTTTTGCTAAAACTACTAATTTTCAAGAGCTTAGTGCTAAATATGGTCTTGATCCTCAAATTATGGTTGATTGCTTTAAAGCCTTTGCTTCCCATATGAATGTTCCTAAAGGAAATGGGGACGTGTATCATGAACCTTTTAAGGACACTTGCATAGAAAGTGATATTGTTATTGATAATTGCAATAAACATGCTCAAACTTCTAAAAGTCCTATTTCTTATAAGCATGTTAATTTTTGTGGAGTACATAGACCTTGTGAACAGAGTTACAACAAGGAAGATTATTGCATCATCCACGCAAATGACGAAACCAGCATGTGGCTCAAGGATCTAGATGTGCTTGGCGAATGGGTTTGTGAGCTTTATCCTTTTCCTTGTGAATTTTGTGGTGAAAAAGGTCACTTTAATTTTCAATGCCCAATTAATCGAACGAGTATCGCAGATTTGTATTGTGATGATAAGATTACTCTCAATCAACATGATGAGCTTACTTTGTTTTTGAATTGTGAAGAGATTTCTAGAAAGCTTTCTTTGGTTGATATGAATGATGTTGGTATTAATAGCACCCTTCTTGGTTGTCATCTCTATTGTGCTAAAGATTGCCTCGCAAATACTTACTTACAAGATCTTATTAAACATGATGATTTGCCAAGCTATGATAGGAGTAATAGATGTTTCGATCTTATTAATAAAGAGGAGGAATCCTCCAAAGTTTCTTCTGTTGTTTCTGTCAGCAAGCCAGATTATGTAGAGAAGATGCCTTTCCCTCCTAAAGAAGAAGAAGAAGAGGAGCAAAAGGCGAGAGGACATGGTATCTTTCCTTAAGCCTTATGAACCTGCTATAGATTATGATAATTCTGATTGGGATGATATTCCTATGCCTGTTACCTATGTTAGTGATCATGATTGGGAAAAGCACTCTACTTTTGATATTGAAAATCTTTTTGGTACCAAATCTAAGGTTAATAATTGTTGTACCATTAGTGCTATCCATGTTCCTTCTTATGATGATATGTTTGATGAGTATGCTTTGCGACATAGTAGTTCTCTAGCTTGTGATGATGAGTATAATATTTTCAGTTTACCTACTTTTGAGGAGAAAATTAGTTATGATTACAATATGCCTCCTATTTTTGATGATTATGGTGATGAGAATAATTATTCTGTTGAATCTGCTCCTACTACTATTGTTCATGTGGGGAGTATTAATCCTTTTATGCATGTGGCTCATGATTGGGATGCTTTAAATGATAGTTATATTGTTAGTTCTATTCATGATGCTACTGAAAGTTATTATGAGAGAGGGAAACATGGTTTGATGGATCTCAACAATATTGAGTTTCCCCTCTTTATGTTGCAATTCTTGAAGCTATACTTGTTTTGTTTTTCTATGCTTTTTGCTTTGCGCTTTCATGACTTGTCTCTTTACAAGACTATTTTTCATAGGAAGTGGTTTAGATATAAATGTCTTTCACATTTGCTTTTTGATGCTCTCTATTGCTTTAAGTTCCTATATGGCGCCGTTGCCTCAAGCTCTTTTCTGGCGCCCACATGAGCATCTTTGCAAATTACTGCGGCTAGCTCAAAGGCGTTAAAGAAAAGCACTCTTGGGAGATAACCCATTTTTTATTTTCAGTACTTTTTATTTTATTTGAGTCTTGGAAGTTATTACTACTGTAATAACCGCTCCTTTTCCTTTTTATTTCGTTATTGTGCCAAGAGAAGCCTCTAATTTGAATGAGGTAAGATTTGGGGATGTTGCTGTCCTGAAACAGTTTTCGGTGCTGCACCGTAAAAATTAGTGAAAATTATTTGTTTATCTTTTGGACCTGCGATTTCTTGTGCATATGCCCCAGGTTATATCCAAACTTTTGTTCGTTGAACACTTTTTGATTTGAGCAACAGAAAATCCCTCAAAAATTTGACCTTTGTCACCTGTTCAGTTTTGACAGATTTCTGCCAATATTTGTGTTTGCCACTTTATCGCTTTCTTTTGAGTTCTTTTGATCATGGAACTTTTGGGGAGGTTGCTACAGTAGTATATGCTATATATGTGGTGGTTTTAGGTTGAAACCTGAAGCAAAAAGAGGTTGAATATATTTTATACTTACACTAATGTTGCTAATAGAATTGTGTTTAGTTTTGTATGAAGGAAGTTTTCAAGTGTAGGGATTGGAGAATGATGAGATGAGATGAAGAATGGACAAAAGCTCAAGCTTGGGGATGCCCATGCATCACCCCAAGAAATATCCAAGAGGTACAAGTGGCAAAGCTTGGGGATGCCCCCAAGGCACCCCTTCTTCATCGGCAAAAATCAGGTCACCTTTCAAGACACTATATTTTTATTGCTTCATGCACTATGTGTTTTTCTTGGAGCGTCAGTTGTTTTAGTTTTCTTAGTTAGTTTAGTTTTGTTTGTTGCAATAAATGGTTTGATCACATCATGTTGTTTTGGCGGGAGATGAACTCCATTTTTCATTTGCCAAGACCACTCCTATCGTTTCACTCTTATCACTTTCTCAGCTAACGACCATGCTAACTAAGGTCTCCTAAGGTCATGATAGTTCTGATATCAAACTTGTGATATCAGAGATATCATTTTCTAACGACCATGCTAACTAGGGTTTCCTAGAGTCAGCCTGGGCTCTGATACCAACTTGTAACACCCCCGAATTTATAACAAATTCGAAGTGCCCGTTATGTAATCCATCACAATCCCAGAATCATTGTTGTGATTTACATAACGTAGTTGATATCACAGTCATAGCTATTAATAGTAAATAAAGGGATTACATAGGTGGTCGTACAGACCAAACCTTACAATACATCAATATGCAGCGGAATAACACTTTGGGTCCATATTGTCAAGCTTCAACCACACAGGCAGAGCCGACAGTAGGAAACGAGCCTAATTCGCACAGTCGTCAATGATTTCTTCCTTCTTGATTTCTCTCCTTCAAGTTTGGCCAAGTTAATAGCCAGGGACAGAGCCATGAGTACATTGCATGCACTCGCAAACCATCTTATAAATAAATGAATAGAGAATGCATAGTTCATATAGTGGTCTAAGCTCTAGGTTCATTTGCATAAAGCAGAATCTCCTTTCAAAGATCTTTTATTTAAAATGGTAAGAAAACATTTAGCTCTTTATAATTCTCTAGATGGAATCCCCCAAATGTCAATTCTTTTGTTCACCAAGTCACCTCCATGGTCATCGAAATTCATTGTCAAGTCACCTTTCTCAATCATTTTCAAAGTAAAACCTGATAACGGCCAAGTACAACCAATCCAACCGTCCATGACCGCGGACGCGGCTATTCGAATAGTTTTACACTCTGCAGAGGTTGTACACTTTACCCACATCATCCGACTACTCATCGTGTGGGCAACTTCCCCGCATAACGACATATGCCACGACAAGCAGCCAACCATTAATGTTTCACCTGCCCGCCTTAGCATAAACACTACCGCCTAGAGTTGTACCCCTCAACACCGGAGTCCAAGAAGCTGTCCGGAGTGTGCAAAGTTCCCAGCCGCTTGTCCCACCGGAATGCCACTAACCGAGGTAGAGTCCTACACCCGGTAGTCCATTTTCAATGAGGGCTCTTTGGCTTGTACCCCAACCACCTGAAAAGGAGGACCAGGCGAGCCTAGGTCGTAGCCACAGGGTGCCCTGGAAGAGGAGTCCCTGGTCGGACTTCCATTTACAGTGTGTAGGGTCTACACTAAGGAGAAACAAACTACTCCACTAAGCCCTGTCCCATACTAGGGTAATGTGGTCGCACTGTATAGTTGGTCCAGTATGGTACTTCACACATTTATCACTTTTGTCAAACCTTCATGTCACCTTCACCATGTCACCATTTTGTAAATAGTTTTCAAAGTCACCCTTGGGTAAGGTTGCCCATCTCCAAGGTTTGTATTTCAAAATCATCCTTGGGCAAGGTTGCCCCTTTCCAAGGTTTTCATTTCAAAATCTTCATGATCTTCATTGGGGTTCCCACCTAGTAGTTTTCCATGAATGCCTTCAGCTCAAGCATGATCCTCATGAGGGCACAAGGATCTAGGTAGGTATATTGGATAGGCTTAGCTTGATGCTCTACTTAGCATCCACTAAGGAAAGGTTTCTCAAAGGTAGGCTAAGCTTGATGCACTGGATGTCATCCACAAAAAAGAGTTGGATGCACTTGTTAAGAAAGACATCACTACTCATTTGCAACTTGGTAACAATTATTTTAGCATGCACTTTTATCTAAAAGCAAGTAAACATGCATTATAAAACTGGGTAATGGTATGATCAAAAGATGGCTTGCCTGGCTTGGCAAAGTCAAAATAGTCTTCATCTTTATCTTTGATTGATTGATCTCCATCTCCATTTCTTGGTTGACTTCGGGATCCATTCTCCTTACTCTCATTGTCGTCTAATCGTCGAAAATCAAATAAGCATACAATCACCACACAATTTACAAGCAACACATACTCAAGCAAATAAGGATACTTGGGGTAAGGGGAGCGATCTAGGTAGTCTATGGAGAGGTTTCGAAGATAATTGAGTCCATATGGATGGGTTATTTGCTTCTTGTATCTAAGTAGGGTTCATTGATTTGGAACCATGAAATATCTCATATAAGTCTTTATTGACCAAGGTTGTAGACTACAAGTAGATATTTAGGATTAGGGTTTACCCAAGGTGGTTTCATAATTTAAAGTCTTATTTTCAATTACTTGTTCGATTTCTAGTTTGCAAACATTTAGTGATCATGTTTAAATATCCAAAGGTTATGTATAGCCCCAAGTTGACCTAGGTCAATGGATATAGATGAATCTTAGAAAATGTGGTTGATTAGAATTTGGTTTTATATCATTTCCATATTTTGAGATTGGTGTGCACGTTTGAGTTTCTAATTACTACTATGTAGTATTAAATTTCCAAATACTTCCTACAAGCTCACATGGACTAAGATCAATACCTATAGATAGGTATTTGGAAATATGGTTTAACAATAAGAGTTCCATAAAAATTTTGATTATAGATTTGAGTTTAATAAAATCCTATATGGCAATTGCCCATTTAACCAAATAGGTAAATAGCATTTACTTTAAAAGGTTCAAAAATGATATCTAATGGTATAGGCAGATGGGTATCACTAATTGTGAATTTCTAAAGTTGGATTTATATTTTTAGGAATTTTATTTGAATTGATATGGATTTTCTAAGTTGGAAAAGCTCCTATTTTGTTATTTTTACTGCAACCACTATGTAAATCTAATTGTGTTGAAACCACTTCTAATGGATATCTTATGTTCTAAGGTTTCCAGAACATTTTCATTTGTTAAATTTGGGTTGGTAGAACTCCGGGAAAATTGAATCTAAGCAAGCATCTGAATGAGTTTTTTCAAAAATCGAAAATCGAATAACCCCTTTTTTTTTGAATCCGGGCCGGACACACAGACCATGCTGGGCCGGCCCGTTAGGCTGCAATTGGCGGGTGGCAGGGAAAAAAAGAGGGGGTCGGTCCGGCCTGCCAAGGGGCCCCACCGGTCAGAACTAAAGCGAAACGGTATCTGGGGAAGTCTTCTTCCCCAGCCCGACGAACACAAGCGAGCGAGAGTACTGGGAGGAGGGCGGCGCTAGGGGAGCTCACCGGAGCGGCGGCGACCGGCGGCGAGGGCGCAGGGCGGCGGCGGGAGGTCTTCTCGGCCACCTCCAGCAGGTACGGCGCCGGGGGAAGCACGAGACTGCTGGGAACGCGCAGTGATCTGCGGAGCGGTCGAGGTCGCCGAGCTCGACTGAGGGCATGGGAGAGAGGGAGATGTTATCTAGGGAGGTGCTGGGATGGTGGGAGTCTTTTCAGGGAAGAATGGCGGATTTTTATAGACGGGAGAGGGAGCACCGGCGGTGTCCAGCGGCGGCCAGCACACCGTGCGTGTCGGCCGTGGGAGGGGCAAGGCGTGGTTCTGGCGTGGGCGGCGGGTTACTGCGTGATGTGGCTTGCTGCTGGCGCGATGGGAGGGGTCGAGATGGTCTGGTTCAGAGGGGGACAAGGAAGGTGTGCTGGTGTGTTCTTCTCTTCTCCTCCATGTCTCACGGCCGGGGCCTGGGCAGGGGTGACCGGGGATCGACAGCAAGGCGACAGGGGAGGTCCACAGGTACTGCTATGGGGCTAGGGCGTACTGGGGGGCTGCTTGCCACAGTGTTTGCACTATTGCTGAATCCTGCCCACTAGGTGCTCGACACAATGCCCGCAAGAAATAAAAATTCGAATTTTCGAAATTTTCAAATTGGGTTGGTCATTATATTGGATGGGGATTCTGAAACAATTTTTGTTAGGTCAAGAGGTGGTGTTTTGCTCCAGGGCTATTTTGAATTTGGGGGTTGTCCTATGTTTCAGATTCAATCTTTTGCAGATGTTTGAGTGGGGTTAGCATTTGAATTTTGGTTTGAAGTTTGCTAGTCCAGCAAGAATGTAGGTTGGTCTTGCTCAACCAACTGACCACACACTCAATTGGTTTACAGATTGCTTATTTTAAGTGTCCAAAGTAGGGTAGTGGTTAACTTTTTCTAGATCATCTTTCCTTCTCTCTTTTCTTTATTTCTTTGATTTCGGGTTTCTTGGTCCTGGTGGTTCACCTCTATTGTTTCTGTTGGTTAGGAGTGGTTTAACTAATCATTTCACAACTATTTAAAAGGCACATGAAATCATAGAACACATGTATTTAGAATACTATGTATGCATGCAATAATAGATAAAAAGTTTTATCTTGGCCCAAAAGTGTTGGTTTTCTGGGAGATGAGATGGAGTTGGGAAATGACCTCTTATTTGAATTCAAACTTTGGTAGAAATTTGAATAGGGTTCCAAGTTGATTTTTGTTTCAAACTTTATTGTATTTGATTCTTTGTAACTTGTTCTTAGTGGTGGTGGGGAGAGGCATGATGGTATAGTTCAAATATTGCTTCATATATAAGGGCAAAGTAGTGTAATCAGTAATTTTTTTAAGATCACTACTTCCTCTTTTCTTACTTAGGTTTTTGTGTTGCGGTTTATTTTCTTGATTCTTTTCTATTTGCTTGTGATTGCTTGACTTAATTTTGGTTTGGCCATTGACCCAAATGGGTTTAGCATGTAACCATACACAAAATTTAATAGTTAGAAAACTATTTCAATTTAACAAAAAACTTTATTTAAAACTTTGGGCTCAAAGGATTTGTTTTAAAACCCTTCTCATACTCTTTTTATTTGAAGCATGGGAGCAAATGCTCAAATTCACAAGTTTTAAAAGACAAGAAATAAATCTTGTATTTAAAATAAAAGTTTTTGTTGGCTCCAAAATTTGGTATTTTGATAAATTCCATTTATTTCTATTTCCCAAAAATTTGGGTTGTTACAATCTTCCCCCCTTAAAAAGAATCTCGTCCCGAGATTCACAAGTTAAGATTGAAATAGATTGGGAGATGAGATTATCAGATAAAAGATAGAGGGTGCATTAATTTATATCAAGATGGAAAGATTGGGTACACCCGAAAGGTGATGTGGCCAGATGGGCCAAAACACATCTTCACCAATCACATAGCAATGTCAACAAACAATCACACTTTCAAAATCAAGAACGTTGGATTTAAACCGTAGGCTTTCATTAAAATGGGTCCTGCAGATTACAGGTCTCGCTCTCATTTTACAAAGAAATAAACAAGACTACTAGTACTAACTAAGGATGTCTAAGGCCTCCTCTTGACTTGGGCTTCAAATGCTTGATCCAACCTGTTCTTACTACTTTATTGCTAAGAGAAACTACAGGGTACTTGGTGGCTGATTCCTACTGATTGATCTCTTTTTCTTCTCTTCATGCCTTGAGGTTGCCAAAGTTACTTCCCGGTGGTTTGTAAGGTTGCTTCCTTCCCCTGCGGAAGTTGAGGCTATAGAGTCCTTTGACACTATCTTCAATAATGATGCGGTTTCGAACTCTGCCCAGGTTGGTGTTGATAGGGTTGCCTCCTGAAGATGAAAGATCATTTGTAGGATCTTCCAAGCAACTGGGTTTGACACTTTCTTTGGTTATGACCGGATCTTGAGCGACTGGAGGTTCTGGTGCAGCGTTCAACTTTGTTGGGCACTCGTTGGAGTAGTGCCCTTTGATTCCACAATTCCAATAGATGATGTTGCTCGTGTCGCCATGCTTGGGATAGGTATCCTTTGACAAGGTTCTTCCTGATCGTAGGTTTAGGTTATAGCATAGGTTAGAGGGTGCCGGAGGCTTATTTTCTTGACGTCTTATCCTCCTTTCTCTCTTCTTTTTGTTACAAGCTTTCTGTTGTTTTCTATGACTGTCATGCTCTTTGCTAGTCTTGACAACTTGAGCTGCTAGCTGAAAATGCTTTTTCTTGATCTTGGATATAGCTATCACCAGGTGATTCATGGAGCAGTTTGCTGGAACAGGAGTACTACTCTCACATAAGAAGCATGTGATGTTTCTTGAAGGGCATTCCCCGGTTGGATGCTTGATGTCGCAATTGGGACAGTTGCTAGTACATTGGCTAGACTGATGACCTTCTTCTCCACATCGGCTACACGCCTTCATACTGAGGTGATCTAGGTTGGGAATACTTTTATTGGGATAGGGACGTTTTGCGTGGAGTGCTTCTCCACAATCATAACATGAGGGTTGAGTGCAAAAATCTCCTTGCTTCTTCTTCCGAATTAGGTTCAAGTGGGACCTCGTTTGGTATTCTCGAGCAATTCTATTGAGGTGAAACTCGAACTCTGAGTTGGCCTTACCTTTGTTCATACATAACTGAAATGGTGGATTTGAGAGCATGGGGTACATCAGAGGGGTCAAATCCTGCAGTAGATGAGAGGGAACATCTTTCAAAAGGTTTCTTATGCGGGATTGGTATGGTTAGAGTTTAGTTTGGGCGAGAAAGACAAAAACATTTTTGAAGAAACAAGCTGTCGGGATGGCTGCTACATGCTACCGGATGGCATATGAGCAACACATCTTAAAAATAAACCAATCATTTAAAACAATCAAGGTACTAAGCACACTTAGCAATCATGAGGTAAGGGTAGCTCAATACAAACAATTGAGCATTTCCTATAAGTCCTATTAGGTCGAGGCTGCTGAGGTCTTCATCCTTTCTACTCACACTTGATTTGTCTCTTGAAGTCTTTATTCTGCATACTTGACTCTCGTTGGAAGATTTCTAGGTCGACGGTAGCCATCGTAGTTGATGTCGAATGTTGACGTCTTGGAAAAGATCGAGTCCACAATCTTCTAATCCATTGTTTCTGGGGCTTTTATGGTGGTATCTCGTCCAAAGTATAGATTTGGAATAGATAAGGAATAGAGTAAAACAAATATTTGAAAAGACTTTGTAATTAAAGAGGTAAATAAATTCTTTGTCAAAATCTCTTGAGAGTATCAGTTGAGAGTGTAAAATATTTGGAGTGAATACGATGGGAGTATAAGTTGGGCTTTGGGTACCAAAGCAAATAAATTTCTTTTGTAGAAACAAGTGTTTGTCAACATATCACTTTCTCAGCTAACGACCATGCTAACTAAGGTTTCCTAAGGTCATGATAGTTCTGATATCAAACTTGTGATATCAGAGATATCATTTTCTAACGACCATGCTAATTAGGGTTTCCTAGAGTCAGCCTAGGCTCTGATACCAACTTGTAACACCCCCGAATTTATAACAAATTCGAAGTGCCCGTTATGTAATCCATCACAATCCCAGAATCATTGTTGTGATTTACATAACGTAGTTGATATCACAGTCATAGCTATTAATAGTAAATAAAGGGATTACATAGGTGGTCGTACAGACCAAACCTTACAATACATCAATATGCAGTGGAATAACACTTTGGGTCCATATTGTCAAGCTTCAACCACACAGGCAGAGCCGACAGTAGCAAACGAGCCTAATTCGCACAGTCGTCAATGATTTCTTCCTTCTTGATTTCTCTCCTTCAAGTCTGGCCAAGTTAATAGCCAGGGACAGAGCCATGAGTACATTGCATGCACTCGCAAACCATCTTATAAATAAATGAATAGAGAATGCATAGTTCATATAGTGGTCTAAGCTCTAGGTTCATTTGCATAAAGCAGAATCTCCTTTCAAAGATCTTTTATTTAAAATGGTAAGAAAACATTTAGCTCTTTATAATTCTCTAGATGGAATCCCCCAAATGTCAATTCTTTTGTTCACCAAGTCACCTCCATGGTCATCGAAATTCATTGTCAAGTCACCTTTCTCAATCATTTTCAAAGTAAAACCTGATAACGGCCAAGTACAACCAATCCAACCGTCCATGACCGCGGACGCGGCTATTCGAATAGTTTTACACTCTGCAGAGGTTGTACACTTTACCCACATCATCCGACTACTCATCGTGTGGGCAACTTCCCCGCATAACGACATATGCCACGACAAGCAGCCGACCATTAATGTTTCACTTGCCCGCCTTAGCATAAACACTACCGCCTAGAGTTGTACCCCTCAACACCGGAGTCCAAGAAGCTGTCCGGAGTGTGCAAAGTTCCCAGCCGCTTGTCCCACCAGAATGCCACTAACCGAGGTAGAGTCCTACACCCGGTAGTCCATTTTCATTGAGGGCTCTTTGGCTTGTACCCCAACCACCTGAAAAGGAGGACCAGACGAGCCTAGGTCGTAGCCACAGGGTGCCCTGGAAGAGGAGTCCCTGGTCGGACTTCCATTTACAGTGTGTAGGGTCTACACTAAGGAGAAACAAACTACTCCACTAAGCCCCGTCCCATACCAGGGTAATGTGGTCGCACTGTATAGTTGGTCCAGTATGGTACTTCACACATTTATCACTTTTGTCAAACCTTCATGTCACCTTCACCATGTCACCATTTTGTAAATAGTTTTCAAAGTCACCCTTGGGTAAGGTTGCCCATCTCCAAGGTTTGTATTTCAAAATCATCCTTGGGCAAGGTTGCCCCTTTCCAAGGTTTTCATTTCAAAATCTTCATGATCTTCATTGGGGTCCCACCTAGTAGTTTTCCATGAATGCCTTCAGCTCAAGCATGATCCTCATGAGGGCACAAGGATATAGGTAGGTATATTGGATAGGCTTAGCTTGATGCTCTACTTAGCATCCACTAAGGAAAGGTTTCTCAAAGGTAGGCTAAGCTTGATGCACTGGATGTCATCCACAAAAAAGAGTTGGATGCACTTGTTAAGAAAGACATCACTACTCATTTGCAACTTGGTAACAATTATTTTAGCATGCACTTTTATCTAAAAGCAAGTAAACATGCATTATAAAACTGGGTAATGGTATGATCAAAAGATGGCTTGCCTGGCTTGGCAAAGTCAAAATAGTCTTCATCTTTATCTTTGATTGATTGATCTCCATCTCCATTTCTTGGTTGACTTCGGGATCCATTCTCCTTACTCTCGTTGTCGTCAAATCGTCGAAAATCAAATAAGCATACAATCACCACACAATTTACAAGCAACACATACTCAAGCAAATAAGGATACTTGGGGTAAGGGGAGCGATCTAGGTAGTCTATGGAGAGGTTTCGAAGATAATTGAGTCCATATGGATGGGTTATTTGCTTCTTGTATCTAAGTAGGGTTCATTGATTTGGAACCATGAAATATCTCATATAAGTCTTTATTGACCAAGGTTGTAGACTACAAGTAGATATTTAGGATTAGGGTTTACCCAAGGTGGTTTCATAATTTAAAGTCTTATTTTCAATTACTTGTTCGATTTCTAGTTTGCAAACATTTAGTGATCATGTTTAAATATCCAAAGGTTATGTATAGCCCCAAGTTGACCTAGGTCAATGGATATAGATGAATCTTAGAAAATGTGGTTGATTAGAATTTGGTTTTATATCATTTCCATATTTTGAGATTGGTGTGCAAGTTTGAGTTTCTAATTACTACTATGTAGTATTAAATTTCCAAATACTTCCTACAAGCTCACATGGACTAAGATCAATACCTATAGATAGGTATTTGGAAATATGGTTTAACAATAAGAGTTCCATAAAAATTTTGATTATAGATTTGAGTTTAATAAAATCCTATATGGCAATTGCCCATTTAACCATATAGGTAAATAGCATTTACTTTAAAAGGTTCAAAAATGAGATCTAATGGTATAGGCAGATGGGTATCACTAATTGTGAATTTCTAAAGTTGGATTTATATTTTTAGGAATTTTATTTGAATTGATATGGATTTTTCTAAGTTGGAAAAGCTCCTGTTTTGTTATGTTTACTGCAACCACTATGTAAATCTAATTGTGTTGAAACCACTTCTAATGGATAGCTTATGTTCTAAGGTTTCCAGAACATTTTCATTTGTTAAATTTGGGTTGGTAGAACTCCGGGAAAATTGAATCTAAGCAAGCATCTGAATGAGTTTTTTCAAAAATCGAAAATCGAATAACCCCTTTTTTTTGAATCCGGGCCGGACACACAGACCATGCTGGGCTGGCCCGTTAGGCTGCAATTGGCGGGTGGCAGGGGAAAAAAAGAGGGGGTCGGTCCGGCCTGCCAAGGGGCCCCACCGGTCAGAACTAAAGCGAAACGGTATCTGGGGAAGTCTTCTTCCCCAGCCCGACGAACACAAGCGAGCGAGTGTACTGGGAGGAGGGCGGCGCTAGGGGAGCTCACCGGAGTGGCGGCGACCGGCGGCGAGGGCGCAGGGCGGCGGCGGGAGGTCTTCTCGGCCGCCTCCAGCAGGTACGGCGCCGGGGGAAGCACGGGACTGCTGGGAACGCGCGGTGATCTGCGGAGCGATCGAGGTCGCCGAGCTTGACTGAGGGCACGGGAGAGAGGGAGATGTTGTCTAGGGAGGTGCTGGGGATGGTGGAAGTCTTTTCAGGGAAGAATGGCGGATTTTTATAGACGGTAGAGGGAGCACCGGCGGTGTCCAGTGGCGGCCAGCACACCGTGCGTGTCGGCCGTGGGAGGGGCAAGGCGTGGTTCTGGCGTGGGCAGCAGGTTACTGCGTGCTGTGCCTTGCTGCTGGCGCGATGGGAGGGGTCGAGATGGTCTGGTTCAGAGGGGGACAAGGAAGGTGTGCTGGTGTGTTCTTCTCTTCTCCTCCATGTCTCACGGCCGGGGCCTGGGCAGGGGTGACTGGGGATCGACAGCAAGGCGACAGGGGAGGTCCACAGGTACTGCTATGGGGCTAGGGCGTACTGGGGGGCTGCTTGCCACAGTGTTTGCACTATTGCTGAATCCTGCCCACTAGGTGCTCGACACAATGCCCGCAAGAAATAAAAAAATGAATTTTCGAAATTTTCAAATTGGGTTCGTCATTATATTGGATGGGGATTCTGAAACAATTTTTGTTAGGTCAAGAGGTGGTGTTTTGCTCCAGGGCTATTTTGAATTTGGGGGTTGTCCTATGTTTCAGATTCAATCTTTTGCAGATGTTTGAGTGGGGTTAGCATTTGAATTTTGGTTTGAAGTTTGCTAGTCCAGCAAGAATGTAGGTTGGTATTGCTCAACCAACTGACCACACACTCAATTGGTTTACAGATTGCTTATTTTAAGTGTCCAAAGTAGGGTAGTGGTTAACTTTTTCTAGATCATCTTTTCTTCTCTCTTTTCTTTATTTCTTTGATTTCGGGTTTCTTGGTCCTGGTGGTTCACCTCTATTGTTTCTGTTGGTTAGGAGTGGTTTAACTAATCATTTCACAACTATTTAAAAGGCACATGAAATCATAGAACACATGTATTTAGAATACTATGTATGCATGCAATAATAGATAAAAAGTTTTATCTTGGCCCAAAAGTGTTGGTTTTCTGGGAGATGAGATGGAGTTGGGAAATGACCTCTTATTTGAATTCAAACTTTGGTAGAAATTTGAATAGGGTTCCAAGTTGATTTTTGTTTCAAACTTTATTGTATTTGATTCTTTGTAACTTGTTCTTAGTGGTGGTGGGGAGAGGCATGATGGTATAGTTCAAATATTGCTTCATATATAAGGGCAAAGTAGTGTAATCAGTAATTTTTTTAAGATCACTACTTCCTCTTTTCTTACTTAGGTTTTTGTGTTGCGGTTTATTTTCTTGATTCTTTTCTATTTGCTTGTGATTGCTTGACTTAATTTTGGTTTGGCCATTGACCCAAATGGGTTTAGCATGTAACCATACACAAAATTTAATAGTTAGAAAACTATTTCAATTTAACAAAAAACTTTATTTAAAACTTTGGGCTCAAAGGATTTGTTTTAAAACCCTTCTCATACTCTTTTTATTTGAAGCATGGGAGCAAATGCTCAAATTCACAAGTTTTAAAAGACAAGAAATAAATCTTGTATTTAAAATAAAAGTTTTTGTTGGCTCCAAAATTTGGTATTTTGATAAATTCCATTTATTTCTATTTCCCAAAAATTTGGGTTGTTACAATCTTCCCCCCTTAAAAAGAATCTCGTCCCGAGATTCACAAGTTAAGATTGAAATAGATTGGGAGATGAGATTATCAGATAAAAGATAGAGGGTGCATTAATTTATATCAAGATGGAAAGATTGGGTACACCCGAATGGTGATGTGGCCAGATGGGCCAAAACACATCTTCACCAATCACATAGCAATGTCAACAAACAATCACACTTTCAAAATCAAGAACGTTGGATTTAAACCGTAGGCTTTCATTAAAATGGGTCCTGCAGATTACAGGTCTCGCTCTCATTTTACAAAGAAATAAACAAGACTACTAGTACTAACTAAGGATGTCTAAGGCCTCTCATTTGTACCAGTTTTAAAAGACAAGAAATAAATCTTGTATTTAAAATAAAAGTTTTTGTTGGCTCCAAAATTTGGTATTTTGATAAATTCCATTTATTTCTATTTCCCAAAAATTTGGGTTGTTACAAAACTGGAAAAACACTAGTTGCAAAAGTGGTTTGGAATGCAAAGATGCACATCTCCACCAAAATTGGGACCATGGTTCCAAAGTTTGCTGTGGAACTTGCACAAACCATGGTCATCTGCAAGGAAGACCAAGAGAACTCCTGCCTGGAAGCACCTCTCTGTGAGACAGTCCACATATGAACCCCTGGGATGGCATGTTTGGTATTTTTCCTAGGTGATACATCACTCACCATGACTCCATGCACTATTTTTCCATTTTTTTGATTTTTTCTGAATTCCCCAGGCCCCCCTCCGAGATCTAGGTCAGACTCGTGGTGCCATCGATGTCTGGCAGGTGGGGTGGGAACCATGGTTTGGTCTTAGTTCTAGGGTCCCACACCCCCAGGGGACCTCCCTGTATTTTTCCCCAATTTTTCTGGTGTGCATTTCTTGTAGCCCCAGTGCAAAATTGGATTAAAATGGATTTAGGGCAAAAATAATTCATTATATGGCAGCAAGCCGAACAGTGCACATCCAAGCTGGTGATAGATGCACATGATGTTGTCAGGATGCCCCTTTTAGCCACTCAGACAATGGAAAATGCACAAGTATCATTGAATGCAGTCGCTTCCCTTCCCTGCCCTCTTCTCCCCCCTTTCTCAGCCCCCATCCCCCACTGAGGAGGATCTAGATCTACCCCTCTTCCTGGTCCGCTGCTGCCGCCCTCGCCGACGTTCGTTCGAGCCACCGCCTTGGTCGCCATGACCCTCGGGGTAAGCTGCACCGCCTCAAGCTATGTGTTTGGTTTCGGATCTATGAATGACCATTTTCTATCTGATTTGGTCGCTTTACGTAAGTTAACGTTGATTTTCTCTGGAACTCGTGGACGTGTAGGACTCCAGGGAAGCGGATCATGCCCCACAAACCTACGAAGACCCCGCATTTCGTGGTTTAGCGTCGTGCTGTGAAGAACTTTGCCGCGTCCACAAACTTGAGCCGCTCAAGTGTGTCGCCTTCGAGGGGACTGATACGGGGCAAAAATTCTACAAGTGCTCGCTGCAGAATGTGAGTCCTTCTATGTTAACGTTAGCAGTGGAAAAGCATCAAAGTTTAGTTCAGTTGGAGATAATATTGCCTTGTTTAAGTGGATATATTGCCTTGTTCAGATAAGATTACGTGCTTGAGATTTTATCTTCAAACTTCTAACTGCAATTTTGTGGGCATGTAATTCCACTCGTGTGTAGGTTGCTTACGAATTACTTGTTTCACTGATTACTATCTTGCCACTTAGTACTATCTTTCATGTGTATTTGCGTATAAATTACTTGCTTCACTGAGTACTATCTTGTGTTATGTAGGGGCAGGGTGAAAGCTGCAATTTCCCCTTCGATTCTTTAGTTTATTGTTTGGTATAATAATTAAAAGCAATTGCATGCACATGACTAACTTGCTGCAAGTAATTAAATAATTGATGTGCATGACTAAATTGCTGCACACTTAGTATTATCTTGCTGCACTTACTTCTTTCATGTGTACTTGCGTATGAATTACTTGCTACATTGAGTCCTATCTTATGTTACGTAATGGCATGAGCATTTTTCATTTCTTTTTCTATAGGAAGAGAACAACTGTGGGTTTGTTTCTTGGGTAGATCAAGAGTGGCCAGACACACTAAAGAATGAACTATCACGACTATGGGGATTGTACCATTCTAGCAATACTGCAAGAAGTGCTGACAAAATTAAACTAGCTGAGCTAGAGAAGAAGAATTCCGCTCTATGCGCCGAGAGGGCTGTGCTGATGGAAGAAGCTGGTCAGCTGAAGGACAATTTGGAAATGCTGAAGAAAAATGTGGATGAAATGGAGAAAAAAAGGAAGTTGCAGCGGGTGCTAACGCGCGCACATGATGTTGTACGGATGTTGAACAGAGCGGGATGGAACGCCCAAACCGACAAGGTGAAAAGGATCAAGGCAATCATCGAGGAGCCATTGTTCGAAGAGGAGCTAAATGATGCTGAGTTAGATGAGGAGTTAGATGTTGAGACGAACTGATCATCAGTAGAGGTATCACGAGATTACCGTAGCTAAGAACTATTTGCTAGAACTATTTGCTATCTGCTATTTGCTCGATGCAATTAGCATGAAACTATTTGCTAAGACCTATTTCCTAGAACTATTTACTCTTTGCTATCTGCTATTTGCTTGATGCAATTTGCGCTAGAACTATTTTACTATTTGCTATCAGTCAAAATGTGTGAAATTTTCAAATTTTTCATAAAGATCGAGACACGCTAAATGATGTCATGTGTATATGCAATGCCACATCAGCACTGACTAGTGGGCCCCTGGCGTTAGATGTGTTGTTAATCCGCTTAAGTTGTGATTTAGACATAGTTGCAAGCTATTGCACGAATAGTTGGTGGTTTGTGCAAATAATAAGTAAAGTGAGTAGTTTGTGCAACGATGACAACAATAGTTGGTGGTTTATGCAATTTCCTTCATTTATTCATTTGTTTACCCATGGAAGGGAACTCCTCCATCTACTGAACTAGTCGCTAGAGTAGAGTGAGCGATGATGATGCTACTGAGATCTCTTGAGCACGTCTTGTCAGACTGCGGCGTGTCTCATCAATTTACTTGCCTTTGAAATCTCGCTGCCCTGTCAATTCTCATCCCGCTGCTACGCACAATTTCCACTGGCCACGAATCCTAACCCTAATGACATGTGGCCCCACGAAGGCCCGGAACACTATTGACAAGTGGGTCCCCAGACACACGTCGGACCAAACCTTACCCAGACAAGTGGGTCCCCACATGCTTCAGATGCTAAATCTGGACTAGTCTGTCTCACTCGCTTGGCTCATGGAGGAGGTGACCTCGATGAGAAGCATTTCAATGGTAAGATTTTGTTCTCTATTCCTTCCGCGTGTCAGACGAGAGCAGATTTATTCCCCCCTTGCACACTATCTCCTTTTTTAGACTATCGCTCTGCTGCATGTAGTCAAACAACGAGGGGACCCAACAAAGAGACTATTTAATTGCTGCCTGGCGGTAAACGTACGTACATCCTTACCCACGATACCAGCCTCTCACTTACAAGTGGGCTGGTGTACCGGGGCCCGCGGTGACACGTCGGTCCAGCGCTCTCTTAGAAATGAAACGAAGCGACTGGTTCAATTTCCAAAGCAGTAGACTCGCATTTACCGTGACGTGCCTGCAAAACAATTGCTTCCCCAACTTCCTCTTCTCTAATAAATGAAGCGACGGGGGCTCGCATGGGGGGTTCAACTTCCAAAGCACCCCCAAAGCGCTACACTGCATTTACTTACGTGGCATGCTAACGACCCGTCGCGCACTATTTATCCCACGATCTCGCGGCCTGGAAAACAATTGGATCCCCAATTTTGTCTTCTCTAGAAATAACCCCCTCCCCCTCCACTCCAACTCCTTGCGCTGCGGCCGTCATGGAGATCAATGGCAATGTCTTCACCGACTACCACAAGGTCCCTGCTCATGGTGACACCGTCCTCACGGTGATGCACACAACTGACCCGAGAGAGGCGGCCAAGTTCATCGCCATGTTTGAGCGTTGGCTCGGCGAGCGGGACCAAGAGCGGATCGTCGGCCTCGACCTCGAGTACACCATCGCCAAGCCTCCCCGTGCCGCCCTCCTGCAACTGTGCATGCGCGATCACTGCCTACTCTGGCACGAATCCGTGGCAATAAGGAACTGTCCTCAGCTCATACAGCTCCTCAACCGCCCCGACATTTCCTTCGCATCTGTGGACAAGCGCCAAGACACCAGCAAGCTTGAAGCCCTGGGCGCCCACATACCAAACCACGTGGACTTACAAGATCACTTCAACGTCCCGTTCCAAGCCAGGACCGGCTAGGCCACCATGGCGAAGCTAATCATCGACCGCAAGTTCAAAGACTACAAGGAGGATTTCCGCAACAAGAAGCTGCACAACACCTGGCATCTTCGGGAACTATAGCCGGAGCATATCCACTACGCAGCAAAGGATGTGTATGTATGATACGACGTGTACTGTAGAATTACTATCATGAGAAGATGCCTGCTTCCTCTCCCTCCATACTAGATTCATGTACTGTTCGTTCCACCTATATATGTAAGTGTCCGAGGACCATCCTTATATATGATTTAGTAAGTGTGTTTTCCCTATGTACTGAAGTGTATCTGTATAAGGGGCCGGAGATGCCCAGAGCGCGGCCATGCCTTCCGTTGATGTCCAGAGCGCGCTCTGCCGGAGATGCCCAGACATGCCGCATGAGTGTCGTTGATGTGCAGAGCGAGGCCCTGACTTGCCCACTCTAACTTGTCTCTGACTTGCCCTCACTGCACGCGGGCCCCATCACATGGGGGACCCATCTGTCAATGACTCTAAAGTCACGCTTCGCAAGTCAGAGCGCCCGTCGTGTGCACCTTGTAAAATAATATACTCCCAACACTTTCAGAATTTTGAAAAGTTCATAAAAGCTGTATCATTGGATTCGACAAGGGATTTAGTGCAAATGGGCACCGGTGCTCCATACAATTTCAGAATTTTAAAAGTTCAAATTCTCAAACTTCTATGTTTTCAAAAAAATTGGCGTTAAATACATACAAAGATATGTTGAATTTTGGAAGATATAAGATGATAAATTTGTGAATGTAAATAGTATTAAAATAGTAGTAAGAAAGTACATCTTTTTCTTAGGAATTTGTCTTTTTTTTTGTGATAGGCAATGTTGAATGCTACATATCGGTACTAATTACAATATGAAATTCTTTATATTCTAGGCTACACAAATATGGTCAAATCTAATAAAATTATATAGTGTTCAATCATGTACTATTCACTATATAATATGTCAGATTTTGTCTTTTTTGTGTAGAATAGAATATAAAGTATTTCATATTGAGATTTGTACCAGTTTATAGCATTCAACAATGCTTATCACAAGAATTTTGTTTCGAATTTTTTTGAAACTTTAAAATACAAATTTCATAGCATAATTTGTTGGAGAAAGATGGACATCAAACTAATTTTTGAACTGCGTGCGCATGCCTTGTACGGGGATTGCACTGGCGGGCTGAAAGCCTGCTGCAATGAGGGCCCACGGCGGAGATAAAATATTATTTCCACTCCTTGTACATTGAACCACCACCGCCCCCTCCCCTTCCCAACGCCAACTTCCACTTATTACCCTGCGCTAGGCAGTTCATCGCCTCATTCCCCATCTTCTCCACAACACCGCTGTGCCCTCTCGTTTCCATTCCATCACATCGCCGCTTCTCTTTTCGTCACATCGCCGCCGCCCGCATTTGCCGACACAGGTCATGTCTGGGTCTGGGTGGGACAAACCCCAGGGGGGAAGCATCAGCGTTCGACTCCAAAAGAGCCCATTGCTGATCGTTACCACGAATCCATGGGGTGGGGTAATCTCCACTACCCATCGGTTGAGAACATAGTCGAGCGGGTCGACATCTTAAGCGCTGCTCGCCTTGCTGTCGGCATGGTTGGCATGCGTCGTGCCATTTGAGGGATCCCGAATCTACCGCTTGATGCGCCGGGCCTGCTCCACGCCGACGAATCCTCGTGGCCACATGATAGCGATGCACAAGTAAGAGTAACTAGATTCAGTATTCTGTTATATATATATATATATTGATCTCCTGTCTGTTTATGTTCTTGCAATCCACCGATCTCTCTGTCAAACACCTTGCATGCATCGACTTTTTAGATACAATATTTCCAAAAAATGAAGTTACTCCGCCTATGACGCCTCTTAGGGTTTCGGTTTACGGATTTAGTTTTCCATCTTGTATGTGTTTATGATATAGCCAAGCATAGTTATCCTTCTGTCGAACATCTAGTAGGCACATCATTTTTTTACCAAACAATGTTATTGCAATCCAGTGAGCATTCTATCGAATACCATGCAATGACTTTTTAAATAGCAAAAATTGGAATGGAAATGTTTTGTCTAAGCAGGGTCTCACCTACACTCCCATACTTTTTTGAATTTGTCTTTTTTATATCTCTCAAACTATGTAACATACAGATTTCAAACTTTGCAGATCGTTGTAATATTACAACTAGAATGTGGGAAAAATATTTCTGATTTTTTGTGTGGAATTTAACTTATTCAAATATTTAAAATTCAACAATTTTTTTTTAAAAAGTATATATATAGTATAATAAAAATCCTAAACTATTTTTCCCACATTCTATCTCAAATGTTTGAGTAAACTGCAAAGTTTCAGATTCAAATGTTATATAGAGTGAGAGATACAAAAAAGAGAAGTTGTTTGAGAGGAAAAAAAAAGACTAGCACGTATCTTGATGCACCTATTAACAGATCAGATAGAGGGTACAGCTGAGGCAGTGCTTAGAAAATGCTGTACAACTGTTACTCTGCCCACGACCGCTCTTTTTGTAACGGTTTACCTACATAGTTTTCCATCTATTTATGCAAACTTTTCCTTCTGTGGAACACCTTAATTTTTACAAAGTTTCCAAACAAATTCAATTGCAGGGCATTGACGCCCTCTTCATGCCGTTAAACAAGAAGATGCTTAAAGCACACGTGCATTGCAATGACTCCGATTGATACGGATCAACGTGATCCGAAGGGGGTTTGGCCCAATCTTTCACAGCGATCAAGATAGAAGGTGATACGGATCAGCGTGATCCGAAGGGGGTTTGGCCCAATCTTTCACGGCGATCAAACAAACAGCAAGATACAAAAAGAGAACTCAATCTGAAATAGATCAAACTAATCTCTCTTCAATTCCTCGCGATGAAACTGACCGGAATCAATTCCCACGCATGGCATAACATCAGATCTCGAAGATCAGCAATCAAACACACCGATATGCGCCCCCAAACATTGGGACTTTTCTGGTCTCTCTCTTAGCTCATAAATACAAGTCTGATCGATACAAGGCGGCTGCCATAACCCTATATGGGTGACTCTGAACGCTACCTTGGCTGGGCTAGGCCCCAAACCAAACTAAAAGCCCAAATGGCCAAAACACACTTGATTTTGGACAGGCCCAAAACCATCACACACAAATAAAACCAAACTGAAATAAAAACATGACGCGAACTTAATTAAAATAGAACACCTATATATCTTTCGCTGCAGCACCTTGGCGAACATGAAACTCCATCGGAGGTGTACGAAAGTTGGGCTTCACATCATCTAGTGGAGGCACTTCAAAGCAGAATTGTCCAAGCTTCAGAACATAAGGAGGTGGTAAAATAGTAGGAGTAGTAGCTATGCTCCCCTTATCATCCCCCCCAACTTGAAAGGAAACCGTCCTCGGTTTCGCCTGAATGTGTTGGACCTTTTTCTGAGCAGCAAGCACATCCACTTTGATATCCTTATCGAGCATAGGCTGCAACACATGACGCTTCCCCTTATGCCACAAGGAATAAACATTGGACCTGCCTTCATGAGTGGAACGCCTATCAAATTGCCATGGTCTTCCTAGCAGCACATGACATGCATCCATAGGCAAAACATCACAGACCACTGTGTCCTCATAATTACCTACTGAAAATTTCAGGCGCACCTTATGTGTGACCTTCAGCTTCCCTGAATTATACAACCACTCAACACAATGTGGCTGCGGGTGCTTCCATGTAGGCAATGATAGAGAATCCACCAAACTCTTGCTAACAATATTGGTGTAGCTGCCACCATCAATAATCAGTTTACAAGCGGTGTCCTTGACGATGCATTGGGTCTGAAATATATTCCAGCGCTGCCCTTGGTCGTGAATGCGATCTTCTGGTACGCGTTGCACCATTAGATTTTTTAAATTTGCAGCAAGTTCATACCCATCCACGATCACTTCAGAATTTTCCTCAGATTCCTCACTTGATGACGCATCAGCTTTCTCATCATCACTAGCAGAAACATAGCCATCATGTGTGAGCATCACCCTTTTTCTATTAGGGCAATCACGCTTCATGTGTCCTCGTCCTCCACAAGTAAAACACTCGATGTTTGCTGTGGACTGTGTAGATGCAGTTTTGGACACCCCAGATTTGGGTGCCACGCTATGAGAAACACTATTAGAGCGTGTAGAAGGTGTCGTCTGAACACTAGGACCAGCAGCCTCGGTATGAGAACGAGGCCATGATTTTGTAGGTGTGGCAGCTTGGCGTCGTTTGATTTGTTGCTCCGCACGCTCAGCTTGGTGCACAAGATCCTGAAGATCATGATAGTAAACCATCTCCACACGATCACGTACCTCAAAATTTAGTCCATTCAAAAACCGAGACATCGTGGCCTCTGTATCCTCCCTTGTTCCTGTACGTATCATCAACAACTCCATCTCTTTATAATACTCATCCACAGATTTAGTACCTTGAGTGAGCTGCTGCAACTTATTATACATGTCTCTCTTGTAGTGTTCAGGAACAAAGCGATGTCGCATAAGATCTTTCATACCTGTCCAAGATGTTGGGCGAGTACGCATACGCAGAATTTGATTCCACCAAATCAGCACATAACCGGTGAATTCAACAGCAGCCAGTTGAAGTCTCTTCGCCTCAGTATAAGAATGAGTATCAAAAATCTGATCCATGCGCATCTCCCACTCCAAATAATCATCAGGTCCGCGGTCACCGGAAAAAGGAGGTATGGACAATTTGATGCGTCCAAGACCACCATCATCAAGTGGAACACGACCAGCATCGAGATCTGATGTTATGCCATGCGTGGGAATTGATTCCGGTCAGTTTCATCGCGAGGAATTGAAGAGAGATTAGTTTGATCTATTTCAGATTGAGTTCTCTTTTTGTATCTTGCTGTTTGTTTGATCGCCGTGAAAGATTGGGCCAAACCCCCTTCGGATCACGCTGATCCGTATCACCAAGCCTTATACGTCAAGGTATCCATGGAGAGCAGAGTATATGTCTTCCTGCCATAGGATAAAACATACTTGGTATAACAGTAATTATTCATGTGATGTGATGCACCTTGGTCCGTGTACCATGGCCTTCCCAGAAGTAGATGACATGAAATCATGTATATAGGAAGTACGTCACACAAAACTGCAAAAGATAATTTGCCCAACAGAAATTGAACCACTGTTTGGTGTGTGATGGCCAGCTTGATGTTGCCAAGACGCACAAAATATGGTGCTGGAATTGGTTGCACTGGCAATTCTAACTTCTCCACCAACTCACTGCTAACAGCGTTGATTAAAGCAGTCTGATCAATCGTCAAAGCACATGCCCGTTCTTGAACAATCACACGAGTATGAAACAGCTGCTCAGCATGCCCTTCCTCTTCTCGCTGAAACCAGTGGGAAAAAACATCCTTTTCCTCCATTGTAGCATCCAAAATCCGCAGAAAAACAGTGACAGATAGTGGACGTCGCAGACGAAAATCGTGCAAAAACGGCGAGAAAGAGATGCAGCAGCACGCGCCAAAGAGTTGAGTGTCCGGCCGGTCCGGTGCAGCTGAACAAAAAAAAAAATTTGCTCCCAAACGGAAATTGAGGACTCAATGAAAATAATGGCACTTGCGTAGCTAGCGGCGTTGTCCACCAATCCAATTTCCTATCTAGCTTGAGCAGCCAAAATTGATGTGCTCCATGACAGAACCAATCTCCAGCCAAGAAACAGATCGACAAGGAAATCCAACGCCCCAGCTTTTCAAATCGATCGCTAGCAACAGATCGCAGGCTCGAGCTGAACCAGGAAAGAGTAGCAACTAGACAATGTCTCTGATCACGCCTGGGGCGAGACGAGCAAACGCCTGGGGCGAGACCAACGACGCCTGACCCCAGACAGACTCTGTCCTCGGGCGAGCGTGTCGAGGGCGAGCGTGAGCGGGGGCCTTAGCGATCAAGGACGCTCAGCTCTGCGATGCACGTTGTACCCGCCAGGTGGGCCGGCCCAATTGGAGAAAGGAATCCCACACACGCGACCAGACGCACGAGGCCACGCGGGGCGCAACTCCAGGCGGCCGACGCTGCCGCGCTCGAGGGCAGACCACCGCTGTGGTCAGACGCGCGCGGGGCGAGCGCTAAATTTTTTTTTCTCCTTGCTGTTCCCGATTGGATCTGAGCAGATTGGTAGTAGAACAAACGCAGATCGGATCGGAACCAGCAACTCAGATCGGATCTCCACAGCAGAAAACTTCACGCCGCTTGGACGAACAAATACCGGTGTGTTTGCTTTGACGCCTCCGGCAGCAACTTCACCAGTAGAACAAACTCAGCAGATAAATCTCAGCAGAACAAATCAATCTCAACAACAAATTCCGCCGTGAGAAACCCGACGAATCTGATACCAAGATGATACGGATCAACGTGATCTGAAGGGGGTTTGGCCCAATCTTTCACGGCGATCAAGATAGAAGGTAGATGAACTCAGCCGTTGAGCAGATTAGATCTACTCCACGAACTGCAAAACAGATCCTTGCGAATCAGCAAGCAAAACCAACAATATTGGTGTCCCCCGACATGGGACCTTTTTCCTGTGTATTCTCAACTCTAAAATTCAACTCCCCCTTACAATGGTGCGCACCCCTTTGGATTTATAGTTGCAGCCGACCTCCCTATTACTTGACTTACAAGCAAAAATGAAATTAGAAAAATAAAAACAAATAAACAAGCCAGACTCCATTTTCCTAAACCGATATAAAAGAACAAAGTAAAACAATTCGGGACTCTACAAACTAGGTGCGCCATCTTCAAGTGCATCACGGCTGTAGGTGGCCCCCAGCCAGACTCTTTCAAGCAAAGAACACACCAAGTACCAATGTGCCTGCTATTTACATATTTGACCTTCTCCTTTTGTGGCAGAAATAGAAATAGCATGCGCCTCCTCTTGATAATTCCAGGGCCAACAGACGCAGTCACCGTAGCAACAATATAATCAGGAATAGTATAGCATGAAGTATCATGCATGGGAGACGCCACATCACCGATGGAAGAGGGCATTGGGTAGGAAGTAACGTTGACTGGATGGCATTACTAATGAATAATGGCCTCCTGAAGATCCGCCACATGTACAGAGAAGTGACTCTGCCTCTCCCATTACTGGCTCATATTGGAGTTTTCCCCAGGTTTCGAACATGCATGTTTTCGTACAAGCAGTGTGAGTTACAGCTTCTGAAGATAAAGATTACAAAGACCCTTTACAAGGAAAAATGCAGTGATCAGTGGCATTATGAAGCAATCATGATCTTTGACAAACTGATCGCCTATGTAGACAGTCAATAAGACAACGGCTGGGTCATCCTCAAAAATTACCACCTTGCACCTCGCAGGTATGTCGACGCCTGTGCAATTCATCTATTCGGTGATCGAACAGATTTGTTTCGCGTGTACACGGTTACAGAACCACGAGGAGATGTTCTGGTTTGGGAACCACATACTTGGGGTGAGTTATGCCCTCTTTCTATCTGAATTTACAGGTAGTTCTACCTGCTTACTGCATTGTTGTATTGTGGCTTATCTTCTTCCGTACGCAGGCACAGATGAAGGCCCGCGTCTAATACTTGCCCCGAACATCGAGGATCCAGTTGCAGGGGATGCGGCTGAAGGCGCTGCAGTTGCTGGCGATGCGGCTCAAGCCGCTGCAGTTGCTGGCGATGCGGCTAAAGGAGATGCATTTCCTGCCGATCCGGATGAAGACGTTGAAGAAGTTCTAGTGGTTAATTCACAAACTACCTGGTTCTTGGCATCCAATACCTACCATTATGGCAATTTCGATCTACTTTGGATTCAGATAGATGGTGATAGAAACAGCAATGCTCCTGCACAGTTTGAAGATGGGATACGGTTGAGCACTTATCCTAGTCTACGGTGCCACGTTTTCGCAAGGCATCTCTTTAATCTTCGCCCGGAAGTCGAAGATCCTGTTGATGGTCCAGTGTGGATCAGGCAGGAGCATCTGCACGGGCTTTCAGTATTTCTTGGAATCAACAACCCAATCTTCCACCGAGAACCCTGTTATGATGTTGCAAAAGCTGGTCCATCTGCTGGACAAGGCATGTCCTTGTTACAAGAAGACTGTGTGTTTGTTGCATACCATCGAGCCCGTCCCTACACCCAGAGGCCAGTGCCAGATTGGAGCCGTATACACATGAATGGAGGAGCTCCGACAATAGAATCACAACTGATATACGGATCCACTTATTACAATGAGTGGGAGGCGCCAATGTGGATCTTCCCAACAATGCCTGGGGCTCCCCCAACTCATCGTTGGGAATAGCCGGAAGACTAGTTACCTTGAAGTGTTCTACTTTTAAACTTTAGTTAACGAACACTAGTATGATGATGTGTAATGACTCTGTGATTGATTATCTGCTTGTAACAGACATATTTTGTTGTGTTATGTTTATCTGTATGACCAAGCAATGGAATAATCTTCTGTTGTTTGGATTTGCTAAATTGACATATTTTGTCGTGTTATGATTATCTGTATTTTGCTGTTACTTAAAATCTAGGTACTGCCAATTCCCACTCTAGCCTTCTCTGGAAGTTGTCATATTCCCTTTGTTCTTTGCAAGATTTAGAAAATGCACCATTTTTGTTGATTTTTATGTGCTAGTTTTCGTGCAAAGCATTGATGTTCAGTTGGTGGATTTGCTAAATTGACATGATCTTCTGGCTCCAGCATCAGAAAATAGTAAATTAGTTAATGATACACACATAGTTGACATCGACTGAAAGTTGACAGTACTGAACCTATATGCAGATCACACAAATTGTGTGCAATGTTTGAGAAGTGATTTGCTCAAGCATGGAAGGGCACATGAGCCAGCAGTCAGACTGACCATCTACTTGGCAACATAATATCTACTGGATCACATCAGAGAAATAAGAGAAATGTTCAAGGAATTGGTGTCCAGTAATATTTCACAGAAATCATGGAACTACTCAAGAACCACAACCACCAGTAGATATTCATACAAGTCATAGAATAGGACAAGAAACACAACCAGAAGCAGAACAGTCTGCTTGTCAAGAAGGAGAAGCAGATGAGGATACTTGGGAAAAAGATGCCGCAGATAATCACATTTGTACTGCTACAGTTGACAGAAAGGTTGATGATCATAACTAAGTTCAGGACATAGTAGAGCAAGAGGATGATGCTGTCCTGGAACATAATAATCTGCAATTCACCAGAGAGCAAGAGCAACATAATAGAATCCAGCGTTATATGTGCATATTCAGAGAGTATTCATCGTATATATTCAAATTCAGAGAGAATTCAGATTTTGCATACCTGTTACTTCTCCATTTCTCTTAGAGCTGCTGGAATTGATGGAAGGCTGAGAACAGCCTCCATTTCTCCAGTACGAGAACAACCTCCGCATGATCACTGCCTTCCGCCCCAACTTCTCCAGCACGAGAACAGCCTCCTCCAGATCTTCCCAGTTCCCGATCCCGATCTTGCCAGATCCGCAGCAAGGAGAACCCGCTTTCGACCTCGAGGCCATGTCCCCTGCGCGGCGCCAGCAGCGCTGTGGTACTCTAAGATCTCGGTAGGCGAGCGGGAGCAGGAGCTTGAAGAACAATGGGGGGAGAAGAGAAAGGTTACGTGGACGAGGTACGCCACTTGGCAGCCACGGTGGGAAAGCAATAACGGGGTATCCTGCCAAGTGGAGCGCCGAGTCGTCACCGTAACGGAGATATTTGTGTTCAAACGATTTCAACCGGTATTATTTGGGCTATTCGAATTTGACCCAGAAATGACCCTCTCAGTAATTGACACCATCAACTTGCGGTACCGCGATGTGATTGCAACGAAGAAAGGCACCTGTGAGGCTGTGACAAACAACTTCGAACGGACGAGGGGAACCTCCACAAGGTTGTCCATTCATTTTCTATTGATGGAATCAGGCACCGCACGGAAGCTGTCAGCTATTACGTGCTATCCCTGTCCTTAATTCTCTATTTCCTAATCAAGCACAGTTCCAATTCCTAATCCCTATTTTTTAATCAAGCATGACATGATCGTAGAAATTTGGAGATATGCAGCTTTGTTTGCAAGGTAAATTAGGCTGACCCGACGCCGTATTACGTCGACGGAGCCATGCTGACGACAACCATCGCCATAGCCTACGCCAACGGTTTTTAGAGCTATGCCGATGGCATTTGGCCGTCGGCGCCTTGATTGTTTTGTAGTGTATGCGATGTAGCTTTTATGATACTTGGTTTTGAAAAGGCTAGAAATTTATTAGATATTTGATGCTACTAAAAAAATTCATGTTTATGAGTTCACAATAATTTTTCCATTTTTATATGCAATCAAAAAAAATCTTTGTTGGGCCCATTGTTAGAGTTCGTCCTGGGGCCTTCGAAATCCTAGAGCCGGCCTGGTTTGGTCCATGTACTCGGTACTCGGTAGTAGCAATTTCCTTTTGGCAGAAGAAGAACCAAGAACCAAATGTTTACTTGCGTTGAATGGTAACCGCCACTTAGGCTCCATTTAACACACACACACGCACGCACGCACGCATATATATATATATATATATATATATATATATATATATATATATATATATATATATATATATATATATATATATATATATATATATATATATATATATATATATATATATATATGGGGTATAGAACCTTACTCTTTGCAAAAATCTTCATAACCTATGATGGCCATAAAGTATCAAATTTTAAAACTTAGCTGCAGCGTGATTTTTTTGATAATTAATGAGGTGATGATACGATGCTCAAGGGTTTGTTATATTGTCACATCATATGTAAGTTCAACTTCTCACCGGTAAGAAATTAGACGAGCTATAATGTGTGCGCTACCACTAGCTATTGCGTCTAGCACCTCGTTTTAGCGAAAATATTATGGATCAGACAGAGTAGTAAATAAAAAAGATCACAATTGTAGATCCTCTTGAATTTGCATACATCACACACGACCAGCAATTTAACTTTTGAATTAATTGCTTCTGAAACATGTCATCCATCAATCACATAATCGGGAGACACACTGTAGTATTTTTTTTTATTTGCAACAGTGCTCTGTATGGTGCTATACACCCTGATCAAGATAAGAACACGTGGCTTAATGCTAGCGCGCGCGCTCTCTCTCTCTCCTAAGCTCTTCTGTTACTACCGTCACGTGAACATGGCCCCGGCCCTTCAGTATGTCGGCACGTCTGGACCACTCGCAACATTTTCCTCTGGCACGATACTCAGCTACATACGCACATACAATTGCAACAGTAGAATTCCCCTCCTACATATAAATTACCAACAGTGGTTACAACAAATAAGGCATGACTACAATCAAATCGTCCATGCTATATGGCACCACTTGGATAGTCTCACTGCCGTGTCACGGTTTTTCATTCAATTCAAAACAGTCCAGCGAGTAAATGATACCAGGGGTCACGTAACTTGTTTTGCATGTGCACTTAAATCACAGATCTTACAAACTCGATTAATCGGTCAGACAATTTGTGAAATATGTGCATCCGAGGTTACAAACCGGTCCATTGCTGAATAGATGAGGTAACAGAAACACCCAATAGTAAGCATTATTATCTTCTCCCTTCTTTAGCGACGCAGTCCGGGGTAAATATCTCAACACCAAGTGCAGTGGTATTCCAACGTACTCTTCATCAAAAGATACAAAATAACAGATTAGCGTATACTACAAAAAAGATGGAGCAACAACACACTGATCCATTCACAGTAATCCAGTATTCCAACTTATTAAGCCTGCGGTAAAAGATTCCCTTAAGTGCAATTTACCAAATAAAACGGATATACACTGAGTAAAAGTAACTAAAGTGGATGGGTATAGCAGCAATTCCACACCTCCAGCTTAAGTGACAACCGTCGCCCTTTCTCCATGCATGGGTGGCCAGCTTTCATATACTGAAAACTTGCTTGGCTTTCCGTAATTATTACTAGAAATTATTGGAGTCAAGCGGTGGGTATGAGTACTCCCTCCGTTTATAAATATAAAATAGTTTTAGGTTTATGAAATAAATATATCTAGACAAGTTTTAGTGTGTATATTTGAGTGAACCTATACACTAAAAGATATCTAGATACATTTGCTTCACAAAGTTAAAACATCTTATATTTATAAACGGAGGGAGTACTACATAGATCGGCAAACCCCTCTATTTTTTCCTCAACATGAAAACAGATTAAACACGATCAAACAAATTGAATGACGAAATGTTTTTACGAGACAACAAAACCGAATCTAAAAAGCTTGGTTGAGCCCTCCCGTCGCCGACGCCGTATGTCGTACCCCGCCTTTGGAGATGCTCCCCCCTCCGGCGTTGCTTCCCCGTGGTAGAGTTTCTTCTCCTCCGTGCGCCTCCGCTCACCTGCTGCTGCCGCCGGGGATCCGAGGCCAACCGCCGCCAGAGACTTGAGCCCAGCCACCGGAGACCCTCACCGCCCCCATAGGTTTCCCTGCCCCCGACCAGCCCCACCACCAGCACATCCTGGACTCCCCGCCCCCAACCAGATCGGCCACCAGCGGACGTCCATCCCCACCGATTATGTCCGCCCGACAACCAAGGATCTTCCTGATCCATGGGACGAGCTCTCCCGATTCGAATCCTCTGCTTATTTTAGATGGTACACGATACATGTATGTGCACCTCCCTGATCAATTTTAGATTGTACATGATATGTGTGTGCACCCCGCAAAAAGGAGTACATTTGTGTGCAGAATATTGAATTTATATTTTCTTTTAGGTTTTTTGATTTTTTGCTAGCTTATTTTACACATAAAAATATTGTGTATATGGTATCATCACTTATTTAGAACCATATATAATTTATGGACGTTATAGACATTTCACAATTTAACACATCAAATAAGCCAAATTTTTAGAAGTCCAAAAGAAGTCTCTCGTGGAGTTTCTAAGAGCTTCTCCCCACTACAGTTTCTCCCCACCGTTTTCTATAAGCCGGCTTATGGAGAAACACAAGCCCAAAAAAAATCGGCCTAATGGCATTTCAAAATGGGAGCATAGTCTTGGCATGTGTATCAAAGTGATGCATACATGCTTAATTTATTGCAGAGTTAATAATATCAAAGTTACAGCAAAAGGATAACGTGAGGGTGGCAACAAAGATCAGCCACCTAAATAAATGAAACAAAAAGTCTCTATGCATCTTGTATACCTGTAAAATTCAGCCAACCACCCTGATTGAAGATAGCCCGTACAAACACCATCAGCCAATTAGCAAGAATTTGTTAGTACCATAGGATTTTTTTAAGAGATTCATACGCACGAATATAGAAGCACAATATTACAAGTTTGTCCTTGTGCTACTCTATTTTAACTTATTATAATTATATCCGTTTAATTTCAATTTAATAAAGATAACTTATTTTGCTTTGTACCCGTCAATATGCAAAAATGACAAATTACCCTATTTCATGATGTTGACTACTTTGTACACAATTTAGCATTATTTACTTTGTACCCGTAATATTGTTTTCTCACCTTTGTGCCTCGATTATCAATTGTGCCGAAACGGAATAGTGGGTCCTACTCATCGGGATGATGTGTTTGTTTACTTGGGGCCACCCGTGACACATACTCCTCTCTATCCTATAATATAAATTTTTATTACAATAATTATATAATTATATTGGTTGTACTAAAATATTACGTTATGGGATAGAGAGTGACGAGGATTTAGCTCGGCAAATATCCTAGATGAAGGACTTTGGATCGGGGGAAGGTGTCAACCAGAGATTCCGGGAGAGAGATGGCACACGACGTACCCAGGTTCACGTCCCCGCGGTAGAGGATCGCTACGTCCTACTAGCAATCTAGTATATATGATCGCAATGGTGGTTACATAGTGCCGCCGTAGGCGAAGTTGTGTATCTATTCTATGAGTTCTATAATCTATGATATGAGTTGAGTTCTATGATGTCCCTCCAGGGGCGCCCCTGCCTGGCTTTATATATGCAACCAGGCTAGAGTTTACAAGTGTCCTAGTCGAATACAAATTAGAGTTAGCTTTCTTTGTCTCTAAGTCATCTCGTCGAGTCTTTGTGCCGGTCCACCTCTGGTATACTAATCCATGGGTACCCGAAGGGCATACCCACGATAGTAGCCCCCGAGACTCTACTCGAGTTGCAGACTCGGGTTGAGTCTCCAAACATAAATCTTCGACTTATTTAATCTTTGATTTCTTTAATTTTCGACTTGTTTAACCTTCGACTTCATATATCATTGACTTCATATAACTTTGACATTATATAACTTTGACTTTATATATCTTCGACTTCAAATGCAATCGCCAAAATCGTCGGATTCTTGAATTATTTTTGTCAGGTGCACAATCCGCTCTCCCGATGGGAGTAAATGTTGAGTCCATTTATTTGGTGTTTACCACCAATAATGGAGTCGAAGATTTTCTTCATTACTCTTCATCCATTGTCTTCTCGAAGTAATTCTATATCAGGTGCGTGACCAACGCTCCCGATGGGAGTAGCCCCTGTGGCTATGGTCGGATACTTGTTGTTGATCATAGGCTCGAATTATCTTCTTCTTCTTTATTGTCGAATTCTTTCTCGAAATTGACTTTCTATCGGATGCGCGACCAGCGCTCCCAATGGGAGTAGCCCCCGAGTCTAGTTCGGGTAGTTGTAGCCAGGCATAGACTCAAGTTGTACCACTCAAAGAAGTTAAGATGTAAAAAATATAAAAAGCTGTGAAATATTTTGTAACTTTAAGAAACATTGTGATTTGCAGATTGTAATTATGATACAGTATGAAAAATATGACTCAGAGTTTTTTGTATAATTTATTGATCGTACGTAATACCCTTTTGTTAGCCAGATGCCTTTGCGGCTCGTTCACAGGTAATACGTAACTTGATGCATTTGCCACAGTTGAATTTCTAATATATAGTTTACTTGCTAAGCCTTTTCGTTAGCCTGACGTCCAAAGTCTCTGTGCCTTGCCAATCTGTCAGTTGAGCTTCTGCAACTGGGTTAGAGTTTTCAAGGATTCGACGAGGATCATCAGCTACTCGGCCTTTCGCAGATGTTCGAAGTCAATGATATGTCGGATAATTTTGCATGGCGCAGCCCCCGAGTGTCGGGTGCAGCAAAAGTAAATAAAAATCGACTCTTGGAACTTAGCTTTTATCAGGTGCGGCGTAGACCCGTTCGAAGTTGTAGAGGATGGCGAGTTGTTGACGTAGAATCACAGCCGAGACAAAGTTGTTGTCGAGACTCCGAGCGTTGTTGGATCGCTGTTTGGTATCCAGGTATTCATTCCAAAATTATGGAATTCATTTAAAATTCTGTGACCAACGTGTTTGGCTGGCTAGGAATTTAAGCGTCATTTCATTTGCCAATTCCAGCGGAATGACACGGTGGGTTAAGTCGATACCCGTCTCCTACCCTGTCATTTGGCTAGATATTTGGATGTATCTCTCCTTCCCCATCTCACATCGCATCCGCCCCAACCTCGCCGCCATGGATCTCGCGGTGTCGTCCCGTCGGTGACACTCCCCGCCGCCGTTCATATTTGAGAAAGACTCTTTCTTCCTCGACTCATCTTCTTCCCCGCAGTTCTACTCGCCTTGGGTCGTCCCCACCAGTATCTTGTCTGCTCGATGAGGACCTGACTCCGGTAATTGGCGATGAGCTTAGCCACTTCCTCAACCGCAGGCAAGTTTCCCTTTCGTCTATCTTCTTCTCCCCTCTCTTTCTTTCTCACTTTCCCTTTCCATGTCACTGAACCCTAACCCTAGCCGTTCCCGATTTGCAGGTTCTAAAGCACATCGACCTCAAGATCGGAGGAGTTGACAGTGAGATTTGGCCTTCCCACCTCGTCCCCAACATCTCACACGGATCCTCCACCACGCCCCCTACAAGAAGCTCCGCGCCGGCTGCAGGCAGGGCCACCGCGAGTTCTGCGCCGAGGTGGACATCATCAACCGCGTGCACCACAAGAACCTCGTCTCCCTCACCGGCTTCTGCATCCACGCAGAGCAGCGCCTCCTCGTCTATGAGTGCGTCCCCAACAAGACCCTAGAGGACCATCTGCATCACCATACGTATGCCGAATGGCCAATGCTCTTGCAACTTTCGACTGTTCTGTTCTTGATTCGGTACCTCAGTTCTTGGTTCAGTAGCTCAGCTCTAGCATGTGTTTTAGTACTAGAAATCAACAGTAAATCCTTAGCATGCTGTGCAAAAAGTAAGAAGCAAAGATGGTTTGGCCTTGGGAAACTAATTAGTATTGAACCTGCTATCCTGCATCTTGGGCAATTTCCGTTTTGTTATCCCGCCACTTGCAAAAATCCGGCTGAAGAGTAGTTGTTGCAATCTGTGTTTCAACTTGCATACTTGCAACTGTTTTCGTCTGTAGAAAATGAAATGGTAATCACCATGAGTACTAGTACTAGTACCAACAGCATGAACTGTTTTGTAGCATGTACAGAAATACCCTGCTGCTACAGTTAGCATGTTCAGAATTATAGAAATAATATACCAAGAGATACTAATCTTTAGAATATGAAATCTTGACACATGCTTTATTTTACATGGCCCATTTCTAAAAAAGTGTCATGGTCAGTGAAATTAAAACATATTGTGGTGTGCTATTTGGCCTCTAATTTGAGACTTCAGAGGGAGTTTTTTCATCTCCTGCTATTTACTGTTCTTTGTGATAAAGATAATATAACTGCAGTATACAATAACCAATTACAAACAAGTTGTTTCTCAACTAGTTATGGAAAGCAGACTATATGCTACTACTGTATGCTGCTATATGTCTTGCATGTGCAGAACTTGAATCGAACACCTACTGTATCACAACTATACTGTTGTTTCTCAACTAGTTATTTATTTTTATTCTCAACTAGTTCTCTCTGCTATACCTATTGTAGATGACAGATCAAGCACTAGAGTTATATAATGAGAGGATGAAGAAAAGGACAAGGGCAGCAGCTAGGTTCTTTGTTACCGTAGTTGCCGTAGCTCAGCATTACTATTGTAGGAGAAGGATTGTAGAGCTTGGTGATTTCAGCGAGGAAGAGACCAATACTAGAGTTAAGAAACAGATGCTTAGGGACATCTATATGGGATCAAATCTACATTGCTATGATACTCTAAGATGTACCAAAAGGTCATTCTTTGACTTATGTGCTATCTTACATGAAAGGGCTGGTCTAAAAGACACCTTCTACATGACCATCGAAGAAGCCTTAACCATGTTCTTGCTTGTTATTAGTCATGGCATGAAGTTTAGGTTAATCCATAGCACCTATAGGTGGTCGCTTGAGCCAATTAGTAGACACTTCAATGAGGTTCTAGGAGCCATCCTTTCTTTGTCACATGAGTTCATCAAGTTGCCTGATGTCTACACACGCTTCTGTTCTTGTAGACAGTGTTGGGCCTCCAAATGCAGAGGTTTGTATAGCAGCAACAAGTTTTCCTTAAGTGGATCACCCAAGGTTTATCCAACTCAGGGAGGAAGAGGTCAAAGCTATCCCTCTCAAACAACCCTGCAATTACGATACAGAAAGTCTCTTGTGTCCCCAACACACCCAATACACTTGTCAGATGTATAGGTGCACTAGTTCGGCGAAGAGATAGTGAAATACAAGTGGTATAGATGATTATAAGTAGTAAATGCAATCTAGAATAAAAATGGCAGCAAGCTAACAAGTAACAAAACAGCAAGTAAACGGTGTGCAAAGCTTGGAAACAAGGCCTAGGGATCATACTTTCACTAGTGGACACACTCTCAACAAATATAACATAATTGGACAAATAAATAACTTCTCTTCACTATGGTACTCTGAATTACTCTCCTATTGAATAACACTAATCATTGCGTAGGTCTACGAAGCACTCCTCAAAGTTCATCAAGTACTTGAGAAACACCACTCATAGAGATATCCAAATCAAATCACAACTCAAGATAAATATTATTGCAACTTAGACCAAGTACTAACACGATGCACACACGGTCAACATTACACCATGAAAGGAGGAATAAATCACTTCAATACTATCATAGTGATAATTATTCTCATAATCCATAAGAGATCACAATCGTAGCCTAGACCAAGTACCACCACGATGCACGCACTGTCACCGTTACACCATGGCAGGAGGAATAGATTACTTTAATAACACACTAGAGTATACATAATAAAGAAGAGTAGCATCTACTTATGCAATATACAAAGCTCATGATCACATAAAGATCACATCATGGGAGAGAGAGGTGAACCACATAGCTACCGGTAGAGCCCTCAGCCCCAGGGGAGAACTACGCCCTCCTCATCATAGGAGACAGCAAGGTTGATGGAGATGGCGGTGAGGTCGATGGAGACGGTGGAGGCGGCGATGGAGACCGATGGAGATAGCTCCGGGGGCACTTCCCTGTCCTGGTAGGGTGCCGGAATAGAGACTTCTGTCCCCCGAAATTCGTCGACGGCGGTGGCAGAGCTACGGAACTGTTCTGGAAATTTCGCCGACTCTTTTAGGGTTTTCCGTTGGGAGGCTACTTATAGGCGAAGGGGCATCGTCAGGGGGCTTCCAGGAGCTCCTCACACATAGGGGGCATGGCCAGAGCCTGGGCCGCGCCACCCTGGTGTGAGGGCAGCCCTTGGCCCCCCTCCGGCTCTCGTTTGGTCCTCGTCCTTCGTCCGGGAAAAATAAGACTTCTGGAACTTGTTTCGTTCAATTCCGAGAATATTTCCTGTGTAGCTTTTCTGAAACACAAAAATAGCAGAAAACAGGGAACTGGCACTGTGGCATCTTGTCAATAGGTTAGTTCCGGAAATCGCATAAAAGTGCCACAAAGTGTAACGAAACACAAGGCAAATGGTGTAAAAACAAGCATGGAGCATCAAAAATTATAGATACGTTTGAGACGTATCAGCATCCCCAAGCTTAACTCCTGCTCGTCCTCGAGTAGGTAAGTGATAACAAAAGAAATAATTTTTGAGGTGACATGCACCATCACAATCTTGATCATATAGGTAAGGCATTGAGTGCTGAGATCGAAGAACTTAAAACATGGGCATAAAAGACATAATCTTGATAATAGGAACTTAGCAACCATGTTATAACATGAAAATGAACATAAACAAAAGATCATGAAAATAAACAATGAAAGTCAAACGTGTGTTCAAATCATAAGGAAAGACATAGTAAATGGTTTTCAGCTTGTCCCTCATGGAGAGCAAAACATAAATGCATAGGACACCTTCAAGTTTAAGAGGGTGACTAGATACAAATAATTTAAGAACAAGTGAAACCAACAATATGAATCAATCAATTATAAACTTTGGGACAATGCACATTATACTAAGAATGACAATTATGCTCTCTTAATGGTGCATAAAGATAGAAGGTGACTCAACATAAAAGTAAAAGAAAGGCCCTTCGCGGAGGGAAGCAGTGATTGCAAGTTTTATAACCTTCAAAAATTATGGTACTTACCGGCTTTGAGCTCTCATTGCCCCCATCATAAGCATCTTGAATGGTTAAAGTTAATGCGAGAACACTTACGCTGCATATGCTTGACAAATCATAAGTTGAAAACCTCGTGTCCCGTGAATACGAGTACCCAAACCTCATGCTACTTTACTCAGAGTCCCAAACAAGGCTCTTGTCATTGTAAGTATACACGTATCATCGAGAACCGCCAACGGGGTACCTCCGTGCCCGATGACATGGAACAAGCCCACATCAAAATGACAGGACAAGCAGACAATGAACACCTCGACATCTCTTTTATTTACCATTTATTTAGCTTTTTATTTTGAGATGCGTCGTCGAATGTCCACTATGGGTATGCTGCAAATTTCCACCATGAATTATGCATGGCTTAGATTGGCGGCCCAGGCATTTCCCTAACACATATACAAACTCCATGATCCCTGCAAGATTCCCAATTCATTTCACACCGCGGGCATCCATAAACAAAAGATCACGATATCAACTCAAATAAGAAGTGCAATGTTGAAAGCTTGCCCCACGACGGCATGGCTGGGCTAGTCTCCAACTTACAACTTGCAAGCATAACAACTCAACATAAGAGACCACAATGTCAAATTTTTTAGAACGAGAAAAATAAAGTGTGCCATCCGGTTCGTGAGAGCTTTATTGACCAATTTTCGCATAACACTGGTAAGAGTTTAATTTGAAGAGTAGATAAAAGCAAGTCAAATTTACTTGGAATAGCAAATTGCTAATAGGTATGTATGGTGGACACTTTGGAAAACTTGGTTTTTAGGAGTTGGATGCACGAGTAGAGCTCATACTCAGTACAAGGCGAGGGCTAGCAAAAGACTGGGAGCGACCAACTAAGAGAGCAATAACGGCCATAATCATGCAAAGCGACAAAGCGACATTAAAAGAAGCATAAGATGGCATCAAAAGTCAAATACTAAATGATCATAGAGGCTATTGGCGACTTTGTATGAGTCTAACATGTGTGAGCATGCGCCAAGTCAACCCAAATAAAGCATCAAGGAGAAAACCAAAATAATGCTTCCAAATAATTAAAACAACGCATGATTTTTTCAAAGGCTCATTAAGATATCTCAGTTATTTGAGACAAGTCATGCTACAGAAAAACCACTAAGCATACTATCAAAAAGACATCAAGCATGACATGAAAAAGTCTAAGCCGCAGTCTACACAAGCTCCTTCTTGTACCAATTTTTTTGCATAAAGCTTTTTCTCTTTTCCAACACCATTCAAACTTTTTTAATCCAACTCTTTTGAGGAAAACCAATAAAGATCAGAGGCAAAAATACACCTTGATGAAAAGATATAACAAGATCTGAACACAAATCAAGGCGAAAAACAAGAGCTAAACGCAGTAGCAGAAAAAGAGAACACTCGTTGAATGATAAGAGTGAAAAACGGAGTGTTCTTGGCAAATGAAAAACGGAGTTCATCTCCCTCCAAAACAACATGATGTGATCAAACCGTTTATTGCAGCAAACAAAGCAAAAGAAAACTAAAAACAAAAGTAAAGACGCTCCAAGAAAAATGCATAGTGCATGAAGCAATAAAAATATAGTGTCCTGAAAGGTGACCTGATTTTTGTCGATGAAGAAGGGGGTGCCTCGGGGGCATCCCCAAGCTTTGACGCTTGTACTTCTTGGATATTTCTTGGGGTGATGCATGGGCATCCCCAAGCTTGAGCTTTTGTCCATTCTTCAACTCATCTCATCATTCTTCGATCCCTACACTTGAAAACTTCCTTCATACAAAACTAAACACAATTCTATTAGCAACATTAGTGTAAGCATAATAATGAATCAACCCTTTTGGTTTAGGTTTAAACCTAATACCACCACATATTAAGTATATACTACTGTAACAACTTCCTCAAAAGTTCCGTGATCAAAAGAACTCAAAAAGAAAGCGATAAAGCGGCAAACACAAATATTGGCAGAAATCTGTCAAAACAGAACAGCTGACAAAGGTCGAATTTTTAAGGTATTTTCTGTTGCTCAAATCAAAAAGTGTTCAACTAATGAAAGTTTGGATATAACCTGGGGCATATGCACAAGAAATCGCAGGTCCAAAAGATATACAGAGAATTGTTACGAATTTTTACGGTGCAGCACCGGAAACAGTTTTAGGACAGCAGCATCCCCAAATCTTTACCTCACTCAAATTAGAGGCTTCTCTTGGGCACAACAACGAAATAAAAAGGATAAGGAGAGGTTATTACAGTAGTAATAACTTCCAAGACTCAAATAAAAGAAAAAGTACTAAAAATAAAACAATGGGTTATCTCCCAAGAGTGCTTTTTCTTTAACGCCTTTGAGCTAGGCGCAGTAATTTGCAAAGATGCTCATGTGGGCGCCATATATGAGCTTGAGGCAAAGGCACCATATAGGAACTTAAAGCAATAGAGAGCATCAAAAAGCAAGTATGGAACACATTTAAATCTAAACCACTTCCTATGAAAAATAGTCTTGTAAAGAGACAAGTCATAAAAGCGCAAAGCAAAAAGCATAGGAAGGCAAAACAAGTACAACTTCAAGAATTGCAACATAAAGAGGGGAAACTCAATAATGTTGAGATCTATGAAACCATGTTTCCCTCTCTCATAATAACTTTCAGTAGCATCATGAATAGAATTAACAATATAACCATCACATAAAGCATCCCTATCATGAGCCACATGCATAAAAGAAGTAATACTCCCCACATGAACAATCGTAGTAGGAGCAGATTCAACAGAATAATTATTCTCATCACCATAATCATCAAAAACGGGAGGTATATTGTAATCATAACTAATTTTCTCCTCAAAAGTAGGTGGACTGAAAATATTATTCTCATCATCATAACCATCATAAACTAGAGGTTTAGTATCATCATGAGCGAGAGAACAACTATTTCGCATAGCATACTCTTCAAACATATCATCATAAGAAGGAACATGGGTAGCACTAATGGTACAACAATTATTAACCTTAGAATTGGTACCAAAAAGATTTTCAATACCAAAAGTAGAGTGCTTTTCCCAATCATGATCACTAAAATAGGTAACAGGCATAGGAACATCACATAGGGGAGATAAAATATCATCAGAGCAAACTTTCTCCTCCAAAGCTGGGGAACTAAAAATATCATGCTTAACAAAACCAGCTTCCCCAAGCTTAGACTTTTCTATAGCATTAGCAATAACGGTGTTCAAAACATTCATACTAACAACACTATTAGCATGCAAATTAAGCTCCAAAGGTTTTTCAATTTTCTCTTCAAACACTTCATATCTAAACTCAGGAAAAAGACTAAAGAACTCTTTTTTTCATTAAGCCTAACTAGTGAAAATAAAAACAAGAAACAAAAAGATGTAATTGCAGAATCTAAAGGAAATAACTTCGAGCACTCACACAGGAGGATGCGAGTACCTTTTACCTTACCTCCCCGACAACGGCGCCAGAAAAGAGCTTGATGTCTACACACGCTTCTGTTCTTGTAGACATTGTTGGGCCTCCAAGTGCAGAGGTTTGTAGAGCAGCAGCAAGTTTCCCTTAAGTGGATCACCCAAGGTTTATCGAACTCAGGGAGGAAGAGGTCAAAGCTATCCCTCTCAAATAACCCTGCAATTACTATACAGAAAGTCTCTTGTATCCCCAACACACCCAATACACTTGTCAGATGTATAGGTGCACTAGTTCGGCGAAGAGATAGTGAAATACAAGTGGTATAGATGATTATAAGTAGTAAATGCAATCTAGAATAAAAATGGCAGCAAGCAAACAAGTAACAAAATAGCAAGTAAACGGTGTGCAAAGCTTGGAAACAAGGCCTAGGGATCATACTTTCACTAGTGGACACACTCTCAACAAATATCACATAATTGGACAAATAAATAACTTCTCTTCACTATGGTACTCTGAATTACTCTCCTATTGAATAACACTAATCATTGCGTAGGGCTACGAAGCACTCCTCAAAGTTCATCAAGTACTTGACAAACACCACTCATAGAGATATCCAAATCAAATCACAACTCAAGATAAATATTATTGCAACTTACACCAAGTACTAACACGGTGCACACACTGTCAACATTACACCATGAAAGGAGGAATAAATCACTTCAATACTATCATAGTGATAATTATTCTCATAATTCATAAGAGATCACAATCGTAGCCTAGACCAAGTACCACCATGATGCACGCACTGTCACCATTACACCATGGCAGGAGGAATAGATTACTTTAATAACACACTAGAGTACATATAATGAAGAAGAGTAGCATCTACTTATTCAACATGATACAAAGCTCACGATCACATAAAGATCACATCATGGGAGAGAGAGGTGAACCACATAGCTACCGGTAGAGCCCTCAGCCCCGGGGGAGAACTACTCCCTTCTCATCATAGGAGACAGCAAGGTTGATGGAGATGGCGGTGAGGTCGATGGAGACGGCGGAGGCGGCGATGGAGACCGGTGGAGATGGCTCCGGGGGCACTTCCCCGTCCCAGCAGCTTGCCGGAATAGAGACTTATGTCCCCCGAAATTCATCGACGGCGGCGGCGGAGCTACGGAACTGTTCTGGAAATTTCGCCGACTCTTTTAGGGTTTTCCATCGGGAGGCTACTTACAGGCGAAGGGGCGTCGTCAGGGGGCTTCCAGGGGCTCCTCACACATAGGGGACGCGACCAGAGCCTGGGCCGTGCCACCCTGGTGTGAGGGCAGCCCCTGGCCCCCATCCGGCTCTCGTTTGGTCCTCGTCCTTCGTCCGGGAAAAATAAGACTTCTGGAACTTGTTTTGTTCAATTCCGAGAATATTTCCTGTGTAGCTTTTTTGAAACACAAAAATAGCAGAAAACAGGGAACTGGCACTATGGCATCTTGTCAATAGGTTAGTTCCGGAAATCGCATAAAAGTGCCACGAAGTGTAATGAAACACAAGGCAAATGGTATAAAAACAAGCATGGAGCATCAAAAATTATAGATACGTTTGAGACGTATCATTGCCAGACCCTGCTGCTGCACTACCCAAGGACAACCGATGGAAGTGGTTCCCAGATGGGCTTGGAGCTTTAGATGGCACACATGTTGATGTTCGTGTTTCACTAGCCAAGAAGGGAAGATATAGGAATAGGAAGCAAGACATCACAACGAATGTGTTGGGTGTTTGTGATCGTAGCATGAAGTTTGTCTATGTATTGGCTGGCTAGGAAGGTTTTGCATCAGATTCTCGAGTTTTGCGAGATGCAATGTGTAGAGAAGATGCATTCAAAGTTCCAAATGGTAACTTCCTATCTTAGTATTATACAACTTCGAACTAGATATTTGAAGTTATGAACTGAAATCTAATATGGGCTATTTTTCATAAACCTTAGGAAAATACTACCTTGTAGATGCTGGATACACAAATGGTCCGGGCTTCCTTGCTCCATTTAGGAATACGCGGTATCACTTGAAAGAGTGGGCTGCCAATGGAAATAATCCACAAAATCTGAAAGAGCTCTGTAACTTGCGACATGCATCTGCTAGGAATGTAGTTGAGAGGATTTTTGCTTTCATAAAGATGAGATGGGCTATTCTTAGGACTAGTTCCTTTTTTGGAATAAGAAATCAGGTATCACATATCTAAATTGCATCTATTTGTTGTGTTCTTCTAGATTTGTGTGTTGACATGTTGTATTACTTAATGCCAGATTCGAGTCATCAATGCTTGTTGTGTCTTACATAACTTCCTAGTTGGTAGGCAAAGAGAGATGGATGACTTAATGTTACAGGAAGTGGATAATCATCTAAATAATATTGTCATTGAAGTTCAAGATGAACCGGATATGATTAGGCACGTTGAGATGACTCATGAGTGGAACAATAGGACAATGACCCTAGCTAATTAGATGTGGGCAGATTATCAAGCTAGGCATGGACAAGCAAATGTTTGACTTTGCTTGAATGTTGTGCAGTTTTCTTTATGCATGTATATTCTACTTGGTATGTTTCATATCTATCAATTTTGTTACTCTCTCTCATATACACACACTTGTCACTAACTCATGACATTCTTGTTGATCTAGGCATGGATTCAAAGAAAAAAGGCAGAAGCTACCAGAAGTGGACTGATCAAATGGATAAAGCTATGTTGGATGTATTTGTCGACCATTATAACAAGAGAGATCGTGCTCAAAATGGGTGGAAACCACATGTATACACTGCTGCTGTGATGAACATGAGAGAGAAGTGCCAGACTAAAGTTACAAAGGAACACATCATATTGAGGAGTAAGACTTTTGACAAGCATTATGTTGTCGTCAATAAGATGCTTTGTCAGAGTGGCTTTGGTTGGGATTGTGAGAACAACAGGATCTCTGTTGACAGTGATGATGTTTGGGACAACTATGTCAAGGTAAATCTACTCAGCCTTACTCAACCATGTGTAGAAATCTATGTATTCCGTTTGCTGAAAAACTTGTTTGCTGTTTCTCCTTCCTTCAGTTCTGTTTGTCTTTGCAAAGAAGCTTAAAAATTGCAATTTCACCAAATGTTGTGTGAATTGTTAGTTTTACTCATTCTACCTGTTTACCCGGGACTAGTCGGTGGTGTTCCCTGGCTATGAGGAAATAGATATAGACAGGCGGTGGGCATGAGTGGGAATGGGCTGGCCAGCATGCAACGCGAACATATTCTCTGAGTACCAGCATGCTCTGAGTTAGTCTTGATTGCCTAATTTTGTCTATGCTCTGAGTAGTTGGTTGGTTTTCTCTCTTGCTATTGTACTGCTGTAGGTGTCCGCATGCTCCAAGTTAATTTTGATCGTATCTCTTGTTTGAACCAGATATTTCCTGTGTCAGGGATTACTTAGTATATTTGCAATATTGGCAATACACGTTGTATATATGGTTTGTTTCTGATTTCCATGTCTGACATGCTGATTCTTTGATAGATTGTTACGATGTTTGCCTACTTCATGCATTTGTTCTAATATTTGTAGGCAAACAAAGATGCAGCTTCTTATAGGTACAAGGTCATTAAGTATTGGGACATGATTAGCACAGTCTACACAAGGGATCGTGCTACTGGATTGGGAGCAAGGACTGCAGCTGAAAGTGCAGCGGAAATGGCGGAAGAGAACACTAACAACAAAGACAATGATGATGAATCTTCCACTCAAACTGCTGATGATCGCAAGATGAAAAGGTATAGGTCAGATGACTCGGTTGCTTCCATGCTTGGGGAGAAGCTGGACAACTTCACTGCTGCATTTCGAGCAGATGTCTCCGAGCCCCCTCCAAAACCGGCATCTCCCGAAGAAATATGGATTGTTCTTGGTGAAATAACAGATTTGGAAGACGACGATCAGTTAGCAATCTATGATGTTCTTGTTGCAGATGATCGCAAGTTCAAGTCCTTGATCGCATTGCCTCAAATAATGAAGAAGAAGTGGGTTCTCAAGCAAATCAAGACATGATATCTGTCCGGTCTTTCTATGTGATGTATTGGTACAAATATTCCATCATTGAGATCCTATTTTTCATGAAGTAGCAGCCTGCCTTTGTAACTTGTTAGACTTTGGAACTTGAATTTGATGTACCAGTTATGCCATCTATTAGCTACTGTGATGATGGATTTAGCTATCTGTGAACACCAAGTATGTGTCTCAGTTTTGGAATGATGGAGTATGTCTGTTGATTATGTGTTGCAATTCATCTCATGCTTGCATGTATCGATTCTTTGGAAAAGATCATGTTTTTGTTATATTATCAATTCTGTAATAAATTCCGTTCATTTACAAATCTGTGTGGCGGCCAAACAGGTTTGTGGTATTGGAATCTCATTTCAAATGAAATGAATTCAGGTATTCATTTCATTTGTATGAAATGAAATGAATACCCAGGTACCAAATGATCCCTAAAATGATAAGGGGTGTCCCGATCTTCTCAGCGAGCGATGGCGATGATGATGATGGTAGATAGATAAACACCGTGTAGCGATGAACTCTCCCGCTCGAACCCTGATGCCAATGCAACAGCTCTCGAACCTTGTAGGATATTCACAACACCACGATCTTGCGCACGTAGCCGTCGACCACGAACGGTAGTTTGCAATCCACTAATTCCCAATGGAACAACAGATCACACTCAATTGTAGCTTGATAAACTCGATCACAAGTAATTTCAGAGGTTCTAAAGAGAAACAACTCCAAAATAGTTTTAACGTGGTCTAACCCTAACTATGGGGTCGTCCCAGGGCTTATATGGGCGGCTGGGGCGGCCAGGACTCGAGAGAAAACGTATTCGACTCGAACTAGATACATCCGTTCGGATCTGATCCGAGACGGGCCGGACTGTCTTGTGTGCTAAGGCCGGACTGTCTTGCTAAGGCCGGACTGTCTTGTGTGCTAAGGCCGGACTGTCTTGGGATGACACGCGCTACACCACAGAGGGTGTCTGCCCTCGGGCGCACCTGAGGCCGGACTGTCCGGTGTTGGAGCGCCGGACTATCCGCTGTGGAGGGCCGGACTGTCCGGTGTGGAGGACCGGACTATCTGCTGTCTCCTGGAACTGCAACTTGCCCTTCTTGATGATCTCCTTCTCTTCTATCGCGCCTTCCTCCCGCTCCTCCCTCGCGCAGATATTGGCGATCATCTTCTGGTGTTCCTCTTGCTGTGGCTCCTCGCTCCATGCTACGCATTCCTCTCCAATGTACCTGATCATATAATAAGACAATGACTTAGGTAGTATAAAGTTCTCATTAAGTAACACATCAGGCTCATTAAGAAACAAGTTCACCTGTTGTTCTAGTAACTTAGCACGAGCTCTTGTAATGGGTCCAATTCTAATCTCATTGGACTGAACAGCTGGAACATCTTGTGTAGTAGTTGGTGGAGAAGGTGCAAGTATAGGGATGTCCTCATCATCTCCCCCCTCTTCAAAAGGCGTCGACCTCGACGCTCCAAGGTCTTCTCCATCATATGGTGATAAGTCAGCAACGTTGAAGCTGTTGCTAACTCCACCAAACTCAGCAATAGGTATATCAATCGAGTAGGCATTATCATTTATTTTGGCTAACACCTTGTAAGGACCAGCACCACGAGGTTTTAATTTGGATTTCCTCAGCTTGGGAAACCTGTCTTTGCGCAAATGCACCCAAACCATGTCACCAGGCTGAAACAAAACCTTCTTCCTTGCTTGATTCCTTGTAGCAGCAACTTTCTGGCCTTTCTTCTCAATAGCCTCTCGAGTCTTCTCATGGATTTTCTTCACATAATCAGCACGTTTTGATGCCTCCATATCAACTCTCTCATGTAAAGGTAGAGGCGGCAAATCAAGTGGAAATACATCACCAAAATCCTGCAAAACATTAGACACACCAAAAGAAATAGGGGTCATGTCGTTAGAAACTAAAACCTCACCCTTGTACATGAGCACAAGAGGCATGGCTGTAGGATCCTCACTAAATTCTCTCATATCTTCTTTGGTGGCTAAAATTAGTAGGTTATTCACTCCCTCACTTTTCGTTATATCATTCTTTGGTCGCTCATTTACATCACTCACAGCTACAAAACTCTCGCACTTATCATGATGTGCATCCTTCAAGTTCACCTCAATTTTTTGACAAGATTCATTGACAATCTGCTGTGGGGACATAGGCTGCAAGGTAATTTTCTTGCCCTTGAACTCCAAATGATATGTATTAGCTCGACCATTGTGCTGCACATGGCGATCATATAACCATGGTCGACCCAACAATAAGTGGCAAACAGTCATAGGAACCACATCAAAATCAATAGAATCCTTGTATGGTCCTATCTCAAAATTTACACGCACCATATGGTTTACCTTCATCTCACCATTGTCACTCAGCCACTGTATATAATATGGTTTAGGATGAGGTAAATATGTCAAATTCAGCTTGGCACATAACTCCTTGCTTGCAAGATTTCTGCAACTACCTCCATCAATGATGACTTTGCAAGCTTTGTTTGGGCCAACTAGTGCTTTTGTTTGAAACAGATTGCAGCGCTGTGATTCAGAATTGGGCTGCACACTAAGAGCACGTGGAGTAACCACAATGGTAGGCGCATGGGTAGGATAAGCATCCAACTCTTCCTCACTAGCATCACCATTGTCTTCAGTACTATAGGGATCAATTTCATCTCCACTCTCATATTCACGATTGTCATTGACAAACATGACTTTGTTGTTGGGACACTTATTCTTATAATGTCCTCTTCCTCCACAAGTATAGCACTCTTTATCACGAGCACGAGCTGTAGACATGATTGAACCCGAACTAGCAGCCGGCGTGTTTGCTGTAGAACCAGAGGAGGGTGTTGGTGCAGGCTTGGAGGCCGAAGTAGAGGCTTGAGGCCGGACTGTCCGGTGTTGGAGGGCCGGACTGTCCGCCGGTGCTGCCGGTGGCATCGCTGATGGTGGTAGCGAGGATCTTGCAGAAAACCGGCTTGTCGACGAATATCGAGCCCGCTCCCTAGCTTCTTCAGCTAGTTGTGCTTCGGTCTCTCGTGCATGATGCAACAACTCGGTCATAGTAGCATATGTGTGATGGCGCACAATGTTCTTAATAGGCAACTTCAAATTGTTGAGAAAACGCTGCAGAGTCATCTCAACTGATTCACGAACTCGTGCACGCTGCATAAGCATCTCCATCTCCATGTAGTACTCATCAACTGTCTTGCTACCTTGTGTTAACTTGGTGAGCTGGTTAAACACTGAGAGCAAATAGTTAGTGGGCACAAAACGTTGCCTCATAATTTCCTTCATCTCCCGCCATGAGAACACAGGAACCTCATTATCGTCGCGTCTGTTTTGTATAATAGCATCCCACCAACGCAATGCATAGCCATCAAATTCAGAAGCAGCAAGTTTAACCTTCTTATCTTCAGTATAGTCTTGCAAACGCCACAACTTCTCAATCTTCAACTCCCATGAAAGGTAATCTTCAGGATCAAGTGAGCCATCAAACTTGGGAATTGAGAATTTTGGTTTGCTCAAGATATCATCATTTGCTTGTTCGATTACACGCTGAGCACGTCCCACAAGATGATAAGGGGTGTCCCGATCTTCTCAGCGAGCGATGGCGATGATGATGATGGTAGATAGATAAACACCGTGTAGCGATGAACTCTCCCGCTCGAACCCTGATGCCAATGCAACAGCTCTCGAACCTTGTAGGATATTCACAACACCACGATCTTGCGCACGTAGCCGTCGACCACGAACGGTAGTTTGCAATCCACTAATTCCCAATGGAACAACAGATCACACTCAATTGTAGCTTGATAAACTCGATCACAAGTAATTTCAGAGGTTCTAAAGAGAAACAACTCCAAAATAGTTTTAATGTGGTCTAACCCTAACTATGGGGTCGTCCCAGGGCTTATATGGGCGGCTGGGGCGGCCAGGACTCGAGAGAAAACGTATTCGACTCGAACTAGATACATCCGTTCGGATCTGATCCGAGACGGGCCGGACTGTCTTGTGTGCTAAGGCCGGACTGTCTTGCTAAGGCCGGACTGTCTTGTGTGCTAAGGCCGGACTGTCTTGGGATGACGCGCACTACACCACAGAGGGTGTCTGCCCTCGGGCGCACCTGAGGCCGGACTGTCCGGTGTTGGAGCGCCGGACTATCCGCTGTGGAGGGCCGGACTGTCCGGTGTGGAGGACCGGACTGTCCGCTGTCTCCTGGAACTGCAACTTGCCCTTCTTGATGATCTCCTTCTCTTCTATCGCGCCTTCCTCCCGCTCCTCCCTCGCGCAGATATTGGCGATCATCTTCTGGTGTTCCTCTTGCTGTGGCTCCTCGCTCCATGCTACGCATTCCTCTCCAATGTACCTGATCATATAATAAGACAATGACTTAGGTAGTATAAAGTTCTCATTAAGTAACACATCAGGCTCATTAAGAAACAAGTTCACCTGTTGTTCTAGTAACTTAGCACGAGCTCTTGTAATGGGTCCAATTCTAATCTCATTGGACTGAACAGCTGGAACATCTTGTGTAGTAGTTGGTGGAGAAGGTGCAAGTATAGGGATGTCCTCATCATAAAAGATATCTAGATACATTTGCTTCACAAAGCTAAAACATCTTATATTTATAAACGGAGGGAGTAATACACAGATCGGCAAATCCCTCTATTTTTTCCTCAACATGAAAACAGATTAAACATGATCAAACAAATTGAATGATGAAATGTTTTTACGAGACAACAAAGCCGAATCTAAAAAGCTTGGTTGAGCCCTCCCATCGCCGATGCCGTATGTCGTACCCCGCCTTTGGAGATGCTCCCCCCTCCGGCGTTGCTTCCCCGCGGAAGAGTTTCTTCTCCTCCGTGCGCCTCCGCTCACCTGCTGCTGCCGCCGGGGATCTGAGGCCAACCATCGCCAGAGACTTGAGCCCAGCCACCGGAGACCCTCACCGCCCCCATAGGTTTCCCTGCCCCGACCAGCCCCACCACCGGCGCATCCTGGACTCCCCGCCCCCGACCAGATCCGCCACCAGCGGCCGTCCATCCCCACCGATTCTGTCCACCCGACAACCAAGGATCTTCCTGATCCATGGGACGAGCTCTCCCGATTCGAATCCTCTGCTTATGTTAGATGGTACACGATACATGTATGTGCACCTCCCTGATCAATTTTAGATTGTACATGATATGTGTGTGCACCCCGCAAAAAGGAGTACATTTGTGTGCAGAATATTGAATTTATATTTTCTTTTAGGATTTTTTGATTTTTTGCTAGCTTATTTTATGCATAAAAATATTGTGTATATGGTATCATCACTTATTTAGGACCATATATAATTTATGGACATTATAGACATTTCACAATTTAACACATCAAATAAGCCAAATTTTTAGAAGTCCAAAAGAAGTCTCTCGTGGAGTTTCTAAGAGCTTCTCCCCACTACAGTTTCTCCCCACCGTTTTCTATAAGCCGGCTTATGGAGAAACACAAGCCCAAAAAAAGTCGGCCTAATGGCATTTCGAAATGGGAGCATAGTCTTGGCATGTGTATCAAAGTGATGCATACATGCTTAATTTATTGCAGAGTTAATAATATCAAAGTTAAAGCAAAAGGATAACGTGAGGGTGGCAACAAAGATCAGCCACCTAAATAAATGAAACAAAAAGTCTCTATGCATCTTGTATACCTGTAAAATGCAGCCAACCACCCTGATTGAAGATAGCCCGTACAAACACCATCAGCCAATTAGCAAGAATTTGTTAGTACCATAGGATTTTTTTAAGAGATTCATACGCATGAATATAGAAGCACAATATTACAAGTTTGTCCTTGTGCTACTCTATTTTAACTTATTATAATTATATCTGTTTAATTTTAATTTAATAAAGATAATTTATTTTGCTTTGTACCCATCAATATGCAAAAGTGCCAAATTACCCTATTTCGTAATGTTGACTACTTTGTACACAATTTAGCATTATTTACTTTGTACCCGTAATATTGTTTTCTCACCTTTGTGCCTCGATTATCAATTGTGCCGAAATGGAATAGTGGGTCCTACTCATCGGGATGATGTGTTTGTTGACTTGGGGCCACCCCTGACACATACTCCTCTCTGTGCTATAATATAAAATTTTATTACAATAATTATATAATTATATTGGTTGTACTAAAATATTACGTTATGGGATGGAGAGTGTCGATGATTTAGCTCAGCAAATATCCTAGATGAAGGACTTTGGATCGGGGGAAGGTGACAACCAAAGATTCCGGGAGAGAGATGGCACACGACGTACCCAGGTTCACGTCCCCGCGGTAGAGGATCGCTACGTCCTGCTAGCAATCTAGTATATGATCACAATGGTGGTTACATAGTGCCGCCGTAAGCAAAGTTGTGTATCTATTCTGTGAGTTCTATAATCTATGATATGAGTTGAGTTCTATGATGTCCCTCTAGGGGCGTCCCTGTCTGGCTTTATATATGCAACCAGGCTAGAGTTTACAAGTGTCCTAGTGGAATACAAATTAGAGTTAGCTTTCTTTGTCTCTATGTCATCTTGTCGAGTCTTTGTGCCGGTCCACCTCTGGTATACTAATCCGTGGGTACCCGAAGGACATACCCACGATAGTAGCCCCTGAGACTCTACTCGAGTTGCAGACTCGGGTTGAGTCTTCAAACTTAAATCTTTGACTTTTTTAATCTTTGATTTCTTCAATTTTCGACTTGTTTAACCTTCGACTTCATATATCGTTGACTTCATATAACTTTGACATTATATAACTTCGACTTTATATATCTTCAACTTCAAATGCAATGGCCAAAATCGTCGGATTCTTGAATTATTTTTGTCGGGTGCACAATCCGCTCTCCCGATGGGAGTAAATGTTGAGTCCATTTATTTGGTGTTTAACACCGATAATGGAGTCGAAGATTTTCTTCCTTACTCTTCATCCATTGTCTTCTCGAAGTAATTCCATATCAGGTGCGTGACCAACGCTCCCGATGGGAGTAGCCCCTGTGGCTATGGTCGGATACTTATTGTCGACCATAGGCTCGAATGATCTTCTTCTTCTTTTTTTGTCAAATACTTTCTCGAAATTGACTTTCTATCGGATGCGCGACCAGCGCTCCCAATGGGAGTAGCCCCCGAGTCTATGTTTGGGTAGTTGTAGCCGGGCATAGACTCAAGTTGTACCACTCAAAGAAGTTAAGCTGCAAAAAAATATAAAAAGCTGTGAAATATTTTGTAACTTTAAGAAACATTGTGCTTTGCAGAATGTAATTATGATACAGTATGAAAAATATGACTCGGAGTTTTTTGTATAATTTATTGATCATACGTAATACCCTTTTGTTAGCCGGATGTCTTTGCGGCTCGATCACAGGTAATACGTAACTTGATGCATTTGCCACAGTTGAATTTCCAATATATAGTTTACTTGCTAAGCCTTTTTGTTAGACTGACGTCCAAAGTCTCTGTGTCTTGCTAATCTGTCAGTTGAGCTTCTGTAACTGGGTCAGAGTTTTCAAGGATTCGACGAGGATCATCAGCTACTCGGCCTTTCGCAGATGTTCGAAGTCAATGATATGTCGGATGATTTTGCATGGCGCAGCCCCCGAGTGTCGGGTGCAGCAAAAGTAAATAATAATCGACTCTTGGAACTTAGCTTTTATCAGGTACGGCATCGAAACATTCGAAGTTGTAGAGGATGGCGAGTTGTTGACGTAGAATCACAGCCGAGACGAAGTTGTTGTCGAGACTCCGAGCGTTGTTGGATCGCTGTGTTGCTTGCGAGTGTGTTGCTGATATCGATGAAATCGCAGGAGCGAGGTGATATCGAGCCCCCGAGCGTGGCAAGCCGCAATCAACGAAGTTGAAGACGAAATAGTGGAAGAATTTTTTTTCTCCAGATAGTCCGTTCAGTCTGGCAACTATAGCTGACTCGCTGCCTTTTGCCCAACAAATACGTACTAGAACCTTATGCGCGCCTTGCCGCGCCATTTTTTTTCCTTTATTGGGTATTTTTTTTCTTCAATTTGTTGCTTGTGTTTTGATGGGTTGTCAATTTGCTAGGACGCTCGCTATGTGAGCACGACAACTACGGCCATGGTTTTTTGAAATAAAAAGGAGAAAAAAAATGAAAGGTATTAGGGCCCACAAGTATTTTGCCATGACAACTTATTTTTGGCGTCACGCTGTGAGACAATCCCGGGCATTTTTTTATTATAGTTTTCGATTTGCTTTGTTTTTTCTCACTGATTCTGACAATATTTTTATGTTCTTTTGCCAATATGGTGTGTCTGCCTTTTTCTCAATAACTGATAGAAACTTCATAGATACAAAATTGCAAGATACAGCCAAATGACATCATTTTGCATCACATCTAGATGAACAACAACACCAGCTTTTGAATTGGTATATTGTATTATATCCTACAACGTACGCTCTATATCCAAATAAGAGGAGTACATTATATTATTATACAGTGGAAAGATGTGAAAACCCAGTAGTATCATCTTGGAAGGAAGATGCCACCAAAAGAAAGTTTGCAGATGACAATCCCCTCCACCTCTATCTATGTTAATCATGCCAATACGATACAATTCATCTAACTATTATTCATTATCTGGTTGGACCTGTCTATTCTTGAGATAAATAATCCATGCGTATTTTTTAGTAGAAGCACTCGAGTCATAGCTTTGACACTGTTGGAGGGTACATTGTAGAGGCTGGAAATGAACCTCTTCACTGAGTAGCAAGCACGGTTGCAGAGGATAGCGAACTTTTGGAAGCCTATACTCTTGCCACCGAAGCATTGCATTCCTAGGCTTGACTTGACCTTGTTCTCCAAATCAAAGCACATCAGTGTTGGGAAGCAATCAAGATACTCAAAAAAGTATCCTAGCTATAGAGTCATGTAGTTCAACTTGTCATTCAGCATCTCCTTTCCCTGGTGAAACACCTTTGGGAACATACGCATTGACATCTTGTACTCTAGCTTAAACCAAAAGGCCTCAAGAAAATTGAAGTACCAAGGAAAAGGAGCAGATTAAAGTAAGAGGCGGACAGCCATGGCCATGTTAACCATGGTCACCAGCTAATCAGCGAGTTAGCATGGTGCAAACAAGCTCTTGATATCCCGCCCTCCCTCCGACCCCTTGACGTCTGCAAGGACATGAGCTCGAAGCAGATGAATGTGTTGACGCAGACCCGTCGATCAACACCCGCCAGTCCGTTGGTGCCGCCAGTGCATACTGGGAGCTTCGAGGCTGGCTGTCCGGACTGCCTCCATATCTGCTGATGCAAGCCGACGACCACCTTCAACAATCAAGAACGACCGCCCCCTTCAGGATCGTGGCTAGGAAGCAGGATAGGGGCCGCACCTCCTGCAGACCCGTCCCTTGAGGCAGTCCGTGATCTTCTCATCTAGAAACAGCTGTAAATCTCAATGGTCCAGCTGTATGCACAACCAGGAACGCAAAGTAGTGGAACTTGTTATCGCTTTTAGTCACTGCAGGTAGACCCCACAAGTAAGAAATCCGTGAATCAACCAGAGCACGTCATTTGCTTCGCCACTACTTATTAGAGCACGTCATTTGCTTCGCCACTATTTATTGTAGAAGATACGTAGATGCTAGTCGATATTTTTCTTTTGCCTGGTCTTGCGACGTATGACTCAAGGTCTTAACGCGGAAAATACTCAGCAGTTGCCGATCTCTTCTTTTTTCTGCGCTCACATGAGGTAGCTTCCCATAATGATTGATTTTCTTGGAGTCTACGTGTGCTGAGCTGCTGATCAATTCTTTTTTAATTCTAAATAGCACTTTCCATGCTGGACGTGAAGCGATCGAACACGTGTATAGCTCCTTCGGGTCTTGATCAATGGGGCTTCCTGAGCTCAATTTTTTCGACTTGCCCATACTCGGAGTCCAACCTAATCGATATCGGCTTTGACGGAAAGTGATGAGGGTTAACTTGGCAAATGTCCTAGATGAACTTAAAGATAGGATCAGTCAAACAAGGTGACGTTTGTTGTATATCGAGAGTAAGCGTGGTACTCAATTGGCTCAATCTCAATCTGTCCCTGGCCGGCCTCTCCTGGCCCCTATATATAGGTGGCCAGGTCTCGAGGATCCGGTCGGGTTTGATACAAATTACAATGTTTGTATACGACATCACCTCGTATTTGATTACATCTATACTTAGGACTCCCTAACGGGCCCCAGGGGTACCGAGATAATGGCCTTTATTAGCTATACCCTTGTCAGTAGCCCTTGAGATTCTACCAGAATTGTAGATTCGGGTTGAATCTCAAATCTTTATATCTTCAACTTGATCAATCTTTGACTTCTTCTTTTCCCTGCATTCACTTAAACAACTTGTATTATGGTATTTCTCAAGAGGATTTTGGCTAGCAAGCCTAGCATCTCTGACAGATCATGAGACCAGTTAACTGTCGGAGCAGACACTTGCCACCTACTTTAAACTCATGCCCCTAGACTTGAGTCCGGTACCTGGTCTAACCCATTCTTTTGCCGCATTTAGGACTTACAAAGAAAGGATTCCAGTAATTCTCAGGTTACCCAGTGCGTCCACCGGGAATTTTCTTCGCATCATAGATACAGAAAATTACTAGCAGAGCGCATCCAGGTGCGTATACTAGGCCATGCAGGACGGATCCTAAGGTCTTACCTTCATGATCTTTTTCAATCATGGCATTCAAGTTTTGTCGCGATGACGCAACTCGATAATCATAACTTTTAGTCATTTTTAGCCTTGTTTGACTGCTTCAATATCCGAAATCTTCGGGTTGTTTGCTCTCGGCGTATCGCAAATCCCTCCCGATGGGAGTGACTTTAACGGATAGCATATGTCAAAAGTTGGTAAGGTAGTCGATAATTTGCTCCAACGTGTGCTTCGTCACTCCGATAACTGTAATTTCGTCGGGTGCGCGACCAGCGCTCCCCATGGGAGTAGCCCCCGAGGCTATAGTAAAAAAAAAATTCGGGTATAGACTCAATAATATTTACTCCTTGTCTTTCTTGTATCATCATATCCTGGATCAAAGTTTGCATTCTATTCTTTTTGTCGAGTGCGCGAACAGCGCTCCTGATTAGAGTAGCCCCCGAGGCTATGGGTGTTTTCCTTGGAAACGATCATAGTCTCAGATCTTTCTTCGACTTATAGTTTTATCGACTTTACTTGGTACATGTGACGTCATTGATATAGTCACTCTCTGTGATGATTTGATTGGACGCTGACCGTTGCACATGGGCAACATGGTAATTTCCAAATTTTCCGCCCGTTAGTGGGCTTTGCCGCTTCCTTTTCGCATGCCATGTCGCGGCCCACGTTCCTTCTTGAAGAAGCTTTATATACAGAGGGACCTTTGTTTTTACTGTTTACCAGATTGTTGTTTCTATGCTGCTGCCACTGCTTCTTCTTCCTCGCGCTTGCCTTCTCCGCACAGCCCCCGAGCGCTTCACCATTGCATGCCCGTAAAGAGGGTTGCACACAGAGTGAAGATGGTCAAGAAAGGGACCCACGCTCAACTGGGTCCCTTCATCTTTTGATGACGCAGATCTGAAGAAGGCCAAGAAGGAGGGGAGATCTGAAGAAGGCCAAGAAGGAGGGGTTCCTCGCAGATCGTCTGCTCTAGGCAGCATATAAAACCCTATGATTATATTTTGGCCCTTGTAAAGGCCCATTATACGTGCTTATAAATAAAGCACGTCTGGCGATAGGTAAAAAACCCTAATCCAGTATTTAGCTTTTCCGCCGCACCATCTTCCTCCTCTCAAACTCATCTAGGGTTTCTTTCCCATCTCCTGCCTCCATGGCTGACGCAAGTGGGTCTCGCTTGAACCTTGGCGCCCCGGTGGAGAAGCGGGGCCGCGGCCGCCCTCGCGGCAGCAAGAACAAGGCTTCCATTGATGCTTTGGAGGCTTCGTCATCCGCTCTGGTGAAGTGGCGTCCCGGCCGTCCGGCTGGGAGCAAAAACAAACCCAAGGTGCCCTTAGCTGCACCTGATCCAAGTACTCCATCTGCTAGCGTGTCTCCTCCTTTGCCCAGACTCTTCTCGTTCTTCTGCATCGCCGGCCCGCAATGCCGTGAGATTCAATGCCTACCATCAAAATTTACGAATTTCATGGATGGGCGGGAACTGCGCGAAGCAGTTCTCCGCGAACACTCTGGTGGAGGAACTCCATATGAAGTGGAGGTGTGGTACGACGGCGCCGGCGAACAGTTCTTCAAGGGCGGCTGGTTGCGATTTGCGGAGGACCATGACCTCCATCAGGGGTTCTTCATGACCTTTGATTATCATGTTGGCACGTCGAAGTTCGACGTGAGAATCTACGACTGCACCCAATGCCAGAAGGAGTATGAAGCCGAAGCGTAGTTTTACTAGATTTCTCTGCTATGTAATCCAGCTGTCGTCTTATTTGTAACGAACAATCGTATCTGAATTATGTGTTTTACCATGGGAACGAATCATGGTTCCGAGGTATACTTTTAATATTTTATCGGGTTCCTTTGAACCTTTTATTGTGCTGTCGAAAATATCGGGTTGCGATGAACTGTAGAGTATAATGTAGATAATTACAAAACTTGTTAATATGATGCCGTACGACTCGAGGGTCCAAGCCCCTGAGTGTAAGTAGGATGTGTACACATATTGTCGACTTGACCCAATGAACCCGGCCTATGGCCTCATGTTCTGGATTCAGAGGGTCGTAACTCGAGAAAAAAAAACCTCCTTGGTCTCCTTATTTCGCCCATGCGTAGAACCGTCGTAGCTACTCTGCATTCCACGGGTTACTCTCATGTTGCCCCGTTTTCTTATCTTGTAGTCGATAAGCTCCTCCTGGTATCACTTCTGTCACGATGTGACTCGAGTTTTCCATGCCCATCTTGCTTGAGTCATAAGACTAGATCTCCCACTACGAAGGATCGTGGACGAACTCGACTGCTATGGTAGTTTCACAGGATTTGCTGATATTGGGTGGCTCTGGTAGTGCTACGTCCCATGCCTGGTCGAGCGCATCGACATCGTCCTGAAGTGCCTCTGTAGAAGTTGTCTCATCATATGTCGTGATTCTTGGAGCTTCATGCGTGATCTCTACTGGAAGCACGTGATGAGGATCTATCCATGGAATATGATGATTCTACTTGTTTGAGCTGGAAGGAAATATTGAGCCTAACTAATAATAATGATAAGGTGAATTCTTTCCTAATTGAAGAGAATGTTTTGATATCTCCGAATTATATACTACCTAAGGCAAAGTACTGTGTTGTATTTAGGTATGTCATCTGTCAAGATATCGCCAGCGGGAGGAGAGGGAGGACGGCGATCAAGAGACAAGTGGAGATCAAGTCTGCATGAGCACAAGCATGTGATGGCGCACTAGGACTACCTACGACACGATGTCTACACGTCTAAGGCGCGCCACACACATGGCCTGCGTGCCAGAAATAGGCCGAACCCATATATGGGTCGGTATGTACTCGTTTGAGTCAAAATGAGTCTGTTTGGGCCCAAACCAGGTTGGTTTTGGGCCAGGTCCATGCTGAGGATGCCCCAGCCTCCCTTAAGTAGCCAGGGGCGCCCCCTCAAGTCGCTTAGACCACGTTTAAACAAAACCCTAGTTTCTAGACAGAACCAAGTGTTCCTCTGAAATTATTCGCACCAATTCGTATCGATCTGGTGTTTGTTCTTCTGAAAGTTTGAGTGTAATCTGCTGTTCTAGTGGGAATTAGTATATTGCATCACCGCTTCGTGGTCGGCGGCTACGTGCGCAACCGTGTAACGTTGCGAATATCCAAAGGGTTGAGAGCTGTTGCGCTAGCAGCAGGGATTAGCCGGAGAGTTTACAGCGACACTCGAGTTATCTTCATCACCATCATCGCCATCTACATCGCGCTCGCTGAGAAGATCGGGACACCCCTTACCATCTTGGTATCAGATTCCAGCGTTTCCTTGGTGAGCATCCACAAATTCATCCCCGTAGATTTGTTTTTGTTTTTGTCCTATCCAGAAAAAGCCACACAAACAAATTAGGGTTCTTAGTTTCGCCATAGCCTTGATTGCACCGTTTTGAGTTTTAGTCGCTGATCGTCTGTTTCGCGTATCTTTTCTGTCAATTCGTAGGAGTCTAGGGTCCTCGATCTTTTCTGCAACTCAGTTTCAAGTTTAGATCTTGTTTGGCGTATCTTTGATCGTCATCTTTTTTCTTGGTTTGTACTGAGCTGTTCTTCAGGCTACAACATAGATCGTGCAGATCGGATCGACAATCAAAAAAAGAAAAAAACAATCTGCTCGCAACCAGATCTGATCGCAACAGCCTTAAAAAAACAAACAAAGAGCGTCGCCTGCAGATCGGATCCCTCGCTGGGAGTCCAGCGTGGCCACGGTTCAGATCCTTTTTCTTGGAATTCCTCGCTTTGAGCAGGTCTGGCACCGATCGCTAGTATCAAAAAACAAAAAAAAAGGAAACGCGCGTCTACCGGACTGTCTGCCTGATCCGATCGCTACTGGCCAAAAAAAAAAGAACGGCAGCGTGTCTCGTCGCACAGGGACGGAGACCGTCTGGTCCCTGGCGCCCCGCTCGCCCGCTGCCTTCGTTCGGCTGCTGTCCGCCAGGGCGCTTAGGCGCGGAGGATGTCTGGGGCCCGGCGCCAGTAGCGAGCGCTCGCTTCGCTACCACGCGGAGAACGTCTGGGGTTCGACATCAGATCGGGCCACTTCTTTTTAGGCCCAAATTCGAGTTAAAAAAAAGAAAAAAAAATTGGGGACGTACAAAGCTGCAGTACACGTCGCACCACAAATATATAAAAAAAGAGACAAACTATTTTGTCCGTTTCGCGTCGCCGTCGCGCTGCCGTGCGTTTCAGGCGTCATATATCTCTGCCGCGACACGTTTTTTGTCGATTTCGCTACCGCGACAGCGTGTTACCACTGTGTCCACATAGTATTCCTTCTACATAATTTTGATCGCTTTAGCCACAGCCTGTCTATAACATCGTGTTAGGAGCTTACCCAGACGAGACTAGTTTTTTCGTGCTTATCAGGCTGCTGCCATGTGAGCAATCTTAAGCATGTTCGTTGAGCCCGTGCTAGCGTCTCTCTTGTGCATTGCAACACGAGCTATTGTGCGTTGGCATTTATATCTCTTGAGCTCTTTTCAGAGTTGCTTTGCCCCATTTATCTCCACCGTGTGTGTTTCCGTGGGTCTTTGTCGTACGATCAGCACTAGGACTTGTATTTCGGTGTAGTTAGGTATCCATACCAAGCCCCACCATATACCCTGGTTTGTCGTGTGATAGTTTCTTATACCCTCGGTATTCGCTTCATCATATCCGTGCACGTTTCAGTCTCTACGAGTGGTAAGCATTTATTATTCACTTTGGAACGGTAAGATACCTCTTTCTTTCAGTTTTGAGTGAGTTGAGAGTTCAACAATATATATATTGCTGCCACTTCCTTTGTCTTTAGTAACAATGGCAGATGATGATGAGGAGGGTCCATTACCATTGCAGTTTGATTGCAGCAATACATTTTGGGAGGAGGATTCTGGAGTGGTGCTTAATTCAGGTTTGTTCCACTTCACTGCAGATATTAATGGTAGACCTGCTGCTGTTACCATTGATAATTGTTCTTTACCGAACTTGGTTAGTATTGAGGTTGTTGAAAAGATGCAATTGCGTACTTATGGAAAAATTAAACCATATATGTTGGCTTCTTATGATCATGCACTACCGATTACGCGAACCACCCATGTTCCTCTCACCATTTATGGCCATACAGTTCATATACGTTGTGATGTGGTTCCTAGAGTGCTAAATTTTTGCCATATTATGTTAGGAACATCTTGGTGTTCTCAGTTTCAGGTTGTTTTTGGTAGTGATCATCCTGACCCCTCCATCTTTTGGAATAGTAAGCACACGTGGTTGTCATATATTTGCATTAAGGAATTTCAGGAGGTTAGGCGTCAAAACCTGTGTCCACCTGCAGCCCTTCTAATAAAACCACATGTTGCTCCTGTTCTTACACCACCTGACCTATGTATTCCCACCATGTGTACACCTCAGCCACCTAAAGTTAACTTGCATGATTCCACATTATGTGTAGATAAGAGTGTGCACAAGAGTGAGAATGTCATTGTTCCAGAAAAACTGAGCGAGGGAGTTGCTAGGACATGTGAGGATATTTCAACTAATGTAACCATGTCTACTCCTAGTGTTGTTTCTTGTGAAATGCAGGTTGCTTTTGAAGAAAGGGAGCCGCCTAGTTTACAACCTGCATCACCGGTTTGTGTATTATCACTTGAGGAGGACGTTCCGGTGCCTACTACATCCGAGGAGCCTATCATTGCACTAGGCAGTATTTTGGAACTACAACCAGCCATGGAAAATCTTTGTGAGTCTACTCCTTTGCTGGTTCCTTCTTGTGATTTATCTTGCACTACTGTCTCAGCACCTTGTGATACTTTGCTAAATTCGAATTTTGATCATGTGGTACTTGCTAGAATACCATGTGTTGACATTGTGTATTCCATCATGCTAAATAAACCTATTAGTTTGAGTTGTGCTATGAATAAGATTTCTGAAATTTCATATTTGAATTCTAGCACACATGCCTATTGTTTCACGTTTAATTTAATTGGTGAATATAGCATGAATGATATTTTTCTTGTCAATCACATATGCATAACTTGTGATAGAATCGCTGAACTGAAACTTGCTGTTTTCAGCCACATATGCAATGTGTCGAAGTGTTTTTGCTATGGGAAAACAGTTCATTTTAGAGATAGTTTGATGCATTCTGGTCTACTTGATGTGTTTCAGCCCACAAAACTTGATATGTTGGGTTGCTCCAATCTTCCTAGTTTGCAATCAAATTGGCTATATTTATTGTGCTTGTCCCACACGTTGTTGCCTAAGTGTGCTACTGATCCGTACTTCACTTATATTTGCAAATTCCGTTGCATATTACCTATAGGACATGCTGATCATGCACATATAAATGAATACTTCTTTGTCCATTCATCACTTGTTCATCATAATCAGAGTAGTGCAGTTGGAGCCTGGTATAAACCTATTTTGTTCTCATATTTGTTGGAATGGTTTGACCTTGCTCAGAATAAATTTGATCATAGAGCTTCTGTGAGGACACTTGCTTTAATCTTGCACTATACGAATATCTACATAGATCGTCCTCGCTGTGCTCATGCTTATATGAATTTCACTTATATTTGCACTTTCAGTAGCATCTTGTCTACTGGGAATACTCATCATATTCACAAAACCGATACAACATGTTATATATACATATATTGTGCGTACACGTTGCTCTTTTTGTTTCTTCCACTTTCAGCTTACCCAAAGCCGAGGACGGCTTTTCTTGAAGAAAGGGAGGATGATGAGGATCTATCCATGGAATATGATGATTCTACTTGTTTGAGCTGGAAGGAAATATTGAGCCTAACTAATAATAATGATAAGGTGAATTCTTTCCTAATTGAAGAGAATGTTTTGATATCTCCGAATTATATACTACCTAAGGCAAAGTACTGTGTTGTATTTAGGTATGTCATCTGTCAAGATATCGCCAGCGGGAGGAGAGGGAGGACGGCGATCAAGAGACAAGTGGAGATCAAGTCTGCATGAGCACAAGCATGTGATGGCGCACTAGGACTGCCTACGACACGATGTCTACACGTCTAAGGCGCGCCACACACATGGCCTGCGTGCCAGAAATAGGCCGAACCCATATATGGGTCGGTATGTACTCGTTTGAGTCAAACCGAGTCAGTTTGGGCCCAAACCAGGTTGGTTTTGGGCCAGGTCCATGCTGAGGACGCCCCAGCCTCCCTTAAGTAGCCAGGGGCGCCCCCTCAAGTCGCTTAGACCACGTTTAAACAAAACCCTAGTTTCTAGACAGAACCAAGTGTTCCTCTGAAATTATTCGCACCAATTCGTATCGATCTGGTGTTTGTTCTTCTGAAAGTTTGAGTGTAATCTGATGTTCCAGTGGGAATTAGTATATTGCATCACCGCTTCGTGGTCGGCGGCTACGTGCGCAAGCGTGTGACGTTGCGAATATCCAAAGGGTTGAGAGCTGTTGCGCTGGCAGCAGGGATTAGCCAGAGAGTTTACAGCGACACTCGAGTTATCTTCATCACCATCATCGCCATCTACATCGCGCTCGCTGAGAAGATCGGGACACCCCTTATCAGCACGCCTTCTGCGCCATGGACTAGGAAGAAAGGTGTTTCTTGAGTAGCAGCATTGGGCGTAGTTCGCAGGCTCCAGAGCACGGAGGGTAACTCATCTATCCAAGCGTGCTTGGCTTTCTCAAGGGGTGCTAACAGTCACTTCTTTATCCCGCTGCATATTAAGCCATTGGCTTTTTCAACTTGTCCGTTTGTCTTTGGATGTGCTACGGATGCAAATTTCAATTTGATTCCCAACCCTTCGCAATAGTCCTTGAACTCTTTTGACGTGAAGTTTGTACCGTTGTCTGTGATGATCCTGTGTGGCACTCCAAAGCGAAAGACTATAGACTTTATGAAGTTTATTGCTGCTTTAGAGTCTTGAGTTGTTACTGGGGTTGCTTCTATCCACTTTGTGAACTTGTCGACTTCCACCAGCATATAGACATGCCCTCCTGGCTAGGATTTGTGCAATTTCCCCACCATGTCGAGACCCCACTGCGCAAAGGGCCAAGATAATGGTATTGGTTGTAACTCTGCTGCTGGCGCGTGTGGCCGGGATGCAAACCTTTGACATGCTTCACATTTTGGACTATGTCTTTTGCGTCCTCGATTGCTGTTAACCACTAGAATCCTGCTCGAAAGGCTTTGGCTGCGATAGCTCTGCTACTCGCGTGATGTCCACATACTCCTGCGTGGATATCCTTTAAAATTTCTTGTCCTTCTTGAGGAGTGACGCATCGTTGCAAGACACCTGATATACTTTTCTTATATAATTTTCCCTACAACACGACGAAAGACTTGGATCATCGTATTATCCTTTTTGCTTCTATCGTGTCTTCGGGTAGTGTTTTATTTATCATGTACGCCAGATATGGCTGCATCCAAGTTTCTTCTATCATCATGACTTCTTCTAGTTCTGCTGTATTCATTTTTCCAGCCCCCGAGCCTGTTGCTTGTCCCTCTGTAGTCAAAGTTTTGATATTCTTTATTGATCGCTCTATTATTTCTTACCAGAAGACTCCTTGTGGTACAGGCAGGCATTGGGACCTGATATTTGCTAAATTGTCGGCTTCCTCGTTGCTGGCTCTGCTGATATGCGAAACTTCGCATCCATCAAATGTTCCTTCGAGATAGTAGTATAAGTTTCTATATGCTGTCATGTTGTCACTGATAGCATCGCATTTATTCATTACTTATTGGACGACAAGATTCGAGTCTCCAAATATTTTAAGTCGAGTTGCTCCACAAGCTTTCGCCATTTTCATTCCATGGAGCAGTGCCTCGTATTCGGCTTCATTGTTAGAGGCTTGAGGAAAACTCATCCATAACACATATTTCAATTTGTCACCTTGTGGTGATATCAGGACTACGCCTGCTCCTGCGCCTTGGATTCTTTTTGAGCCGTTGAAATACATCGTCCACACACTCGATAAATCTGGAGGACCTGAACTTTGTAATTCCAGCCATTCTGCTGTGAAGTCTGGCAGAATTTGTGACTTGATTGCTTTTCACTTTTTGTATGTGATGTCCAGGGGTGATAATTCAATTCCCCATAAGGAGACACGTCCTATTGCCGAAGGGTTGTTCAATATATTGGAGAGTGGTGCTTCATTGACTACTATAATTGGGTGCACCGCAAAGTATTGCCATAATTTCCGAGCTATTGTGAAAACACTATATGCTAACTTTTGATAGTGCGTGTACCTTTGCTTTGTTGGAGATAGTACTTCGCTGATGAAATATACTGGCCTTTGAACGCCGTGAGCTTTCCCTTCTTCACTTCTTTCGACTACCAGTACTGTACTCACCACTTGATGTGTTGCCGCAATGTATAGTAGCAGTGGTTCTTTTTCCTTTGGTGCGACCAACACTGGAGGTGTGGAGAGCACTTTTTTCAACTATGCGAAGGCTACATCCGCTTCTTCTGTCCACTTGAATTTATCGTTTGATTTTTTCATGAGCGCGTAGAAAGGTAGTGCTTTCTCTCCCAATCGAGCCACAAATCGACTTAGTGCCGCAACGCGTCCTGCGAGCTTCTATACGTCGTATAGCTTTGTTGGTTTTCCCATTGTTAATATTGCTTGGATCTTTTCTGGGTTTGCCTCTATTTCTCTTGCTGATACTGAGAACCCCAAGAGCTGCCCTGCTGATACACCGAAAGAGCATTTTGTCGGGTTGAGCTTGAGTTTGTACCTGTTCAAGTTGTCAAAAGTTTCCGCTAGGTCGCTGATCAGAGACTCTTCCTTCCTCGTGGTAATGACCACATCGTCGATGTAAACTTGGATATTGCGCCCTATTTGACTTCCGAGGCAATTTTGCATCATCCGCTGGTAGCTTGCTCCAGCGTTTTTTAGGCCGAAAGGCATGACTTGATAACAAAACACGCCATTTGGTGTGATGAAGGCTGTTTTTTCCTCGTCTTCCTTTTTTAATTTGATCTGATTATAACCAAAATATGCGTCTAGGAAGGAAAGCCTTGCGCACCCCGCTGTTGAGTCGATTATTTGATCAATGCGAAGCAGGGGGAAGGGATCCTTTGGACAATGCTTGTTGAGAGACGTGTAGTCGACACATACTCTTTGTACGTCTGTATTTTTCTTGGGGACTATAACTGGATTAGATACCCAAGTCGACGTTTTGATTTCTCGGATGAACCCTGCGTTTTCCAGCCTATGTAGCTCTGATGCTATTGCTTTCCTCTTGGGTTCATCAAATCGTCGTAGTGGTTGCTTGATCGGCTTTGCTTTAGGATCCACATTTAGTGCGTGCTCGACGAGTTCCCTGGGAACACCTAGCATATCTGAGGGACACCAGGCGAAGATTCCCAGCGCTCACGGAGGAACTTGATGAGCACGCTTTCCTATGCGGGATCCAAGTTTACCTCTATGGAGGTGGTCTTGTTTGGGTCCGTTGGATGGACCTGTATTTTCTTCGAGTCTTGAGTTGCATTGAAAGCCTGATCTGGCAGGGATCGCCCGACGTCGGGTAGCACGTTGTGGTCGGTTTTGCCTTTTAGCCTTAAATACTCTGCTGTCATACCGGAGGTTTGCGCCAACCTGTTAAATTCTTTATCACAGGTGTTGGATACTTCAAAGCTTCCTTGTACCATGATTGTTCCTTTGGGTCCTGGTATTTTTAGTGTGAGATATGCATAGTGAGGTACTGCCATAAATTTTGCAAATGCTGGGCGTCCTAGGATTGCATGGTATTGTGAGGGCCAGTCCATGACTTCAAGCTCCAGCTTTTCTCTACGATAATTGCTGCTGTTGCCGAAACAGACGTCGAGTTCTATTTTGCCCAAAGGATAATTTGGGGCTCCTGGTACTATTCCGTGGAAAGAACAATCTGTTGGCTTTAGATTTTCCAATGATATGCACATTGCTCTCAACGTTCTGGCGTATATTAGGTTTATACCGCTTCCTGCATCCATGAATACTCTTCCGACATCATATCCTCCTATCTGAGCTTTGAGCACCATTGGTGAGTGACCTAGTCTGGGTACTTTCCTCGGATGGTCTGCTTTGCTGAACCTTACTGGCTGATCGGACCACTTTAGATACTCCGTGGTAGCTGGTGGTGATGTTATTGCCAGGTTGGCATGTCCTGATATGCTCTTCCTTTCTTTCTTCGACTTTGGTACTGGTTGGATCATTGCTGATATATATACTTTTGACTCCAGCTATTTTGCAAGTCGCTGCATTTGATATCCTTGATTTGTGCTTTTTCCTCCCTACCGTGCCCCTTGGCTTGAGTCCATGGCATTTTGCAACCTTAAGAAGGTTCTGCAATCCTTCATCTGGTGGTTGGAAACTCTTTTCCCGTCTAGGTAAGCATAATGGATGCGACAAGGACCTTATAACATATCCTCTGCCGAAGGACCCGAGTACCTTGGCTTCTCTTTCCCCCTGCTGTCTCTCGTGGGAAACTTGATGTTCTCATAGCCTTCTTCATTCCTTTCGTCATATCCTGCGGCTATCTGATTTCTCCTTCCGTGGTTGTCGCCTTTGCAGTATCTCCGCCTTTGCCTGCTCGTTTTGTCGACTTCCGGTGAACGCCCCCTTTTGTTATTGTACGCGTCTTCTCCATCGGCGAATCTGTTGGCTGTTTCCATTAGCTCAGATACTGTTTTTGGCCTTGCTCTTCATATCTCTTCTACTAGGTCTGTACGACAAAGGCCACTCGAAAAAGCATCCATCGCTCTTTCATCGGAGATGTCTTCTGCTGAGTTTTTGATTACACTCCAGCGTTGTATATAAGAACGTAGTGTTTCGCCTTTTTGCTGTATGCATGACTTGACTTCTTCTAGCGATGTTGGGCGCTTATATGTTGAGCGAAAGTTTCTTGCGAATTGATTCTCTAATTCTCCCCAACTTCGAATGGAATCGTTGGGTAGGGTATTTAACCAGGATCGTGCGGCGCTGGTGAGGTGTAACTGCAAGCTTTGCATGGCTGTTGCTCTTATCCCTCCTAGTATCTGTACTACTTGTAGGTAATCTGATAACCATAGAGTTGGCTCTTGCGACCCATCATACTTTTCTTGGTCATGTGGCAACTTAAAGCCCTTGGGTACCCGCGTTTTGTGACCCCTTCGGGTAAAGCATAGCGCGCCCATCTTTTTTTGTCGTCTTCATAGTTTTCTTCTCTCCACACGTAACATGAATTATTTACCCTTGTTTGTGCTATTATGTTTTTTGCGTCTTCCTTCCTTTTTTGTTGCCTTCCATCTTCTGATGAATCACTGTAATTGCTTCGCGATGGCCTGTGTTTGAACTCTTGTTTTCGTCTTCCCTTGTGATGTGTCGCCTTTTCTTCTGGAAGATTTCTCATCAACTTGTTTTCTACTAACCCGAGGCTTCATATTGTGGCTTGATGCATGTGCTCCCTCGGGTCTCTAGGTTCTGGTTGTGTGGTTAGTAGGTATGCCTGTGTTGCTACCAAAGCTGCTTCTGGTGTCTCTTGAATGAAATCTTCTTCCTCCTCTGACTGTTGTGCGCTCTGATTCTTCGTGTAGCTTTCTTCTCTTGTGCATGCTGTTGCCCTCCTGTTATGCTTTGGATCTCTGTGTCTATCCATGCTGCTTTCTGATTCATCGTTGTGCTCACCCCAGTATTCTTCACTTGACATACTGCCATCTCCTTAGGCTTGCACGAATATGTCTCTTTCCTCCCTTAGCTTCTTTTTACGCTGGTGCAATGCGTACTGGTATCCCATTAGAACTTCTCTCCTTGAATCTGCGGGTATGTCTGTGCCGTGATTGACGGTTGACATGATCATTCTCCACTCTCCAGCTAAAACATGCACTTTCTCCTTCTCTTTCTTGCCATTGCTCCTTAATTTGTCGACTTGCATATCGAGCTCCTTATTGCCAGTGTGATTGCTTTCTTCTTCTACTGCTTCTGTGATGATAATGCATAATTGGTGTATGCTTTTGGAGACGCCGCTGCTTCTGCTGGCGATATCCCTTGACTTGTCTACTGCTTTTTCCATCATGGTCTCTTGCCCGATTTCGTCGGGTTCCTCTAATTTTCCCTGCAAATTTTATGTTGTTGCTAAGCTGACTGGCGAGTTTGCCTCGCTAGAAGAGCCTACAGATGATCCAGATGCTGTCATCCTCTCTGCTTTTCCCGCCGACGGAACTGATTTTGTTGAATCCGAAAGGCGAGTTGTACCCGAAGGTCCAATGTAGAAGTTTAGACTTCCAAACGTCAATTCCACTTCTTGATTTTTGTCAACTTCTGGACTGCTATTGGCTAAAAGCGAAAAAGCCGTCGAATTCATGATTCCGACGCCCAGAGTCCCCACGGTCGGCGCCAATGGATGAGGGGTTAACTCGACAAATGTCCTGGATGAAGGACTTGGGATCGGGGAGATAGGGCGTCAGATGAACTCGAAGGTAAACTCAGTCAAACAAGGTGGCTATGAAAGTAAACGTGGGTGTAAAACCTGGCTTGCTTTCAATCTGGCCTACACCGTCCCCTCCGGGCCCCTATATATAGGTAGCCAGGTCTTGAGGATCGGGTAGGGTCCGATACAGATTACAATATCGACATACGGTAAGAACTCGTATTTTGACTAGTATTACAATTGGGCCTAGCTTAACGGGCCTCAGGGGTACTCAACTGACGGGCTCTCTTATCTATACCCTTGTCACCGGGTGATGTTCCTCACCTTTCTTCTCCATGGCCTTTCTTTTCCTAACCACAAATTTCTTCGTGGGCTTCTCTTTGTCTATGGCATGCAGCTTCATCAGCTTAGGCCAAATTCGATTCTTCACATTGCTTGTTTTGTCACCCTTTGTGAGTCTTTTCTTGGAATTGACCCACACTGGGTTCTTTGGAAATTCCTTTTTCACCTCTGCCCCAACATTTCTTTGGACAAAAATCCTGAGCTAGGAGGAGCTGTTGTATCTGTGCGATCTGAATCGCATTATCTGGAGTTCAACATGGCTGCGTCAGTGCAAGGCTGGAGGCAAAGATGGTTCTATATCAAGGACCAGAAGGCCACTGACTCTAATCAGTATGGTCTTGCTCCTTTTAATGCCAATGAAAGCCTGACAAAATTGACAACATGGGATGCTCCTCCTTCAGAAGCTGAAATCGAAGACATCAAGCCTTTGTTGGCTTGTATTCAGAGACTTAAGTGTAGCGGGGGGCGGACTGATAGGGATGCAACTTATGGCATTCTTCCTTCAGAGACGCATCCAACCCCTTCAGTCTCGGGCTTCTAAGTTATGGTCTTACTCCGGTTTGACCGATCCTTCTCGAGTGTCTGCCCAGGACCTAGAGAAAAAAGGATCTCGACAAGCGGGTTAGGTCGTTCACTACTCTGACTGCGCAGATGGAAATTCCGGCTTGTACAGCTGCTTTTTCTGACTCCACTCACCCCTTTCCCAAGGTATGTATCTTATAACTCAAAACTGTTGACTTCTTTTGTTGTCTCCTTGTATTGCATGTTGTTCATTAACTTTGTTCTTCGAATGCTCTTTGTAGGACCACTAGTTTTTTTTTCTCGCCCTCATCTTCTCGAGGAAGGACCAATCGATGTTGATCCTGCTCCTGCTGATTCTAGAGCCTCCGAGGCTGGCGAAAACCAGGACGGAGATGAAGCCAAAGATTCTCTGGAGGAGAGCAATTCTACTACATCTCCTCCCCCTGCCAACTCTGAAGATAAAGGTCTGGAGAAAAAGAGGAAGCGCACAGAAGACTTGGCTTCCTCGAGTACCTCCATTCCAAAAAATGCATCAGAGGATCCTGCTGCTGCCAAGGACTCTGAACTTCAGATGTTCTAATTGCTTGACTCGTGAGTTTGTTATGTCTTCTTTATCAAAGCATTTTTGTCTTCGACTCTTCTTGTCCTCTTGATGTCGAATAATTTCCTTTTTAGTGATGATGACAACCCGAAGAAAGATTCCGCTGTGGTTCCTCTCTCTGCTGCTTTGACTACTCCCAGAGGATGCTCTCAGGAGGAAACTGTGGTGGTCAAACCATCACCAGTTCTTCCAAATAAAAATTCTGGTGCACCACCTCTGAAGCGTCAGAAGAAGCCAGTAGCAGCGGCTGCTTCTCTTGAGGTTCATCAGCCATCCTCTACCTCTGACCATGTGAGTATTGCTTCATGTAATCGACTTTGTTTATTATTGAACTCTGATATTGTTACACAGTTTGTGCTCTGCAACCATTGATGCAGAGATTTCTTTCTCTTGGCGCTGAATGTGTCATGATTCAGGAGACTGCTGATGCATCTCAAGGTTTTTTCGTTGTACCTTTTTCCCTTTTTTTCCATTTCACTTACTTGCACTCATGCTTCTCATAGGTAATGATATCTTTTCCTTTGTTACAGTCGCCTTGGCCATGGCTCATGCTCTCATAACGGCCTTAGAAACCGAATTGAAAGCTTCCACAGAAGCCCTGAATGATGCAAATGCTGCCAAGGTTTCTGCTGAGAGGGCTGCCAAGTCAGCCGAAACCAGGGCTAAGAAGGCTGAAAAGGCGCTGGCTGATGCTAAGCAGAAGCAAACCAAGCGGGAGCAATCCGTGGTTAAGCGACTTGACAAAATCTCCATTTTTATTGGCAGTAATTGTTTCATCTTGTCTTTAGATACTTGCTAAATTTTCACTTGCTGATATGTGTTTGCTTGCCTTATTTGTGTTTCTATGATGCAGCAGAGAACATTGGAGAATTTTGGAGACTTTGGCAGGCAAGTTCTGAAGACCCCCTGCTGGACGTAGTGGACGTGCTGGAATCCAACTGGAAGCTTGTTTCAAATATCCTTCAGCAAACTCGCCACATCTTGATCTGTTTGTTCATCGGGTTCTGGCCAAAGAGAAAGGATGAGATGCCAGCCGACAATCTTTGGAAGCTCGTCCTAGCCTTCGACACCATCGAGGATCCTGCCCATGCGATGAAGTGCATCTCAGTGAAACGAGGTGTCGAGGCGGCGATTGCCCTCACCCAATCACATGGCGAAGAAGTGAACTAGGAGAAGGTTGGTGCCTCATACGCTATCCCTTTGGTTGAGATGATGGAATTTTTTAAGAAGGCAAAGGAATAAGCACCCAAGCTGGTGTCCCTTATTCTTCCTTCGGCAGCTTCCTCGACTACTGCACCTGGGTCTTCAGCGCCTTCTTCTAGTACCTCTGTTGTTGATGCTTCTGCACCTTCTTCTGCCACGGATCCTGCTGCCGAGGTGGCGTAGATTTTAGCTTGCTTCCATAGAGTTAGCCTTCCTTTTGATATAATTCAGTTTATTGTCTTTTGTTGATGTCCGATCGGAAAACTCTATATTTTGTAAATACTTTGTGCTATGAATTGCTACTTCTAGCATGCTTTGTGTTTGAGTTATTTTGCCTTGTCCTTTTCCTTCTAGCCTGATTGCGATGGCGGAACGCCGGATTTTGATCATGGTTTGTCCCCCACACATATTCCTGAATCTGGGATTCCTCCTTCTTCTTGTCGTTGTGCGGAGCACCTATCAAGAATTGCTGATCTTGAAGGTCGATTGTCATTGTTAAAGTGCCAGGCGAAAGCTGCCATGGACCAAGCTGGGAGATCTTTTGGCTTGATGAAGCAGGTGTCTTCTCTTGAGAGTCAAGTGTATGACCTGATGGCGAAGATTGCTCATCTCAAAGACTGCGACTATTTTCTTGTTGGAATTATTGAATCCGCATGTGAGCAGTGGAAATGTAAGTTTCTTGAAGTCCCTTGGTGCTTTTGGTTGTGTTCTTATGATTTGACATGCCTTATTCTGTTACATTCTTCAGGTATTTCCCTGAACCCTACTAACGAGAACTGTCGAGTTTCTGCGCCACTTGAGGCTCTCGAAAGGACATCTTCGGATACTAACACTTTTTGGATTGACCCGCGGCGCTGCAACGCTGTCGTTCTTCTACAAGACCACGTTCAGCATGTCAGGGAATCTGTCGATGGTTGTCAAAAATCCTTGACAACCATGTTTTCTGTCATGCTTCCCCGAAATCCGCCGCTAGATAATTTTGGTCAGTTACTCGATGTTTTTAGGACGAGCCGTCGTATTCATCGCCTGATAGAACTCAATTTGATAGCTGGCGCTAATTTTTCTCTTGGCTGGATATGGAAGTGGCACCCAAGGATGAATTTTGCGACCATGTCCTTAAATTTACCTCGTTCCCGAGGATCTGTGGCGTTGTGAGTTCATATGGATGCCACACTTCAGCCTGCATGAAGGATTATTGCAAGGCTACTTCGCGTTGATCCATCGGACCAAGTGGTTTTGTAGTCTGAAGATTGAAACTTGTTTTTGTTGTGGTTTTCCGAGCGTGAGAGTTTTAACTGTTCTGATTATTATAACAGAATTTCTCTCGGACTTGTAAGCTCAAAGGATGAGGAACTTGTCTTTTATAATTACTGAATGTAAAGATACATGGGGTTTCCCAAGAGACCCGACCGGTGGTGACATGGGTATGCCCTTTGGGTACCCACAGATTAGTATACCAGGTTCGGCCCATTAAGGAAGTGGAGAACTACAAGGACTCGAAGATTGACTTGGAGACGAAGAAGGAAGGTTCTAATCCGTATTCAACTAGGACACTTGTAAAACCTTAGCCCGGTTGCATATATAAAGCCAGGCAAGGGCACCCGTAGGGATAACTCAAGATCTCTCATAGCATACAAGATAGATTAGACATAGACTAGATACAAAACTGTGCCTACGGTGGCACCCTGTAAACACCATTGTGATCATATACTAGATTGCTAGCAGGATGTAGCGATCCTCCACCACGGGGACGTGAACCTGGGTACGTCTTGTGCCAATCTCGATCCCGGAATCTCTAGTCGTTGCTTTTCCCCCGATCCTAAGTCCTTCATCTAGGATATTTGTCGAGTTAACCCTCGTCAATTGGCGCCGACCGTGGGGATCGCGGCGACTAGATTTTGTTATCCGGGCGGGATCCTTCAACTCTTTCATCGACAAGATTAGCAAATTTTGTGGCTGCGAACAGCAGTAGCAGCCTTCATCATCAACAACCACGATGAAGGATTCACTTTTCGCAATATTGTTTTGAGCTGGAAAATCAAGATCGCACGGGGGCTCTATGTCAACACTGTGCCCGTGCGTGCAGCAGATCTCGGATCAGATCGGGTTCCTGGTGGCACAACGAGTCACGACACCCTGTTCTGTTTTGAGTTCCCACTATTCAAGATCCATCGGATAAAAAAAGAAGAAGTGCTATTTATCAGAAGTTGGATTGTCCTTCTATTCCTGCACAAAAATTTACGGGAGGCTGAGCCAGATGGCTTACGGACTATTCAAAGTAATTACGGCAAGAAAAGAAAAGGAATAGCGCCAGATCGATGAGCACTAGTACATGAGGATTCAACACTACAATTCAAAGAAGCTGCCGGTACATCCAAGTTAGAAAAAAAAGATGACTTGCTGCGCGTGGATCAGTTAGCTTGAAGCTACAAGGAACGTCAAGCCTTCAAAGAAATCAATTTGGTCCAATATACACCGGCGAGATATCAGACTGCAACGGACAACTAGAATAAAAATATTTTGACTACTCGCCGGACTGCTCGGACAACCCGAAGAAAATATTTTGACTACTTCATCTTCAACATTATCAACTGCGGCTAGCCATGCTCGAGGGCTCGTCATCGCGCACTCGTGCACTCTCGGCAACGCTCGGGGGCTCGACACCAACTCGCCCCGGAGTGCGGAAGATCACCCTCAAGACCTGCGATTTCATCAACATCAGCAACACGATGATCCCAACAACGCTCCGGGGCTCGACAATAGCTTTGCCTCTGATTGTGGTTGTGATTCTATGAAAACAACTCGACAACCTCTACATCATCGACTACGGCCGTGCCGACCGCGGCGCACCCGACAAAAGCTAAATTTTCCTCTTCCAAGAGTTGATTTTTATTTACTTTTGCCGCACCCGACACTCGGGGGCTCCACCATGAAAAATCATCTTGCATATCATTGACTTTGAAAAATTGCGAAAACCCTAGTAGCTGGCGCTCCTTGTTGAATCCTTGACAATTTAGTTTACAGTCACAGAAGCTCGACTAACGGTTGGCAAGGCACAAACCTTGGGCGTCGGGCTAACGAAAAGGCTTAGCAAGTATCTTGAAATTCAAATGCGGCAAACGCATCACATTACGTCTGACCTGAGTAGCTGATCGAGCCGCGAGTGCATCAGGCTAACGAAAGGGTCTTACGTACGAGCAACAAAATTATACAAAAAAATCTGATTTACATTTTGCATATTGAATTATCATTGCAATCTACAAGCACAATGTTTCTTAAAGTTACAAAATATTTCACAACTTTTCATATTTTCTGCAGGAGTCGAACTTCTTCGGGTAGTACAACTTGAGTCTATGCCCGGATACAGGTACCTGAACATAGACTCGGGGGCTACTCCCATCGGGAGCGCTGGGCGCGCACCCGATAGAAAGACAATTTTGAGAAAGAATTCAATAAGAAGAAGAATAGAAAGAAACTTGGAGCCTATGATCGACTACAAGTACCTGACCATAGCCTCGGGAGCTACTCCCATCAGGAGCGCTGGTCGCGCACCCGATGAAGAATTACTTCGAGAAGAACGAGGAAGAAATTTTGAGTCCATTGTCGGTGGCAAGCACCCAAAAATAAACTCGACATTTACTCCCATCGGGAGAACGGATTCAAGAATCTGACGATTTTGGCCATTGCATTTGAAGTCGAAGATATCTGAAGTCGAAGATTTAAGAAAACAAAGATTGAAGAAATTGAAGATTGAATAAATCGAAGATTGAAGTAGTCAAAGATTGAAGTTTTGGAGACTCAACCCGAGTCTACGACTCAAGTAGCGTCTCGAGGGCTACTGACATGGGTATGCCCTTCGGGTACCCACAGATTAGTATACTGGGTTCGGCCCATTAAGGAAGTGGAGAACTACAAGGACTCAAAGATTGACTTGGAGACGAAGAAGGAAGGTTCTAATCCGTATTCAACTAAGACACTTGTAAAACCTTAGCCCAGTTGCATATATAAAGCCAGGCAAGGGCACCCCTAGGGATAACTCAAGATCTCTCATAGCATACAAGATAGATTATAGATAGACTAGATACAAAACTCCGCCTATGGCGGCACCCTGTAAACACCATTGTGATCATATACTAGATTGCTAGCAAGATGTAGCGATCCTCCACTGGGGGACGTGAACCTGGGTACGTCGTGTGCCAATCTCGATCTCGGAATCTCTAGTCGTTGCTTTTCCCCCGATCCTAAGTCCTTCATCTAGGACATTTGTCGAGTTAACCCTCGTCAGGTGGCCTATGTTCTGGATCTAGAGGGTCTTGCCCTTATAACTCATGGCTTAGTAGCCTTATTATACCTATTCTAACTCTCTAATCTACTTATTGTAGACTCGTTGTCTATGTTGGAGGAGTCCCTGGCTCCTTTGTTGTAGCTTCTTTCGGGTCCGGTGATTGTACTCGAAGTTTCATTGCTTCTGGCTCCGTCGAATTTTCTTCGAGTTGTTTTGTTGCGGCTGCAGTTGCGTTTCCTGTTTTGTCCTTGTGTTTTCCATATGTGGCTGTCATGCCAAAGTTTTGCGCCATCTTGTGGAATTCCTTGTCGCATAGATCTGAGAGTTTCAAGCTTCCCTTTACTTTGATGATTCCTCTTGGTCCTGACATCTTGAGTACCAAGTAAGTATAATGAGGTACTGCCATGAATCACGAAAACACGGGTCACCCAAGGATCGTGTGATTCTGAGAGGGCCGGTCCATGACCTCGAAGTCGAGCTTCTCCTTTCTATAGTTCTGGCGGTTGATACGTCTCAAATGTATCTATAATTTTTTATAATCCATGCTTGTTTATACCCCATTTTCTTTGAGTTTTGTTACACTTCGTGGCGTTTTTATGCATTTTCCGGAACTAACCTATTAACAAGATGCCACAGTGCTAGTTCCCTATTTTCTGCTATTTTTGTGTTTCAGAAAAGTTACACAAGAAATATTCTCGGAATTTGACGAAAGAAAAGTCGAACCTCCTATTTTTACCGAAGCTTCACGAAGACCGAAGATGAGACGGAGGGGGGCCAGGAGCCAGGCTCACCACAGGAGGGTGCGGCCTAGCACTGTGACAATAATGTAGTCTTCTTTCAGTTCCTAAACTCACATATGACAATAATGTGTTTTGTGAATTTCACCCTTTTGATTTTTTTATTAAGGATCGGTCCACGAGGGACGTGCTTCTTAGCGGGCGTCTTTGTCACGGTCTTTACCATTTGGAGGATCCTAGCGTCTCTCGGGTTTTCACTGGAGTTCGTGTCTCGCCGTCACAGTGGCATGCTCGACTTGGTCATCCAGCCACTTCCATTGTCCGCCATGTATTGCGTCGTCATGAGCTTCCTAGTGTGTCTAGTAATAAAGATGTAGCAGTGTGTGATGCTTGTAAGCAGGGGGAGAGTCATCAACTTCCTTTTTCAGAGTCTAGTCGTGAGGTCTAACATCCTCTAGAACTTTTGTTTTCAGATGTCTGGGGTCCTGCTCAGACATCTGTTAGTGGTCATAATTACTATGTCAGTTTTTTATGCTTACAGTCGCTTCACTTGGCTTTATCTCGTTAAGCGCAAATCTGATGTGTTTGATATATTTGTTCAGTTTCAAAAATATGTTGAATGCCTTCTCAAGCACAAAATTGTTCATGTTCAGTCGGATTGGGGGGTGAGTATCGCAACCTCAACTCTTTTTTCCAGTCGCTTGGGATCGCGCATCATTTAGCATGTCCACATACACATCAGCAGAACGGTTCAGTTGAACGTAAGCATCGTCATATTGTTTAGACCGGACTCACTCTTTTGGCTCATGCATCTGTTCCTTTTTGCTATTGGAGTGATGCCTTCACCACTGCTTGTTTTCTCATCAATCGTACTCCCACTCGTGTTCTAAACATGAAGACTCTTATTGAACTTCTTAATGAACAACCTGATTATACCTTCTTTAAGGTGTTTGGGTGTGCTTGCTGGCCGCATCTACGCCCATACAACAAACGCAAATTGGAATTTAGATCCAAGAAGTGTGTCTTCCTTGGCTATAGTTCCCTTCATAAAGGTTATCATTGTCTTCATGTTCCCACTAATCGTCTCTACATATCTCGGGATGTCGTGTTTGATGAGCATGTTTTTCCTTTTTCCCACCTACCTGTGTCCACCACTGAGTCTCCACATATGCATTCATCCTCCATTGCTGCTGACCAATTTGAAGATGTTGCATATTCTCCTGTGTTGTTACCTAACCATGGTGCAGGGATTGGACGTGATGCTCCTTTAGAGCTGCTTGATGCAGCTTCTCCTTTGTCGCCGCCCTCAGAGCACATCGATTGATGCGTGGTGAATGACCAGCCCGTTGGGAACCCCAAGAGGAAGGTGTGATGAGTATAGCAGCTAGTTTTCTCTCAGTTAAGAAATCAAGGTTTTATCGATCAGGAGAAGAGCGGGCAATACAACTGTAGGTGATGCTTGCTAGTTTGAGACAGCTTCAGACAATTTATATATGGCGCCTCGTCCAAGCTTTGCTTGCTAGCTGCAACACGGAACCTGCACACAACACAACCAAGTACTTTGCTCCCAACTTGCGATGAGGTTGTCAATCTCACCGGTTTGCTTGAAACAAAGGTTATGTATAAACAAGCATGGAGCATCAAAACTTATAGATACGTTGGAGACGTATCATCAATCATGCAGCTCCGGCCTCGCCTGTGGTGGCCTCGCCGGCCTGCTCCTTGCTGCCCATGACGTCATCGCCCTCGTCTCCTGCGTGGTCAGGAGACTGCGCGACGCCTGCATCTTTGTCTCCTGCCTCGCCCTCGCTGCTATCGTCTATGCAGCCAGAGGCCGGACCATCTACTCCTTGTGCGACACCCACCTCTGTGTCGCCTATGCAGCTCGACTTCAGCGCGCCGTCCAGCCCCTCGCTGGCTGGGCAGTCCTTGTCGCCATCGCCTAGTCCCTCGCCGGCTGGGCCCTCTCCATCACCGTCGCCCAGTCCCTCGCCGGCTGCACCTTCGACCTCGACGGCTCCTGTTCTTCGTCCACATACGCGAAGTCGCAGTGGCATTTTTTGCCCAAAGGAGCGAACCGATGGTACTGTTGCTTGGCATACTGCATGTGTGACTGCTGATTTTGCGCATCCGTCCTCTAAGCCTCTCATGTACCAAGCTTCTATGAGCAGCCCTCATTAGAGAGAGGCTATGGAACAGGAGTATCACGCTCTTCTCGCAATGAGACGTGGACTCTCGTTCCTCCACCACCGCGAGTCAATGTTATTGATTCCAAATGGGTGTTCAAAGTGAAGAAGCATTCCGATGGGTCTATTGAGCGCTACAAAGGCGTCTTGTTCCCAGAGGTTTTCGGCAACGCTATGGTCTTGACTATGAGGACACCTTTAGTCCAGCGATCAAACCTAGCACCATCAGGCTTCTTCTCTCCATTGCAGTCACTCGAGGTTGGTCTCTTCGTCAGCTTGATGTGCAAAATGCTTTCCTTCATGGTTTACTGGAGGAAGAGGTCTATATGCGCCAGCCGCCTAGTTTTCTGATCCTGATTGTCTTGATCATATCTGTCGTCTCACTAAAGCACTCTATGGTTTGAAGCAAGCTCCTTGTGCCTAGCATGCCCGTCTTGCTACAACTCTTCGTGCTCATGGTTTTACACCTTCCACTGCTTACTCATCGTTATTTCTTCTACAGAAGCCTCAGGTTACTATGTACTTGTTGGTCTATGTGGATGATATTATTCTAGTCAGCTCCTCTCAGTCAGCTGTTGATGCTCTTGTTCATTCTCTTGGTGCTGATTTTCCTGTCAAAGATCTTGGGAAGCTCCACTACTTTCTTGGTGTAGAGGTTGCTCCTCGTGCTAATTGACTTGTTATGACACAGAAGAAGTATTCCTTGGATTTGTTGCAGCGGGCTGGGATGCTTAAGTGCAAGACGACTACCACACCTATGTGTACTACTGACAAGATCACTGTTGTTGATGGTGAGCTTCTGTCTTCTGCAGATGCAACGGAGTACAGGAGTATTGTTGGTGGTCTTTAGTACTTGACGATCATGAGACCAGATATTTCTTATGCTGTCAACAGAGTTTTTCAGTATCTACATGTGCCTCGCGACACTCATTGGTCTGCTGTTAAGCGCATATTGCGCTATATACGACTCACAGTGTCCTATGGGCTGCATCTTCGGCCGAACCCCTCTGGAGTCCTCTCGGCGTATTCTGATGCGGACTGGGCTGGCAGTCCGGATGACAGGCGATCCATGGGGGGCTATGCTGTGTTCTTTGGCTCTAACTTGATCGCCTGGAGTGCTCAGAAACAGGCTACTGTATCACGTAGCAGTACTGAAGCTGAGTATAAGGTTGTGGGTGATGCTACTGTAGAGATCATCTGGGCACAGTCTTTGCTTTAGGAATTGGGTATTTCCCAACCGCAGCCTCATATCCTTTGGTGTGATAACATCGGTGCTACATACCTCTCTGCAAATCCGATATTTCATGCCCGAACGAAAAACATCGAAGTTGACTATCACTTTGTACGGAAATGTGTGTCACAGAAGCGACTTCTGATCAAGTTTATCTCCTCTAAGGATCAACTTGCAGACATCTTCACCAAATATTTGCCTCTAGAACAGTTTGAGTTCTATAGGCGCAATCTTACTCTTCTAGATTCTTTAGGAAGTGGCTAAGATTGAAGGAGGGTGTTAGACTGTATAGCTTATGTATATATGTACGTGTTTATCATACCATTGTAACACACCCATTATATATATAAATATATATATATATATATATGATAGGCCATCCCTAGAGGGTTGAGCCACTTGCCCCAACTCATTATTTCACAGTACCCTCGCTAGATCGAGCAGGTGCCAGCTCCTTCATACGGAGATAGCCTGGGGCGCCCTCGTGCACCAGCTCGTGGTTTCTGCATGCCGGCATCCACTGTTGCCACCATATCGGTGTGTGCTGGTATGATGGGAGCAGGGCACCGCGAGGGACAGGATTCCTTGCTTGAGCTTCAGCAGGAGGGCATGGGTTCCTAGAGGAGAAAGGTGGACCAGCCAACAGCTTCCGAACCTGGCTGTTGTAGGCCATCGACGGCACCCAAGCCACGCTCGCCACCGTCTATTCCGAGATAGTTGCAAGCCGCTGGTCCATGTCAAGCAGGTTTGTCGATGTTAGTCTGTTTCACAACTCTATGAGAAATCTTGTGAAGAAAACCTTAGCCATTGGTTCAATGAACTTTGGCATAAAACTACGATTCTAGTAACACGATTCTATGAGAAAAACTTGTGTTCAACTATTGATACAATGAAATTAGGCATAAAACAATTGCACTATTGTGTACATTATACATTATATAACGGTAGAATTTTATTGTCTAGTTCTCATCGTGTTATGAATTACTCCCTCCTTTTCAAAATATAAGATGTTTTAGTTTTGTGAAGCAAATGTATTTAGACATCTTTTAGTGTGTAGATTCACTCAAATATACACACTAAAAGGTGTCTAAATATATTTGCTTTACAAACCTAAAACATCTTATATTAAAAAATAGAGGGAGTATAATGCAAAATTAGACCATCCACACCGCCGGTTCAATCTGAAAAGGTGCTGCTTTGATTCGATTCCTAGTTTTGCTGCAGTGTGTTGAATCGTGTGTGGGACCCTTAAATAAATAAACAATCATTCTTTTTACTAGTCCCTCCCGTCCTCCTCCACACAATCTGTCACAATGGCCCCACAGTTGCATGCAAGAAGCTAACCAAATAGAGGAATCGCTTCTCTGCTCTTACTAAAAGAAGCCATGTTGGGCGATGTAGTGAACCGGTTCGAAGTGGCGTTGGAACCGCTTTTTAGCAACGGTGTGGCTGGTCTTTGTCAGGACTCCTATTGTCAGTACCCGTATTGGGCCTCTACGGTTTTGGGCTGCGTCCCACATTGGGCTTTGGGCCTTGTATCCAGCTGGGCTAGTCGTGTGTGTGCGTGTACTAAGGGGATAGGCTGCGTCCTTCCCACGGCATCGAAGATCAGAACTCTGAACCCCCATCCCCTTTCACCTGTATCCCGAACCTGATGCTTCTATCTAGTCCTCAACCCTAGAATTCCCTCCCGAATCTCCCTTCCAGTCACAGATCTCGCCCGAGGATCGTGACAAACTGGTATCAGAGCCAGTCACGCTGGCGCCCCGACGAAATCAGGACCAGCTCACTGAGCAAGTCTCGAAATCCATGGCGGAGATGTCCGAGCAGACCCAGGGTCTGACGGATATGATGAAGCAGTTGATGGATAGCTTCAATGATCTCAAGGTGAACCAGATCGAGATGCGGGACGCGCTCCGCGAGGTCCAGTCTCGCACGGAAGCGGTGGAAGCGCACGCAGCGGAGATCGAGCGGCGCACGTCGTCCACGCCAGCAGATCCGGTGGCAGCGCCACCCCAACCTCGACCTGCTACCGCGCCGTCGATGGGGGAACAAGGAGCGGGACTTCGAGATTTCTGCGCTCCAAATCTCTTCCGGGGTGACGCCGCTGGTATCCTTGGGGTACCAGTGACAGCCCCGGGCACAGGTGCGCTTCAATCCGGGCCATCGTGTCCTCCTCTTCGCAGTTATGTGGGAAATGGTCAACACAATTCTCGGGAGGAGCAAATTTGTGCCCCTGCCCCGAAAATTGAGTTTCCAAAGTTTGATGGTGAGAATCCAAAGCTGTGGCAGCAGCAGTGTGAGACCTATTTTGAGGTGTTTCGAGTTCAGCCTTGTCTCTGGACTCGTTATGCTGCTCTCGGGTTTCAGGGAAACGCCGCCTTGTGGTTTCAGGGTGTCGAAGCCAAGGGCCGTGTGGAGGATTGGGGTGTGATGTGTAGCATGGTGCATGACTATTTTGGAAAGAATAAGCAAGCTAGCTATAGACACCAAATGCGTGTGTTGAGACAAACTAGTACAGTTGCTGACTACTGGGATAAGTTCTCTAGGCTTAGACATCAATTATTGCTTTACAATCCATACTTAGATGAAGGGCACTTCATAGATGAGTTTATAGCTGGTCTTAAAGAGGACATTCGCTCTGCCATTTGGCTTCATCGACCCCAGGAATTGGAAACTGCGCACTTGCTTGCTTTGATGCAGGAAGAAGAAGCTGCTCCAGTGAAGAAACGATCTTACTCCAAGCATGACTATAAAGATCACAGCAGATCCAAGTGGCCTAACCGGTATTCTGATGACATGAAGCATGATGGGAAAGTGTCAGAAGGGCAGAAAACTGAGGACCAATTGGATGCACTGAAAACTTTCAGGCGCAACAAGGGCTTGTGCTTCACTTGTGGCGACAAATGGAGTAAGACTCACAAATGTCCAGACAAGGTGCCATTACATGTGATTGAAGAACTACTGGAAGTGTTGCAAATTCAAGCACACGATGAGGACCTGTCAGATGAGTCATCTGAGTCTGGGGACGAAGCTGTGATGCTGTTGGGCAAGACATCGCTGTCTGGCAAATCTCGCAAGAAATCATTTCAGTTGCATGGCACCATCGGCAAGCATCATGTGTTGATACTGGTTGATTCTGGCAGTGTGTCATCTTTCATCAACTCAGACTTGGTGGACAAACTGCAGTGCTGTACTGAGGAGTTGCCTCCTTCTACTTTCGTGGTGGCCAATGGTGAGAAGATGCAGTGTTCAACTTTTATTCCTCAGCTGGAATGGGTTACACAAGGGCACACATTCAGGCAAGATGTCAAGGTGTTAGCACTGGGTTGCTATGACATGATATTGGGAGAGGATTGGTTGGATGATCACAGTCCCATGTGGATACACTGGAGAAAGAAAATTATGAGATTTCCATACTTGCATCGCAGAATCACTCTGCAAGGAGTCACCGACAACATTAGTTCATGTAAACCTGTTGCTGCCCCAAAATTGCAAGGTCTGCATCGACGTGGTGCTCTCAGTCATGTGGTGCAAGTCCAGCCTGTACCTGATGGCCATGTATTCCAGGTGCAAGCTGTGGACAGTGGCAATGACAGGAACCAGTCTGACACAAACATTCCAGAAATCCAGAATCTGTTAGTTGACTATGTGCACTTGTTTGATAAACCTGCTGGTCTTCCACCATCACGCAGCGCTGACCACAAAATACCCTTGATTCCCGGAGCTCAACCGGTGAAAGCTCGTCCATACCGTTATACTCCACAACAGAAGGACGAGATTGAGGCTCAAGTGCGTGAAATGCTCCGAGCTGGGATCATTCAGATAAGCTCCAGCCCTTTTGCCTCACCAGTGCTGCTTGTCCGCAAAAAGGATGGAACCTGGCGCTTTTGTGTGGATTATAGACAGTTGAATGCTCTCACTATTAAGCATAAACATCCGGTGCCCATTGTGGAAGAACTGATTGACGAGTTAGCTGGAGCCTGTTGGTTTACCAAGTTGGATTTAGCTTCTGGTTACCATCAAATTTTGCTGGCTGATGGTGAACAGCATAAGACAGCCTTTCAGACGCATCACGGTTTGTATGAGTTCTTAGTCATGCCTTTCGGCTTGACAAATGCACCTGCCTCTTTCCAAAGTTTGATGAATCAAATCTTTGCGCCACTCCTTCGTCAGTGTGTTCTGGTATTTGTTGATGACATATTGATCTATAGTCAATCTCTGAGCTGTCATGTGAAGCATTTGAAGGCTGTATTCGATATACTTCATCAGAATGGCTTATTCCTCAAACGCAGTAAGTGTTCATTTGCTTTGCAAGAGTTGGAGTACTTAGGCCACATCATTGGTCATGAGGGTGTGGCTACTGACAAAACCAAGGTACAGGCAGTGACAGCATGGCCACAGCCCATTAATGTGAAGGAGCTGAGGGGTTTTTTGGGCCTTACCGGCTATTATCGCCGCTTTATCAAACATTATGGAGTCTTGGCTCGCCCATTAACTCAGTTGTTGTGCAAAGGTGTAGCTTTCAGTTGGGGACCTGATCAACAACATGCTTTCACCTTGTTGAAAGAAGCCATGTCCACTGCCCCTGTTCTGGCAATCCCTGACTTCTCCCAGCCGTTTGTACTAGAGACAGATGCAAGCAATACAGGCATTGGGGCAGTGTTGATGCAGGGTGGACATCCAGTCGCCTTCTTGAGCAAATCCTTGTGTCGTCGCAGTCAAACCTTGTCTACTTACGAGAAGGAGTGCATGGCCATCATCATGGCTGTGGATAAATGGAGGGCATACCTGCAACATAGGGAGTTCCTCATCCTCACTGATCACCAGAGCCTTTTGCACCTCTCGGATCAGCGTCTGTTAACAGGAATCCAGCACAAAGCCTTTGTCAAGTTGCTTGGCCTCCAGTTCGCTATCAAGTACAAGAAAGGTAGTACTAATGCTGCTGCTGACGCTTTGTCGAGGCAACAAGTTCATGCAATCTCCTCAGTGACTCCTTCTTGGTTGGACAATCTCCAAAATGGCTATCAGGATGATCCAAATGCACAGAAATTGCTTGTGGAGCTGAGTTCTGCCCCATCACACACTAATGAAGAGGGTTTCTCTTTAATGGATGGTTTGCTTCGTTACCATGGTCGTATCTGGGTGGGCACTAATAGCATTGCACACAACCACATCTTGTAAGCACTGCATTCTAGTGGTGTTGGTGGCCACTCTGGCGTCCGAGCAACTTATGAAAGAGTCAAAAACTTATTTGCCTGGCCCAAGCTCAAACAGTCAGTTCAGGAGTTTGTTGCAGCATGTTCTGTGTGTCAGCAGGCGAAAGTCGAGCATGTGAAATCACCTGGATTGTTGCAGCCCTTGCCAATCCCTACACAACCCTGGGAGATGGTTAGCTTGGATTTCGTTGAAGGCATGCCTCGTTCCCACAATTGTGATGTGATCTTAGTGGTGATTGACAGATTTTCCAAATTTGGGCACTTCATTCCTCTGTCTCACCCCTTCACTGCATTGCAAGTCGCTCAGGCCTTCATCAACACCATATACCGGTTGCATGGTTTGCCCAAAAGCATTGTGTCTGACCGTGACAAGATTTTTACCAGTGCATTGTGGCGTGAACTCTTCCGACTATCAGATACGGCGCTGCACATGAGTTCGTCTTATCATCCTCAGTCTGACGGTCAGACGGAGCGCCTGAATCAGTGCCTTGAGACTTATTTGCGTTGTGCTGTTCATGCGTCTCCTCGCAAGTGGTATGACTGGCTTCCCTTGGCTGAACACTGGTACAACACCACCTATCATTCCTCTCTGGGAAGAACTCCATTCGAAGTTGTCTATGGACGCAAGCCTCGCCAGTTGGGCATTTTGGCTGACAGCAATGGTACTTCTGGGGATCTTGATGCTTGGTTAGCGACTCGGGCAGAAACAATGGAGATCCTTCGCCAGCAACTCCTCCGAGCCCAACAGCGCATGAAGAAGCAAGCTGATCGCCACCGTTCTGAGCGCCAATTTGATGTTGGTGATTTGGTCTATCTCAAATTGCAACCGTTTGTGCAGCAATCTGTGGAGAAGCGCACTTGCAACAAGCTGTCTCTCCGCTACTTTGGGCCATACAAGGTTATGGCTCGGGTCGGCACTGTGGCATACAAGTTGGAGTTACCTGAATCCAGCAAGATCCATGACGTGGTCCATGTGTCCCTATTGAAGAAGCATGTGCCGCCCCTCGCGGTTTCACAAGACTCAAGTTCGTCGTCGCCAACTTACAGCTGATCCGGCATGAGGGCATGCCGGAACTGAAGGAGAGGGCATTGTCAGGACTCCTATTGTCAGTACCCGTATTGGGCCTCTACGGTTTTGGGCTGTGTCCCACATTGGGCTTTGGGCCTTGTATCCAGCTGGGCTAGTCGTGTGTGTGCGTGTACTAAGGGGATAGGCTGCGTCCTTCCCACGGCATCGAAGATCAGAACTCTGAACCCCCATCCCCTTTCACCTGTATCCCGAACCTGATGCTTCTATCTAGTCCTCAACCCTAGAATTCCCTCCCGAATCTCCCTTCCAGTCACAGATCTCGCCCGAGGATCGTGACAGTCTTAATCTATGTTTTCCATTGACAGTATAGCTATGCTCTACCTTGAACAATGCGGTTAGCATTTTGTTTCAAAACCTTAGAAGTAGGGAAGGTTAGCTGCATTGTAGTTTCTGAAACTAAGGACATTTGTTTTTCTTATGTGATTTCATTCATCTAATTACAAAGGAGAATTTTGAAAGATTAATCCTCCAATGTACCGTTTTAATTTTTGTTGGGTTCAGAATGGCAGGATTTACCAGTCCTTTAGAGGAAAACTAAGGTTCATATATTTATACAATCAAGTGAGGCCAATATAACTGTAAGGTACGCTTGAGAATGATGATGTAATTAGTTCACTTTGTGCATATTGTTAATGTAGCTCATTTGAAAGGCTTGAAGCTTCACACGTGTGGACTACACCTGTAAGGAGTATCTCCATAATAATGTGTGTTCTTCGATGTAACCAGAGAGCATGTGCCTTGCGTGAGAAATAGAGTTCAATCGCCTCATATTAAGCGGGTTCTTGATGTTGCAGGGAAGATAAGAAAGATATCATCTGACCTCCATTTTAAAGTACCTTTGGATTATTTTGATCTATCCTGCGGAAAAGTTGGAAGAGCATTTTTGTAATTAAGTTGCAACCTTCTCTTGCTCTGCAATCGGGTGCCTCCCTCATTTAAGTGGCTCCATGATCAGCATGTTTTTCTTTCTTGGTTTTGATGAAGGTACTTCTTTTTTCCTTCTGTAGCTATCTTTCTTAGTTCATAATTTCTTTGCAGGGATCTATGGTTTTGAAACAAAAATTCATATATTTGAATATCATTAAGTGCAGAGTCAAGTGTACCATATCCTGCACTTAATTTGAAGTTTATTTTTTTGAAACATGCAGAAGCCCTGCATGTGTTATATTGGTAGAAGAAGAAAGCCAAAGATTGGCCAAGTTTACTTATAAATGGCATATATCCAGTGAAAGGGAAAGGGAGAAAAAAGACCACGACCTCTATATTCTACAGCGATCATGGCTAACTGACGAGTGTGCAACCTTTAGGTATTGTATCATGCACTTCTCCTTTATACTATACTACTACAGTCTGAGGTCATTCAAAGACATACTGGACACCGTTATGGATAAGGCGTTAGCATGTAATTTTGCTTTTCTGCTATAGCTGCATGTTGTCTTATTTTCTTACATATCTTTTTATATAATTTATGTTTATTGGATACGTGTATGCATTGTCGGCCTCGTGATGGGTGCATCACCTGTTGGCTCAGTCGTTTACTCGATTCTGGGTAAGGCTGCTCATAGTGGGGAGTAATATAGATTAGAGTAGTAACAGATGTTACTAGTCTATGTTACTACCTTTGTAGTGGAAAATAACGTATGTGCAGTGTCATGCAAGACCTTATTTATTAGGTTATAGACTCATTGTGTATTGGGGTGTGATGTTAGAGTAACATAATATGTTATCTCAACACTCTCTTTCTTTACTTAATAGCATGTCATGTCATCAAAATGTATTGGAGTGTATGATGTTACTAGCTATGTTACTCCCACTATGAGTAGTCTAAGGCCATGTCGAAAAAGAACCCACAGATAACATATGCTAGGTATAGTTTGGTTTCTGACATGTGTAATTAGTTGGAGTGGAGATTTACCAAGGTCATGCAGTGTTTTTGGGAGGAAAATACTGTGCTTTCTGCTACTTTACATTGGGCAGGTTTTTTTCCTCTTCAAATGCATTACCGCGTTTATTTCTTTGTGGAGACCTAATGCACAGTAGCTCGACGCTGGATCTAATAACATGAAGCCTCATGGATCCTATAATAACATTATGGTCTGTACCTTCACATGATTTTAAGTTTTATTTCCGTTGTAATGGTGTGACACTAAGTTGATACATTCTCACCAGTTCAAAAGGATTAATTTGGGTTTGTCTTTGCTTTTTGATATCCTGTTTTGCAGCTATGTTGGCTCTATCAGATAGCTATGGGTCTAAGATCTATGTTAATCTTGCTAATCAACATATACCGTCTTTTTAAAATAGGTTCTTATGAGATTGGAGTTCATTCTCAGTTGCTTTGCGTGGTTGAAGGGGAAAATAGTTTTTGGTAGAATCATCGGAGATGGGCTATTCTGCTGAGTGGATTGATGAAAGAGGGCAACGATTTGAGTCTACAGAAATTGAGTCTGCTATTGTGGCTTGTATTTATAAGCTCAAACTACATAAACCAGCGGTTATAGATGGTTTATAGGATGTGTTTCCCCATATTATGATCTTTTTTTTTTACAACTGGAACTGTGAGGCAACGCCCCACAGCAATTTATTGAAAATTTAAGAGTATGTAACCTACCTAAATATGTACAAACCAAAGGATCTTACGGAAGATCATCTAACCAAGCCATAAGCTTGTCCTTATGATGAGGACATCCCATCTATTGATACACCCGCTGCACCCACAGCGGAACACATACAAGGACCCATCACTCGAGCTCGTGCCAAGCAACTTATGATATGGGCACGACGGAGGAGGTGAAGCCCAATTTCAGGACTCCACCAAGATGAGGGAAGCTCGTTGCATATTGGCACGCCAGGACGACCTACGATATGTAATAATTAGTCTAAGGTTGTGTCAGCAATTTATATTCATGCCTATGTTATTTCGTAGCTAGGTCTAGTTGTGGGCCACCTAGGTTTTATTTGTGTTTTGGGTTTGGGCCTGTCCAAGCCCAACAGTTTTCTGGCCATCTATATAAGGAGGCCAGCAGTCTAGGGTTTGGGGAGTTCAGTTGTTTAGTCAAAAACCATTGTGTGCTCCACCGTGTATCATCCCTCCGGGGAAACGGCGCTGCCGTGTTATCTAATAAAGTTGCTGCGGAGGTTCTTGTGTTCATCAAGGATTGTCGTGCTTTGGTTTGAGGCGTGGTGTTCATCATCACGTTGCTTGCTGGATTCTTCCTCGTCTTTAGGTGACGTTCTTTGCGTTATTGGAAGATTGCTATCCGGGTAGACTCGCTGTGAAAGATCGGGACAAAACTCATAGGATCACCGGCGTGATCCTTATCATGTGGTATCAGATTACTGGGTTGATCACCGCGAGTGTTTTCAGTTGATTGATCTACAGATTGTTCTTCATTGGAGGTTTTCAGATCGGAAGTAGCGGTGTTTCTTTGTTGTCAGATCAGAGTATTTGAAGGAAGTACCGGTGGTTCTTTGTTGGTCGCCGTCGACCTCGTTTTTCGTCGAGATCCGTTGGAGTCCAGGCGTTGCACGATTTCATCGAGGCACCATATCGACGATTTCTTGCCGGTTTATCCAGATCCGATCGAGGCAGACGAAACCAGCGATCTTTTGCCTGGCCAGATCCGATCGGTGCGCATCTGAAAAAAAAAACGAAAAGGAGGACAGCGCCCCCGTTCTGATCGCTAGACCGCAGAATCCTTCTGTGGTCGAGCGACCTCTCTCGCTCGCCCGCACTCGCCAGGCGTGGGCCGGCCCATCATCGCCAGGTTGCCAGGCGCCTCGATCGCCAAGGCCGGCTCGCCCGCTCGATCGCGGCTCGCTCGCCCAGGACTCGCTCGCCCAGGAATCGCTGCGCCTTGCTATCCCTTAGTGGGCCGGCACCATCGACTGGGAGGACCACAGCAGGCCCGTCGCTCTCTCGCCCCGACGCTGCCCCGATCGAGCAGCCGTCCTTTGCCTCGCCTCACCACAGACACTCTCTGTGGTCAAGCGCCAGCACGTCCGCTCGCTCCTGGCTCGTTTTCTCGGTGCTGTGCTGCGGAACTCAGTTGGAATTGATTGTTTCTTTTAATTCCTGGCCAGCGGTGTATTCAGATCAGATTGGGAACACATTGGGTTCACACAGGCACTGTGGCAAATAAATACTTGATTGCAGCAGTTCTTGGATTTCTTGGTTTGGTACACACATTATTTCAGAGTTTGGTGTGACAGACCAAGAGGCACATGATGGATTCTTTTCCAGGTGATTATTATGGCTACAAGTGTCGCATTGGCAAGAAATCTAGCGATATTTTCAATGATTATCTGGACCTGCTGGATGGTGTTTTAGCATATGATGCATATGAGATCAATTGGCAACTGACCTATGATGCAACAGCTGAAGAGTATGAGTCATGGGAACGTCATATGCTACAGGGTTTCTACCGGTGTGCTACCTATGATCAAAACATGAATGATTCTAACCGTTTGGCTCTTGCAGACCGACGCGTGGATGCCAGGCTATACAGTTGGTGGCATAAAGCGTTGCAGGAGAAGAGCATTACCTCTGCAACTTGGGCGAATTTCAGAAACTTTCTGCGAGAGTGCTTTATACCTTCTAGCAACGTGGTTCCTTCTCGAAAGCCCATGGTACCCGTAGAAGTAATTAAGCAGCCACCCAAGGTTGTGCATCGGATAGAGGATGTTGGCAAGAGCATAGCTCCTATACCGAAGGTCGCGACAGCTGTGACTACTCATGAGAAGTTGACAGTTGTTCCATTGCCGACAATTAGCAAGGTGGTAGCCACGAATTCTGAATTGTTAGTGGTTGATGTTGTCAAGGCTGATGTTGTCAAGGATGTCGTGGAGGAGGTTGTACCATTGAGCGGGCTGAATATGCAACTCAAAAGAGTACATGATGAGACTTGCATGACAGCGGATAGAGGCCAGCGATGGAATTTATTTCAGGCGCAGTGCATAATCAAAGGCAAAGCATGCAAGTTAATGATTGATAGTGGTAGTTACTGTAATGGCATTAGCAAGGCGGTTGTGGAGGCTTTGGGTTTATCCACTTGGCGTATTCCAGAACCGAGGCATGTTGAGTGGGTTAATAGCTGCGGTATGCTAAAGATTACAGTTGCTGACTATGCTGATGAGGTGGAGTGTGATGTGTTGCCATTGGAGGTGTGTGGACTGTTACTTGGACGTCCATGGCAGTATGATCATAATGCTATGCATGCTGGGAGAGCAAATACATATTCTTTTCTGCATGATGGCAAACAGCGGACTTTGAAGCCTATGCAAGATGATCAAATCAAGTCTGATGTTGTGTTGGTGGTTCGCAAGGAGAAGTTGCATAAAGCTAAGTCACAATCAGGGCTAGCTCAGGTGCAGCTTGAGGAGCATGATGCCAAAAGCATCGATGGTGATAACGTTTCAGCCAAGCCTGTAGATGACAAGCCAGTTGTTCTTGTTAGTGACAAGCCGGTTGAAGTCAAGCCTCTTATTGATGAAGGGAAGGATATGTTAGCATGTGTTCCATGTGTTCCATTTCCAGTTCGTGTTGACATGGGTGTTCAGACCGATGACGGTGGTGCTGATCTTGTTCCGGTGCATACGGTGCCGCGGGTAGTCAGCCACAGTTTTGTGAGAACACCTCGGAAACGTTTTTTTGGAGCAGCAGTACGTGTGCACAAAGGCAAGGATGGACGTGTTCGTCAGTTGTGTGGCCCAGGCATTACTACTTTGTAGGGTCGTGCACAGAAGGTTCATGTTCAGCAGCACAAAGCTCCATCAAGAGTTGAGAAGAAGAAGAAGGTGGAGGCGCCTAAGTACAAGTTCATCTGGCGAAGAAAAGAGGTGCAGCCACCCAGGGGTGTATCAAGTCGAGCAGGCCAAGCGGGAGGATGTGGTGAGGAAGGCAAGCAAGACTTGAAGACGGTGAATATGCGTGGTGCTATTGTTGATATTCCGCCACCCTTTCGAGCAGATCCTCACGCGTTGGGGACAATGCTTTTTGAAGGGGGGGAGGATGATATGGGCACGACGGAGGAGGTGAAGCCCAATTTCAGGACTCCACCAAGATGAGGGAAGCTCGTTGCATATTGGCACGCCAGGACGACCTACGATATGTAATAATTAGTCTAAGGTTGTGTCAGCAATTTATATTCATGCCTATGTTATTTCGTAGCTAGGTCTAGTTGTGGGCCACCTAGGTTTTATTTGTGTTTTGGGTTTGGGCCTGTCCAAGCCCAACAGTTTTCTGGCCATCTATATAAGGAGGCCAGCAGTCTAGGGTTTGGGGAGTTCAGTTGTTTAGTCAAAAACCATCGTGTGCTCCACCGTGTATCATCCCTCCGGGGAAACGGCGCTGCCGTGTTATCTAATAAAGTTGCTGCGGAGGTTCTTGTGTTCATCAAGGATTGTCGTGCTTTGGTTTGAGGCGTGGTGTTCATCATCACGTTGCTTGCTGGATTCTTCCTCGTCTTCAGGTGACGTTCTTTGCGTTATTGGAAGATTGCTATCCGGGTAGACTCGCTGTGAAAGATCGGGACAAAACTCATAGGATCACCGGCGTGATCCTTATCAACTTAACTATCAGGTACTTTCGTTTCTTGGAACTCTTTCTCACATACATGAGAATATGATGCTGCCTAAATCAGATATGTTTGTTACTCTTAGGAATGATGGACCTAGCATGGATGAGAGGGACAAGCATTGGAGCATGATCATGCATGGAAATGGCAGCAAGGGTTTCAGGATTGAAGAAGATGCCACGAGTGGAGATTTCAGAACTTTGAAGCCACCATAATGAAGGATGAAGACTTGGACGAAATATACAAAGAACTACTTCATAAATTCGTCCTTAGATAAATATGGTGCTACGTCACTTTTATTTTTGGGCCAGGCCCATGTAATTTTCGCAGCAAATAAGACAGCCACTTTTAGGAGTCCAAATTTGAGGAGAAAAGGCCTGTTAGGTTTCCGTTCGACCACCATACCCATGGCTGGTCGCACCCCTACCTTTTCCTCCTCAAATACCCCCCGTAGCCATCATTAGAACTCGGATTTTGTTTAGACTAAAGTTAGCCATTGCTGCAACTACGAGCTCGACTTTTGAGGCCAATCGCCCAGAAGAAGACCGCCTATTCGGAATCCCACCTTTTGAATAAAGCATACATCTTTCATCTGCAATATCTTGATTGCAGTATTAGTTCTTACTTGTTCTCGATTTTAGGTAGGAATTAAGACCCTCGCTGGTCAGGCTGATCGTGCATCCGCAAGATCAGTAACTCCTAGAGATTGTCCTAGCGATTGCATTGGCGCACGAGCTTCGCACGTGTAGTCGGATCGTCAAGCACGAACTCCACCCACCAAATCGACATATCAAGATCTCATCAAAAGATCAGACACCTTTGCTCTATCACCTTATACTTAGCCTTAATCCTATATTGTAAATTATACATATCATGCACAAATTTACATTTCCACCTAGCAAACGTAGGCTTGTCTCTGTCAAAAATCCTTCCATTCTGAAGGAGCCTAATGTTCCAAATCGCCATGATGACCACTTACAGGAAAAAAGGATGACCAAAACTCCTTCTCGTCTCCGACACTACTGCTTGCACATTATCATTTGAATTCCAAGAAATTTGAAGATAGTTCCAAATACGCCTACTGAATTGGCATTCAAAGAACTAGATTTTTGCTATAAAACTACTGTCTATGCCATAGCACCAAAACAAAATTGGTGGTCTTTTTGAAGATGAAAGTAGCACAATTTGTATGTTTCATCTTTTTCCTAAGAAAGGTTATGCATGCAATCTATATAGTATGTCAGTGTGCATCTTGATATGGAAGAACTCAGACACATGTTTCTTTCTACCAGCTGCTTGCTGAGGTATGGCCAAGGAGTCAAAGAAAAGTGGCATTGATCCCGGGGAAGTTAGTAATGTAAGCTTAGATCTTTTTGTAGCATCCTTCAAAATATCAAGTAAAGAAAGGGATTGAGGGTGTGTTGTAGTGTAGTTACGGCCAAATAAATATTCCTAGGAGAAACTTTGACTATTTTTATGCATGCCAGAAGCAAGAATGATAGCGATGTTGTTCAAGCCAAGTAAATATTATTTATGTTACACATCTATAACATCCCAGGATGTGAGACTAGAAATAGAGCGGAAGCAAAAGTATGTATTGCATTCATGCATCAGAAAATCCGGAAAAAAATTCGCACAAACTAGTTAAAACCCGAAGCGAGTGGAGTTTCTCTCGTTCTGATGTTTAGCTTAGTACATCGGAGTGAGCGCGATGAATTTCGGCATGACCTTTGTTGAATTGCTAATTTGGGGGGGGGGGGAGAACTTGAACTCAACATTTGAATTTGAAATACAAATAATTCAAATAAAATTTGAATTAAAGTTTAAATGATTAATAAACATTAAAAATAAATAAGTGTTATATTACAAATCTCAAATTATGAGATTAATTAGAAAAAAGAAATGAAGAATTACAAAGATGAATAAATAAAAACTCTAACTAATACTAAATCGTGTCTTCATCTTCATTCCTGCAAATAAGAATTAACAAAGACAAGAGAAATATTTTGTTATGATTAAAATGTTTGCCTCCATACTTTTGGAGGCATCCTAAATTCTATATCCTAGAACAAGAAGGCATCATTTTAATCAAAGAACCAACTCTGGAATAGGGTCAAAATCTAATACACTTGAGATGAGAGGCAATTTAAAGGCGGGCAATCAAACTCAATCTGAAATTTATAGCAATAGTAAAAGGTAGATTTTGATACCCTCTAGACTAGCTAAGTTTAAATTAATATAATCCAAACCAAATAATATCATATTCATACTTAACACTAATAAGTTAAGAAGACTTTAAAAGATCATCATAACCCTTTTAGTTAGGTACCAATGTTATTTGGACAGCCCAGAATACAAGTGGCAGTACTAAAATAAGTTACCATCCCAGATAATCATGCACAGCCATGGCTTGCCTGGGAATGTAAACAAGCCAAATAGGGGTTGTGCACTAGTGTAGATAAAACATCACAGAGGCAGCCACACTACACTCATCACCTCATCCACTTCACTCACCATTTCCTCCACATGTCAAGCACACCAAGAACAGCTCCCAGAACATCACCACAAAAATCCCAGCTCAAGCAATCAGCCACCATGGTCACTTAGTGGAGCACCAGGAGCTGGCCAAGAGGAGGAGCAGGGCTGCCAGGAAGGAGGAGCAAGGCCATCAGCAGAACAAGATCAAGAAGAAGTAGAAGGGCACCAGGTCAAAGCCTGATACCAACTTCACCTCCACAAAAACTCCAGCAATAAGGTGGACTGATACGTCTCAAACGTATCTATAATTTTTGATGCTCCATGCTTGTTTTACACCATTTGCCTATTGTTTCGTTACACTTAGTGGCATTTTTATACATTTTCCGGAACTAACCTATTAACGAAGTGCCACAGTGCCAGTTTCCTGTTTTCTGCTGTTTTTGTGTTTCAGAAGTGATACACAGGAAATATTCTCGGAATTGGACGAAACAAGTTCCTGAAGTCATATTTTACCCAGAAGCTTCCAGACATCCGAAGGAGAGAAGGAGTAGGGCCACATGGGCCCCACACACACAAGCGGCGCGGCCAGGCCCCTGGCCGCGCCAGCCACGTGTGAGGGGGCGTGGGACCCCCTCTGACATCGTCCTTTCGCCTATAAGTACCCCCCGACGAGAAAAACCTAAGTCCCCGATCAGTTTTCCAGAATACATCGCGATCCGCCGCCGCCGTCGACCCGAAGATCGGGAGGGTCCAGAAGCTCTTCCCGGCACCCTGCCGGAGAGGGGAATCGCCACCGGAGGTCTTCTTCATCGCCATGCTTGCCTCCGGAGCGATGAGTGAGTAGTCTACCTTGGACTATGGGTCCATAGCAGTAGCTAGATGGTTGTCTTCTCCACCATGTGCTTCATGTTTAGATCTCATGAGCTGCCCTACATGATTGAGATCACCGTTATGTAATTCTATGATGTTGGTTTGTTGGGATCCGATGAATATTGGTATTTATGATTAAGTTGCTGTATTGAATTATATCTTTTGTTATCTCTATGTTGTTTATGATCTTGCATGCTCTCCGTTGTTAGTAGCTATCTTGGCCGAGTAGTTGCTAGTGACTCCAAGAGGGGGTATTTATGCTCGATAGTGGGTTCATGTCTCTATTTCACCTGGGGGAGTGACAGAAACCTCTAAGGTGGTAGATGTGCTGTTGCTACTAGGGAGAAAACAACATTCATATGCTCAAGGGCATATGCTTTGTTTACATTACACACTTTGCTTAATGCAATTATCTGTTGTTCGCAACTTAATACTTTTTGGGTGTTCGGATTGATATCCCCGAGGGTGGATTATTAGTCATAGATGCAGTTGGATGGCGGTCTATATATTTTGTTGTAATGCCCAGAGTGAATCTCATAGTGATCTTCTTGACATATTACGTTATCTTTATTCTATCAATTGCCCAACTGTAATTTGTTTACCCAGCATGTTATTTATCTATGGAGAGACACCACTAGTGAACTATGGACCCCGGTCCTATTTTAATCATATTGCAATCACCTGTTTACTTTTCCCGCACTGTTTACTTTACTCGCATATTACTACTGTTTTCCACTCGATACACTCATAACCTTTGTTTCAAGCAAACCGGTGAGATTGACAACCTCATCGCAAGTTGGGAACAAAGTATTTGTTTGTGTGTGTGCAGGTTCCACAAACACCTTCAGTCGTCATCGTCTCTCTTCTCCTGATCGATAAACCTTGGTTTCTTAACTGAGGGAAAACTAGCCGCTACACTCATCATACCTTCCTCTTGGGGTTCCCAACGGGCTGGTCATCACCACGCACAAGGACTTACTGCTCCCACATCAACTAAACGCCACAGCTCTTTTCTGGCGCCATCACACGAGTAGCATGGACCAACCAAGAAAAAGCAGTAATCTCTGTTCTTATCATTAACCAAGGAAATAAAGGGAGAAAGCAGGAGTACTCTCAGAGTAGCATAGAAGTGCTATGCTTAGATCATCACAGAGCAGTTAAAATCCAACTGAAAAGGTACCTGTTCTTATCTTATTAATGGAAGCCTCAGACTTTTGCATCATAGGCTAGATAGGGCAATCAAGTGGTATGTATTTGATGCGGCACGGTGTTGATGTAGATCACCGTCAAGTTGGGAACCCCAAGAGGAAGGTATGATGAGCACAGTAGCAAATTTTCCCTCAGTAAGAAACCAAGGATTATCGATCCAGTAGGAAAAAGCCAAACTCCAGAAGGTGATGCCTGCTAGCTTCGCGACACTCCAACAAGGGCGCCTTTCACGATACTTGTTAGCGCGTCTTCAACTAGTAGCAACGTGGAACCTGCACACAACACAACCAAGAACTTTGCTCCCAACTTACGATGAGGTTGTCAATCTCACCGGTTTGCTGTAAACAAAGGAATGAGCGTATCGAGTGAAAAGCAATAGTAGTATGCAAGAAAGTAAACAGTGCGAGTAAAGTAAACATGTGATAGCAATGTAAAGGAAATTGGACCGGGGTCCACAGTTCACTAGTGGTGTCTCTCCATAAGATAAATAACAACATGCTTGGTAAACAAATTACAGTTGGGCAATTGATAGAATAAAGATAATGTGCATATGTCAAGAGGATCACTACGAGATTTACTCTGGGCATTACAACAAAATACATAGACCGCCATCCAACTGCATCTATGACTAATAATCCACCCACGGGGAATCATCCGAGGACCCCGTGAATATTAAGTTGCGAACAACAGATAATTACATTAAGCAAAGTGTGTAATGTAAACAAAGCAAATATCCTTAGACACAAGATTATTGTTTTCTCCCTAGTGGCAACAGCACATCTACAACCTTAGAGGTTTCTGTCACTCCCCCAGATTAAATAGAGGCATGAACCCAACTATCGAGCATAAATACCCCCTCTTGGAGTCACTAGTATCTACTCGGCCAAGATAGCTACTAACAACGGACATCATGCAAGATCATAAACAACATAGAGATAACATAAGATAAAATTCAGAACATCAACTTAATCATAACACCAATATTCATCGAATCCCAACAAACACAACATGTAGAATTACATAAAGGTAGTCTCGATCATGTAAGGCAGCTCACGAGATCTAAACATGAAGCACATGGTAGAGAAGACAACCATCTAGCTACTGCTATAGACCCATAGTCCAAGGTAGACTACTCACTCATCGCGCCGGAGGCAAGCATGGCGATGAAGAAGACCTCCGGTGGCGATTCTCCTCTCTGGCAGGGTGCCAGGAAGAGCTTCTGGACCCTCCCGATCTCGGGTCGACGACGGCGGCGGATCGCGATGTGTTTCTGGAAAATTGATTGGGTCTTTAGGTTTTTCCCGCCGGGGGGTCTTTATAGGTGAAGGGGCTGCGTCAAAGGTGGACCAGGGCGGCCTCACACATAGGGGGCGCAGGCCAGGGGCTGGCCGCGCTGCCCTACTATGTGGCCAGCCCATGGCCCCCCTCTGTCTCCTCTTCGGTCTTTTGGAAGCTTCGTTAAATAATAGGAGGTTCGGTTTTTGTTTCGTCCAATTCTGATAATATTTCCTGTGTAACTTTTCTGAAACACAAAAATAGCAGAAAACAGGGAACTGGCACTGTGGCATCTTGTTAATAGGTTAGTTCTGGAAAATGCATAAAAATGCCACGAAGTGTAACAAAACACTAAGCAAATGGTGTAAGAACAAGCATGGAGCATCAAAAATTATAGATACGTTTGAGACGTATCAGTGTTCTTATCACATATACTTCTTAGTCGACATATCTCTTTGCTCACAACGGTGCTGTTAGACGCCCCAAGCACCAGATATGCACAACAGATCAAAGTAGCCAGCAAAGCATGCTACCCATAAACACTGCACACTCTGTGAGGCACCACAGTAATAATCACAATAAGGCGAAGTAACAGTCACTTTAGAATATTCATATAATCTAGATATATATCATCTAGAGTAGTCAAATTAGAATCATCGCTGAAATAGGTATTCAGTTCATATTTCTGAATAAAAATTCAGTTAATCATATCACCGAATAGCCAAGCCCGCAAACCATCTTAATACCAAAGAGTATATTTGTATCTCCAAGCCACTGGATTAACATCTCTGAATTAATGAAGAGCAATAACAGAAGTATAGGAAACCACTGGTTATCACTGCATTCATCAAGTGGGTAGCCATTATATGATTCATCAACTAGGGACAGTAGCAGTTAACTGTCAAACTGAACCCAAGGTTCAGTTAACACCTAACAGAAATTCCCCCATAGATTGCGCATGCACATCATCAATTCAAAAAATTTACAAACTGAATCCACTGAGCCAACTAATCACCACAAATAGGTATCTGCTAGGGCATTAAAATAGCAACAGGGAGTGTGCCGCTTGGTGCCAGATCGTAGGAGACTAGGATACCATCCATGAAAATAGCAACAGGCTCACAAAGAGTAGCATTGAAGTAGAGAGGGAGGTCGGAGTGATACCAGTAGCCAGAGCACCGCGGGGAGGCATTGGTGAGGTGAGGAACCCACATGGCGGCATGTGCCTGGGGGTGAAGTCGATGACTCCATGGCAGTGGCAGCACGGGGGCGCCACAGCACCACCGCACCAAGACTTGCCATTATGAGCAAGCCATGCCACCAGCTTGCTTGTACCACCACCGTGGGACGTCCAGAGCAGCGCTGGGAGCGGGGGTGTCAGGGGAACGGAACCCTAACCATAGGGAGGGTTCAGAGCAGACACCTAAGGAGGCGATAAGAAAATCAAAGCGGTGGTGGGGTAGATCCACGGGCGTCGGTTCCGCTGTGACCAACAACGGCGACCGGGGTGGCCGAGGCTCACCAAAATCGGAGTAGCAAGCGGCAGAGGCATCGGGGTCGAGCAGGGTCTTGAGCGAGGAGAGAAGGGGAATGAGGGTGTCGGTTGGGTCTGATCGACCAATCAACCAAGTCGATATGGTCTGGTTAGCCCAGCCGGGTAGGCCAGTTAGTGGGCCAGTTGGGCCTAGCCTTTGGGCCTAGTCCAACTGGACTAATTAACTTCAGCCCAATGCCACTCAAATAAATACTCTATTAGTAAAATCTATAAATTGTAGAAACTTTAATAATAACCTACACTAAAACCTAGAAAATCAACAAAGAAACTAAACTTACTTTAGCAACTACTTTATAATCTTTACCAAGCAAAAGGAATGCATGTCCGTGTGATCAAGTAGTAAAAGATTTATGTGATTCCTAAATGTTACTTTCCTGTCAACACTTTAATCACCATTCCTTTGGTGTAATAAAAGTGTCCTCAATTATAAAGACAAAAAACATTTCAACACTACGATTATAAACCCTAGAAAGTATGAATATAGACAACCATGTATGATAGATCACCTTAGAATTCTACTAAGAGCATGTGATCACATAGAATAAACTTAAGTGCCACTTACTCAATAGAGAACATGTTCTTCAAAGGTTATTCTTTTAAAGTACATATAAATGAACCATTCAACCATTTCTTTTAGGTACTAAAATAAATAAGTACCTTGGTGACGAGGGTTAACTCGACAAATGTCCAATATGAAGGACTTAGGATCGGGGGAGTAGGGCGTCAGATGAACTCAAAGGTAAAATCAGTCAAACAAGGTGTATATCGAAAGTAAACGTAGGGTGAATTTTGGCTTACTCTCAATCTGTCCCTCACCGTCCTCTCCCGGCCCCTATATATAGGTGGCCAGGTCTCAAGGAATGGGAGGGATCCGGTACATATTACAATATCGGTATACGACATGAACTCATATCTCGACTTGGATTACACTTGGGCCTAGCTTGGCGGGCCTCAGGAGTACTCAACTAATGGGCTCTATTATCTATACCCTTGTCAGTAGCCCCGAGATTCTACCAGAATTGCAGATTTGGGTTGAATCTCAGATCTTCAAATCTTCAACTTGATTAATCTTTTGACTTCTTCTGATCTCCAAATCTTCGACATGATCTTCAAGTATCTTTCATTATATTGTCTCGCAAGGGGTTTTGATGAGCAAACCTGACAACTCTGACGGATCAAGAGGCCAGTTAACTGCCGGAACAGATACTTGTCACCTACTTCAAATTCAATCCCCTTGGACTTGAATTCGGGAAACCGGTCAAACCCACTCTTTTGCCGCATTTAGGACTTACAAAGAATGAATCCCAGTGGTTCTCAGGGTACCCAGTGCATCCACTAGGATTTTCTTCGCGTCGTAGACACAAATAAGTACCAGCAGAGCGCATCCATGTGCGTATACCAGGCCACACAGGACGGATCCTGGGGTCTTACCTTCATGATATATTTCAATCATGGCATTCGAGTTTTGTCGCGATGACGCAACTCAAGAATCATACGTTGCAGCCTTGTTTGACTGTTGGAATATACAAAATATTCGAGTTATTCTTTTTTAACTCTCATAAATAGCTCCCGATGGGAGTAATCAATCTTTATTTTGTTGACAATGTAGCCGAAGTTCATTGTTGATGAAATGTAGCCGATTGCGCCTAAACCACTTGTCGACCAGTTGGTTCTTTATCATTGGCTTCAATTTCTCATCTTCCTTCTGTCGACTTCTTTCTATCAGGTGCGCGACCAGCGCTCCTGATGGGAGTAGCCCGTGAGGCTATAGCCGAATTTTTTCGGGTATAGGCTCAAAAATATAAACATATCTGCCTCATATACTGTCTTTTGCGATATTTTTCGGTATGATTTGTGCTTAATGATTCTTCTCTTCTTTTCTCATGACGTGAGCCCCCGAGTCCATGACAAGGTACGTTGTGCTTTTTGATAGATACTTTTCCACTTTTTGCACGTATCTTTTCTCTTGATATGTTGTCACCTCCTTATCGTCTGCTCTGGGCAGAATGTAAAAGCCCATAGATGTACTTTGGACCTTTCCTCTGCGGAGGCCCATTAAGGTGTACTTATAAATAAAGCACGTTTGGCGAGGGTAAAAACCCTAATTCTTTCATTAGTTTCTTCCTTCGCCTCATCATCTTCCTCTTCCTCATCTCATCTAGGGTTTTTCCTCCCATCCTTTGTCTCTGTGGCCGATGCAGGTGGATCGCGTCTGAACATCGGTGCTCTGGTTAAAAAACGAGGTCGCGGCCGCCCTCGCGGCAGTAAGAACAAGCCCACAGTCCCAGCTGTGGTAGCCTCGTCATCCGCTCCTGTGAAGCGGCGCCCCGGCCGCGCTGCCGGAAGCAAGAATAAGCCCAAGGTTTCATCTGCTGCGCCAGGTCTGAGCACCCCTCCTCATAATGCTTCTCCTCCTCCGCCCAAAGTGTACTCCTTCTTCTGCATCGCCGGCGCTCAATGCCGCGAGATTCAGCGGGTGCCGCTGAAGTTTACCAAGTTCATGTATAGGCGAGAGCTGTGGGAAGCGATTCTTCGTGAACACTCTGGGGAAGGAACTCCCTATGAAGTGGAGGTTTGGTATGACGGGGCCGGCGAGATGTACTTTAAGGGCGGCTGGTTTCAATTTGCAGAAGACCATGACCTCCACCAAGGTTTCTTCATGACCTTCCACTACCATGTCGGTACGTCAAAGTTTGACGTGAGGATCTACGACTGTACTCAGTGCCAGAAGGAGTACGAAGCTAAAGTGCACTTTCATTAGATTCTTCTTTTATGTAATCTCTTTTCCTGGTTATCCTTTCGCGTGTTATCTGTAATAAGAAGTCATGATGAATTATATCTTGTGCCAGCTTTACTAATAGACCATGGGAACGAATTGTCGTTCCGAGGTGTTCTTTTGATGTATTATGTGGTTCCCTTGAACCGTGCATATTTTTGTCGAATATCGGGTTGTGAACAACCTAGTAGTATGTCTCAAATAATCACGGATCTCAATAACTTGTTTATTTTATTTCATACGACTCGAGGGTCTGAGCCCCCGAGTGTAAAGAAAAATATTCATACATATTGTCAAGTTGACCCAAAGAACCCGACCTGTGGCCTCATGTTCTGGGTTCAGAGGGTCATAACTCAAAAGTTCTTTGTCGCCTTATATCGTCTATGCGTAGAACCACCATAGTTGCTCTGCATTCCACGGGTTGCTCTCGTCTTTCCCCATTTTCTTATCTTGTAGTCGACAAGCTCCTCCTGGTATTACTTCTGTCACGATGTAAGGTCCCACCCATGGGGACTCCAATTTGCCATGACCGTCTTGCTTTAATCGCAAAACTAAATCTCCTACCACAAAAGATCATGGACGAACTCGACTACTATGGTAGTTTCGTAGACTTTGCTGGTATTGCGTAGCTCTGGCGAGTGCTATGTCTCTTGCTTCGTTGAGTGCATCAACATTGTCTTGTAGAGCTTCCGTGCAAGTTGTTTCATCATAAACCGCAATTCTTGGGGCTTCGTGGGTTATTTCGACTGGAAGCACAGTTTCTGCGCCGTAGACCAGAAAGAAGGGAGTTTCTTGAGTGGCCGCATTGGGTGTAGTTCTGAGACTCCACAGTATGGAGGGCAGTTCGTCTACCCAAGCATGTTTGGCTTTCTTGAGAGGTGCTAACAGCCTCTTTTTTATCCCGTTGCATATTAAGCCATTAGCTTTTTCGACTTGTCTATTTGTCTTTGGATGCGCTATAGATGCGAATTTCGGTTTGATTCCCATGCTCTCACAGTAGCTCTTGAAGTCATTCGATGTGAAGTTTGTCCCATTATCTGTGATGATGCTGTGTGGTACTCCCAAGCTAAAAACTATAGACTTGATGAAGTTAATTGCGGCTGTAGAATCTTGGGTTGTTACGGGGGCTGCCTCTACCCACTTGGTAAATTTGTCGACTACCACCAACATGTAAACATGCCCTCCTGGCCAAGATTTGTGCAATTTTCCTACCATGTCGAGACCCCATGGCGCGAAGGGCCAGGATAGTGGTATTGGTTGCAATTCTGCTGCTGGCGCGTGTGGTCGAGATGCAAAACGTTGACAAGCCTCACATTTCCTCACTATATCTTTCGCGTCTTCAATGGCTGTTAGCCAGTAGAAACCTGCACGAAAAGCTTTAGCTGCAATAGCCCTGCTGCTAGCGTGATGTTCGCACACTCCTGCGTGGATGTCTTTTAATATTTCCTATCCTTCTTGAGGGGTGAGGCATTGTTGCAGGACACCTGTTATACTTTTCTTGTATAATTTCCCTTGTAGTACGACGAAAGCCTTGGATCGTCGTATTATCCTCCTTGCTTCTACTATATCTTCGGGTAGTGTCTTGTTTATCATGTGTGCCAAGTATGGCTACATCCAGGTTTCTTCGATCATCATAACTTCTTCTGGTTCTTATGTGCTTCCTTGGCTAAGCTTGCCAGCCCCCGAGCCTGTTGCTTGGTGCTGGCCTTGTTCTTCTATAGTCGAGGTTTTGTTGTTCTTTATTGATCTTTCTATGATTTCTTCCCAAAAGACTCCTTGCGGTATGGGTAAGCACTAGGACCCGATATTTGCTAGATTGTCGGCTTCCTCGTTGATGGCCCTGCTGACGTGCGAAACTTCGCATCCATCGAACGTTCCCTCTAGGTAATAGTATAAGTTTTTGTATGCTGTCATATTGTCACTGATGGCGTCGCATTTGTTCATCACTTGTTGGACAACGAGATTCGAGTCTCCAAATATTTTTAGTCGAGTCGCTCCGCATGCTTTGGCCATTTTCATTCCGTTGAGCAGAGCCTCGTATTCGGCTTCATTATTAGAAGCTTGAGAAAAACTCATCCTTAACACGTATTTCAACTTGTCGCCTTGTGGTGATATCAGGACCACTCCTGCTCCTGCGCCTTGGACTCTTTTTGATCCGTCAAAGTACATTGTCTACACGCTTGATAGATCTGGCGGTCTTGTGTTTTGTAACTCTAGCCACTCTGTTGTGAAATCTGGCAAAACTTGTGATTTCATCGCCTTTCGCTTTTCATACGTGATGTCCAGGGGTGATAATTCAATTCCCCATAAGGAGACATGCCATGTTGTTGAAGGGTTGTTCAATATGTTGGATAGTGGTGCTTCGTTAACCACTATAATTGGGTGCACTGCGAAATATTGTCGTAGCTTTCGAGCTATTGTGAATACACTGTATGCAAGCTTTTGGTAGTGCGGGTACCTCTGTTTTGTTGGAGATAGTACTTCGTTGATGAAATATACTGGCCTCTGGACACCATGAGCTTTTCCCTCTTCGCTTCTTTCGACTACCAATACTGTACTCACCACTTGATGTGTTGTTGCGATGTACAGTAGTAGTGGCTCTTTTTCGTTTGGTGCGACCAACACCGGCGGTGTGGAGAGCACTTTTTTCAACTATGCGAAAGCTACGTCTGCCTCTTCTGTCCACTCGAATTTGTCATCTAATTTTTTCATGAGTGCATAGAAAGGGAGTGCTTTTTCTCCCAATCGAGCAACGAATCGACTTAGTGCCGCGACGTGTCCTGCGAGCTTCTGTACGTCGTGCAGTTTTGTTGGTTTCCCCATTGTTAGGATTGCTTCGATCTTTTCTGGGTTTGCTTCTATTCCTCTTGCCGATACCAGGAACCCCAGAAGTTGTCCTGCTGATACGCTAAAAGAACATTTTGTCAGGTTAAGCTTGAGCTTGTACCTATTTAGATTGTTGAAAGTTTCTGCCAAATCACTGATCAGGGACTCTTCTTTTATTGTGGTGATGACCACGTCATCGATGTAGACTTGAATGTTGCGTCCTATTTGGCTTCCAAGGCAGTTTTGCATCATCCGCTGGTAAGTTGCTCCTGTGTTTTTTAAGCCGAAAGGCATGACTTGATAACAGAACACACCATATGGTGTGATGAAAGATGTCTTTTCCTTGTCTTCTTTCTTTAGTTTGATCCAGTTATAACCAGAGTATGCATCTAGGAAGGAAAGTCTTGTGCACCCCACTGTTGAGTCTATTATCTGATCAATGCGAGGTAGAGGGAAAGGATCCTTTGGACAGTGCTTGTTAAGAGATGTGTAGTCGACGCACACTCTTTGTACGTCTGTGTTTTTCTTGGGTACAATGACTGGATTAGATACCCAAGTCGATGATTTGATTTCTCGGATGAATCCGGCATTTTCTAGCCTGTGTAGCTCGGATGCTATGGCTTTCCTTTTGGGTTCATCAAATCGTCGCAGTGGTTGCTTGACTGGCTTTGCTTTAGGATCCACATTTAGTGCGTGCTCGACGAGTTCCCTGGGAACCCCTGGCATGTCTGAAGGACACCAGGTGAAGATTTCCCAGCGCTCACGGAGGAACTCGATGAGCACACTTTCCTATGTGGGATCCAAGTTTACCGCTATGGAGGTGGTCTTGTTCGGGTCCGTGGGGTGGACCTAGATTTTCTTCGAGTCTTGTGTTGCATCAAAAGTCTGATCTGGCAGGGATCGCCCGACGTCGGGTAGCATGTTGTGGTTAGTTTCGCCTTTCAGCCTTGCGTATTCCGCTGTCATGCCGAAAGTTTGCGCCAGCCTGTTGAATTCTTTGTCACAAGTGTTGGATACTTCGAAGCTGCCTTGTACCGTGATTGTTCCTTTGGGTCCTGGGATTTTGAGCGTGAGATATGCATAGTGAGGTACTGCCATGAACTTTGCAAATGCTGGGCGCCCCAGGATTGCATGATACTGTGAAGGCCAGTCCATGAATTCAAACTCTAACTTTTCTCTATGATAATTGCTGCTACTGCGGAAACAAACATCGAGTTCTATTCTTCCGAGAGAATAATTTGCACTTCTTGGTACTATTCCATGGAAATAACAGTCTGTTGGCTTTAGACTTTCCAGTGAGATGCACATTGCCTTCAGAATTCTTGTGTATTTTAGGTTTATGCCACTTCCTACGTCCATGAACACTCGCCTGACATCGTATCCCCCTATTTGCGCCTTTAGCACCATTGGCGCGTGCCCTGGCGTGGGCACTTTCCTCGGGTGGTCTGCTCTACTGAACCTGACTGGTTGATCGGACCATCTCAAGTACTCTGTAGTAGCTGGTGGTGATGATATTGCTAGGTTGACTTGTCTAGATATGCTCTTCTGCTCTTTCTTGGATTTTGGCAATTGTTGAATCATTGCAGATATATACACTTTTGACTCTAGATATTTCGCTAGACGCTGTACTTGGTATCCCTGACTCATACTTTTCCTTCCTTGCCGTGCTCCTTGGTTTGAGTCCATGGCACTTTGCAACCTCGGGAAGGTTCTGCAATCCTTCATCTGGTGGTTAGAAACTCTTTCCCCATCTAGGTACGCGTAATGGATGCGACAAGGTCCATAGAGCATGTCCTCCGCCGATGGGCCAGAGTATTTTGGTTTTTCTACTTCATGATTACCTCTTGCCTGAAACTCCCTGTTTTCATAGCCTTCCTCATCCCTTCTTTCATATCCTGCGGCTATCTGATTTCGCCTTGCATGGCAATCTCCATTGCGGTATCTTCGCCTTTGCCTGCTCGCTCTGTCGACTTCTGGTGAACGTCCCCTTTTATTGTTATATGCGTCCTCTCCATCGGCGAATCTGTTGGCTACTTCCATTAATTTAGAAACTGTCCTTGGCTTTGTTCTCCCTACCTCTTCCACGAGGTCCGAACGGCGAAGGCCAGCCGAAAAAGCATCTATTGCTCTCTCTTCGAAGACGTCTTCTGCTGAATTTTTTATTACACTATCGTTGTATATAAGAGCGTAGAGTTTCGTCTTTCTTCTATACGCATGACTTGATTTCTTCCAGAGACGCTGGGCGCTTGTACGTTGAGCGAAAATTTCTTGCGAATTGGCTCTCTAGTTCTCCCCAACTCCCGATGGAATCGTTGGGTAGAGTATTCAACCAGGACCGTGCTGCGCCGGTGAGGCATAACTGCAAACTTTGCATTGCCGTTGCTCTTGTTCTTCCGAGTATTTGTACTGCTTGCAAGTAGTCTGATAACCATAGCATGGGTTCTTGCGACCCATCATACTTTTGCTGATCGTGTGGCAACTTGAATCTTTTGGGTACCCGCATTCTGCGAACCCTTCGGGTAAAGCATAACGCGCCCATCTCTTTTTCGTCATCTTCGCAATTTTCTTCTTTCCACGCATAGCGCACATTGTTTACTCTTGCTTGTGCTATTATATTCCTTTCGTCCTTCTTTCGTGTTTGACTCTTTTTGTCGCCTGACGACTCGCTTGTTTTGTTTTGCGAAGGTTGCCGTTTAAGCCCTTCCTTTTGCTTCTCCTTATGATATGTCATCTTGTTCTCTGGAAGATGCTTCCTTAGCTTGTTTTCTACCAACCCGAGACTTCGTATTGCGGCTTGATGCATATGCTCCCGCGGATCTCCAGGCTTTGGCTGTGTGGTTAGTAGGTATGCCTGTGCTGCTACCAATGCTGCTTTTGGTGTATCTTGCACAAAGTCCTCTTCCTCATCTGATGGGTTTGTGCTTATGCTTTTTGTATAGCTTTCTTCTCTTGTCCGTGTTGTTGTCCTCCTGCTATGCTTCGGGTTTCTGCGCCTTTCTATGCTGGATTCTGATGCATCATTGTATTCATCCCAATATCCTCCACTTGATGCGCTATTGTTGTCTTGGCTTCTCATGAACATGTCTTTCTCCTCCCTCAACTTCTTTCTGCGCTGATGCAGTGCGTATTGGTACCCCATCAGAACTTCTCTTCTTGAATCTGTGGGTACTTCCGTGCCGTGATTGATGGCTGACATGATGATTCTCCACTCCCTGGTGGAAATGTGAATTTTCTCCTTTTCCTTCTTGCTGTTGCTCCTTAATTTGTCGACTTGCATGTCGACTTCTTCATTGCCTGCGTGATTATTCTCTTCTACTACTTTAGTGATAATGACGCATAACTGGTGTACGCTTCTGGAGATGCCGCTGCTTCCGGTGGCAAAATCCCTTGGACTGTCGTGTGGCTTAACCACTGTTGCTTCCATGTCGGGTTTTCCATGAGTTTCGTTGAATTCTTTGAGTTCCTTTTGCGTATTTTCTGTTGCTGCGAGACTGACCGGCGAGTTTACCTCGCTGGAAGAGCCCACAGATGATCCAGACACTGTGATTGTCTTGGTTTTGCTTGTCGACGGACCCGATTTCGCCAGATCCAAAAGACGAGTCGAACCCGAAGGTCCGACGTAGAAGCTAAGACTTTCGATCGTCAACTCCATCTCTTGATTTTCGTCAACTTCTAGATTGCTATTGGCTAAAAGCAAAAATACTGTCGAATTCATGATTCCAACGCCCAGAGTCCCCATGGTCGGCGCCAATTGACGAGGGTTAACTCGACAAATGTCCAATATGAAGGACTTAGGATCGGGGGAGTAGGGCGTCAGATGAACTCGAAGGTAAAATCAGCCAAACAAGGTGTATATCGAAAGTAAACGTAGGGTGAACTTTGGCTTACTCTCAATCTGTCCCTCACCGTCCTCTCCCGGCCCCTATATATAGGTGGCCAGGTCTCAAGGAACGGGAGGGATCCGGTACATATTACAATATCGGTATACGACATGAACTCGTATCTCGACATGGATTACACTTGGGCCTAGCTTTGCAGGCCTCAGGGGTACTCAACTAACGGGCTCTATTATCTATACCCTTGTCACTTGGTATGCTAATATTGCCATAAACCCTAACTCAACCTTGAATGGTTGTATTGATATTATTATTTCAATAATGTACACCATGATCAACCCAATTGATTGCAAGTCTTAATATACAATTTAAAAGGGTTACTTTCAAGTCTCCACCATATTACTACCCTTTTGCAATAACCATCAATCATGGTGAACCCTAAGGCAATAGTTTATGTTCAGGCTCTATTCTTTCACTTGTAGAGAATATTAAGGTAACCTAAAAACCCTTAACAACCTTGTGTGTATAATTCAACTTAAAATTGCAACCCATAACAAAGAAGTCACCATAACTCAATAATAACAAATCATCTGGGTTAGGTTACGCTCAGAACATTGCATAGCATCTATTATGCATATCATGCTGCCAATCTTCTGACATCATCCTTACTGGGTGATGATTGCTATTTTAGAATTGGGATTTCTTTCGTATCGAAGACCTTGACTTGCATAATCTTGCAGTCAAAAAGGCAAGTTCACTCTTGCTCATACCTCTTGAGTATTTTTATCAAATTATTTGCAAAAGCTATATATATCATATCACTACTGCATTTAAAGTAAAAAGTTTGCTCTCTTAATCAACTTGATTAGTGGTTAGCAACCACGGTGGTTGTTGACCTAGGATGGTGGGCAGTGGGACCATGGTATGAGTATGGTGGAGGTCCCATTGCAACTGGAAAATTCACCTAGGATTAATAACCAATGTCGCCAATGATTCTAGCGCCGTAAACAATGGTCAACCATAATATCTGGATTGGGACAGAGAATTCAGTTGTACCGACTTCCTTTTGCATATCAATAGATGCACCGATCCGTAGCGGTTGTGACTCCTGCTGGGAGCAACTGGATGGGAGGAATCCCCTTTGATTCCACGATTCTGGTGGTCTATGATGGATTGTAGCCCGAGGTCGGAACTACCAAGGTGTAGGAGACCGGCGTGGGGAATATCTACCGAGGTCGGAACTACCAAGTGTAGGAGACCGGCGTGGGTAAGTTAAATCGAGGTCAGAACTACCTAGGGGTAGGAGACCGGTGTGGATTGTGTTAATCGAGGTTGGAACTACCACAAGCGTAGGAGACCGGTGTGGATTGTTTCCAAGGTTTAAACTACAAAAGGGTAGGTATGCAGGGACACGGAGAAGGATAATGATTGGCTTGGATCATCGACTGGGCCCCACACCAAGGAAGTTTGGATGATGCCTGCTGCTCGGATGTGCAACAAGGCTTTGATCTCTTATGGGTACAAGTGACCACTCTACAGAGTGTAAGAAAGTATTTGGATACTCCTTGTTCCAGGAAGGAACTACGAACGCGGTAGGAAAGGAGCCCATCGAAGCTCTGGTCAACCTGTGAAGACTGATGGGCATAGTTTTCAGAATAAAAGCAACCTCTTGAAGAAATGTTTACGAAAACTTGCATTGCCAAATGACTCCTGGGTCTAAGGCTGCAGATAGTGCATAAAACACCGTATTCCCTATATGAACTTGCTGGGTAACGCTCGTTACTCACCCCACTCCTCTTAACCCTTGCTTAGATTGGAGGCAACACAAGGAGGCAATCTTGAGACACTAAAGATGAAGCCCTCGACCAATGTCAGAACTATCAATGGAGTCAACGACTATGTCAAGCTTGGTGGAAAAGTAGAATAGGTGTAGAAAGGAACCAATTCCCTAATCCTAGAACCTAAGTAGTTAGGGTAATTCTCTAGTTTGAGTAGTAAGCCAACTGCATTAGTTGTAGATTTAGTTTAGTCTTCTAGTTGTTCTTTCTCGATTATAGTCGACGGGACTAAACATCTACCTGTTGAGGAGGTTTTGAAGATCTTCTGTATAATGAAATTGTAATCCTATAGACCTACCTTGGACCTGCGATGTTTCTGTTGTACCACTCTGATCGATGTAATACTAGTGAGATGGTGTTTCATTGGTGTTATGTCAACGGCTTGCATACTACACATGCAGTGGTATGCTGGGTCACCACAACATCACAGCGCAGCAATGTGCACTAGTTCCTTCTAGTAATCTGTAGATCGCACGCATGCAGAAGCGCCCCTTCGTTGTGCGAGCAGTAGTCGTTCCCCATTTCCAAGCCCACAAGAGTAGATCTAGGGTTTCGGCAATGTTTCTTATTGGAGATTGGGGTTCGCCTTTGGTCTTGTCTGCTCTGTGCGAGCAGGCGCTGAGGCTCGCCAGCGGAGCGCGTGGGGAGGGAGGCGGGCTCAACCGGGGAGGGCGAGCACCATGGTAGTGCAGCAAGGTCTGTGACGGGGAGCGTGACAACCGGCCATGCTTCGAGCTCTTCGGTGGAGAGGAAAAAGCGCACGACAGCAAGGAGGGAGCGGCGGAGATTTAGCCGTTGAGATGGTGGGCTGCTTGGTGACAGAGATTTGCGACGGAGGTGAACAAATCGACGACATAGGTATGTTCGAACTACTCAATTACGTGTGATTTGTGTATTGGAAAGTAATTGAAGCCGTTATGCGCACCGAGGCCTCGAGGATTTGCCCTTGCGGTGCGAATAGCTAGTTGATATTTGTGTTGTGCACCCCTAACTTGGGGGATTTCGAACTGTATAGAGAGTAGATGAACTGTAAACATCCTATTGACTAGATCTGTTCTAATTATGTCCGGCGTTTGCTATTTTATTCCTCGCTGTTGATATCGGTACAGAGGCACACTCACCCAGTTATGGCGTTGCTGCACATGTCCATAGTGCACAGATCTAGTTCGATTTTGGAAAAAATGGTTAACTTTTCCGTAGTTGGATGGGGTGAGAAATACCACCTTGTTTGTCTGCAGATGCCATTTTGTTAGGTGCTTTTTTTCTTCTTTAAGCATTGACTTAGATGGATATTGTTGTGAATTAAGTTGGTTCTAACACCATAATCGAGTTGTTTGGTATTGGTCTGTAAACAAGATACATGTAGGGGTTCAAACAATATCGTTAAGTTTGGGGGGAGGAATTGTTTTATGTGAGCTCTGTACATAAAATGGCCAATGGTTTAATGAAGTTGCCTTGTTTAGCATGCCTAAGTTTGGTAGTGATGACAACCTACTTGTTTTTTAACACCATATTATAGTTTCTTGGCTACAATAATCAATTAAGTTGTTTAGATAATCAAAATTAAGTATTTTTTATGATCAAATATGTTTGCTGCTGTAATAAAAGAGTAGGTTCTACTCGTATCATTAAGTTACCTACTATAATAAACTATTTTTTTGTTCCGATAGCATTTTTTATTAAGTTGCCTACAATCCATTAAGTTGTTTCTTAAGGTATTATTAAGTTAGTTACTACAATCAATTAAGTTATTTCTATAGGTATTGTTAAGTTGGCTAGTGCAATTAATTAAGTTGTTTCTAAACGTATTATTAAGTTGGTTACTATAATCAATTAAGTTGTGCATATAGGTATTATTAAGTTGGCTACTACAATCAATTAAGTTGTTTCTAAAGGTATTATTAAGTTGGCTACTACAATCAGTTAAGTTGTTTATATAGGTATTGTTAAGTTGGCTACTGCAATCAATTAAGTTGTTTCTAAAAGTATTATTAAGTTGGCTAATACAATCAGTTAAGTTGTTTCTAAAATATTATTAAGTTGGCTACTATAATCAATTAAGTTGTGTGTTCACAAACTAGTAAACTTTACTATGTTTTCGAAAAACCATGCATAAATTTAATAGTGTTTCTTATCAAGTTGTACTGTAATTATATCTAACTTGGGTATTTAGGTATTATCCTGATTTTTAGTTAAGTTGGATTGTAAATACAATTAATTTGGATATATACTGAATATAAATTGCACTCTAACTAGGCATGTTTAGATTATAAATTATATTAGCAATATATAGAAGTTGGTTTACTAAGTTCTATTAAGTTCACTAATGGATCAATTAACTTGCATTCCTCCTAGGCATGTTTAGATTACAAATTGTATCACGAACATACATAAGTTGGTTTACTGAGTTCTGTTAAGTTCACTAATGGATCAATTAAGTTGCATTTTGACATAGTCATGTTTAGGTTATACTTTCTGTCAGCAACATACATAAGTTAGTTTACTAAGTTCTAAAGTGTCGGTCTCCTCGTCCTCCCATTGGTGGACAGCGGATATCAAGCCGCCTGCGATGGCGGGGTGTTTGGTGACGAAGTTCTGCGAAGTAGGTGACTACATCGACAATAGAGGTATCTCCTCAGTTCCAACTTCTCAAATATGTGCGATTTGTTGAGTGGAAAAGCAATTTAGGCCATCATTCGCTCTAATGGCGTGGGGATTACCTCGCGGTGCCTCACCCCTGATGGCGTGTAGATGTCCGCCCAGTTGGGAACCCCAAGAGGAAGGTATGATGAGCACAACAACAAGTCTTCCCTCAGTATGAAACCAAGGTTTATCAAACCAGTAGGAGAAAGAACCAACTTCTGAAGGTTGATGCTCGCTAGCTTCGCACGGCTCCAGACAATTTATATATGGCGCCTCATCCAGGGCATAGCTTTGCACCAGCAGGAACATGGAACCTGCACACAACACAACCAAGTACTTTGTCCCAACTTACAGTGAGGTTGTCAATCTCACGGGCTTGCTATAAACAAAGGATTAAGCGTATCAAGTGGTAAAAGGTAATAGTTTGCAAGAATGTAAATAAAGCGAGTAAATGGTAAACGGTAATGACAATATAAAAGAATGGACCGAGGTCCACAGTTCACTAGTGGTGTCTCTCCATAAGGTAACTAACATGCTGGGTAAACAAATTACAGTTGGGCAATTGATAGAATAAAGCAAGCATACAAATGTCATGAGGATCACTATGAGATTCACTTGGGCATTACAACATAATACATAGACCGTAATCCAACTGCATCTATTCTATGACTAATAATCCACCCGCCGGATGTCATCCGAGCAACCGTTGGGTATTGAGTTGCAAGCAACAGATTATCGCCTTAAGCAAAGTGTGTAATGTAAACAATACAAATGTCCTTGAACACAAGATTGTTGTTTTCTCCCTAGTAGCAATAGCACATCTACAACCTTAGAGGTTTCTGTCACTCCCCCAGATTACTAGAGGCATGAACCCACTATCGAGCATAAATACTCCCTCTTGGAGTCACTAGCATATACTCGGCCAAGATATCTACTAGCAACGGAGAGCATGCAAGATCATAAACAACATAAAGATAATAATTCAGCAAATCAACTTGATCCCAACAAACACAACATGTCGAATTACACAACGATGATCTTGATCATGATAAGCAGCTCACAAGATCTAAACATGAAGCACATGGAGGAGATGACAACCATCTAGCTACTGCTATGGACCTGTAGTCCAAGGTAGACAACTCACATATCACTACGGAGGTAGGCATGGTGATGAAGAAGGCCTCCGGTGGTGATTCCCCTCTCCGGCAGGGTGCCGGGAAGAGCTTCTGGACCCTCCCGATCTCGCGTCGATGACGGCGGCGGCTTACAGTATGTTTTGAGGAAAATTGATCGGGTGCCTTTAGGTTTTCCCGTCAAGGGGAATATATAGGCGGAAGGGCAGCGTCAGAAGGTGGACCAGAGGCCCACACCAGGCCCCAGCGCGGCCAGGGGGTGGCACAGCCGCCTCCTGGCTTCCCTCCGTCTCAGCTTTGGACTCCATCACGCTTCGGGAAAAATAGGAACTTTGGCTTTTGTTTCATCCAATTATGAGAATATTTCCTGTGTAGCTTTTCTGAAACACAAAAACAGCAAAAAACTGGGAACTAGCACGGTGGCATCTCGTTAGTAGGTTAGTTCTGAAAAATGCATAAAAATGCCACGAAGTGTAACAAAACACAAAGCAAATGGTGTATAAACAAGCATGGAGCATAAAAAATTATAGATACGTTTGAGACGTATCAAGCATCCCCAAGCTTAACTCCTGCTCGTCCTTGAGTAGGTAAGTGATAACAAAACAATAATTTTTGAGGTGACATGCACCATCACAATCTTGATCAACGATGTAAAGCATTGAGTGCTGAGATCGAAGTACTTAAAAACATGGGCATCAGAGACATAATCTTGTCAATAAAACTTAGCAACCATGTTATAACATGAAAAGTAACACAAACAAAAGATCATGAGTAATGAAGCAGTGAAAGTCAAGTGTGTGTTTCAACCATATAGAAAAACATAGCAAAGTGGTTCTTAGCTTGTCCTTCATGGAGTAGCAAAACATAAATGCATAGGACACCTTCAAGTTTAAGAGGGCGACTAGATATAATTAATTTAAGAACAAGCAAAACCATAATCATGAATCAATCAATAATAAATTTTGGGACTATGCACATTAAACTCAGAATGACAACTATGCTCTCTTAGACGGTGCATAAAGGTAGAAGGTGGAGACCCAACATAAAAGTTAAAGAAAGGCCCTTCGCAGAGGGAAGCAGTGATTAAACATGTGCTAGAGCTTTTCATTTGTAAAACAGAGAGATAAAAATTTGTTTTGAGAGGTGGTTGTTCTTGTCAACGACTGGCAATGGGGTTCTTACTATCTTTCATACTAAGTAAGTTTTTGAGAGAGAGATTGGCACTTTGGTGCACTTTTATAAAGCTTGGCACTCCTCCCCACTTTTCCTTTCACGAACCATGGCTAACCGATTCCAACGGGTGCCCACCAACTTTCACATACCATGGAGGAGTGCTTTTTTCTTTTCTTTTTACCTTTTTTTTGGAATAAAACAATATGGAAGATAGCAAATCCGACCACTACGCCCCCATGAGCTGAAAACAGTGTCACAAAATGAGAAGTATTTTGAAGGTTTTTGAAAGGTAGCACATGAAAATTTACTTGGAATGGCTTGCAAATACCATGCATAGGAATTTATAGTGGACTCATTGGAAAACTTGGTTTTTGGGAGTTGGATGCACGAGAAGTATTCCCTCTCAGTACAAAATGAAGGCTAGCAAAAGACTGGGAGCGACCAACTAAGAGAGCAATAACGGCCATAATCATGCATAGCGACAAAACATCATTAACCGAAGCATAAAGTGGTATCACAAGTCAAAAACCAAATGATCATAGAGGCTTATGGTGACTTGTTAAATTCAGACATGTTGTAAGCATGCTTCAAGTCAACCCAAATAAAGCATCAAAGGAGAAAACCACAATAACATGCTCCCATATAATAAAAACAACGCATGATTTTTTTCAAAGGCTCATTAAGCAATCTCAGTCATTTGAGACAAGTCATGCTATAGCAAAAACTACTAAGCATACTATCAAAACAAGATCAAGTATGACATGCAAAAGTCTAAGCCGCAGTCTAGACAAGCTCCCATTTGTACCACTATAGGCATGAAACTTTTTCTCTTTTCCAACACCATTCAAACCTTTTTGAAACAACTCTTTTGAGATGAAAACCAACATAGACCGGAGGTCTAAATACACCTTGATATAAAGATATAACAAGATCTGAACAAAAATCAAGGCAGAAAACAAAAGCTAAACCCAGTACTAGAAAAAGAGAACACTCGGTGAACGATAAGAGTGAAAACTAGAGTGTTCTTGGCAATGCAAAACGGAGTGTGTCTTCTCCAAAAGAAATTTGTTGGGGGTCAAACCATTTATTGCAGCAAACAAAACAAAAGAAAACTGAAAGCGAAAGTAAAGACGCTTCAAGCAAAACGCATAAAATATGAAGCAATAAAAATATAGTGTCTTGAAAGGTGACCTGATTTTTGCCGATGAGGAAGGGGTGTCTCGGGGCATCCCCAAGCTTTGACGCTTGTACCTCTTGGATATTTCTTGGGGTGACATGGGCATCCCCAAGCTTGAGCTTTTGTCCATACTTCATCTCATCTCATCACTCTTCATTCCCTACACTTGAAAACTTCCTTCATACAAAACTTCACACAATTCTATTAGCAACATTAGTATAAGCATGATAGTAAATCTACTCTTAGGGTTTAGTTTCAAACTCAAATATATCATCCATTAAAGCATAAGCTACTGTAGCAACTTCCTAAAAGTTTCGTGATCAAAAGAACTCAAAAAGAAAGCGATCGAGAGGCAAACAGAAATAGTGGCTGAAATCTATCAAAATAGAACAGCTGATAAAGATCGATTTTTCGGAGGACCTTCTGTTGCTCAAATTGAAAAGTGCAAAACTAATAAAAGTTTGGAAATAACCTTTAGCATATGCACAAGAAACCGCAGATCAAAAACATATTATAAGAATTTTCACGAATTTTTACGGTGCAGCACAGAAATCTGTTTCAGGACACCAACTTCCCCAAATCTTACCTTCCTCAAATTAGAGGTTCTTCTTGGCACAAAAACGAAATAAAAATGATAAGGAGAGTTCATTACAGTAGTAATAACTTCCAAGACTCAAATAAAAGAAAAAGTACTGAAAATAAAACAATGGGTTATCTCCCAGGAGTGCTTTTCTTTAACGCCTTTGAGCTAGGCGCAGAAAGTGGAAATCAAGTGTTTTCAAATGAGGCATTAAGATCAATTGCAGAAGTCTTTTCAACAATGAATTGTATTGTATCCAAATGAGTTTTTGAAGATCCCTTATTGATGAGGACATCCCTATTACACCACCATTATCTCCTACTCCTTTTGATGAAGATGTTGCTGCAAAGAAGTCCAATGAGATTAGGATTGGACCAATTACAAGAGCACGTGCAAAGCTATTGGAACAACAGGTGAACTCACTCTTAATTGAACCTGATCTTTTATTTAATGAGAACTTTATACTGCCTAAGTCTATGCATCTATGTATGATCAGGTTTGTTGATAACATGAGCGTTGCACGAGGAGGAGATGAGTCGCAGCAAGAAGAGCAAGACTTGATGATCAAGTGCGCGAGGGAGGAGAGGGAGGCAGGCGCACCAGGAGATCACCAAAACGTCAAGTCGACATGAGAGAGTCTGTGATGGCGCACTAGGACAGCCTACGACACGATGTCTACACGTCTAAAGCGCGCCACACTCATGGCCTGTGTGCCAGAAATAGGCCGAACCCATGTATGGGTCGGTATGTACTCGTTTGAGCCGAACCGAGTCAGTTTGGGCCCAAACCAGGTTGGTTTTGGGCCAGGTCCATGTTGAGGACGCCCCAGCCTCCCTTAAGTAGCCAGGGGCGCCCCCTCAAGTCGCTTAGACCACGTTTAAACAAAACCCTAGTTTCTAGACAGAACCAAGTGTTTCTCTGAAATTATTCACACCAATTCGTATCGATCTGGTGTTCGTTCTACTGAAAATCTGAGTGTAATCTGCTGTTCCATTGGGAATTAGTATATTGCATCACCGCTTCGTGGTCGGCGGCTACGTGCGCAAGCGTGTGACGTTGCGAATATCCAAAGGGTTGAGAGCTATTGCGCTGGCAGCAGGGATTAGCCGGAGAGTTTACAGCGACACTCGAGTTATCTTCATCACCATCATCGCCATCTACATCGCGCTCGCTGAGAAGATCGGGACACCCCTTATCATCTTGGTATCAGATTCCAGCGTTTACTCGGTGAGCATCCACAAATTCATACCCGTAAATTCGTTTTTTGTTTTTGTCCTATCCAGAAAAAGCCTACAAAAAAAATTAGGGTTCTTAGTTTTGCCATAGCCTAGATTGCATCGAGGTACTAGTTTTAGTCGCTGATCGTCTTTTTCGCATATCTTTTCATCCCATCTGTAGGAGTCTAGGACCCTCATTCTTTTCTGCATCTTCGTCGTGGTTTTCGTCTTTGTTTGACCCCTATTTGATCTCCTTCTGCCTGTGGCTGTGCTTGGTGTTCTTCACGAAACAGCCGGGTAGATCGATCCCCAGATCCGATCGGCTTTCAGTCCAAAAAAAAGGGAGTATTAAAAAAAAAAACTAGATCGCTGCCTTGCCTTTTTGCGCTGGACCTCAGACAATCTCTGTGCTCTAGCGTGAGCGCTATTTAGCAAAAAAAAAAGAGACAAACTTCTTTGTCCGTTTCGCATCACCGTCGCGCTGCCGTGTGTTTCCGGCGTCGTATATCTCTGCCGTGGCACGTTTCTCGTCGGTTTCTCGGCCGTGACAGCGTGTTACCACTGTGTCCACATAGCGTCCTTTCTACACGATTTTGCTCGCTTTAGCTACAGCCTGTCTATAGCATCGTGTTAGGAGCTTACCCATACGAGACTTGCTACTTCGTGGTCATCAGGCTGCTGCCGTGTGCGCAATCTTGTGCCTATTCATCGAGCCAGTGCTAGCGTCTCTCTTGTGCATTGCAACACGAGCTACTGTGCGTTGTCACTTATATTTTTGAGCTCACTTTTCAGAGTTGCTTTGCCCCGATTATCTCCACCGTGTATGTTTCCGTGGGTCTTTATCATACGATCAGCACTAGAACTTGTATTTCGGTGTAGTTATGTATCCATACCAAGCCCCACCATATACCCTGGTTTGTCGTGTGATAGTTTCTTATACCCTCGGTATTCGCTTCATCACATCCATGCACGTTTCAGTCTCTACGAGTGGTAAGTATTTATTATTCACTTTGGAACGGTAAGATACCTCTTTCTTTCAGTTTTGAGTGAGTTGTGAGCGTAACCACCACCCGTTTATTGTTTGTGCACTAACCTACTAATCATGTCTGCTAGTGATGTTGATGTGATGTAGAAAAAACCTGATGATACTCCTGTCATATGGAGGGAGTATGAAGCTCTTCGTGATCATTTGGAAAGAATAATAACACAAACAACTGACGCTATTGATTCTGATGTTCAAGCTGTCCAAATGAAAGTAGAAGCCACTGATGCTACTGTTAATAATATGCAAGTGCAAGTCAATGATCTCCAAACTAGCATCCAGGCATTGACACAATCTGTCAATGCGCTGCGTCTTACTGTTGAGCAGCGACCCCTACCACATGTTGATGCTGATGATGAGAGTGTTCATGGCGACAATGAGGATTTTGCTGCAGCCGGTCGTGGTAATGGTCGAGGCAATGGTCCTCCTTTTCGTGGTCGTGGTTTTGTTCCCGTTGGTGTCCAGCGCGTTCCTTTTCAGCAGGATGATGGCTTGGGTAAACCAAAGTTTTTTATTCCCAAATTCGAGGGTGGTACTGATGTTGAAGAGTACCTCACATGGGAGTTGAAGATAGAGAAGTTGTGGCGTCTTCATGATTATACGGAGGACAAGAAAATCAAGCTTGCTTCTTCAGAGTTTGATGGCTATGCTTTGCGATGGTGGGACAGCGTTGTGCAAACACGTCAAGAAAACAACGAGCTGCCCATTATAACTTGGCGCCATATGAAGGAAGTGATGCAGGCTCGTTTTGTTCCGCATAACTACCTCCGCTCAGTTTTTGATAAGTTACAGCAATTGAAGCAAGGCCCGCCGTCCGTTAATGAGTATTATATGGAGATGGAGATGCTTGTACAAAGAGCTCGCGTTCGTGAGCCTCTTGAGCAGACCTTGCAGCGTTTTCTCCATGGTCTGAAGTATAATATTAAGAGCATTGTTCGGCATCATCGGTATCGTGATATGAATGAGCTGCTACATCATGCACGTGAAGCTGAAGCCCAGTTTGCCGAAGAAGCTCAGTTTAAGTCTCGTACTACTTCGGGCAGCCGTTTCACACCCCGGCCTGCTGCATCCACACCAAGTTCCCGTTCAGATTTTCGTGCTCCTTCGTCGTCGCGATCCGATTCCAATGCAAAGAAATCCGCACCTGCTGCTAGTGGTACGGGTTCGAACATGTCTACAGCACGTAATCGTGATATGGAGTGTCATACTTGTGGTGGCAAAGGTCATTTTAAACGGGATTGCCCCAATAGAAAAGTCATGATCGTCAATGAGGACACCAATGAATACGAGACAGGTGATGATGCTGATCCAGATGGTTCTGATGATGATGACTTTGGTCATGACGGTGTTGATGCCTATCCTTCCACCGCCAATAACATAGTTTGCTCGCAGCGTGTGCTGAATGTGTCTCCTACATCTGAAAGTCAGCGGTGCAATTTGTTCCAAACTAAAGCACTTGTTGGACCGGACAAAGCTTGCAAACTCATCATCGATGGTGGTAGTTGCCGCAACCTTGCTAGCAAAGAGTTGTGTGCAAAGCTGAAACTGAAATACATCCCGCACCCGCATCCATATTATATCCAGTGGCTCAGCGACAATGGAGAGATGAAGGTCAGCCACATGGTGCGAGTTGATTTCGAGATTGGACCATACAAGGACTCCATTGAGTTTGATGTGGTTCCTATGACGGTTTGTCACCTCTTGTTGGGCCGCCCATGGCAGTTTGATCGCAACGTGTTGCACAATGGCCGCACCAACACATATCATTTGGAGTTCAAGGGCAGAAAAATTAACTTGCAGCCTATGTCTCCACAGCATATTGTAAATGAATCTCGTCAGAAAACTGAAGTGAACTTAGAACACGAGAATGAGAGAGTAGCTAGACGAGAGACTATTACCTCGGTGAGTGAGAGCCACCCAGCCACATCGAGAGAGCCACACCAAAGTGAGCGAGTGAATTCTCTAGTCCTGCTAGCCACCAAAGAAGATATGAGAGAATTTAGAGAGGATCCTACAGCCATGCCACTTGTGCTTATGTACAAGGGTGAGATTTTGGTTTCTAACGACATGACTCCTCTTCCTTTTGGTGTTTCTAGTGTCTTGCAGGAATTTGATGATGTGTTTCCAGAGGAGGTCCCCGCTGGTTTGCCTCCTTTGCGCGGCATTGAGCACCAGATTGATTTCATCCCTGGTGCCACCTTGCCAAACCGCGCTCCTTACCGCACCAACCCCGAAGAAACTAAGGAGATTTAGAAACAAGTGCAAGCGCTACTCGACAAAGGTTATATTCGTGTGAGCTTAAGCCCTTGTGCTGTTCCTGTTATTCTAGTTCCTAAGAAAGATGGTACTTGGCGCATGTGTGTAGATTGTAGAGCTATTAATAACATCACTATTCGATATCGTCACCCTATTCCGCGCTTGGATGATATGCTTGATGAGTTGAGTGGTGCTGCTGTTTTCTCTAAGATTGATTTGCGTAGTGGTTACCATCAGATTAGGATGAAAGAGGGGGATGAGTGGAAAACTGCCTTTAAAACAAAATTTGGTTTATATGAGTGCTTAGTCATGCCATTTGGTTTAACTAATGCACCTAGTACCTTCATGAGATTAATGAATCATGTTTTGCGAAATTTTATTGGCAAGTTTGTGGTTGTGTACTTTGATGAAATATTAATCTACAGCCGCAATGAATCTAACCATAGTGATCATATTAGACAAGTTTTGCAAGTGTTGCGTGATTCTCAGCTTTATGGTAATCTTGAAAAGTGCACATTTTGCAAAGATAAGGTCATCTTCCTTGGATATGTTGTTTCTAAAAATGGAGTAGAAGTCGATGCATCTAAAATTGAAGCTATTCAAAATTGGCCTACTCCCATGAATGTTAGTCAAGTACAAAGTTTTCATAGTCTTGCTGGTTTTTATCGCCGTTTTGTGAAAGACTTTAGTACTGTTGCTGCACCTTTAAATGAGTTAACTAAAAAAGGTGTTGAATTTGTATGGGGCGCAGCCCAAGATCATGCTTTTGATGAACTGAAACGTTTATTAACTTCTGCACCATTGCTTGCACTACTAGATTTTAATAAGCAATTTGAGATTGAATGTGATGCTAGTGGCATTGGTATTGGTGGTGTGTTGATGCAAGAGGGTCGGCCTATTGCCTACTTTTCTGAAAAACTTTGTGGTGCGAGGTTGAACTATCCTGTTTATGACAAAGAATTGTATGCGCTTGTTAGAGTTCTTGAGGTTTGGCAACATTATTTGTGGCCAAAAGAATTTATCATACATTCTGATCATGAAGCTTTGAAATATCTGAAAGCTCAATCTAATTTGCATAGGCATCTTGCTAAGTGGGTTGAGTTTATTGAGTCTTTTCCTTACATAATTAAACATAAAAAGGGTAAAGACAATGTGGTTGCTGATGCTCTATCTAGGAAGAACATGTTGTTGACACAATTAGACATTAAGGTTCCTGGTTTAGAGAGCTTGTGTGATTTATATGCTACTGATCATGATTTTTCAGCGCCATATAGCATGTGTACTGGTGGGAAAGCATGGGATAAATATCACATCCATGATGGGTTTTTGTTTCGTGCTAACAAACTATGTGTTCCAGAATCGTCCGTGCGTTTGCTATTGTTGCAGGAATCACATGCCGGCGGTTTGATGGGTCACTTTGGGCGTGAGAAGACGCTACTCATGCTCGCTGATCACTTTTATTGGCCTAGGATGAGGCGTGATGTGGACAGGTTCGTCAAGCGCTGCATTACATGCAACAAGTCGAAGTCCAAGCTGAAGCCTCACGGTTTGTATACTCCATTACCTGCACCTACTACACCATGGGAGGACATTAGCATGGATTTTGTATTAGGTTTGCCTAGGACTAAAAGAGGCCATGATTCTATATTTGTGGTAGTGGACAGATTTTCTAAAATGGCTCATTTTATTGCCTGCCACAAAAGCGACGATGCGTCGCATATTGCTAACCTGTTTTTCAGGGACATTGTACGTTTGCATGGAGTACCCAAGACAATTGTCTCTGGTCGTGATGTGAAGTTTATGAGCTACTTCTGGAAGACACTTTGGGGAAAGCTGGGCACAAAGTTACTTTTCAGCACTACATGTCATCCCCAAACTAATGGTCAAACGGAGGTGGTAAATCGCACACTTTCCACAGTGCTGCGATGCATGATCAAGTGATGAGGACATCCCATCTATTGATACACCCGCTGTACCTACAGCGGAACACATACAAGGACCCATCACTCGAGCTCGTGCCAAGCAACTTAACTATCAGGTACTTTCGTTTCTTGGAACTCTTTCTCACATACATGAGAATATGATGCTGCCTAAATCAGATATGTTTGTTACTCTTAGGAATGATGGACCTAGCATGGATGAGAGGGACAAGCATTGGAGCATGATCGTGCATGGAGATGGCAGCATGCGTTTGAGGATTGAAGAAGACGCCACGAGTGGAGATTTCAGAACTTTGAAGCCACCATAATGAAGGATGAAGACTTGGACGAAATATACAAAGAGCTACTTCATAATTTCGTCCATAAATACATATGGTGCTGCGTCACTTCTATTTTTGGGCCAGGCCCATGTAAATTTCGCAGCAAATAAGACAGCCACTTTTAGGAGTCCGAATTTGAGGAGAAAAGGCCTGTTAGGGGTCCGTTCGACCACCCAACCCATGGCTGGTCGCACCCCTACCTTTTCCTCCTCAAATACCCCCCGTAGCCATCATTAGAACTCGGATTTTGATTAGACTAAAAGTTAGCCATTGCTGCAACTACGAGCTCGACTTTTGAGGCCAATCGCCCAGAAGAAGACTGCCTATTCGGAATCCCACCTTTTGAATAAAGCATACATCTTTCATCCGCAATATCTTGATTGCTGTATTGGTTCTTACTTGTTCTCGATTTCAGGTAGGAATTAAGACCCTCGCTGGTCAGGCTGATCGTGCATCCGCAAGATCAGTAACTCCCGGAGATTGTCCTAGCGATTGCATTGGCGCACGAGCTTCGCACGTGTAGTCGGATCGTCAAGCACAAACTCCACCCACCAAATCGACGTATCAAGATCTCATCGAAAGATCGGACACCTTTGCCCTATCAAGTGGTATCAGATTTCAGGTTGCTCGGTGAGATTTACTGTTTTCATAGTTTAGATTGCATCTGTGTTCATACCTATAAACCACGAAAAAGCCAAAAATACAGTTAGGGTTTCGATCATCTCGTCCCATAAACCATCCGAGCCTTTGCATTGTCTTTTCAGTTTGCATCGTTGAATTTGTGTCTGCATCCGCGTGTCGAGTTGCTGGTCTTAGTGTCTGTTCCTTTAGAGTTTCGAGTTCGATTCACCTTAGTGCCGCCGCCACCGCACGCTTGCACCACTGCTCCGCCATATCCTTCCACCACCACGCCATATATTTCCGCCACCGCCTTCACATAAGTTCTTGTTCGTTCTTCCCAATTTCGGTCGCCAGTCAAGAGGAGGAAGAAGAGCAAAAAAAAAAAAAAAAAAAAGTCAACTCCGCATCCAAGTCGGGTTGACCCGTTCCTACTAGTGCAGTCCGATTTCAGTCCGAATTGGACAGTTTCGTCAGTTTTTGAATGTTTTCGACAGCAAATTTCAACAGGCCATAACTTTTGCATACGAACTCCGTTTTCGACGTGCGAGTACTCAAAATGTTCGTAGCGAAAGGCCGGGAAGGCCGAGTTTTTGCCCTCCGAAGTTTCAGACCTGCCAATTCCTGCAGATCTTCACTTATTTTTGGCTTGGGAGCTGTTCCTTTCTGCTTGTTGGGCCACGCGGTGACTTTCTTAGTGTTCTCGGCTCGCGTCTCTAGCTCGGTATAGCCTAGGACCAGCACAGTACTGCGGTTGAGCATTCTTTCAGCTTTGCATTGCTGTTTTGATACTTGCTGTTGTTTTTGCTACCATATAAGCCATCCTACAGCTCCACATATTTCTGCACGTGCTTTGTATCGACACCTGGTAATCGCTTGTGCAATTTTGGGAGTCGCTGTTCTTTGCTGGTTGCATATCACCTTCCTCCTGTTGGGTAAGAACTTGTAAGAGCTTTGTATACCGCTTGACGGATTACGCGTGATCCCACCATATTCCGTAGTGCATAGGTATATATATTTGTGCTTGCTTCCACGCTAACCATGACAGGAACCCCGAAGGATGATGTTGATCCCGAGAAGATGACTAGTGCAGAGTTGCATGCCCACTTCACACGGCTGTTGGTGGGGCGTGCACAAGATGTGGACACACGCTTGGGTGATGTTGATTCCAAGCTTTCTGATGCGATGGACAAGATGGCTGGTCTTGAGGCATCCTTCAACACCAAGCTCGACGCCCGGTTCCAGGAAGTCCTGGCCCGTTTACCACCACTGCCACGGCCGGCCATTCCTGTACCACGTGCTCGCCGAGTTCCTCTTACAGCTGCGGCAGCTGCTGCGGCCGCTACGGAGGCGGCCACCCAGGACGGATATGCTGCTGACGAGGGGGAAAACGAGTTCGAAGATGAAAACGAGCTCGACGAGGACGAGGTCCAACAACCTGCACCTGGCCGTCCGCGGCAATACAACCGCAATGCTCGTCCACCTCCGCGTCCGGTACGTGATGATGACCATGTGGCTAAGCTAAAATTAAATATTCCGCCATTTGAGGGTCGATATAATCCTGATGCATATCTCACTTGGGAATTAGAGGTAGAGCAACATTTTGCATGTTTACGCTACCCTGAGCATTTGCGTGTTAGTGCTGCTACATGTGAATTTACTGATTTTGCTTCTATCTGGTGGTCTGAATATTGTCGAGTCAATCATGCTAATATTCCTGCTACTTGGCTTGGTCTAAAACATGCCATGCGTACTCGTTTTGTACCTCCACATTATCAACGGGACTTGCTTAAGAAATTAACTCGTTTAGAACAAGGCAAAAATTCGGTACAAGAGTATTATCAAGAGTTACAAACAGGCATGATTCGTTGTGGTATTGTAGAGGATAATGAAGCTATGCTTGCACGTTTCTTTGGTGGTTTAAATAAGGAGATTCAGCATATTTTAGACTATAAGGAGTACAACACTATTACTCGTTTATTTCACCTTGCTTGCAAAGCTGAACTTGAAGTGCAGGATCGTCAACCATCGTGGAGAAGAGCTAATAATTCTGCAGGTCGTACTTCTTCATGGTCTGCGCGCCAATCAGCTCCACCTTCTCGTGGGGATGCACCAGGTCCTTCCACCTCCAAGTATACCACGCCGACGTCAAGAACGCCACCTGCTCCTGCTCCTGCTCCATCACCATCTGCTGGTCCGACACGGAGTTCTTCTTCCATGGCCTCCACGGGGAAGACTCGCGATATTCAATGTCGCAAGTGTTTTGGGTTTGGTCACATTGAAAAAGAATGCAGAACCAAACGTGTGATGGTGGTACTTGAAGATGGCGAATATGACTCTGCAAGTGATTTTGATGATGATACATTGGCACTTATTGCTGCACGTGATGGTGCCAATTCTGATTCTGACAAGGAGATGGAGGTAATGGGAGCTAAAACTGCTGATCAATACAAGAGCTTAGTTGCACAACGTGTCTTGAGTGTGCAATTGAGCAAGGCTGAGCATGATCAACGCCACAACTTGTTTCAAACAAGAGGCGTTGTTAAGGAGAGAGCTATCTGGATCATCATTGATGGAGGGAGTTGTAACAATCTGGCTAGTATTGACATGGTGGAGAAGCTTGCTCTGCCCACACGACAACGACCTCATCCATATTACATTCAATGGTTTGAGAGCTCCCGTAAGCTCAAGGTAACAAGAACTGCACGCGTGCATTTTACTATTGGTACTTATTCAGATTTTGTTGATTGTGATGTTGTACCTATGCAAGCTTGTTCTTTGTTACTTGGTAGACCATGGCAATTTGATAGAGAATCTGTACATAATGGTAAAACAAATCAGTATTCTCTTACACATGCTGGCAAGAAAATTGGACTTAAACCCATGACTCCGGAACAAATTTTGAAAGATGATCTTGCTAGAGCTAGTAGATTAAAAAATGAGGACAAACATAAGAGTGAGAATCAGATTATTGCTGCAGATTTTGTACCACCTAAGCATTCTTCTAAATCTGATTCTAACCATGCTACTGAAATTCGTTTGAAGAATCCTTGTTTACTTGCTAGCAAATCTGATCTTGCTGAAATTGATGTCAATATTACTCCATGCTATGCTATTATTTGCAAAGAAGTACTGTTTTCATTTGAGGATATGCCTCCTTCTTTGCCACCTGCGGTTGCTAACCTTTTGCAGGAATACATGGTTGTTTTTCCACAAGATGTTCCACCTGGACTTCCACCTATTCGTGGAATAGAACACCAAATTGATTTGATTCCAGGAGCTTCGCTGCCCAACCGTGCTCCGTATCGCACCAATCCTGAAGAAACAAAAGAGATACAACGACAGATCCAGAGTTTATTGGACAAAGGTTATATTCGTGAGTCTCTTAGTCCATGCGCTGTTCCTATTATTTTAGTACCTAAGAAAGATGGTTCTTCGCGCATGTGTACTGATTGTCGTGCTATTAATAATATTACCATTCGATATCGTCACCCTATACCTCGTTTGGATGACATGCTAGATGAGTTGAGTGGTTCTATTATGTTCTCTAAAGTTGATTTGCGTAGTGGTTACCACCAAATTCGTATGCAATTAGGAGATGAATGGAAAACAGCTTTTAAAACTAAGTTCGGTTTATATGAGTGGTTAGTAATGCCGTTTGGTTTAACTAATGCACCTAGTACCTTTATGAGACTGATGAACGAAGTTTTACGTGCTTTTATTGGTCGTTTTGTGGTGGTATATTTTGATGACATTCTCATATATAGCAAATCTTTAGAGGACCATTTGGATCATTTACGTGCTGTTTTCAATGCTTTACGTGATGCACGTTTGTATGGTAATCTTGAGAAGTGCACCTTCTGCACAAATAGAGTTGCTTTTCTTGGTTATGTTGTTACAGAACAGGGAATTGAAGTTGATCCAGCCAAGATTGAAGCTATTGAGAATTGGCCACAGCCCAAGACGGTCACACAAGTAAGGAGTTTTCTTGGTCTTGCTGGGTTTTATAGGCGCTTTGTCAAAGATTTTGGTTCTATTGCTGCGCCATTGAATGAGCTCACAAAGAAGGATGTGCCCTTTGTTTGGGGCGATGCACAACAAGAGGCCTTCATGATACTGAAAGATAAGTTAACACATGCTCCATTACTCCAACTTCCTGATTTTAATAAGACGTTTGAACTTGAATGTGATGCTAGTGGCATTGGTTTGGGAGGTGTGTTATTACAAGAGGGCAAACCTGTAGCATATTTTAGTGAAAAATTGAGTGCGCCTAGTCTGAACTATTCTACTTATGATAAAGAATTATATGCGCTGGTTCGGACATTAGAAACTTGGCAACATTATTTATGGCCTAAAGAATTTGTTATACATTCTGATCATGAATCTTTGAAGCATATTCGTAGTCAAGCAAAACTGAATCGTCGCCATGCCAAGTGGGTTGAATTTATTGAATCTTTTCCTTATGTTATCAAACACAAAAAGGGTAAAGATAATATTATTGCTGATGCTTTGTCGCGCCGTTATACTATGTTATCTCAGCTTGACTTCAAAAATTTTGGGTTGGAAACTATAAAGGAACAATACTTGCATGATGCTGAATTTAAAGATGTGTTGCAAAATTGTAAAGATGGTAGGACATGGAACAAATTCATCCTTAATGATGGATTTGTGTTCCGTGCTAACAAACTATGCATCCCAGATGGTTCCGTTCGTCTTTTGTTGTTACAGGAGGCGCATGGAGGAGGATTAATGGGACACTTTGGTGTCAAGAAGACGGAGGATGTTCTTGCTGCACACTTCTTTTGGCCACGCATGCGGCGAGATGTTGAGAGATTCGTGGCACGCTGCACTACTTGTCAAAAAGCTAAGTCTCGCCTTAATCCACATGGTTTATATATGCCTCTTCCTGTTCCTAGTGTTCCTTGGGAGGATATTTCGATGGACTTTGTTTTGGGATTACCTCGTACACAGAAGGGGAGGGATAGTATTTTTGTTGTTGTGGATCGGTTTTCTAAGATGGCACACTTTATTCCTTGTCACAAGACCGATGATGCTGCGCACATTGCTGAATTATTTTTTCGTGATATCGTTCGTTTGCATGGTGTGCCAAATACTATTGTTTCTGATCGTGATACTAAATTTCTTAGCCACTTTTGGAGATGTTTATGGGCTAAGTTGGGGACTAAATTGCTGTTTAGTACTACATGTCATCCCCAAACTGATGGACAAACTGAAGTAGTTAATAGAACTTTATCTACCATGCTGCGGGCTGTTTTAAAGAAGAACTTAAAATTGTGGGAGGAATGTTTGCCTCATATTGAGTTTGCTTATAATCGTTCGCTGCATTCTACCACAAAGATGAGCCCTTTTCAGATTGTCTATGGTTTTGTTCCACGTGCACCTATTGATTTGTTGCCTTTACCATCTTCAGTGCAAAATAATTTCGATGCTACACAGCGTGCTGAATTGATTTTAAAATTGCATGCAACTACTAAAGACAACATAGAACGCATGAATGTTAAGTATAAAGTTGCTGGGGATAGAGGACGAAAGCATGTTGTGTTTGAGGTTGGTGATCTTGTTTGGTTGCATTCTATGTTAAGAATGTTAAGTATAAACTGGAGCTTCCTGCAGATTTTGGTACGGTAAGTCCTACATTTAACATTGCAGATTTAAAACCTTACTTCGGTGAAGAAGATGAGGTTGCGTCGAGGACGACTTCAATTCAAGAAGGGGAGCATGATGAGGACATCCCATCTATTGATACACCCGCTGTACCTACAGCGGAACACATACAAGGACCCATCACTCGAGCTCGTGCCAAGCAACTTAACTATCAGGTACTTTCGTTTCTTGGAACTCTTTCTCACATACATGAGAATATGATGCTGCCTAAATCAGATATGTTTGTTACTCTTAGGAATGATGGACCTAGCATGGATGAGAGGGACAAGCATTGGAGCATGATCGTGCATGGAGATGGCAGCATGCATTTGAGGATTGAAGAAGACGCCACGAGTGGAGATTTCAGAACTTTGAAGCCACCATAATGAAGGATGAAGACTTGGACGAAATATACAAAGAGCTACTTCATAATTTCGTCCATAAATACATATGGTGCTGCGTCACTTCTATTTTTGGGCCAGGCCCATGTAAATTTCGCAGCAAATAAGACAGCCACTTTTAGGAGTCCGAATTTGAGGAGAAAAGACCTGTTAGGGGTCCGTTCGACCACCCAACCCATGGCTGGTCGCACCCCTACCTTTTCCTCCTCAAATACCCCCCGTAGCCGTCATTAGAACTCGGATTTTGATTAGACTAAAAGTTAGCCATTGCTGCAACTACGAGCTCGACTTTTGAGGCCAATCGCCCAGAAGAAGACTGCCTATTCGGAATCCCACCTTTTGAATAAAGCATACATCTTTCATCCGCAATATCTTGATTGCTGTATTGGTTCTTACTTGTTCTCGATTTCAGGTAGGAATTAAGACCCTCGCTGGTCAGGCTGATCGTGCATCCGCAAGATCAGTAACTCCCGGAGATTGTCCTAGCGATTGCATTGGCGCACGAGCTTCGCATGTGTAGTCAGATCGTCAAGCACAAACTCCACCCACCAAATCGACGTATCAAGATCTCATCGAAAGATCGGACACCTTTGCCCTATCATCAAGAAGAACCTGCGTGAGTGGGAAGATTGTTTGCCGCATGTGGAGTTTGCATATAACAGGGCGGTTCACTCTACCACGCAGCTATGTCCTTTTGAGGTGGTCTATGGTTTCAAACCCATTACGCCACTTGATTTGTTGCCTCTTCCTATTCAAGAGCGAGTCAATATGGAGGCATCAAAGAGGGCAGATTTTGTGAGGAAGATACATGTGAAGACTAAAGAGGCTATTGAGAAGAAAGGCAAGTATACTGCAGATCATGCAAACAAGAAGCGGAAGGAGGTATTGTTTCAGCCCGGTGATATGGTTTGGGTTCACTTTCGCAAGGATAGATTTCCACAGCTACGTAAGTCCAAGTTGCTGCCCCGTGGTGCTGGTCCTTACAAGGTTCTTGCCAAGATCAATGATAATGCCTACAAGATAGATCTTCCTACAGCTGAGTATGGCGTCAGCAATAGTTTCAACGTTGCTGATTTGACACCGTATGAAGGTGAAGACCTTGCAGCGTCGAGGTCGACGCCTTTCGAAGGGGGGGAGGATGATGAGGACATCCCTATTACACCACCATTATCTCCTACTCCTTTTGATGAAGATGTTGCTGCAAAGAAGTCCAATGAGATTAGGATTGGACCAATTACAAGAGCACGTGCAAAGCTATTGGAACAACAGGTGAACTCACTCTTAATTGGACCTGATCTTTTATTTAATGAGAACTTTATACTGCCTAAGTCTATGCATCTATGTATGATCAGGTTTGTTGATAACATGAGCGTTGCACGAGGAGGAGATGAGTCGCAGCAAGAAGAGCAAGACTTGATGATCAAGTGCGCGAGGGAGGAGAGGGAGGTAGGCGCACCAGGAGATCACCAAAACGTCAAGTCGACATGAGAGAGTCCGTGATGGCGCACTAGGACAGCCTACAACACGATGTCTACACGTCTAAAGCGCGCAACACTCATGGCCTGTGTGCCAGAAATAGGCCGAACCCATGTATGGGTCGGTATGTACTCGTTTGAGTCGAACCGAGTCAGTTTGGGCCCAAACCAGGTTGGTTTTGGGCCAGGTCCATGTTGAGGACGCCCCAGCCTCCCTTAAGTAGCCAGGGGCGCCCCCTCAAGTCGCTTAGACCACGTTTAAACAAAACCCTAGTTTCTAGACAGAACCAAGTGTTTCTCTGAAATTATTCACACCAATTCGTATCGATCTAGTGTTCGTTCTACTGAAAATCTGAGTGTAATCTGCTGTTCCATTGGGAATTAGTATATTGCATCACCGCTTCGTGGTCGGCGGCTACGTGCGCAAGCGTGTGACGTTGCGAATATCCAAAGGGTTGAGAGCTGTTGCGCTGGCAGCATGGATTAGCCGGAGAGTTTACAGCGACACTCGAGTTATCTTCATCACCATCATCGCCATCTACATTGCGCTCGCTGAGGAGATCGGGACACCCCTTATCATCTTGGTATCAGATTCCAGCGTTTACTCGGTGAGCATCCACAAATTCATACCCGTAAATTCGTTTTTGTTTTTGTCCTATCCAGAAAAAGCCTACAAAAAAAATTACGGTTCTTAGTTTTGCCATAGCCTAGATTGCATCGAGGTACTGGTTTTAGTCACTGATCGTCTTTTTCGCATATCTTTTCATCCCATCTGTAGGAGTCTAGGACCCTCGTTCTTTTCTGCATCTTCGTCGTGGTTTTCGTCTTTGTTTGACCCCTATTTGATCTCCTTCTGCCTGCGGCTGTGCTTGGTGTTCTTCACGAAACAGCCGGGTAGATCGATCCCCAGATCCAATCGGCTTTCAGTCCAAAAAAAAAAGGGAGTATTAAAAAAAAAAAAAAAACTAGGTCGCTGCCTTGCCTTTTTGCGCTGGACCTCAGACAATCTCTGTGCTCTAGCGTGAGCGCTATTTAGCAAAAAAAAAAGAGACAAACTTCTTTGTCCGTTTCGCATCGCCGTCGCGCTGCCGTGTGTTTCTGGCGTCGTATATCTCTGCCGTGGCACTTTTCTCGTCGGTTTCTCGGCCGTGACAGCGTGTTACCACTGTGTCCACATAGCGTCCTTTCTACACGATTTTGCTCGCTTTAGCTACAGCCTGTCTATAGCATCGTGTTAGGAGCTTACCCATACGAGACTTGCTACTTCGTGCTCATCAGGCTGCTGCCGTGTGCGCAATCTTGTGCCTGTTCGTCGAGCCAGTGCTAGCGTCTCTCTTGTGCATTGCAACACGAGCTACTGTGCGTTGTCACTTATATTTTTGAGCTCACTTTTCAGAGTTGCTTTGCCCCGATTATCTCTACCGTGTGTGTTTCCGTGGGTCTTTATCATACGATCAGCACTAGGACTTGTATTTCGGTGTAGTTATGTATCCATACCAAGCCCCACCATATACCCTGGTTTGTCGTGTGATAGTTTCTTATACCCTCGGTATTCGCTTCATCACATCCATGCACGTTTCAGTCTCTACGAGTGGTAAGCATTTATTATTCACTTTGGAACGGTAAGATACCTCTTTCTTTCAGTTTTGAGTGAGTTGTGAGCGTAACCACCACCCGTTTATTGTTTGTGCACTAACCTACTAATCATGTCTGCTAGTGATGTTGATGTGATGCAGAAAAAACCTGATGATACTCCTGTCATATGGAGGGAGTATGAAGCTCTTCGTGATCATTTGGAAAGAATAATAACACAAACAACTGACGCTATTGATTCTGATGTTCAAGCTGTCCAAATGAAAGTAGAAGCCACTGATGCTACTGTTAATAATATGCAAGTGCAAGTCAATGATCTCCAAACTAGCATCCAGGCGTTGACACAATCTGTCAATGCGCTACGTCTTACTGTTGAGCAGCGACCCCTACCACATGCTGATGCTGATGATGAGAGTGTTCATGGCGACAATGAGGATTTTGCTGCAGCCGGTTGTGGTAATGGTCGAGGCAATGGTCCTCCTTTTCGTGGTCGTGGTTTTGTTCCCGTTGGTGTCCAGCACGTTCCTTTTCAGCAGGATGATGGCTTGGGTAAACCAAAGTTTTTTATTCCCAAATTCGAGGGTGGTACTGATGTTGAAGAGTACCTCACATGGGAGTTGAAGATAGAGAAGTTGTGGCGTCTTCATGATTATACGGAGGACAAGAAAATCAAGCTTGCTTCTTCAGAGTTTGATGGCTATGCTTTGCGATGGTGGGACAGCGTTGTGCAAACACGTCAAGAAAACAACGAGCTGCCCATTATAACTTGGCGCCATATGAAGGAAGTGATGCAGGCTCGTTTTGTTCCGCATAACTACCTCCGCTCAGTTTTTGATAAGTTACAGCAATTGAAGCAAGGCCCGCCGTCCGTTAATGAGTATTATATGGAGATGGAGATGCTTGTACAACGAGCTCGCGTTCGTGAGCCTCTTGAGCAGACCTTGCAGCATTTTCTCCATGGTCTGAAGTATAATATTAAGAGCATTGTTCGGCATCATCGGTATCGTGATATGAATGATCTGCTACATCATGCACGTGAAGCTGAAGCCCAGTTTGCCGAAGAAGCTCAGTTTAAGTCTCGTACTACTTCGGGCAGCCGTTTCACACCCCGGCCTGCTGCATCCACACCAAGTTCCCGTTCAGATTTTCGTGCTCCTTCGTCGTCGCGATCCGATTCCAATGCAAAGAAATCCGCACCTGCTGCTAGTGGTACGGGTTCGAACATGTCTACAGCACGTAATCGTGATATGGAGTGTCATACTTGTGGTGGCAAAGGTCATTTTAAACGGGATTGCCCCAATAGAAAAGTCATGATCGTCAATGAGGACACCAATGAATACGAGACAGGTGATGATGCTGATCCAGATGGTTCTGATGATGATGACTTTGGTCATGACGGTGTTGATGCCTATCCTTCCACCGCCAATAACATAGTTTGCTCGCAGCGTGTGCTGAATGTGTCTCCTACATCTGAAAGTCAGCGGTGCAATTTGTTCCAAACTAAAGCACTTGTTGGACCGGACAAAGCTTGCAAACTCATCATCGATGGTGGTAGTTGCCGCAACCTTGCTAGCAAAGAGTTGTGTGCAAAGCTGAAACTGAAATACATCCCGCACCCGCATCCATATTATATCCAGTGGCTCAGCGACAATGGAGAGATGAAGGTCAGCCACATGGTGCGAGTTGATTTCGAGATTGGACCATACAAGGACTCCATTGAGTTTGATGTGGTTCCTATGACGGTTTGTCACCTCTTGTTGGGCCGCCCATGGCAGTTTGATCGCAACGTGTTGCACAATGGCCGCACCAACACATATCATTTGGAGTTCAAGGGCAGAAAAATTAACTTGCAGCCTATGTCTCCACAGCATATTGTAAATGAATCTCGTCAGAAAACTGAAGTGAACTTAGAACACGAGAATGAGAGAGTAGCTAGACGAGAGACTATTACCTCGGTGAGTGAGAGCCACCCAGCCACATCGAGAGAGCCACACCAAAGTGAGCGAGTGAATTCTCTAGTCCTGCTAGCCACCAAAGAAGATATGAGAGAATTTAGAGAGGATCCTACAGCCATGCCACTTGTGCTTATGTACAAGGGTGAGATTTTGGTTTCTAACGACATGACTCCTCTTCCTTTTGGTGTTTCTAGTGTCTTGCAGGAATTTGATGATGTGTTTCCAGAGGAGGTCCCCGCTGGTTTGCCTCCTTTGCGCGGCATTGAGCACCAGATTGATTTCATCCCTGGTGCCACCTTGCCAAACCGCGCTCCTTACCACACCAACCCCGAAGAAACTAAGGAGATTTAGAAACAAGTGCAAGCGCTACTCGACAAAGGTTATATTCGTGTGAGCTTAAGCCCTTGTGCTGTTCCTGTTATTCTAGTTCCTAAGAAAGATGGTACTTGGCGCATGTGTGTAGATTGTAGAGCTATTAATAACATCACTATTCGATATCGTCACCCTATTTCGCGCTTGGATGATATGCTTGATGAGTTGAGTGGTGCTGCTGTTTTCTCTAAGATTGATTTGCGTAGTGGTTACCATCAGATTAGGATGAAAGAGGGGGATGAGTGGAAAACTGCCTTTAAAACAAAATTTGGTTTATATGAGTGGTTAGTCATGCCATTTGGTTTAACTAATGCACCTAGTACCTTCATGAGATTAATGAATCATGTTTTGCGAAATTTTATTGGCAAGTTTGTGGTTGTGTACTTTGATGAAATATTAATCTACAGCCGCAATGAATCTAACCATAGTGATCATATTAGACAAGTTTTGCAAGTGTTGCGTGATTCTCAGCTTTATGGTAATCTTGAAAAGTGCACATTTTGCAAAGATAAGGTCATCTTCCTTGGATATGTTGTTTCTAAAAATGGAGTAGAAGTCGATGCATCTAAAATTGAAGCTATTCAAAATTGGCCTACTCCCATGAATGTTAGTCAAGTACAAAGTTTTCATGGTCTTGCTGGTTTTTATCGCCGTTTTGTGAAAGACTTTAGTACTGTTGCTGCACCTTTAAATGAGTTAACTAAAAAAGGTGTTGAATTTGTATGGGGCGCAGCCCAAGATCATGCTTTTGATGAACTGAAACGTTTATTAACTTCTGCACCATTGCTTGCACTACTAGATTTTAATAAGCAATTTGAGATTGAATGTGATGCTAGTGGCATTGGTATTGGTGGTGTGTTGATGCAAGAGGGTCGGCCTATTGCCTACTTTTCTGAAAAACTTTGTGGTGCGAGGTTGAACTATCCTGTTTATGACAAAGAATTGTATGCGCTTGTTAGAGTTCTTGAGGTTTGGCAACATTATTTGTGGCCAAAAGAATTTATCATACATTCTGATCATGAAGCTTTGAAATATCTGAAAGCTCAATCTAATTTGCATAGGCGTCTTGCTAAGTGGGTTGAGTTTATTGAGTCTTTTCCTTACATAATTAAACATAAAAAGGGTAAAGACAATGTGGTTGCTGATGCTCTATCTAGGAAGAACATGTTGTTGACACAATTAGACATTAAGGTTCCTGGTTTAGAGAGCTTGTGTGATTTATATGCTACTGATCATGATTTTTCAGCGCCATATAGCATGTGTACTGGTGGGAAAGCATGGGATAAATATCACATCCATGATGGGTTTTTGTTTCGTGCTAACAAACTATGTGTTCCAGAATCGTCCGTGCGTTTGCTATTGTTGCAGGAATCACATGCCGGCGGTTTGATGGGTCACTTTGGGCGTGAGAAGACGCTACTCATGCTCGCTGATCACTTTTATTGGCCTAGGATGAGGCGTGATGTGGACAGGTTCGTCAAGCGCTGCATTACATGCAACAAGTCGAAGTCCAAGCTGAAGCCTCACGGTTTGTATACTCCATTACCTGCACCTACTACACCATGGGAGGACATTAGCATGGATTTTGTATTAGGTTTGCCTAGGACTAAAAGAGGCCATGATTCTATATTTGTGGTAGTGGACAGATTTTCTAAAATGGCTCATTTTATTGCCTGCCACAAAAGCGACGATGCGTCGCATATTGCTAACCTGTTTTTCAGGGACATTGTACATTTGCATGGAGTACCCAAGACAATTGTCTCTGATCGTGATGTGAAGTTTATGAGCTACTTCTGGAAGACACTTTGGGGAAAGCTGGGCACAAAGTTACTTTTCAGCACTACATGTCATCCCCAAACTAATGGTCAAACGGAGGTGGTAAATCGCACAGTTTCCACAGTGCTGCGATGCATGATCAAGAAGAACCTGCGTGAGTGGGAAGATTGTTTGCCGCATGTGGAGTTTGCATATAACAGGGCGGTTCACTCTACCACGCAGCTATGTCCTTTTGAGGTGGTCTATGGTTTCAAACCCATTACGCCACTTGATTTGTTGCCTCTTCCTATTCAAGAGCGAGTCAATATGGAGGCATCAAAGAGGGCAGATTTTGTGAGGAAGATACATGTGAAGACTAAAGAGGCTATTGAGAAGAAAGGCAAGTATACTGCAGATCATGCAAACAAGAAGCGGAAGGAGGTATTGTTTCAGCCCGGTGATATGGTTTGGGTTCACTTTCGCAAGGATAGATTTCCACAGCTACGTAAGTCCAAGTTGCTGCCCCGTGGTGCTCGTCCTTACAGGGTTCTTGCCAAGATCAATGATAATGCCTACAAGATAGATCTTCCTACAGCTGAGTATGGCGTCAGCAATAGTTTCAACGTTGCTGATTTGACACCGTATGAAGGTGAAGACCTTGCAGCGTCGAGGTCGACGCCTTTCGAAGGGGGGGAGGATGATGAGGACATCCCTATTACACCACCATTATCTCCTACTCCTTTTGATGAAGATGTTGCTGCAAAGAAGTCCAATGAGATTAGGATTGGACCAATTACAAGAGCACGTGCAAAGCTATTGGAACAACAGGTGAACTCACTCTTAATTGAACCTGATCTTTTATTTAATGAGAACTTTATACTGCCTAAGTCTATGCATCTATGTATGATCAGGTTTGTTGATAACATGAGCGTTGCACGAGGAGGAGATGAGTCGCAGCAAGAAGAGCAAGACTTGATGATCAAGTGCGCGAGGGAGGAGAGGGAGGCAGGCGCACCAGGAGATCACCAAAACGTCAAGTCGACATGAGAGAGTCCGTGATGGCGCACTAGGACAGCCTACGACACGATGTCTACACGTCTAAAGCGCGCCACACTCATGGCCTGTGTGCCAGAAATAGGCCGAACCCATGTATGGGTCGGTATGTACTTGTTTGAGTCGAACCGAGTCAGTTTGGGCCCAAACCAGGTTGGTTTTGGGCCAGGTCCATGTTGAGGACGCCCTAGCCTCCCTTAAGTAGCCAGGGGCGCCCCCTCAAGTCGCTTAGACCACGTTTAAACAAAACCCTAGTTTCTAGACAGAACCAAGTGTTCCTCTGAAATTATTCACACCAATTCGTATCGATCTGGTGTTTGTTCTACTGAAAATCTGAGTGTAATCTGCTGTTCCATTGGGAATTAGTATATTGCATCACCGCTTCGTGGTCGGCGGCTACGTGCGCAAGCGTGTGACGTTGCGAATATCCACAGGGTTGAGAGCTGTTGCGCTGGCAGCAGGGATTAGCCAGAGAGTTTACAGCGACACTCGAGTTATCTTCATCACCATCATCGCCATCTACATCGCGCTCGCTGAGAAGATCTGGACACCCCTTATCACTTATGAACACTTTTGGGTTCACTACTTTCATCAAAAGGGTTTTTAGGAACAATCCAATCAAAATTCTTTTCCAAAGCTTCATGCAATCCTATAAGTTTGCAAGGTATTTGGCGAGGTTCAACCCCGGCAATGCCCATGCTTGTGGGCTTTCGAGACATGGATCGCTAGTGGGATCTGGCGAACTCGACGGCGATCAGGCAAAAGCAGAGGGACACAAGGTTTTACCAAGCATCAGCCCCCTTGGTAGGGTAACGACCTACATCCTGCTTGTCTGACTTTTATTGATGGAGTGGCTATAGTGGAGGTGTTACAATGGTGGCGTAGATTGGATCTAGCCGAAGGTGGAGAGCTCTAATGCTTCGAGTGCTCCGGTGTGAGGTGGTGAAAAAAGTGTCTAGAGAGGTGCTACGATCTCCTTCCCAACCTTTTATATGCGAAGGTTAGGTCCCGGGATTGTTCTCCAAGTTGATTACAGATCGAATCGGTTTGAATAAACCCTATACGAGTCCTAATTCAACTAGGTCTCCTCCTTCGAGTCTTCATCTTGTACGCCAAGTTATGTCCCTGGGCCACGCCAGGCCGATATCTTCATGGGCCTTGTGATTCCTTCGATGGTATCCATCCTGGGCCGAAAACCAGGTAGGCGAATATCGAGGGCCTATTCGGCATTCCTTCGTCAGTAGGCCCTGAGTGCCTAGGATAGTCGAAGACTATGGCAGGGACTCTAATTTGAGACCCCTCTTGATTGCACAAACTGTAAAAACACAAAGGCATAGTGAGCATACAAATGATTTGTCTAGTAAAAGTTGCCAATTCGAGTAGTGCTCATTCCGAGCCTCGAAAATACTTAGTCTGGTTGCTAGAGGGATTGGCATAACCGGCCTGGGACTCACGCCGGGTCCCAGTTAATTGCATAGCTGCAAAAACATCGGTTAGCTTACTCAGATTTGAGTCCCCCGACTCGAACCCGCGTGGACTGGCGCTACTTTGACCCGAGCTGCGTATGGACTTATCAGGTCGAAGCCCAGTTCAATGTGAGGCACTTGATGCGTCCATCGATGCAAAACTTCATACCGTAGGTATGGAAAATTTCTCGGCAGAGCGCGCTTGATACGAATACCGGGCCATCTAGTGTTGCCAACCATGGACTTATCTTCGTATTTGACATACGGCATCCGAATTGGTATATTGCCACCAAAATTCGGGCATTAAGTGTAAGCTTAAGCAGAGAGTTGACTTCAGAGAGCCAAAAACTGCTCCCGAATCGAAATTGAGGCGCTGCTGGCCCTAAAGCTGAGATAACCTAAGGACTGAAGCCCATGGTTAGATACGATAACAGTTCTGGTTGTCTAGATGAGGGAAGTTATTATTCGAGTAAACTTGCGGCACTGCAGGCCGAAATAAAGAAACAGTCAAAGGATCGATAGCCATGACTTGAATAGTAAGAGGGCGTTGCCAGCCAGAGGACAATTCGAGGGATTAAAATCCACCACTCGAAGATCAAAACAGTATGACCTGCTCGAATGCAGTAAGCGGGGAGAATCGACACCTTTGACCCGAGGAGCATAGAGGCACTGCTGGCCCGTAATAGATAATTCGAGAATGAGAATTCACAACTCAAATGCCAAAACGGTGTCAATCGAAGCGGGAGGATCCTTTCGAGTAGTCATACAGAAAACCCCACTCGAAAGGCTCCCGAGCAAATCAAACTAAAGTTTCGAGTAAAGAACAAGACCGCTCGAAAGGCGATACTTGCGTCCGAATAGCACAAAAGGACAAAAGATTTCGAGGAACACCCAGCACCAAAGAAGTTTGGATTTCCAAAGTACATACCTCAAAAATATGAGAGCCCGAAACTGCGCTTATCCCTTGGGCCAAAAGGAAATTGCTCCTCAGGCAATGATGTCAGTGATGACGCTTGGCTCCTTCGAGCTGTCACGCCATCCTCTGCAAGGATAGCCTGACATTAACAAGACTAGACACCCTGTGGATCCCACATCCATGCGTCCCGGCTGTTGACTGAGTTTGACCGCATGTCCCGCGCATGTGTGAAAAAAGTCTGCCCTGTCTCCTCAATTACTGTGCATAGTGGAGGCCACGGCGTCCATGGTGCTGACACGTGGACGGCCAGATCCACCCAGCCACTTCCCCTTCATAATGGGCGGCTAGGATGGACCAGCGATTTCCGGGGATGAGATAAAAATAGCAGCAAAAGGGTAACTATTCATCCCACTCCATCGTCATCATCTTCTTTCTTGCATTCTGCTCCAGCGACGCCTCTCTCTCATCTTCCATTCCTGCAAAGTTCTCGGTGAGCGCCGCCACCATGGGCAAAAGAAGCTCGACCGCGGCCAGTGCTGCTGCCGGCGTTGCCGCTAAGAGGGCCAAAACCAAGGACGCTGATGCCTCCGTCGTCGGCAATTGGGTCCAAACTAAGATCGGAGACAAGTAGCTGTTGAGCGCTGAGAAGATCGGCATTCTGAAGAATGATCCGGCGGAGACCCTCGCCACCGGTCCGGAGATCATCCCCCGGCCGCCCCCAGGCTTCGGGGTAATCTTTCTTGCTTTCATCCTCCGGGGATTTTCGCTTATCCCTCACCCTTTTCTTCACGGCCTTCTCTTTGCATATGGGATTCAGTTCCATGATCCGAATCCCAATACAATTTTGCACATCGTGTGTTTCATGCTCTGTGAGTGTTTTTTGGGGATTGAGCCCCATTGGATGCTTTGGTGCTGCATCTTCGTCATCCGGCGCCCCTTGCACTATCAAACTGGTGGCTTCAGCTGCCAGGTGCGCCCGGATGTCCCGTACTTCAATCTTCAGACACCGGAAAACAACCCTGGTTGGAGGACAAAGTGGTTTTATGCCAAAGACAAGTTCTCCGCTGGCGAAGACTTCGGGCTTGAAGAATTTTGGGCCCTGGGTGTCATGGAGGCATGAGCTCTCTGAAGAGGAAATGAAGATCACAGAGCCTCTGATGGAGAAAATCCAGCGACTTCGAGCCACGCCCAAGAAAGAGCTTTCGGGCATCCAGCTCATGCGAACCTTTATCAAGCGTCGAATCCAGCCATTGTCTACACGAGCCCACTGCATGTGGGACTACACCGATCACCAGGATTCGACGCGAATCTTTCCCGATGAATTGAAGGAAGCCGAGATTGATGACAGTGTCCACGCTGTCCCCAAACTAAAGAAGAAGTCATTCGTGCCTAAAGTTTTTGGCACCGCAGCATTCAGCAAACTGAACCCCCGCACTGAGGTACGCTAATTTTCATGCTTATTTGAGTTTTCTGCCTCTGATAATTCTCTTGTCGAGTTTCGACAACTAATGGGATGTGCTTTATCTAGATTATCTCCATAGCCCGCTACTATCCGCCCCAACCTGAAGATGGCGAATACCCTGGGTGCGAATTCGACGAAAATCCCGATGAGTCTGCCTCGTCCGCACCCACTACGTCGCGCCCTTTGGTGAAGCATGCGGGCGCCGAGGACATTGATCGAGTCGAGGATTCAGAAGAGCTGGGCGCTCACTCCCCTTGCTCGGGCGATGACGATGACGCGGCCGTTCTTGTCAAACCCCTGGACAGTCGTCCTCCTCTTCGAGCCGAGAAGAAGACTCTTCCAAAATTCAGCCTTGACATGTCGTAAGATTCTCTATCGAACTTCTTTCCTGGACGATTTCATCTTGTTTTGATTGCGTTGCGAATTTCAGATCTTCGACTGAGGAGACTTTGGCGAGCTTGGGCGAACGTGAGCGATTCCAGTTTCGACCCCACGACTCTACTCTCGAGCAAACCGCTGACTCGCAAGAGAAGAACATTGGGGATGCCACGCTGGAGGACCTCCCGAAGTCGTTGCCCCCTCCAAAAAAGATGACTGCCGAGCTTGAGCTTGTTCTGGTTTCTTCCTCCGGTGAACCTTCCGGTCCCAAACGCCATGTGAGTCCGAAAATTCCAGTTTTATAACTCTAATATTTGCCCATCAGTAGCCCCCGAGGGTGAGTCTAAGTGTTTACACTTACGCTCGCCCTCTAAAACAAAACTCTTCAAGGCTCATCCTTGCTTCTGCTAGTTTAGCCTGTCGTCAGAGATTTATTAAGGATATGGAAGGATTACCTTGCATTGGAAGAAGAGAACCAGCGGTTGACTGCCTAGCTCGAAGACACGCGCCGTGAGTGGTTTTTAACACCTCTGAGTTCTCGTCTTTTCATGCTTTCTTTCATGCTTACTCTACTGTCTTATCTTGTGATCAGGAATTGCAGCTCAGGCCGCCACCGATAAGACCTCGCTAAAGGCCCAAATAGATGATCTTGAGGCCAAAAATTCTTTGCTAAGGGCAAAAGCTGACGGCCTGACCAACAAGGTGACCCAGCTCAAGGCCGATTCGACAAAGGCACAAGAACTTGCCAATAAGCATCAAATGGAGGCTGCGTCGAAGGAAAAAGACCTTCAATAGCGCTTGCAGACTACCCTCGATTCCTTGCAGGGTAAACCTTGTTCTCCTTATAGTATGTGGTTCGTGTCGATTATCTCTAATCCTGACTGGAAATTTTGTTTTCTCATGAAGTTGCTGCCGAATTGGGGGTTGCGGCGATGAAGGAGCCCGCTGGACTCGAGTCCAGCGTTGGTAATGCCGAACTCCTCTGTCGGGAAGTGTGCGATCTCCTGGCAAAGGTGCAGTCGACACTTGACCGCGTTCGTGACATCTCTGCTCCTGAATTGACCAGCAGCACCATGGCCGGCATCCTCAAGGCTTTAGCAATGAAAGAGGACGGCGAGGATCCTTTAGTTGCTGCGGTTCGCCGATAGGTAACTACTGGCTCTGAGTCTGTCTTCTCCATTCTGATGATGCACGGGGTGGAATTCGATGCCGACAAGGTCATGGGCACCTACCCGAAGGATAAGGACGGGCGCGACATTGCTCCCAAGGCCTTCATTGAGCGCGCCCGCACTTTGTCTGCCCGGATGACAAGCTTTTTAGCAGACAGGAATGCCAAGAGGGCAGCTGCCAAAGCTCAAAAGCGTAGGGCATCAGGTGCACCGTCCAGCAAGGCCATTGGCAGCTCGACGTAGTCAGATCGATGAACTTGTTTCTTTTGTAATTTATAATGCGTTGCCACTTCGGAGGTTGTGGCCCACCTTTGAACATTGCTTATTGTAAAACTGTCGCTGTTATTTGTTACCTTCCCTCAATGTATTTTGCACTTGTTTGCGTCTTCATTACCGATGACTGCTTGTGACTGCGGGCCTCATGTGCAGGGTTCATCCACGGGCTCCGATGCCTGGCCTGTTTCGTATGAAACAGTTGGTAGTTCTTCCCGCGCCGTTGAGAGGCGTGCACCTTCCATGAGCGAACTCTCTTTGATCCGCTCCTTGCGTGACCAGCTTAAGAGTACCTAGCAGGAACTAAAGATAGTTACCGCCAAAGTCGATGTTGCTCTCTCTAAAGCTTCGCGGGCCACGGACGCCAAAAAGTTCCTTCTTGAAGAGATCGAAAACCTTGGGAAAGCTATGAAATGTGAGTCTTTCGAGCTCTTGATCTATTTTGCTCCTTGCTGATCGTGTGTGATTTTCATCCTTTTTCGGCAGATGTATGCCTCGACAGCGAAGCCGTGGCTCGGCGCATGAACGCGCATCTTTGTGTAGCTTAGACGCATGCGAATTCGATCGCTGATAACTTCTGGGCTGACTGATCGAAAGCGATGAAGCTGACTATACTCCAAGATCGGATCACCCAGGCTGGGGTCCTAGCCGAAACGAGCCGCGCCGCACTCGCGCTTGTGCATGAGGCGATGTTTCCTTTGAACAATCAGCCCGATGGCCTCCCTGTGCTGCTTGATCGCTTCGAGAATGGCAATGCTGTCTATCGCTTCGTCGGCGAGCATTTGCGCTGCGGGGCTCTGGTCGCCCTCTCCTTTGTGCGTGCTCATTATCCAGAGGTGATGTGGGGTGGCCTTCGGACACCTCAGCCTCAAGACCGCCAAGTTCCCCACAAGGACCAATGACAAGAGCTCGAGCTAAAGCCCTCCATGATAAGGTGAATTTGCACCTAAACACTCTTGATCTTGAGCATACGGTGAATGGTTCGCTACCTCATGGCAACATCATTTGTGCAGTCCGTTACGAACCATATGGGGAGACGACCAAGGACGAGGAACACGAAGAGGAAGCATGGAAACGCCGGAAGAAGAAGTCGGAGGAAGCGACGGACCGGCTAAAACCGGCCCCGACACCGGCTATAGCCGGCCACCGGCTTTAGCCGGCCACCACACCGGCTATAGCCGGCCAGACCGGCTAAAGCCGGACTTAACGCCGGCTAAAGCCGGCCTGGCCGAGTCAACGCGCCTTTGGCCTAGAAGCCACCCTTGTAACCTTCCCTAAATTACCAAGTTGCCCCTAGGACGTGGCTGCCTACTTATATGGCTCTCTTTTCCCCTTTCTAGCTTAGACAAGAATTAAGATAAACATGGCTTCATGCCCTTTCCCTTAGGGAACTTGCTACTAGATCTCAAATCTAGAGTAACCCATTATCCCTCTTTGTTTGGGGTCTCTTCTATTTGGGGAATTCTACCTTGTAGTGGATCTCTTGCATACTTTGTGTGTAATTCTATCCATTGATTTCGTCTCTTCCCCAAGTGGAATTCTACTCCTAGCAAATCAATCTCTCACAAGGAATTCTACTCTTGGAGTCTCTTCCTTGCGATTCTATTGAGTTGGTGAATCGGGCCAACGAGGACAACCGGTGTGTATCTTGTGTGTGTGTGTTTGCCTTCGATTTGTCCATCGTGTTCATCGTGTTCTTCGTGTTCATCCCCGTTTCCCGCCTCAAATCTCGTGAATCCGTGAAGATCGGGCCACACCCACGAGGTTGCCCCTCATCATATGGTATCAGCAGCTTTTGGTTGCCACGGATTTACTTTTGTTTGTGATTTCCACCATAAATTTCGAAAATCCAAAAAATAGCCCCCAATTTGCCTCGAATTTTGATCACAAGATTTGTTGAGTTTTTTGTGGTTTTGATCCAAGGATTTCGTGTCTCAAGTGCTGATCTACCTTCCTTTGCGTTCCCTTAGCCTAATTCTTCCTACCTTTTCCGGATTTGAGGATTCTTGTGCCCAATTTCCGCCACCAAAGACGAACTGTTCATGCAAAATTTTCCCGCACCGGCTAAAGCCGGCCTGGGCAAAATAGCCGGCCTGTCCAGAATTTCTCGAAAAAGAACGAACCGGCTAAATCCGGCCTGGACACCGGCTAAAGCCGGCCACCGGCTAAAGCCGGTCTAGACTGGCACTCGCAGATTTCCATTCTTCTTTGCAAACCTCTTTTCTTTTGGTGATCTTACCCTTTGAGAGTGGCTTTCCTAGAGTTGCGAAGCATCGTACACTTGACCCCGAATTGTGAGAGTGTGTGTTTCAATCTAGCACTACCAAGTTTTGAAGTGGACAAAGAGAAAGAGAAAAGAGATACTCCCAATCAAACAAGAACACAAAGAGAGAAAGAAAGAGAAGTAACACATAGTGTGTGTGTGTGCCATCCATAGTCCACAACTACAAAAGAGTCCACAAGCTTGTAACCAAAAGAGAGAGTGAGAAGAGAGGCAAGTGTGCGAATCTTGTTGCTTCTCCTTTTTGCAACCAAGCCACGGTCTTTCAAGTGTTAGTGCGACATTGAGCCTAGTCGTCGTTAGGACCATTTTTGTTGTGCTCGTTTTTGTCCGTCGCACTAACCCCATCCTTCCCCATGTGTGTGTTCTTTTTGATTGCTCTTTTGACATTTGAAATTTTTGCATCACCTCCACATTTGACAATAAACTTTTCTTTTGGTCATTTTCGTTTGGCATTACCACTTTTCCTTCCCATCCAATAGATAGCCTTTTGCGTGTGTTCTAACTTGTGCACAACGGTTGTCCTTGGGTGTTTTCATCAATTCAATAGTTTTTACGGGTCGTGTTTCAAGTGTGTTTTCCTCTAACCCACTTATTTTCTTCATACCTCTCCTTCTTTTGTGACCATGCCTAGGAGAGACACCTCGGAACATGGTGAGGAGTCCTTAGCCGAGCGACTCAACAATCTCCAAGCTACCAATGCTTCAATGTTTGGGAGCATCCACGCCTCACTCCAACGACTTGATGAATGCATGACCACCACCGACAACCAATTCTTCACCCTCAACACGAAGGTTGAGGAAGCGTCGGCAAGGTTCACCAAAAGATTATCGTCTTCGCACGACACACTCAACGAACGGGTGGAGAACTTGGGCGGGGAGATAAAGGACTTGAGCGCGGAGATGAAGGGAGCCTTCGCCAACTTAAAAACGACCGTCGACACCTTGGTGGGCACTTTGGCACGTTAACAACATCGCTCAAGGTCACGCTCGTCAAGATCTTCTTCCCGCTCAAACCATGTGGATGACCATGTACGACGCCAACAACATCGTCTTCCATCTCGTGCGCATTCCCAACAAGACGCTCCACGCCGGGAGACTCAAGAGCATCACCAAGTAAACCAACCCTCCCAAGGCCAAGCACGTCAAGGCGCTCCAAACATTGTCATTCAAGATCAACCCCAAGCGGACAATATTCCTCAAGGCCACGCTCATCATGATGCCCCACCGGTCCTCAATCAAGAACGACAACTTCTTCATGTGGACCGTCCACAAGTTCCAAACGCCACCGGTCCCGTCGGTCGACCTCCACAACAAGATGGTCGACGTCATCTACCACATGACCATGATGGTCACCGTCCAATTCTCCATGATCAAGAGGGACGCCGACAACATGACCACCCTCGCCGCCATGAGCTTCACCTTCACCATGATTGCCAAGGGGCGTTAAGTGAAGATAGTGTGCAACCTCGCCGACATCGCCCACACTATGATGGGGAACCACGTCCCCAACCACAACATCGCCAACGTGACCAAGACCTACACATTGTTGCAAGACCTCCGCGTCGACAAATTGATGATGATGATGATGCGGACGACAAATTTGGCAAGCTCAAGTTCACCATCCCAAAGTTCACGGGCGACGACGGCGCCGACGCCTACTTCTCATGGGCTATCAAGGTGGACAAGATCTTCTGCATGCACAATTACTCCGAAGAAAAGAAAGTAGCCTTGGCCTCCCTTGAGTTTGAGGGCTATGCCAATATTTGGTGGGAACAAGTAGTGGCCAAAAGAGAAGAAGACCTCATGGAACCAATTGACACTTGGGAAGATATGAAGCTTGAAATGCAAACCCGCTTCGTACCGGCTCATTACAACCGTGACCTTTTCAACAAGCTTCAAAAGTTAACTCAAGGCACCAAGTCCGTGGAAGAATACTACAAGGAAATGCAATTGACTATGATGCGCCTAAAGTTGGAGGAGAAAGAAGAACAAACATTGGCACGTTTCTTCAATGGATTGAACCATCCCATCAAGCGCATTGTGGAGTTCCTCCCTTACACCACCGTGTGTGATCTTGTACACAAAGCAACTCAAGCCGAGCGCCAACTCCAAGAAGATGCCAAGTATGAGCGCACCAAAGGTTTCTTCGCCTCCCGCAACTCTTCGGCAAGCACTCCACCAACACTCAAGCCATCATTTGCATCTTCCTCCAAGCCTTTCTCCAAACCACCACAATCAACAACTCACGCTCCCGCACCTTCTACAACAACCTCCTCCAAGGCATCATCAGCACCACCCAAAGTAACTTGTTTCAAGTGTGGCGTTCAAGGACACAAATCATTTGAGTGCAAGAACACTAGGGTGATGATCACCAAAGACAATGGAACCATTGACTACTATGATGAAGATGAGTATGAAGCATTTGTCCAAGCGGCCGTCGCCATGGAAGCGGATGACATGGGTGATGACGAGGAACATGTGCTATGCACTCATGACACTAGCCCATCACTTGTCGTCGCAAAGGTGTTGACTACTCAATCCCAAGACTTAGAAGACCAACGATGCAACATCTTTCAAACAAAGGCCGGCATTCATGGAAAGTCAATCAAGGTGATCATTGATGGAGGAAGTTGCCACAACCTTGCAAGCACCGAGTTATGTTCCAAGCTCAATCTCCAACTCCGCAAGCATGCTCACCCATACCATGTGCAATGGTTAAGCGACAATGGCAATGTCAAGATTGAACACACCGTCTCCGTTACATTCAAGATTGGAGCTTATGAAGACACGGTGGAGTGTGATGTTGTTCCCATGACGGTGTGTCACGTACTTCTTGGCCGCCCTTGGCAATTTGACAAGAAGGCCATACACAATGGGTATACAAATGCTTACACCTTCAAGGAAGACGACAAGACCTTCACGCTTAGCCCGATGACTCCTAGCCAAATCATTGCGGACAATGCAAAGGCTTTAGCGAGGGTCCAACAAGCTACTTTTCCAAGTGAGTTGAGTAATGAGCGACTTAGCCACAACAAAGAAAGTGAGCGCCACAAGCCATATATGAGCGATAGAACCACCCACGCCTTGATTGCCACCAAAAGTGAGATGAGGGCTTTACACAACAACCCATCCACATTACACTTTGTGCTCATTTGCAAGGGCACCATTCTAACTACTAATGATCATTCCACGATTCCTTCTCCTTTGTTGTCTCTTTTGAAGGAATTTCAAGATGTTTTCCTGGACGAACTTCCTCATGGACTACCACCTCTATGCGGCATCGAACATCGGATCGACCTCATTCCGGGCGCCCCCCTTCCAAACCGCGCCACGTACCGCACAAATCCGGAGGAGACAAAGGAGATCGAACGTCAAATTCATGACCTTCTACAAAAAGGGTATGTTCGTGAAAGCCTATCTCCTTGTGCCGTCCCGGTAATTCTTGTCCCCAAGAGTGATGACACACTTCGAATGTGTATGGATTGTCGTCCCATCAATGCCATTACCGTTCGTTATCGCCATCCTATTCCTGGCTTACACGACATGCTTGATGAGCTTGCGGGTTCCACTATATTTTCTAAAATAGATCTTCGTAGTGGATACCATCAAATACGCATGGCCATAGGCGATGAATGGAAGACGGCATTCAAGACCAAACTTGGTCTCTATGAATGGCTTGTCATGCCTTTTGGTTTGTCTAATGCTCCGTCGACTTTTATGCGTCTTATGAACCACGTTTTGCGATCTTTCATTGGCAAATTTGTTGTGGTTTATTTTGACGACATCCTCATTTATAGCAAGTCTTTTTCGAACCATGTTTCCCATGTTGAGCAAGTTTTGCACGTTCTTCGCAAAGAAAAGCTTTATGCAAACCTTCCAAAGTGTAACTTTGCTCAAAACAAGTTGGTTTTTCTTGGATTCGTTATCTCTCACAATGGCATTGAAGTAGACACTTCTAAAATTGAGGCCATACGGAATTGGCCAACACCAACAACGGTTGGCCAAGTGAGAAGTTTTCATGGCCTAGCCGGATTTTACCGTCGCTTTGTCAAAGATTTTAGCACCATTGCTTGCCCTCTAAACGAGCTTACGAAGAAAAATGTACCTTTCGTTTGGGGCAAAGCTCAACAATATGCTTTCGATGAACTAAAGAAACGCCTTACGGAGGCACCATTGCTTGTTTTACCCGATTTCCAACAAACATTTGAAATTGAATGTGATGCTAGTGGAATTGGAATAGGTGGTGTTCTCATGCAAAATGGACGCCCCGTTGCTTATCATAGTGAAAATTTGGATGGTGCACGCCTCAACTATTCAATTTATGACAAAGAACTCTTTGCTCTTGTTCGTGTTTTGGAAGTTTGGCAACATTATCTTTGGCCAAAAGAATTTGTCATCCATTCGGACCACGAATCCTTGAAGTTTTTTAAAAGCCAAGCAAATTTGAACAAGCGTCATGCCAAGTGGGTTGAGTTCATTGAATCTTTCCCTTATGTCATCAAGTACAAAAAGGGCAAAGAAAACGTGGTCGCGGATGCTTTATCTCACAAAAATACCAACCTTCTCACTCGCATTGACACACATATTTTGGGTTTGGATGAGCTACCGCATTTGTATCCTTCCGATTCTTTCTTTGGAACCATATTTGAACGATGCTCGACCTCCCGAAGGGTAGATGATTTCTATTTGCATGACGGTTTCCTTTTTAAGGCTAACAAGTTATGCATTCCCGAGTCCTCTCTTCGTATGTTGTTATTGCAAGAGGCACATGGTGGAGGACTAATGGGACATTTCGGATGTGAGAAGACCTATGCAATGCTTTCAACACACTACTTTTGGCCAAGAATGTACCGAGACGTCGAGAGGCACGTCCAACGATGCGCTACATGCATACAAGCTAAGTCCAAAACTAATTCCTTTGGTCTCTACATGCCTTTACCTATTCCACATGCACCTTGGTCGGACATTAGCATGGATTTTGTTTTGGGTTTGCCTCGTACACGCAATGGACATGATTCAATATTTGTGGTAGTTGACCATTTTTCCAAAAGGGCGCATTTCATCCCTTGTCACAAGACCGATGATGCTTCACATATTGCTACTTTGTTTTTCAGGGATATCATTCGACTTCATGGGTTTCCAACAAGCATCGTCTCGGATCGCGACGTCAAGTTCATGAGCTACTTATGGAAGACCCTAATGGCCAAGCTAGGGATCAAGCTCCTCTTTTCTTCATCATCACATCCACAAACGGATGGGCAAACCGAAGTGGTAAACCGGAGTCTTGGGAACCTACTCCGTGTGTTGATCAAGAAGAACCCCAAGTCATGGGAGGAATGCATTCCTCATGCGGAGTTCGCCTACAACCGCGCCGAACATAGCATCACCAAGCGAAGCCCCTTCGAGATCGTCTATGGGTTCAACCCACCAACGGCACTCGACCTTCTTCCACTCCCGCTTCACGAGCGCGTCAACATGGACATCACCAAGCGCGCCGACATCATGAAGAACTTGCACGAGAGCACAAGGAAGACAATTGAAGACCATGTCAATCGCCATACCGCCATGATCAACAAGAACAAGACTCCACGCATCTTCGAGGAGGGCGACCTTGTTTGGATTCATTTGAGCAAGGATCGGTTTCCACATGAACGGAATTCAAAACTCAAGCCACGAAGTGATGGCCCCTTCAAAGTTCTCAAGCGCATCAACGACAACGCTTACGTCATCGACATTCCAACTTCCAAGTACCTCGTGAGCAACACCTTCAACATCAAGGACCTATCACCCTTTCATGGTGAGAAGATCGATGAAGAGTCGAGGTCGACTCTTTCCCAAGGGGGGGGGAGATGATGTGGGGTGGCCTTCGGACACCTCAGCCTCAAGACCGCCAAGTTCCCCACAAGGACCAATGACAAGAGCTCGAGCTAAAGCCCTCCATGATAAGGTGAATTTGCTCCTAAACACTCTTGATCTTGAGCATACGGTGAATGGTTCGCTACCTCATGGCAACATCATTTGTGCAGTCCGTTACGAACCATATGGGGAGACGACCAAGGACGAGGAACATGAAGAGGAAGCATGGAAACGCCGGAAGAAGAAGTCGGAGCAAGCGACGGACCGGCTAAAACCGGCCCCGACACCGGCTATAGCCGGCCACCGGCTTTAGCCGGCCACCACACCGGCTATAGCCGGCCAGACCGGCTAAAGCCGGCCGGGCCGAGTCAACGCGCCTTTGGCCTAGAAGCCACCCTTGTAACCTTCCCTAAATTACCAAGTTGCCCCCAGGACGTGGCTGCCTACTTATATGGCTCTCTTTTCCCCTTTCTAGCTTAGACAAGAATTAAGATAAACATGGCTTCATGCCCTTTCCCTTAGGGAACTTGCTACTAGATCTCAAATCTAGAGTAACCCATCATCCCTCTTTGTTTGGGGTCTCTTCTATTTGGGGAATTCTACCTTGTAGTGGATCTCTTGCATACTTTGTGTGTAATTCTATCCATTGATTTGGTCTCTTCCCCAAGTGGAATTCTACTCCTAGCAAATCAATCTCTCACAAGGAATTCTACTCTTGGAGTCTCTTCCTTGCGATTCTATTGAGTTGGTGAATCGGGCCAACGAGGACAACCGGTGTGTATCTTGTGTGTGTGTGTTTGCCTTCGATTTGTTCATCGTGTTCATCGTGTTCTTCGTGTTCATCCCCATTTCCCGCCTCAAATCTCGTGAATCCGTGAAGATCGGGCCACACCCACGAGGTTGCCCCTCATCAAGAGGTCAACCTGGAACTGTTGAAGATGTTGCCGCCGACACCCAGTGGCTGTGTTGACATGGATGCTCTATATGCTGCTTGTAGGGAAACTGCTGATTGTATCGCAAGACAGATCATCACAGAGAGTGATCGTCAGAGGGCGAATCGAGACGCTGTAGTGCGATGACTTGGTTGCATGTGTAAATATTGTATGCTTCTTGTATATGCTTCTGTGAAATTCGTCGTTGCATTCTCTACTGTGGATGGTGTGTAGTCTTGCATGTCTTTGTCAAATTACGCGGTCGAAGGGCGGAGCCCTCGATCGTAGGTCGAAGGGCGGAGCCCTCGGGCATAGGTCAAAGGGCTGAGCCCCCGAGCGTAGGTCGAAGGGCGGAGCCCCCAAGCGTAGGTCGAAAGGCGAAGCCCCCGAGCGTGGGTCGAAAGGCGAAGCCTCCGAGCGTGGGCCGAAAGGCAAAGCCCTCGAGCGTGGGTCGAACGGCGGAGCCCCCGATCGTAGGTCGAAAGGCGGAGCCCCCGAGCGTAGGTCGAAAGGCGAAGCCCCCGAGCGTGGGTCAAATAATTTTTAAGGCGAAGCCCCCGAGTATGGGTCAAATAAATGATATGAGGAATCACAATTTTATTGCTTGGCGCTGAAGGCGCGATAATTAAGCGTGGTCTGCTGTCAATGCTTAGTTACATGGAGAGAGAGAGAGAGAGAGAGAGAGAGAGAGAGAGGATCTATCTGCTCTAAGGATAGAATCGGCGCAGCTGCGCGGCATTCCACGGGTTCTCGACGTCCGCCCCTGTCTTGGGGTTGCGTACTCGATAAGCTCCTCCCGGGATGACCTCGTGGATGAGGTATGGGCCTTCCCATGGTGGCTCCAGCTTCGACGTGCTTGTTTGCTTGAGGCGAAGCACGAGGTTGCCAGGCTCGAAGGACCGTCCGTGTACCCGTCTGCTGTGGTAATTGTGGAGGCTTTGCTGATAAACTGCCGAGCGGGCGAGAGCGACGTCTCGAGCTTCATCTAGCAGGTCTTGGGCGTCCGCCAATGCTTTTTCTGCGTCTTCTTCGACGTAGGCAACCACGCGGGGCGCACAGTAGCGCACATCCGTAGGAAGCACTGCCTTTGCTCCGAAAAGCAGGAAGAACGGCGTGTAGCCGGTCGAAGAGTTGGGTGTTGTCCACAGGCTCCATAGGACCGATGGTAGTTCTTCGACCCAAGCGCCTGCCGCTCGTTTGAGGGGTCGAAGAAGTCGCTTCTTCAGGCCTGCATAGGCGAGTCCGTTGTCCTTTTCGACTTGGCCATTGGACTTGGGATGCGCCACCGAGGCGTACTTGATCTTGATGCCAAGTTCTTTGGCGAATTCTTGAAATTCGCCTGAGGTGAAGTTGGTGCCGTTATCGGTGATGATGCTGTTCGGTACGCCGTACCATTAGACGATGGACTCAAAGAACTTGACCGCTGTAGTCGCCTCTTGATTGGTGACAGGGACAGCTTCGGTCCATTTGGAGAACTTGTCGACGATGACCAGTAGGTAGGTGTGGCTTCCTCGAGATGATTTGGGCAGAGGCCCTACTTGATCGAGCCCCCATTATGCGAAGGGCCAGGCGACGGGTATGGTGTGCAGTTCTGACGCGGGCGCGTGAGGCTTCGTGGCGAATCGCTGGCATGCTTCGCAATGCTGGACGATGTTCCTGGCGTCGTGGAGGGCCGAAAGCCAGTAGAAACCCGATCGAAAAGCCTTGGTGACGAGGGTTCGGCTGCTGGCATGATGCCCGCAGGTTCCTTCATGGATATCACGGAGGAGGGCAATTCCGTCCTCCGATGCTATGCACCGTTGGAGAACCCCTATAGTACTGCGCTTGTAGAGTTCTCCATTGATTATCGTGAAGGCCTTGGAGCGCCGCATGACCTGTCGACGATGGATAGTGTCTTCTGGTAGTTCGCCCCGTGTCAGGTAGGCCAGGTACGACTTTGTCCAGACCGCTTCGACGAGTATGACCTTTGTTGTTTCCTTGGACAGGTCTTCTATTCCTGCTGCTGGGGTAGGGCCTGACTATTTAGCCCCCAAGCATGTTGCTAATGCCGGGTCGATGACTGGCTTGATCTTAATGGAGCGCTCGAATATCTCCTCGAAGAAGACTCCTGGCGGTATCGGCAAGCACTTGGACCCAATGTTTGCCAAGTTGTCTACCTCCTTGTTGCTTTCCCTGCCGATATGCGTCACCTCGCACCCTTCGAAGTCGCCTTCGAGTTTGTCGTACATTGCGCGATATGCGATCATGTTTGCACAGGTCGCGTCACACTCCTTCATGACTTGCTGGGCAATGAGGTTTGAGTCTCCGTGGATCTTGATGCGAGTGGCACCGCAGGCTTTTGCCATACGCATACCATGCAGAACGGCTTTGTACTCCGCTTCGTTATTTGAGGGGTTCGCGAAGCGCATACGTAGGTGATGTCTACACACGCTTCTGTTCTTGTAGACAGTATTGGGCCTCCAAGTGCAGAGGTTTGTAGAGCAGCAGCAAGTTTCCCTTAAGTGGATCACCCAAGGTTTATCGAACTCAGGGAGGAAGAGGTCAAAGCTATCCCTCTCAAGCAACCCTGCAATTACAATACAGAAAGTCTCTTGTGTCCCCAACACACCCAATACACTTGTCAGATGTATAAGTGCACTAGTTCGGCGAAGAGATAGTGAAATACAAGTGGCATAGATGATTATAAGTAGTAAATGCAATCTGGAATAAAAATGGCAGCAAGCAAACAAGTAACAAAACAGCAAGTAAACGGTGTGCAAAGCTTGGAAACAAGGCCTAGGGATCATACTTTCACTAGTGGCCACACTCTCAACAATATAGCATAATTGAACAAATAGATAACTTCTCTTCACTATGCTACTCTGAATTACTCTCCTATTGAATAACACTAATCATTGCATAGGGCTACGAAGCACTCCTCAAAGTTCATCAAGTACTTGACAAACACCACTCATAGAGATATCCAAATCAAATCACAATTCAAGATAAATATTATTGCAACTTAGACCAAGTACTAACACGGTGCACACACTGTCAACATTACACCATGAAAGGAGGAATAGATCACTTCAATACTATCATAGTGATAATTATTCTCATAATCCATAAGAGATCACAATCGTAGCCTAGACCAAGTACCACCATGATGCACGCACTGTCACCGTTACACCATGGCAGGAGGAATAGATTACTTTAATAACACACTAGAGTACACATAATGAAGAAGAGTAACATCTACTTATTCAACATGATACAAAGCTCACGATCACATAAAGATCACATCATGGGAGAGAGAGGTGAACCACATAGCTACCGGTAGAGCCCTCAGCCCTGGGGGAGAACTACTCCCTCCTCATCATAGGAGACAGCAAGGTTGATGGAGATGGCGGTGAGGTCGATGGAGACGGCGGAGACGGCGATGGAGACCGATGGAGATGGCTCCGGGGGCACTTCCCCATCCCGGCAGGGTGCTGGAACAGAGACTTCTGTCCCCCAAAATTGGTCTCCGACGGCGGCGGCGCTGCGGAACTGTTCTGGGAAAAACGCCGACTTCCCTAGTGTTTTCCGTCCCGAGGCTTTATATAGGCGAAGGGGCGTCATCAGGAGTGGCCCCAGGCCTCCTCACACCTAGGCGGCACGGCCAGGGCCTGGGCCGTGCCGGCCTAGTGTGAGGCTGGCCTGTGGCCCCTCTCCTTCGCCTCTTCGGATCTCTGGAAGCTTCCGGGCAAAATAAGACTTCAGGAACTTGTTTCGTCCAATTCCGAGAATATTTCCTGTGTATCACTTCTAAAACACAAAAATAGCAGAAAACAGGGAACGGGCACTGTGGCGACTTGTTAATAGGTTAGTTCTGAAAATTGCATAAAAACGCCACGAAGCGTAACGAAACACAAGGCAAATGGTGTAAAAACAAGCATGGAGCATAAAAAATTATAGATACGTATGAGACGTATCAGCATCCCCAAGCTTAACTCCTGCTCGTCCTCGAGTAGGTAAGTGATAACAAAAGAAATAATTTTTGAGGTGACATGCACCTACACAATCTTGATCATATATGTAAGCATTGTGAGCTGGGATCAAAAGAACTTAAAACATGGGCATGAAAGACATAATATTGATAGAAGAAACTTAGCAACCATGTTATAACATGAAAATGAACACAAACAAAAGATCATGAAAATAAAACAATGAAAGTCAAACATGTGTTCAAATCATAAGGAAAAACATACAAATGGTTTTCAGCTTGTCCTTCAAAGAGAGCAAAACATAAATGCATAGGACACCTTCAAGTTTAAGAGGGCGACTAGATACAAATAATTTAAGAACAAGTGAAACCAACAATATGAATCAATCAATGAAAACTTTGGGACAATGCACATTATACTCAGAATGACAACTATGCTCTCTTAATGGTGCATAAAGGTAGAAGGTGGTGACTCAACATAAAAGTAAAAGAAAGGCCCTTCGCAGAGGGAACCAGGGATTAAACATGTGCTAGAGCTTTTCATTTGTAAAACAGAGAGATAAAACTCGAGTTTTGAGAGGTGGTTGCTTTTGTCAACGACTAGCAATGGGGTTCTTACTATCTTCCATACAAAAATGAAGCAAGTTTTTGAGAGAGAGATTGGCACTTTTGTGCTCTTTTATAAAGCTTGGCACTCCTCCCCACCTTTTTTTCCTTTCACAAACCATGGCTAACCGATTCCATCGGGTGCCCACCAACATTCACATACCATGGAGGAGTGCCTTTTTTCTTTCTTTTTTCTCTTTTTTTTCTTTTTGGAATAAGCAATATGGAAGATAGCAACTCCGACCACTACGTCCCCATGAGCTGAAAACAGTGTCACAAAATGAGAAGTGTTTTGAAGGTTTTTGAAAGATAGCACATGAAAATTTACTTGGAATGGCTTAAAAATACCATGCATAGGAGTTTATAGTGGACACTTTGGCAAAACTTGGTTTTTAGGAGTTGGATGCACGAGTAGAGCTCATACTCAGTACAAGATGAAGGCTAGCAAAATACTGGGAGCGACCAACTAAGAGAGCAATAACGGCCATAATCATGCATAGCGACAAAACATCATTGAAAGAAGCATAAGATGGCATCAAAAGTCAAAAACTAAATGATCATAGAGGCTATTGGCGACTTTGTATGAGTCTAACATGTGTGAGCATGCGCCAAGTCAACCCAAATAAAGCATCAAGGAGAAAACCAAATAAATGCTTCCATATAATAAAAACAACGCATGATTTTTTCAAAGGCTCATTAAGCAATCTCAGTCATTTGAGACAAGTCATGCTACAGCAAAACCACTAAGCATACTATCAAAAATACATCAAGCACGACATGCAAAAGTCTAAGCCACAGTCTACACAAGCTCCTTCTTGTACCACTTTTTTGCATAAAGCTTTTTCTCTTTTCCAACACCATTCAAATTTTTTATAAGCACCTCTTTTGATGAAAACCAATAAAGATCAGAGGAAAAAATACACCTTGATGAAAAGATATAACAAGATCTGAACACAAATCAAGGTGAAAAATGCAAGCTAAACGCAGTAGCAGAAAAAGAGAACACTCATTGAACGATAAGAGTGAAAACTAGAGTGTTCTTGGCAAATGAAAAGCGAGTTCATCTCCTCCAAAAGAAACATGATGTGATATAACCATTTATTGCATCAAACAAAGCAAAAGAAAAATAAAAACAAAAACAACTGACGCTCCAAGAAAAACGCATAGTGCCTGAAGCAATAAAAATATAGTGTCTTGAAAGGTGACCTGATTTTTGCCGATGAAGAAGGGGTGCCTCAGGGGCATCCCCAAGCTTTGACGCTTGTACTTCTTGGATATTTTTTGGGGTGATGCATGGGCATCCCCAAGCTTAAGCTTTTGTCCATTCTTCATCTCATCTCATCATTCTCCAATCCCTACACTTGAAAACTTCCTTCATACAAAACTAAACACAATTCTATTAGCAACATTAGTGTAAGCATAACATATAATCAACCCTTTTTGCTTCAGGTTTCAACATAAAACCACCACATATATAGCATATACTACTGTAGCAACTTCCCCAAAAGTTCCATGATCAAAAAAACTCAAAAAGAAAGCGATAAAGCGGCAAACACAAATATTGGCAGAAATCTGTCAAAACAGAACAGCTCACAAAGGTCGAATTTTTAAGGGGTTTTCTTTTGCTCAAATCAAAAAGTGTTCAACTAATGAAAGTTTGGATATAACCTGGGTCATATGCACAAGAAATCGCAGGTCCAAAAGATATACAGAGAATTTTCATGAATTTTACGGTGCAGCACCGAAAACTGTTTCAAGACAGCAACATCCCCAAATCTTACCTCACTCAAATTAGAGGCTTCTCTTGGCACAAAAACGAAATAAAAAGGATAAGGAGAGGTTATTACAGTAGTAATAACTTCCAAGACTCAAATAAAAGAAAAAGTACCAGAAATAAAACATTGGGTTATCTCCCAAGAGTGCTTTTCTTTAACGCCTTTGAGCTAGGCGCAATAATTTGCAAAGATGCTCATGTGGGTGTCATATAAGAGCTTGAGGCAAAGGCACCATATAGGAATTTAAAGCAATAGAGAGCATCAAAAAGCCACATTTAAATCTAAACCACTTCCTATGAAAAATAGTCTTGTAAAGAGACAAGTCATAAAAGCGCAAATCAGAAAGCATAGGAAGACAAAACAAGTACAACTTCAAGAATTGCAACAAAAAAGGGGAAACTCAATATTGTTGAGATCCATCAAACCATGTTTCCCTCTCTCATAATAACTTTCAGTAGCATCATGAATAGAACTAACAATATAACTATCACATAAAGCATCCATATCATGAGCCACATGCCTAAAAGAATTAATACTCCCCACATGAACAATCGTAGTAGGAGCAGATTCAACATAATAATTATTCTCATCACCATAATCATCAAAAACAGGAGGCATATTGTAATCATAACTAATTTTCTCCTCAAAAGTAGGTGAACTGAAAACATTATACTCATCATCATAGTCATCATAAGCTAGAGGTTTAGTATCATCACAAGCTAAAGAACAGCTATTTCTCAAAGCATATTCATCAAACATATCATCATAAGAAGGAACATGGATAGCACTAATGGTACAACAATTATTAACCTTAGAATTGGTACCAAAAAGATTTTCAATATCAAAAGTAGAGTGCTTTTCCCAATCATGATCACTAACATAGGTAACAGGCATAGGAACATCATCCCAATTAGAATTATCATAATCTATAGCATGATCATAACGCTTAGGGGAAGATACCGTGTCCTCTCGCCTCTTACTCCTCCTCTTCTTCTTCTTCTTCTTCATACTCTTCTTACTCTCTCCTTTAGGAGGGAGAGACTTGAAGGGCATCTTCTCCACATAATCTGGTTTGCTGACAGAAACAACAGAAGAAACTTTGGAGGATTCCTCCTCTCTATTAATAAGATAAAAACATCTATCAGTCATGTCATAGCTTGGCAAAATATCAAGTTTTATAAGATTTTGTATGTAAGTATTTGCATGGCAATCTTTAGCACAATAGAGACGACAGCCACGAAGGGTGCTATTAATATCAACATCATTCATATCTATCAAAGCAATCTTTCTAGATATCTCTTCACACGCCAAGAACAAAGTGAGCTCATCATGCTGATTGAGAGTAATCTTGTCATCACAATACAAACTTAAGGTACTAGAAGAGTAACTATTAGGGCTCGAGCATTGGAAATTAAAATGACCTATGTCATCGCAATGTTTACAAAGAAAAGGATAAATCTCACAAACCTTTTTACCGATCTCGCCTATATCCTTGTACCACATTCGGGTTTCTTCATTTGCATGGTGGACACAATAATCTTCCTTGTTGTAACTCTGTTCACAAGGTATATGTACTCCACAAAAATTAACATGCTTATAAGAAATAGGACTTTTAGAAGTTTGAGCAAGTTTATTGCAATCATCAATAACAATATCACTTTGTATGCAAGTGTCCTTAAAAGGTTCATGATACACGTCCCCATTTCCTTTAGGAACATTCATATGGGAAGCAAAGGCTTTAAAGCAATCAACCATAATTTGAGGATCAAGACCATATTTAGCACTAAGCTCTTGAAAATTAGCAGTTTCAGCGAAAGACTTAACGCAATCAAATTCGTAATTCATACCTGATCCTTTACCTTTGTCGCTATCTCAACCTTCAATATTGTTTTGAATTGTTTCAAGCAGATCCCACTTGGTGTCAACATCCTTGCTTGTGAAAGACCCATCAAAGCATGCATCTAGATAGTCCTTGTAGTATCCTGAAAGCCTTGCATAAAAATTATTAATAACAATATTACGGGGAAGATCATGAATAGGACATTTGTGCATTAGTAACTTCAATCTTTCCCAAGCTTGGGCAATGCTTTCTCCCTCATGCGGATGGAAATTATAAATGTAATTTCTATCTTTATAAACCTGACTAGAAGGATAGAATTTAGAATAAAAGAGAGGTGCAATTTCCTCCCAGTCAATAGATTGACCATCCTTTAGTGTTCTATACAATTCCTCAGCTCTGCCTTTCAGTGAAAAAGAGAATAGCTTCTTCTTAACTTGGTTCATTGAAATACCTGCACACTGGAACAACTCGCATAATTCATGTATAAAAAGCAAATGATCACCAGGATGGACAGTTCCATCTCCTAAATAGCAGTTATCCCTGACACGTTCAACAATCTTTGTAGGTATTTTAAAAGGATGAGGAGCACAAGCATCATTAGAAACATCACATATGGGTGATAAAATATTATCAGAACAAACTTTCTCCACTAAAGCTGGGGAACTAAAAATATCATACTTAACAAAACCAGCTTCCCCAAGCTTAGACTTTTCCATAGCATTAGCAATAACGGGATTCAAAGCATTCGTACTAATAACACTATTAGCATGCAAATTAAGCTCCAAAGGTTTTTCAATTTTCTCTTCAAACACTACATATATAAACTCAGGAAAAAGACTAAAGAACTCTTTATTTTCCATTAAGCCTAACTAGTGAAAATAAAAACAAGAAACAAAAAGATGTAATTGCAGAATCTAAAGGAAATAACTCCGAGCACTCACACAGGAGGATGCGAGTACCTTTTACCTTACCTCCCCGGCAACAACGCCAGAAAAGAGCTTGATGTCTACACACGCTTCTGTTCTTGTAGATAGTGTTGGGCCTCCAAGTGCAGAGGTTTGTAGAGCAGCAGCAAGTTTCCCTTAAGTGGATCACCCAAGGTTTATCAAACTCAGGAAGGAAGAAGTCAAAGCTATCCCTCTCAAGCAACCCTGCAATTACGATACAGAAAGTCTCTTATGTCCCCAACACACCCAATACACTTGACAAGGGTATAGTTAGTAGATCTCGTTAGTTGAGTACCCCTGAGGCCCGTTAAGCTAGGCCCAATTGTAATGATAGTCGAATACGAGTTCTTACCGTATGTCGATATTGTAATCTGTATCGGACCCTACCCGATCCTCGAGACCTGGCCACCTATATATAGGGGCCAGGAGGGGATGGTGTAGGGGAGATTGAAAGCAAGCTAGGTTGAACACCCACGTTTACTTTCGATATACACTTATTTCGACTAACCTTTACCTTCGAGTTCATCCGACGCCCTCTTCCCTCGATCCTAAGTCCTTCATCTAGGACATTTGCCGAGTTAACCCTCATCAATTGGCGCCGACCGTGGGGACTCTGGGCGTTGGAGTCATGAATTCGATGGCTTTTTTTCTTTTAGCCAACAGCAGTTTAGAACTCGACGGAAGTCAGGAGATGGAGTTAACAATTGGAAGTTTGAGCATCTTCGTCGGACCATCGGGTTCATCCTGCCTCTCGGATTCGACGAAACCAGATCCGTCGGCGAGCAAGCCCGAAACAGAGGTAGTATTGGAATCATCAGAAGGCTCTTCCAGCGAGGTAAACTCACCGATCAGCTTGGAAAAAGCACCAATCGCAGAAGGCGACAAAATTCGGGAAAATTTCGACTCAGAAGAAAGGGTAAATCAAACATACAACAGTGCAAGGGACTTCGCCGTTGGAAGCAGTGGCGTCTCCAAAGTGCATCTGCTATGCGTCATTATCACCGAGGCAGAAGAAGAGAACAACAACGAAGGAAGTAAAAAGATCGACAGGCAAGTCGACAAAATAAAAGAACACAACAAAAAGGATAAGGAGAAAGTCCATGTTTCGGCTGGCGAATGGAGAATGATCAAGTCAGCTATCAATCATGGTACAGAAGTACCCGAAGGATCGAGAAGAGAAGTTCTAATGGGATATCAGTATGCATTATACCAACATAGGAAGAAACTAAGGGAGGAAAGAGACACGGTTCTTCAAAACAGTAACAGTGTATCAAGGGAGGAATACTAGAATGACTATAGTGAGGATTCTGAGTACAGTAGAGAAAGGCGCGGAGACCCAAAACACAACAGGGGGGCAACAGCACGCAGCAGAGAAGAAAGGTACTCGAGGAGCCCTACCCCACAGCTAGAAGAGGAGAAAGATGACTTCATGCAAGCAACGCCAGAAGTAGCGTTGATAGCAGCACAGGCGTATTTACTAACTACAAGGCTAGAAACCAGGGATCCGCGAGAAGATATGCACCGAGCCGCGATACGAAACCTCGGAATAGTGGAGAGCAAGATCAGGGAAAAAGGTCCAGACACAAAGTCGACAAGCTACAAGGAAAAGCAAAAGGAGAAGCTCAGATACAACTTCGCAGATAACGAGTATAGTGAGTCATCAGAAGAGGAAAGGCGACAAAAGAGGAAGGAGGACGCAAGAAATATAACAGCACAGGCTCGAGTAAATAAATCACGCCACGACTGGAGGGAAGAAAATTATGAAGACGACGATAAAGAGATGGGCGCATTGTGCTTTACCCGCAGGGTTCGCAAAACTCGGGTACCCAAAGGATTCAAATTACCACATGATCAACATAAATATGACGGGTCGCAAGAACCTACCCTGTGGTTATCGGACTATTTGCAGGCAGTGCAGATATTAGGGGGAACAAAAGCGACTGCAATGCAAAGTTTGCAGTTACACCTCACCGGCGCAGCATGGTCGTGGTTGAATACCCTACCCAACGAATCCATTGGAAGTTGGGGAGAACTCGAAAGCCAATTCGCAAGAAATTTTCGTTCAACATACAAGCGCCCAGTATCACTGGAGGAAGTTAAGGCGTGTGTGCAAAGGAAAGGCGAAACTCTACGTTCTTATATACAACGATGGAGTATAATCAAAAACTCAGCAGAGGACATCTCCGACGAATGAGCAATAGACGCTTTTTCGGCTGGACTTCGTCGCTCAGATCTCGTGGAAGAAATAGGAAGAACAAGACCTACAACAGTAGCCGAGCTAATGGAAGATGCCAATAAATTTGCTGATGGAGAAGACGCATATAATAACAAAAGGGGACGTTCACCAGAAGTCGACAGAATAAGCAGACAGAGGAGACGACACCGCAGCAGGGATAACCAAGGAAGGCGAAATCAGGTAGCCGCGGGCTACACAGCAGAAGAAGAGGAAGGATATGTAAACAGGAGGTTTCAGGCAAAAGGAGTAGAAAAATCGAGATACTCCGGTCCTTCGGCCGAGGATATGTTATACGGACCTTGTCGAATCCACTATGCATATCTTGATGGGAAAAGAGTCTCAAATCACCAGATGAAGGATTGTAGAACGTTCCTAAGGCTACAAAGCGCCATGGGTCAAACCAAGGAGGATGGCAAGAAGAGAAGCACACAACTCAAGGATATCAAATGCAAAGGCTAGCAAGGCACCTAGAGTCAAAAGTTTACATATCAGCTATGATTCAACCGGTGCCTAAGTCGAAGAAAGAGCGAAAGAGCATATCCAGGCAAGTAAACCTAGCAATATCGTCACCACTAGCTACTACAGAGTACCTGCGGTGGTCAGATCAACCAGTTAAGTTCAGTAGAGCAGACCACCCAAGGAAAGTTCCCAGGCCAGGCCACTCGCCTATGGTTCTAAAGGCACAAATAGGAGGGTACGACATTGAAAGAGTATTTATGGACGCAGGGAGTGGCATCAACCTGATATATGCTAGAACACTGAAGGCAATGTGTATCTCGCTGTCGAGTTTAAAGCCAATAGACTGCTCCTTCCATGGAATAGTACCAGGAGCCGCAAACTACCCTTTGGGAGGAATAGAACTCGACGTCTGCTTTGGCAGTAGCAGCAACTACCGCAGAGAGAAGCTGGAATTTGAAGTTATGGACTGGCCGTCACAATACCATGCAATCCTGGGGCGCCCAGCATTTGCAAAATTCATGGCAGTGCCTCATTACGCGTATCTTACGCTAAAAATCCCAGGACCCAAAGGAACAATTACAGTGCAAGGGAGCTTTGAAGTAGCAAACACATGTGACAGAGAATTCAATAGGATGGCGCAAACCTTCGGCATGACAGCAGAATATGAGAGGCTAAAAGGAGAAACAGATCATAATGTGCTACCCGACGTTGCACGATCCCTGCCAGATCATGCTTTCTACACAACTCAGGACTCAAAGAAGATCCAGGTACACCCTACAGATCCAAACAAGACGACATCAATTGCGGTGAACTTGGATCCCGCATAGGAAAGCGCGCTCATCGAGTTCCTCCGTGAGCGCTGGGAAATCTTCACCTGGTGTCCATCAGACATGCCAGGGGTTCCCAGGGAACTCGTCGAGCACGCCTTAAATGTAGATCCCAAGGCAAAGCCAGTCAAGCAACCATTACGATGATTTGATGAACCCAAAAGGAAGGCGATAGCATCAGAATTGCACAGGCTAGAAAATGGCGGATTTATCAGAGAAATCAAAACTTCGAGTTGGGTATCGAACCCAGTTATCGTACCCAAAAAGAACATAGACGTACAAAGAGTATGTGTCGACTACACATCTCTCAATAAGCATTGTCCAAAGGATCCTTTCCCTCTACCCCGCATCGATCAGATAATTGATTCAATAGCGGGATGCGCGAGGCTTTCCTTTTTGGACGCGTATTCTGGTTACAATCAGATCAAATCGAAGAAGGAAGACAAAGAAAAGACGGCCTTCATCACACCGTATGGAGTGTTTTGCTACCAAGTAATGTCGTTCGGCCTAAAAAAATGTAGGAGCAACTTATCAACGGATGATGCAAAACTGCCTCGGGAGCCAAATAGGACGCAACATCCAAGTCTACATTGATGATGTGGTCATCACTACAAGAGAGGAGCAATCTTTAATCGGCGACTTGGCAGAAACCTTTGACAACCTGAATAGGTATAAGCTTAAGCTTAACCCGACAAAATGTTCCTTCGGCGTATCAGCAGGACAACTTTTGGGGTTCCTGGTATCAGCACGAGGAATAGAGGCGAACCCAGAGAAGATTCAAACAATTTTAACAATGGGAAAACCCATGAAACTACACGACGTCCTGAAACTCGCAGGACGCGTCGCGGCATTAAGTCATTTCGTTGCTCGATTGGGAGAAAAGGCGCTTCCTTTCTATGCACTCATGAAGAAATCAGATGATAAATTTGAATGGACAGAAGAAGCAGACGCGGCTTTTGCACAGTTTAAAAAAGTGCTTTCCACGCCACCAGTGCTGGTCGCACCAAAAGAAAAAGAACCACTACTACTCTACATCGCCGCAACCCATCAGGTGGTGAGTACAGTATTGGTAGTCGAAAGAAGTGAAGAAGGAAAAGCCCACGGCATCCAGAGGCCGGTATATTTCATCAAGTGAAGTGCTATCCCCGACAAAACAGAGGTACCCGCATTATCAAAAGCTCGCATATAGTGTCTTTACAACAGCACAAAAATTGCGATAGTACTTTGCGGTGCACCCAATTATAGTGGTTAATGAAGCGCCACTATCGAATATATTGAACAATCCTTCACCAACAGGACGTGTCTCTTTGTGGGGAATCAAATTATCTCCCATGGACATCACGTATGAAAAAAGGAAGGCAATCAAGTCACAAATCTTGCCAGATTTCACAGCAGAATGGTTGGAGCTGCAGAGCACGGGACCGCCAGATCTATCGAGTGTCTGGACAATGTACTTCGACGGTTCTAAAAGAGTACAAGGCACAGGAGCGGGAGTAATCTTGATATCGCCGCATGGCGACAAACTAAAGTACGTCTTAAGGATGAGTTTTCCGCAGGCTTCTAACAATGAAGCAGAATACGAGGCTCTGCTACATGGAATGAAGATGGCCAAAGCATGTGGAGCAACTCGACTAAAAATATTTGGGGATTCAAACCTTGTCGTCCAACAAGTTATGAACAGATGCGACACAATCAATGACAACATGATGGCCTACAAGAACTTATATCACTACCTCGAAGGAACATTTGATGGGTGCGAAGTCTCGCACATCAGCAGAAACAGCAATGAAGAAGCCGATACCTTAGCAAATATCAGGTCCCAGTGTTTACCCGTGCCATCGGGACTATTCTGGGAGGAAATAGTAGAAAGGTCCATAAAAAGTATCAAAAGTTCGACTACTGCAGCAGGCTCGGGGGCTGCACCGGAACCCGAGGAAGTCATGATGATAGAAGAAACCTGGATGCAGCCGTATCTCGCGTATATGATAAACAAACAGTTACCAGAAGATGCAGTAGAAGCCAAGAGGATAACTCGACGATCGAAAGCGTTTGTCGTGTTGCACGTATTATCGGGCCCCCGTGATAAGCAAGGCCCATAAACGTATTCTACAAAGGAGTTAAATTCTGCACATGGCAGACGATAAATACCAAAAGGAGAAAAAATAATAAGGGGAGAGTGTGGTTGCACGACATAAAAGACCTCGCATTGGGCTCGGGGGCTGGTAAACAGGAGAAATTACAAAAAAGAAGACGAAGTGAATTTTGAGCCTATGCTTGACTACAAGTATTCAAACATAGCCTCGGGGGCTACTCCCATCGGGAGCGCTGAGCGCGCACCCGATAGAGGATGAGATAGTCAGTATCGAGGATAAAGAAAGTATATCATACAAACTTCGACTATATAGTCACCAAAATGCGAAGATATTACTCCCATCGGGAGGGAATTGGAGGAAGTTAATCTAAGTTCGGAGTTCTTTGATTTTATCAGTCAAAACTTGGCTGCGATATAAGATTCTCGAGTTGCGTTATCGCAACGAAACTCGAATGCCGTGATTTATCATGAAGGTAAGACCCCGGGATCCGTCTTTTGTGGCCTGGTATACGCACATGGATGCGCTCTGCTTGTATGTATCCGTGTCTACGACGCGAACAAAATCCTGGTGGACACACTGGGTACATTGAGAAACACTGGGATTCATTCTTTGTAAGTCCTAAATGCCGCAAAAGAATGGGTTTGACCAGTATCCCGAATTCAAATCCAAGGGGATTGAATTTGAAGAAGGTGACAAGTATCTGTTCTGGCAGTTAACTGACCTCTTGATCCATCAGAGTTGTCAGGCTTGTTCATCAAAACCCCTTGCGAGAAAAAATATATTACGAAAGTAAGTCGAAAGACCAAGTCGAAGATTTGAAGATATCGAAGAATTGATCAAGTCGAAGATTTGAAGATTAGAGATTCAACCCAAATCTGCAATTCTGGTAGAATCTCAGGGGCTACTGACAAGGGTATAGTTAATAGATCTCGTTAGTTGAGTACCCCTGAGGCCCGTTAAGCTAGGCCCAATGGTAATGATAGTCGAATACGAGTTCTTACCGTATGTCAATATTGTAATCTGTATCGGACCCTACCCGATCCTTGAGACCTGGCCACCTATATATAGGGGCCAGGAGGGGACGGTGTAGGGGAGATTGAAAGCAAGCTAGGTTGAACACCCACGTTTACTTTCGATATACACTTATTTTGACTAACCTTTACCTTCGAGTTCATCCGACGCCCTCTTCCCCCGATCCTAAGTCCTTCATCCAGGACATTTGCCGAGTTAACCCTCGTCAACACTTGTCAGATGTATAGGTGCACTAGTTCGGCGAAGAGATAGTGAAATACAAGTGGTATAGATGATTATAAGTAGTAAATGCAATCTGGAATAAAAATGGCAGCAAGCAAACAAGTAACAAAACAGCAAGTAAACGGTGTGTAAAGCTTGGAAACAAGGCCTAGGGATCATACTTTCACTAGTGGCCACACTCTCAACAATATAGCATAATTGAACAAATAGATAACTTCTCTTCACTATGCTACTCTGAATTACTCTCCTATTGAATAACACTAATCATTGCATAGGGCTATGAAGCACTCCTCAAAGTTCATCAACTACTTGACAAACACCACTCATAGAGATATCCAAATCAAATCACAATTCAAGATAAATATTATTGCAACTTAGACCAAGTACTAACACGGTGCACACACTGTCAACATTACACCATGAAAGGAGGAATAGATCACTTCAATACTATCATAGTGATAATTATTCTCATAATCCATAAGAGTCACAATCGTAGCCTAGACCAAGTACCACCACGATGCACGCACTGTCACCGTTACACCATGGCAGGAGGAATAGATTACTTTAATAACACACTAGAGTACACATAATGAAGAAGAGTAACATCTACTTATTCAACATGATACAAAGCTCACGATCACATAAAGATCACATCATGGGAGAGAGAGGTGAACCACATAGCTACCGGTAGAGCCCTCAGCCCTGGGGGAGAACTACTCCCTCCTCATCATAGGAGACAGCAAGGTTGATGGAGATGGCGGTGAGGTCGATGGAGACGGCGGAGACGACGATGGAAACCGATGGAGATGGCTCCGGGGGCACTTCCCCATCTCGGCAGGGTGCCGGAACAGAGACTTCTGTCCCCCGAAATTTGTCTTCGATGGCGGCAGTGCTGCGGAACTGTTCTGGGAAAAACGCTGACTTCCCTAGGGTTTTCCGTCCTGAGGCTTTATATAGGCAAAGAGGCATCGTCAGGAGTGGCCCCAGGACTCCTCACACCTAGGCGGCACGGCCAGGGCCTGGGCCGCGCCGGCCTAGTGTGAGGCTAGCCTATGGCCCCTCTCCTTCGCCTCTTCGGATCTCTGGAAGCTTCCGGGCAAAATAAGACTTCAGGAACTTGTTTCGTCCAATTCTAAGAATATTTCCTGTGTATCACTTCTGAAACACAAAAACAGCAGAAAATAGGGAACTGGCACTGTTGCGACTTGTTAATAGGTTAGTTCTAAAAATTGCATAAAAACGCCACGAAGTGTAACGAAACACAAGGCAAATGGTGTAAAAACAAGCATGGAGCATCAAAAATTATAGATACGTTTGAGACGTATCAGTAGGACGTAGCGCATCTTGTCCCCCTGTGGCGACACGAGGATCACTCCTGCTCCTGCTCCCAAAACTCATTTAGACTCGTCGATATATATGGTCAAGCAATTCGGGCATCTGCGCTTTGGTCCATTCGGCTATGAAATCTGGCAGGACTTGCGACTTGATCGCTGACTGCCGCTGGTACGTGATCTCCCAGGGCCCTAGGGTAATTCCCCATAGTGACACACGCCCCGTGGCATCGGGGTTGTTGAGGATGCTGGATACTGGATTTGAAGCCACTACTATGATGGAGTGGTACTCGAAGTAGTGTGGCAGCTTCTTCCCTGTCATGTAGATGGCATATGCCAGCTTCTGGTAATGGGGGTACCTTTGCTTGGTTGGAGACATGACCTCACTTAGATAGTATACTGGTCTTTGTACTCTGTGCTCTTTGCCATCCTCTGCACGCTCGACCACCAAGGCTGAACTGATGACTTGATTTGTAGCCGCTATGTATAGCAACATCGGTTATTTTTCTCGGGGAGCGACTAGGACTGGGGACGTCAAAAGGCGACGCTTAAGGTCGTCGAACGCGGCTTGCGCCTCTTCTGTCCACGTGAAGTTGTCCGTCTTCTAGAGTAGCCGATAGAAGGGGAGAGCTTTTTCGCTGAGCTTGCTTATAAAGCGGCTAACTGCTGCTAGTCGACCTGTCAACTGCTGGACATGTCGAAGCATCTTCGGCAGCTACATGTTGATGATGGCTTGAATCTTCTCTGGGTTGCCCTTGATCCCTCTCTCAGAGATGAGGTAGCCCGGTAGCTGGCCTGTAGGCACCCCGAAGGAGCACTTCTTCGGGTTGAGCTTGATGTTGTAGCGGTCGAGGTTGGCGAAGGTTTATCGTAGGTCGTCGAGCAGGCAGTCTGCTTTTGTGGACTTGATGACAATGTCGTCGATGTACACCTCGATGTTGCGACCGATCTGCTCCTTCAGGCACGCCTGCATGCACCGTTGATAGGTGGCCCCAGCGTTCTTGAGCCCGAAGGGCATCGACATATAGTAGTATACCCCGTGCGAGGTGATGAACGCCATCTTGTCTTCGTCTTTGACCTTTAGCCTGATCTGGTTGTACCCAGAGTACGCATCGAAAAACGAGAGGCGCTCGTAGCCAGCGGTAGAATCAATGATCTGGTCGATTCGAGGCAGAGGGAAGTAATCTTTCGGGCAGTGCTTATTCAGCGCCATAAAGTTGATGCACATCCTGTAGATCTTGGTGTCCTTCTTCTCTACCATGACCGGTGGTGAAAGCCATGTGGCCTCCTTTATCTCTCTGATGAACTTCACCTCGAGGGGCATTCTGCTGCGCCGGTAGGTCAATGTCCATGTTGGTGCTCTCCCTGATATGGTTGAGCTCCTCGTGCACTTCAAATGTCTGGGACATGCTATTGAAGTCCTTGTCGCAGTTTTTGGAGCGAGCAAAGCTACCGTTGATCGTCAGTGGTCCTCTGTTCGCAGGCATCCGCAGCTTAAGATAAGCATAGTGTAGCACCGCCATGAATCAGGCAAACGCTGGTCGCCCGAGGATGACGTGATACTACGAGGGCTAGTCGACGACCTCGAACTCGATCTTCTCTTTCCTAAAGTTTGCCAGAGTGCCAAAGATAACATCGAGGTGTATTGCCCCCAGTGGGTATGTTAGCTTCCCTGGGACGATTCCGTGGAAGGACGTCTCTGTCAGCAAGAGGTTGTCCATCGGGATCTTGATCTTCCGCAGCGTGTCCGCATAGATGAGGTTTAAGCTGCTCCCTCCATCCATGAACACTTTTTTGGAGGTGAAGCCTCCTATCTGCGCTTCTAGGACGAAAGCGTGGTGTCCGGGGCACGGGATCTTCGGTGGGTGGTCTGACCAGTCGAAGCCGGTCAGATGTTCTGACCAGTTCAGATATTCGGGCGTAGCTGGTGGTGCGTGCTCGGCGTGAAAAACCTCGTGTGCGCGCTTCCGCTGAACCTTATTCGTCGGGCATCCTCTCTAGATCATTGGCACGAAGCCCCGTGGTGGCGGGAACGCCTCTATTTCGACGGCTGGCTGCGGTGGCTCGACTTGCTGGATCGTGGCAGCCTGATGGCCTTGTTGCACCATGTTTGCTGGTGGGTTAGGTGGTGCTGGTGGAGCGTTGTAAGCTATCGCACCTGCCACCGGCTACTCTGCTTGCATCCTTTCCTGAAGTGCTCGACTGAGGCGAAGGAATTCCCTGCACTCAATGAGGAGATGAGCAGGTCTTTGCACTCCATCTTTGTCAATGTAGGTGCGCCTTGTGCACCCCCCCCCCCATCGAGCATCTCTTTCGCTGACGGTAGTGGCTAATCACGACGTCGATGCCACTCTGTTTTTGGCCTCGAATTGCGGCCAGCGCTTCTGCTACTGCTTCCGTAGTAGTTGTTCCCACGTCGTGGTCTGTCGCGGTTATCATCATGGTCATTATTCACGTAGCCTGCTGCTACCATATCCGTAGCATCCGCGTCATCATAGCGGTTTTGACGACCTTTCTTTCGAGAGCTAGTGTGAAACTGATCTTTTGCGTCGATGTCACGTTCCACTGATCGTCGGCGGCTTTTGGGGGCTACGATGGAGTCTTCTCCATTAGCCCACTCGTTTGCCAAGCTCATAAGATGGTCGATGGTTTTTGGCTTGCAACGTCCTAGCTCCTCCTTGAAGTCACGTCGGATGAGACCGTCCCAAAAGGCGTCGATGGCTCTCTCGGGTGAAATATTTTCTGCCGTGTTGCGGAGGCTGATCCATCATGAGATGTATGACCTGAGGTTTTCTCCGGTCCTCTATACGCATAGGCGCAACTCCTCGAACGACGTGGGCCATTGTGAGGTGCCTTGAAAGTTCACGATAAACGCTTGCCGAAACTCCTCCCAAGAGCGAATGCTTTCAAGAGCAAGGTTGTTCAGCCATGCCCTTGTGTTGTCTTTCAAGTGCAGCGATAGTAGCTGGAGAGCGTTATCTCTAGATCCGCCGCCAATGGTGATAGCGGTGATGAAGTCATCAAGCCAAATTCGGGGGTCCTGCTGCCCATTGAACTTGACTACATTGTCGCTAAGCTTGATCCCTTTCGGCAATGGTGTGGAACGGATCAGGAGGCTAAAGCACTCCGCGCCGCATAGTCCATCGTGATTACCGCCGAACGCTTGCAGATCACGTTCCTCCTCGAAGTAATGCGCATCGCGTTGTGCACGTCCCGAGTCGACTGTGTTCTGAGCCAGGCCGTGTCAAAGTTCCCCGTTGATAAGTTCCACCACTTGAGTCCTGGGCGCGACTGCTGGCGCCGCTGCTGGGTGTCTGGACTGCTCAACTGGTGGGATGGCTCTTCTTGGCATCGTTTCGTGCCCTTCGTTAGTTGTGCCCTGAAGCACCCTAACTCCTTTGAGCGCCAGGTTTCGCAGATGCCGCATATGCTTGTCGTCGTTGGCTGCGTTCGCAGCAATATACGCTGCTGTTGCCATGATCACAGCTTCCTTGGTCTTGGGCAGCAGATCCGCTTCGTTAAAGTCTGCTTCCAAAATTTGGGTGATATTGAGCATATCGTCCCCGGGCTGGATGTGTGACCGTGTCCTATGCTGGACACTTGATGAATAATGAGACGATCGTTCGGCCCGTCTTCTGCTGGACGCGTCGGCCTCATCTCTGCGTCGCTCCAAGATGCACCTATCGGCACTAATCCGGTCCTTCTACTCTTGGACGATGAATCGGAGCGCAGCTAGCTCCTACGGGCTCGGATTAGGGCCCATATCTGCTTCGCCCGTGTACACTCTCCTTGCGTACCAGATCTGGTCTTGCGTTATGAACTGATGACCGGTGTTTGACCCATTTCGACCATCATTGGATCTGTGCTCGTTCCCGTCTCCGTGCGACGCCATCATGCAGTGTCCTCCGAACGGTGGGATCGAGTCATCACTGATTTTTCCCAGTGCAGGAGGGTAGATGTCGTCGTCTCCGATGTACGATCTGACCTTGATCATGATGTCAGAGTCGTAAACGACCATGTAACCGTTGCTTGATGTGGCAGATTCGCTCGAATATGAGCTAGCCGAATTGCCAATCTTCCCCTTAGCTTCGAGGTAGACATCGTCGTCATTGTCTGAGCATGTATAGTCCGAGTATAGCCCTTCAACATAATCAGGATCGTAGGGCGTAGGACGGAGCGTGAGGGCATTGAGAGCCCGTTCGCACTTGGATATCGTCGGGTAGATAGCAGCAGTACCTCCCCGAGGATCTTCACAGCCGGCGATCTCGTGGGACGAGAAATCTTCGGCACCCACGTAGTGGTATGCGTCGCAATCAACGCAGTAGGCAGTGGTTGGGGATGGAGGTGGATCTTCGAAGTCGTTCGACCTAACTGACGGGGTCAAAGTTTCTAGCCTTGGTTCCTCCTCCGATGGCGCCAGCGGTATGGTCGTCGAGGGGTTGCCCTCGATAGCTAGTGACACGCTTGGAGCTGCTACAAGCAGCGTCGAATCGCTGACGGAGATCGGCTTGGCAACTCCGTCGTTGTCCACGTGGAAGTTGAACAGTCCGAAGGACATGTCGAAGCCCCCGGTCACCGCCGAAACTGCTCCTGCCGGGCTTGAGGTGGTGTTGATGATAGTCGCGGCCAAAGTGAGATCGGTGGCGCTTGGCGATGCAGTGTCGATGACGGTCGACTTAGCGATGTCGGCCTCACTCTCCGATGGGACAATGTCGATGATGGCCGGCACAGCGATGCCGACAGTGGTGGCGATGGCGGTGTCGATGTCGATCTTGACGTTGGTGTCGAGGCTGTTAGTGAGCGAGTTGATGTCAATGTCGAACGGCGATGTGGAATCGGCGGCCATGGCTGATGAAGAGTCGTCGAATCTTGTCGATGCGGTGAGGTTGGCGATGGTTGGTGAAGGAGCCGGCGAATCCGTAGATCCAGATCCCGTCATCCCCACGGACGGCGCCAATTGACGAGGTTCAACCCCGGAAATGCCCATGCTTGTGGGCTTTCGAGACATGGAGCGCTAGTGGGATCCGGCGAACTCGACGGCGATCAGACGTAAGCAGAGGGACACAAGGTTTTACCCAGGTTCGGCCCCCTTGGTAGGGTAACGACCTACGTCCTACTTGTCAGACTTTTATTGATGGAGTGGCTACAGTGGAGGTGTTACAATGGTGGCGTAGATTGGATCTAGCCAAAGGTGGAGAGCTCTAATGCTTCGAGCGCTCCGGTGTGAGGTGGTAAAAAAAGTGTCTAGAGAGACGCTACGATCTCCCTCCCAACATTTTATATGCGAAGGTTAGGTCCCGGGATTGTTCTCCAAGTTGATTACAGATCGAATCGGTTTGAATAAACCCTAGACGGGTCCTAATTCGACTAGGTCTCCTCCTTCGAGTCTTCATCTTTTACGCCAAGTTATGTCCCTAGGCCGTGCCAGGCTGATATCTTCATGGGCCTTGTGATTCCTTCGATGGTATCCGTCCTGGGCCGAAAACCAGGTAGGCGAATATCGAGGGCCTATTCGGCGTTCCTTCGTCAGTATTGGTACTTTCATTTCTTCCTTGTTTCTACCAACAACCTCTACACGTGAGCCAAGCATATTAAAACACTCAAAAACTTTCCTAGCTTCTATAACAACATCTCTAAATTCTCTACGCAAAGTCTCCAAAATAAAATCTTTCTTTTCGGAGTCTTCGATATCATGAAGCTTAAGAAACATTTGCTGCATAAAATGATTTAGGTTAACAAACCTAGCCTCCAACATGTGAACTAAATAAGCAGCAGCAACTTCGTAACTAGGAGCGAGCTCGGCTAAAGATCTATCCTCAACATCTTTATGCATACTAACATGATTAAAGAACTCCTCGATGTTACCTTTCCCAATTATAGAACCACTACCTACTGTAAGGTCCTCCAGAGCATACTTAGGGAACAACATAATGAACTAAAAGTAAAAGTAACGGAATACCAACTATCCAAGGAACTATTTTTTTGTATTTTTGATAAAAGATGCAAGCAAAAATAAAATAAAGAAAAATAATAACAAAGTAAAAGATTGGAAGCGAGATGCTCCCATTGCAGAAATCCTCTTTCTCCCCGGCAACGGCACCAGAAAAATTGCTTGATGGCGTGTAGATGCCCGCCCAGTTGGGAACTCCAAGAGGAAGGTATAATGAGCACAACAGCAAGTCTTCCCTCAGTATGAAACCAAGGTTTGTCGGACCAGTAGGAGAAAGAACCAACTTCCGAAGGTTGATGCTCGCTAGCTTCGCGGCACCTCCAGACAATTTATATATGGCGCCTCATCCAAGGCATAGCTTTATACCAGCAGCAACGTGGAACCTGCACACAACACAACCAAGTACTTTGTCCCAACTTACAGTGAGGTTGTCAATCTCACCGGTTTGCTGTAAACAAAGGATTAAGCGTATCGAGTGGTAAAAGCTAATAGTTTGCAAGAATGTAAATAAAGCGAGTAAATGGTAAACATTAATAACAATGTAAAAGAATGGACCGGGGTCCACAGTTCATTAGTGGTGTCTCTCCATAAGGTAAATAACATGCTGGGTAAACAAATTACAGTTGGGCAATTGATAGAATAAAGCAAGCATACAAATGTCATGACGATCACTATGAGATTCATTTGGGCATTACAACATAATACATAGACCGTAATCCAACTGCATCTATGACTAATAATCCACCCGCCGGATGTAATCCGAGCAACCGTTGGGTATTAAGTTACAAGCAACAGATTATCGCCTTAAGCAAAGTGTGTAATGTAAACAATACAAATATCCTTGAACACAAGATTGTTGTTTTCTCCCTAGTAGCAACAGCACATCTACAACCTTAGAGGTTTCTGTCACTCCCCCAGATTACTAGAGGCATGAACCCACTATCGAGCATATATACTCCCTCTTGGAGTCACTAGCATCTACTCGGCCAAGATATCTACTAGCAACGGAGAGCATGCAAGATCATAAACAACATAGAGATAACATAAAGATAATAATTTAGCAAATCAACTTGACATAGTATCAATATTCATCGGATCCCAACAAACACAACATGTAGAATTACACAACGATGATCTTGATCATGATAGGTAGCTCACAAGATCTAAACATGAAGCACATGGAGGAGATGACAACCATCTAGCTACTGCTATGGACCCATAGTCCAAGGTAGACTACTCACACATTACTCCGAAGGCAGGCATGGTGATGAAGAAGGCCTCCGGTGGTGATTCCCCTGTCCGGCAGGGTGCCGGGAAGAGCTCCTAGACCCTCCCGATCTCGCATCGACGACAGCGGCGGCTTGCAGTATGTTTTGAGGAAAATTGATTGGGTGCCTTTAGGTTTTCCCGTCGAGGGGAATATATAGGCGGAAGGGCGGCGTCAGAAGGTGGACCAGGGGCCCACACCAGGCCTAGGCGCGGCCAGGCGGTGGCCCGCTCCATGGGGTGGCCTGGCCGCCTCCTAGCTCCCCTCTGTCTCAGCTTTGGACTCTGTCACGCTTCAGCAAAAATAGGAACTTTGGCTTTTGTTTCGTCCAATTATGAGAATATTTCCTGTGTAGCTTTTCTGAAACATAAAAACAGCAGAAAACAGGGACTGGCACTATGGCATCTCGTTAGTAGGTTAGTTCTGGAAAATGCATAAAAACGCCACGAAGTGTAGCAAAACACAAAGCAAATGGTGTATAAACAAGCATGGAGCGTCAAAAATTATAGATATGTTTGAGACGTATCAACCCCTACTGTTGGTTCCAATTATAGGAACTTGATCTCCTGCAAATCATCATGTTGCCCATTATGTGTTTGATTCATCTTGCCGCTAAAATTTTCTCGCGATTGAATTAGTTGAGTGATGCACATAACCCTGTTGGATTTTGCGGGAGCATATGCCCTTTTTATAATTTTTGTGCACATATACTGTTCATTTTGGACAATGGCTAATGTTGTGAACTTGTTAGTGGGGGTAGAACATATACCACTTTAAGTTGGCTGCTGAACATTGTTAAGTTTGTTACCGAATCTAACTAATTTGGTTTCTAAATATGGATCAGTTGTTTTGTTCAACTAAATAACTTGGGTTTTGAACATTCGTAAGTAACTGCCCACAATATGCTTTCTATATTTCATTTCCATCATTTACTTATTTTTATGTCCATATTATAGAAATGTCCCTAAGTTGCATGGTTTCATTGAGTTAATTTTTTTCAACTTTTGCTTAACTTTTGAGTTGCAACCTAATGTGGCTGAAGTAGTATACTGAGTTAATTAAGTTACTTTAATCGGCTAGCTAAGTTTTAATACATATGAAATAGCTGCCTTGCACCATGTCTAAGTTGCTTTTTGTTGTCTACCTAAGTTGCATCTTGTCTACTTTTTTAAAAGCTACATGCATGATTTGGCCATAGGTTCAATTAATTTTTGAATTTTTCACCATTCCTAAGTTGATTTTTTTATCCAACTAAGTTGCATTTGGCTAAGTAGTTTTATTTTGATTTTTATCAACATCCTTAAGAGTCCTTTTTACATCATCATGCTTTTTTAGTTGCCTACTTAATTGATCTAAGTTGTTTTATGAGAATGATTAAGTTGTGTTCTATATAATCCATCTAGCTTTGCTTTGTTAAACAAATGCCGCTAAGTAGTATAATGATTTACTTAAGTTTTGCATTTTCCATTTTAGCTAATTAGTTTCAGTCATGTACATAAGTTGTTTCTTACATTAGCTACCTTTAATTTTTCTTCAGGGGAGAGGCTGTTCTTGGAGATCTTGTGAAGTTGCAGGCTTAATCATATCCTGGGATCCATAGATGTCTGGAGGAAGAAGGACTAGACTGCTATGACCTGTAGAACAAGGATCGGTGAGGTAGTAGGTCCAGTAGGTAGTTATTTTGCATGCTCGTTTTTGTAACGTGGGTGTAATTACCACGTGGGTTGTCTCTAGTTTACAAGTACACGCAAGGTTTGGTTGTACCTACTTTAAAAAAAACTGCGCTGGATGATTTTGTCCAACTTAATATGCACCTTTTTCACCTCGGATGCAGAGTCGACCAAAACAGCACTCGGGTGTTGTAACGCCCCGCCTTTTTACTAAAGGCAGAACTCCTGTGTATCTGTGCCATTCCCTGGATCAGTAGATAGCACCACAGTACAAAATAAGTAATCATTGCAATAGCATCAATATTACAACGTAAATCCAGTTACATAGGTCTTCAACCTTACGAGTACACAGCATAAAGCATGGTTGCAGTGAGCCTCCATTCTTCATCACGTGCCACAGGCAGCCATGTTGGAATGTAGTCTCGAGATCCTACTCCTGGTTCCTTACTCGACAGTAAAACCTGCACGTTTGAATATGCAGCCCCAGAGGGGTCAGTACAATGATGTACTGGCAAATGACACATATTTGGTGGCTGTTGTGAAGGAAACTAACTACATGACATTTGGCTGGTGGATTTCAAGGCTGATTGCATAAAACCAATTTTATCCTATAATCCATTTTAATACTTTCTTTCAACAAATTTTATTTTTCAAGGGTCAAGATAACCCCCATACGTTACATACTGGCCGGTATGTAGTTTCTGGGCGAAACTCAACAAAGTTGGAACCTCAGGCACCACCACCCCTCGGAGTGTATGGTCCTTAGTTCCTACCTAGGGGTTTCTAGACAACTTTTAATAATTTAGAAACGGTGATGAGATTATTCCGTACATTCCATGTCTAGAGACTCAATTGTCCATAACCGAGGACACGACTAATCGATTAGTTTTAAACACCTTGCAAGGGTTGTGCACTTTCACCTTACGATTCATTTTATGCCCATACATAAAATGAAACGAGACCTTTTAGAGGAGAGGGCAACTAACTGGCAAGATCCGTTCCCAACCTATAATTCATCTACCACCATCTTCTCGCACATAGTTGCACTCACACATCTAATCAGTCAAGACAGAGCCCATAATGTCATAAGGCTGCACTGGAAGTACACTAAGCATGGAAGACATAGCCATCTCTTTGTTCCTGGGTGGCCATCCCGAGCAGTATTCTGTTCCCACATCCTCGTACAAGGTATGCGTCCCAGAACCCACCTACCTCGCCTCCTCTTATCAAGCCAATCCACCCAGGTGTTTCATTTTAGTTGAAGTTCTTAACTTGTTCTCAAAACACTTTTCAAGTGATCTCAGCATGGCATCAAAGTTAACAAAGTATTTAGCATCCTATCAGGTAGGGTTTAGGGGTAGCTAACCACTACTAGGATCTAAGCATTTGGTAAAACAGTTGTGTAAAACACCTATCATGCATACTACGAGAGGTGAATATACTAATGCATAAGTAAAATGGGTGAGGGACATGTGTGTCACTTGCCTTTTTGAAGAACACGATGTTTCTCTTCCCTCAACTAAGCGCGTAGCTCTTCGCACAAACTATAGCACAAAAATAACATAACATAAACATACCATACCAACACAATCAAACAATCAAACAGATGAAAAGTATTTGTTTAACAATTTAGATTTATTGATATGTTATGATAGAAAGATATGGCAAAGGATTCATGATTTGTGAGATATGAATCGGAGAGCTTAGTTGGGAAAGGCCAATATGATTAGAGAGATAAATGGACTAGGCATAATATAATTGATGAAGTTTTTATGCTTTATTAAAGCATATAAGAGTTTTAGGAATAGCTCATGTGAAATAAATTACACAAGAGTCGAGTTGTGCAACTACAACACTATTGAGTAACTGTGACAATAATTACTCTTATATAGTATATATTGCACTTAGGAACTAGGCTAGGTTTTAAGAATGCTTGAGCTACTCAATTAGCACATTTGCAAGTTGAATAGTTCAATACATGTGAACAAAGCTGAGTAGGCATTGGATTGGGATGGTCAAGTGATTGGAAAAGATTGATCCTCCAAGATTACAATGTTATGATAATAATCCTGGGCTTGGCATAGGCATGAATAGAGTTTAGAATAACTCATGTGAATATATTCACATAGGTATAAAATAGTGCAACAGAACACTACTGAATAAAGTGTGACAACACTTATTCATAATAGTATAAGTTACACATAGGATTGGGTGTGTATGATTGATATTCGAGGATATGGCTCAATTGGTTCATTGATCAACATGGTGTATAACACATACTACGGTATGGGTTATAGCAACACCACATTAACAAAATCTAGGTTGGAGATGAATTCATATTCTACTCAAGTAGCACAATTGCATTTCGAATATATATATGAATTAGACAAAATATGATGAGTGAGATCTTTATGCTTTATCAAAGCATAATGAATATTGGAATATCTCATGTGGGTAAATCACACAAGAGACAAAATAATGCAATAGCAATACTATTGAATAAGTGTAACAACAATTATTCTTAAATAGTATATATATTACACTTAAGCAATGGGCTAGGATTCATGAAGCATTGAATTACTCAATTAACTCAGTTGTTAATTGAATAGTTCTACACATGAAATCAGGATCAGGTGGACAGATGATTGAGTATGGGTAGATAATATTTGAGATTATGGTTTTAGGTTCCTATTTGGTACAAGGAGTGTCGGATAGGTACCATAATGTTGATTAGATCAACTCCTAAGATAGTAAGAATAGAATCGTATGATTGAGATGCATCACACTTTACTCAAACAACACTATTGTAATTTGAATATGTGTGAGCTATACAAGATAGGTGTAAGTAGATATGATCTTGATCAAGATGTTATTTAGATAGCCTTGATGACTAGGTATGAATATAAGATTTGCTATGGTAGAAGGAATCATTGATTGAAATAGAAATAGAATTAATCTATATAGGAACTACTCAAATCCTCATATTAGAATTTGAATAATTGTGATAGTGTTCAAGAAATTATGGGAGTGATGCTACTGGATAGCTTGCAGTAATACAAAGTTACTGCAATTGGAATCACTCAAAAATAAGTTATAGAAATTAAATTATCACCGAAATAGTGATTTGGACAAATTTGAATGCACAAAGTGTGTGCACATATCAAATTTGGAATTTCTTGATCCTATGATGTTCTACAAGTTGAGAGGATTCTAAAGACTACAAATTTGTAATTTTTGGACATCTAGAACAAAAGATATGAATTAAATAGTTTAACAGAAGGTTTGATCCCAATTTGAAAATAGTTTCAAATTGAACCCATAAAATATAATATTTTATGGTACTGCTGGATTCTAGAAGTCTCAAGGATTCTAACGAGATATTATTTGTTATTTTTCGAGTTACAGATCAAAAGATATGATTTTCCAAAGTTTGCACATAATTCTGTCAGTTTCCAATTCGATTTTCTATTTTACCCCGAGAGACTGGCCACGTGGCGTGATGCCATTGGCTGATACCGGTTCGGCCGGATCTGCTTCGTGAGCCATAGGATCTAAAGTGGATTGGGTGGCTAGGATCGATTGATAACGGTTCGGTTAAGTGGTTCTTTCTGGATCGCAGGATCAAGATCTAACGGTCAGGAAGGAGAGGGTGAGAGAGCTCACCGTGGAGGTCAACTCCGGCGAGGTCCGGTGGCTCTGGTTTCGACGACGGCGACGAAGCAGGGGTTCCCGGAGGCGATGGAGTGGTTGACGAGGCGCAGGGCGTCGAGAAGAACTTGATGGTGTGGTCTACGTGGTCGATCGTGTCCTGAAACGAGGCAGAGGAGCGGCTGGAGAGGCTCTGCGCGTCGGCAAGATCCCGGCGTGCTTGTTCACGACGTCCTGGTTACGAAAGAAGACCGGGTGAGGGTCATAGTGATGCGCACCGGTAAGATGGGGAAGAGGGGTACCAGGAAGGGCGGCGGCTTGCCTCGAGATGGCCGGAATCGTGCGGGTATGCCCGCAGATACGTCGGGCTCCGACGAAAAATTGCGTCGCTCTGGTGATGTCCTGTGCGAGAATAGGAAAGGGGGTCGGGGGAGGAGGTGGAGGGGATAATATAGCCGCGGAAGGAGCGTTGGTTAGGCAGGGATTGAAGGGGATTGAAGAGGGGAGTAATCCCGGCCGACGGTTTCCAGTGAGAGAGGTAACCGTTTGAGAAGATGATACTGACGGGTGGGTCCCGGTCGTCAGAAAAAAAAGGAAGAGGTAAAAGGAAAGGGAGGGGAGGAGAGGGCTGCGGGTGGGCTGCCTGGCTCGGCCGATGCTGGGCTGCTGCCTGGCTTTGGGCCCCGGGTGCGGCCCAGTGGCTGGCCCTTCTCTCTTTCTTTCTTTTTTTGTTCTGTAACCTTTTCTAATTTCTGTTTCTCCTTTTCTTTTATATCTTTAGCAAATTAATTCCAAACAAGGTCAAACCAAAGTCTAAAATTTTCTAAAAATCAATCAAACCAAACAGAATAGTAAGAAACATGTTTTCATACATAAAAGTAATTTCCAAATAAAACTCTATAATTTAGCCAAAGGGCTTATTTGCATAAACCATAGTAGGAATAGGATTTTAAATTAATCCTTTTAAAATTAGAGAATAAAGTTTACAAAAACAGTTTTTGAAATATAATTTTCAAACATTCCTTTGGCATAGAAAACTTTATAAATCATTTTTGTAAGACATTTCTTTTGCAAGCAAGCTTGCATAAGGTTGATTAAAAGCGAGAAAATAATATTTTGATTTTTGGTTTTTCTCAAAGTGGTTCTTTAAGAAAATAATAGAAAGTTTAAAAAAAATAGTTTTCTAATAAAACTTTTAATTAGACTCAAAAATTTTAAATCCCTGTGAATTTCCAATCATCTCAAGCAAAACAAAAGCGAAAAATTTTCCCCAAAATTTGACAAAATCCTGGGTCGTTACAGGTGTCAGGTCGGACAAACTGGCATCCGAATGCTGGGTTAGACAAACCAGCATCGGATGCCAGCTAGCCTCGTCCATTATCTTAAGGGATTACCAGTACATAGATTAATAGATAGATTTTGAGCACATAAACAAAGAGAGGGCGACTTTTGGGCGATCTCCGTCGAACCACCTCGCCGCCGTCGGGTCGGTGGGTTCCTCACCCTCCGCCGGCTGCTCCGGCAGCGGGAGGATGGGGAAGCCCCGATCTGCGGCGTGTATATAGTGTAGGTTCGGTGTGGGTGCTAGCCGGCGGCGCTCGGGAGCGGATGGCGCGGCCGGATTGGCGTTTTGCGGCGGAAGAGCTCTGCTCCGGCGAGGGCGGTCTGTGGAGCACTGTTGCTGTTCTTCTGCCTTCCGTGCACTCGGGGCTCGTCGGAGCTGCTGGGTGCGTGGCCCCCTCGCCGGAGTTCGCGGGACGGCGTCTCCGGATTTGGTTTAGATCGAATAAAGCTGTGGTTGCAGGACGTTGGCTTCGATGGCGTCGGGTGGAGGTTCTTCAGGACCGAGTTCGTCGACTTCCCGGCCGTGGAGGGGCTGCTCCGTATCCAAGGCATGAAGGGAGCAGTGGCGGCGGCGCGCCGGCGTTCGTCCTCGTCATCGTTTTTGTCAACGGGTGCTGAGGGTCTTCATTGTAATTTTACTTTTGTCTCAGGACATTTCTGTAAGAACTCTGTGATAATACAGCTTGTTTCCCGCAAAAAAAAATAGATAGATTTCGAGCACATAAACATAGATTGATGGATATAAATAATAAAATATTCTAGGTTTTTAAGTACCCTTTAAACATCACCCAAAATTATAGTCATTCAACAAACACAACAGTCATTATCTATTTCTGGCTAAAATTCTATCAAACTCATTGAAAACGGAAAGAATGGGAGCCTTTCCATTTCAAGCAAGGGCTGAACCTATTGAACGCACACACACCTGCGGTAGAACGTTAAATCGAGTAGAGGTCTCGAACAGCATGCAGTAGCAGAACACATCAGTAGCTACAAAGTTGAGAAAACATACACCCTGATCGAACTCTAAGACTAGTCCCAATGCATAGTATCATATAGTAGTATCATACATGATACTACTATATGATATCATCTCTATAATGCATAATACATAGAGTAATATCATAGTTATATTATATTTAATATTTTGTAGAATCTTAAGATAAATACGCGGACATGATTTATTTTCTAGTAGAGCTTTTAGTTTTACGTGTTATAATACGGTATCATGTTATAATACCACCCTCAGCTCTCTCTTCATTAACTGACATGCCACATCAGATTTTACCAATGTGATATACATAATACTAGTATGATACTTCCATTCCCATTATAACTAGGCTAACGCCATCCATGAAATCAGCCAGCTTACTCGACTGGACCGATAAACGTATACGTTATGTTCTTCCCATATAGGCGGCGCTGACAAAGAAACGGACACGGATGTCGAGGCCATTACCCCGTCACAGGGCAATGACGGTGCTGAACTGAAACTGATACTGTAAAGTGAGACCACAAGCTACGGCGCAACAGAGGGCGAAAAAGCTGCAAAACGGAAGCGGAGAAGAAGCTTTTGCTGCGGTTACTACTCTAAAAGAAGAAGGAATTTTTCAATGCGTCTTACGCGGCAGCATTCATGGCAGTAATTTCATTGCACCCACAAAGAACATGGAGTACTATCCGGGTGAACAATTAATCACTCCGCTTAATTTCAAGTCCAAGTGGTTAATTACTTTGACCGGCTGCTAGCTATACTCCAGAGTTACTAGTACTAGTAGTACTACCCGGTCCAGCCCGCCTTCAATACAGATCCAATTAACTCATTTCGTGGATCTGTCACGGGAAACTTGGCCGACCGACTGGCCAACGGCCACCCAGTAACTACTATCCGCATCCTCATTGCGCCTGCGCGCGTGCTCATTTTTTTACCTTATACAAGAATTTAATTGTGTATTTATGTATACGCGCGATCCATCCAGCAGCCAGGGGATATGCACGTTATTAGACATTTACCGTACGTCCCGTTTCATCAACTGAATTGTATACCTGCTGTACTAGATTTTTAATACTACAGTACTCCTACTTACTACGGAGTATATGTAAGTGTTCAAGCTCGTTTCGGATCTGGCAGGGCTAGCTCTGGCCCAGGGCAAGAAGGTCGATGGCCCGGGGCCTGACCAAATGAAGGGCCCATTATTTCTGCTACGCTGTATATAGGAAAGAGCTGAGAGAAAAAAAAATAGGCCCATCTGGCCGAGCGAGGTGTCCAAGTTCAACACGGGCGATTTTGTTTGCGGTCACCGAGTTGTTTGGCACAGGCTCACAGATATCTTTGTTGCTTGTAATAGACGTCATTTGAAAAGTTGGGTAGGTAATTTCTCAGAGGGCCCATACTGAACGAAATGAGGGCAAACCAAATATTGTCGTGACTTCTCCCGTTTTGGGCCCATTGAGGTCCCGCATGTCAGTATTTCTCTGTTTCATGTTAGTTCCAGCGTGTCAATCTCCGTGGCAATTCGATACAATGGGGTCACTCCGCAGCGGTGTACGGTCAAGATCTAGTTCGTCCCTCCGCCTTTAACCTTGCCTGAACCCTAGGACGGCGGCGGCGGCGACACAGACAGATAGCGCTGCTTAAAGCTCTCGTGCCCGCGCCCGACGGCCTGTGGTGATGCCGAATGTCGAGCGAGCCGTTGCTCAGAGATAGATCGCCATCGCCAGGAGACGAGCTGAGCAGCACAGAGGATGGAAGGGCCCGCAACTCAGGAATCATGTCTCACCCTGAGCAGTCGGGGGAGGTGGGCTTCTCTTCTCTTATGTATTTTACCCTTCTTCATCGGTATCTGCTAGCTGGATGTAGGAAATCAAGATATATTTTAGCGAGAGATGTTTGTTAGTCGAACACTAACAAGCATTTCTTATTTCCCCAACCTTCGGATGGTTTAACCGAAGGTAACGGGAACATTCCTAGTTCCATGAAGGATTGGATCAGCCCTAGTAAGGTTGGCACTCGAAATTATAGTCCAAAGAATACTGCAAAGGTTATTCCAACAGATAGTCTGAGGCGGAACCGCAAGCTCCTATGCAAGAGGACCTGTCCCAGAAAGAACGCCTCCGCGCAGTCTATGGCAGAGTGGTTGATGACCACCGAGGGGGAGAACACCTGCAAGAAGTCAACCAGAAAGAAGACCACCGAGGAGAACACCCAGTCAACCATAAAAAAGACCACCGAGGAGAACACCCCCTTAACCACAAAGAAGACCACCGAGGAAACCACCCCCAATAAGTCAACCACAAAGAAGACCACCGAGGAAACCACCCCCAATAAGTCAACCACAAAGAAGACCACCGAGGATAAGACCCCCAAGATGTCAACCACAAAGAATACCACCGAGGAGAACACCCCAAAGAAGTCTACCACACAGAAGATCACCGAGGAAACCACCCCCAAGAAGTCAACCACAAAGAAGACCACCGAGGATAAGACCCCCAAGAAGTCAACCACAAAGAAGACCACCGAGGAGAACACCCCCAAGAAGTCAACCACAAAGAAGACCACCGAGGAGAACACCCCCAAGAAGTCAACCACAAAGAAGACCACCGAGGAGAACACCCCCAAGAAGTCAACCACAAAGAAGATCACCCCCAAGAAGTATACCAACAAGGAGTCCACCCCCACCGGAAACACTAACAAGGAGTCCACCCCCAAGAAGGACTGGATGTTAGCAGACTCAGATAACGATGATACTTGTCAATGGGAATGCCAATTGGATGAAGATTTTATGGAACAAAGGGCAGAACCACCATCAGTAGTACAGACAGATGTGGGAGAAAATTTCTCAGCACAGCAAGTAGATTGGCAGACTGTCAATGTCAAACCCATGGGAGGTGATGGCGTCGACGAACCCATGGCAGAGAAAACAATGTGTGATGTACTTGGCATCGCTAGTGAACCTAGTGATGATGATATAGAGGAAGACAATGAAGGTCCTCCTGTTTCGGACATAGGAGAAGATGAGGACAGTGAAATAGAGGTGCTGGAACAAGAAACAGGTGATGATGTAATCGATGAATCACTAATGGAGGAAGCTGCCATCCCGGTAGATGATGAGATCACTAGCGAGTTAGCGATAACATATGATCCAGTGGTACCTGTAATTATGGTGGGCACATACTTCGCCAACATGGTAGAATTCAGGAAAGCATTTGCGCAATATTGTATCATCGGAGAGTTTGATGTCTTCAGAACTAGAAACACAAGGAAATGGTACGAGGCGAGGTGCAGATTAGACTACTACAATGGGGAGAGGGTGAAGGATCAATGCCCATGGAAGATCTCCGTTAGGATACTTCCTGGTGGAGAAACAGTTAGGGTACTGATAAGCTTTCCTCGCACACAAATATCTATTTCTAACTGACGGGTTCGGGTTTTCATATGTGAAGCAAGTTTAGGAATTATTATGAAGCAACTAATGTATAAAATGAATGTTCCGATGCAGGTGAACAAGATGGGACCTGCACACAGGTGTCCAACAGGCTGCAAACTAAGATCTTCTTGTGCAACTCAAGAATGGGTTGAGAAGCATGCTTTGGCCATTCTTAAGAAAACGCCAAATGAGACTGTCAAGGCGATTTAGGTAAAGCTTATGACTGATTACAACGTCGAGCTACCGTATCACATAGTTTGGAAAGGTAAAGAGAGAGCTTTGCAAACACTATACGGGGACTGGGAAAATAGTTTCAGGCTGTTGTACAGCTTCAAGGCTGAAATACAATCTAGGTCTCAAGGTAGTGTTGTTGAGATTGACACGAAAGAGGAGGAGGGGAACATATATTTTAACCATTTTTTATGACCCTTGAGCCCTGTATTCAAGGGTTCAAGGAGGGTTGTAGGCCATATTTGAGTATAGACTCCACTGTCCTTACTGGCAGATGGAACGGTTGTCTACCATCAGCGACAGCACTGGATGGGCACAACTGGATGTTCCCGGTGGCATTCGGCCTGTTTCAGTCGGAATCAGAGGCGAACTGGGAGTGGTTTATGAGGCAACTGCATAGATCAATAGGTGATGTTTCACCAAGCACTGATGCATGCAAAGAATTGGCAAATGCAGTTCGGACAGTATTTCCACATGCTGAACAAAGATCATTTGATGCTGAACCTGTACAGGCACTACTCAGGCACTGTATATCGCTACATGTGGACTGCTTCTAGGGCCTACAAGCCTGAGAGCTACAAATTTTTTCTGGACAAGATACATGCTGAGAACTCTGATTTTGCCGTATACTTGGAAAGGAATCACAGCCTTTTATGGATGAGGAGTGCTTTTAATCCCACGATAAAGTGTGATTATATAAACAACAACCTTGCTGAAATCGTAAATAACTGGGTCAAAGACTCAAAAGACCTTCCAGTTCATATGTTGATGGACACCATACGAGGTATGTTGATGAGGCTGATAAAAGTAAGAAGGGATATTGGGGACAGACTAAGAGGGCACATTCTACCCGCTGTTATTCAGCAAATAAACCAGAGAAGTCAAGGTCTTGGTTACCTTAGAGTTGGAGAGTCTAACGACCACAGCTGTGAGGTGAGAGATTTGAGCCGGAATGGCCTGAGGCATGTCGTGAAGATTGATAGTAGAGAATGCAGCTGCTTAGAGTGGCAGCATACTGGGAAGCCATGCCCACACACGTTAATCTTCTTGGTTCACAAAAGAACTCTGCCACACCTTGATCAATATGTGAGTGAGTACTTCTCTTTGGCTAAATTTCGAGCTACCTACGCAGGTGCCGTCCCTCCTTACACAGACCAGTCACAGTGGCCTGTGGTTCAACTACCTTTCAAGCTGTGCCAGCCAAATGTTAAAAGAGGCAAAGGAAGACCTCAGAAGAGTAGGTTCAAGAATTTCATGGAGAAGCAGGGCATGCCTTTTAGTGGTAGCAAGAAAGGCAAAAACAGATGTAAGCAATGCAAATGTATTGGATATAGAGCAGCGGGGTGTCCTTTGAACGGACCAAAGCCTAGGTATGAAGTATTTACGTGTATGATCTTTATTTATAATTAGGTAATATCTATGCTTACCTGGGGCTTACCTGCTTTCTAACATTTGTCAGGAAGCGCAAGACAAGGTGCAAGACTGCTGATGCTGTCAATGTGCTTCACGAGGAAGTTGAGTGGAGTGATGATGACACGGGATCTGATTCAGATTGGTTGGACATTCCAGATTCTTCTGATCCAACATACAAGAAGGCGAAAAAATTGTCCCCAAAGAGGAAGAAGACAGCTAGGTTGGAGTAAGACTAATTCAGTCTTTTTTCTGAGTGCTCCATCTCTGTAATACAGTAAAATTCTAAAAACTATTTTTTCGGAACATGTGTGTTTGTGTGTGCATTGTAAATCAGGGGCCCTGGACCTGCCCGAAATTCTATCCGAACTGTATTTGTTATGGAATTTGTAATTTGTAAACTATATACTCATTTTTAATAAGCCTTGTTTGACATTATGCATATGTTCTTATTCGGTGGTAATGTTCAGAGGGACAGTCAGAAAAGGCAGAATAAATGGAACAGGATAACATTTCACATTACACAATATTTGGGTCCTGACAGTTCTGCTTTTCAGGTGCTAGACGTCATAATGCCAACATAAACTGCAAATGCCATGGAACATATCCATATAAAAAGCAGATTGTTTCCACCATCTGCCCTAACCTTGATCTGCTCTATTTCAGCTGCTTGCTTCTGCAACTGAGCATGCACACCACCACTCTACTCGAGCTTCCGAAGTTGGTCCAGAAGCTCCTTGTTTTCATCAAGCAGCGCATGGTTCTCCTCCATCTTCTCCCATACAGCATCACGAAGATTACGAACGAGCTCTCTGGAAAACTGGCAGCGGGTCATCCATCCACTCATACTTCTCACAGCCTCGGCCCTTGCCTTCCTGCCAAAAAGCATAGTAAAGGAAGAGGAAAGATGTGCGAATCAAAATAACTAAACTGGCAAACAAACATGATTAGTTTACAAAAATACCGCGCGGATGCCGCAGTTGTAGAATCTTCTCCCAGCGTTTTCATCTTTCCACGCAATCCATCTCGGCATCTTTACTCCACAGTCACAGATTTTGTCCGGCGAATAGTCATAGGGCTTACTCCGGTACAGGATAGGGGGGCGTCGGCGAGCCGACCCTGATTCCGCCCGCGAAGAACTATAGTTGCTGCGAACCATTGCCTTGCACCCAAGGGAGAGCACAGCAGAGGGACTAGGTGGGGAACTAGAACAGCAGATGTGAGCTAGCCGGAAAAGAATCGTAGGTGCAAGGGGGAGATGGGAAGAAGGAAGAATCGGAGTGACGACACTGCTCTTGCATCCGGCAGTTATACCAGTGCGCCCCCCAGAATATGACTGTTTGAGTATGACAGGTGGGATCGTGCAACGCAACTATGCCACCAATGAAATTGCCATCATGGATACAAAGAAAATGTATTGTTTACAAGCGTGGAAGCTATGCACAGTAGCTGGGGGCATGTGCTTCCATGGAGAGCTACCCTGTCAAAAAGATCTGTTTCCCTCTCGGCAGACACCACGATCACTAGCCTCCGCCTCCTGTTCTTCACACGAGCGAGCCCTCCCCGTAGTTCAGATGCCTCGCACTGGCCGCTACAACACCTCCCGCGCACGACGCGGAAGCTCCACCCCAGGCCTCAGCCACGCCACCCCAGGCCTCAGCCACGGCGGCGGTATGTACTACCACAACGGGAACTCCACGCCCGGTCGTGCACAGCGCGGCAGGTCAAGCCGCCGCCGCATCAGATGGCCATGGTGGCTTGAACCGAGCAGCAATGCATCTACTCCAACTCCTACTTCTTCGACCTTGAGCAGGTTTGGCAGTGGCTCCAGCAGGCCTCGCAGTGTAGGCCAGTTCAAGACCGCCCTCAAACCCGTACCGTTCATCAATCTTGAATCGGACGATGAGGACGGCGGTGTCAACACTGAGCAGCCAAGATCAGCCGTCGCAAGGTTTGCCCGAGACATGAAGACGGCCATGACCAGGTCATTGGAACCCCAGGGCAGGGGGAAGGGCAAGGCAACCATGATGGAGGATGAAGCAGAGGGCAAGGACAAGGCCCCAACGGAGGTCGACTCCGACGACTCCGACGACGTGATGTACTGGGTTTAGCTAGTGGTTAAGTTAGTAATCTATGAAGAAAATGCAAATGGCATGCATATTAGCCTGCATTTTCTGCTCAATGCAATTTTTCTTGCGTAAGATTTGACCCTTCCATTTTCAGTTAATATATAAAATATAATGCATTTTATCTTCCGGCGTGTCCTGGCATGCCTTCTCGTGTATGTGGACCGGTTCCTTCTCATCGAAGGGTCTAGCCAGGACCCTGGCACTGGCACGATGGGACGGGGCAGTGAGCGTCAGTTAATCGGAGCCACGTATCCACCCGCGTGCCGGGTGGGGGCTCTATTTTTTCATTTACAGAGGATATAGCTTGCATGAGAAGGCTAGAAGACAGAGAGCAGTGGTTTGACCATGGGCTGGGCTGTTTGACTATCTTGCCATATTATTCATTCACCCACTTCCTTCTCCTTCCTCCTGCCCAGCCCCCCATCCGCTCTGTCTAGCCATGCCTCGAAAGAGAAACCGCCCCCTGACGACTCAGGAAGCGGAGAGAATGGAGAGAGCTCGCCGCCATAAGGAACTTGCTCCATCCATTAGATAAAGCCCTCACACAGAGGCACAATCTTTGCTCTCCCTGATGGAGAAGGGAAAACTTCAATCAGGCGAGGGCTCATCCGGGTACTGGGACGAATTCTTCTTCTTCATCATCATCTTTTTGTTCTTCTTCTTCTTCCTCCTCTATAACTCATTACCATGGAATAAAATGTTCCAGAGCCGGTGGAGCCATGATGGTTTTGCAGGGTGTGCCTCTCTCCCAAAAAATGGCGGCGGCGATCCAGAACCGGATGCCCACATTTCCCCGGCTCAGCGAGGTAAGCACTCTCTAATTGTGTTGACATGCATTGGGGTTCTTGCGATTCTGACTTAGGTGAGTGTAGAGTGCTTTACCTATAATGGGGTTTTTGCAAAGACGCCACTGCCACTTAGTTGGCGTCCTTGGTAGAAATAACCCTGTTTTTATTTTATACAGGAAAAGAAGGTGGGGCTGAACCCAGATATGGCATCCTGGCGTAATGAACGGATAGCCAAACAAAGGGAGAAAAAATTGACCCAGGAAGTGGATATGGCTAAAGTCCTCTTAGTTGCCAAGTGCCTTGCTCGTGAGCGCAAGCAGCTTGTAAAGGAGAATCAAAAGTGGTCGGAACTGCACAAGGAAGCTAGAGCCTCGGCACATAAGAATACAGCCAGGAACAAAGATCTATTGGAGGAAAATTTGAAGCTAACAAACAGTAGTGTCACCCTGGAGATCACATGCAGGAACCTGCTGGCTAAAAATGAGAAAGCACTCAGGGAGCTCGTTCATTCCAAAATGAAATACCTCGCAAGCTGCCAACTCGTGGCGTCTCTTGAGAAGGAAAATGAGCAGCTACGCACCCGGCTTGAACCCTGATGTGTCGTGCTTTCGCAATAAAATTATGTAATGAACTGAACACATTGAATTACTTTGTGTTTATTATGTTAAGAACTGTTATGAAACCATGTCATGCAATATTTGGAAGCACCTCTATGTGAGAGAGTCCACATGTGAACCCTTGGGATGGCATGTTTGGTATTTTTCCTAGGTGATGCATCACTCACCATGACTCTATGCACTGTTTTTCCATTTTTTTTTTGATTTTTTCAGAATTCCCCAGGCCCCCCTCCGAGATCTAGGTCAGACTCGCGGTGCCATCGATGTCTGCAAGGTGGGGTGGGAACCATGGTTTGGTCTTGGTTCTAGGGTCCCACACCCCCAGGGGACCTCCCTGTATTTTTCCCCAATTTTTCTGGTGTGCATTTCTTGTAGCCCCAGTGCAAAATTGGATTAAAAAGGATTTAGGGAAAAAATAATTTATTATATGGCAGCAGGCCGAGATAATTCCTAGCCTCCTGGATGTGGCACCCCTGGAAGGTCCCCCACCCATGAAAAATAGAGTGGTCATGTTTTGCACAATGCCCTTGGTGGCCCCTTCACAAAAAAGCACCTGTTTCGACCCCTCCGGGCACCTGAAAAATGAGAAATGCATTTTTTATGTGGAAACTAGAAAAAACACTAGTTGCAAAAGTGGTTTGGAATGCAAAGATGCACATCTCCACCAAAAATGGGACCATGGTTCCAAACTTTGCTGTGGAACTTGCACAAACCATGGTCATCTGCCAAGGAAGACCAAGAGAACTCCTGCCTGGAAGCACCTCTCTGTGAGAGAGTCCACATGTGAACCCCTGGGATGGCATGTTTGGTATTTTTCCTAGGTGATGCATCACTCACCATGACTCCATGCACTGTTTTTCTATTTTTTTTTATTTTTTCTGAATTCCCCAGGCCCCCCTACGAGATCTAGGTCAGACTCGCGGTGCCATCGATGTCTGCCAGGTGGGGTGGGAACCATGGTTTGGTCTTGGTTCTAGGGTTCCACACCCCCAGGGGAACTCCCTGTATTTTTCCCCAATTTTTCTGGTGTGCATTTCTTGTAGCCTCAGTGCAAAATTAGATTAAAAAGGATTTAGGGCAAAAATAATTCATTATATGGCAGCAGGCCGAGATAATTCCTAGCCTCCTGGATGTGGCACCCCTGGCAGGTCCCCCACCCATGAAAAATAGAGTGGTCATGTTTTGCACACTGCCCTTGGTGGCCACTTCACAAAAAAACACCTGTTTCAACCCCTCCAGGCACCAAAAAATGGGAAATGCATTTTTTATGTGGAAACTAGAAAAACACTAGTTGCAAAAGTGGTTTGTAATGCAAAGATGCACATCTCCACCAAAAATGGGACCATTGTTCCAAAGTTTGCTGTGGAACTTGCACAAACCATGGTCATCTGCCAAGGAAGACCAAGAGAACTCCAGCGTGGAAGCACCTCTCTGTGAGAGAGTCCACATGTGAACCCCTGGGATGGCATGTTTGGTATTTTTCTAGGTGATGCATCACTCACCATGACTCCATGCACTGTTTTTCCATTTTTTTTGATTTTTTCTAAATTACCCAGGCCCCCCTTCGAGATCTAGGTCAAACTCGCGGAGCCATTGATATCTGCCAGGTGGGGTAGGAACCATGGTTTGGTCTTGGTTCTAGGGTCCCACACCCATAGGGGACCTCCCTGTATTTTTCCCCAATTTTTCTAGTGTGCATTTCTTGTAGCCCCAGTGCAAAATTGGATTAAAATGGATTTAGGGCAAAAATAATTCATTATATGGCAGCAGGCCAAGATAATTCCTAGCCTCCTGGATGTGGCACCCCTGGCAGGTACCCCACCCATGAAAATTAGAGTGCTAATGTTTTGCACACTCCCTTGGTGGCCCCTTAACAAAAAAGCACCTGTTTCGACCCCTCCGGGCACCTGAAAATGAGAAATGCATTTTTTATGTGGAAACTAGAAAAACACTAGTTGCAAAAGTGGTTTGGAATGCAAAGATGCACATCTCCACCAAAAATGGGACCATGGTTCCAAACTTTGCTGTGGAACTTGCACAAACCATGGTCATCTGCCAAGGAAGACCAAGAGAACTCCTGCCTGGAAGCACCTCTCTGTGAGAGAGTCCACATGTGAACCCCTGGGATGGCATGTTTGGTATTTTTCCTAGGTGATGCATCACTCACCATGACTCCATGCACTGTTTTTCTATTTTTTTTATTTTTTCTGAATTCCCCAGGCCCCCCTACGAGATCTAGGTCAGACTCGCGGTGCCATCGATGTCTGCCAGGTGGGGTGGGAACCATGGTTTGGTCTTGGTTCTAGGGTTCCACACCCCCAGGGGACCTCCCTGTATTTTCCCCAATTTTTCTGGTGTGCATTTCTTGTAGCCTCAGTGCAAAATTGGATTAAAAAGGATTTAGGGCAAAAATAATTCATTATATGGCAGCAGGCCGAGATAATTCCTAGCCTCCTGGATGTGGCACCCCTGGCAGGTCCCCCACCCATGAAAAATAGAGTGGTCATGTTTTGCACACTGCCCTTGGTGGCCACTTCACAAAAAAACACCTGTTTCAACCCCTCCAGGCACCAAAAAATGGGAAATGCATTTTTTATGTGGAAACTAGAAAAACACTAGTTGCAAAAGTGGTTTGTAATGCAAAGATGCACAACTCCACCAAAAATGGGACCATTGTTCCAAAGTTTGCTGTGGAACTTGCACAAACCATGGTCATCTGCCAAGGAAGACCAAGAGAACTCCAGCGTGGAAGCACCTCTCTGTGAGAGAGTCCACATGTGAACCCCTGGGATGGCATGTTTGGTATTTTTCTAGGTGATGCATCACTCACCATGACTCCATGCACTGTTTTCCCATTTTTTTTGATTTTTTCTAAATTACCCAGGCCCCCCTTCGAGATCTAGGTCAAACTCGCGGAGCCATTGATATCTGCCAGGTGGGGTGGGAACCATGGTTTGGTCTTGGTTCTAGGGTCCCACACCCCTAGGGGACCTCCCTGTATTTTTCCCCAATTTTTCTAGTGTGCATTTCTTGTAGCCCCAGTGCAAAATTGGATTAAAATGGATTTAGGGCAAAAATAATTCATTATATGGCAGCAGGCCAAGATAATTCCTAGCCTCCTGGATGTGGCACCCCTGGCAGGTACCCCACCCATGAAAATTAGAGTGCTAATGTTTTGCACACTCCCTTGGTGGCCCCTTAACAAAAAAGCACCTGTTTCGACCCCTCCGGGCACCTGAAAAATGGGAAATGCATTTTTTATGTGGAAACTAGAAAAACACTAGTTGCAAAAGTGGTTGGGAATGCAAAGATGCACATCTCCACCAAAAATGGGACCATGGTTCCAAAGTTTGCTGTGGAACTTGCACAAACCATGGTCATCTGCCAAGGAAGACCAAGAGAACTCCTGCCTGGAAGCACCTCTCTGTGAGAGAGTCCACATGTGAACCCCTGGGATAGCATATTTGGTATTTTTCCTAGGTGATGCATCACTCACCATGACTCCATGCACTGTTTTTGATTTTTTCTAAATTCCCCAGGCCCCCCTCCGAGATCTAGGTCAGACTCGCGGTGCCATCGATGTCTGCCAGGTGGGGTGGGAACCATGGTTTGGTCTTGGTTCTAGGGTCCCACACCGCCAGGGGACCTCCCTGTATTTTTCCCCAATTTTTCTGGTGTGCATTTCTTGTAGCCCCAGTGGAAAATTGGATTAAAAAGGATTGAGGGAAAAAATAATTCATTATATGGCAGCAGGTCGAGATAATTCCTAGCCTCCTGGATTTGGCACCCCTGGCAGGTCCCCCACCCATGAGAAATAGAGTGGTCATGTTTTGCACACTGCCCTTGGTGGCCACTTCACAAAAAAGCACCTGTTTCGACCCCGCCGGGCACCTGAAAAATGGGAAATACATTTTTTATGTGGAAACTGGAAAAACACTAGTTGCAAAAGTGGTTTGGAATGCAAAGATGCACATCTCCACCAAAATTGGGACCATGGTTCCAAAGTTTGCTGTGGAACTTGCACAAACCATGGTCATCTGCCAATGAAGACCAAGAGAACTCCTGCCTGGAAGCACCTCTCTGTGAGACAGTCCACATATGAACCCCTGGGATGGCATGTTTGGTATATTTCCTAGGTGATGCATCACGCACCATGACTCCATGCACTATTTTTCCATTTTTTGATTTTTTCTGAATTCCCCAGGCCCCCCTCCGAGATCTAGGTCAGACTCACGGTGCCATCGATGTCTGCCAGGTGGGGTGAGAACCATGGTTTGGTCTTGGTTCTAGGGTCCCACAACCCCAGGGGACCTCCCTATATTTTTCCCCAATTTTTTTGGTGTGCATTTCTTGTAGCCTCAGTGCAAAATTGGATTAAAATGGATTTAGGGCAAAAATAATTCATTATATGGCAGTAGGCCGAGATAATTCCTAGCCTCCTGGATGTGGCACCCCTGGCAGGTCCCCCACCCATGAAAATTAGAGTGCTGATGTTTTGCACACTGCCCTTGGTGGCCCCTTCACAAAAAAGCACCTGTTTCGACCCCTCCGGGCACCTGAAAAATAGGAAATGCATTTTTTATGTGGAAACTGTAACACCCCACTTTTTGTAACCCTGTTTAAGTAGTGTTTAGGGAGCCAAAAATGTGGGCTAACAAATTTTTTTGTGCAAACCTCTGGAAGTACTATTTCTTGCTTGTTTGTCTTGGTTGTTATGTTAATGATGACTGTTTGAGTTGCTTGTTGAACAATATTGTGAACCAACACAATCCTTGTGCCCTTGTGATCATGCCTTTATTTATGCTTCTAGCTATTTTTTTTAAAAACCATTATCTTGGCAACCTTTTCAAACTATTTTATTTGTCCAAAATACGCGCCAAGATTTATCTTTGAGACAACGCTTTTATCAAAACTAAGTATTTACAAAATTATCGGGACCTACAAAGTAGAGTCATCCCACTATTTTACAAACTTATATATTTTGTTGATATTTATAAAAGGATTTCAAACACCTTTAAGAAAACTTTCTAAAGGAGATGTTATGTCTCCACTAGTTTCTGAAAATTCTACAAGACCTTTACTCCTTTATTTGAAAATCTTTTCTACTTGACCATGGCATGATCATCATTGAGCACTTATTCAATCATTGTTTCTGGTGATGCTAGATTAGCTGCAAATGATTGACCACATGTGGTGAGTTGACTTTGTGTGACTTTGTTTGACCTTGATGAATTGCTTGTGTGTAGATATGATCCTCGGATAGGCCTGTGGCCTAACCTATTCAAAACCCATCAATTAATATTTTGTCCCATGTAAGTTGTTATCATTCTATCTTTCAAATAAAGCCTATCTTGTTATTTTTTCCTCTCAATCCTGAAGCCCTAACTCTAATGGCTTAGTCTTACCCTAAGACATTAGGAGCCCCTTTTTGAGGAATTTTTAAAACTAATCAAACTAGCCCAAGGAAAGCACCCATGGTGTTATTAGAATCATCTACATCCCATCTTAGGAAGCTCCTCTCAGTATTCACAAAATATTTTCTTGCGGTCCTTTTATCAAACACCTAGTGTGCAGACTATCTTTGTGCATGTTAACAAATTCAGTTTTTCGACACTTGTATTAAGCTCATCTTTTCTATCCGTGACATTGTACCTTCCTAGAACTCATATTTGGCATGTGTTCTTCCATTCTTTCCATTACCACTTGGTCATTTGAGGCCATCTGATAATTGTTCTGATCCTGTTTCTGACCCTAATCAAATCACTGACCATTTGATTATTATCAGATGCACTTTTGCTCCCACTTTCAAATTTCGAAATAAATTGTTCAGAGACCATTCTTTGACCTATTCCTCTTCCTTTTGACCTACTCTCACTATCCATGCACTTGTTGGTGCATTTTGAAGCCTGCCACCCATCTATGAGACTATGTTTTGAACCCTAGTCAAAACTATTTTTGTCCTTAGTATTTTTTCCTAAATTTCTGAAAACGACTATTAGCCCTCACCAAAATCCAATTTCTCTATACCGACAATTGGAAATGCTATCCATGCATAATATCATTCCTTCTCCACCAAAAGTAACTATTTCCTCATTTCATGTTCTTATTTTACAAACTGCATGGGAACGGCAAACTACGCTATTCCATGCACTTTTCTCATCAAATGATTTTGACAAAATCCTATCATGCTATCTTATGCATGTACCCAAAACCTTGGATTATCATTTTCAAGTTTTTCAACAATCTTGTGTAGGACATATTTGAGCCCGCTTAAGAATGCAATTTTTGGTGATCTTGCTTAATACCAAAAATTTGCTAACTTGGCCATGTTTTTTAATCACATCAACTCCCACCCACCTGACCTATTAATCGCATCAAAAATAAAACCCCTGCCATTTATCTTTCATGCCATTGCTTGAAAAAAATTGAGTTCAATGGAAAGTGCAAGCAATGAAGCATGCATGCATCCCTAATCTTTAAAAAGCACTTGCAACTCCACCAACACAACAAATTGACCACCCCAGCACCCTCACCCCCCCTCTCTAGTCGAAGTGTACTGTAGCAATGCCCTTCCTTTTTGTCCTGGAGTGTTTGGAAAGAGAGGGAGAAGATACAAGCTAAAATCTTGTTCCATATTAAAATAGGTGGGCAGCAGCCACCCTTCCCAGTCAAGGCAACCCTCTGTCCCACTCTCACCCCTCCACCGTCCCTCTAGCCCAACCAGAGGTCACCAAGCTGCCCCACATGCCCCCAAACCGACCTAGCTAACCATGCCCCACCCCCTCTCCATATATAATGATACAAACCAAATCTGCTCCTCTCTGGACATTCCTTTCACTCCCCTCACACCACCCCCTCTCTTCCCCAGCCAGAACTTGAAATCTCAACCTGTAGAGCCGAGGAGAGCCCCTCCTCTCAATCGGTGCTGCAAGATTTCGAGGAAGCTTGCCACCAATCTAAACCTCCTCTGTCATTTATATTTGCGTATTTGAACTCCCCTCGGCCATATCTATCTAATCCCGCCAACTTTGTTGACCCAGGGATGCCAGATCAAGCCCCATGTGAGCCCCAGGAGGTCAGACTCGTCACCGTCGTGCAGATCCGTGTCCCGGAAGAGTTCTGCCACTTCCGCCCCTCTCCGAGCTCGTCGTCGTCCGCCGCGCCTCCCCGTCACCGGAGGAGCCTCCTAGGTGAGCCGCCGTGGCATCCCGACCAAGCTAGGGTTTCGATCCTGTCGGTCTCAACCAGAGGAAGAAGATGGCTAATGGCCGTCGATGATGACTTGATCTGATGGCCAGAATAGGCCCGTACCCCTTCGGTACACCGCGGCCACTGACAGCCCTGGCCCGCTGTTAGCGCGTCCAGGTGATGCTCCCGTGCACGCTGCTGGATTTGGGCCGGCCGGCGCCTGTCCGGCCCAGATCAGTTAAATCCAGCCCACCGTGTTTTTTTTAGGGAATCCTGTTTATGATTTTTCCCAGATCTGAAATTTTGGAAATTCATAGAAAAATAAATATGAACCCAATTAGAATGATTCAAATTTCTGTGAACTCCTTATTTCAATACCTATCCACTACTACTGCATGCATGATTTTTAGGCCACTAGAAATTATCTGTGATTTATTTGTTGTAGATCTAGGGTTTTATCTTCATAAATCCAAATCTGAAGTTGTGTGTGATGAAAATGATTGATTCCAATTTTCAGAGATGCCCTGTTGCTATGTGAAGCTGTAGGAATTGGATTTACTATTTTAGGAGTATTATATCTCCTATAGTAATTATTTTAGTGATAATAAAGAATTGTCTTGTTTTATTTATTGTGTGCAGCAGGTTAAATATTTTCAGGTGATTCCACCTCTAGTGTGTTCTACATTTAAGTAGCTTTCCAAAATGGTCTCTGGTAGAATTTTTGTAGCTACAGAAAGATTTAGGGAAATAAATTGCTTTTCTAGTGATAAGTGTGATTAGGAAATTCATTATATTTCACCAAAAACTTCTTTTGGATTGATTCCAATTGGATTGGTTCTATAATGTTGTTAGCTACCTGAATGTATGTTGGTTGTCTTGTCTAGATGCATATTGATGCCTGCAACTTGTTTGTTTGAGAATAGAGTTTATTTGCAAATAGGAATTACTTTGCTATTTTGTGGTTAATGTTTTCTTTGTAGAAAATATTGTTTGTTTAGATATTTAAACTTGTTTGCTTCTGATACTCAATGTTGAGTAATGTGTTGCATGATTGGGTGTGAACCATGTATCCATGTGTGCTCATTGTGTGTTGTTGTCACTTTTCCGGCGATAGATTCGAACGACGAGTGTGCGGAGGAAGGAGAGGTCTTTGAGTATCAAGAGGAAGGAGATCAGGGACAAGCCAACCAAGGCAAGCCATCTAATTATTGCATATCTGAATCCTACTATTACACTTTGCATTGCTTACTCCTGCTTTCTTAATTATGCATGGTTTTCTATATTGCTATTAATCTCTAGATATCAATAGTTGGCGACTTAGCTCCACAAGTCGACTTGATATCATCCATGGAGATGACACCTCTTGTGACCTATTTAACACCCCTCTTATTAGAGACTTGATGATTAGCCTCAAAGTTTTTGGAAAACTTGTAGTGGAGCCAAAGACTCTAGGATTGGGAATACTCTCGAGAAAGATTTCGAAAATGTTTTCGGAAACCTTGGAGTAGTCGCTACTCCATTGAGATGTTTACAAATGGTTTTATAAATATGGGGTTGGTTATGGGAGGTGAAGGAGTTGGTGGATTTCGGAAAAATGTCATTGTGTATAAGTGTTCGCCAAACCAAGTACCCCCGTGCAACCACATTACCCCGGTATGGAACGGGGCTTAGTTTGAAGTTTATTTGCTTTAGTGCGGGGAGCCTTACACTATATAAGGGTTTGTAGGACCCCGGAATCCGGGTTGCCGCTAGTTTATGGGCAATAGTAAATCGGGATCCTTCGAGATTTATCCGGCTGGAAGACACTTGGGTTCTCCCACCGTGGCGCCGAAGTTACACTCTGAAGGAGGTACTGCCGGGGCATGCCGGGGAGGTAAACTCCACTGGATAGGCACCCGTACTAAGGTAGATAGATGGAGGGCTCTGATCGAATATTTAGAACCCCGCATACTTGTGTATGACGGTATGTGGTGGTATCCCGGTGGATTTATCAGATGGTGTGGCTAAAGTGTACAACCTCTGCAGAGTGTAATCTATTCGAATAGCCGAGTCCTCGGTCATGGACGGTTGGAATGGCCATACTTAACCTATGTCAAGTTTTGGTTTTACAAAAGTGTTTTTGGAAAATGGAGAAATGTGCGGGACAGAGTACTCGGAGGGTACTGCCGTGGCACATTTCTGGTTCGGAGTACTTGCAGGGTACTGCCGAAGAAATGGAGGTGGTCATGTGTGATTGACCAGATTTATCAAGGAGGGTGGTCATGTTTGATTGACCACCGGCTCTTCTCATGAAATTGAGTTCCTCCTTTCCTAGAGATTTTTACTAAAAGGGTTTCCTAAATGTTTCTTTAATAAGGATATAGAAATGTCGTAGGACATGCTATATCGACATGAGAAATTGACTAGTTAGGATAAACTAGACTAGAGCCTTTCCTTGCTACAGCCAAACTGCATATCAGTTCACCCTCTCTTTAGATGGTTTTCGAGTACAATTCAAAATGTACTCTCGGCTTTGTCCCTGGCTATCAACTTAGTCAGATTATGAAGAGGACTACGAAGAAGGTGACGATGGTCACGATGACGCCGGTGCGAACTAGGAATGTCTCCCAGTCAGTTGCCTGTAGGGTAGTAGGCATGATGTGGGTCATCAACGCTGCTTGATAACCGTTGCTTAGTTGTAAACTTGCCCTCCGTGGCAATATCAGTCTTGGTCATGTGACCAATTGTAAGACTATTATATTCGGTACTGTAATGGATAATGTAACTTTGATATCAGCTCGGTTATGTGGACTCATGACATACTGATCATGGGATCATGAGTTGTATGCATAACGGGAATTTCGGAGTGGTAAACCGGGGTTCCCACAGAAACTGGAAAAACACTAGTTGCAAAAGTGGTTGGGAATGCAAAGATGCACAGCTCCACCAAAAATGGGACCATGGTTCCAAAGTTTGCTGTGGAACTTGCACAAACCATGGTCATCTGCCAAGGAAGACCAAGAGAACTCCTGCCTGGAAGCACCTCTCTGTGAGAGAGTCCACATGTGAACCCTTGGGATGGCATGTTTGGTATTTTTCCTAGGTGATGCATCACTCACCATGACTCCATGCACTGTTTTTCCATTTTTTTGATTTTTTTTGAATTCCCCAGGCCCCCCTCTGAGATCTAGGTCAGACTCGTGGTGCCATCGATGTCTGCCAGGTGGGGTGGGAACCATGGTTTGGTCTTGGTTCTAGGGTCCCACACCCCCAGGGGACCTCCCTGTATTTTTCGCCAATTTTTCTGGTGTGTATTTCTTGTAGCCCCAGTGCAAAATTGGATTAAAAAGGATTTAGGGAAAAATAATTCATTATATGGCAGCAGGCCGAGATAATTCCTAGCCTCCTGGATGTGGCACCCCTGGCAGGTCCCCCACCCATGAAAAATAGAGTGGTCATGTTTTGCACAATGCCCTTGGTGGCCCCTTCACAAAAAAGCACCTGTTTCGACCCCTCCGAGCACCTGAAAAATGGGAAATGCATTTTTATGTGGAAACTGGAAAAACACTAGTTGCAAAAGTGGTTTGGAATGCAAAGATGCTCATTTCCACCAAAAATGGGACCATGGTTCCAAATTTGCTGCGGAACTTGCACAAACCATGGTCATCTCCCAAGCAAGACCAAGAGAACTTTTGATTGGAAGCACCTCTCTGTGAGAGAGTCCACATGTGAACCCCTGGGATGGCATGTTTGGTATTTTTCCTAGGTGATGCATCACTCACCATGACTCCATGCACTGTTTTTCCATTTTTTTTGATTTTTTCTAAATTCCCCAGTCCCCCCTCTGAGATCTAGGTCAGACTCCTGGTGCCATCGATGTCTGCCAGGTGGGGTGGGAACCATGGTTTGGTCTTGATTCTAGGGTCCCACACCCCCAGGGGACCTCCCTGTATTTTTCCCCAATTTTTCTGGTGTGCATTTCTTGTAGCCCCAGTGCAAAATTGGATTAAAAAGGATTTAGGGAAAAATAATTTATTATATGGCAGCAGGCCGAGATAATTCCTAGCCTCCTGGATGTGGCACCCCTGGAAGGTCCCCCACCCATGAAAAATAGAGTGGTCATGTTTTGCACAATGCCCTTGGTGGCCCCTTCACAAAAAAGCACCTGTTTCGACCCCTCCGGGCACCTGAAAAATGAGAAATGCATTTTTTATGTGAAAACTGGAAAAACACTGGTTGCAAAAGTGGTTTGGAATGCAAAGATGCACATCTCCACCAAAAATGGGACCATGGTTCCAAAGTTTGTTGTGGAACTTGCACAAACCATGGTCATCTGCCAAGGAAGACCAAGAGAACTCCTGCCTGGAAGCACCTCTCTGTGAGAGAGTCCATATGTGAACCCCTTGGATGGCATGTTTGGTATTTTTCCTAGGTGATGCATCACTCACCATGACTCCATGCATTGTTTTTCCATTTATTTGATTTTTTCTGAATTCCCCAGGCCCCCCTCTCAGATCTAGGTCAGACTCGCGGTGCCATCGATGTCTGCCAGGTGGGGTGGGAACCATGGTTTGGTCTTGGTTCTAGGGTCCCACACCCCCCAGGGGACCTCCCTGTATTTTTCCCCAATTTTTTGGTGTGCATTTCTTGTAGCCCCAGTGCAAAATTGGATTAAAATGGATTTAGGGCAAAAATAATTCATTATATGGCAGCAGGCAGAGATAATTCCTAGCCTCCTGGATGTGGCACCCTTGGCAGGTCCCCCACACATGAAAAATAGAGTGGCAATGTTTTGCACAATGCCCTTGGTGGCCACTTCACAAAAAAGCACCTATTTTGACCCCGCCGGGCACCTGAAAAATGGGAAATGCATTTTTTATGTGGAAACTGGAAAAACACTAGTTGCAAAAGTGTTTTGGAATGCAAAGATGCACATCTCCACCAAAAATGGGACCATGGTTCCAAAGTTTGCTGTGGAACTTGCACAAACCATGGACATCTGCCAAGGAAGACCAAGAGAACTCCTGCCTGGAAGCACCTCTCTGTGAGAGAGTCCACATGTGAACCCCTGGGATGGCATGTTTGGTATTTTTACTAGGTGATGCATCACTCACCATGACTCCATGCACTGTTTTTGATTTTTTCTAAATTCTCCAGGCCCCCCTCCAATATCTAGGTCAGACTCGCGGTGCCATCGATGTCTGCCAGGTGGGGTGGGAACCATGGTTTGGTCTTGGTTCTAGGGTCCCACACCCCCAGGGGACCTCCTTGTATTTTTCCCCAATTTTTCTGGTGTGCATTTCTTGTAGCCCCAGTGCAAAATTGGATTAAAATGGATTTAGGGCAAAAATAATTCATTATATGGCAGCAGGCCGAGATAATTCCTAGCCTCCTGGATGTGGGACCCCTGGCAGGTCCCCCACTCATGAAAAATAGAGTGGTCATGTTTTGCACACTGCCCTTGGTGGCCCCTTCACAAAAAAGCACCTGTTTCGACCCCTCCGGGCACCTGAAAAATGGGAAATGCATTTTTATGTGGAAACTAGAAAAACACTAGTTGCAAAAGTGGTTTGGAATGCAAAGATGCGCATCTCCACCAAAAATGGGACCATGTTTCCAAGGTTTGCTGTGGAACTTGCACAAACCATGGTCATCTGCCAAGGAAGACCAAGAGAACTCCTGCCTGGAAGCACCTCTCCGTGAGAGAGTCCAGATGTGAACCCCTGAGATGGCATGTTTGGTATTTTTCCTAGGTGATGCATCACTCACCATGACTCCATGCACTGTTTTTCCATTTTTTTGATTTTTTCTGAATTCCCCAGGCCCCCCTCCGAGATCTAGGTCAGACTCATGGTGCCATCGATGTCTGCCAGGTGGGGTGGGAACCTTGGTTTGGTCTTGGTTCTAGGGTCCCACACCCCCAGGGGACCTCCCTGTATTTTTCGCCAATTTTTCTGGTGTGTATTTCTTGTAGCCCCAGTTTAAAATTGGATTAAAAAGGATTTAGGGAAAAATAATTCATTATATGGCAGCAGGCCGAGATAATTCCTAGCCTCCTGGATGTGGCACCCCTGGCAGGTCCCCCACCCATGAAAAATAGAGTGGTCATGTTTTCCACAATGCCCTTGGTAGCCCCTTCACAAAAAAACACCTGTTTCGACCCCTCCGGGCACCTGAAAAATGGGAAATGCTTTTTTATATGGAAACTGGAAAAACACTAGTTGCAAAAGTGGTTTGGAATGCAAAGATGCACATTTCCACCAAAAATGGGACCATGGTTCCAAATTTGCTGTGGAACTTGCACAAACCATGGTCATCTCCCAAGCAAGACCAAGAGAACTTTTGCTTGGAAGCACCTCTCTGTGAGAGAGTCCACATGTGAACCCCTGGGATGGCATGTTTGGTATTTTTCCTAGGTGATGCATCACTCACCATGACTCCATGCACTGTTTTTCCATTTTTTTGATTTTTTCTGAATTCCCCAGGCCCCCCTCTGAGATCTAGGTCAGACTCGTGGTGCCATCGATGTCTGCCAGGTGGGGTGGGAACCATGGTTTGGTCTTGGTTCTAGGGTCCCACACCCCCAGGGGACCTCCCTGTATTTTTCCCCAATTTTTCTGGTGTGCATTTCTTGTAGCCCCCGTGCAAAATTGGAATAAAATGGATTTAGGGCAAAAATAATTCATTATATGGCAACAGGCCGAGATAATTCCTAGCCTCCTGGATGTGGCACCCCTGGAAGGTCCCCCACCCATGAAAATTAGAGTGCTAATGTTTTGCACACTACCCTTGGTGGCCCCTTAACAAAAAGCACCTGTTTCGACCCCTTCGGGCACCCCAAAAATGGAAAATGCATTTTTTATGTGGAAACTAGAAAAACACTAGTTGTAAAAGTGGTTGGGAATGCAAAGATGCACATCTCCACCAAAAATGGGACCATGGTTCCAAAGTTTGCTGTGGAACATGCACAAACCATGGTCATCTGCCAAGGAAGACCAAGAGAACTCCTGCCTGGAAGCACCTCTCTGTGAGAGAGTCCACATGTGCACCCCTGGGATGGCATGTTTGGTATTTTTCCTAGGTGATGCATCACTCACCATGACTCCATGCACTATTTTTCTATTTTTTTGATTTTTTCTGAATTCCCCAGGCCCCCCTCCGAGATCTAGGTCAGCCTCGCGGTGCCATCAAATGTCTGCCAGGTGGGGTGGGAACCATGGTTTGGTCTTGGTTCTAGGGTCCCACACCCCCAGGGGACCTCCCTGTATTTTTCCCCAATTTTTCTGGTGTGCATTTCTTGTAGCCCCAGTGCAAAATTGGATTAAAAAGGATTTAGGGCAAAAATAATTCATTATATGGCAGCAGGCCAAGATAATTCCTAGCCTCCTGGATGTGGCACCCCTGGAAGGTCCCCCACCCATGAAAAATAGAGTGGTCATGTTTTGCACAATGCCCTTGGTGGCCCCTTCACAAAAAAGCACCTGTTTCGACCCCTCCGGGCACCTGAAAAATGAGAAATGCATTTTTTATGTGAAAACTGGAAAAACACTGGTTGCAAAAGTGTTTTGGAATGCAAAGATGCACATCTCCACCAAAAATGGGACCATGGTTCCAAAGTTTGCTGTGGAACTTGCACAAACCATGGACATCTGCCAAGGAAGACCAAGAGAACTCCTGCCTGGAAGCACCTCTCTGTGAGAGAGTCCACATGTGAACCCCTGGGATGGCATGTTTGGTATTTTTACTAGGTGATGCATCACTCACCATGACTCCATGCACTGTTTTTGATATTTTCTAAATTCTCCAGGCCCCCCTCCAAGATCTAGGTCAGACTCGCGGTGCCATCGATGTCTGCCAGGTGGGGTGGGAACCATGGTTTGGTCTTGGTTCTAGGGTCCCACACCCCCAGGGGACCTCCTTGTATTTTTCCCCAATTTTTCTGGTGTGCATTTCTTATAGCCCCAGTGCAAAATTGGATTAAAATGGATTTAGGGCAAAAATAATTCATTATATGGCAGCAGGCCGAGATAATTCCTAGCCTCCTGGATGTGGTTCCCCTGGCAGGTCCCCCACTCATGAAAAATAGAGTGGTCATGTTTTGCACAATGCCCTTGGTGGCCCCTTTACAAAAAAGCACCTGTTTCGACACCTCCGGGCACCTAAAAAATGGGAAATGTATTTTTATGTGGAAACTAGAAAAACACTAGTTGCAAAAGTGGTTTGGAATGCAAAGATGCGCATCTCCACCAAAAATGGGACCATGGTTCCAAGGTTTGCTGTGGAACTTGCACAAACCATGGTCATCTGCCAAGGAAGACCAAGAGAACTCCTGCCTGGAATCACCTCTCTGTGAGAGAGTCCACATGTGAACCCCTGGGATGGCATGTTTGGTATTTTCCTAGGTGATGCATCACTCGCCATGACTCCATGCACTGTTTTTCCATTTTTTTAGATTTTTTCTGAATTCCCCAGGCCCCCCTCCGAGATCTAGGTCAGACTCGCGATGCCATTGATGTCTACCAGGTTGGGTGGGAACCATGGTTTGGTCTTGGTTCGAGGGTCCCACACCCCCAGGGGACCTCCCTGTATTTTTGCCCAATTTTTCTGGTGTGCATTTCTTGTAGCCCCAGTGCAAAATTGGATTAAAATGGATTTAGGGCAAAAAATAATTCATTATATGGCAGCAGGCCGAGATAATTCCTAGCCTCCTGGATGTGGCACCCCTGGCAGGTCCCCCACCCATGAAAAATAGAATGGTAATGTTTTGCACAATGCCCTTCGTGGCCACTTCACAAAAAAGCACCTGTTTCGACCCCTCCGGGCACCTGAAAAATGGGAAATACATTTTTTATGTGGAAACTGGAGAAACACTAGTTACAAAAGTGGTTGGGAATGCAAATATGCACAACTCCACCAAAAATGGGACCACGGTTCCAAAGTTTGCTGTGGAACTTGCACACACCATGGTCATCTGCCAAGGAAGACCAAGAGAACTCCTGCCTGGAAGCACCTCTCTGTGAGAGAGTCCACATGTGAACCCCTGGGATGGCATGTTTGGTATTTTTCCGAGGTGATGCATCACTCACCATGACTCCATGCACAGTTTTTCCATTTTTTTGATTTTTTTGAATTCCCCAGGCCCCCCTCCGAGATCTAGGTCAGACTCGCGGGGCCATCGATGTCTGCCAGGTGGGGTGGGAACCATGGTTTGGTCTTGGTTCTAGGGTCCCACACTCCCAAGGGACCTCCCTGTATTTTTCCCCAATTTTTTTGGTGTGCATTTCTTGTAGCCCAGTGCAAAATTGGATTAAAAAGGATTTAGGGCAAAAATAATTCATTATATGGCAGCAAGCCGAGATAATTCCTAGCCTCTTGGATGTGGCACCCCTGGCAGGTCCTCCACCCATAAAAAATAGAGTGGTCATGTTTTGCACAATGCCCTTGGTGGCCACTTCACAAAAAGCAACTGTTTTGACCCCTCCGGGCACCTGAAAAATGGGAAATGCATTTTTTATGTGGAAACTGGAAAAACACTAGTTGCGAAAGTGGTTTGGAATGCAAAGACGCACATCTCCACCAAAAATGGGACCATGGTTCCAAAGTTTGCTGTGGAACTTGCATAAACCAAGGTCATCTGCCAAGGAAGACCAAGAGAACTCCTGCCTGGAAGCACCTCTCTGTGAGAGAGTCCACATGTGAACCTCTGGGACGGCATGTTTGGTATTTTTCCTATGTGATGCATCACTCACCATGACTCCATGCACTGTTTTTCCATTTTTTTGATTTTTTCTGAATTCCCCAGGCCCCCCTCCGAGATCTAGGTCAGACTCGCGGTGCCATCGATGTCTGCCAGGTGGGGTGAGAACCATGGTTTGGTCTTGGTTCTAGGGTTCCACACCCCCAGGGGACCTCCCTGTATTTTTCCCCAATTTTTTTGGTGTGCATTTCTTGAAGCCCCAGTGCAAAATTGGATTAAAATGGATTTAGGGCAAAAATAATTCATTATATGGCAGCAGGCCGAGATAATTCCTAGCCTCCTGGATGTGGCACCCCGGGCAGGTCCCCCACCCATGAAAATTAGAGTGCTGATGTTTTGCACACTGCCCTTGGTGGCCCCTTCACAAATAAGCACCTGTTTCGACCCCTCCGGCCACCTGAAAAATGGGAAATGCATTTTTTATGTGGAAACTGGAAAAACACTAGTTGCAAAACTGGTTGGGAATGCAAATGTACACATCTCCACCAAAAATGGGACCATGGTTCCAAAGTTTGCTGTGGAACTTGCACAAACCATGGTCATCTGCCAAGGAAGACCGAGAGAACTCCTGCCTGGAAGCACCTCTCTGTGAGAGAGTCCACATGTGAACCCCTGGGATGGCATGTTTGGTATTTTTCATAGGTGATGCATCACTCACCATGACTCCATGCACTGTTTTTCCATTTTTTTTTATTTTTTCTGAATTCCCCAGGCCCCCCTCCGTGATCTAGGTCAGACTCGTGGTGCCATCGATGTCTGCCAGGTGGGGTGGGAACGATGGTTTGGTCTTGGTTCTAGGGTCCCACACCCCCAGGGGACCTCCCTGTATTTTTCCCTAGTTTTTCTGGTGTGCATTTCTTGTAGCCCCAGTGCAAAATTGGATTAAAAAGGATTTAGGGCAAAAATAATTCATTATATGGCAGCAGGCCGAGATAATTCCTAGCCTCTTGGATGTGGCGCCCCTGGCAGGTCCTCCACCCATGAAAAATAGAGTGGTCATGTTTTGCACAATACCCTTGGTGGACACTTCACAAAAAAGCACCTGTTTCGACCCCTCCGGGCACCTGAAAAATGGGAAATGCATTTTTTATGTGGAAACTGGAAAAACACTAGTTGCAAAAGTGGTTTGGAATGCAAAGATACACATCTCCACCAAAAATGGGACCATGGTTCCAAAGTTTGTTGTGGAACTTGCATAAACCATGGTCATCTGCCAAGGAATACCAAGAGAACTCCTGCCTGGAAGCATCTCTCTGTCAGAGAGTCCACATGTGAACCTCTGGGATGGCATGTTTGGTATTTTTCCTATGTGATGCATCACTCACCATGACTCCATGCACTATTTTTCCATTTTTTGATTTTTTCTGAATTCCCCAGGCCCCCCTCCGAGATCTAGGTCAGACTCACGGTGCCATCGATGTCTGCCAGGTGGGGTGAGAACCATGGTTTGGTCTTGGTTCTAGGGTCCCACAACCCCAGGGGACCTCCCTATATTTTTCCCCAATTTTTTTGGTGTGCATTTCTTGTAGCCTCAGTGCAAAATTGGATTAAAATGGATTTAGGGCAAAAATAATTCATTATATGGCAGCAGGCCGAGATAATTCCTAGCCTCCTGGATGTGGCACCCCTGGCAGGTCCCCCACCCATGAAAATTAGAGTGCTGATGTTTTGCACACTGCCCTTGGTGGCCCCTTCACAAATAAGCACCTGTTTCGACCCCTCCAGGCACCTGAAAAATGGGAAATGCATTTTTGTGTGGAAACTGGAAAAACACTAGTTGCAAAAGTGGTTGGGAATGCAAATGTGCACATCTCCACCAAAAATGAGACCATGGTTCCAAAGTTTGCTGTGGAACTTGCAAAACCATGGTCATCTGCCAAGGAAGACCAAGAGAACTCCTGCCTGGAAGCACCTCTCTGTGAGAGAGTCCACATGTGAACCCTTGGGATGGCATGTTTGGTATTTTTCGTAGGTGATGCATCACTCACCATGACTCCATGCACTGTTTTTCCATTTTTTGATTTTTTTCTGAATTCCCCAGGCCCCCCTCTGAGATCTAGGTCAGACTCGCGGTGCCATCGATGTCCGCCAGGTGGGGTGGGGACCATGGTTTGATCTTGGTTCTAGGGTCCCACACCCCCAGGGGACCTCCCTGTATTTTTACTCAGTTTTTCTGGAGTGCATTTTTTGTAGCCCCAGTGCAAAATTGGATTAAAATGGATTTAGGGCAAAAATAATTCATTATATGGCAGTAGGCAGAGATAATTCCTAGCCTCCTGGATGTGGCACCACTGGCAGGTACCCCACCTATGAAAAATAGAGTGGTCATATTTTGCACACTACCCTTGGTGGCCCCTTCACAAAAAAGCACCTGTTTCGACCCCTCCGGGCACCTGAAAAATGGGAAATGCATTTTTTATGTGGAAACTAAAAAACACTAGTTGCAAAAGTGGTTTGGAATGCAAAGATGCACATCTCCACCAAAAATGGGACCATAGTTTCAAAGTTTGCTATGGAACTTGCACAAACCATGGTCATCTGCCAAGGAAGACCAAGAGAACTCCTGCCTGGAAGCACCTCTCTGTGAGAGAGTCCATATGTGAACCCCTGGGATGGCATGTTTGGTATTTTTCCTAGGTGATGCATCACTCACCATGACTCCGTGCACTGTTTTTCCATTTTTTTGATTTTTTTTAATTCCCCAGGCCCCCTTCGAGATCTAGGTCAGACTCGCGGTGCCATCGATGTCTGCCAGGTGGGGTGGGAACCATGGTTTGGTCTTGGTTCTAGGGTCCCACACCGCCAGGGGACCTCCCTGTATTTTTCCCCATTTTTTCTGGTGTGCATTTCTTGTAGCCCCAGTGGAAAATTGGATTAAAAAGGATTGAGGGAAAAAATATTTCATTATATGGCAGCAAGTCGACATAATTTCTAGCCTCCTGGATGTGGCACCCCTGGCAGGTCCCCCACCCATGAGAAATAGAGTGGTCATGTTTTGCACACTGCCCTTGGTGGCCACTTCACAAAAAAGCACCTGTTTCGACCCCTCCGGGCACCAGAAAAATGGGAAATACATTTTTTATGTGGAAACTGGAAAAACACTAGTTGCAAAAGTGGTTTGGAATGCAAAGATGCACATCTCCACCAAAATTGGGACCATGGTTCCAAAGTTTGCTGTGGAACTTGCACAAACCATGGTCATCTGCCAAGGAAGACCAAGAGAACTCCTGCCTGGAAGCACCTCTCTGTGAGACAGTCCACATATGAACCCCTGGGATGGCATGTTTGGTATTTTTCCTAGGTGATGCATCACTCACCATGACTCCATGCACTATTTTTCCATTTTTTTGATTTTTTCTGAATTCCCCAGGCCCCCCTCCGAGATCTAGGTCAGACTCGTGGTGCCATTGATGTGTGGCAGGTGGGGTGGGAACCATGGTTTGCTCTTAGTTCTAGGGTCCCACACCCCCAGGGGACCTCCCTGTATTTTCCCCCAATTTTTCTGGTGTGCATTTCTTGTAGCCCCAGTGCAAAATTAGATTAAAATGGATTTAGGGCAAAAATAATTCATTATATGGCAGCAAGCCGAACAGTGCACATCCAAGCTGGTGATAGATGCACATGATGTTGTCAGGATGCCCCTTTTAGCCACTCAGACAATGGAAAATGCACAAGTATCATTGAATGCAGTCGCTTCCCTTCCTTGCCCTCTTCTCCCCCCTTTCTCAGCCCCCATCCCCCACTGAGAAGGATCTAGATCTACCCCTCTTCCTGGTCCACTGCTGCCGCCCTCGGCGACGTTCGTTCGAGCCACCGCCTTGGTCGCCATGACCCTTGATGTCTACGCACTTCTATTCTCGTAGACACTTGTTGGGCCTCCAAGTGTAGAGGTTTGTAGAACAGCAGCAAGTTTCCCTTAAGTGGATCACCCAAGGTTTATCGAACTCAGGGAGGTTAGAGGTCAAAGCTATCCCTCTCAAGCAACCCTGCAATTATGATACAGAAAGTCTCTTGTGTCCCCAACACACCCAATATACTTGTCAGATGTATAGGTGCACTAGTTCGGCGAAGAGATAGTGAAATACAAGTGGTATAGATGATTATAAGTAGCAAATGTGATGTGAAATAAATATCGCTGCGAGGAAACAAGTAACAAAACAGCAAGTAAACGATGTGCAATGCTTGGAAACAAGGCCTAGGGATCATACTTTCACTAGTGGACACACTCCCAACAATATAACATGATTGAACAAATAAACAACTTCTCTCCACTATGGTACTCTGAATTACTCTCCTATTGAACAACACTAATCATTGCGTAGTGGCTACAGAAGCACCCCTTAAAGTTCATCAAGTACTTGACAAACACCACTCATAGAGATATCCAAATCAGATCACAATTCAAGATAGATATTATTGCAACTTAGACCAAGTACTAACACGGTGCACACACTGTCAACATTACACCATGAAAGGAGGAATAGATCACTTCAATACTATCATAGTAATAATTACTCTCATAATCCACAAGAGATCACAATCATAGCCTAAACCAAGTACCACCATGATGCACGCACTGTCACCGTTACACCATGGCAGGAGGAATAGATTACTTTAATAACACCACTAGAGTACACTATAATAATTAAGCATAGGAGTAGCATAATATCTGAATAATAACATCTACTTGTTCAACATGATACAAAGCTCACGATCACATAAAGATCACATCATGGGAGAGAGAGAGGTGAACCACATAGCTACCGGTAGAGCCCTCAGCCCCGGGGATGAACTACTCCCTCCTCATCATAGGAGACAGCAAGGTTGATGGAGATGGTGGTGAGGTCGATGGAGATGGCGGAGACGGTGATGGAGACCGATGGAGATGGCTCCGGGGGCACTTCCCCATCCCGGCAGAGTGCCGTAACAGAGACTTCTGTCCCCCGAAATTCGTCGGTGGCGGCGGCGGAACTACGGAACTCTTTCTAGAAAATTGCCGAATCCCCTTAGGGTTTTCCGTCCCGAGGCTTTATATAAGCGAAGGGGCGATGTCAGAGGGCTGCCAGGGGCTCCTCACACAGGGGCGGCGCGGCCAGGGCCTGGGCCGCGCCAGCCCTGTGTGAGGGAGGCCTGTGGCCCCTCTCCTTCCTCTCTTCGGATGTCTGGATGCTCCCGGGAAAAATAAGACTTCTGGCTTTTGTTTCGTCCAATTCCGAGAATATTTCCTGTGTATCACTCTAAAACACAAAAACAGCAGAAAACAGGGAACTGGCACTGTGGCAACTCGTTAATAGGTTAGTTCCGGAAAATGCATAAAAGTGCCACAAAGTGTAACGAAACAATAGGCAAATGGTGTAAAAACAAGCATGGAGCATCAAAAATTATAGATACGTTGGAGACGTATCAGCATCCCCAAGCTTAACTCCTGCTCGTCCTCGAGTAGGTAAGTGATAACAAAAGAAATAATTTTTGAGGTGACATGCACCTACACAATCTTGATCATATATGTAAGCATTGGTGAGCTGGGATCAATAGAACTTAAAACATGGGCATGAAGATATAATCATGACAATAAGAACTTAGCAACCATGTTGTAAACATGCAAATGAACACAAACAAAAGATCATGAAAATGAAACAATGAAAGTCAAACGTGTGTTCAAATCATAAGGAAAAACATACAAATGGTTTTCAGCTTGTCCTTCAAAGAGAGCAAAACATAAATGCATAGGACACCTTCAAGTTTAAAAGGGCGACTAGATACAAATAATTTAAGAACAAGTGAAACCAACAATATGAGTCAATCAATGAACTTTGGGACAATGCATATCGCACTAAGAATGACAACTATGCTCTCTTAATGGTGCATAAAGAAAGAAGGTGGTGACTCAACATAAAAGTAAAAGAAAGGCCCTTCGCAGAGGGAAGCAGTGATTAAACATGTGCTAGAGCTTTTCATTTGTAAAACAGAGAGATAAAAATTGGTTTTGAGTGGTGGTTGTCTTTGTCAACGACTGGCAATGGGGTTCTTACTATCTTCCATACAAAAATGAAGCAAGTTTTTGAGAGAGAGATTGGCACTTTTGTGCTCTTTTTATAAAACTTGGCACTCCTCCCCACCTTTTTTCCTTTCTCAAACCATGGCTAACCGATTCCATCGGGTGCCCACCAACATTCACATTCCTTGGAGGAGTGCCTTTTTTTCTTTCTTTTTTCTCTTTTTTTTTCTTTTTGGAATAAGCAATATGGAAGATAGCAAATCCGACCACTACGTCCCCATGAGCTGAAAACAGTGTCACAAAACGAGAAGTGTTTTGAAGGTTTTTGAAAGGTAGCACATGAAAATTTACTTTGGAATGGCTTACAAATACCATGCATAGGAATTTATAGTGGACACAATGGCAAACTTGGTTTTTAGGAGTTGGATGCACGAGTAGAGCTCATACTCAGTACAAGGCGAGGGCTAGCAAAAGACTGGGAGCGACCAACTAAGAGAGCAATAACGGCCATAATCATGCAAAGCGACAAAGCGACATTAAAAGAAGCATAAGATGGCATCAAAAGTCAAAAACTAAATGATCATAGAGGCTATAGGCGACTTATTTTGTAGTCAACATGGTGTAAGCATGTGCCAAGTCAACCCAAATAAAGCATCAAAGGAGAAAACCAAAATAATGCTTCCATACAATAAAAAACAACGCATGATTTTTTCAAAGGCTCATTAAGCAATCTCAGTTATTTGAGACAAGTCATGCTACAGCAAAACCACTAAGCATACTATCAAAAAGACATCAAGCATGACATGAAAAATCGTAAGCCGCAGTCTACACAAGCTCCTTCTTGTACCACTTTTTTGCATAAAGTTTTTCTCTTTTCCAACACCATTCAAACTTTTTAAATCCAACTCTTTTGATGAAAACCAATAAAGATCAGAGGCAAAAATGCACCTTGATGAAAAGATATGACAAGGTCTGAACGCAAATCAAGGCGAAAATGAAAACCAAAAACAGTAGCGGAAAAAGAAGAACACTCGGTGAAATTGTAAGAATGAAAAACGGAGTGTTCCTGGCAAATGAAAACGAGTGCAACTTCTCCAAAAGAAACATGATGTGATCTAACCATTTATTGCAGCAAACAAAACAAAACTAATAATGAAAACTAAAACAACTGACGCTCTAAGAAAAACGCATAGTGCATGAAGCAATAAAAATATAGTGTTTTGAAAGGTGACCTGATTTTTGCCGATGAAGAAGGGGGTGCCTCGGGGGCACCCCAAGCTTTGACGCTTGTACTTCTTGGATATTTCTTGGGGTGATGCATGGGCATCCCCAAGCTTGAACTTTTGTCCATTCTTCAACTCATCTCATCATTCTCCAATCCCTACACTTGAAAACTTCCTTCATACAAAACTAAACACAAATCTATTAGCAACATTAGCGTAGCATAACATATAATCAACCTCTTTTTTCTTCAGGTTTCAACTCAAAACCACCACATATATAGCAAATACTACTGTAGCAACCTCCCCAAAAGTTCTGTGATCAAAAGAACTCAAAAGAAAGCGATAAAGTGGCAAACACAAATATTGGCAGAAATCTGTCAAAACTGAACAGCTGACAAAGGTCAAATTTTTGAGGGGTTTTCTGTTGCTCAAATGATGAGGACATCCCTATTACACCACCATTATCTCCTGCTTCTATTGTTGATGAAGATGTTGCTGCGAAGAAGTCCAACGAGATTAGGATTGGACCAATTACAAGAGCACGTGCAAAGCTATTGGAACAACAGGTGAACTCACTCTTAATTGAACCTGATGTTTTATTTAATGAGAGTTTTATACTACCTAAGTCTATGCATCTATGTATGATTAGGTTTGTTGATAACACAAGCATTGCACGAGGAGGAGACGCGTCGCAGCGAGATGAGCAAGACTTGAAGATCAAGTGCGCGAGGGAGGAGAGGGAGGCAGGCGCACCCGGAGATCACCAGAGCATCAAGTCTACATAAGAGAGAGCATGAGATGGCGCGCTAGGACAGCCTTCGACGCGATGTCTATGAGTCTAAGGCGCGCTACACTCATGGCCTGCGTGCCAAAATAGGCCGAACCCATGTATGGGTCGGTATGTACCAGTTTGAGTCAAACCGAGTCCGTTTGGGCCCAAAACAGGTTGGTTTTGGGCCAGGTCTTTGCCTAGGTCGCCTGGACCCCTTTAAGTACCCCTGGGGCGCCCCCTTGTGTCGTTTAGACTACATTTAGATTACCCCCTAACATCAGAATGAAATTGCTTGTAAGCTTTCCTCTGAAATCATATATTCCTCTGTGTTTCGCTCGGAATATCTACCCCACTCCAAGTTTGTTTCGATCTGGAGTTTTGCTACTGAGAATTCAAGTGTGATCTGCTGTTCCATTGGGAATTAGGAGATTGCAGAACCGCTTCGTAGTTGGCGGCTACGTGCGCAGGTGTGTGGTGTCTCGAATATCCATAGGGTTGAAGATCTGTTGCATTGGCAACGGGGGAACAGCCGGAGAGTTCGTGTGCGTCTCACAGATTATCTACCAAGTTATCATCCATCTACATCAGCTCACTGAGAAGATCGGGCAACCCCTTATCATCTTGGTATCAGATTCCAGCGTTTACTCGGTGAGCATCCACAAATTCATCCCCGTAAATTCGTTTTTGTTTTTGTCCTATCCAGAAAAAGCCTACAAAAAAAAATTAGGGTTCTTAGTTTTGCCATAGCCTAGATTACATCGAGTTACTTGTTTTAGTTGCTGATCGTCTTTTCGCGTATCTTTTCATCCAATCTGTAGGAGTCTAGGATCCCCGTTCTTTTCTGCATCTTCGTTTCGGATTTCGTTGTTGTTTTGTCGTTATTTGATCTCATCGAAGCCGGCGGCTGTGCACGTTGTTCTTCACAAAGTACTTGATCGAGGCAATCAGCAGATCTGATCGGAAACAACTCAAAAAAAAAAAAAAATTTGCATCGCGGCCGTGCGCCTCACCACAGTGGTGGTCTCTGGTCACGCGCGAGCGGTTTCGCTCGCCTGACCCTCGATCGGCTGCCCTCGAGCGCTCCCAGGCGCTAGGACTGGCCCAAGTGTTGGCCCAAGTTGTTGGCCCAAAGTGAAAAGAGTAAAAAAAAAAAAAAAACAAATCTGGATCGCTGGCCTTCTTGGCGCTCGACCTCAGACTCATTCTGTGGTCTGGCGTGAGCACTACATAAAAAAAAAATTCTTTTTTTTTCTTTTTCCTCTTTGCTATTTCTCTTTTCTGAGTCCATATATTGTCACTTTTCTTTGTCAGCCTTTAGTAAACCTTTCTTGGTGTCTAGAACCATCCTACGAGACTAGCGTGCTTAGTGCTCTACGGGCTGCTCTGTTCCGCAATCTTGTGCCCGTTTTTGTTGAGCCATTGCTAGCGTCTCTCTTGTGCTTTGCAACACCGAGCATTCCACCGACATACCAGAACTTTTTGAGCTCATTTTTAGAGTTGCATTGCCCCATTTATCTCCACCGTGTGTGTTTCCGTGGGTCTTTGTCATACGATCAGCACTAGGACTTATACTTTGGTGTAGTTAGGTATCCATACCAAGCCCCACCATATACCCTGGTTGTCGTGTGATAGTCTTTCCCTCGGTATTCATTACATCACATCCGTGCACGTTTTTGCCTATACAAGTCGGTAAGCTCTTCTATTCACTTTGGAACGGTACGATATCTCGTTTCTCTCAGTTTCGAGTGAGTTGTGAGAGTTCCACCATACACCTATTTTTGTTTGCACTAACCTACTAATCATGTCTGAGTCTGATGCTGTGCAGCAAAAAAAGGATCCAAATGAGGTCGTGCGTTGGAATGAATACGAAGCTCTTCGTGATACTTTGTCGAAGAGGTTCAATGCTGTTTGTGATAGTTTACATGACGATGTGCTTGCTGTTGACAATAAGCTGAATGCAACACATGATATCGCCACTGCGACACAAGAAACTGTGACCACAATTCAGCGTTCTATTGCAGATTTGACACAAGCTGTGCATACCTTGCAAGCTTCGTTTGATCGTCCACCTCACCAGCAACCACTTGAGCATGAGGCTGCTGCGAGTGTCCACGATGACAATCACGCACATGATGACGCTAATGCTGCTGCTGGTCGTCGTGATGGATTGCTTCTTGGTGGTCACGGTGGTCGTGGGAATGGAGGCCGAGGTGCTGGTATTCCGCCTGGTCGTGGTTTTGCTCCTATCGGCGCACGTCGTCGCTTTGATGATGATTTTGGCCAACCGGCCAACCGTGATGATGATGGGCTGGGCAAACCAAAGTTCACTGTACCCAAGTTTGTTGGTTCTACTGAGGTGGAAGAGTACCTCAATTGGGAGCTGAAGGTGGAAAAACTATGGCGCATGCATGAGTACACCGAGGATAGAAAAATAAAATTGGCATCTTCAGAGTTTGATGGATATGCATTGCCTTGGTGGGATAACATTGTCCAGTCCAGGCTTGAAGCTCGAGAGCCACCGATTACTACATGGAGGGGTATGAAAGAAGCGATGCGTGCTCGTTTTGTTCCCCGCAATTATATTCGTTCTCTCTATGATAGATTGACGAATTTGAAGCAAGGCCTTAAGTCTGTTAATGACTATCATCAGGAGATGGAGTTGATTATGCAGCGTGCTAGGGTGCGTGAACCAGAGGAACAAACAATGCAGCATTTTCTTGCTGGTTTAACTTACAACATTCGACGCATTGTTCGGCATCACCAATACTTTGATATGACAGATTTGCTTCATCAAGCACGTGAGGCAGAATTGACATTGGCTGAAGATGCTAAATTTGGACCTCGCTCTATAGCAAGTAGAGGTCGTTTTTCTCCACGGACAGACCCTAGTGTGCCTACCTCTCGTGGTACTTCTGGTTTCCGTGGTACTGCTTCCTCAAAACCTGATTCAGTTATTTCCAATGCCAAGAGAACATCACAACCTGCTGCAAGTGGTACTGGTTCCTCCAACTCTACCGCAAGAAATAGGGATATGAACTGTCATACATGTGGTGGCAAGGGTCACTTCCGGCGAGACTGTCCCAATAAAAAGGTTATGTTGATCAATGAGGAAACTGAAGAGTATGAGACAGGTGATGATGCTGATCCAAATTCGGATGAGGAGGATGATGATATGCTCTATGGTGATGCGTCATCACTGCCTACCATTGTTTGTTCGCCTAAGGTGCTGAGTGTGAGCCCAGATTCTGTGGAACAGTGGTGTAATTTGTTTCAAACAAAAGCTGCTGTTGGTCCTGGCAAGGCGTGCAAGGTTATTATTGATGGTGGGAGTTGTCGTAATTTGGCTAGTAAAGAGCTCTGTACAAAACTGAAGCTCAAATATATCCCGCACCCCAATCCATATTTTATTCAGTGGCTAAGTGATAGCGGAGAGATGAAGATCAGCCACATGGTGCGTGTTGAGTTTCAGATTGGACCATACAAAGACACCGTCGAGTGTGATGTGGTTCCTATGACAGTATGTCATTTGTTGTTGGGCCGCCCATGGCAATATGATCGTGATGTCCGTCACAATGGGAAAGCCAACACATATCAGTTACATTGGCGTGGCAAGGATGTTACCTTGAGACCTATGACACCGCAAGCTATTGTAAATGAATCTCGTCAAAAAATTGAAGTAAATCTTGAAAAAGAGAGTGAAAGAGTAGATAGACGAGAGCCTACACTTCCGGTGAGGGAGAGCCACAAGCCAAATCTGAGTGGTAAAAGTATGAGTGAGGGAGCGCATTCTTTAGTCATGTTAGCCACCAAATCTGATCTGAGAGAGTTTCGTGAGGATCCTACAGCTGTTCCTCTTGTGCTTATGTACAAGGGTAACATTTTGGTTTCTAACGACATGACCCCTCTATCTATTGGTGCTTCTAATGTGTTACAGGAATTCAGCGATGTGTTTCCAGAAGAGGTGCCTGCAGGTCTGCCACCTTTGCGAGGCATTGAGCATCAAATAGACTTGATTCCAGGAGCATCGCTGCCCAACCGAGCACCATACCGCACCAACCCCGAGGAGACAAAAGAAATTCAGAAACAAGTACAAGCGCTTCTCGACAAAGGTTATATTCATGTGAGCTTAAGCCCTTGTGCTGTTCCTGTTATTTTAGTTCCTAAGAAAGATGGTACCTGGCGCATGTGCGTAGATTGTAGAGCAATAAATAACATCACTATTCGATATCGTCACCCTATTCCACGCTTGGAAGATATGCTTGATGAATTGAGTGGTGCTGCTGTTTTCTCTAAAATTGATTTGCGTAGTGGTTATCATCAAATTAGGATGAAAGAGGGGGATGAGTGGAAAACAGCCTTCAAAACAAAATTTGGTTTATATGAGTGGTTAGTCATGCCATTTGGGTTAACTAATGCACCTAGTACCTTCATGAGATTAATGAACCATGTTTTGCGTAATTTTATTGGCAAGTTTGTGGTTGTGTATTTTGATGATATATTAATCTACAGCCGCAATGAATCTGAACATAGTGATCATATTCGACAAGTTTTGCAAGTGTTGCGTGATGCTAAGTTATATGGTAACCTTGAGAAGTGCACATTTTGCAAAGATAAGGTCATATTTCTGGGATTTGTTGTTTCTAAGCATGGAGTAGAGGTAGATGCATCTAAAATTGAAGCTATTCAAAATTGGCCTACTCCTATGAATGTTAGTCAAGTACGAAGTTTTCACGGTCTTGCTGGTTTTTATCGTCGTTTTGTGAAAGACTTTAGTACTATTGCTGCACCTTTGAATGAGTTAACTAAGAAAGGTGTAGAATTTGTATGGGGCGCATCCCAAGATAATGTTTTTGATGAGCTAAAACGTTTGTTAACTTCTGCACCTTTGCTTGCACTCCCAGATTTTACTAAGCAATTTGAGATTGAATGTGATGCTAGTGGAATTGGTATTGGTGGTGTGTTGATGCAAGAGGGTAGGCCTATTGCCTATTTTTCTGAAAAACTTTGTGGTGCGAGGTTGAACTATCCAGTTTATGATAAAGAATTGTATGCACTTGTTAGAGTTCTTGAGGTTTGGCAACATTATTTGTGGCCAAAATAATTTATCATACATTCTGATCATGAAGCTTTGAAATATCTGAAAGCTCAATCTAATTTGCATAGGCGTCTTGCTAAGTGGGTTGAGTTCATTGAGTCTTTTCCATACATAATTAAACATAAAAAGGGTAAAGACAATGTGGTTGCTGATGCTCTCTCTAGGAAGAACATGTTGTTGACACAATTAGACATTAAGGTTCCTGGTTTAGAGAGTTTGTGTGATTTATATGCTACTGATCATGATTTTTCAGCGCCATATAGCATGTGTACTGGTGGGAAAGCATGGGATAAATATCACATCCATGATGGATTTTTGTTTCGTGCTAACAAACTATGTGTTCTAGAATCGTCCGTGCGTTTGCTATTGTTGCAGGAATCACATGCCGGTGGTTTGATGGGTCACTTTGGTCGTGAGAAGACGCTACTCATGCTCGCTGATCACTTTTATTGGCCTAGGATGAGGCGTGATATGGACAGGTTTGTCAAGCGTTGCATTACGTGCAACAACTCAAAGTCCAAGCTGAAGACTCACGGTTTGTATACTCCATTACCTGCACCTACTACACCATGGGAGGACATTAGCATGGATTTTGTATTAGGTTTGCCTAGGACTAAAAGAGGCCATGATTCTATATTTGTGGTAGTGGACAGATTTTCTAAGATGGCTCATTTTATTGCCTTCCACAAAAGCGACGATGCGTCGCATATTGCTAACCTGTTTTTCAGGGACATTATACGCTTGCATGGAGTTCCCAAGACAATTGTCTCTGATCGTGATGTGAAGTTTATGAGCTACTTCTGGAAGACACTTTGGGGAAAGCTGGGCACAAAGTTATTATTCAGCACTACATGTCATCCCCAAACTGATGGTCAAACGGAGGTGGTAAATCGCACACTTTCAACAGTGCTGCGATGCATGATCAAGAAGAACCTGCGTGAGTGGGAGGATTGTTTGCCGCATGTGGAGTTTGCATATAACAGGGCAGTTCACTCTACCACGCAGCTATGTCCTTTCGAGGTGGTCTATGGTTTCAAACCCATTACGCCTCTTGATTTGTTGCCTCTTCCTATCCAAGAGCGAGTCAATATGGAGGCATCAAAGAGGGCAGATTTTGTGAGGAAGATTCATGTGAAGACTAAAGAGGCTATTGAGAAGAAAGGCAAGTATACTGCAGATCGTGCAAACAAGAAGCGGAAGGAGGTATTGTTTCAGCCCGGTGATATGGTTTGGGTTCACTTTCGCAAGGATAGATTTTCACAGCTACGTAAGTCCAAGTTGCTGCCCCGTGGTGCTGGTCCTTACAAGGTTCTTGCCAAGATCAATGATAATGCCTACAAGATAGATCTTCCTACAGCTGAGTATGGCGTCAGCAATAGTTTCAACGTTGCTGATTTGACACCATATGAGGGTGAAGACATTGCAGCGTCGAGGTCGACGCCTTTTGAAGGGGGGGAGGATGATGAGGACATCCCTATTACACCACCATTATCTCCTGCTCCTATTGTTGATGAAGATGTTGCTGCGAAGAAGTCCAACGAGATTAGGATTGGACCAATTACAAGAGCACGTGCAAAGCTATTGGAACAACAGGTGAACTCACTCTTAATTGAACCTGATGTTTTATTTAATGAGAGTTTTATACTACCTAAGTCTATGCATCTATGTATGATTAGGTTTGTTGATAACACAAGCATTGCACGAGGAGGAGACGCATCGCAGCGAGATGAGCAAGACTTGAAGATCAAGTGCGCGAGGGAGGAGAGGGAGGCAGGCGCACCCGGAGATCACCAGAGCATCAAGTCTACATAAGAGAGAGCATGAGATGGCGCGCTAGGACAGCCTTCGACGCGATGTCTATGAGTCTAAGGTGCGCTACACTCATGGCCTGCGTGCCAAAATAGGCCGAACCCATGTATGGGTCGGTATGTACCAGTTTGAGTCGAACCGAGTCCGTTTGGGCCCAAAACAGGTTGGTTTTGGGCCAGGTCTTTGCCCAGGTCGCCCGGACCCCTTTAAGTACCCCTGGGGCGCCCCCTTGTGTCGTTTAGACTACGTTTAGATTACCCCCAAACATCAGAACGAAATTGCTTGTAAGCTTTCCTCTGAAATCATATATTCCTCTGTGTTTCGCTCGGAATATCTACCCCACTCCAAGTTTGTTTCGATCTGGAGTTTTGCTACTGAGAATTCAAGTGTGATCTGCTGTTCCATTGGGAATTAGGAGATTGCAGAACCGCTTCGTAGTCGGCGGCTACGTGCGCAGGTGTGTGGTGTCTCGAATATCCATAGGGTTGAAGATCTGTTGCATTGGCAATGGGGGAACAGCCGGAGAGTTCGTGTGCGTCTCACAGATTATCTACCAAGTTATCATCCATCTACATCGGCTCACTGAGAAGATCGGGCAACCCCTTATCATCAAATGAAAAAATGTTCAACTAACAAAAGTTTGGATATAACCTGGGGCATATGCACAAGAAATGGCAGGTCCAAAAGATATACAGAGAATTTATACGAATTTTTACGGTGCAGCACCAAAAACTATTTCAGGACAGCAATATCCCCAAATCTTACCTCACTCAAATTAGAGGCTTCTCTTCGCACAACAACGAAATAAAAAGAATAAGGAGCGGTTATTACAGTAGTAATAACTTCCAAGACTCAAATAAAAGAAAAAGCACTGAAAATAAAACAATGGGTTATCTCCCAAGAGTGCTTTTCTTTAACGCCTTTGAGCTAGGCGCAGTAATTTGCAAAGATGCTCATGTGGGCGCCATATAAGAGCTTGAAGCAAGGGCGTCATATAGGAACTTAAAGCGATAGAGAGCATCAAAAAGCAAATGTGAAAGACATTTATATCTGAACCACTTTCTATGCATAGGAATCTTGTAAGAAAATAAATCAACGAGGCACATAGTAGCAAGCATGGATAGATAAAACAAGTGCCACTTCAAGATTTGCAACATAAAGAGAGGAAACTTAATATTGTTAAGATCCATCAAACCATGTTTCCCTCTCTCATAATAACTTTCAGTAGAATCATGAATAGAACTAACAATATAACTATCACATAAAACATCCATATCATGAGCCACATGCATAAAAGAATTAATACTCACCACAGGAACAATAGTAGTAGGAGCAGATTCAACAGAATAATTATTCTCATCACCATAATCATCATAAATAGGAGGCATATTGTAATCATAACTAATTTTATCCTCAATAGTAGGTGAACTAAAAATATTATACCCATTATCATAACCATCATAAACTAGAGGTTTAGTATCATCACAAGCTAAAGAACAGCTATTTCGCAAAGCATATTCTTCAAACATATCATCATAAGAAGGAACATCACATAGGGGAGATAAAATATCATCAGAGCAAACTTTCTCCACTAAAGCTGGGGGACTAAAAATATCATGCCTAACAAAACCAGCTTCCCCAAGCTTAGACTTTTCTATAGCATTATCAACAACGGTGTTCAAAGCATTCATACTAACAACACTATTAGCATGCAAATTAAGCTCCAAAGGTTTTTCAATTTTCTCTTCAAACACTTCATATCTAAACTCAGGAAAAAGACTACAGAACTCATTGTTTTCCATTAAGCCTAACTAGTGAAAATAAAAACAAGAAACAAAAAGATGTAATTGCAGAATCTAAAGGAAATAACTCCAAGCACTCACACAGGAGGATGTGAGTACCTTTTACCTTACCTCCCCGGCAACGGCGCCAGAAAAGAGCTTGATGTCTACGCACTTCTATTCTTGTAGACACTTGTTGGGCCTCCAAGTGCAGAGGTTTGTAGAACAGTAGCAAGTTTCCCTTAAGTGGATCACCCAAGGTTTATCGAACTCAGGGAGGTTAGAGGTCAAAGCTATCCCTCTCAAGCAACCCTGCAATTACGATACAGAAAGTCTCTTGTGTCCCCAACACACCCAATACACTTGTCAGATGTATAGGTGCACTAGTTTGGCGAAGACATAGTGAAATACAAGTGGTATAGATGATTATAAGTAGCAAACGTGATGTGAAATAAATATCGCTGCGAGCAAACAAGTAACAAAACAGCAAGTAAACGGTGTGCAATGCTTGGAAACAAGGCCTAGGGATCATACTTTCACTAGTGGACACACTCCCAACAATATAACATGATTGAACAAATAAACAACTTCTCTCCACTATGGTACTCTGAATTACTCTCCTATTGAACAACACTAATCATTGCGTAGTGGCTACAGAAGCACCCCTTAAAGTTCATCAAGTACTTGACAAACTCCACTCATAGAGATATCCAAATCAGATCACAATTCAAGATAGATATTATTGCAACTTAGACCAAGTACTAACACGATGCACACACTGTCAACATTACACCATGAAAGGAGGAATAGATCACTTCAATACTATCATAGTAATAATTACTCTCATAATCCACAAGAGATCACAATCATAGCCCAAACCAAGTACCACCACGATGCACGCACTGTCACCATTACACCATGGCAGGAGGAATAGATTACTTTAATAACACCACTAGAGTACACTATAATAATTAAGCATAGGAGTAGCATAATATTTGAATAATAACATCTACTTGTTCAACATGATACAAAGCTCACGATCACATAAAGATCACATCATGGGAGAGAGAGGTGAACTACATAGCTACCAGTAGAGCCCTCAGCCCCGGGGATGAACTACTCCCTCCTCATCATAGGAGACAGCAAGGTTGATGGAGATGGCGGTGAGGTCGATGGAGACGGCGGAGACGGCGATGGAGACCGATGGAGATGGCTCCGGGGGCACTTCCCCGTCCCGGCAGAATGCCGGAACAGAGACTTCTGTCCCCCGAAATTCGTCGGTGGCGGCGACGGAACTACGGAACTCTTTCTGGAAAATTGCCGAATCCCGTTAGGGTTTTTCGTCCCGAGGCTTTATATAAGCGAAGGGGCGATGTCAGAGGGCTGCCAGGGCCTCCTCACACAGGGGCGGCGTGGCCAGGGCCTGGGCCGCGCCAGCCCTGTGTGAGGGAGGCATGTGGCCCCTCTCCTTCCTCTCTTCGGATGTCTGGATGCTCCCGGGAAAAATAAGACTTCTGGCTTTTGTTTCGTCCAATTCCGAGAATATTTCCTGTGTATCACTCTGAAACACAAAAACAACAGAAAATAGGGAACTGGCACTGTGGCAACTCGTTAATAGGTTAGTTCCGGAAAATGCATAAAAGTGCCACAAAGTGTAACGAAACAATAGGCAAATGGTGTAAAAACAAGCATGGAGCATCAAAAATTATAGATACGTTGGAGACGTATCAACCCTCGGGGTAAGCTGCACCGCCTCAAGCTATGTGTTTGGTTTCGGATCTATGAATGACCATTTTCTATCCGATTTGGTCGCTTTACGTAAGTTAACGTTGATTTTCTCTGGAACTCGTGGACGTGTAGGACTCCAGGGAAGCGGATCATGCCCCACAAACCTGCGAAGACCCCGCATTTCGTGGTTTAGCGTCGTGCTGTGAAGAACTTTGCCGCGTCCACAAACTTGAGCCGCTCAAGTGTGTCGCCTTCGAGGGGACTGATACGGGGCAAAAATTCTACAAGTGCTCGCTGCAGAATGTGAGTCCTTCTATGTTAACGTTAGCAGTGGAAAAGCATCAAAGTTTAGTTCAGTTGGAGATAATATTGCCTTGTTTAAGTGGATATATTGCCTTGTTCAGATAAGATTACGTGCTTGAGATTTTATCTTCAAACTTCTAACTGCAATTTTGTGGGCATGTAATTCCACTCGTGTGTAGGTTGCTTACGAATTACTTGTTTCACTGATTACTATCTTGCCACTTAGTACTATCTTTCATGTGTATTTGCGTATAAATTACTTGCTTCACTGAGTACTATCTTGTGTTACGTAGGGGCAGGGTGAAAGCTGCAATTTCCCCTTCGATTCTTCAGTTTATTGTTTGGTATAATAATTAAAAGCAATTGCATGCACATGACTAACTTGCTGCAAGTAATTAAATAATTGATGTGCATGACTAAATTGCTGCACACTTAGTATTATCTTGCTGCACTTACTTCTTTCATGTGTACTTGCGTATGAATTACTTGCTACATTGAGTCCTATCTTATGTTACGTAATGGCATGAGCATTTTTCATTTCTTTTTCTATAGGAAGAGAACAACTGTGGGTTTGTTTCTTGGGTAGATCAAGAGTGGCCAAACACACTAAAGAATGAACTATCACGACTATGGGGATTGTACCATTCTAGCAATACTGCAAGAAGTGCTGACAAAATTAAACTAGCTGGGCTAGAGAAGAAGAATTCCGCTCTATGCGCCGAGAGGGCTGTGCTGATGGAAGAAGCTGGTCAGCTGAAAGACAATTTGGAAATGCTGAAGAAAAATGTGGATGAAATGGAGAAAAAAAGGAAGTTGCAGCGGGTGCTAACGCGCGCACATGATGTTGTACGGATGTTGAACAGAGCGGGATGGAACGCCCAAACCGACAAGGTGAAAAGGATCAAGGCAATCATCGAGGAGCCATTGTTCAAAGAGGAGCTAAATGATGCTGAGTTAGATGAGGAGTTAGATGTTGAGACGAACTGATCATCAGTAGAGGTATCACGAGATTACCGTAGCTAAGAACTATTTGCTAGAACTATTTGCTATCTGCTATTTGCTCGATGCAATTAGCATGAAACTATTTGCTAAGACCTATTTGCTAGAACTATTTACTCTTTGCTATCTGCTATTTGCTCGATGCAATTTGCGCTAGAACTATTTACTATTTGCTATCAGTCAAAATGTGTGAAATTTACAAATTTTTCATAAAGATCGAGACACGCTAAATGATGTCATGTGTATATGCAATGCCACATCAGCACTGACTAGTGGGCCCCTGGCGTTAGATGTGTTGTTAATCCGCTTAAGTTGTGATTTAGACCTAGTTGCAAGCTATTACACGAATAGTTGGTGGTTTGTGCAAATAATAAGTAAAGTGAGTAGTTTGTGCAACGATGACAACAATAGTTGGTGGTTTATGCAATTTCCTTCATTTATTCATTTGTTTACCCATGGAAGGGAACTCCTCCATCTACTGAACTAGTCGCCAGAGTAGAGTGAGCGATGATGATGCTACTGAGATCTCTTGAGCACGTCTTGTCAGACTGCAGCGTGTCTCATCAATTTACTTGCCTTTGAAATCTCGCTGCCCTGTCAATTCTCATCCCGCTGCTACGCACAATTTCCACTGGCCACGAATCCTAACCCTAATGACATGTGGCCCCACGAAGGCCCGGAACACTATTGACAAGTGGGTCCCCAGACACACGTCGGACCAAACCTTACCCAGACAAGTGGGTCCCCACATGCTTCGGATGCTAAATCTGGACTAGTTTGTCTCACTCGCTTGGCTCATGGAGCAGGTGACCTCGATGAGAAGCATTTCAATGGTAAGATTTTGTTCTCTATTCCTTCCGCGTGTCAGACGAGAGCAGATTTATTCCCCCCTTGCACACTATCTCCTTTTTTAGATTGTCGCTCTGCTGCATGTAGTCAAACAATGAGGGGACCCAACAAAGAGACTCTTTAATTGCTGCCTGGCGGTAAACGTACGTACATCCTTACCCACGATACCAGCCTCTCACTTACAAGTGGGCCGGCGTACCGGGGCCCGCGGTGCCACATCGGTCCAGCGCTCTCTCAGAAACGAAATGAAGTGACTGGTTCAATTTCCAAAGCAGTAGACTGGCATTTACCGCGACGTGCCTACAAAACAATTGCTTCCCCAACTTCCTCTTCTCTAATAAACGAAGCGACGGGGGCTCGCGTGGGGGGTTCAACTTCCAAAGCACCCCCAAAGCGCTACACTGCATTTACTTACGTGGCATGCCAACGACCCGTCGCGCACTATTTATCCCACGATCTCGCGGCCTGGAAAACAATTGGATCCCCAACTTTGTCTTCTCTAGAAATAACCCCCTCCCCCCGCCACTCCCACTCCTTGCGCTGCGGCCGTCATGGAGATCAATGGCAATGTCTTCACCGACTACCACAAGGTCCCTGCTCATGGTGACACCGTCCTCACGGTGATGCACACAACCGACCCGAGAGAGGCGGCCAAGTTCATCGCCATGTTTGAGCATTGGCTCGGCGAGCGGGACCAAGAGCGGATCGTCGGCCTCGACCTCGAGTACACCATCGCCAAGCCTCCCCGTGCCGCCCTCCTGCAACTGTGCATGCGCAATCACTGCCTACTCTGGCACGAATCCGTGGCAACAAGGAACTGTCCTCAGCTCATACAGTTCCTCAACCGCCCCGACATTTCCTTCGCATCTGTGGACAAGCGCCAAGACACCAGCAAGCTTGAAGCCCTGGGCGCCCACATACCAAACCACGTGGACTTACAAGATCACTTCAATGTCCCGTTCCAAGCCAGGACCGGCTAGGCCACCATGGCGAAGCTAATCATCGACCGCAAGTTCAAAGACTACAAGGAGGATTTCCGCAACAAGAAGCTGCACAACACCTGGCATCTTCGGGAACTATAGCCGGAGCATATCCACTACGCAGCAAAGGATGCGTATGTATGATACGACGTGTACTGTAGAATTACTATCATGAGAAGATGCCTGCTTCCTCTCCCTCCATACTAGATTCATGTACTGTTTGTTCCACCTATATATGTAAGTGTCCGAGGACCATCCTTATATATGATTTAGTAAGTGTGTTTTCCCTATGTACTGAAGTGTATCTGTATAAGGGGCCGGAGATGCCCAGAGCGCGGCCATGCCTTCCGTTGATGTCTAATACGTCTCAAACGTATCTATAATTTTTGATGCTCCATGCTTGTTTTTACACCATTTGCCTACTGTTTTGTTACACTTCGTGGCACTTTTATGCATTTTCCGGAACTAACCTATTAACAAGTGCCACAGTGCCAGTTTCCTGTTTTCTGCTGTTTTTGTGTTTCAGAAGTGATACACAGGAAATATTCTCAGAATTGGACGAAACAAAAGGCAGAAGTCTTATTTTACCCGGAAGCTTCCAGAGATCCGAAGAGGAGTAGGAGGTGGGCCACAGGGGCCCCACACACACAGGTGGCGCAGCCGGGCCCCTGGCCGTGCCAGCCATGTGTGAGGAGGCCCTGGCCCTCCTCTAACATCGCCCCTTCGCCTATATAAAGTCTCGGGACGGAAAACCCTAGGGGAGTCGGCAATTTTCCAGAAGTAGTTCCGCAGCTCCGCCGCCATCGTCGACGAATTTTGGGGGACAGAAGTCTCTGTTCCGGCACCCTGCCGGGACGGGGAAGTGCCCCCGGAGCCATCTCCATCGGTCTCCATCGCCGTCTCCACCGTCTCCATCGACCTCACCGCCATCTCCATCAACCTTGCTGTCTCCTATGATGAGGAGGGAGTAGTTCATCCCCGGGGCTAAGGGCTCTACCGGTAGCTATGTGGTTCACCTCTCTCTCCCATGATGTGATCTTTATGTGATCGTGAGCTTTGTATCATGTTGAACAAGTAGATGTTATTATTCAGATATTATGCTACTCCTATGCTTAATTGTTATAGTGTACTCTAGTGATGTTATTAAAGTAATCTATTCCTCCTGCCATGGTGTAACGGTGACAGTGCGTGCATCATGGTGGTACTTGGTTTAGGCTATGATTGTGATCTCTTGTGGATTATGAGAGTAATTATTACTATGATAGTATTGAGTGATCTATTCCTCCTTTCATGGTGTAAAGTTGACAGTGTGTGCACCGTGTTAGTACTTGGTCTAAGTCGCAATGATTTCTATCTTGAGTTGTGATCTGATTTGGATATCTCTATGAGTGGTGTTTGTCAAGTACTTGATGAACTTTAAGGGGTGCTTCTGTAGCCACTACGCAATGATTAGTGTTATTCAATAGGAGAGTAATTCAGAGTACCATAGTAGAGAGAAGTTGTTTATTTGTTCAATCATGTTATATTGTTGGGAGTGTGTCCACTAGTGAAAGTATGATCCCTAGGCCTTGTTTCCAAGCATTGCATACCGTTTACTTGCTATTTTGTTACATGTTTGCTCATAGCGATATTTATTTCATACCACAGTTACTACTTATAATCATCTATACCGCTTGTATTTCACTATCTCTTCGCCGAACTAGTGCACCTATACATCTGACAAGTGTATTGGGTGTGTTGGGGACACAAGAGACTTTCTGTATCGTAATTGCAGGGTTGCTTGAGAGGGATAGCTTTGACCTCTAACCTCCCTGAGTTCGATAAACCTTGGGTGATCCACTTAAGGGAAACTTGCTGCTGTTCTACAAACCTCTGCACTTGGAGGCCCAACAAGTGTCTACAAGAATAGAAGTGCGTAGACATCAAGCTCTTTTCTGGCGCCGTTGCCGGGGAGGTAAGGTAAAAGGTACTCACATTCTTTGGCTGCTAAGTCTTTTAGTTGCTAGTGAGTGCTCGGAGTTATTTCCTTTAGATTCTGCAATTACATCTTTTTGTTTCTTGTTTTTATTTTCACTAGTTAGGCTTAATGGAAAACAAAGAGTTCTTTAGTCTTTTTCCTTATTTTAGATTTGAAGAGAAAATTGAAAAACCTTTGGAGCTTAATTTGCATGCTAATAGTGTTGTTAGTATGAATGCTTTGAACACCGTTGTTGATAATGCTATAGAAAAGTCTAAGCTTGGGGAAGCTGGTTTTGTTAAGCATGATATTTTTAGTTCCCCAGCTTTAGTGGAGAAAATTTGCTCTGATGATATTTTATCTCCCATATGTGATGTTCCTTCTTATGATGATATGTTTGATGAGTATGCTTTGCGACATAGTAGTTCTCTAGCTTGTGATGATGAGTATAATATTTTCAGTTCACCTACTATTGAGGATAAAATTAGTTATGATTACAATATGCCTCCTATTTATGATGATTATGGTGATGAGAATAATTATTCTGTTGAATTTGCTCCTACTACTATTGTTCCTGTGGTGAGTATTAATTCTTTTATGCATGTGGCTCATGATAGAAATGCTTTATGTTATATTGTTAGTTCTATTCATGATGCTACTGAAAGTTATTATGAGAGAGGGAAACATGGTTTGATGTATCTCAACAATATTAAGTTTCCCCTCTTTATGTTGCAATTCTTGAAGCTATACTTGTTTTGCCTTCCTATGCTTTTTGCTTTGCGCTTTTATGACTTGTCTCTTTACAAGACTATTTTTCATAGGAAGTGGTTTAGATTTAAATGTGTTCCATACTTGCTTTTTGATGCTCTCTATTGTTTTAAATTCCTATATGGCGCCTTTGCCTCAAGCGCGCCCACATGAGCAACTTTGCAAATTACTGCGCCTAGCTCAAAGGCGTTAAAGAAAAGCACTCTTGGGAGATAACCCAATGTTTTATTTTCAGTACTTTTTCTTTTATTTGAGTCTTGGAAGTTATTACTACTGTAATAACCGCTCTTTATCCTTTTTATTTTATTGTTGTGCCAAGAGAAGCCTCTAATTCGAGTGAGGTAAAGATTTGGGGATGTTGCTGTCCTGAAACTGTTTTCGGTGCTACACCGTAAAAATTTGTAAAAATTCTCTGTTTATCTTTTGGACCTGCGATTTCTTGTGCATATGCCCCAGGTTATATCCTAACTTTTCTTAGTCGAACACTTTTTGATTTGACCAACAGAAAATCCCTCAAAAATTCGACCTTTGTCAGCTGTTCAGTTTTGACAGATTTCTGCCAATATTTGTGTTTGCCACTTTATCGCTTTCTTTTGAGTTCTTTTGATCATGGAACTTTTTGGGGAGTTGCTACAGTAGTATTTGCTATATATGTGGTGGTTTTGAGTTGAAACCTGAAGCTAAAAGAGGTTGAATATATTTTATGCTTACACTAATGTTGCTAATAGAATTGTGTTTAGTTTTGTATGAAGGAAGTTTTCAAGTGTAGGGATTGGAGAATGATGAGATGAGTTGAAGAATGGACAAAAGCTCAAGCTTAGGGATGCCCATGCATCACCCCAAGAAATATCCAAGAAGTAGAAGCGTCAAAGCTGGGGGATGCCCCCGAGGCACCCCTTCTTCATCGGCAAAAATCAGGTCACCTTTCAAAACACTATATTTTTATTGCTTCATGCACTATGTGTTTTTCTTGGAGCGTCAGTTGTTTTAGTTTTCTTAGTTAGTTTAGTTTTGTTTGCTGCAATAAATGGTTAGATCACATCATGTTTCTTTTGGAGGAGATGAACTCGCTTTTCATTTGCCAAGAACACTCCATTTTTCATTCTTACAATTTCACCGAGTGTTCTTCTTTTTCCGCTACTACTTTTGGTTTTCATTTTCACCTTGATTTGTGTTCAGACCTTGTCATATCTTTTCATCAAGGTGTATTTGGACCTCTGGTCTATGTTTGTTTTCCTCAACAGAGTTTCCTCAAAAAAGTTCGAATGGTGTTGGAAAAGAGAAAAAGCTTTGTGCAAAATAGTGGTACAAGAAGGAGCTTGTGTAGACTGCGGCTTAGGCTTTTTCATGTCATGCTTGATGTCTTTTTGATAGTATGCTTAGTGGTTTTGCTGTAGCATGACTTGTCTCAAATAACTGAGATTGCTTAATGAGCCTTTGAAAAAAATCATGCGTTGTTTTTATTGTATGGAAGCATTTATTTGGTTTTCTCCTTAATGCTTTATTTGGGTTGACTTGGCGCATGCTCACACATGTTAGACTCTTACAAAGTCGCCAATAGCCTTTATGATCATTTAGTTTTTGACTTTTGATGCCATCTTATGCTTCTTTTAATGTCGCTTTGTCGCTTTGCATGATTATGGCCATTATTGCTCTCTTAGTTGGTCGCTCCCAGTCTTTTGCTAGCCCTCGCCTTGTACTGAGTATGAGCTCTACTCGTGCATCCAACTCCTAAAAGCCAAAGTTTGCCATTGTGTCCACTATAAATTCCTATGCATGGTATTTGTAAGCCATTCCAAAGTAAAATTTTCATGTGCTACCTTTCAAAAACCTTCAAAACACTTCTCGTTTTGTGACACTGTTTTCAGCTCATGGGGACGTAGTGGTCGGATTTGCTATCTTCCATATTGCTTATTCCAAAAAGAAAAAAAAAGAAGAAAAGAAAAAAAAGGCACTCCTCCATGGAAAGTGAATGTTGGTGGGCACCCGATGGAATCGGTTAGCCATGGTTTGTGAAAGGAAAAAAAAGGTGGGGAGGAGTGCCAAGCTTTATAAAAAGAGCACAAGAGTGCCAATCTCTCTCTCAAAAACTTTCTTTATTTTTGTATGGAAGATAGTAAGAACCCCATTGCCAGTCGTTGACAAAGACAACCACCTCTCAAAATCAAGTTTTATCTCTCTGTTTTACAAATGAAAAGCTCTAGCACATGTTTAAATCACTGCTTCCCTCTGCGAAGGGCCTTTCTTTTACTTTTATGTTGAGTCACCACCTTCTATCTTTATGCACCATTAAGAGAGCATAGTTGTCATTCTTAGTGTGATATGCATTGTCCCAAAGTTCATTGATTGATTCATATTGTTGGTTTCACTTGTTCTTAAATTATTTGTATCTAGTCGCCCTCTTAAACTTGAAGGTGTCCTATGCATTTATGTTTTGCCCTCTTTGAAGGACAAGCTGAAAACCATTTACTATGTTTTCCTTATGATTTGAACACACGTTTGACTTTCATTGTTTCATTTTCATGATCTTTTGTTTGTGTTCATTTGCATGTTTACAACATGGTTGCTAAGTTCTTATTGTCATGATTATATCTTCATGCCCATGTTTTAAGTTCTTATGATCCCAGCTCACAAATGCTTACATATATGATCAAGATTGTGTAGGTGCATGTCACCTCAAAAATTATTCTTTTGTTATCACTTACCTACTCGAGGACGAGCAGGAGTTAAGCTTGGGGATGCTTGATACGTCTCAAACGTATCTATAATTTTTGATGCTCCATGCTTGTTTTTACACCATTTGCCTACTGTTTCGTTACACTTCGTGGCACTTTTATGCATTTTCCGGAACTAACCTATTAACAAGTGCCACAGTGCCAGTTTCCTGTTTTCTGCTGTTTTTGTGTTTCAGAAGTGATACACAGGAAATATTCTCGGAATTGGACGAAACAAAAGCCAGAAGTCTTATTTTACCCGGAAGCTTCCAGAGATCCGAAGAGGAGTAGGAGGTGGGCCACAGGGGCCCCACACACACAGGTGGCGCGGCCAGGCCCCTGGCCGCGCCAGCCATGTGTGAGGAGGCCCTGGCCCTCCTCTGACATCGCCCCTTCGCCTATATAAAGTCTCGGGATGGAAAACCCTAGGGGAGTCGGCAATTTTCCAGAAGTAGTTCCGCAGCTCCGCCGCCATCGTCGACGAATTTCGGCGGACAGAAGTCTCTGTTCCGGCACCCTGCCGGGATGGGGAAGTGCCCCCGGAGCCATCTCCATCGGTCTCCATCGCCGTCTCCACCGTCTCCATCGACCTCACCGTCATCTCCATCAACCTTGCTGTCTCCTATGATGAGGAGGGAGTAGTTCATCCCCGGGGCTGAGGGCTCTACCGGTAGCTATGTGGTTCACCTCTCTCTCCCATGATGTGATCTTTATGTGATCGTGAGCTTTGTATCATGTTGAACAAGTAGATGTTATTATTCAGATATTATGCTACTCCTATGCTTAATTGTTATAGTGTACTCTAGTGATGTTATTAAAGTAATCTATTCCTCCTGCCATGGTGTAACGGTGACAGTGCGTGCATCATGGTGGTACTTGGTTTAGGATATGATTGTGATCTCTTGTGGATTATGAGAGTAATTATTACTATGATAGTATTGAGTGATCTATTCCTCCTTTCATGGTGTAAAGTTGACAGTGTGTGCACCGTGTTAGTACTTGGTCTAAGTCGCAATGATTTCTATCTTGAGTTGTGATCTGATTTGGATATCTCTATGAGTGGTGTTTGTCAAGTACTTGATGAACTTTAAGGGGTGCTTCTGTAGCCACTACGCAATGATTAGTGTTATTCAATAGGAGAGTAATTCAGAGTACCATAGTAGAGAGAAGTTGTTTATTTGTTCAATCATGTTATATTGTTGGGAGTGTGTCCACTAGTGAAAGTATGATCCCTAGGCCTTGTTTCCAAGCATTGCATACCGTTTACTTGCTATTTTGTTACATGTTTGCTCACAGCGATATTTATTTCATACCACAGTTACTACTTATAATCATCTATACCGCTTGTATTTCACTATCTCTTCGCCGAACTAGTGCACCTATACATCTGACAAGTGTATTGGGTGTGTTGGGGACACAAGAGACTTTCTGTATCGTAATTGCAGGGTTGCTTGAGAGGGATAGCTTTGACCTCTAACCTCCCTGAGTTCGATAAACCTTGGGTGATCCACTTAAGGGAAACTTGCTGCTGTTCTACAAACCTCTGCACTTGGAGGCCCAACAAGTGTCTACAAGAATAGAAGTGCGTAGACATCAATGTCCAGAGCGCGCTCTGTGCGCGCTCTGCCGGAGATGCCCAGACATGCCGCATGAGTGTCGTTGATGTGTAGAGCGAGGCCCTGACTTGCCCACTCTAACTTGTCTCTGACTTGCCCTCACTGCACGCGGGCCCCATCGCATGGGGGGCCCATCTATCAATGACTCTCAAGTCACGCTTCGCAAGTCAGAGCGCCCGTCGTGTGCACCTTGTAAAATAATATACTCCCAACACTTTCAGAATTTTGAAAAGTTCATAAAAGTTGTATCATTGGATTCGACAAGGGATTTAGTGCAAATGGGCACCGGTGCTCCATACAATTTCAGAATTTTTAAAAGTTCAAATTCTCAAACTTCTATGTTTTCAAAAAAATTGGCGTTAAATACATACAAAGATATGTTGAATTTTGGAAGATATAAGATGATAAATTTGTGAATGTAAATAGTATTAAAATAGTAGTAAGAAAGTACATCTTTTTCTTAGGAATTTGTCTTTTTTTTGTGATAGGCAATGTTGAATGCTACAAATCGGTACTAATTACAATATGAAATTCTTTATATTCTAGGCTACACAAATATGGTCAAATCTAATAAAATTATATAGTGTTCAATCATGTACTATTCACTATATAATATGTCAGATTTTGTCTTTTTTGTGTAGAATAGAATATAAAGTATTTCATATTGAGATTTGTACCAATTTATAGCATTCAACAATGCTTATCACAAGAATTTTGTTTCGAATTTTTTTGAAACTTTAAAATACAAATTTCATAGCATAATTTGTTGGAGAAAGATGGACATCAAACTAATTTTTGAACTGCGTGCGCATGCCTTATACAGGGATTACATTGGCGGGCAGAAAGCCTGCTGGAACAAGGGCCCACGGCGGAGATAAAATATTATTTCCACTCCTTGTACATTGAACCACCACCGCCCCCTCCCCTTCCCAACGCCAACTTCCACTTATTACCCTCGCTAGGTAGTTCATTGCCTCATTCCCCATCTTCTCCACAACACCGATGTGCCCTCTCATTTCCATTCCATCACATCGCCGCTTCTCTTTCCGTCACATCGCCGCCGCCCGCATTTGCCGGCACAGGTCATGTCTGGGTCTGGGTGGGACAAACCCCAGGGGGGAAGCATCAGCGTTCGACTCCAAAAGAGCCCATTGCTGATCGTTACCACGAATCCATGGGGTGGGGTAATCTCCACTACCCATCGGTTGAGAACATAGTCGAGCGGGTCGACATCTTAAGCGCTGCTCGCCTTCCTGTCGGCATGGTTGGCATGCGTCGTGCCATTCGAGGGATCCCGAATCTACCGCTTGATGCGCCGGGCCTGCTCCACGCCGACGAATCCTCGTGGCCACATGATAGCGATGCACAAGTAAGAGTAACTAGATTCAGTATTCTGTTATATATATATATATATATATATATTGATCTCCTGTTTGTTTATGTTCTTGCAATCCACCGATCTCTCTGTCAAACACCTTGCATGCATCGACTTTTTAGATACAATATTTCCAAAAAATGAAGTTACTCCGCCTATGACGCCTCTTAGGGTTTCAGTTTACGGACTTAGTTTTCCATCTTGTATGTGTTTATGATATAGCCAAGCATAGTTATCCTTCTGTCGAACATCTAGTACGCACATCATTTTTTTACCAAACAATATTATTGCAATCCAGTGAGCATTCTGTCGAATACCATGCAATGACTTTTTAAATAGCAAAAATTGGAATGGAAATGTTTTGTCTAAGCAGGGTCTCACCTACACTCCCATACTTTTTTGAATTTGTCTTTTTTATATCTCTCAAACTATGTAACATACAGATTTCAAACTTTGCAGATCGTTGTAATATTACAACTAGAATGTGGAAAAAATATTTCTGATTTTTTGTGTGAAATTTAACTTATTCAAATATTTAAAATTCAACAAAAATTGTTTTAAAAAGTATATATATAGTATAATAAAAATCCTAAACTATTTTTCCCACATTCTATCTCAAATGTTTGAGTAAACTGCAAAGTTTCAGATTCAAATGTTATATAGAGTGAGAGATACAAAAAAGAGAAGTTGTTTGAGAGGGAAAAAAAGACTAGCACGTATCTTGATGCACCTATTAACAGATCAGATAGAGGGTACAGCTGAGGCAGTGCTTAGAAAATGCTGTACAACTGTTACTCTGCCCATGACCGCTCTTTTTGTAACGGTTTACCTATATAGTTTTCCATCTATTTAAGCAAACTTTTCCTTCTGTGGAACACCTTAATTTTTACAAAGTTTCCAAACAAATTCAATTGCAGGGCATTGACGCCCTCTTCATGCCATTAAACAAGAAGATGCTTAAAGCACACGTGCATTGCAATGACTCCGATGGAAGAGGCCATTGGGTAGGAAGTAACGGTTACTGGATGGCATTACTAATGAATAATGGCCTCCTGAAGATCCGCCACATGTACAGAGAAGTGACTCTGCCTCTCCCATTACTGGCTCATATTGGAGTTTTCCCCAGGTTTCGAACATGCATGTTTTCGTACAAGCAGTGTGAGTTACAGCTTCTGAAGATAAAGATTACAAAGACCCTTTACAAGGAAAAATGCAGTGATCAGTGGCATTATGAAGCAATCATGATCTTTGACAAACTGATCGCCTATGTAGACAGTCAATAAGACAACGGCTGGGTCATCCTCAAAAATTACCACCTTGCACCTCGCAGGTATGTCGACGCCTGTGCAATTCATCTATTCGGTGATCGAACAGATTTGTTTCGCATGTACGCGGTTACAGAACCACGAGGAGATGTTCTGGTTTGGGAACCACATACTTGGGGTGAGTTATGCCCTCTTTCTATCTGAATTTACAGGTAGTTCTACCTGCTTACTGCATTGTTGTATTGTGGATTATCTTCTTCCGTACGCAGGCACAGATGAAGGCCCGCGTCTAATACTTGCCCCGAACATCGAGGATCCAGTTGCAGGGGATGCGGCTGAAGGCGCTGCAGTTGCTGGCAATGCGGCTCAAGCCGCTGCAGTTGCTGGCGATGCGGCTGAAGGAGATGCATTTCCTGCCGATCCAGATGAAGACGATGAAGAAGTTCTAGTGGTTAATTCACAAACTACCTGGTTCTTGGCATCCAATACCTACCATTATGGCAATTTCGATCTACTTTGGATTCAGATAGATGGTGATAGAAACAGCAATGCTCCTGCACAGTTTGAAGATGGGATACGGTTGAGCACTTATCCTAGTCTACGGTGCCACGTTTTCGCAAGGCATCTCTTTAATCTTCGCCCGGAAGCCAAAGATCCTGTTGATGGTCCAGTGTGGATTAGGCAGGAGCATCTGCACGGGCTTTCAGTATTTCTTGGAATCAACAACCCAATCTTCCACCGAGAACCCTGTTATGATGTTGCAAAAGCTGGTCCATCTGCTGGACAAGGCATGTCCTTGTTACAAGAAGACTGTGTGTTTGTTGCATACCATCGAGCCCGTCCCTACACCCAGAGGCCAGTGCCAGATTGGAGCCGTATACACATGAATGGAGGAGCTCCGACAATAGGATCACAACTGATATACGGACCCACTTATTACAATGAGTGGGAGGCGCCAATGTGGATCTTCCCAACAATGCCTGGGGCTCCCCCAACTCATCGTTGGGAATAGCCGGAAGACTAGTTACCTTGAAGTGTTCTACTTTTAAACTTTAGTTAACGAACACTAGTATGATGATGTGTAATGACTCTGTGATTGATTATCTACTTGTAACAGACATATTTTGTTGTGTTATGTTTATCTGTATGACCAAGCAATGGAATAATCTTCTGTTGTTTGGATTTGCTAAATTGACATATTTTGTCGTGTTATGATTATTTGTATTTTACTGTTACTTAAAAGCTAGGTACTGCCAATTCCCACTCTAGCCTTCTCTGGAAGCAGTCATATTCCCTTTGTTCTTTGCAAGATTTAGAAAATGCACCATTTTTGTTGATTTTTATGTGCTAGTTTTCGTGCAAAGCATTGATGTTCAGTTGGTGGATTTGCTAAATTGACATGATCTTCTGGCTCCAGCATCAGAAAATAGTAAATTAGTTAATGATACACACATAGTTGACATCGACTGAAAGTTGACAGTACTGAACCTATATGCAGATCACACAAATTTTGTGCAATGTTTGAGAAGTGATTTGCTCAAGCATGGAAGGGCACATGAGCCAGCAGTCAGACTGACCATCTACTTGGCAACATAATATCTACTGGATCACATCAGAGAAATAAGAGAAATGTTCAAGGAATTGGTGTCCAGTTATATTTCACAGAAATCATGGAACTACTCAAGAACCACAACCACCAGTAGATATTCATACAAGTCATAGAATAGGACAAGAAACACAACAGGAAGCAGAACAGTCTGCTTGTCAAGAAGGAGAAGCAGATGAGGATACTTGGGAAAAAGATGCCGCAGATAATCATATTTGTACTGCTACAGCTGACAGAAAGGTTGATGATCATAACTAAGTTCAGGACATAGTAGAGCAAGAGGATGATGCTGTCCTGGAACATAATAATCTGCAATTCACCAGAGAGCAAGAGCAATATAATAGAATCCAGCGTTATATGTGCATATTCAGAGAGTATTCATCGTATATATTCAAATTCAGAGATAATTCAGATTTTGCATACCTGTTACTTCTCCATTTCTCTTAGAGCTGCTGGAATTGATGGAAGGCTGAGAACAGCCTCCATTTCTCCAGTACGAGAACAACCTCCGCATGATCACTGCCTTCTGCCCCAACTTCTCCAGCACGAGAACAGCCTCCTCCAGATCTTCCCAGTTCCCGATCCCGATCTTGCCAGATCCGCAGCAAGGAGAACCTGCTTTCGACCTCGAGGCCATGTCCCCTGCGCGGCGCCAGCAGCGCTGTGGTACTCTAAGATCTCGGTAGGCGAGTGGGAGCAGGAGCTTGAAGAACAATGGGGGGAGAAGAGAAATGTTACGTGGACGAGGTACGCCACTTGGCAGCCACGGTGGCAAAGCAATAACGGGGTATCCTGCCAAGTGGAGCGCCGAGTCGTCACCGTAACGGAGATATTTGTGTTCAAACGATTTCAACCGGTATTATTTGGGCTATTCGAATTTGACCCAGAAATGACCCTCTCAGTAATTGACACCATCAACTTGCGGTACCGCCATGTGATTGCAGCGAAGAAAGGCACCTATGAGGCTGTGACAAACAACTTGGAACGGACGAGGGGAACCTCAACAAGGTTGTCCATTCATTTTCTGTTGATGGAATCAGGCACCGCACGGAAGCTGTCAGCTATTACGTGCTATCCCTGTCCTTAATTCTCTATTTCTTAATCAAGCACAGTTCCAATTCCTAATCCCTATTTTTTAATCAAGCATGACATGATCGTAGAAATTTGGAGATATGTAGCTTTGTTTGCAAGGTAAATTAGGCTGACCCGACGCCGTATTACGTCGACGGAGCCATGCTGACGACAACCATCGCCATAGCCTACGCCAACGGTTTTTAGAGCTATGCCGATGGCATTTGGCCGTCGGCGCCTTGATTGTTTTGTAGTGTATGCGATGTAGCTTTTATGATACTTGGTTTTGAAAAGGCTAGAAATTTATTAGATATTGGATGCTACTAAAAAAAATCATGTTTATGAGTTCACAATAATTTTTCCATTTTTGTATGCAATCAAAAAAAAATCTTTGTTGGGCCCATTATTAGAGTTCGTCCTGGGGCCTTCGAAATCCTAGAGCCGGCCTGGTTTGATCCATGTACTCGGTACTCGGTAGTAGCAATTTCCTTTTGGCAGAAGAAGAACCAAGAACCAAATGTTTACTTGCGTTGAATGGTAACCGCCACTTAGGCTCCATTTAACACACACACACGCACGCACGCACGCATATATATATATATATGGGGTATAGAACCTTACTCTTTGCAAAAATCTTCATAACCTATGATGGCCATAAAGTATCAAATTTTAAAACTTAGCTGCAGCGCGATTTTTTTGATAATTAATGAGGTGATGATACGATGCTCAAGGGTTTGTTATATTGTCACATCATATGTAAGTTCAACTTCTCACCGGTAAGAAATTAGACGAGCTATAATGTGTGCGCTACCACTAGCTATTGCGTCTAGCACCTCGTTTTAGCGAAAATATTATGGATCAGACAGAGTAGTAAATAAAAAAGATCACAATTGTAGATCCTCTTGAATTTGCATACATCACACACGACCAGCAATTTAACTTTTGAATTAATTGCTTCTGAAACATGTCATCCATCAATCACATAATCGGGAGACACACTGTAGTATTTTTTTTGCAACAGTGCTCTGTATGGTGCTATACATCCTGATCAAGATAAGAACACGTGGCTTAATGCTAGCGCGCGCGCTCTCTCTCTCTCCTAAGCTCTTCTGTTACTACCGTCACGTGAACATGGCCCCGGCCCTTCAGTATGTCGGCACGTCTGGACCACTCGCAACATTTTCCTCTGGCACGATACTCAGCTACATACGCACATACAATTGCAACAGTAGAATTCCCCTCCTACATATAAATTACCAACAGTGGTTACAACAAATAAGGCATGACTACAATCAAATCGTCCATGCTATATGGCACCACTTGGATAGTCTCACTGCCGTGTCACGGTTTTTCATTCAATTCAAAACAGTCCAGCGAGTAAATGATACCAGGGGTCATGTAACTTGTTTTGCATGTGCACTTAAATCACAGATCTTACAAACTCGATTAACCGGTTAGACAATTTATAAAATATGTGCATTCGAGGTTACAAACTGGTCCATTATCCGGTCCATTGCTGAATAGATGAGGTAACAGAAACACCCAATAGTAAGCATTATTATCTTCTCCCTTCTTTAGCGATGCAGTCCGGGGTAAATATCTCAACACCAAGTGCAGTGGTATTCCAACGTACTCTTCATCAAAAGATACAAAATAACAGATTAGCGTATACTACAAAAAAGATGGAGCAACAACACACTGATCCATTCACAGTAATCCAGTATTCCAACTTATTAAGCCTGCGGTAAAAGATTCCCTTAAGTGCAATTTACCAAATAAAACGGATATACACTGAGTAAAAGTAACTAAAGTGGATGGGTATAGCAGCAATTCCACACCTCCAGCTTAAGTGACAACCGTCGCCCTTTCTCCATGCATGGGTGGCTAGCTTTCATATACTGAAAACTTGCTTGGCTTTCCGTAATTATTACTAGAAATTATTGGAGTCAAGCGGTGGGTATGAGTACTCCCTCCGTTTATAAATATAAAATAGTTTTAGGTTTATGAAATAAATATATCTAGACAAGTTTTAGTGTGTATATTTGAGTGAACCTATACACTAAAAGATATCTAGATACATTTGCTTCACAAAGTTAAAACATCTTATATTTATAAACGGAGGGAGTACTACACAGATCGGCAAACCCCTCTATTTTTTCCTCAACATGAAAACAGATTAAACACGATCAAACAAATTGAATGACGAAATGTTTTTACGAGACAACAAAACCGAATTTAAAAAGCTTGGTTGAGCCATCCCGTCGCCGACGCCGTATGTCGTACCCCGCCTTTGGAGATGCTCCCCCCTCCGGCGTTGCTTCCCCGCGGTAGAGTTTCTTCTCCTCCGTGCGCCTCCGCTCACCTGCTGCTGCCGCCGGGGATCCGAGGCCAACCGCCGCCAGAGACTTGAGCCCAGCCACCGGAGACCCTCACCGCCCCCATAGGTTTCCCTGCCCCCGACCAGCCCCACCACCGGCACATCCTGGACTCCCCGCCCCCGACCAGATCCGCCACCAGCGGACGTCCATCCCCATCGATTATGTCCGCCCGACAACCAAGGATCTTCCTGATCCATGGGACGAGCTCTCCCGATTCGAATCCTCTGCTTATTTTAGATGGTACACGATACATGTATGTGCACCTCCCTGATCAATTTTAGATTGTACATGATATGTGTGTGCACCCCGCAAAAAGGAGTACATTTGTGTGCAGAATATTGAATTTATATTTTCTTTTAGGTTTTTTGATTTTTTGCTAGCTTATTTTACACATAAAAATATTGTGTATATGGTATCATCACTTATTTAGAACCATATATAATTTATGGACGTTATAGACATTTCACAATTTAACACATCAAATAAGCGAAATTTTTAGAAGTCCAAAAGAAGTCTCTCGTGGTGTTTCTAAGAGCTTCTCCCCACTACAGTTTCTCCCCACCGTTTTCTATAAGCCGGCTTATGGAGAAACACAAGCCCAAAAAAAATCGGCCTAATGGCATTTCAAAATGGGAGCATAGTCTTGGCATGTGTATCAAAGTGATGCATACATGCTTAATTTATTGCAGAGTTAATAATATCAAAGTTACAGCAAAAGGATAACGTGAGGGTGGCAGCAAAGATCAGCCACCTAAATAAATGAAACAAAAAGTCTCTATGCATCTTGTATACCTGTAAAATGCAGCCAACCACCCTGATTGAAGATAGCCCGTACAAACACCATCAGCCAATTAGCAAGAATTTGTTAGTACCATAGGATTTTTTTAAGAGATTCATACGCACGAATATAGAAGCACAATATTACAAGTTTGTCCTTGTGCTACTCTATTTTAACTTATTATAATTATATCCGTTTAATTTCAATTTAATAAAGATAACTTATTTTGCTTTGTACCCGTCAATATGCAAAAGTGACAAATTACCCTATTTCGTGATGTTGACTACTTTGTACACAATTTAGCATTATTTACTTTGTACCCGTAATATTGTTTTCTCACCTTTGTGCCTCGATTATCAATTGTGCCGAAACGGAATAGTGGGTCCTACTCATCGGGATGATGTGTTTGTTTACTTGGGGCCACCCGTGACACATACTCCTCTCTATCCTATAATATAAATTTTTATTACAATAATTATATAATTATATTGGTTGTAATAAAATATTACGTTATGGGATAGAGAGTGACGAGGATTTAGCTCGGCAAATATCCTAGATGAAGGACTTTGGATCGGGGGAAGGTGTCAACCCGAGATTCCGGGAGAGAGATGGCACACGACGTACCCAGGTTCACGTCCCCGCGGTAGAGGATCGCTACGTCCTACTAGCAATCTAGTATATATGATCGCAATGGTGGTTACATAGTGCCGCCGTAGGCGAAGTTGTGTATCTATTCTATGAGTTCTATAATCTATGATATGAGTTGAGTTCTATGATGTCCCTCCAGGGGCGCCGCTGCCTGGCATTATATATGCAACCAGGCTAGAGTTTACAAGTGTCCTAGTCGAATACAAATTAGAGTTAGCTTTCTTTGTCTCTAAGTCATCTCGTCGAGTCTTTGTGCCGGTCCACCTCTGGTATACTAATCCATGGGTACCCGAAGGGCATACCCACGATAGTAGCCCCCGAGACTCTACTCGAGTTGCAGACTCGGGTTGAGTCTCCAAACATAAATCTTCGACTTATTTAATCTTTGATTTCTTTAATTTTCGACTTGTTTAACCTTCGACTTCATATATCGTTGACTTCATATAACTTTGACATTATATAACTTTGACTTTATATATCTTCGACTTCAAATGCAATCGCCAAAATCGTCGGATTCTTGAATTATTTTTGTCGGGTGCACAATCCGCTCTCCCGATGGGAGTAAATGTTGAGTCCATTTATTTGGTGTTTGCCACCAATAATGGAGTCGAAGATTTTCTTCCTTACTCTTCATCCATTGTCTTCTCGAAGTAATTCTATATCAGGTGCGTGACCAACGCTCCCGATGGGAGTAGCCCATGTGGCTATGGTCGGATACTTGTTGTCGATCATAGGCTCGAATTATCTTCTTCTTCTTTATTGTCGAATTCTTTCTCGAAATTGACTTTCTATCGGATGCGCGACCAGCGCTCCCAATGGGAGTAGCCCCCGAGTCTAGTTCGGGTAGTTGTAGCCAGGCATAGACTCAAGTTGTACCACTCAAAGAAGTTAAGATGTAAAAAATATAAAAAGCTGTGAAATATTTTGTAACTTTAAGAAACATTGTGATTTGCAGATTGTAATTATGATACAGTATGAAAAATATGACTCAGAGTTTTTTGTATAATTTATTGATCGTACGTAATACCCTTTTGTTAGCCAGATGCCTTTGCGGCTCGTTCACAGGTAATACGTAACTTGATGCATTTGCCACAGTTGAATTTCCAATATACAGTTTACTTGCTAAGCCTTTTCGTTAACCTGACGTCCAAAGTCTCTGTGCCTTGCCAATCTGTCAGTTGAGCTTCTGCAACTGGGTTAGAGTTTTCAAGGATTCGACGAGGATCATCAGCTACTCGGCCTTTCGCAGATGTTTGAAGTCAATGATATGTCGGATGATTTTGCATGGCGCAGCCCCCGAGTGTCGGGTGCAGCAAAAGTAAATAAAAATCGACTCTTGGAACTTAGCTTTTATCAGGTGCGGCGTAGACCCGTTTGAAGTCGTAGAGGATGGCGAGTTGTTGACGTAGAATCACAGCCGAGACAAAGTTGTTGTCGAGACTCCGAGCATTGTTGGATCGCTGTTTGGTATCCAGGTATTCATTCCAAAATTATGGAATTCATTTAAAATTCTGTGACCAACGTGTTTGGCTGGCTAGGAATTTAAGCGTCATTTCATTTGCCAATTCCAGCGGAATGACACGGTGGGTTAAGTCGATACCCGTCTCCTACCCTGTCATTTGGCTAGATATTTGGATGTGTCTCTCCTTCCCCATCTCACATCGCATCCGCCCCGACCTCGCCGCCATGGATCTCACGGTGTCGTCCCGTCGGTGACACTCCCCGCCGCCGTTCATATTTGAGAAAGACTCTTTCTTCCTCGACTCATCTTCTTCCCCGCAGTTCTACTCGCCTTGGGTCCTCCCCACCAGTATCTTGTCTGCTCGATGAGGACCTAACTCCGGTAATCGGCGATGAGCTCAGCCACTTCCTCAACCGCAGGCAAGTTTCCCTTTCGTCTATCTTCTTCTCCCCTCTCTTTCTTTCTCACTTTCCCTTTCCATGTCATTGAACCCTAACCCTAGCCGTTCCCGATTTGCAGGTTCTAAAGCACATCGACCTCAAGATCGGAGGAGTTGACAGTGAGATTTGGCCTTCCCACCTCGTCCCCAACATCTCACACGGATCCTCCACCACGCCCCCTACAAGAAGCTCCGCGCTGGCTGCAGGCAGGGCCACCGCGAGTTCTGCGCTGAGGTGGACATCATCAGCCGCGTGCACCACAAGAACCTCGTCTCCCTCGTCGGCTTCTGCATCCACGCCGAGCAGCGCCTCCTCGTCTATGAGTACGTCCCCAACAAGACCCTAGAGGACCATCTGCATCACCATACGTATGCCGAATGGCCAATGCTCTTGCAACTTTCGACTGTTCTGTTCTTGATTCGGTACCTCAGTTCTTGGTTCAGTAGCTCAGCTCTAGCATGTGTTTTAGTACTAGAAATCAACAGTAAATCCTTAGCATGTTGTGCAAAAAGTAAGAAGCAAAGATGGTTTGGCCTTGGGAAACTAATTAGTATTGAACCTGCTATCCTGCATCTTGGGCAATTTCCGTTTTGTTATCCCGCCACTTGCAAAAATCTGGCTGAAGAGTAGTTGTTGCAATCTGTGTTTCAACTTGCATACTTGCAACTGTTTTCGTCTGTAGAAAATGAACTGGTAATCACCATGAGTACTAGTACTAGTACCAACAGCATGAACTGTTTTGTAGCCTATACAGAAATACCCTGCTGCTACAGTTAGCATGTTCAGAATTATAGAAATAATATACCAAGAGATACTAATCTTTAGAATATGAAATCTTGACACATGCTTTATTTTACATGGCCCATTTCTAAAAAAGTGTCATGGTCAGCGAAATTAAAACATATTGTGGTGTGCTATTTGGCCTCTAATTTGAGACTTCAGAGGGAGTTTTTTCATCTCCTGCTATTTACTGTTTTTTGTGATAAAGATAATATAACTGCAGTATACAATAACCAATTACAAACAAGTTGTTTCTCAACTAGTTATGGAATGCAGACTGTATGCTACTACTGTATGCTGCTATATGTCTTGCATGTGCAGAACTTGAATCGAACACCTACTGTATCACAACTGTACTATTGTTTCTCAACTAGTTATTTATTTTTATTCTCAACTAGTTCTCTCTGCTATACCTATTGTAGATGACAGATCAAGCACTAGAGTTATATAATGAGAGGATGAAGAAAAGGACAAGGGCAGCAGCTGGTTTCTTTGTTACCGTAGTTGCCGTAGCTCAGCATTACTATTGTAGGAGAAGGATTGTAGAGCTTGGTGATTTCAGCGAGGAAGAGACCAATACTAGAGTTAAGAAACAGATGCTTAGGGACATCTATATGGGATCAAATCTACATTGCTATGATACTCTAAGATGTACCAAAAGGTCATTCTTTGACTTATGTGCTATCTTACGTGAAAGGGCTGGTCTAAAAGACACCTTCTACGTGACCGTCGAAGAAGCCTTAACCATGTTCTTGCTTGTTATTAGTCATGGCATGAAGTTTAGGTTAATCCATAGCACCTATAGGTGGTCGCTTGAGCCAATTAGTAGACACTTCAATGAGGTTCTAGGAGCCATCCTTTCTTTATCACATGAGTTCATCAAGTTGCCGGATGTCTACACACGCTTCTGTTCTTGTAGACAGTGTTGGGCCTCCAAGTGCAGAGGTTTGTATAGCAGCAACAAGTTTTCCTTAAGTGGATCACCCAAGGTTTATCGAACTCAGGGAGGAAGAGGTCATAGCTATCCCTCTCAAACAACCCTGCAATTATGATACAAAAAGTCTCTTGTGTCCCCAACACACCCAATACACTTGTCAGATGTATAGGTGCACTAGTTCGTCGAAGAGATAGTGAAATACAAGTGGTATAGATGATTATAAGTAGTAAATGCAATCTAGAATAAAAATGGCAGCAAGCTAACAAGTAACAAAACAGCAAGTAAACGGTGTGCAAAGCTTGGAAACAAGGCCTAGGGATCATACTTTCACTAGTGGACACACTCTCAACAAATATAACATAATTGGACAAATAAATAACTTCTCTTCACTATGGTACTCTGAATTACTCTCCTATTGAATAACACTAATCATTGCGTAGGGCTACGAAGCACTCCTCAAAGTTCATCAAGTACTTGACAAACACCACTCATAGAGATAGCCAAATCAAATCACAACTCAAGATAAATATTATTGCAACTTAGACCAAGTACTAACACGGTGCACACACGGTCAACATTACACCATGAAAGGAGGAATAAATCACTTCAATACTATCATAGTGATAATTATTCTCATAATCCATAAGAGATCACAATCGTAGCCTAGACCAAGTACCACCACGATGCACGCACTGTCACCGTTACACCATGGCAGAAGGAATAGATTACTTTAATAACACACTAGAGTACACATAATAAAGAAGAGTAGCATCTACTTATTCAACATGATACAAAGCTCACGATCACATAAAGATCACATCATGGGAGAGAGAGGTGAACCACATAGCTACCGGTAGAGCCCTCAGCCCCGGGGGAGAACTACTCCCTCCTCATCATAGGAGACAGCAAGGTTGATGGAGATGGCAGTGAGGTCGATGGAGACGGTGGAGGCGGCGATGGAGACCGATGGAGATGGCTCCGGGGGCACTTCCCTGTCCTGGTAGGGTGCCGGAATAGAGACTTCTGTCCCCTGAAATTCGTCGACGGCGGTGGCGGAGCTATGGAACTATTCTGGAAATTTCGCCGACTCTTTTAGGGTTTTCCGTTGGGAGGCTACTTATAGGCGAAGGGGCATCGTCAGGGGGCTTCCAGGAGCTCCTCACACATAGGGGGCACGGCCAGAGCCTGGGCCGCGCCACCCTGGTGTGAGGGCAGCCCTTGGCCCCCCTCTGGCTCTCGTTTGGTCCTCGTCCTTCGTCCGGGAAAAATAAGACTTCTGGAACTTGTTTCGTTCAATTCTGAGAATATTTCCTGTGTAGCTTTTCTGAAACACAAAAACAGCAGAAAACCGGCAACTGGCACTGTGGCATCTTGTCAATAGGTTAGTTCCGGAAATCGCATAAAAGTGCCACGAAGTGTAACGAAACACAAGGCAAATGGTGTAAAAACAAGCATGGAGCATCAAAAATTATAGATACGTTTGAGACATATCAGCATCCCCAAGCTTAACTCCTGCTCGTCCTCGAGTAGGTAAGTGATAACAAAAGAAATAATTTTTGAGGTGACATGCACCATCACAATCTTGATCATATAGGTAAAGCATTGAGTGCTGAGATCAAAGAACTTAAAACATGGGCATAAAAGACATAATCTTGATAATAGGAACTTAGCAACCATGTTATAACATGAAAATGAACACAAACAAAAGATCATGAAAATAAAAAATGAAAGTCAAACGTGTGTTCAAATCATAAGGAAAGACATAGTAAATGGTTTTCAGCTTGTCCCTCATGGAGAGCAAAACATAAATGCATAGGACACCTTCAAGTTTAAGAGGGTGACTAGATACAAATAATTTAAGAACAAGTGAAACCAACAATATGAATCAATCAATGATAAACTTTGGGACAATGCACATTATACTAAGAATGACAATTATGCTCTCTTAATGGTGCATAAAGATAGAAGGTGGTGACTCAACATAAAAGTAAAAGAAAGGCCCTTCGCGGAGGGAAGCAGTGATTGCAAGTTTTATAACCTTCAAAAATTATGGTACTTACCGGCTTTGAGCTCTCATTGCCCCCATCATAAGCATCTTGAATGGTTAAAGTTAATGCGAGAACACTTACGCTGCATATGCTTGACAAATCATAAGTTGAAAACCTCGTGTCCCGTGAATACGAGTACCCAAACCTCATGCTACTTTACTCAGAGTCCCAAACAAGGCTCTTGTCATTGTAAGTATACACATATCATCGAGAACCGCCAACGGGGTACCTCCATGCCCGATGACATGGAACAAGCCCACATCAAAATGACAGGACAAGCGGACAATGAACACCTCGACATCTCTTTTATTTACCATTTATTTAGCTTTTTATTTGAGATGCGTCGTCGAATGTCCACTATGGGTATGCTGCAAATTTCCACCATGAATTATGCATGGCTTAGATTGGCGGCCCAGGCATTTCCCTAACACATATACAAACTCCATGATCCCTGCAAGATTCCCAATTCATTTCACACCGCGGGCATCCATAAACAAAAGATCACGATATCAACTCAAATAAGAAGTGCAATGTTGAAAGCTTGCCCCACGACGGCATGGCTGGGCTAGTCTCCAACTAACAACTTGCAAGCATAACAACTCAACATAAGAGACCACAATGTCAAATTTTTTAGAACGAGAAAAATAAAGTGTGCCATCCGGTTCGTGAGAGCTTTACTGACCAATTTTCGCATAACACTGGTAAGAGTTTAATTTGAAGAGTAGATAAAAGCAAGTCAAATTTACTTGGAATAGCAAATTGCTAATAGGTATGTATGGTGGAAACTTTGGAAAACTTGGTTTTTAGGAGTTGGATGCACGAGTAGAGCTCATACTCAGTACAAGGCGAGGGCTAGCAAAAGACTGGGAGCGACCAACTAAGAGAGCAATAACGGCCATAATCATGCAAAGCGACAAAGCGACATTAAAAGAAGCATAAGATGGCATCAAAAGTCAAATACTAAATGATCATAGAGGCTATTGCGACTTTGTATGAGTCTAACATGTGTGAGCATGCGCCAAGTCAACCCAAATAAAGCATCAAGGAGAAAACCAAAATAATGCTTCCAAATAATTAAAACAACGCATGATTTTTTCAAAGGCTCATTAAGAAATCTCAGTTATTTGAGACAAGCCATGCTACAGAAAAACCACTAAGCATACTATCAAAAAGACATCAAGCATGACATGAAAAAGTCTAAGCCGCAGTCTACACAAGCTCCTTCTTGTACCACTTTTTTTGCATAAAGCTTTTTCTCTTTTCCAACACCATTCGAACTTTTTTAATCCAACTCTTTTGAGGAAAACCAATAAAGATCAGAGGCAAAAATACACCTTGATGAAAAGATATAACAAGATCTGAACACAAATCAAGGCGAAAAACAAGAGCTAAACGCAGTAGCAGAAAAAGAGAACACTCGTTGAACGATGAGAGTGAAAAACGGAGTGTTCTTGGCAAATGAAAAACGGAGTTCATCTCCCTCCAAAACAACATGATGTGATCAAACCGTTTATTGCAGCAAACAAAGCAAAAGAAAACTAAAAACAAAAGTAAAGACGCTCCAAGAAAAATGCATAGTGCATGAAGCAATAAAAATATAGTGTCTTGAAAGGAGACCTGATTTTTGTCGATGAAGAAGGGGGTGCCTCGGAGGCATCCCCAAGCTTTGACGCTTGTACTTCTTGGATATTTCTTGGGGTGATGCATGGGCATCCCCAAGCTTGAGCTTTTGTCCATTCTTCAACTCATCTCATCATTCTTCGATCCCTACACTTGAAAACTTCCTTCATACAAAACTAAACACAATTCTATTAGCAACATTAGTGTAAGCATAATAATGAATCAACCCTTTTGGTTTAGGTTTAAACCTAATAACACCACATATTAAGTATATACTACTGTAGCAACTTCCCCAAAAGTTCCGTGATCAAAAGAACTCAAAAAGAAAGCGATAAAGCGGCAAACACAAATATTGGCAGAAATCTGTCAAAACAGAACAGCTGACAAAGGTCGAATTTTTAAGGTGTTTTCTGTTGCTCAAATAAAAAAGTGTTCTACTAATTAAAGTTTGGATATAACCTGGGGCATATGCACAAGAAATCGCAGGTCCAAAAGATATACAGAGAATTGTTACGAATTTTTACGGTGCAGCACCGGAAACAGTTTTAGGACAGCAACATCCCCAAATCTTTACCTCACTCAAATTAGAGGCTTCTCTTGGCACAACAACGAAATAAAAAGGATAAGGAGAGGTTATTACAGTAGCAATAACTTCCAAGACTCAAATAAAAGAAAAAGTACTGAAAATAAAACAATGGGTTATGTCCCAAGAGTGCTTTTTCTTTAACGCTTTTGAGCTAGGCGCAGTAATTTGCAAAGATGCTCATGTGGGCGCCATATAAGAGCTTGAGGCAAAGGCGCCATATAGGAACTTAAAGCAATAGAGAGCATCAAAAAGCAAGTATGGAACACATTTAAATCTAAACCACTTCCTATGAAAAATAGTCTTGTAAAGAGACAAGTCATAAAAGCGCAAAGCAAAAAGCATAGGAAGGCAAAACAAGTACAACTTCAAGAATTGCAACATAAAGAGGGGAAACTCAATAATGTTGAGATCTATCAAACCATGTTTCCCTCTCTCATAATAACTTTCAGTAGCATCATGAATAGAATTAACAATATAACCATCACATAAAGCATCCCTATCATGAGCCACATGCATAAAAGAAGTAATACTCCCCACATGAACAATCGTAGTAGGAGCAGATTCAACAGAATAATTATTCTCATCACCATAATCATCAAAAACAGGAGGTATATTGTAATCATAACTAATTTTCTCCTCAAAAGTAGGTGGACTGAAAATATTATTCTCATCATCATAACCATCATAAACTAGAGGTTTAGTATCATCATGAGCGAGAGAACAACTATTTCGCATAGGCTCTTCAAACATATCATAACCATCATAAACTAGAGGTTTAGTATCATCATGAGCGAGAGAACAACTATTTCGCATAGGCTCTTCAAACATATCACATAGGGGAGATAAAATATCATCAGAGCAAACTTTCTCCTCCAAAGCTAGGGAACTAAAAATATCATGCTTAACAAAACCAGCTTCCCCAAGCTTAGACTTTTCTATAGCATTAGCAATAACGGTGTTCAAAACATTCATACTAACAACACTATTAGCATGCAAATTAAGCTCCAAAGGTATTTCAATTTTCTCTTCAAACATTTCATATCTAAACTCAGGAAAAAGACTAAAGAACTCTTTGTTTTCCATTAAGCCTAACTAGTGAAAATAAAAACAAGAAACAAAAAGATGTAATTGCAGAATCTAAAGGAAATAACTTTGAGCACTCACACAGGAGGATGCGAGTACCTTTTACCTTACCTCCCCGGCAACGGCGCCAGAAAAGAGCTTGATGTCTACACACGCTTCTGTTCTTGTAGACATTGTTGGGCCTCCAAGTGCAGAGGTTTGTAGAGCAGCAGCAAGTTTCCCTTAAGTGGATCACCCAAGGTTTATCGAACTCAGGGAGGAAGAGGTCAAAGCTATCCCTCTCAAATAACCCTACAATTACGATACAGAAAGTCTCTTGTGTCCCCAACACACCCAATACACTTGTCAGATGTATAGGTGCACTAGTTCGGCGAAGAGATAGTGAAATACAAGTGGTATAGATGATTATAAGTAGTAAATGCAATCTAGAATAAAAATGGCAGCAAGCAAACAAGTAACAAAACAGCAAGTAAACGGTGTGCAAAGCTTGGAAACAAGGCCTAGGGATCATACTTTCACTAGTGGACACACTCTCAACAAATATAACATAATTGGACAAATAAATAACTTCTCTTCACATGGTACTCTGAATTACTCTCCTATTGAATAACACTAATCATTGCATAGGGCTACGAAGCACTCCTCAAAGTTCATCAAGTACTTGACAAACACCACTCATAGAGATATCCAAATCAAATCACAACTCAAGATAAATATTATTGCAACTTAGACCAAGTACTAACACGGTGCACACACTGTCAACATTACACCATGAAAGGAGGAATAAATCACTTCAATACTATCATAGTGATAATTATTCTCATAATTCATAAGAGATCACAATCGTAGCCTAGACCAAGTACCACCATGATGCACGCACTGTCACCGTTACACCATGGCAGGAGGAATAGATTACTTTAATAACACACTAGAGTACATATAATGAAGAAGAGTAGAATCTACTTATTCAACATGACACAAAGCTCACGATCACATAAAGATCACATCATGGGAGAGAGAGGTGAACCACATAGCTACCGGTAGAGCCCTCAGCCCCGGAGGAGAACTACTCCCTCCTCATCATAGGAGACAGCAAGGTTGATGGAGATGGCGATAAGGTCGATGGAGACGGTGGAGGCGGCGATGGAGACCGATGGAGATGGCTCCGGGGGCACTTCCCCGTCCCAGCAGTGTGCTGGAATAGAGACTTATGTCCCCCGAAATTCATCGACGGCGGCGGCGGAGCTACGGAACTGTTCTGGAAATTTCACCGACTCTTTTAGGGTTTTCCATCGGGAGGCTACTTACAGGAGAAGGGGCGTCGTCAGGGGGCTTCCAGGGGCTCCTCACACATAGGGGGTGCGGCCAGAGCCTGGGCCGTGCCACCCTGGTGTGAGGGCAGCCCCTGGCCCCCCTCCGGCTCTCGTTTGGTCCTCGTCCTTCGTCCGGGAAAAATAAGACTTCTGGAACTTGTTTTGTTCAATTCCAAGAATATTTCTAGTGTAGCTTTTTTGAAACACAAAAACAGCAGAAAATAGGGAACTGGCACTATGGCATCTTGTCAATAGGTTAGTTCCGGAAATCGCATAAAAATGCCACGAAGTGTAATGAAACACAAGGCAAATGGTATAAAAACAAGCATGGAGCATCAAAAATTATAGATACGTTTGAGACGTATCATTGCCAGACCCTGCTGCTGAACTACCCAAGGACAACCGATGGAAGTGGTTCCCAGATGGGCTTGGAGCTTTAGATGGCACACATGTTGATGTTCGTGTTTCACTAGCCAAGAAGGGAAGATATAGGAATAGGAAGCAAGACATCACAACGAATGTGTTGGGTGTTTGTGATCGTAGCATGAAGTTTGTCTATGTATTGGCTGGCTAGGAAGGTTCTGCATCAGATTCTCGAGTTTTGCGAGATGCAATGTGTAGAGAAGATGCATTCAAAGTTCCAAATGGTAACTTCATATCTTAGTATTATAAAACTTCGAACTAGATATTTGAAGTTATGAACTGAAATCTAATACGGGCTATTTTTCATAAACCTTAGGAAAATACTACCTTGTAGATGCTGGATACACAAATGGTCCAGGCTTCCTTGCTCCATTTAGGAATACGCGGTATCACTTGAAAGAGTGGGCTGCCAATGGAAATAATCCACAAAATCCGAAAGAGCTCTATAACTTGCGACATGCATCTGCTAGGAATGTAGTTGAGAGGATTTGTGCTTTCATAAAGATGAGATGGGCTATTCTTAGGACTAGTTCCTTTTTTGGAATAAGAAATCAGGTATCACATATCTAAATTGCATCTATTTGTTGTGTTCTTCTAGATTTGTGTGTTGACATGTTGTATTACTTAATGCCAGATTCGAGTCATCAATGCTTGTTGCGTCTTACATAACTTCCTAGTTGGTAGGCAAAGAGAGATGGATGACTTAATGTTACAGGAAGTGGATAATCATCTAAATAATATTGTCATTGAAGTTCAAGATGAACCGGATATGATTAGGCACGTTGAGATGACTCATGAGTGGAACAATAGGACAATGACCCTAGCTAATTAGATGTGGGCAGATTATCAAGCTAGGCATGGACAAGCAAATGTTTGACTTTGCTTGAATGTTGTGCAGTTTTCTTTATGCATGTATATTCTACTTGGTATGTTTCATATCTATCAATTTTGTTACTCTCTCTCATATACACACACTTGTCACTAACTCATGACATTCTTGTTGATCTAGGCATGGATTCAAAGAAAAAAGGCAGAAGCTACCAGAAGTGGACTGATCAAATGGATAAAGCTATGTTGGATGTATTTGTCGACCATTATAACAAGGGAGATCATGCTCAAAATGGGTGGAAACCACATGTATACACTGCTGCTGTGATGAACATGAGAGAGAAGTGCCAGACTGAAGTTACAAAGGAACACATCATATTGAGGAGTAAGACTTTTGACAAGCATTATGTTGTCGTCAATAAGATGCTTTGTCAGAGTGGCTTTGGTTGGGATTGCGAGAACAACAGGATCTCTGTTGACAGTGATGATGTTTAGGACAACTATGTCAAGGTAAATCTACTCAGCCTTACTCAACCATGTGTAGAAATCTATGTATTCCGTTTGCTGAACAACTTGTTTGCTGTTTCTCCTTCCTTCAGTTCTGTTTGTCTTTGCAAAGAAGCTTAAAAATTGCAATTTCACCAAATGGTGTGTGAATTGTTAGTTTTACTCATTCTACCTGTTTACCCGGGACTAGTCGGTGGTGTTCCCTGGCTATGAGGAAATAGATATAGACAGGCGGTGGGCATGAGTGGGAATGGGCTGGCCAGCATGCAACGCGAACATTTTCTCTGAGTACCAGCATGCTCTGAGTTAGTCTTGATTGCCTAATTTTGTCTATGCTCTGAGTAGTTGGTTGGTTTTCTCTCTTGCTATTGTACTGCTGTATGTGTCCGCATGCTCCAAGTTAATTTTGATCGTATCTCTTGTTTGAACCAGATATTTCCTGTGTCAGGGATTACTTAGTATATTTGCAATATTGGCAATACACATTGTATATATGGTTTTTTTCTGATTTCCATGTATGACATGCTGATTCTTTGATAGATTGTTACGATGTTTGCCTACTTCATGCATTTGTTCTAATATTTGCAGGCAAACAAAGATGCATCTTCTTATAGGTACAAGGACATTAAGTATTGGGACATGATTAGCACAGTCTACACAAGGGATTGTGCTACTGGATTGGGAGCAAGGACTGCAGCTGAAAGTGCAGCGGAAATGGCGGAAGAGAACACTAACAACAAAGACAATGATGATGAATCTTCCACTCAAACTGCTGATGATCGCAAGATGAAAAGGTATAGGTCAGATGACTCGGTTGCTTCCATGCTTGGGGAGAAGCTGGACAACTTCACTGCTGCATTTCGAGCAGATGTCTCTGAGCCCCCTCCAAAACCGGCATCTCCCGAAGAAATATGGGTTGTTCTTGGTGAAATAACAGATTTGGAAGACGACGATCAGTTAGCAATCTACTATGTTCTTGTTGCAGATGATCGCAAGTTCAAGTCCTTGATCGCATTGCCTCAAATAATGAAGAAGAAGTGGGTTCTCAAGCAAATCAAGACATGATATCTGTCCGGTCTTTCTATGTGATGTATTGGTGCAAATATTCCATCATTGAGATCCTATTTTTCATGAAGTAGCAGCCTGCCTTTGTAACTTGTTAGACTTTGGAACTTGAATTTGATGTACCAGTTATGCCATCTATTAGCTACTGTGATGATGGATTTAGCTATCTGTGAGCACCAAGTATGTGTCTCAGTTTTGGAATGATGGAGTATGTTTGTTGATTATGTGTTGCAATTCATCTCATGCTTGCATGTATCGATTCTTTGGAAAAGATCATGTTTTTGTTATATTATCAATTCTGTAATAAATTCCGTTCATTTACAAATCTGTGTGGCGGCCAAACAGGTTTGTGGTATTGGAATCTCATTTCAAATGAAATGAATTCAGGTATTCATTTCATTTGTATGAAATGAAATGAATACCCGGGTACCAAACGAGCCCTAAAAGATATCTAGATACATTTGCTTCACAAAGCTAAAACATCTTATATTTATAAACGGAGGGAGTAATACACAGATCGGCAAATCCCTCTATTTTTTCCTCAACATGAAAATAGATTAAACATGATCAAACAAATTGAATGATGAAATGTTTTTACGAGACAACAAAACCGAATCTAAAAAGCTTGGTTGAGCCCTCCCATCGCCGATGCCATATGTCATACCCCGCCTTTGGAGATGCTCCCCCCTCCGGCGTTGCTTCCCCGCGGTAGAGTTTCTTCTCCTCCGTGCGCCTCCGCTCACCTGCTGCTGCCGCCGGGGATCCGAGGCCAACCACCGCCAGAGACTTGAGCCCAGCCACCGGAGACCCTCACTGCCCCCATAGGTTTCCCTGCCCCCGACCAGCCCCACCACCGGCGCATCCTGGACTCCCCGCCCCCGACCAGATCCGCCACCAGCGGCCGTCCATCCCCACCGATTATGTCCACCCGACAACCAAGGATCTTCCTGATCCATGGGACGAGCTCTCCCGATTCGAATCCTCTGCTTATGTTAGATGGTACACGATACATGTATGTGCACCTCCCTGATCAATTTTAGATTGTACATGATATGTGTGTGGACCCCGCAAAAAGGAGTACATTTGTGTGCAGAATATTGAATTTATATTTTCTTTTAGGATTTTTTGATTTTTTGCTAGCTTATTTTATGCATAAAAATATTGTGTATATGGTATCATCACTTATTTAGGACCATATATAATTTATGGACGTTATAGACATTTCACAATTTAACACATCAAATAAGCCAAATTTTTAGAAGTCCAAAAGAAGTCTCTCGTGGAGTTTCTAAGAGCTTCTCCGCACTACAGTTTCTCCCCACCGTTTTCTATAAGCCGGCTTATGGAGAAACACAAGCCCAAAAAAAGTCGGCCTAATGGCATTTCAAAATGGGAGCATAGTCTTGGCATGTGTATCAAAGTGATGCATACATGCTTAATTTATTGCAGAGTTAATAATATCAAAGTTACAGCAAAAGGATAACGTGCGGGTGGCAACAAAGATCAGCCACCTAAATAAATGAAACAAAAAGTCTCTATGCATCTTGTATACCTGTAAAATGCAGCCAACCACCCTGATTGAAGATAGCCCGTACAAACATCATCAGCCAATTAGCAAGAATTTGTTAGTACCATAGGATTTTTTTAAGAGATTCATACGCACGAATATAGAAGCACAATATTACAAGTTTGTCCTTGTGCTACTCTATTTTAACTTATTATAATTATATCTGTTTAATTTTAATTTAATAAAGATAATTTATTTTGCTTTGTACCCATCAATATGCAAAAGTGCCAAATTACCCTATTTCGTAATGTTGACTACTTTGTACACAATTTAGCAATATTTACTTTGTACCCGTAATATTGTTTTCTCACCTTTGTGCCTTGATTATCAATTGTGCCGAAATGGAATAGTGGGTCCTACTCATCGGGATGATGTGTTTGTTGACTTGGGGCCACCCCTGACACATACTCCTCTCTGTGCTATAATATAAAATTTTATTGCAATAATTATATAATTATATTGGTTGTACTAAAATATTACGATATGGGATGGAGAGTGTCGATGATTTAGCTCAGCAAATATCCTAGATGAAGGACTTTGGATCGGGGGAAGGTGACAACCAAAGATTCCGGGAGAGAGATGGCACATGACGTACCCAGGTTCACGTCCCCGCGGTAGAGGATCGCTACGTCCTGCTAGCAATCTAGTATATGATCACAATGGTGGTTACATAGTGCCGCCGTAGGCAAAGTTGTGTATCTATTCTGTGAGTTCTATAATCTATGATATGAGTTGAGTTCTATGATGTCCCTCTAGGGGCGTCCCTGTCTGGCTTTATATATGCAACCAGGCTAGAGTTTACAAGTGTCCTAGTGGAATACAAATTAGAGTTAGCTTTCTTTGTCTCTATGTCATCTTGTCGAGTCTTTGTGCCGGTCCACCTCTGGTATACTAATCCGTGGGTACCCGAAGGGCATACCCACGATAGTAGCCCCTGAGACTCTACTCGAGTTGCAGACTCGGGTTGAGTCTTCAAACTTAAATCTTCGACTTTTTTAATCTTTGATTTCTTCAATTTTCAACTTGTTTAACCTTCGACTTCATATATCGTTGACTTCATATAACTTTGACATTATATAACTTCGACTTTATATATCTTCAACTTCAAATGCAATGGCCAAAATCGTCGGATTCTTGAATTATTTTTGTCGGGTGCACAATCCGCTCTCCCGATGGGAGTAAATGTTGAGTCCATTTATTTGGTGTTTAACACCGATAATGGAGTCGAAGATTTTCTTCCTTACTCTTCATCCATTGTCTTCTCGAAGTAATTCCATATCAGGTGCGTGACCAATGCTCCCGATGGGAGTAGCCCCTGTGGCTATGGTCGGATACTTATTGTCGATCATAGGCTCGAATGATCTTCTTCTTCTTTTTTGTCAAATTCTTTCTCGAAATTGACTTTCTATCGGATGCGCGACCAGCGCTCCCAATGGGAGTAGCCCCCGAGTCTATGTTCGGGTAGTTGTAGCCGGGCATAGACTCAAGTTGTAGCACTCAAAGAAGTTAAGCTGTAAAAAATATAAAAAGCTGTGAAATATTTTGTAACTTTAAGAAACATTGTGCTTTGCAGAATGTAATTATGATACAGTATGAAAAATATGACTCGGAGTTTTTTGTATAATTTATTGATCGTACGTAATACCCTTTTGTTAGCCGGATGTCTTTGCGGCTCGATCACAGGTAATACGTAACTTGATGCATTTGCCACAGTTGAATTTCCAATATATAGTTTACTTGCTAAGCCTTTTTGTTAGCCTGACGTCCAAAGTCTCTGTGTCTTGCTAATCTGTCAGTTGAGCTTCTGCAACTGGGTCAGAGTTTTCAAGGATTCGACGAGGATCATCAGCTACTCGGCCTTTCGCAGATGTTCGAAGTCAATGATATGTCGGATGATTTTGCATGGCGCAGCCCCCGAGTGTCGGGTGCAGCAAAAGTAAATAATAATCGACTCTTGGAACTTAGCTTTTATCAGGTACGGCGTCGAAACATTCGAAGTTGTAGAGGATGGCGAGTTGTTGACGTAGAATCACAGCCGAGACGAAGTTGTTGTCGAGACTCCGAGCGTTGTTGGATCGCTGTGTTGCTTGCGAGTGTGTTGCTGATATCGATGAAATCGCAGGAGCGAGGTGATATCGAGCCCCCGAGCGTGGCAAGCCGCAATCAACGAAGTTGAAGACGAAATAGGGGAAGTATTTTTTTTCTCCAGATAGTCCGTTCAGTCTGGCAACTATAGCTGACTCGCTGCCTTTTGCCCAACAAATACGTACTAGAACCTTATGCGCGCCTTGCCGCGCCATTTTTTTCCTTTATTGGGTATTTTTTTTCTTCAATTTGTTGCTTGTGTTTTGATGGGTTGTCAATTTGCTAGGACGCTCGCTATGTGAGCACGACAGCTACGGCCATGGTTTTTTGAAATAAAAAGGAGAAAAAAAAATGAAAGGTGTTAGGGCCCACAAGTATTTTGCCATGACAACTTATTTTTGGCGTCACGCTGTGAGACAATCCCGGGCATTTTTTTATTATAGTTTTCGATTTGCTTTGTTTTTTCTCACTGATTCTGACAATATTTTTATGTTCTTTTGCCAATATGGTGTGTCTGTCCTTTTTCTCAATAACTGATAGAAACTTCATAGATACAAAATTGCAAGATACAGCCAAATGACATCATTTTGCATCACATCTAGATGAACAACAACACCAGCTTTTGAATTAGTATATTGTATTATATCCTACAACGTACGCTCTATATCCAAATAAGAGGAGTACATTATATTATTATACAGTGGAAAGATGTGAAAACCCAGTAGTATCATCTTGGAAGGAAGATGCCACCAAAAGAAAGTTTGCAGATGACAATCCCCTCCACCTCTGTCTATGTTAATCATGCCAATACGATACAATTCATCTAACTATTATTCATTATCTGGTTAGACCTGTCTATTCTTGAGATAAATAATCCATGCGTATTTTTTAGTAGAAGCACTCGAGTCATAGCTTTGACACTGTAGGAGGGTACATTGTAGAGGCTGGAAATGAACCTCTTCACTGAGTAGCAAGCACGGTTGCAGAGGATAGCGAACTTTTGGAAGCGTATACTCTTGCCACCGAAGCATTGCATTCCTAGGCTTGACTTGACCTTGTTCTCCAAATCAAAGCACATCAGTGTTGGGAAGCAATCAAGATACTCAAAAATGTATCCTAGCTACAGAGTCATGTAGTTCAACTTGTCATTCAGCATCTCCTTTCCCTGGTGAAACACCTTTGGGAACATACGCATTGACATCTTGTACTCTAGCTTAAACCAAAAGGCCTCAAGAAAATTGAAGTACCAAGGAAAAGGAGCAGATTAAAGTAAGAGGCGGACAGCCATGGCCATGTTAACCATGGTCACCAGCTAATTAGCGAGTTAGGATGGTGCAAACAAGCTCTTGATATCCCGCCCTCCCTCCGACCCCTTGACGTCTGCAAGGACATGAGCTCGAAGCAGATGAATGTGTTGACGCAGACCCGTCGATCAACACCCGCCAGTCCGTTGGTGCCGCCAGTGCATACTGGGAGCTTCGAGGCTGGCTGTCCTGACTGCCTCCATATCTGCTGATGCAAGCCGACGACCACCTTCAACAATCAAGAACGACCGCCCCCTTCAGGATCGTGGCTAGGAAGCAGGATAGGGGCCGCACCTCCTCCAGACCCGTCCCTTGAGGCAGTCCGTGATCTTCTCCACTAGAAACAGCTGTAAATCTCAATGGTCCAGCTGTATGCACAACCAGGAACGCAAAGTAGTGGAACTTGTTATCGCTTTTAGTCACTGCAGGTAGACCCCACAAGTAAGAAATCCGTGAATCAACCAGAGCACGTCATTTGCTTCGCCACTACTTATTAGAGCACGTCATTTGCTTCGCCACTACTTATTGTAGAAGATACGTAGATGCTAGTCGATATTTTTCTTTTGCCTGGTCTTGTGACGTATGACTCAAGGTCTTAACGCGGAAAATACTCAGCAGTTGCCGATCTCTTCTTTTTTCTGCGCTCACATGAGGTAGCTTCCCATAATGATTGATTTTCTTGGAGTCTACGTGTGCTGAGCTGCTGATCAATTCTTTTTTAATTCTAAATAGCACTTTCCATGCTGGACGTGAAGCGATCGAACACGTGTATGGCTCCTTCGGGTCTTGATCAATGGGGCTTCCTGAGCTCAATTTTTTTGACTTGCCCATACTCGGAGTCCAACCTAATCGAGATCGGCTTTGACGTAAAGTGATGAGGGTTAACTTGGCAAATGTCCTAGATGAAGGACTTAGGATCGGGGGAAGTAGGGCGTCGGATGAACTTAAAGATAGGATCAGTCAAACAAGGTGACGTTTGTTGTATATCGAGAGTAAGCGTGGTACTCAATTGGCTCAATCTCAATCTGTCCCTGGCCGGCCTCTCCTGGCCCCTATATATAGGTGGCCAGGTCTCGAGGATCCGGTCGGGTTTGATACAAATTACAATGTTTGTATATGACATCACCTCGTATTTGATTACATCTATGCTTAGGACTCCCTAACGGGCCCCAGGGGTACCGAGATAATGGCCTTTATTAGCTATACCCTTGTCAGTAGCCCTTGAGATTCTACCAGAATTGTAGATTCGGGTTGAATCTCAAATCTTTATATCTTTGACTTGATCAATCTTTGACTTCTTCTTTTCCCTGCATTCACTTAAACAACTCGTATTATGGTATTTCTCAAGAGGATTTTGGCTAGCAAGCCTAGCATCTCTGATAGATCAGGAGACCAGTTAACTGCCGGAGCAGACACTCGCCACCTACTTCAAACTCATGCCCCTAGACTTGAGTCCGGTACCTGGTCTAACCCAATCTTTTGCCGCATTTAGGACTTACAAAGAAAGGATTCCAGTAATTCTCAGGTTACCCAGTGCGTCCACCGGGATTTTTCTTCGCATCGTAGATACAGAAAATTACTAGCAGAGCGCATCCAGGTGCGTATACTAGGCCATGCAGGACGGATCCTAAGGTCTTACCTTCATGATCTTTTTCAATCATGGCATTCAAGTTTTGTCGCGATGACGCAACTCGATAATCATAACTTTTAGTCATTTTTAGCCTTGTTTGACTGCTTCAATATCTGAAATCTTCGGGTTGTTTGCTCTCGGCGTATCACAAATCCCTCCCGATGGGAGTGACTTTAACGGATAGCATATGTCAAAAGTTGGAAAGGTAGTCGATAATTTGCTCCAACGTGTGCTTCATCACTCCAATAACTGTAATTTCGTCGGGTGCGCGACCAGCGCTCCCCATGGGAGTAGCCCCCGAGGCTATAGTCAAAAAAAAATTCGGGTATAGACTCAATAATATTTACTCCTTGTCTTTCTTGTATCGTCATATCCTGGATCAAAGTTTGCATTCTATTCTTTTTGTCGAGTGCGCGAACAGCGCTCCTGATTAGAGTAGCCCCCGAGGCTATGGGTGTTTTCCTTGGAAACGATCATAGTCTCAGATCTTTCTTCGACTTATAGTTTTATCGACTTTACTTGGTACATGTGACGTCATTGATATAGTCACTCTCTGTGATGATTTGATTGGACGCTGACCGTTGCACATGGGCAACATGGTAATTTCCAAATTTTCCGCCCGTTAGTGGGCTTTGCCGCTTCCTTTTCGCACGCCATGTCGCGGCCCACGTTCCTTCTTGAAGAAGCTTTATATACAGAGGGACCTTTGTTTTTACTGTTTACCAGATTGTTGTTCCTATGCTGCTGCCACTGCTTCTTCTTCCTCGCGCTTGCCTTCTCCGCACAGTCCCCGAGCGCTTCACCATTGCATGCCCATAAAGAGGGTTGCACACAGAGTGAAGATGGTCAAGAAAGGGACCCACGCTCAACTGGGTCCCTTCATCTTTTGATGACGCAGATCTGAAGAAGGCCAAGAAGGAGGGGTTCCTCCCAGAGGCGGCGCCTGTCATCTTCCCCGGCGACGAGCGTGTGCCAAAACCACCGAAAGGATACCGGGTGACGAGGGGTTAACTCGACAAATGTCCTGGATGAAGGACTTAGGATCGGGGAGATAGGGCGTCGGATGAACTCGAAGGTAAACTCAATCAAACAAGGTGGCTATGAAAGTAAATGTGGGTGTAAAACCTGGCTTGCTTTCAATCTGGCCTACACCGTCCCCTCCTGGCCCCTATATATAGGTGGCCAGGTCTCGAGGATCGGGTAGGGTCCGATACAGATTACAATATCGACATACGGTAAGAACTCGTATTTCGACTAGTATTACAATTGGGCCTAGCTTAACGGGCCTCAGGGGTACTCAACTGACGGGCTCTCTTATCTATACCCTTGTCAGTAGCCCCTGAGATTCTACCAGAATTGCAGATTCAGGTTGAATCTCTAATCTTAAAATCTTCGACTTTGATCATTTCTTCGACTTCTTCATATCTTCAAATCTTTGACTTGGCCTTTCGACTTATTCTTATTTATGATATCTCGCAAGGGGTTTTGATGAACAAGCCTGACAACTCTGACGGATGAAGAGGCGAGTTAACTGCCAGAGCAGATACTTGCCACCTACTTCAAATTCAATCCCCTTGGACTTGAATTTGGGAAACCGGTCAAACCCTTTCTTTTGCCGCATTAAGGACTTATAAAGAATGAATCCCAGTGGTTCTCAGGGTACCCAGTGCGTCCACCAGGATTTTCTTCGCGTCGTAGACATAGATACATACCAGCAGAGCGCATCCATGTGCGTATACCAGGCCACACAGGACGGATCCTGGGGTCTTACCTTCGTGATAAATCACGGCATTTGAGTTTTAGTCGCGATGACGCAACTCGAGGATCATATGTCGCAGCCTTGTTTGACTGTTTCAGAGTATAAAATATTCGAGTTACTTAAATTGATAAAAAGGTCGCTCTCGATGGGAGTAATAGAACTTTCTGATTTGTTCTTTCTGCTTCAGTACTCATGAATAAATATCATTGGGTGCGTGCCCAGCGCTCCCGATGGGAGTAGCCCCCGAGGCTATGGCCGAAATTTTTGGGTATAGACTCAAGAAAATGGAATAGTATATTTTTTGTACTTTCTTCATACATTAGTTGTCGACTTCCTTCGTTTATGCAATGTATTCCTTTTCTTCGAATGTCACAAGCCCCCGAGTCGAAGACGGGGTAAACTTGTGCTTCCTTGACAGATATTTTTCATACTCTCTGCTTCTTTATTTTCCTCTCTTCCTTCATACTCCTTTTACTCTTCTTCTTTTCTCTCTCTCTTATTTTATGCCTCCTTTTCCTGGATACGTTGACCTGCCTGTTATCGTCTGCTCTAGGCAGCATATAAAACCCTGCGATTATATTTTGGCCCTTGTAAAGGCCCATTATACGTGCTTATAAATAAAGCACATCTGGCGATAGGTAAAAAACCCTAATCCAGTATTTAGCTTTTCCGCCGCACCATCTTCCTCCTCTCAAACTCATCTAGGGTTTCTTTCCCATCTCCTGCCTCCATGGCTGACGCAAGTGGGTCTCGCTTGAACCTTGGCGCCCCGGTGGAGAAGCGGGGCCGCGGCCGCCCTCGCGGCAGCAAGAACAAGGCTTCCATTGATGCTTTGGCGGCTTCGTCGTCCGCTCTGGTGAAGTGGCGTCCCGGCCGTCCGGCTGGGAGCAAAAACAAACCCGAGGTGCCCTTAGCTGCACCTGATCCAAGTACTCCATCTGCTAGCGTGTCTCCTCCTTCGCCCAGACTCTTCTCGTTCTTCTGCATCGCCGGCCCGCAATGCCGTGAGATTCAATGCCTACCATCAAAATTTACGAATTTCATGGATGGGCGGGAACTGCGCGAAGCAGTTCTCCGCGAACACTCTGGTGGAGGAACTCCATATGAAGTGGAGGTGTGGTACGACGGCGCCGGCGAACAGTTCTTCAAGGGCGGCTGGTTGCGATTTGCGGAGGACCATGACCTCCATCAGGGGTTCTTCATGACCTTTGATTATCATGTTGGCACGTCGAAGTTCGACGTGAGAATCTACGACTGCACCCAATGCCAGAAGGAGTATGAAGCCGAAGCGTAGTTTTACTAGATTTCTCTGCTATGTAATCTAGCTGTCGTCTTATTTGTAACGAACAATCGTATCTGAATTATGTGTTTTACCATGGGAACAAATCATGGTTCCGAGGTATACTTTTAATATTTTATTGGGTTCCTTTGAACCGTTTATTGTGCTGTCGAAAATATCGGGTTGCGATGAACTGTAGAGTATAACGTAGATAATTACAAAACTTGTTAATATGATGTCGTACGACTCGAGGGTCCAAGCCCCTGAGTGTAAGTAGGATGTGTACACATATTGTTGACTTGACCCAATGAACCTGACCTATGGCCTCATGTTCTGGATTCAGAGGGTCGTAACTCGAGAAAAAAAAACTCCTTGGCCTCCTTATTTCGCCCATGCGTAGAACCGTCGTAGCTACTCTGCATTCCACGGGTTACTCTCGTGTTGCCCCGTTTTCTTATCTTGTAGTCGATAAGCTCCTCCTGGTATCACTTCTGTCACAATGTGACTCGAGTTTTCCATGCCCATCTTGCTTGAGTCGTAAGACTAGATCTCCCACTACGAAGGATCGTGGACGAACTCGACTGCTATGGTAGTTTCACAGGCTTTGCTGATATTGGGTGGCTCTGGCTAGTGCTATGTCCCTTGCCTCGTCGAGCGCATCGACATCGTCCTGAAGTGCCTCTGTAGAAGTTGTCTCATCATATGTCGTGATTCTTGGAGCTTCATGCGTGATCTCTACTGGAAGCACGGCTTCTGCACCGTGGACTAGGAAGAAAGGTGTTTCTTGAGTAGCAGCGTTGGGCGTAGTTCGCAGGCTCCAGAGCACGGAGGGTAACTCATCTATCCAAGCGTGCTTGGCTTTCTCAAGGGGTGCTAACAGTCACTTCTTTATCCCGCTGCATATTAAGCCATTGGCGTTTTCAACTTGTCCATTTGTCTTTGGATGTGCTACGGATGCAAATTTCAATTTGATTCCCAACCCTTCGCAATAGTCATTGAACTCTTTTGATGTGAAGTTTGTACCGTTGTCTGTGATGATCCTGTGTGGCACTCCAAAGCGAAAAACTATAGACTTTATGAAGTTTATTGCTGCTTTAGAGTCTTGAGTTGTTACTGGGGTTGCTTCTATCCACTTTGTGAACTTGTCGACTTCCACCAGCATATAGACATGCCCTCCTGGCTAGGATTTGTGCAATTTCCCCACCATGTCGAGACCCCACTGCGCAAAGGGCCAAGATAATGGTATTGGTTGTAACTCTGCTGCTGGCGCGTGTGACCGGGATGCAAACCTTTGACATGCTTCACATTTTGGACTATGTCTTTTGCGTCCTCGATTGCTGTTAACCACTAGAATCCTGCTCGAAAGGCTTTGGCTGTGATAGCTCTGCTACTCGCGTGATGTCCACATACTCCTGCGTGGATATCCTTTAAAATTTCTTGTCCTTCTTGAGGAGTGACGCATCGTTGCAAGACACCTGATATACTTTTCTTATATAATTTTCCCTGCAACACGACGAAAGCCTTGGATCATCGTATTATCCTTTTTGCTTCTACCGCGTCTTTGGGTAGTGTTTTATTTATCATGTATGCCAGATATGGCTGCATCCAAGTTTCTTCTATCATCATGACTTCTTCTAGTTCTACTGTATTCATTTTTCCAGCCCCCGAGCCTGTTGCTTGTCCCTCTATAGTCAAAGTTTTGCTATTCTTTATTGATCGCTCTATTATTTCTTCCCAGAAGACTCCTTGTGGTACAGGCAGGCATTGGGACCTGATATTTGCTAAATTGTCGGCTTCCTCGTTGCTGGCTCTGCTGATATGCGAAACTTCGCATCCATCAAATGTTCCTTCAAGATAGTAGTATAAGTTTCTATATGCTGTCATGTTGTCACTAATAGCATCGCATTTATTCATTACTTATTGGACGACAAGATTCGAGTCTCCAAATATTTTAAGTCGAGTTTCTCCACAAGCTTTTGCCATTTTCATTCCATGGAGCAGCGCCTCGTATTCGGCTTCATTGTTAGAGGCTTGAGGAAAACTCATCCGTAACACATATTTCAATTTGTCACCTTGTGGTGATATCAGGACTACGCCTGCTCCTGCGCCTTGGATTCTTTTTGAGCCGTTGAAATACATCGTCCACACACTCGATAAATCTGGAGGACCTGCACTTTGTAATTCCAGCCATTCTGCTGTGAAGTCTGGCAGAATTTGTGACTTGATTGCTTTTCACTTTTTGTATGTGATGTCCAGGGGTGATAATTCAATTCCCCATAAGGAGACACGTCCTGTTGCCGAAGGGTTGTTCAATATATTGTAGAGTGGTGCTTCGTTGACTACTATAATTGGGTGCACCGCAAAGTATTGCCATAATTTCCGAGCTATTGTGAAAACACTATATGCTAACTTTTGATAGTGCGTGTACCTTTGCTTTGTTCGAGATAGTACTTCGCTGATGAAATATACTGGCCTTTGAACGCCGTGAGCTTTCCCTTCTTCACTTCTTTCGACTACCAGTACTGTACTCACCACTTGATGTGTTGCCGCAATGTATAGTAGTAGTGGTTCTTTTTCCTTTGGTGCGACCAACACTGGAGGTGTGGAGAGCACTTTTTCAACTATGCGAAGGCTACATCCGCTTCTTCTGTCCACTTGAATTTATCGTTTGATTTTTTCATGAGTGCGTAGAAAGGTAGTGCTTTCTCTCTCAATCGAGCCACAAATCAACTTAGTGCCGCAACGCGTCCTGCGAGCTTCTGTACGTCGTATAGCTTTGTTGGTTTTCCCATTGTTAATATTGCTTGGATCTTTTCTGGGTTTGCCTCTATTCCTCTTGCTGATACTAAGAACCCCAAGAGCTGCCCTGCTGATACACCGAAAGAGCATTTTGTCGGGTTGAGCTTGAGTTTGTACCTGTTCAGGTTGTCAAAAGTTTCCGCTAGGTCGCTGATCAGAGACTCTTCCTTCCTCGTGGTAATGACCACGTCGTCGATGTAAACTTGGATATTGCGCCCTATTTGACTTCCGAGGCAATTTTGCATCATCCGCTGGTAGCTTGCTCCAGCGTTTTTTAGGCCGAAAGGCATGACTTGATAACAAAACACGCCATATGGTGTGATGAAGGCTGTTTTTTCCTCGTCTTCCTTTTTTAATTTGATCTGATTATAACCAAAATATGCGTCTAGGAAGGAAAGCCTTGCGCACCCCGCTGTTGAGTCGATTATTTGATCAATGCGAAGCAGGGGGAAGGGATCCTTTGGACAATGCTTGTTGAGAGACGTGTAGTCGACACATACTCTTTGTACGTCTGTATTTTCTTGGGGACTATAACTGGATTAGATACCCAAGTCGACGTTTTGATTTCTCGGATGAACCCTGCGTTTTCCAGCCTATGTAGCTCTGATGCTATTGCTTTTCTCTTGGGTTCATCAAATCGTCGTAGTGGTTGCTTGACCGACTTTGCTTTAGGATCCACATTTAGTGCGTGCTCGACGAGTTCCCTGGGAACACCTAGCATATCTAAGGGACACCAGGCGAAGATTTCCCAGCGCTCACGGAGGAACTTGACGAGCACGCTTTCCTATGCGGGATCCAAGTTTACCGCTATGGAGGTGGTCTTGTTTGGGTCCGTCGGATGGACCTGTATTTTCTTCGAGTCTTGAGTTGCATTGAAAGCCTAATCTGGCAGGGATCGCCCGACGTCGGGTAGCACGTTGTGGTCGGTTTCGCCTTTTAGCCTTAAATACTCTGTTGTCATACCGGAGGTTTGCGCCAACCTGTTAAATTCTTTATCACAGTTGTTGGATACTTCAAAGCTTCCTTGTACCGTGATTGCTCCTTTGGGTCCTGGTATTTTTAGTGTGAGATATGCATAGTGAGGTACTGCCATAAATTTTGCAAATGCTGGGCGTCCTAGGATTGCGTGGTATTGTGAGGGCCAGTCCATGACTTCAAGCTCCAGCTTTTCTCTACGATAATTGCTGCTGTTGCCGAAACAGACGTCAAGTTCTATTTTGCCCAAAGGATAATTTGCGGCTCCTGGTACTATTCCGTGGAAAGAACAATCTGTTGGCTTTAGATTTTCCAATGATATGCACATTGCTCTCAACGTTCTGGCGTATATTAGGTTTATACCGCTTCCTGCATCCATGAATACTCTTCCGACATCATATCCTCCTATCTGAGCTTTGAGCACCATTGGTGAGTGACCTAGTCTGGGTACTTTCCTCGGATGGTCTGCTTTGCTGAACCTTACTGGCTGATTGGACCACTTTAGATACTCCGTGGTAGCTGGTGGTGATGTTATTGCCAGGTTGACCTGTCTTGATATGCTCTTCCTTTCTTTCTTCGACTTTGGTACTGGTTGGATCATTGCTGATATATATACTTTTGACTCCAGCTATTTTGCAAGTCGCTGCATTTGATATCCTTGATTTGTGCTTTTTCCTCCCTACCGTGCCCCTTGGCTTGAGTCCATGGCGTTTTGCAACATTAAGAAGGTTCTGCAATCCTTCATCTGGTGGTTGGAAACTCTTTTCCCGTCTAGGTAAGCATAATGGATGCGACAAGGACCTTATAACATATCCTCTGCCGAAGGACCCGAGTACCTTGGCTTCTCTTTCCCCCTGCTGTCTCTCGTGGGAAACTTGATGTTCTCATAGCCTTCTTCATTCCTTTCGTCATATCCTGCGGCTATCTGATTTCTCCTTCCGTGGTTGTCGCCTTTGCGGTATCTCTGCCTTTGCCTGCTCATTTTGTCGACATCCGGTGAACGCCCCCTTATGTTATTGTACGCGTCTTCTCCATCGGCGAATCTGTTGGCTGTTTCCATTAGCTCAGATACTGTTTTTGGCCTTGCTCTTCATATCTCTTCTACTAGGTCTGTACGACAAAGGCCACTCGAAAAAGCATCCATCGCTCTTTCATCGGAGATGTCTTCTGCTGAGTTTTTGATTACACTCCAGTGTTGTATATAAGAACGTAGTGTTTCGCCTTTTTGCTGTATGCATGACTTGACTTCTTCTAGCGATGCTGGGCGCTTATATGTTGAGCGAAAGTTTCTTGCGAATTGATTCTCTAATTCTCCCCAACATCCAATGGAATCGTTGGGTAGGGTATTTAACCAGGATCGTGCTGCGCCGGTGAGGTGTAACTGCAAGCTTTGCATGGCTGTTGCTCTTATCCCTCCTAGTATCTGTACTACTTGTAGGTAATCTGATAACCATAGAGTTGGCTCTTGCGACCCATCATACTTTTCTTGGTCATGTGGCAACTTAAAGCCCTTGGGTACCCGCGTTTTGTGACCCCTTCGGGTAAAGCATAGCGCGCCCATCTCTTTTTTGTCGTCTTCATAGTTTTCTTCTCTCCACACATAACATGAATTATTTACCCTTGTTTGTGCTATTATGTTTTTTGCGTCTTCCTTCCTTTTTTGTTGCCTTCCATCTTCTGATGAATCACTGTAGTTGCTTCGCGATGGCCTGTGTTTGAACTCTTGTTTTCGTCTTCCCTTGTGATGTGTCGCCTTTTCTTCTGGAAGATTTCTCATCAACTTGTTTTCTACTAACCCGAGGCTTCATATTGTGGCTTGATGCATGTGCTCCCTCGGGTCTCTAGGTTCTGGTTGTGTGGTTAGTAGGTATGCCTGTGTTGCTACCAAAGCTGCTTCTGGTGTCTCTTGAATGAAATCTTCTTCCTCCTCTGACTGTTGTGCGCTCTGATTCTTCGTGTAGCTTTCTTCTCTTGTGCATGCTGTTGCCCTCCTGTTATGCTTTGGATCTCTGTGTCTATCCATACTGCTTTCTGATTCATCGCTGTGCTCACCCCAGTATTCTTCACTTGACATACTGCCATCTCCTTAGGCTTGCACGAATATGTCTCTTTCCTCCCTTAGCTTCTTTTTACGCTGGTGCAATGCGTACTGGTATCCCATTAGAACTTCTCTCCTTGAATCTGTGGGTATGTCTGTGCCGTGATTGACGGCTGACATGATCATTCTCCACTCTCCAGCTAAAACATGCACTTTCTCCTTCTCTTTCTTGCCATTGCTCCTTAATTTGTCGACTTGCATATCGAGCTCCTTGTTGCCAGTGTGATTGCTTTCTTCTTCTGCTGCTTCTGTGATGATAACGCATAATTGGTGTACGCTTTTGGAGACGCCGCTGCTTCTGCTGGCGATATCCCTTGACTTGTCTACTGCTTTTTCCATCATGGTCTCTTGCCCGATTTCGTCGGGTTCCTCTAATTTTCCCTGCAAATTTTATGTTGTTGCTAAGCTGACTGGCGAGTTTGCCTCGCTAGAAGAGCCTACAGATGATCCAGATGCTATCATCCTCTCTGCTTTTCCCGCCGACGGAACTGATTTTGTTGAATCCGAAAGGCGAGTTGTACCCGAAGGTCCAATGTAGAAGTTTAGACTTCCGAACGTCAATTCCACTTCTTGATTTTCGTCAACTTCTGGACTGCTATTGGCTAAAAGCGAAAGAGCCGTCGAATTCATGATTCCGACGCCCAGAGTCCCCACGGTCGGCGCCAATGGATGAGGGGTTAACTCGACAAATGTCCTGGATGAAGGACTTGGGATCGGGGAGATAGGGCGTCAGATGAACTCGAAGGTAAACTCAGTCAAACAAGGTGGCTATGAAAGTAAACGTGGGTGTAAAACCTGGCTTGCTTTCAATCTGGCCTACACCGTCCCCTCCGGGCCCCTATATATAGGTAGCCAGGTCTCGAGGATCGGGTAGGGTCCGATACAGATTACAATATCGGCATACGGTAAGAACTCGTATTTTGACTAGTATTACAATTGGGCCTAGCTTAACGGGCCTCAGGGGTACTCAACTGACGGGCTCTCTTATCTATACCCTTGTCACCGGGTGATGTTCCTCACCTTTCTTCTCCATGGCCTTTCTTTTCCTACCCACAAATTTCTTCGTGGGCTTCTCTTTGTCTATGGCATGCAGCTTCATCAGCTTAGGACAAATTCGATTCTTCACATTGCTTGTTTTGTCACCCTTTGTGAGTCTTTTCTTGGAATTGACCCACACTGGGTTCTTTGGAAATCCCTTTTTCACCTCTGCCCCAACATTTCTTTGGACAAAAATCCTGAGCTGGGAGGAGCTGTTGTATCTGTGTGATCTGAATCGCATTATCTGGAGTTCAACATGGCTGCGTCAGTGCAAGGCTGGAGGCAAAGATGGTTCTATATCAAGGACCAGAAGGCCGCTGACTCTAATCAGTATGGTCTTGCTCCTTTTAATGCCAACGAAAGCCTGACAAAATTGACAACATGGGATGCTCCTCCTTCAGAAGCTGAAATCGAAGACATCAAGCCTTTGTTGGCTCATATTCAAAGACTTAAGTGCAGCGGGGGGGGGGACTGATAGGGATGCAACTTATGGCGTTCTTCCTTCAGAGACGCATCCAACCCCTTCAGTCTCGGGCTTCTAAGTTATGGTCTTACTCCGGTTTGACCGATCCTTCTCGAGTGTCTGCCCAGGACCTAGAGAAAAAGGATCTCGACAAGCGGGTTAGGTCGTTCACTACTCTGACTGCGCAGATGGAAATTCCGGCTTGTACAGCTGCTTTTTCTGACTCCACTCACCCCTTTCCCAAGGTATGTATCTTATAACTCAAAACTGTTGACTTCTTTTGTTGTCTCCTTGTATTGCACGTTGTTCGTTAACTTTGTTCTTCGAATGCTCTTTGTAGGACCACTAGTTTTTTGTTTCTCGCCCTCATCTTCTCGAGGAAGGACCAATCGATGTTGATCCTGCTCCTGCTGATTCTAGAGCCTCCGAGGCTGGCGAAAACCAGGACGGAGATGAAGCCAAAGATTCTCTGGAGGAGAGCAATTCTACTACATCTCCTCCCCCTGCCAACTCTGAAGATAAAGGTCTGGAGAAAAAGAGGAAGCGCACGGAAGACTTGGCTTCCTCGAGTACCTCCGTTCCAAAAAATGCATTAGAGGATCCTGCTGCTGCCAAGGACTCTGAACTTCAGATGTTCTAATTGCTTGACTCATGAGTTTGTTATGTCTTCCTTATCAAAGCATTTTTGTCTTCGACTTTTCTTGTCCTCTTGATGTCAAATAATTTCCTTTTTAGTGATGATGACAACCCGAAGAAAGATTCCGCTGTGGTTCCTCTCTCTGCTGCTTTGACTACTCCCAGAGGATGCTCTCAGGAGGAAACTGTGGTGGTCAAACCATCACCAGTTCTTCCAAATAAAAATTCTGGTGCACCACCTCTGAAGCGTCAGAAGAAGGCAGTAGCAGCGGCTGCTTCTCTTGAGGTTCATCAGCCATCCTCTTCCTCTGACCATGTGAGTATTGCTTCATGTAATCGACTTTGTTTATTCTTGAACTCTGATATTCTTACACAGTTTGTGCTCTGCAACCATTGATGCAGAGATTTCTTTCTCTTGGCGCTGAATGTGTCATGATTCAGGAGACTGCTGATGCATCTCAAGGTTTTTTCGTTGTACCTTTTTCCCTTTTTTTCCATTTCACTTACTTGCACTCATGCTTCTCATAGCTAATGATATCTTTTCCTTTGTTACAGTCGCCTTGGCCACGGCTCATGCTCTCATAACGGCCTTAGAAACCGAATTGAAAGCTTCCACAGAAGCCCTGAATGATGCAAATGCTGCCAAGGTTTCTGCTGAGAGGGCTGCCAAGTCAGCCGAAACCAGGGCTAAGAAGGCTGAAAAGGCGCTGGCTGATGCTAAGCAGAAGCAAACCAAGCGGGAGCAATCCGTGGTTAAGCGACTTGATGAAATCTCCATTTTTGTTGGCAGTAATTGTTTCATCTTGTCTTTAGATACTTGCTAAATTTTCACTTGCTGATATGTGTTTGCTTGCCTTATTTGTGTTTCTATGATGCAGCAGAGAACATTGGAGAATTTTGGAGACTTTGGCAGGCAAGTTCTGAAGACCCCCTGCTGGACGTAGTGGACGTGCTGGAATCCAACTGGAAGCTTGTTTCAAATATCCTTCAGCAAACTCGCCACATCTTGATCTGTTTGTTCATCGGGTTCTGGCCAAAGAAAAAGGATGAGATTCCAGCCGACAATCTTCGGAAGCTCATCCTAGCCTTCGACACCATCGAGGATCCTGCCCATGCGATGAAGTGCATCTCAGTGAAACGAGGTGTCGAGGCGGCGATTGCCCTCACCCAATCACATGGCGAGGAAGTGAACTAGGAGAAGGTTGGTGCCTCATACGCTATCCCTTTGGTTGAGATGATGGAATTTTTTAAGAAGGCAAAGGAATAAGCACCCAAGCTGGTGTCCCTTATTCTTCCTCCGGCAACTTCCTCGACTACTGCACCTGGGTCTTCAGCGCCTTCTTCTAGTACCCCTGTTGTTGATGCTTCTGCACCTTCTTCTGCCACGGATCCTGCTGCCGAGGTGGCATAGATTTTAGCTTGCTTCCATAGAGTTAGCCTTCCTTTTGATATAATTCACTTTATTGTCTTTTGTTGATGTCTGATCGGAAAACTCTATATTTTGTAAATACTTTGTGCTATGAATTGCTACTTCTAGCATGCTTTGTGTTTGAGTTATTTTGCCTTGTCCTTTTCCTTCTAGCCTGATTGCGATGGCGGAACGCTGGATTTTGATCGTGGTTTGTCCCCCACACATATTCCTGAATCTGGGATTCCTCCTTCTTCTTGTCGTTGTGCGGAGCACCTATCAAGAATTGCTGATCTTGAAGGTCGATTGTCATTGTTAAAGTGCCAGGCGAAAGCTGCCATGGACCAAGCTGGGAGATCTTTTGGCTTGATGAAGCAGGTGTCTTCTCTTGAGAGTCAAGTGTATGACCTGATGGCGAAGATTGCTCATCTCAAAGAGTGCGACTCTTTTCTTGTTGGAATTATTGAATCTACATGTGAGCAGTGGAAATGTAAGTTTCTTGAATTCCCTTGGTGCTTTTGGTTGTGTTCTTATGATTTGACATGCCTTATTCTGTTACATTCTTCAGGTATTTCCCTGAACCCTACTAACGAGAACTGTCGAGTTTCTGCGCCACTTGAGGCTCTCGAAAGGACATCTTCCGATACTAACACTTTTTGGATTGACCCGCGGCGCTGCAACGCCGTCGTTCTTCTACAAGACCGCGTTCAGCATGTCAGGGAATCTGTCGATGGTTGTCAAAAATCCTTGACAACCATGTTTTCTGTCATGCTTCCCCAAAATCCGCCGCTAGATAATTTTGGTCAGTTACTCGATGTTTTTAGGACGAGCCGTCGTATTCATCGCCTGATAGAACTCAATTTGATAGCTGTCGCTAATTTTTCTCTTGGCTGGATATGGAAGTGGCACCCAAGGATGAATTTTGCGACCATGTCCTTAAATTTACCTCGTTCCCGAGGATCTGTGGCGTTGTGAGTTCATATGGATGCCACACTTCAACCTGCATGAAGGATTATTGCAAGGCTACTTGAAGCCGACGCTGGTTTCTTTCGGGAATATCATTACTTGGATCCACTTCGCGTTGATCCATCGGACCAAGTGGTTTTGTAGTCTGAAGATTGAAACTTGTTTTTGTTGTGGTTTTCCGAGTGACAAGGGTATAGTTAATAGAGCCCGCTAGTTGAGTACCCCTGAGGCCCGATAAGCTAGGCCCAATTGTAATGATAGTCGAATACGAGTTCTTACCGTATGTCGATATTGTAATCTGTATCGTACCCTACCCGATCCTCTAGACCTGGCCACCTATATATAGGGGCCAGGAGGGGACGGTGTAGGCCAGATTGAAAGCAAGCCAGGTCAAACACCCAAGTTTACTTTCGACACACACCTATTTCGACTAACTTTACCTTCGAGTTCATCCGGCGCCCTATCTCCTCGATCCTAAGTCCTTCATCTAGGACATTTGTCGAGTTAACCCTCGTCAATTGGCGCCGACCGTGGGGAACTTGGGCGTTGGAATCATGAATTCGACGGCTTTTTCGCTTTTAGCCAACAGCAGCACAGAAATCGACGAGATGGAGTTGACAATCGGAAGCTTAAACATCCTCATCGGACCGTCGGGTTCATCTCGCCTCTCAGATCCAATGAAACAAGATTTATCGGCAAGTGAGCTCAAGACAACAGCAGTAATGGAATATTCCGAAGGCTCTTCCAGCGAGGTAAACTCGCCGGTCAGCCCAGAGGAAGTGCAAAAAGGAAAGATCGCAGAGGACAATGAAGAAAAGGAAAATTTTGACGTGGAAGTCCAACTCGAAGATCTCACGATCTGCCTCGACGATACTGCAGACAAGTCAACAGATACATGGAAGACAGGATTAGAGCTTTCTGAGGATAGTAACTCGATCTTCTCAAGCTTTAAGGGTAACATCGGCAAACAATGCCAGGTGCTCGCCATTATAGGAGATAACTCAGAAGAATTCGATGAAAACGACAATCCAGTGCTAAACCCAGCAAATATCGACAGAGGAGCAAATCACCTAGCAGAAGGGCAAACACCAGAATCCCTCGCAAGCAGGGAAAAAATTCGACTATCAGTCGACGAATGGAGGATAATAAGAGAAGCCGTAGAACACGGCACGCCAATACCATCAAATTCTAGCAAAGACATGCTTTTGGGGTATCACTACGCCCTAAGGCAGCAGGCCAAGCAATTAGCAAAGGAGAAAATAGAGATACAAAGAAGAAAAGATTCAGCCATTGCAGCTAGCGAAGCTGCTCGAAAAGCGCGAAGTAACGCATCATACAGCAACGCAAGAAAAAATCGTCGACACGGTTCAAGGTACGATAACCTCGAGTACTCCGACAGGCAAAGTATTTCTAAAAACCTCGACTCGTCCTTCCTATCGGTCGACGAGCAAGGAAACATCCTACCAAAAACTCCTGAAGCAGCACTAGTGGCAGCACAAGCATATCTACTTACAACTCGACCAAGTCCAGGAGATCCTAGAGAACATATGCATAGAGCAGCACTGAACGGACTCAACATGGTGGGCCACAAGCTATCAGCAAAAGGAGAAGAAGTATATCACCACAAGGAAGTGCACAAAGCAAGGTCACCTCGCCGTCACAATAGTCCTCGGCACAGAAGCAGCAAGCACCGATCTCGATCGCCATCACCAAAGCAGCACGGTGGAACTCGAAGATCGCGATCCCCAAATGAAAAACACGACTATGAGGATGACGAAAAAGAGATGGGGGCATCATGCTTTACCCGCAGGGTTCGCACTACTCCAGTTCCCAAGGGATTCAAGCTACCTCATGACCAGCAAAAATACGATGGGTCACAGGAACCACAATCATGGCTCGCAGATTACTTACAAGCAGTTCAAATATTAGGAGGAACTAAAGAAACAGCAATGCAAAGTTTGCAACTACACCTCACCGGCGCAGCGAGGTCATGGTTGAGCAAACTAGAGAAAGAATCTATTGGAAGCTGGGAAGACCTCACAAAGCAATTTACAAGCAACTTCAGGTCGACATACAAACGACCAGCATCAATAGAAGAAGTCAAAGCATGTGTGCAACAACGCGACGAAACACTACGGGCATACATCCAAAGATGGAGCCTTATCAAAAATTCAGCAGTCGAAGTTTCAGACGAAAGAGCAATAGATGCGTTCATCATTGGATTAAGACGAAGAGACCTAGTCGAGGAGATGGGTAGAATCAAGCCGAAAACAGTGTCAGACCTCATGGACACAGCAAACAGATTCGCAGATGGAGAAGATGCATGCAACAACAAAAGGACGCGATCTCCAGAAGACGGTAGAAGAAATAGATATGGAAGTCAAAGAAGACGGTCCAGAAATTTCGACAACTATGGCCCTCATAGCCAAGTCGCCGCAGGATACAAAGACAACAACTATCAAGGAAGTGATCGAAGAAGTTCAGGATATCGAAGTTACGGAAAAGAGGACTACAAAAAATTCCCCGTAAGAGAATCCAGAGAATACAACCCCTCGCCAGAAGACATGCTCAATGGACCTTGTCATATACACTCAGCGTTCGTCGACGGAAAGCGAGTATCAAGGCATGCAATGAAAGATTGCACAACATTCTTAAAACTTCAAGAGGCGGCAGTAAACAAGCAAATCAAAGCAAGGCGACAAGGATTCGAAGGAAGCAACAACCCTCCGGCAAAGCAACAAGGAAACAATGGAGCTCCTCAAGGACAAGACCAGCAAAATCAGGGACACGACGACGACGAAGGGTATGTTCCATCAAAAGGACACATCACAGCAATGATACAACCTGTACCCAAGTCGAACAAAGAAGAGAAGAGCATAACTCGACAAGTCAACCTAGCAGTCATATCACCTCCAGCTACAACGGAGTATCTACACTGGTCAGAACAACCAATAGAGTTCAACAGAGAAGATCACCCTATAACAGTACCTCGGCCGGGAAACGCGCCTTTGGTACTCAAAGCTCAAATCGGCGCGTATGATGTCGACAGAATATTTATGGATGCAGGGAGTGGAATTAACCTGATATACGCAAAAACACTCCGAGCAATGCATATATCACTAGAGTTCCTGAAGCCAACAGATTGTTCCTTCCATGGAATCGTGCCAGGAAGTGCCAATTACCCATTGGGTCGAATAGCACTCAATGTTTGCTTCGGCAACCGACAAAACTACAGAAGAGAAAAGCTAGATTTTGAAGTCATGGACTGGCCATCTCAATATCACGCGATCCTCGGACGGCCCGCGTTTTCGCGATTCATGGCAGTACCTCACTACACATATCTGGTACTTAAGATGCCAGGACCAAGAGGAATAATTACAGTGAAAGGAAGTTTTGAAGTCTCAGATCTCTGCGACGGGGAGTTCCACAAAATGGCGCAAAACTTCGGCATGATAGCCAACTACGCAGAGAAGGCGAAAAGCACGACAACAGAAGGCGTCAAACCACTCGAAGGGTACGCTGCGGAGCCAGAGATGAAGAAACCGCGAATAGGAGCATCAGAGGAGGACAAAAATGCAGGAGAAGAGAAGAAAGCTATGACAGCATAAGCATCAAAAGCACAATAATAAGGCTGTAAAAGCCACGAGTTGTACCAGGGGCAATGCCCTCTAGATCCAGAACACGGGCCATAGGCCGGATCTCTTGGGTCACCTCATGTATCTTACATCGCAAATATAATGAAGACAAAACGTTCCTCATATTCGAGTTTACGAGTCTTTCAAAGAAAAAATGCGGCAAACGCGCGAGTCATACAATAACGCCCTGAGAACAAATTTTCGTCATAAAGTTACGAAATAAAATACTCTCGCGTTACACACACACAAAAGTACATTACAACATCGGGTTGTCAGAATCATCTACACCTAAAGGGTCTAAGTAGTGAAACTTGCGGAAAAACGCGGAGTCTTCTTGCAACAACCTGGCTATAATTCGTCGGGCAGGCTGCAAGGTACTCTCTAAATGTACTCGAAGGCTTGCCCCACCAGGAGGATAGCTCAGCGACATAGAACTGTAATTGAGTCTTGGATGCCACTTGCGTATCCACCCAAGAGCAAAGTTGGCACCTGCTACTAGGTTCAGTTCTATCAACCGATGGATTCGCTGGCTGGATCTAAAAACGTCAAGGAGCAATGGAAAAGTAGCAGGCAGAGGATTGCGAGGAAGCATCACCGAGTGCATAGTTACGAGAGCTCTCCTACAGCCATCCACTGCCTCGCCAATATGCTGGGCATGGTCCTGAAGCAATACAATAGCGCTTCGGCGTCGAGGATCAGACCATAAATTTTCAACACCTGCGGACATCTTCTCCAGAGCTGCGCTTCGTTCAGTAACCCGACGATCTTCAGCAGCGAAGTCCAAGCAAGTGCCTATAAGGGCAAAGGATATCACAAAAGTAACAATACAAAGAGAAGAAAATAAGTCGAGAGGAAGCTTACATCGCAACATTTCACAGGCGGATTCGACGATACCAAGAATGAAAGAGTTGCATTCTTCGTGATGCAAAATCCTTGCCGTCAAACTGGACACTTCATCACTAAGAATCGACACCTGCTTCGTCAGAGCAGAAGTTTTGCTAGCCTTATCAAATGCCATCTGAGCTTGGCGTTTGGCTGAAGTCAAGCGAACCTCAAGGTTAGAAATCCTTGCCGAATATTCTGTGCACTGATTGCATCGACTAGGAGTCGACGAAACCTGAGAACCGAACACACGGGTAGAAGAAGGAGCAGGACCGTGAGTCAAAGGATCATTGGTGCGCATCGACTGCAAGCCAAAGGGGAAAGAAAGGAGAAGCATTTCAGAGAGACAGCATGATACTTCATACGCCAGAAATATATTTACATAAGTACAACACCCTATGACTAAGGTTCTCGGGTTGCACCCAACTAAAGTTCTTGCATCCAAAAGGAGAAAGCTAAAAGCTACAAAGAAAGCCGAGTCTACGCCACCTCAGCATTGTGTTCCGTGGCAGAGGAGGGCACGGCAGCTTCTTCGCCAGAAGTCGATGGTGGTACTGGATTTTCCGCCGCTGAAGCTGGTGCAGCAGGCATCGCAGAGGCTGCCGAAGGAGAAATAGTTGTCAACAATGCAGGTGCCAACTTCTTCGCCCTCTCGAAAAAAGCCTTCATCTCATCACGGGTGTGGCCATGAGGGGAGCTAACCCTCCCCCAGTCGAAATTCGTCCCATGAGCAAGGGAAAGTGCAATAGCACCTTCGGCGCCGCGCTTAATGGAAAGACCTTTCAGCTGGAGAGTGGGGTCTTCAGTGGTATCGAAGGACTTGGCAAGTTCAGTCAAGTTATCCTTCGGAATTGTTGCCCTTTTCTTCGGCCACAAGCCGGCAAACAGCCGTGATAAAATGCGGCTAACCAACTCAAAAGTCTCCTGGATAGATATCCAGTTTTCTTCGAGTAGGTTAACTGCATCCATAAGAGGATCATCGTCCGTTTGCAAGGACGACGGAGATACCCCGGTGAATTCTGAGCAATAGAAAAGAAAAGAAGAGACAAGTGTCAACAAATACACCAGTGCAACAGAAGACGAAAACAGAAGACAAGGCGAAGCACTTACTTTCAGCGGCAGTAGACATGGTGTGAAGACGCTCCGCCACGGCTTGCTCTCGTTGAGCATGCTCCTTGTTGGCTTCAGGTAAAGCTTTTTTAGCTTTCTTTGCCTTGCCAAGCGCAGCTTTCTGCGACTTTTAAGCATTCGCTTTAGCGGCGGCCGCCACATCATAAGCTTTTCGCGAAGCATTGAACTCCGCTTCCAGTGACGCAATTCGAGCATTTGCTGTTGCTAAGGCAGCTATAAAAGAAGACGAAAGGGAGTCAGATAAGTGGGAAAAGAAAAAGCACAGAAGAAAAGTAATGACTGGACATCAAGATTGTACCTTCGAAAGCTTTCGCAACCTTTAGGTACCCCGCACACTTCGTGCCCAGTGTAATAAATCTCTTCACTAAAGCCTGAGAAAAGAAGTGTGTAAGAGTAGAAGTGCATGAAAGGAAAGAAAGTAAAGAAGAATTGCTCACGTCATCAGAGGAAACCGTAGGTGCATGGGCTTCCAGAGAAACTTCGGCTTCTTTGGCCTTCTTTGAGCGTTTAGAGTATCGGGCTTGAGGAACCTTCTTCACACCGGACCTGGTAGCCCTCGGTGCAACATCTGGTTCGATAGGATCATCAATGGCCATAGGAGAAGGTGGTGGAGCAGCTGTCGCATATGTTGGTGGTTCTTCATCATCACTGCATGAAAAATATAAGTTATGACAACAAGGCAAGAACAATGCAATTGAAGAACTCGACTACAATACTTACGATGCAAGCATGTCGAAGTACTCCATATCTTCTGCAAGAACGGGGGCTTTACCAGCCGCTGCAGAACTCGATGAAGCAATTTCGTCGACACGCTTCCTTTTCTTGACAACACCAACATCTTCAACTAGTACAGGAGGAGGCGATGTCGACGAGCAAGTTTCCTCTTCTGATTCTTCGACATCATCTCCATCCTGACTTTCGTCAGCCTCGGGGGCTTCAGATGCAGTAGAGGCAAGATCAACTGGTAGGGGCCCTGCCTCTGGAAGAGGAGGACGAGAAACAAGGAATTGATGACCCTACATATGAATAAATTAGCAGAGTGCAATGGCACAGAATAAACACAAATCGAACCAAGCAAAGTTTGACAATAAGTAAATGCGAAGATAAATACCTCAGGCAGAGGGTGCACGGAGTCGAAAAAGTCAGCGGTTAAATCCGCAACTGCATGTTCCTTGGTGAGCTTGGTAAGATTCCTGACTCGCTTGTCGACGTCTTCTTTCGATATCAGATCTTCAGATATGCGAGTAGGATCTTCCAAGCCGGAGTAATTCCAAAGTCTGGTAAGGCAGTGTTGTAGGGGTTGAACTCGACATTGAATGAAAAACGCCATGAGTTGCATACCCGACAGAGCACCTCCTTGACCTCCTTTCAAAGCCTTGATGCGGGAAAGAAGAGGAAGAATTTCTTCTACTTCTGCATCTGAGGGGAGCGTATCCCACGATGCCAATTTCTTCACCTCCTGGGAAGCGTCAAAGGGAGGAAGGCCGTATTCATCTTCAGGAGAGGATTTGCGGTCCTTGATATAGAACCACTTTGTTCTCCACCCTTGAACAGACGCGGCCATGGAAAATTCAAAATATTGCGCCTCAGGGCGCACAGAAACGACGGCTCTGCCCAGTTCGGGTTTCCTAGCCAAAGAAACGTTGGGGCGGAGTCGAAAGATTGACCTCCACAGAAGGAAGTGGGGCTCAATGCCCAAGAAGGACTCGTAGAGAGTCACGAAACAGGCGATGTGCAGCAGAGAATTCGGTGTGAGCTGGTGGAGCTGCACACCGTAAACAAATAGAAGCCCACGGAGAAACTCGTGGGCAGGAAGAGAGAAACCGCGGAGGAGGAAAGCAAGGAACATTACCCGATAACCGCTCGGGGGCTTCGGGATCCGTTCAGTACTGGGGAATTTGATGGAATCTTCGGCGGCAATGAGGCCATCCGCCGTAGCCTTCTCCACCTCCTTCTTTGTGATGGTGGAGCGAACCCAGTTGGTGGCAGAAGACTTGGCCATGGTGCTCTTAGTGGCCAAGTATTTCACGCGCATCCAGTACGAAGTGCGCTTGGGGGCTATGCACGAGAGAAGGAGGCAGAGGAGATCAGCAATGGAGGCGGCGGAGGGAACAAGCTGGTAAATAGTAGAAATCCCCCACTACGCCCCTTATATATCTTCTGGGAGAAGGATCGTGGGCCGAGACGTGGCGCAAAGAGCGGAAACGGCAGCCCACTAACGGTCAAAAATTGAGATATTTACAGTACTGCCCATGCAACGGTTCGCAATGATACAGAGTGACGTATTCATTGATGTCATAAAGGATATATTATCGAACAGAAAATGGCGCCGACAAATGCAAAATTCTTAGAGAAGATTATGTGTGAAGGATTTTTCGATTATAGCCTTGGGGGCTACTACTCTTAAAAGATGGTGACTGGAAATCTTTAATGGAGTTGTGGAAGCATATTCGACGACAAGGCATTCTTAGAGTATCTAGAAGATGAAGTATATTGAAGTTGAAGTATTTCGAGTTGAAGTATGATGGATTACACTCTATTTCGAGCCTATACTCGAAAAAATCTCTTTCGAGTATAGCCTCGGGGGCTACTCCCATCGGGAGCGCTGAGCGCGCACCCGACGATATTTCTTGGTAAAGCAGTAAAGCTAGAGAAGTGCAGGGGTGTTACTCCCATCGGGAGCGGGATTTATGGTTGAAAGAAACCCGAATATTTTCAGTCAAAATTTGACTGTGACATAAGATTCTCGAGTTGCGTTATCGCAACGCGACTCGAATGCCGTGACTTGTCACGAAGGTAAGACCCCAGGATCCGTCCTGTGTGGCCTGGTATACGCACATGGATGCGCTCTGCTAGTATGTATCTGTGTCTACGATGCGAAGAAAATCCTGGTGGACGCACTGGGTACCTTGAGAACCACTGGGATTCATTCTTTGTAAGTCCTAAATGCGGCAAAAGAGTGGATTTGACCGGTATCCCGAATTCAAGTCCAAGGGGATTGAATTTGAAGTAGGTGACAAGTATCTGTTCCGGCAGTTAACTGACCTCTTGATCCGTCAGGGTTGTCAGGCTTGTTCATCAAAACCCCTTGCGAAAGAATATCATGCAAATAAGTCGAAAAGACTAAGTCGAAGATTTGAAGATGAGAAGAAGTCGAAGAATTGATCAAGTCGAAGATTTGAAGATTAGAGATTCAACCTAAATCTACAATTCTGGTAGAATCTCAGGGGCTACTGACAAGGGTATAGTTAATAGAGCCCGCTAGTTGAGTACCCCTGAGGCCCGATAAGCTAGGCCCAATTGTAATGATAGTTGAATACGAGTTCTTACCGTATGTCGATATTGTAATCTGTATCGTACCCTACCCGATCCTCTAGACCTGGCCACCTATATATAGGGGCCAGGAGGGGACGGTGTAGGCCAGATTGAAAGCAAGCCAGGTCAAACACCCAAGTTTACTTTCGACACACACCTATTTCGACTAACTTTACCTTCGAGTTCATCCGACGCCCTATCTCCCCGATCCTAAGTCCTTCATCTAGGACATTTGTCGAGTTAACCCTCGTCACCGAGCGTGAGAGTTTTAACTGTTCTGATTATTATAACAGAATTTCTCTCGGACTTGTAAGCTCAAAGGATGAGGAACTTATCTTTTATAATTACTGAATGTAAAGATACATGGGGTTGCCCAAGAGACCCGACCGGTGGTGACATGGGTATGCCCTTTGGGTACCCACAGATTAGTATACCGGGTTCGGCCCATTAAGGAAGTGGAGAACTACAAGGACTCGAAGATTGACTTGGAGACGAAGAAGGAAGGTTCTAATCCGTATTCAACTAGGACACTTGTAAAACCTTAGCCCGGTTGCATATATAAAGCCAGGCAAGGGCACCCGTAGGGATAACTCAAGATCTCTCATAGCATACAAGATAGATTAGACATAGACTAGATACAAAACTCCGCCAACGGTGGCACCCTGTAAACACCATTGTGATCATATACTAGATTGCTAGCAGGATGTAGCGATCCTCCACCACGAGGACGTGAACCTGGGTACGTCTTGTGCAAATCTCGATCCCAGAATCTCTAGTCGTTGCTTTTCCCCCGATCCTAAGTCCTTCATCTAGGATATTTGTCGAGTTAACCCTCGTCAATTGGCGCCGACCGTGGGGATCGCGGCGACTGGATTTTGTTATCCGGGTGGGATCCTTCAACTCTTTCATCGACAAGATTAGCAAATTTTGTGGCTGCGAACAGCAGTAGCAGCCTTCATCATCAACAACCGCGATGAAGGATTCACTTTTCGCAATATTGTTTTGAGCTGGAAAATATAGATTGCACGGGGGCTCTATGTCAACACTGTGCCCGTGCGTGCAGCAGATCTCGGATCAGATCGGGTTCCTGGTGGCACAATGAGTCACGACACCCTGTTCTGTTTTGAGTTTCCACTATTCAAGATCCGTCGGATAAAAAAAAGAAGAAGTGCTATTTATCAGAAGTTGGATTGTCCTTCTATTCCTGCACAAAAATTTACGGGAGGCTGAGCCAGATGGCTTACGGACTGTTCAAAGTAATTACGGCAAGAAAAGAAAAGGAATAGCGCCAGATCGATGAGCACTAGTACATGAGGATTCAACACTACAATTCAAAGAAGCTGCCGGTACATCCAAGTTAGAAAAAAAAGATGACTTGCTGCGCGTGGATCAGTTAGCTTGAAGCTACAAGGAACGTCAAGCCTTCAAAGAAATCAATTTGGTCCAATATACACCGGCGAGTTATCAGACTGCGACGGACAACTAGAATAAAAATATTTTGACTACTCGCCGGACTGCTCGGACAACCCGAAGAAAATATTTTGACTACTTCATCTTCAACATTATCAACTGCGGCTAGCCATGCTCGAGGGCTCGTCGTCACGCACTCGTGCACTCTCGGTAATGCTCGGGGGCTCGACACCAACTCACCTCGGAGTGCGGAAGATCACCCTCAAGACCTGCGATTTCATCAACATCAGCAACGCGATGATCCCAACAACGCTCGGGGGCTCGACAACAGCTTTGCCTCTGATTGTGGTTGTGATTCTATGACAACAACTCGACAACCTCTACATCATCGACTACGGCCGTGCCGACCGCGGCGCACCCGACAAAAGCTAAATTTTCCTCTTCCAAGAGTTGATTTTTATTTACTTTTGCCGCACCCGACACTCGGGGGCTCCACCATGAAAAATCATCTTGCATATCATTGACTTCGAAAAATTGCGAAAACCCTAGTAGCTGGCGCTCCTTGTTGAATCCTTGACAATTTAGTTTACAGTCACAGAAGCTCGACTAACGGTTGGCAAGGCACAAACCTTGGGCATCAGGCTAACAAAAAGGCTTAGCAAGTATCTTGAAATTCAAATGCGGCAAACGCATCACATTATGTCTGACCTGAGTAGCTGATCGAGCCGCGAGTGCATCAGGCTAATGAAAGGGTCTTACGTACGAGCAACAAAATTATACAAAAAAATCTGATTTACATTTTGCATATTGAATTATCATTGCAATCTACAAGCACAATATTTCTTAAAGTTACAAAATATTTCACAACTTTTCATATTTTCTGCAGGAGTCAAACTTCTTCGGGTAGTACAACTTGAGTCTATGCCCGGATACAAGTACCTGAACATAGACTCGGGGGCTACTCCCATCGGGAGCGCTGGGCGCGCACCCGATAGAAAGACAATTTTGAGAAAGAATTCAATAAGAAGAAGAATAGAAAGAAACTTGGAGCCTATGATCGACTACAAGTACCCGACCATAGCCTCGGGGGCTACTCCCATCAGGAGCGCTGGTCGCGCACCCGATGAAGAATTACTTCGAGAAGAACGAGGAAGAAATTTCGAGTCCATTGTCGGTGGCAAGCACCCAAAAATAAACTCGACATTTACTCCCATCGGGAGAACGGATTCAAGAATCTGACGATTTTGGCCATTGCATTTGAAGTCGAAGATATCTGAAGTCGAAGATTTAAGAAATCAAAGATTGAAGAAATTGAAGATTGAAGAAATCGAAGATTGAAGTAGTCAAAGATTGAAGTTTTGGAGACTCAACCCGAGTCTACGACTCAAGTAGCGTCTCGAGGGCTACTGACATGGGTATGCCCTTCGGGTACCCACAGATTAGTATACCGGGTTTGGCCCATTAAGGAAGTGGAGAACTACAAGGACTCAAAGATTGACTTGGAGATGAAGAAGGAAGGTTCTAATCCGTATTCAACTAGGACACTTGTAAAACCTTAGCCCGGTTGCATATATAAAGCCAGGCAAGGGCACCCCTAGGGATAACTCAAGATCTCTCATAGCATACAAGATAGATTATACATAGACTAGATACAAAACTCCGCCTATGGCGGCACCCTGTAAACACCATTGTGATCATATACTAGATTGCTAGCAAGATGTAGCAACCCTCCACTGGGGGACGTGAACCTGGGTATGTCGTGTGCCAATCTCGATCTCGGAATCTCTAGTCGTTGCTTTTCCCCCGATCCTAAGTCCTTCATCTAGGACATTTGTCGAGTTAACCCTCATCAGGTGGCCTATGTTCTGGATCTAGAGGGTCTTGCCCTTATAACTCATGGCTTAGTAGCCTTATTATACCTATTCTAACTCTCTAATCTACTTATTGTAGACTCGTTGTCTATGTTGGAGGAGTCCCTGGCTCCTTTGTTGTAGCTTCTTTCGGGTCCGGTGATTGTACTCGAAGTTTCATTGCTTCTGGCTCCGTCGAATTTTCTTCGAGTTGTTTTGTTGCGGCTGCAGTTGCATTTCCTGTTTTGTCCTTGTGTTTTCCATATGTGGCTGTCATGCCAAAGTTTTGCGCCATCTTGTGGAATTCCTTGTCGCATAGATCTGAGAGTTTCAAGCTTCCCTTTACTTTGATGATTCCTCTTGGTCCTGGCATCTTGAGTACCAAGTAAGTATAATGAGGTACTGCCATGAATCGCGAAAACACGGGTCACCCAAGGATCGCGTGATTCTGAGAGGGCCAGTCCATGACCTCGAAGTCGAGCTTCTCCTTTCTATAGTTCTGGTGGTTGATACGTCTCAAATGTATCTATAATTTTTTATAATCCATGCTTGTTTATACCCCATTTTCTTTGAGTTTTGTTACACTTCGTGGCGTTTTTATGCATTTTCCGGAACTAACCTATTAACAAGATGCCACAGTGCTAGTTCCCTGTTTTCTGCTATTTTTGTGTTTCAGAAAAGTTACACAAGAAATATTCTCAGAATTTGACGAAAGAAAAGCCGAACCTCCTATTTTTACCGAAGCTTCACGAAGACCGAAGATGAGACGGAGGGGGGCCAGGAGCCAGGCTCACCACAGGAGGGTGCGGCCTAGCCCCTGGCCACACCGCCCCATGGTGAGGCCAACTAGCCCCACCTCTAACGATGCCATTTTGCCTATAAGTTCCCCTCAACGGGAAAAACCTAAGGGACGGATCTCTTTTCCACGAAACATACTGCAAGCCACCGCCGTCACGAGATCGGGAGGATCCAGGAGCTCTTCCCGGCACCCTGCCGGAGGCCTTCTACACCACCATGGTCGCCTCCGGAGTGATGTGTGAGTAGTCTACCTTGGACTATGGGTCCATAGCAGTAGATAGATGGTTGTCTCCTCCACCATGTGCTTCATGTTTAGATCTTGTGAGCTGCCCTACATGATCAGGATCATCTTTATGTAATCATACATGTTGTGTTTGTTGGGATCCGATGAGTATTGGTACTATGTTAAGTTGATATGTTGTATATATATCTTATGTTATCTCTATGTTGTTTATGATCTTGCATGCTTTCTGTTGCTAGTAGCTATCTTGGCCGAGTAGATGCTAGTAGCTCCAAGAGGGAGTATTTATGCTCGATAGTTGGGTTCATGCCTCTATTTAATCTGGGGGAGTGACAGAAACCTCTAAGGTTGTAGATATGTTGTTGCCACTAGGGAGAAAACAACATTCTTGTGTCCAAGAACATTTGCTTTGTTTACATTACACACCTTGCTTAATGCGACTATCTGTTGTTCGCAACTTAATACTCAAGGGGTCCTCGGACGATTCCCCGCGAGTGGATTTTTAGTCATAGATGCAGTTGGATGGCGGTCTATGTATTTTGTCGTAATGCCCAGAGTGAATCTCATAGTGATCCTCATGACGTACGTACATTATCTTTATTCTATCAATTGCCCAACTATAATTTGTTTACCCAGCATGTGTTATTTATCTTATGGCGAGACACCACTAGTGAACTGCGGACCCCGGTCCAATTTCCTTTACATTGCTATACCGTTTTACTTTTACTCGCACTATTTACTTTCTTGCATACTATTATCCAATTACCACTCGATATGCTCAATCCTTTGTTTACAACAAACCGGTGAGATTGACAACCTCATCGTAAGTTGGGAGCAAAGTTCTTGGTTGTGTTGTGTGCAGGTTTCACGTTGCTGCTGGTGAAAAGCTACACGCTGATAAGCAGTTTATCTGGCGCCCTTGTCCGGAGTGTCACAAAGCTAGCAAGCATCACCTTCTGAAGTATTGCTTTCTCCTACTGGTTCGATAAACCTTGGTTTCACAATTGAGGGAAGACTTGCTGCTGTGCTCATCATACCTTCCTCTTGCCGGGGAGGAAGAAGACTTCTGCAAGGGGAGTCTCTCACGCACAATCTTTTACTTTGTTTTTGTTTTACTTTATTTTATTTTTGCTTGCATCATTTTATCAAAAATACAAAAAAATTAGTTTCCTTTATAGTTGTTACTTTATTACTCGTAGTTCATTATGTTGTTCCCTAATTATGCTTTAGAGGACCTCTCAGTAGGTAGTGGTTCTATTATTGGGAAAGGTAACATTGAGGAGTTCTTTAATCATATTAGTATGCATAAAGATGTTGAGGATAGATCTTTGGCTGAGCTTGCTCCTAGTTATGAAGTTGCTGCTGCTTATTTAGTTCACATGTTGGAGGCTAGGTTTGTTAACCTTAATCCTTTTATGCAACAAATGTTTCTTAAGCTTCATGATATCGAAGACTCCGAAAAGAAAGATTTTATTTTGGAGACTTTGCGTAGAGAATTTAGAGATGTTATTATTGAAGCTAAGAAAGTCTTTGAGCATTTTAATATGCTTGGCTCGCCCGTTAATGTTGTTGGTACAACCAAAGAAGACATCAAAGTACCAATACCTAGCAAACTCTTAGGATTGCATGAAGCTTTGGAAAATAATTTTGATTGGATTTGTCCTGAAAATCTTTTTAATGAAATGAGTGAACCAAAACACGATCACAAGGGGTCTTCAAAAATTTATTTGGATGCAATACAATGCCTTATTGAAAAGACTTCTGCAATTGATCTTAATGCCTCATTTGATAATACTTGATTTGCACCTTTCTGCGCCTAGCTCAAAGGCGTTAAAGAAAAGCATTCTTGGGAGATAACCCATTATTTTATTTTCAATACTTTTTCTTTTATTTGAGTCTTGGAAGTTATTACTACTATAATAACCTCTCATTATCCTTTTTTATTTCTTTGTTGTGCCAAGAAGAACCTCTAATTTGAGTGAGGTAAGATTTAGGGAAGTTGCTGTCGTGAAACAGATTTCGGTGCTGCACCGTAAATATTAGTAAAAATTCTCAGAATATATTTTTGACCTTCGATTTCTTGTGCATATGCCCCAGGTTATATTAAAATTTTCATTAGTTTTGCACTTTTCGATTTGAGCAACCAAAGGTCCACGACAAAAATGACCTTTTTCAGCTGTTCTGTTTTGACAGATTTCTGCCACTATTTGTGTTTGCCTCTCGATCGCTTTCTTTTTTAGTTCTTTTGATCACGGAACTTTTGGGGAAATTGCTACAGTAGTATATGCTTTGTATGTGGTGTTTTTGAGTTGAAACCTGAACCAAAAAGGGTTGATCTACTATTATGTATATGCTAACATTGGTAATAGAATTGTGTTAAGTTTTGTATGAAGGAAGTTTTCAAGTGTAGGGATTGGAGAATGATGAGATGAGATGAAGAATGGACAAAAGCTCAAGCTTGGGGATGCCCATGTCACCCCAAGAAATATCCAAGAGGTACAAGCGTCAAAGCTTGGGGATGCCCCCGAGGTACCCCTTCTTCATCGGCAAAAATCAGGACACCTTTCAACACACTATATTTTATTGCTTCATGCACTATGCGTTTTTCTTGGAGCGTCTTTACTTTTGTTTTTAGTTTTTTTTGTTTTCTTTGCTGCAATAAATGGTTGGACCCCAACAAATTTCTTTTGGAGGAGATGTACTTGTTTTTCATTTGCCAAGAACACTCCGTTTTTCACTCTTATCGTTCAACGAGTGTTCTCTTTTTCTAGAACTGCATTTAGCTTTCGTTTTTCGCCTTGATTTTTGTTCAGATCTTGTTTTATCTTTTCATCAAGGTATATTTGGACCTCCGGTCTATGTTGGTATTCATCAAAAGAGTTGTTTTAAAAAGGTTTGAATGGTGTTGGAAAAGAGAAAAAGTTTCATGCAAAAAAGTGGTACAAAAAGGAGCTTGTTTAGACTGTGGCTTAGACTTTTTCATGCCATGCTTGATGTCTTTTTGATAGTATGCTTAGTGATTTTTGCTGTAGCATGACTTGTCTCAAATGACTGAGATTGCTTAATGAGCCTTTGAAAAAAATCATGCGTTGATTTTATTATGTGGAAGCATTTATTTGGTTTTCTCCTTTGATGCTTTATTTGGGTTGACTTGGCGCATGCTTACAACATGTTTGGCTCTAACAAGTCACCATAACTTCCTCGTTGGTTGTGTTGTGTGGCGCAAAGTTCTTGGTTGTGTTGTGTGCAGGTTTCACGTTGCTGCTGGTGAAAAGCTACACGCCGACAAGCAGTTTATCTGGCGCCCTTGTCCGGAGTGTCACGAAGCTAGCAAGCATCACCTTCTCAAGTGTGGCTTTCTTCTACTGGTTCGATAAACCTTGGTTTCACAACTGAGGGAAGACTTGTTGCTGTGCTCATCATACCTTCCTCTTGGGGTTCCCAACGAGCTGTTCTTACAAGCCATCAGCGGTTGCCGAAGCAAACGTTGAGTGCTATTCAACCCAATGGGTAGTTGGCGCTTCTTGGTACGATTCCATGGAAGGAGCAGTCTGTTGGTTTGAGGAACTCTAGTGATATGCGCATTGCCCGAAGTGTTTTGGCGTATATCAGGTTTATTCCACTTCATGCGTCCATGAATACTCTTTCTACGTCATATCCCCCGATCTGAGCTTTGAGTACCAAGGGCACGTTTCCAGGCCGAGGTACTGTTATTGGGTGGTCTTCTCTATTGAATTCTATGGGTTGTTCGGACTAGTGCAAATATTATGTAGTCACTAGAGGCGATGTTACTGCTAGATTGACTTGTCGAGATATGCTTCATTTGATTTTGGCACGGGTTGTATCATTGCGGTGATATGTCCTTTGGATGGGATATATCCGCCATCATTGTCATTTCTTTAATTTGGCTGGTTTTGTCCTTGCGTCGTTCCGTTGTTCGGCTGCAGATTTGCCGGCCGTGTGTTGTTTAGCCTTGTCTCCTTGCTTTGGCTTGTTTATTTCCTGCTACTTCCTTGAGTTTCAGAAATGTCTTGCAATCCTTCATTGCGTGCCTGGACACTCTTTTTCCATCGATGAACACATAGTGTATATGACATGGTCCGTTCAGCATGTCGTCTGGCGATTGATTATACTCCCTGGGCACTCTTGACTGGAACCTTTTGCTATTGCTTGAATCCTCTCTCCCATAGTTGCGGTACCCGGAGTTCCTGCGATCATCCCCTTGGTAATTGTTGTCCTTGTATCCCGCGACTACTTGACTATGAGGACGGTAGTTGTCATAGTTGTCGGATCTTCTCCTTTGGTTATTGTACCTATTTCCCCTGACGTCTTCAGGTGACCGCGCCCGTTTATTGTTGTAGGCATCTTCACTGTCGGTGAATCTGTTCGCTATGTCCATGAACTCTAATACCATCCTTGGTTTGATTCGTCCCATTTCTTTGACTAGGTCTCCTCATCGTAACCCGAGTGTGAAGGCATCGATTACTCTTTTGTCTGAGACGTCGACTGCAGAGTTTTTGATGAAGACTGTTTGGCCCGATCTTTCACGATGCACCTCCTGATCCAATGGATCTAATAAATCTCCCAATCACGTGAATGATACACGCAACCTGAAGATGGGGGAACATCAATCCTGCGAGTAACTCGTCGATGTAGACGAACCTCACGCCGAATAGATGAATCCAACGAGCAACTCAATGATGAACAGTGAGCCTCACGCCGAAGCACGACAATACTTGAATAACAAGCACCTTCACGCAGAACACAATATAGTGGATAACTAGATGAACATCAGAGACGCCGCCTCAATACGCCAACCTTGGAGGGATGGAACACACGTGGGAACACAAAGTTCTACATAATTATCAGCCTCCTAAACCCTAACTGGCTGGCTCCTTTATATAGGATGACTGCCAGGCGAATAACATGGTTCGACTCGAACAGGATACAAACCGACCCATTATGGGTTCGGCCCAAACTAGGCGCGCATGCCTTTAATCACTTTTATTTATTGACACTACCTTAGACTTAATAGTACGTGTCGTAGGTCGTCCTGGCGTGTCAATATCCTCATCAGTTTTTGATAATGCTCCATCTTTGTATGTATGATTTAAGTGTCTCATTACGTTGTTGTATGCAAGCTTTGACTTCTTCTATTGACGCTGGCCGCTTGTATGTTAATTTGAAGTTGCTTGTGAACTGTTTGGTGAGTTCATCCCAGGTTCCAACTGTTTCTCTTTCTAGCTTGCTTAACCAGGACCGTGCCACGCCTGTGAGGTGCAGCTGCAGACTTTGCATCGCTGTTTCTTTTGAGCCTCCTAGTATTCTGACTGCTTGCAGATAATCTGAGAGCCATGATTGTGGCTCCTGAGATCCATTGTATTTCTGTTGGTCATGGGGTAGTTTAAACCCTTTAGGTACATGTGTGGTGCGAACTCTGTGAGTAAAGCACGGTGCTCCCATCTCTTTTTCGTCGTCTTCGTAATCATATGCCTTGGTGGGAGTGCGGGATCTTCGGGTTCCTCCGTGCCTTGGGCTTTTGTAATACCTTGGCGATGATGACCTAGATCGTCGGCTACTACTCCTATGCCGAGGACTATTCTGACTGCGTGGTGATCTACGCTTGTGCGTACCTTTGTTGCGATATGCTTCTTCATCTTTGGATGTTAGCTTGTTTCCTACTAGTCTTAATCCTTGTAGTGCTGCTCGATGCATGCTCTCTCGGGTCTCCTGGGTTTGGCTACGTAGTGTACAGGTATGTTTGTGCTGCCACTAGTGCTACTTATGGTGTTTTTGGCATAATGTTGCCTTGTTCATCGACTGATAGGAAAGATGAGTCAAGGTTCCTAGAGAGGTTTCTTCTATCCGAGTGATCAAGGTTTTCGACTTGCGAACCGTGCCTATTGTGCCTTTTGCAGTTCGTATATGATGCATTGCTGCGTGCTTCACAAGAGCTGCGCTTGCTGCAATTGCTAAGTCTTTTCTTTTGCGTATTTCGATTCTTTCTTTTGCTAGTTGCCTTGATTGCCTTTGGAGGGCATAATGATACCCTAGAAGTACCTTCTTACTTGCGTCTGCTGGTATAGCTTGGCCGTGCTCGATGGCTGGTTTGATTGTGTTCCACTCTTCGGCTGATAGTCGAATTTTTGCTCTGTTTGCCAGAGAGTTTGCGGTGTCTCCTTCCGCTAGATGATTTGCTCCTCTTATCACATTTGTTGGGTTTAGTACTGGGTTGTTGTTATCATCAAATTCTTCTGAGTTGTCTCCTATGATCGCATAGTATTTGATATTGGTTGTCAAATCTGTTGCTGCCGCTTGAGAGGGTATTTTGGTTGTCCTCATGAAGCTCCAATCCCGATTTCCATGTGTCTATGGATTTATCCGAGATATTGTCATAGCAGATCGTGAAGTTTTCTGATTGCTCTCCTAAGTCGAGGTTCTCCATGGTTTCGTCGAGTTCTTCAAATTTTTCTTCCATATTCTCTGTCGGCGTGAAGCTGACCGGTGAGTTTATCTCGCTAGAGGAGCCTATCGATGATTCTGATACCGCCATTGTTGTAGTTTTGTCTGCCGATGGATCCGATTTTGATGGATCTGAAAGGCGAATCGACCCAATGGAGCCGATGCGAGAACTCATACTTTCGATTGTCAGGTCCATCCCGTCATTTAAGCTTGCAAAGATTGGAGTATGGGCTGGTTGGTGAGGTTGAAAATCTACGGTTCCAAAGGATATCTGGTTTCTCGAGGGTTTGGTCGGGTTTGATACAAATTACAATGTTTGTATATGACATCACCTCGTATTTGATTACATCTATACTTAGGACTCCCTAATGGGCCCTAGGGGTACCGAGATAATGGGCTTTATTAGCTATATCCTTGTCAAAAAGAGAATCGGATACGACACCTCACACGCGAGTATTATTCTGGTTGAACCCGTGCACGTCAATGAAGCTGGTTGGCTATGACAGCGATGTAAAGTGATGCCGCTGTTGTCGATGTATTAGATTGAAGTTGAGCCCCCATGCATAGTCGAAGTAGCTGCATGCCAGATGTGATCCAGCTACTGCTGTCGGTAGCCGCAAAATTTGCTAATCTTGTCGACGGAAAAGTTGAAGGATCCCGTCCGAATAACAAAATCCAGTCGTTGTGTACCCCACGGTTGATGCCAATTGAAAGGGTTTAGCTCAGCAAATGTCCTAGATGAAGGACTTTGGATCGGAGGAAGGCATCAACTAGAGATTTCGGGAGCGAGATGGCACACGACGTACCTAGGTTCACGTCCCCACGGTGGAGGATCGCTACGTCCTGCTAGCAATCTAGTATATGATCACAATGGTGTTTACATGGTGCCACAGTAGATGGAGTTGTGTATCTAGTCTATGAGTTCTATAATCTATGATATGAGTTGAGTTCTAAGATGTCCCTCTAGGGGCGCCCCTTCCTGACTTTATATATACAACCAGGCTAGGGTTTATATGTGTCCTAGTCGAATACAAATTACAGTTGTCTTTGTTCGTCTCCAAGTCATCTTGCTGAGTCTTTATGCCGGTCCACCTCCATAATGGACCGAACCCGGTATACTAATCCGTGGGTACCCGAAGGGCATACCCACGTCAGAGAGAGTATTACACGCGCATCTAATTAGAGGTAGCGTTTGATTTAATAGCCGCAAGTAGAAGTATTCCAAGCGGGACTGACATGAACCCGGCATTGTACTAGTAGATGGATCTAAATCTTGAGATTATTTTTGAAAGAATAGTAGTAGATGAGGTGCTAAAATGTGCGGCCTCAATCACCGGGAAAATCATATGAAAATGAGGCTACCCAGAAGTCTCACCTATTTAACACAAATTATTGAATTGAATACATAGTAAAATGATATTGTTAAATGGGATACAGGTGAATCAACTTTTTACTTACATACTCCCTCCGTCCACTTTTATAAGTCGCTGAAGCATTTCACGTTGGAGTTCTATCACGTTAGGTAATTTTTTGAGTTCCCCATTTTACCCTCAGTCCCCACTCTTCGTTCCCCTCCCGCCCGGCTCTGGATAGCTTGCCCCTCCATCACCATGGCCACATCACCGCCGCCAGCCGCCCCTACCTCTCCAGTCTCCACAACCGCCTTCTCCCCACAGGAATCCCCTCTCTCTTCCCACCGCCGTCTTTCTACCTGCGGGAATCCCCTCTCCCTTTCAAGCTTCTCCCCGCAGGAATCAGATACTCCAATAAAATTTGCACTTTTTCATCAACCATCTGTAGCGCCGAGATGCTAGGCGAGCAGGTGCTGGAGCAGGCGATCTGCTGCTTCTGCTGGCCAAAGAGACGTGTAGAGCTGGGGATCTACTTCTTTTGTGGGGCATAGCGACACGTGGAGCCGGCGATCTGCTCTGCTCCTGCTGGGAGGGGGCCGGTGTGCTGCTGCTGCTGAGATCCGACGATCTGCTGTGTGGGGCGGCAAGGAAGAAGTGGGGGAGCAGCTGGGCGAGGTAGAGGTGACGCTGGGAAGAAGGGATGCGTTGGGCGGCGACGCAGGGAGACGAGTTGCTGGGTGGAAGAAGAGTGGATATTTTGATCGATCAGATCTGCTGGGGGCATGATTGTCCATTAGCGATATTTTGGGGCTGTCAGAATTTCAGTTCGGCGACTTATAAAAGTGGATGGAGGGAGTACTTAGAAGTTACAAAGTGGAATTTACTCTAAAAATAAAATATACTTGTTGGAGTCCATGATATTTCTTAACAATGTAGTGAAAACAAATACTAGAAACAAACGAGATTGAATACAGTCATACACATAAAACACACACACATAAAAAAATTCGTAATGAATTTAATCTAAAAAAAATCTATGATGTCCTTCGAATCAAAGAGATCATGATGGATGCGCAAATCAATAGTGTCCTCCCTATGTAGGAATAAAAGGAAATGTGTAGAAAACTTTTTTATGTACAATATCGATAAGAAAAGGTAGGAATGTTTTACTTTGGCATGAAGTAATCCGTATTATACGATTTGGCAACTCCGGGCAATGATCTTGTCAAATCAACAAATAGATAGCCACTAAATATTTTATTTGCTCAAAAGAAATGGCAGGTGGACATTTGATATTATGTATTGCCGCAAGAATAGCTATTTTTAGAAAAGTAACCATGTAGCACCATGGAGACACCCTACAAACAATGCCCTTTCGATCATAGATGAGGCCATGTGTGGCTTCTAAATACAAATACAAGAAATTACCCCATTTGAGCAAATAAATAACAAATGAAGGAACCCCGATGTGGTTGGGCTTCAAGCACCCTAACACAGTGAGACAACAACGTTGCTCCAAAGAAATATAAAAGAAACCAAACCATCAAGGGCACCAACTTATACACAAGAATATTGGCTGTGTGAGAGAGATATATTTTATGTATTTAGCAAAATCAGAAATTAGAAGAAAAAAATTGAAATGGAGGGGTATATTTTCTTATAAAGGAAGCTCTCTGCTATGTGCGGCCAAGTTTATGATGTCATTTCTTAGTGATACTAGTTGAATTCCCGTGCATTGCCACGGGAAAAACAAGTTATAGAGGCACTTCACCAGATTTTATTTGGTGCAAAAAGTATAATGATTTTTGAATACCCCACACATTTTGCTCTCTTTTCACCCTCTAATATGTGTTATTTCTGTCCAATTTTACCCTTTTCACTCCATCGCGTGTCTCTTCTCTAGCATAATGACTGAGGTGCAACTTCCTATTATTTAACTATCTTTGGAGAAGACAATTATCGACACTATCATCGTGTAAGCGTGTCAATAATAAGAATGGTTTTGTTAATTCTGAATCTAAATCAATTCTAAAAGTGCAATAATCGTGAATAAGAATGATAAATGCAAAAACAGCGAGAAAGATTAATAAAATGGTTATACAATACTACATTGACCATTTTTTTGAATAAAGGTTATTTTTTAAAAATGTCTATCACTATTCTCCATTTTGTTCATTCTCTAAGTGCCTGTTTGAATGTTTGTTTCTTCTCTATCCATTTGAATGTTTGTGTGTTGTCGCCCCGCAATTTTCTTTTCGTAGTCACCCCACTCTAAAGGAATTGTCACTATAGTGGTCACCCCTTTCCATCAATATGTCACTTTCTCCTGCCCGTTGGTGTTTTCACAGTAGTCATTCCCATAGCTTAGACGTAGGATTGCTAAAGAATACCATGACAGATAGATGGAAAAAATATAGAAAATACACAGAGAAAAACAACACAGGAGATGAATGTACACATTCCTAACCGTTTCTCACTTCATGTATTATTTCTTTAACGTTTTGAATGGTCTTTTACACGATGGATTGCAGTTCAAGGCTTGCTTTAAAGGGGGGAAATTTTAGGTATTAGATCAGTAATAGCAAAACACATGTTGTTCTGGTATTTCATCTTCAAAAGCCTCCTCAGGTGAACTGATGTTCAGCTTAACTATCTCTAGCAATTGTTCATAAGGTGGTGAAACCTCTTGGATAAAGAAGTCTATTTAATCTCGGTTCTAGGAAAATCCATGACCTTAGCACTATCATCTAGCAACTTCTATTGGAGATATCTGCATTTGAATTCTGACTTGAATGTGATAAAACCTGACATGAAGAGTATACAATGAATAAATTCCGAAGTGGAACGTACAACAATGCTAGAATACTAAAGGCCGATCCGTCTGTAACAACCCGTCCATCTCAAGTTTTTATTTTATATAGGTTCAGTCCATGGCCATTTTCACGTAGGTGTAGGATTATTACTTGCATTTTGCTATCGCTAGCATCCAAGCATAGAAAATTAGCAAACTGATCAACTGAAAATTTAGTCCTATTCGCCTTCTACTGCCACACACAACAAGATGATCACCAAATCTCCTGATGATGCTGGAGTTTGAGTGAGACCTCAACAGCCTGTTCACAACAAGAGAGAACCCTTAAAAAATACAATGCAAAATATTGTAGCTGCATATAAGTTCAGTTAATAGATGTACGTTGCATCTTCAGTTCACTTCAGTTTTATTAATTTTGTCAGCTCATTGATTAATCCCCTCCTTCCAAAACCTAGAAAAAATCAAGGGATTTCCGCTGCATATAAAATTCAATTAAAAGATGTACATTGCATCTCGCTTCTGACTTCAGTTTAAATAAAGTTGCAAACTCGATCGTTCCTGAAGGCGTATAAGAAATGCAAGGAAGTACCTACATGCGTAGTTTGCGGTTTGAACATTGTCAAAACCAGGTGTATGAGTTTTAGATATATGGTAATCATTAAAATTACCAAGCAATATTACCTAGCTACTATCAAACGTACAAAATAGTTATATCAGGTACTTGATTGGACATGGTCGTATTAACCATAAACATTTAGGGTACTGCGATCATGATAAGAGCTCCTAGGAACAAACATGATATTGAATAGTATATAAACAGAGAGATCTTGTTTTGCTTATTAACTCTGGGGTACAAAGACCATTCTCCATAGAATTGCATAGAAGAAATAAAAATTAATCAAGATCCCATACAATATTGTTGCATGTTATCTATTTTATCACTATATAAACAGAGAGATCCTAGAAACACCATTCTCCATAGAATTATGTATAGAACAATACAAGTTTTATGGTGATTGGCATTTTTAGAAACCGTTGTCGAGCCGATCTAACGGTGGTAAAAATAACGGAACTGAACGGAACAAATTGAACGGAACTGAACGCTGCTAGAACTCGTGGGACCGGAACTAAAAAAGTGGGCCCGAAAATAAAAATATCATTAATTTAATCTATTTAGTAAAATGCTATTTAGCAGGCTATTTTCTGTAATTTGTACGGTTTACTTTTTCCCCCTCACTAGGTAGACATCACTCTTTTTCTCTACTCTTCTTCACACTCTGGATGTACCGGCGGCGGCGGGGAATCAGCAGTTGGAGCTCTGGCTCTACCGGCGGCGGCGGGGAATCGACAGTTGGAGCAGGCGCCGGAGCTCCCCCCATAGCTTCTCCCGACGGCGGATGCGGATCCTGCCTCGTGGTCTTCTCCTGGAGGGCGGTGTTGGCTGGCTCGGAGGCCACGCGGTGGAGCGGAGTGGGAGGTCGCGGCGATGGCTGCCGGCTCACGTCAGCTACGGCGCACACGTTTTCCTGCTCCGTCAGCGCCTTCTCCTTCTCCGCCGCCTCGGTCTCCTCGTCCACCCGCCGCAGCGCCGCTTTCAGGTCCGAGAGGATCTCGCCGGCCATCTCGTCGGCAGCCACGACGGCCACCAGCCGGGACTTGGCGTCGCGCAGGACGGTGTCCAGCAGCCGCAACTGCGCGCCGGCCTTCTTTTCCTGCCCATCCAGCCGCAACTGCTCAAAAAAAGGCACCACTCGGCCTGCCATCACCGGCAGTACTCGGGTTGCGCCCGACGGCGTTCACCAGGGTCAGCGGTAGATGATAACGTGCTCCTCCGCTCGCTTGATGGCCAAGGCGTTGGCTGCGCCATGCTCATCCGCACGCCCGACGCCGGCTATGGCCACGACAGCGTGCGCGGTTGCCGACGCCTGCCTGCGCGCCCGGTGCTCCTGTCCAGGAACGTACCATGCTCCTCCGCCTGCGTGACACGGGCTTGTGGCGGCCAAGGTGTTGGCTACGCCGTCCGATGCATGGCGCGGCGGCTCGACGCGTCGTACTCGTTCACAGAGATGGCGCCGCTTCCTCGGCTGCGACTACTAGCCCGGCTCATCATCATGGACAAGCCCGGCAGCGATAGCCCCACCAAGCAGCAGATGGTCGATTGCTATCATCGAGACCCTCGCGAAGGTCGTGGGGAGGTAATTCGTGCACGTTTGGCTGAATCACTCCCCTCCTAAACAACTGTGCTTCGATGAATGAGACTAATTTTGGTTATGCTGTTGTTCAATGGTGCAGCAAGGAGGAGGCGAAGAAGAGGATATACCCCGTTGCATGTTTAACTGCATCCTGTGAACTACTGCAGCATCATCTCCTGTAAAAGAACAGGGGAGCTCACTTCTTGCAAGATCTCTGTGGAGCAAGACGCTCATACCAACATTGTGGAACTGATGGAAGTTGAGACTGCCCCTGTTCACAATGTGATAGCATTCTTTTCAGAAGGGATTGTTGCACGTCTTGTGTTTGCTAGAGCTCAGCTCGCTGCAGCAGTTGATGTTGCCTTGTTGAAGCCGTCTGAAGGAACTCAATCTCCTTATATTGATGCTGACAGTCAGATGCAAGATCCTAGTTTATACAACCTGTTCTGCCTTCGGAGAATGGCGGGATTACTGCGATGTTGCCCCGAGGTGCTTCGACGAAGATAGGTCAAGAATGAATTAATGAATCCACATGTAGACAGAACTAAAGAACAATATGTTGTTGAGTGGTTATTCAGTAGGGTGAGTTTTAGTCTTGTGTTTCTCGGGTTCATGACGAACTGGCTTGCTTAGTGACATTTACTTCATGTTTAGGTCCCAAATTGGATTGAACGATGGCCGGTTTAATTTGCTTTAGTTCTCATTACGCAGCTTTTGAGTTAATGTGATGCTTGTATACTGTCTTAATGTGTGTCCAATGGTGCTGGTGGTAGATGGGAAAATTTCTAGAGCATCTCTACTCATGAGTGAAGAGTTCCAATGGATGCATAAGCCAGCTGCCAGGGCCTATAAGCGATGAAGATACTAGCATTGTAAAATCATCAAAACAAACTACCGTGTGCAGGAACAATACACCACAAACATGGATTCAAGTTAAAACCTGGCGAGCAACACTACACCACGGACGGTAGTAACCTTGCAAAAATGATGCATGAAATTTGACAACTTAAAAGAGATTGGTCTGGAGGTAGAGTTACAACAATGTAAACTAGAACATGTGGTTTTGCAACTAATCGACTTCCATTCTGTCCACCGGCTGGACAGTTCAAGAAGGCCCATCACCATTCACTGATTAGGTGCTGGCATCTTGTAGAGGTAGCTTCTTCAAGACTGACATCAACCTGTACAAATAAGCATGGAGAAGCATGCGGTCGGTGCGAGATGCTTTGACAAATCTATAACTCCCTAGGCTGACACCGCCAGCAGCAGCAAACATTAGGTCTCCATCGTTGTCTCTACCAACAGCTCCCTAGCCCCCTTTACAAGTTTAGAGACATAAGCCCCATCAGTATTTGATCTGAACCCAATCAGCTGGAGGTGCTTGCCAGGTCTGAATTTGTGCCTTTTCCTGATTTGAGTACTTCCCATTCTCCGCTATGCTGGACCATTGGCGGGCAACTGAGCTTTCACATATGGCGGTGTTAGGTATGAGAGAAAGCCTTTGGGTTAACTAAAACAGCAAAAGAAAATTAGAATACTTACTCTAGTAATAGTATGATTTTTCTTGTCAAAAATAAAACATATATCTACTCCCTCCAAATAATTAACAGCACTCGATACAAGTTCTAGTTATGCCCCATCACTGGGTAGAGAGGCATCTGTGGAAAACTGATTTCCAGCACTAGGTTACTAAAAAACTCTTGCATTGAATATGCATTTGCAGTAAGAATTTTGAAACATTTTAACCTCCAAAGGCTCCTAGAGCAGCAGTAGACTAGACACATTTATATGTGTTTTCAGTGTCGTTTCACCATGTTCCATTGAATAAACAGAGACCACATGATTATGTTTACAGCTTGTTTGCACTATCCTTCATATACCGTAACAATATGGCTATCAAGGATCAAAGGATTAATCACATTTGTAGAAAGTAGCTACTCATTTACAACCTGAGAGTTGTATAGCAGACAACTATTTCCTTTCCTTGGAAATAATTTAACATTACGTACATCTATTATCTGATAATTGTTCCATTTAACATATGATCGAACTACATAGCAAGACACGGTGCTGATCTGCATTGCTAGCATGGATCTGGTCGGGTGGAGCAAATCATCAAGCTAATTAGTACACAGCAACTTTATTATAAAGTAAATTGCTAGACTGACGGACATACAAGGTTCAGACACTAGACTCACCTTGAGACAGTAGCGTCCCGGACGAGGAGGGTCGTGGCCGCCGACTCTGATCCCTCTAGTCTGGCGGATCCGATCCCGCCAGTGAGTAGAGCGGCGGTGTTCCAGCGGACTTGTCACGGAGGAGGAGGTCTCAGGTTAGGCAGTGAACTGGATCCCGGAGAGGAGGAGGGGATCAGAGGACTGCGGTGGCAGAGCTGGCGTGGGGTGGTCTTCGGGCGGCGGGCGTTCGAAGGGGAGGAGCACACGGCGGCGCTGCTCCATTTGAAGGTTGATGGTGGCTGCTGCAGCGGCGCGCGTCATCTCTCATCGGACATGGAAGGAACATGGTGTTTCTCTGTTTCTTGTTTTGAACGGGGAAGCAGAAAAAATTTACGGGAATTTGGGAGACGAAGGTTGATCGACCGCTCGGATGGTTATTACTGTAGTTCTTTTAATCAACGGTCACAAAAAAATCTAACTCAACGGAACTGGACAGAACCTATGTTCCGTGCCAATCATCGTAAAATAGCTCATAAAACAAATGAAAATGAAGATCCCATACAATATTTCAGAAATATCTGAAAAACAGTAGCGAGAAATTGGCCAGGGACTCACCAAGGATGAAGATTAGGAGGTGATAACTGAATGTTCCGGAGGACAAAATGCTACTTCAGCTGATCTTGTGAAGCGATAGATACTGGTAATGAATCCAATTGTGATTTCCATAGCACTTTATCATACAAGTAAATACTCTGAATTGTGATTTCTATTGACGACCAACAGACAACAAAATACGCCTTGAAATTTATATGTCGTTGAAGAAACTTTGTCAGGATGTAAGCTCATGAATTGTATACGAAGAGAATATATACTCCAGCATCCGGTTCTTTCTTTTATCATTTCCACTATGTTGTCTTGGATCCACTATACATCTAACTCCAATTAGGACTTCAACTGGAACTCACCTCCATATTTCGTCTTGCCCTTAATTCCCACGATCCAATTTCAAGAATAAAGAGCCATGGCCTGCCACAAGAACAGAAGAATAATGAAGAAAAGTAAAATAGAAAACAAAACATGAATTGATGGATTGGTGTTCAGCATGACATGCTGGTCTTCTGAAATTGCACGACTAATAGTATGAACACATGTGAAACTGTTAGAGAAAGTCTACTGATACTTGAGTCTTATCTTGCATTCTGGTTGTAGTAGTAATCTTTCCAAAGTCTGAACTCAAAAGTGATATTGCAAAGTTTTAACATATATAATCAACCATGCTAATCAGATGACAGATCCCACCCTACCACATGTGGATGAAGTGACCCTACAATTATAGATTTTTTAGCACGCCCGGACGTGAACATGCCCCATGGCTGCTTATAAGTTATGGATTGCATTTTAAACCAGTTTTTAGTGCAAAGGAGATAGTGTCATGCCCGGTGATACTAAACTGACGAAACTATCGTCGCAAGTGTGTCAACAAGGTGCAGAAGAGTCTGAAGCGTTCATCGTCCAATCAACGTCCAGGATCGGTCGATACCGTTTCGCGCCATCGCCTTCATCTCTGTCCGTTGATCGTCCATCCAATGGCCAAGAACGAAGACTGAACTTTAATTTGAATCTGTACTTTGTTTTACCTGCTTTTGTCTCTCAACTACCCTATAGTTTGTCCTGTAGCAAAACTTTGCTTTATAATCCCCTCACGCCGCTAGGGCTGAGGTATTATCTCTTCTAGGGTTTTATACCTAAGCCGCCACTGTTCGTGGTTAGGCCTCTGGCAACTTGTAGCTCGAACAATTCCTCTGAATTTAAGTGTGCCAGCTGAGATTTCTGAATATTTCACTGAGTGTGTTATGAGATCATAGTCTAGGCATGTCAATTGGTATCAGAGCCATCCAGTTCTCGGCGGCGTGTAGATCTTGATCTGAGTCATTTGTGTGGGAAAAAAAATCTTCCTTTGCTCTTGATCTTGGCGGCGGTGCGTTGCTCCGGCGGCGGCTTGGCGGCGGTGGCATAGTTCGGATGTAGACTAGGTGACGGCAGTGGTTGTTAACAATTCCTTCGTTGACAGTAAAATCCCACCCTCCCTCCCTTGTCCGTGCATCATCGGCGGCACGGCGACGTGGCGGCGGAGTTGGCGGCGGTAGATCTTTGACAACGAGCGAGCTCTCCATACCGGTACTCTCTCTCTCGTGTTGATTGATTTCCCTGGTTCTGTGGTTCTTCTAGTACCCTACTAGCTGGTAAAATCCCACACTACCAACATGACAAAGGAAGCTCCTTCGGATGATACGGGTATGCTTCACCTCGAGTCCTTGTAGCTTGATATCCAGATGCTTCAGAAATACCGTGAGGAAGATAAGCAAGAATTCGTAGACTTCAGTCAATCTGTCAAGTCCAATTTTGTTAGCATCTAGAACAATTTTGCTAGCATTCAGTCAAATTTTGAGAAACTATTTGCTGACCGCAAGACGGATTTGGTTGAGCACTCTGGCCATACACCTGATACTCCACCAAACCATGGGTTTCAGTCTGCCCAGTTTGTCACTCATCAACCAGTTGAAGCTAGAGCGGTGGGTACTTGCACTCTTAAGGATATGCAGGGGAAAGATCTCAATCTGGATGGCACCCCAAAACCTCCATACCGTCACCCCAACTTTGGAATTGTCACCATTGTTATAGCTGATCAAGGGGGCAAGCAAAACACCATACCTCCTGCGACGGCACACCAAGTAGCTGCTCCTACTACTGGTAACATGATCAATAGCAGAGTACCAGCCCCAACACAAGCACAGCTTGATTCCAGGAAGGGAATTCCAACTGTCAAACCTACAAAAAATGAACATCCCTGAGTTTGATGGCAAGGATGTTGACTCTTGGATACAAATAGTGGAAATGTATTTTGACTCGGCTAGAACACACCTAGAGCAACGAACCGAAGTGGTCATATCTTACTTACAAGGTGAAGCAATGCAATGGTGGAGAGGCACTAATTACAGCGCCCACAATTTGCCTTGGCATAGGTTCTGCAGGTATCTAGGAGATAGATTCGTTGTTACATCCGTCAGTGACAATGTAAGAGCTTTTCATTCACTCCGGCAGACTTCTACAGTGGCAATTTATATTCAACAATTTGATTTAGCCATGAATCTTATGCACAGAGATAGTCCAGGGTTGCCAGATGACTATTATGTTAATAGTTTTATTTCTGGATTGACTGATTATATCCAGGCACACCTCTAGTGCCACAAACCCAATGACTTGCAGCAAGCCATGTGGCTGGCTAGGAGAATGGAACCAGCTGTACCCACACGAAAACCTTACAACCAATAATTCCCAGTCAAAAGACAAGTGCAGTTTGATGCAAAACCAGCAAATACAGCTCCTGCTGCTGTCATCCAGGAAGCAAAGATACAAGGTCTCTGTTACAAGTGCAGAGAGCCTTGGTTTCCTGGCCACAAGAAAGTGTGCAAACTAGCTAACAAGAATCAAGTCCTAGCTCTACAAGCTTCACAGCAGGAACATAGAGATATCATTTACATAACTGAAGGATCAGACAGTGAAGATGAAACTGAGAATCCTCCACAAGAACTGCACTTGAATATGCATACTGTTTGGGGTCTGAAGTCACCTCATCACACTTTTACAGTTACTCTCACAATGGGCATACATAATGCCACCGCTTTAATTGATACCGGCAGCACTGCCACATTCATGACTCCTTCCTTTGCTACCAAAGCACAATGTCCACTTTTCCCAACCAAGAAGATGAGAGTCACTGTTGCCAATGGAGAAACACTTTGGACTGAATTTGCTTGTTTCAACTCAAATATACCATTCAAGGCATACCATTTACTTCAGACTTCAACATCCTCCAGCTCAAAGGTTATGATGCCATTCTGGGAGCTGACTGGCTTTACAATTTTAGTCATGTCACCTTGGATTATAAGAAGATGACACTGCAAGTAACAACTCCTGATCACAACAAAGTTCAATTTATTGATGAAACTCTGCCTTCCAGTGGTCTGGTGCAACCATCTAGTAAACTGCACAAATTGCTATAGTAAGCAACCAGTGGTGCTATCTTATTTATTCACCACTTGCAGCCCACTTTACCTGAATTACACACACAAGCCTGAGATTCAGAAGCTTTTGGATCAATATTCTCAAATTTTCTCTAAACTAGCAGAGCTTCCACCAAGGAGAGATTGTGATCACTCCATACCACTATCGCCTGATGCTAAGGTAGTAAACCAAAGGCCTTACAGAATACCTCATCATCAAAAGAATGCTTTGGAAGAAATCATCAAAGATCTGCTACAAAAAGGTGTTATCAGAGATAGTGCTAGTCCCTACTCCTCACCAGTAGTGTTGGTCAAAAAGAGGGACAACACCTGGAGGAAATGCACTGGCTATAGAAAGCTAAACATGCAGACTATCAAAAACAAATATCCAATTCCCATAATAGAAGATCTACTTGATGAACTGCATGGTGCTGCATTATTTTCCAAAATTTATCTGAGAAGTGGATATCACCAGGTCAGAATGAGGGAAGAGGATATTAGCAAGACTGCTTTTACAACTCATCAGGGACATTATGAGTATGTTGTTATGCCATTTGGGTTGACAAATGCTCCTACAACTTTTCAACAATTGGTGAACTCTGTGTTGGCACCTATCCTCAGAAAGTTTGCACTGGTGTTCTTTGATGACATCCTCATCTACAGCACAACACTTGATGAGTATGTTATGCACCTACAGCAAGTTTTTCAGCTACTAGAAAAGAAAAAATTGTATGCCAAGAAATCCAAATGCATCTTTGGTACTGATCAAGTTGAATATTTGGGGCATATAATTTCCTCTCAAGGTGTTGCCACTGATCCTAAAAAAATAGAATCTATTAGCGCTTGGCCACAGCCAGAAAATGTAACTCAGCTGAGAGGTTTTTTAGGACTCACTGGCTATTACAGGAGGTTTATCAAGAATTACAGTATAATCTGCAGACCTCTGTTTGATGCTCTAAAGAAGGATCAGTTTTGTTGGACAGACAAACAAGAACAAACCTTCTCCTCTCTCAAAACCATAATGACCCAACCACCTGTTCTGGCACTACCTAACTTTCAACTCCCATTCATCTTGGAAGCAGATGCATGTGATACTGGTATTGGTGTTGTCTTAATGCAACAGGGCAGACCCCTCTCTTTCATGAGCAAGGCATTAGGCCAAAGATTTGCAGGGCACTCAACATATGACAAGGAAGCCATGGCTATACTAGAAGCTTTCAAAAAGTGGAAGCATTACTTCTCTGCCTCTTCTCTTGTGATCAGGACTGATCAACAGAGCCTCAGATACATTCAGGACCAGAGATTAACAGAGGGCATTCAGCATAAACTTCTGGTGAAGTTATTGGGTTACAATTATACTATTGAGTATAAGAAAGGCAAAGAAAATAAAGTTGTTGATGCACTTTCTCGGGTGAAGCACAATTTGCTGACAATATTCTCCTCTGCTGCTATACCTGTGTGGGTCACAGAGGTGGCAAAGTCTTATGCAGACAATACAAAATGCAAAGAACTTATCCAACAGTTGACAGTGGTTCCTACTTCCCTTCCAAACCATACTTTTTCCAAAGGGCTTCTCAGATACAAAATTAAAATTTATGTTGGCAGTACTACTGACTTGAGGACCAAGTTAATTGCATCCTTAGACAACTCTGAATTGGGGGGACATTCAGGAGAAAAGGCAACTTATGAGAGAATAAAATTACTCTTCCACTGGCCAGGTCTCAAACAGCAGGTTGTTGAATTCATTAAGCAATGCCCCATTTGCCAAATTAACAAAGCAGAGCACTGCAAATATCCTGGACTCCTCCAACCACTGCATGTACCTGATTTTGCCTAGACACACATCAGCATGGATTTTGTGGAAGGTCTTCCCGTTTCAGAAAATAAAGATATAATTTTAGTGGTGGTTGATCGGTTCACCAAGTATGCCCATTTCATTTCCCTAAAACATCCTATCAATGTAAGAGTGGTAGCCAAAGCTTTCAGTGACAATGTGTTTAAGTTACATGGCCTACCAACAGTCATTGTCAGTACATCATACCATCCACAAACAGATGGTCGGACAGAGAGGGTAAATCAGTGTCTAGAAAACTACCTGAGACACATGGCATTTCTTCAACCAAAAAAATGGCATCATTGGCTAACACCTGCAGAGTGGTGGTACAACAATTCCTTCCATACCTCCCTCAACATGACACCATTTCAAGCTTTGTATGGCAGACCACCCCCACAAATAGCAGAATTGCTACTACCTATTGAGGAAGTGAATCCTGAACTCACTCCAAATTCCTCTACAACTTCCATTGCCCAACAAATCAAAGCAAACCATCAAAAAGCTCAGGACAAAATGAAGCTTCATGCAGATAAGAATAGAAAAGGAAAGACAGCTAGAAGTTGGTGATATGGTCTACCTCAAAATATAACCATACAGGCATACTTCACTTAGCATTCATCAGTGCCTTAAGCTCCATTCCAAGTACTATGGGCCATTCAGGGTGCTGGAGAAGATTGGCAACACATCTTACAAACTACTGCTACCAGAAGGCTGCAAATTACACCTAACTTTCCATGTTAGTCAGCTCAAGAAGCACTTGGGTGCAAAATCAATTCCTACTCCTCACCTCCCACTACTCAACCCTGATGGCACAATATTTATTGCACCAGAGGCAATTTTGCAACAAAAACTAATTCCTCGAGTTCAAGGCCCTATTTCCATTCCGGTTGCTCAATGGTTAATCAAATGGCAAAACTTGCCGGTGGAACAAGCAACTTGGGAGGATGCTTCGTTCATTCAGAAGATATATCCAGCATTTTATCCTTGAGGACAAGTCTGATGTCGTCAGGGAGGAGTTGTCATGCCCGGTGATACTTAACTGACAAAATTGTTGTCGCAAGTGTGTCAACAAGGTGCAGAAGAGTCTGAAGCGTTCATCATCCAATCAACGTCCAGGATCGGCCGATACCATTTCGCGCCATCGCCTTCATCTCTGTCCGTTGATCGTCCATCCAATGGCCAAGAACAAAGACTAAACTTTTATTTGAATCTGTACTTTGCTTTACCTGCTTTTGTCTCTCAACTACTCTGTAGTTTTGTCCTGTAGCAAAACTTTGCTTTATAATTCCTCACGCCGCTAGGGCTGAGGTATTATCTCTTCTAGGGTTTTATACCTAAGCCGCCACTGTTCGTGGTTAGGCCTCTGGCAACTTGTAGCTCAAACAATTCCTCTGAATTTAAGTGTGCCAGCTGAGATTTCTGAATATTTCACTAAGTGTGTTATGTGATTGTAGTCTAGGCATGTCAGATAGATCCAATGCAACTATCATTTGAAGCACTAACGAATGATAAAAATCTACAGTCGGTACCTTCAGGACAATACCATCAAATTACTGATTGTACAAAGATGAGAGGCAAGATGAAAATCACAACCGGGAACAAAACGGATGAATCAAAGGGAAAACTACAAAAATCTGATGGATCAGGTTTACAATGGCCAAGCTGAACTAAGTGTACCGATCGATTTCATGAGGTTCCCCATGTCTGCAACATCCAATTGGGGAAATCGACAGTTCACACCTTCAATTGGCTGTGCGGCATCTGCGGTGGAGAACTCATGGTGCTGCCATGGGGCATGGAGATCATTGGGGCGCGATGCGCCATGGCGGAGGCGGTTACATGGTCGAACGCTAGGTAGGTTGTGGATCTGATCGGCAAGCACGCATGGTGGATTAGGGAATGCAAGTGTCTCCTCCTGCGGATGATTATTCCGGCCTGACCTCCTTCCCATCTGCGGCTACTCGACCCGCTCCTTGCGGGAGACGACCCTGGCGTGGGCAAGGCACGTGAGCGGCGGCGGCTTTGGGGGTGTGACGGCGCGGCGAGGCTGAGCTGAGAGAGGTTCAGACTTCACAGAGAGGAAAAGAGAAGGGTGGCGCTCCATGCGGCATTGGGCAAGCGAGATTTACGGGCGGGGGGACTGGTGAGTTGACCAAGCACGACAAAACGATGAGCGAAAGGCTGTTGGAAATGGAACAATTACTTAGCAGTGGCTAAGGGGTAAAACACCTGGTCTTGTAGGGGCAAAATCGGAAGTCAAATGTTTTAAGCAAAAGTGGCTTCACCATCGCCAACTGAAATCTTATAGTAAAGAAGATGTATTTAGGAGATTAAAATAGGCATTTCAATCCTTACTTATTAGGAACTCTGCACAAAATGGTTTGATAGTTCCATGTCTTCTAATGGAACTATGGGGGGCTAGTCATCAGTTTATTTTTTAATTTTGAAAGAAAGGGAACTTTATAAGTCATGTTTCTATATCAGTGAAATGGAACTATCGCAATGAAAGCAAGTCTTGAGATTGTTGAATATAGTGGAGTAGAAGAGAGATATTTTTGCTATTCGATAGATGACTTAACAATGTTAACATCTCTCAAACGATAACTAACTTTTAATGGGGATTAAATTTGTACGATCTTAATCAGAGTGTGATAGGTTGAGAGAGCGGGGATTCTTTGGGCAAGTTACTTATCAACAATATTATCTCTACTACTAATAAAAGAGCAAACTTAAATTATCCTAAAGCCACACCGGACACATACTATTATCACCACAGGATTAAGCCAACTAATCCCAATCTAATGGCCACCAATCATTAAATCATTGTCTGGTGTGCACTTAGTAATTTACATTGACTGACCATACTCCACCAGACGAAAACTGAAACTTCCCGTCCCACCTCCACAGCCACTAAAATCATGTCAATCTCATCGCAAAAAAGGAAAATGTCGTCAATCAGATCCCTCTCCCTGCCTTTTGTCGCCACCACGCCAGACGAAGCCCAGCACCCGGGTTGCCTCCCTGCACGGCAACCTCGCATGATCGCATACCTGCCTGCACAGCGACCTCGTCGCCCAGCAGGCCCGTCACCTCCCTGCACGGCAACCTTTGCATCCCTGCCTGCATGGCGCTGCCTAGCACGGCAAACTTCCACAGAAATTGGGAAGTAAGATTATTGCTTGCATTCTACAGGAATATTATTATGAAGCAATCTGCGTGAGTTTTGAAGTATCAGGCATCCCCATCTGATCGGCCAGGTATGATTTAAGTCCGTAGAGCAACATTAGGTAGTACAGACTGTTAGAACATGCAAACAATAATGCACATTGACATGATGAAGAGCTCACATTTAGGCAAACAATAATGCAACCAGGCCAGACTGCATTATGTCAGCTAAAAACCGAATTCGCTTAGTAAGTAATTAAGTTGTCAGAAAGCAACCGTAATTTTTTTTGTCCGCCTGGAGATGTCAGCGGACGTCCGCCTGCGTCCCTACTCACATTTGAATCACTGTGAACCCTGCTCTGATCTTTACCGTGAAGGTCTGCCCCAATTTCTTCCTTTTTTTTACCGAAATTTCTTGCTTAGCACTCAAGATTTTTTCTACTGCATGAGTAATCTGCGAGGATATTAGATCAGTTCATGGAAGTATCAGTGTGCATTGCCAGGATAACCTTATTAGGTAACTAATTCAGACACAGTGTATATCGTTCACTGGACCATCCTAATGTGGAATAAACTTGGCTTCAATTTAAAACAATCTTAATCAAATTACTACTGATCAGAGAGTAGTTATGTACCGTGAGAGTGCCTATAAAATTTACTGCCAAGATACCATCAATGTCAGTATAGAAAAAAAAAGTCTGTTAACCAGATCAAGATATAGTAAAGAAATTTATAACAGCTTGTTTGGTCTAGCTATGCATGAAACTTTGACATTGTTCAGTACTAAAGATGGCCTATTATGCACTCAGATTCGTATATGCAATGAACTTACTATGCATCAAACTAGAGTCTAGGAAGTAAATAACAGTTTACCCCTGAGAAAATGGTGAGAGAGTGTGTCTGCACCACCTGATGATCATCGTCAAAATTTCTGAACTTTCTGGGTATATATTTGCTAGAGGGGAACACTCCTTGATGGGAATAATATATGATATATCATGATAATGGTATATAGCCAATCCTTAACATGAACCCAGGAAATAAATAAGGATTCTTTATGAAGAAATTATGAACTGTTTACCAATGATTTAGAATTCCAAGCAACGGGAGTGGGTTGTACGTTACTACTCCCTCCGTTTAGAAATATAAGATGTTTTAGCTTTGTGAAGCTAATGTATCTAGATATTTTTAGCGTATAAATTCAAGCGAACCTATATACTAAAAGATATCTAAATACATTCACTCTACAAAATTAAAAAATCTTATATTTTCAAACGGAGAGAGTACATCAGAAGACACTTCTAGCTAACCATCTTCTCAAACACATCAATAGCCTGATCTAGATTACGCCTGGGCCTCGGCGTCCCGGGCAGACTGCTTGTGGAGAACGAAGTCGCACCGGCGCCGCTGGTCAAAGTTGGCAGATCGAGCCGGCGGGAGACAATGGTCGGTGATGGGAACAATCAGAGGCGTGGATGGGAGACTGGGAGAGTGATGAGTGAGGGGAACGAGTGAGCAAGGAGTGGATACGTTTTTTTTCTTTTTTTCTTTTTTTTTCTGGTAAAGAGGTCTAGGTGACTGGTGTTTACAACGGTGGGACGGAGAACCACAGTATCATATCGATTTCACGGGTTTTCCGACTAATGTCTTAATAAATCATTGTTTATGGCTGCAACATCTCTTATCTAGATTGTTTGCTTTTGATCTAACTATCTAATAGGCACAATGACCAAAGAGAAAGCTTTTGATCTGACCATCAACTCGATTTGAATTGTCATTTTTACCAACTAACTACTCCTATAATATATATTGTTCTATGTGAGTTTCAAAACATGTCATGCGCGGCGATCGTAGGTTGCATGCACACGAATTATACGGTCGGTCCATGAGAGCTATTTACATAATAATGAATCTTACTACATAAAATTTGAAATACATGTTGTCATATTTAAAAAATGTGTGTTGCACGTGCAAATTTACTAGTTAGGGCTAAAATGCTATCTTAGATTCCAATTATAGGATCTTTTCAGTACCTCAGTTGACTTCAACATATCCAAATAATTTAACAAAGCCTCTTACTTTGCTTGACCTTGGTCATATCCCATGCCCGGCTTCGGCTGAAACCAGAAGACCATATAGCTAAAATTTTATATTTGAGTGTTTTGGCCCTCTCACCCCGGGAGCAGACCAGGGTGTGGATGTTTTAGTTAGAAAATGTGATAGTGTGGCCTAGCTCAATCGAAAGCTAAAAAATGTGAGTCAAAGGATCATGTTTTCAAGTAAATCTATGTCCAAGCTTGATTTTCTTCAAAACTTCAACCAAGTGTTGTTACATTTTGATGATCTCGAATACACAAGACAACAATAGTTTCCATGCTGTTATTTTAGGAAATATTTATGAAGCAAATTGATTCCACTCGTATAGTCTTACAAGAAAACATACCATAAAAAGACATGCATGATTATATGGGCATAGTTAGGGATAGGTATACCAAAACATCCACTTGTTGGAACTAAGTGACACATAATGTTACTCCACTAGTGGAGACAGGCCCTTTAGTCCCAGTCCATAAGGGGTTTTAGTCCTGGTTTGCAAACCGGGACTAGACAAGCGGGACTAAAGGCCTAACCTTTAGTCCCAGCCCTGTTACCAGCCGGGACAAAAGGGGCTCCACGTGGGCATCGTGGAGCGCATTGGGGGAACCCCCTTTATTCCCGGCTCGTAACAAGGGCCTGGACTAAAGAGTCTCTGCAGGACTTTATTTTGTTGTATTTTATTTAGGGTTTAGGGTTCAAGGAATTTATTTTGTTGTATTTTATTTATTTATTTCTTCATTTTAAAATAGTTTTTATATAATTCTACGCGTACACGTTTGTGCGAATATATAAGATAACTTGTCTTACGATCGAGCATATATATACAATTATATGGAGATCATAATTATCGGGACTAGAGCCCGTCTATTCGATTACATGGACCGACATCAGTAATGGCCTCTAGCTACACTAAATCGTCCTTTGTCGTCTATAGCTTCTGTCCTCAAAAAAGCCGCTAGCTCCTCTGCAACAGCAATCGTGCGTTGCTCTGGTAGGAACTTCTCCCGCATGTCTGCGAACTATATAAGAAAAGGAGATCAATATGAATGTCAATCATGATAACAAAGAATGGCGATAATAAAATAAAGGTGTGAATGTATTGCTTACGTCGTATCTATAATCCTTGTGCTCAGAGGTAAACGTGGGAATGAACTCGCAAACGTAGTATCCACATAGATGCATCCCCGGTGGCTGCTGGTCGCACTTTACGAGAATAGAATTTAATCAAAATAATAATCTAGCATCATAACTGTATTAAAAATAGAAGTAAAGAGATGCAAGGCCGTATCTCGTACTACTTACCTGAACCGTCCTAAACGTCAGCTTATGATGAGAGATACCGTCAGTCACGCACTTGAACCGCTTCCAAACCTTGCCCGACAAGGAAAATGATTTGCTAAGTTTTTCATTACTTGATATCTCAGAAAATCATCGAAAGAGACTGATATAGCGCAAGAATGATTGAAATTACCTTTGGAGCATGTCCTGCATGCTTTGGAACCGTTCCATGTATCTCGATAATGGGTCGAAGGCATCAACTCTTCCCTTATCAATTTGAATGTCCAGCAGAATCCAGTGGTAGCTGCACATGTAAATGTATATATATACGTCAGTAACTTATCAATTACACTTATAAGTGAATGGATACAACAGAGTAAGACCCTCACTTCAAGTTGTATGGAAACAATATGTGGTCACATAAATTTTGGTCCGTTAGAAACCTTAGAAGGTTTTCCTCCGTCTACTTGGGATTATCAGTTAGCATCTTTATATATACTTTATCTGGGTCAATAAACCCAATATTTATGATATTCCTACTTTTACAGACCAGGATCTTCATTCTCCATAATAGAGTACAAAAGGATATAGTGAGGATAATTACATGTAATGAAACAATTGAAATAACTGAACAAGTTATATGTAGACAATGAATTAAACAACTTACAGACAATAGCAACTCATGAGAGATTTGTCCAGGGCGTCGCAATTGTACATTTGGAAGAGTTCTTCAAAGTCGACATGGATCTCTTTGGGTCGGCCGTAGTACTCCCATGGGACACTCGCCACGATCATTATTCTCCCATTCTTTGCTTCATTCAAGTACCATGCATGCAAGTAACACATATGTGTTGGGAGTTCTTCCAACCTCTCTTTGCTGACCAAAGGCCCCCCCCCCCCTGAAAAATTTAGGCTTAGGGGCTACAACAGCCTTAGGAAACCTCTCGTCTTGGGAAGCCAGAATGTCTTCAACACTCATATTCCATTCAGCCGCCCACTTCTTTGCTTCTTCCAAACTTTGCTACTGCACCAGAGAGGGAACATTTTCGAATAACACCTTGAGGGGTGGGATCGATTGTTTGGTCTGTTGTCTGAGCTGGGGAACGTCTGATCTTTTCTTGCTTGCACTTTTACTTGATTTGCTCCCACTTGCACTTGTACTTGATCTACTCTTTTTCCCTTCCTTCTGTAGTTTGCGTAGATAGTTATCAGGCTTATGGTGCAAGTCATATTGCGATGGCAGGGTCAGTAAGTATTTTGCATAGTCTATTTGCTTCTCGATGTATTCCGGGCGAGGCTCGGGTTTCTTCTTTTTCATCTGCGCATCATAATGTTCCTTTGCGATCCTGGCATTTTCCTCGGGGGTACGATCATAAGGTCTAATGGGAAGATTCGGATGAGGTACCTTTGGGAGGGGCGACAGTTTCCACTTTGGGGGGCTCCATCGGTTAGAACTCATCGATGGAGCGTTCTTCTTGGCACGCTTCCGCTTAGTTTCCTTAGCGGCCGGCGGCGGAGACGGCTGACCCAAGTCCGGCGGTGGAGACGGCCGACCCAAGTCCGGCAGCGGAGATCGAGATGGACTCACGCTGTGGTGGCCATAGTCATGCGGAGGGCTTCTTGGAGGTGATGGAGGTGTAGGTGACCTGTGACGACTCGGAGGCGGTGTTGTCCTTGGCGCCGAGCCTGGAAGCTTGATGTAGTTCTTGTCCCATAGAATGAATCCACCCACTACTTCTCTGAGTGTCCTCTCATCTTTGGGTCCAGGGATGTCAAGCTCCATATCATGAAACCCCGTCACGATTTTATCCACCCTGACTTTAGCATCGCCAGCTGGAATCTCACGGCCATGCCAGCGTGCGTCAGGTGGACAAGGTAAAGCTTGTCCGACCGCCAACTTCATGGATATGTTCTTCATTCTCTGATGGAGTTCACATGATATTCACTCCTTGATTCCATCCACGGGGTAGCCGGGACCGCCCTCTATCATCCGCCATGCATCGTCAGTCGAGGCCTCTGATTCAGCCATGCTGCTTTTCCGCTTGGATGGGCCGGCGGTAATATTGAGTTAAGGATCTTGCAGGTGCACTACTCCTCTAAGTTCGTCAATCTGCTGCTTCTGCTCGTTAACTCTGGCAAGCAACTGGTTGAACTTGTCATTTTCCTCATCCTGCTGTTGCTTCTTTGCTCTCGCTCGGCTTCTGTAGGTCTCTTGGTCTTTGGCAAACCCAAGCCACCACGGGTAAGAAGGGCCAAAGCCTCACGTTTGTCCTATGTGTTCGTCATTCCCAAGGACCAATGTGAGCAAGTCTTTCTCTCTATCGGGATAAAACTTTCTCTTCCCCTCTTTAATTTCTTTCACTATTTTTTTCCAAATTTCCCTGGGTATCCTAAGACCGTCACTGCAAATAAGGAACCAATTTCTTGCTCTCATTTCCCACTCATCACGGATGGGCTTAGGTGTGATCCCTTTAGCAATCATCTCTTGCTCTTGTTTATCCCACTTTGGGATGGCAGTCTCGTAGCCCCCCTGGCCCCAGCGTGTGGTGATATTTTTTCTTGTCGGCATATATCTTGTTCTTTACTAACAAGTTCTTGGCATCTTCTGACTCCTTGTACTCCTTAAATGCCTTCCGGTGATTCGCCTGCTTCGCTAGATACCCTTCAAATACTGGCACTTCCTTTGTCTTTAGAGAGTTTTTCCATAATATTTTTTCTTCCACCCCCAGAACAGTTCAGCCATCTTCTTAAGAGTCCATTGCTTGACTTTCGCCCTCAATTTTCTTGCGGAGGCTTCATCCTCACATTCTGGCAGGTTGAAATGTGCCATGAGGTCATTCCAAAGACTCTCTTTGTACCTTTCGGTGACATACTCACTATTGTCCGCCCCTTTGCACTTGTGCCACTCTCGAACGATGATCGAGACGTGATCCCTAACCAGAACTCCGCATTGTTTCTTGAATACATGGACAGCCTTCTTAGGAAGCTTGGGTTCGCCCGTAGGCAATATGACCTCAAATGTGTAATGCGTTTGTGCATCCAATTTTTTGGTCGTGCCTCGTTTCGTAGGTTTGCTCGATGTGGAGGCCTAAGAGGAGAAATATTCATCAATTTATATGTATACAACTCAATATATTATTAGTGATTGTTGAACTTCATATATATACCTCATCGGACTTCGTTAAGTGTCCACCGGCTTCTCCATCATCAGAGCTATTGCCTTCTCCATCATCGGAGCCGTCGGCTTCATCCTCACATCGGTTGACCTCCATTCCATCCCCGGAGGGGTTCAGATACGATGACGGAGATTCCGCTGGTTCAACATCGGGGGCGTCTTGGATTATACCGTCGAGAATTTCTTCCTGTGCTAGGTCTCTGCTAGGTGAATCCATAGTTTCTGCAAAAAGCACACAATGTTATTTTAAAATGCACGCTATATCATTTTCAGTTGATTCAATTATGGAACAATACTGACATTTGTATTTCTAACTTCAAATTTTGCTAACAAATACTATCCTAAAATCTAACAAAAATCTAACTAACAAATACTATCCTAAAATTTAACTAACAAATACTATCCTAAAATCTAACTAAAATTTTGCTAACAAAAATCTAAGTAAAATCTACCAAAATGTTTACTAACAAATATCTAACAAAAAATCTACTAACAAAAATCTAACAAAAATCTAACTAAATTCTAACTAACAAAAACTAACTAAAATTTTACTAACAAAAATCTAACAAAAATATAACTAAAATCTAACAAAAAAATTACTAACAAATATCTAACAAAAATCTAACTAACAAATCTAACAAGTATTTTACTAAAATCTAAATCTAAAACAAAACCTAACAACCCTAAAACTAACCTAACTAACCCTAGCTCTAACCTAACTAACCCTAAAACCTAACTAACCCTAACAAATTAAGGAGGTCGGCGGCTTACCTACGGCAGAGAGGCGACAATGCGGCGAGGTGGTGGCGGCGTCGACGGCGACGCACGGGAGGTGGCGTGCGCGGGCGGCGCCGGCGTGGTGCTGGCGGGCGGTGGAGGGCGCGGTGCTAGCGCAGGCGGTGCTTGCGCGGGTGCAATGCTGGCACAGGCACGGTGCTGGCGCGTCGCGGCGACGCTGGCGGTTCAGCGTGGCGGTGCGGCGCGGCGATTTTGGGCAGCCTGATAGCGTCGGGTGATCTCCTCGCACGCGAAATGACTAAGTCCCGGTCGGTGGAACCGACCGGGGAAGAAGAATGGGCTTATATACCCCCCCCTTTAGTCCCGGCCCGTGGCTCAAACCGGGACTAAATGGGGGTGTTTAGTCCCGGCTGGAGCCACGGGCCGGGACTAAAGGGGGTGGGCGGCTTTTCAGCAGCGCGCGCAATAATAGGCCTTTAGTCCTGGCTAGTGGTTTGGGCCAGGACTAAAGGCCCAAAAAATGCGCGGGGAGGGGCCAAAACAGGGATGTTTTCCTGTTTTGATAAGTTTTTGAATATTTGAATGAAACAGTTTTTGCATATTTTTGAATTTGAGAAAACTTTCAACATGAATAATGCTTGAATTTGAAAAAGTAATCCAAATCCATTTTCTGTTTTGTAAAATAGTTGTTCTAACTTATCAAACTATTAAAAAATTAACCATTTTGAATTAAAAATAAATTAACTACTATTTTTTTCATATTTTTGAATCTCATTAAACTTTCAACATGAAAAGTGCTTGAATTTAAATAAATAATCCAAATCCATTTACTGTTTTATAGAATAATTGTTCTAACTTATCAAACTATTAACAAATTTGCCATTTTGAATTTAAAAAAGATTAACTAATAGTTTTTGCATATTTTTGAATATCATTAAACTTTCAACATGAAAAGTGCTTGAATTTAAATAAATAATCCAAATCCATTTACTATTTTATAAAATAATTGTTCTAACTTATCAAACTATTAACAAATTTACCATTTTCAACTAAAAAATAGATTAACTAATATAAAGGTTTAGTACATTCCTTACATGTATTACATAAAAGGTTTAATACATTATTACATTATTGCACCAACATTCCTATCTATTATTTCTGTTTTCTTCTGGGTCGTAGCCATGGAGAATCTTCATAATTTAATAGGATGCTTGGGTCAGTTTTCACTTTGATGGGCGGAATTTCATGAAACTTATTATAATCTACTGACATGTATGTCTTGTCATCTACTCCCACAATGTTTCTTTTCTCTGAAAGAACTATGTGGCGCTTTGGCTCATCGGACGATGTATTCTTTTGCTAATTTCTTTTTCTCATTTTGGTAGACATGTCCTTCACATAGAAAACCTGAGTCACATCGTTGGCTAGGACGAATGGTTCATCCATGTACGCAAGATTGTTGAGATCCACTGTTGTCATACCGTACTTTTGGTCTACAACTACCCTGCCTCATGTCAGCTTGAACCATTTGCACCAAAACAAAGGGATCTTAAAAGTAGATCCATAGTCAAGTTCCCATATCTCCTTTATGTACCCGTAATATGTGTCCTTCTGCCCATTATGGTTTGTTGCATCAAAGCGGACACCACTGTTTTGGTTGGTGCTCTTTTTACTTGGGCGACCATGTAAAATATATTCCCATTTATCTCGTACCCTTGGAAAGTACGTATAGTCAAAGATGGTGGCCTGGCCAAACAGTACAGCTGATCTCCAATGGTGGTGTTATTCATGAGATGTGTCTGCAACCAACTACCGAAAGTCTTCTCGTGTTCCCCTTTAATCCAAGAGTCAACCTTCCCCGGGTTTTTGGAGCGTATAATATTCTTGTGTCTCTCGATATACGGAGCCACCATGGTGGAATTGTGTAGAACTGTGTAGTGTGCTTGAGTGAATGAATGCCCATCCATATATACCATTGCTTTCCTTCCTAGTGTGCCTTTTCATGTCAGCCTCCCCTCATACCGAGATTCAGGAGCACCAATCGACTTAAGGTCAGGAAGAAAGTCTACACAAAACTCAATGACCTCCTCTATTCCATAGCCCTTGGAGATGCTTCCTTCTGGCCTAGCACGGTTATGAACATATTTCTTTAAGACTCTCATGAACCTCTCAAAGAGGAACATATTGTGTAGAAATACAGGACCCAGAATTCTAATCTCTTCGACTAGGTGAACTAGGAGGTGCGTCATAATATTGAAGAAGGATGGCGGGAACAACAACTCGAAGCTGACCAGACATTGGACCACATCAATCTGTAACCCTGATAGACTTTCTAGATCAATTACCTTCTGAAAAATTGCATTGAGGAATGCACATACCTTCACAATAGATAGGCAAACATTTTCCGATAGAATTCCCCTCAATACAACCGGAAGCAATTGCGTCATAAGCACGTGCCAGTCATGAGACTTTAGGTTTTGGAATCTTTTCTCTTTCATATTTATGATTCCCTTTATATTCGACGAGAAGCCAATCAGGACCTCGATATTGAGAAGGACTTCAAAGAAGATTTCCTTCTCTTCCTTGGTAAGAGTGTAGCTGGCAGGCCCTTGAAACTTCCCTGGATGCATGCCGTCTCATCCTTTATGACGTTCTTGGTCCTCCCGTGCTTCTGGTGTATCTTTTGACTTCCCATACAAGCCCAGGAAGCCTAGAATATTCACATAGAGATTCTTTATCAGGTGCATCACGTCGATTGCGGAGCGGACCTCATGGACTTCCCACTATCAACTGCTCCAATGAAGGGCAAGATGTCAGTTATTTCTAATGAATAAGCAAGCTAAAGAAGCAGTCCATGCAGGGTTTTTTTTCTATTTTCAGTTGTTAGTATTTTGTTCTTATTTTGCTTTTTCATTGTCAACTCTCTCTTGCTTGCTATTAAGAACCGGGGATTTCTATTTTTTATGTAGGACTTAATGTTAAGAGTCAAGTCTCTGCTGCTTGATTGAAAATTTATATTATTAATGTGTTTAACACGAGGAAGTGGCATGTCCTTGTGTTCAAATGTTTGAGGACTTCATTCTTAATCTAGGCAGCGAGCAGTATGTGTGAAAATTGAAGAAAGTAAATGCTCTTTTGTTTGACTCCAAGAGGAATTTTTACAGCGTATTTGGAAATTCTGCCCTAAGAGCTTCAATTGCATTGTATACTTTCCCTCGCTAGAAGTGTGTGGAGGGATTTTGGTTTATGGAACTTGAGAAATGGGATCCTTGTTGAGACACACAATTTGCTATCGCGGTGAACTTTTCTTCCGTTCATAATCAAGACTCATGGACCTTATCAACTGTTTATGGACCTTCTCAGAGGGAAGAAAAAGAGCAGTTTGTGTCATGGATGTACGATCTTGTGATCTCCCCTTCTACCAATTTCCTACTTCTTGTGTATTTTAATTTCATTTGCTCATATAACAACTATAACACCAGGTGGTATAGTCAATGATATGTTGCTATTCAATGATAATTGGTCACCTTGGTTTGAGTAAATTTCCTATCAAGGGATGATCATATATATGGTCAAACATGCAGCAAGATTCCTTGTTGGGACATTTGGATTGTTTTTTACTAGTGCTAGCTAGATATCTACTTATCCAAACTACATGGTGCTGCCACTTGCTAATCCTGAGTCAGATCGTATCCCTGTGTTGTTAATATTGATACAGTGATTCCTAAATCTAGGATTTTCCGTTCTGAAAGTTACTGGGTGGATATCCCTTGCTTATCCAAGATCAAGTTTCTTATTCAAAAGTGTAACCAAGCCATTTTCATAATGGATTATTATGAGGATAAGAGGCCATTATACATTCCTAAGTTAATTTCAGAAAGCTTGTCAAACTCCACTTGGAGGATTTGTGTCTAGCAGAATGCAATTACTGATGCAAGCAATGCACCATTAGGTGGATCAAGATGGGGGAAGATAGCACAAAGTTTTTTCACGCAATGGGCATAGAGAGATATAGGAGGAATTGCATCTCCACCCTAAGATCCAAAGATGGTCGAGAAATAAAGGAGCATTCAGAGATGGCAGGGATGTTGTGGGCATGTTATAAAAATAGACTGGGTTCTTCTGAACCAATTAGCATGCAATTTGATCTTGCATGAATCTTTCATAAAGTGGAAGGTTTGGATGCACTCTCTCAACGAGACAAAGGAGATGGATGATACTGTCTAATTCATGTCACCTGACAAATCCCTAGGACAAGATGGGTTCAATGGTCTTTGTTTCAAGAAATGCTAGCCTTTGGTCCAAAAATGACTTCTACAAGCTTGCAAATGATTTTCATGCATGAAGAGTGGGGCTTCAGAACATCAATGGGTCCTCATAAATCTTGTTCCAAAAAATTCTATGGAGGATGTTAATGATTGCAGGCCAATATCTTTAACAAATGTTTGCTTGAAGTTTCTAACTAAACTGGTTGCCAATAGATTGCAAGATCACATCCTCAAGTGCATTCACAAGAATCATTATGGGTTCATCAGGACCAGATCATTTCAAGACGATATTGCTTGGACTTATGAATATATTTATCACTGCCAACGGTCCAAGAAACCTATTCTAATTGTTAAATTGGATTTTGCTAAATCATTCGATACCATTGAGCATGATGCAATTCTCCAAATTTTTGAACACAAGGGATTTCATAGTACTTGGTTAGATGGTATATCAAGTAAGCAATTCATTAGTAAACAAAGCCTTTGGTAGGGGGATCCTCTTTTCCCCTTGCTTTATGTGTGTGGAGGCAACTTGCTACACTTTGTGATCAATAAAAGTCTGCATCAAGTATTTTTGTGACTGCCAATCGCAACCCATGACCCTAATTCCCAGGTTTAGCATGTGGATGATACTATTCTAGTGTTTTCTGCATAGATGGATCAGGTTCTGGTACTCAAAAAAATTCTGCGCAAATTTGGGTTATCTACAGGCCTCAAGGTGAATTTTTGGAAGTCTCTCATAATGTGGATAGTGCACAAAATGTGGATCTAGATGATGCGTTGGAGTGCTAGGTTGGATATTTGCCAATTCCTTACCTCGGACTTGTTACCACGGATGAAAACCTTAGATTGAAGACTCACCGCTACCTCTATTTTTATTTTTCAAGGGCCACGTCTACAACTGATTTCATCGTTGATGCATGCAAAATACATGCATGAACTTTGTTGTTTATTGATGCATATTCCAACATATTATGATGTTATTAGTTGTTATAATCATGTTTTACAATGATTTATGGGGATTTTCCATCGATCCCCTTATTTTGGTTATAACTCTGCAGAACATGAAAACCCTGTTTTGTGTATTTTGACGTTTCATGAACCTTCCCGAACTCAAATTGACCTGGGATTTTTCGGGAGTTAATATTTTATCACCAGAATCTTCTGGAGCACAAGAAGTCAACGAGGGAGGCCATGAGGGCCAAACGAGCACAGGTGGCTGATACGTCCATTTTGCATCACTATTTTATATCATAATTTACTATTATGCATTGATATATTTTCATATTTAGAGATGATACTTATGTTGTTTCCTCTGTTTTTACATGTTTGATGATCATTGGAGAACTTGCTGCCGGAGTCAGGATTCTGCTAGAAAAAGGACCGTCAAGACACCATATTTCTGAAGATCAACAATTCCAAGGAAATACCCAAAAATTCATATATTACCAGAAGACGGAAGTAGCCAGAAGGAGAGGGTGAAAGGAGCAGCAGGGGGCCCACACCACCAGGTGGCGCGGGTCAACCCCTGGCCGCGCCACCCTAGGGTGAGGCCACCCTGGCCTACTCCTGCCATCGCCCCCTCGCGTATATTGTCATCCTCGAAAACCTAAGTCAAGGAGGGGGATTACAGATAGACACCACCGCCTCTTCGGGGCGGAAAACACCGAGAGAGAAAAGCTCTCCGGCAGGCAGAAATCTGCCGGGGAAATTCCTTCCAGGACAGGGGAGATCGTCGCCATCGTCATCACCATTGCGCTGGATTTCATCGGGATCATCATCATCATCACCAACACCTTCATCTCCACCATCACCACGCCATCCCGCTATAACATTTTGGGTTGAATCTTGTCCAATTCTTAGGGGAAACTTTCCCGGTGTTGATTACTCTTGTAGTTGATACTATTGAGTGGAACCGTTGAATTAAGGTTTACGTTCAGATTGTTATTTACCATTATTTCACCTCTAGTCATGATCCATATGATGTCTTGTGAGTAGTTCGTTTAGTTCTTGAGGACATGGGAGAAGTCGAGATGTTAGTAGTGAAACTATGTTGAGTAATATTTAATGGTTTGATATTTATATGTTGTGGTGCTATTCTACTAGTGGTGTCATGTGAACATTGACTACATGATACTTCACCATTTATGGGCCTAGTGGAATGCATTGTGTATTTGGCTACTAATTGTGGGGTTGTTGGAGCGACACAAACCTAAACCCCCATTAGGAAACCATTGCACAAGGGAGCGTAGGATCTCAGAGTTTAAGGCTGTGATTAAATTTATCTTAATTACTTTCTTGTATTTGCGGATGCTTGCAAGAGGTATAATCACAAGTGTGTATTAGTCCTAGTAAGGGTAGTGCGCTAGCACAGGTTCACCCCCATAACACTTATCAAACCAATGAATATTACTTAGCAGCATGAAGCGAAAGCTCTTGACAGAAACTCCCGTGTGTCCTCAGGAACGTTTGGTAATCATAAGTTACACAACCGGCTTGTCCTTTGCTCTAGAAAGGATTGGGCCACTTGTAGCAATTACTATTATTGTCTTTTATTTACTCGTACTTTATTTACTTACATTACCAAATATCCTTGAAAACCCGTTTGCTAGTATTTACAGTGAATCCTTGATCAAAACCGCTTGGCAACACCTTCTGCTCCTCGTTGGGTTCAACACTCTTATTTATCGAAAGTACTACGATAGACCCCCTATACTTGTGGGTCATCAAGACTATTTTCTAGCGCCGTTGCCGGGGAGTGAAGCGATATTGAAGAGTGGAATTGGTAAAGGTAACTTTCGCTGTGAGTATTGTTTATATTTCTGTCTTTTATTTTATTTTGCTATGGAGAATTCTCCATTTGGTTCCCTATTTGGGAACACCACTGCCTCTGTTACGGTAGTGGATGAACCACCGTCTGCTCAATTAGTCCTTTTAAAATACATATGAAAATTGTTGAACAAGTTATGAATAACTGCTATTTAGGAGATGGAACTGTTCATCCGGGTGATCATTTACTCTTTATACATGAATTATGCGAGTTGTTCAAGTGTGCAGGTATTTCATCAAGCCAGGTTAAGAGAAAGCTATTCTCTTTATCACTAAAGGGCAGAGCTGCGGAATGGTATAGGCTGCTCAAGGATGGTCCATCTATTGGCTAGGAGGAAATTGTACCTCCCTTTTATTCTAAATTCTATCCTCCAAGTGAGATTCATAAAGATCGAAATCAACTATATAATTTTTGGCCTCATGATGGAGAGAGTATTGCCCAAGCGTGGGGGAGATTGAAGTCACTAATGCTCAAATGTCCCATTCATGAGCTCCCCTTTAATATTGTTATTAATAACTTTTATGCAAGGCTTACTCTTCACGACAAGGATTTATTGGATGCTTCTTGCTCTGGATCATTTACACATATGAAAGAAGAAGCTCAATGGGATCTTCTAGACCGTATTCAAGAAAATACTAAAGGATGGGAGAACGATAAAGGTAGAAAGTCAGGTATAAATTATGATTATGAATGCATTAAAGCTTTTATGGGAACCGATGACTTTCATAATGTTAGTGCTGTTTATGGTCTTGATTCCCAAATACTTGCTAACTATTTTAAGGCTTTTGCTTCTTATCTTGATGTTCCAAAGAAGGATTGGAACAAGTATCATGCGCCTTATAAAGATACTGTTAGTCGTGTTCCTGCTAGAAATACTAAAGTTTGTACTGTTGATCGCATTTTGCCTGAGCCTTATTTCGAGAAAGCGCATTTCCCTGCTAAGGTAAAGCAGCATTCTACTTTAATTAGAGTGCTTAAGAAAAGTGCAAAGAAAGTTGTAGTACCTGATGAGAAAATTACTGTTAAGTCTCCTGTAGCTATAGTGAAGGACCTTGTTACTAAAAATGTAGAAGATGGACATATTATCTTTTGTGAAGATGCTTCTAACATTGTTCCGCATCCTAGTAGACCTAGGAAAATAAGTGTTCCTGTGCTTTCTGTTAGGATTGGTGATCATTGCTATTATGGTTTATGTGACATTGGTGCAAGTTCAAGTGCTATTCCTTTCGATCTTTATAAAGAAATCATGCATGAAATTGGTCCTTGTGAACTGGCAGAAATTGATGGGGTTATTCAGCTTGCTAATAGAGAAACTATCTCTCCAATTGGTATTGTTAGAGATGTGGAAGTTCTATGCGGTAAGACTAAATATCCTGCTGATTTTCTAATACTTGGTACAACGGCTAGTAAAACTTGTCCTATTATTTTTGGTAGACCCTTTTTGAACACTTGTGGCGCTGTTATAGATTATAAGAAGGAGAATTTTTTACTAAGTTTGATGGAGAATCTTATGAGTTTAACTTTTCTAAGTTTACTAAAGCTCCTTATGAAAATGAAATGCCTAATGAAGATTTTCGAGTTGAACAGCTTGCCTCTATTGCTCTTGCTCCTAATAATGCCTTGCAGCAATTTATGCAGGACCATGAAATTGAGATCTTCAGGGAAGAAAGATATGAGATTGACGAGATTCTTCTTCGTCAACCAGAGTTGATTAAACACAATTTACCTGTGGAGGATTTGGGTACCACTTTGCCACCCAAGGAAGATCATGTTTTTGATTTAAAGCCTTTACCTGATGATCTTAAATATGCTTATATAGATGATAAGAAAATATATCTAGTTATTATTAGTTCTAAACTTTCAGGAAAGGAAAAAGAAAGGTTATTGCAAATATTGAGAAAACACCGAGGAGCTATGGGATATACTCTTGATGATTTAAAAGGGATTTCTCCTACTATATGTCAGCATTCTATAAACATGGAGCTAGATGCAAAGCCAGTTGTTGAACATCAACGCCGCCTAATTTCTAAGATGAAGGAAGTGGTACGAAATGAGGTATTGAAGCTCCTTGATGCTGGTATTATTTATCATATTGCTGATAGTAGATGGGTTAGTCCTGTTCATTGTGTTCCTAAGAAAGGAGGAATTACTGTTGTGCCTAATGAGAATAACGAGCTTATTCCTCAGAGGGTAGTAGTTGGTTATATGATGTGCATCGATTTTAGAAAGTTAAACAAAGTTACTAAGAAAGATCATTATCCTTTACCGTTTATAGATCAAATGCTAGAGAGGTTATCTAAGAACACTCATTTTTGTTTTCTTGATGGTTATTCTGGTTTCTCCCAGATTGTTGTTAAAAAGCAAGACAAGAGAAAACCACTTTTACTTGTCCTTATGGAACTTATGCTTATAGACGTATGCCTTTTGATTTGTGCAATGCTCTTGCTACTTTTCAAAGATGCATGTCTACTATTTTTCATGGTTTTTGTGAAGAAATTGTGGAGGTATTCATGGATGATTTCTCTGTCTATGGAACTTCTTTTGATAATTGTTTGCGCAATCTTGATAAAGTTTTGCAGAGATGTGAAGAAACTAATCTTGTTCTTAATTGGGAGAAATGCCACTTTATGGTGAATGAAGGAATTGTTCTTAGACATAAAATCTCTGAAAGAGGTATTGAAGTTGACACAGCAAAGGTTGAAGCAATTGAGAAAATACCTTGTCCTAGGGATGTTAAAGGTATTCGTAGTATTCTTGGTCATGCTGGTTTTTATAGGAGGTTTATTAAAGATTTCTCTAAGATTTCAAAGCCTCTTACTAATCTTCTTCAAAAAGATGTACCATTTGTTTTTGATGATGATTGTAAGGAAGCTTTCGAAACTCTTAAGAAGGCTTTAACTACTGCTCCTATTGTTCAACCACCTGATTGGAATTTACCCTTTGAAATTATGTGTGATGCTAGTGATTTTGCTGTAGGTGCTGTTCCTGGACAGCGCGTAGATAAGAAGTTGAATGTTATTCATTATGCTAGTAATACTCTTGATGCTGCTCAGAAGAATTATGCTACTACTAAGAAGGAGTTTCTTGCTGTTGTTTTTGCATGTGATAAGTTTAGACCTTATATCGTTGACTCAAAGGTTACTATTCATACTGATCACGCTGCTATTAGATATCTTATGTCAAAGAAGGATGCTAAGCCTAGGCTTATTAGATGGGTGTTGCTTTTACAAGAGTTTGATTTGCATATTGTAGATAGGAAAGGTGCTAAAAATCCTGTTGCTGACAATTTGTCTAGATTGGAAAATATTTCTTTTGATCCTATTCATGTTAATGATAGTTTTCCAAATGAACAATTGGATTCAATAAAGGTAACCTCAAGAGAGAATCCTTGGTATATTGATTATGCTAACTTTATTGTTTCCAAGTATTTGCCTCCAACCTTTACAGCTCAGCAAAGAAGGAAATTCTTTTATGACTTGAGGCATTATTTTTGGGATGACCCACACTTATATAAAGTAGGAGTGGATGGTATATTATGTGAAGATGTGTTACGGAATATGAACAACAAGAAATATTGAGAACATGCCATGGTAGTGCTTATGGAGGACATCATGCTGGAGATAGAACTGCACAAAAGGTTCTACAATCAGGTTTTTATTGGCCTAACCTTTTTAAAGATGCTAGAAAGTTTGTTTTATCTTGTGATGAATGCCAAAGAGTTGGTAATATTTCTAGACGCAATGAAATGCCTATGAGTTATTCTCTTGTTATTGAACCATTTGATTGTTGGAGATTTGACTTTATGGGTCCTTTTCCTCCTTCAGAAGGTTATACTCATATACTCGTAGCTGTTGATTATGTTACTAAGTGGGTAGAAGCCATACCTACAAAGAGTGTCGATGGTGAGACCTTGTTAAAAATGCTTAAGGATGTTATTTTTCCTTGGTTCGGTGTGCCTAGATATCTTATGACTGATGGAGGTTCTCATTTTTATTCATGGCAGTTTTAGGAAAAGTCTTGCTAGATATGACGTTAATCATAGAATTGCTTCTGCTTATCGTCCCCAAACTAGTGGGCAAGTAGAGCTATCGAATAGAGAGATCAAGTCTATCTTGCAGAAGACTGTTAATAGATCTAGGAAAAACTGGGCTGCAACTTGAACGATGCTTTATGGGCTTATAGAACTGCTTATAAGAACCCCATGGGCATGTCTCCTTACAAAATGGTTTACGTAAAAGCGTGTCACTTTCCTTTAGAATTAGAACACAAAGCTTTTTGGGTAGTGAGAGAGCTTAATAGGGATTTTAAACTTGCCGGTAAGAAAAGGTTGCTTGATTTGAGTTCCTTAGATGAGTGGAGAAACAAATCTTATGAGAATGCCAGGCTTTTTAAAGAGAAATTCAAGCAATGGCATGATAGGAGAATCCTTAAGAGAGAATTTCATGTTGGTGAGAAAGTTCTATTGTATAGGTCTCGTCTCAGATTTTTTGCAGGAAAATTACTCTCGAAATGGGAAGGACCCTTTGTAATTGAAGAGGTGTATCACTCAGGTGCGGTAAAGATCGCTTCACTTAAAGATGACACTACGCAAGTGGTGAATGGGCAAAGACTCAAGCATTATATTTCCAGAGATTCTTATAATGAAGATGTCGATGTTATTCAAATGGTGACTCCGGAAGAATTCATCAAAGAACATATGCAGGAAACTGTAGAGTCCGTTTTCGAATAGGTAACAGTTCCAGTCAGAAAAGGTTCACATTAAACTTTTATATTTATATTTTTGTTGTTTTTATTAAATATGAAAAATCACGAGATGAAAACGGGTTGGAAACGGAGTTCGGAGGCTCCACACCACCTGATGGCGCGGCCCCCCTATTGGCCACGCCACCTTGTGGTGTGTCCACCTCGGAACTCGTTTCCATCCCGGTTTCCTCCTGTGACTTTGTTTTGATGTTTAATTTTCGTCTATATAACCCCCCGGATTGCCCGAGGTCTGTATATCGTGTTCTCGTCGTCTTTTTGTTCCGATCTATTTCTGTCAGGAGTTGTTCCCAGTTTTAGAGCCGCCATGTCTTCGTCTGGTTCATCCGAGGAGAACTCTCTTGCGGACATCATTAATTTGTACATGAGGGAGCTAAAGATGCATCCAAAGGAGTTGTTGCTCAAGGATGGGAAGTTGCAGATAGAAGATGTTCAGGGCCCTATAGGAGAAGGAAGTCTTGAAGCTAGGGTGGAAGCGCTGGAGCAAGAAGTCTTTAAATACAAGAAGATGGCGGAACGCGAGGTGGATATCATCCATAGGATAAATCAAGAACACATCGCCAAGCACAAGAAGGAGACCGCAGAGCTCTGGGATGACATCTTGTCACTCCATGAGACCACCAACAAATTACAAGCACAACTCTACAACTTGCAAAACCAAAACTGTGAGTATGAGGCTAGGTTTAAACAAATGAGTGCTGCTGCCAGTTTCAGGATATTGGAGTCAAAGTCATCCTTTCTTGATGGGGAACCTCTGCCTTGGAAGTCTGATGATGACAAAGACTCACCACCACCGCTGAAGGAGTAATTCGCCATTGGTATTGGCATCCCCTTGGTTTGTTCCATGCTTGGGGGAGTGCCACGGTATCACATCATTACCTTTTTACCCATTTACTTTTCAAGTAGAGTCATATCATGAATAGAGAAATTATCTTATAGAATAGTTTGCAGTGTGGAAGTATCCTCCTTTAGTTGGTTACCTATGTATCCCTTGGTGTGAGTTGCGGTTATGAAATATTAATGAGAAGTCTTATAATTTACTTTCCACACACTTTATTTTAGTTTGCAATCTTTCTTATATGATTAGTCTTGTTGATTAGTATTGGTATCACTTTGGGAGCATGAGTAAATCTAGTTGGTTTTGACAAACTTAGCTTGGTCAGTAGCAACATTACCTTGAGGTTTGAGTAGAAAAAGAAGGCAGTGTTAGTAGATACATCATTTCAGCTTTCCTTCATAATTGGCTCATAAGCATTAGTATTCTCAAGTTAAAATTGTTTGTACTTTCAAGGAAATTTGCATGATTGTTTTCTATCACATGTATGTTTGTTTGTTTCATGCAACTCTTTGCTTGCTATCCAGCCCTGCTAGCCAAAAACCTGTACTGAGAGGGAATACTTCTCGTTTATCCAATTCCCAAAAACCAAGTTACTTCCAAAGAGTCCACTATAAATTCCTATGCATGGTATTTCAAGCCATTCCAAGTAAATTTTCATGTGCTACCTTTCAAAAACTTTCAACTACTTCTCATTTTGTGCCACTGTTTTTAGCTCATGAGGATGTAGTGGTTGGGTTTGTTATCTTCCATACTAAATTGAGTACCCCTCAACTTGCATGCTTCATCTGCTCATCACTAATTTTGCAAGGGAGCTGGTCAGACCATTGTAATCTAAAAAAAGAAAAGAAAAAGGCACTCCTCCATGGTATGTGAAAGTTGGTGGGCACCCAATGGAATCGGTTAGCCATGGTTTGAGAAAGGAAAAGTGGGGAGGAGTGCCAAGCTATAAAAGAGCACAATTGTGCCAATTAATCAACATCTCGGAACCGCTCTCACTTGTTTAGTATGGAAGATATCAAGAACTCCGTTGCTAGTCGTTGACAGAAACAACCACCTCTCAAAACAACTTTTACCTCTGTTTTACAAATGAAAAGCTCTAGCACATGTTAAATCCCTTCTTCCCTCTGCGAAGGGCCTGTCTTTTACTTTTATGTTGAGTCAACCTATTCCCCTCTATCTCAAGCAAGCATTTGAGTTGTTATGTTTCATTCATCCATATGTTGATTTTTTCAACCATGTTTACTATTTTCCTTTGTTTAGTACGATGCTTTTATCTGAAAGAATATATCTTTGAAAGCTTTGTATGATTGTAAAGAGTTTGTTTCGTTGAGCATATGGTTTTTGCAATATTAGTTCTGTTATAAAAGGCTCCATTCAAATAAGTACAGTTTGTTCATTGTTCTCTGACCAAGAACAAAGGTTTGCCATCACCAATCATGATTTACCTTGTGCATCTTTATTGTGATTTCCTTTACCTATTGCAAGTCTAGTTATATGAAGGGAAGTTGTTGTCTATTATGACTTGTGCCTTGGTAAATGAGATGCTTCTTGTCTGTATTTTGTTTATCGATACTTCACTCCATAAACCTGTGGTCATGTTTACCGAGTTCAGTTTTCGCTTGGGGACAAGCGAGGTCTAAGCTTGGGGGTTGATACTTCCATTTTGCATCACTATTTTATATCATAATTTACTGTTATTCATTAATATATTTCATATTTAGAGATGATACTTCTGTTGTTTCCTCTATTTTTACATGTTTGATGATCATTGGAAAACTTGCTGTCGGAGTCAGGATTCTGCTGGAAAAAGGACCATCAAGACACCATATTTCTGAAGATCAACAATTCTAGGGAAATACCCAGAAATTCATATATTACCAGAAGACGGAAGTAGCTAGAAGGAGAGGGTGAAAGGAGCAGCAGGGGCCCACACCACCAGGTGGCGTGGGTCAACCCCTGGTCGCGCCACCCAGGGGTGAGGCCACCCTGGCCTACTCCTGCCATCGCCCCCTCGCGTATATTGTCATCCTCAAAAACCTAAGTCAAGGAGGGGGATCAGAGATAGACACCGCCACCTCTGCGGGGCGGAAAACACCGAGAGAGAAAAGCTCTCTGGCATGTAGAAATCTACCGGGGAAATTCCTTCCCAGAGAGGGGAGATTGTCGCCATCATCATCACCATCGTGCTGGATTTCATTAGGATCATCATCATCATCACCAGCATCTTCATCTCCACCATCACCACGCCATCCCGCTGTAACATCTTGGGTTGAATCTTGTCCAATTCTTAGGGGAAACTTTCCCGGTGTTGATTACTCTTGTAGTTGATGCTATTGAGTGGAACCGTTGAATTAAGGTTTATGTTCAGATTGTTATTTACCATTATTTCACCTCTGGTCATGATCCATATGATGTCTTGTGAGTATTTCATTTAGTTCTTGAGGACATGGGAGAAGTCAAGATGTTAGTAGTGAAACTATTTTAGTAATATTTAATGGTTTGATATTTATATGTTGTCCTGCTATTTTACTAGTGGTGTCATGTGAACGTCGACTACATGATACTTCACCATTTATGGGCCTAGTGGAATGCATTGTGTATTTGGCTACTAATTGTGGGGTTACTGGAGCGACACAGACCTAAACCCCCATTAGGAAACCATTGCACCAGGGAGCGTAGGATCTCAGAGTTTAAGGCCGTGATTAGATTTATCTTAATTACTTTCTTGTATTTGCGGATGCTTGCAAGAGGTATAATCACAAGTGTGTATTAGTCCTAGTAAGGGTAGTGCGCTAGCACAGGTTCACCCCCATAACACTTATCAAAGCAATGAATATTACTTAGCAGCATGAAGCGAAAGCTCTCGACAGAAACTCCCGTGTGTCCTCAGGAACGTTTGGTAATCATAAGTTACACAACCGGCTTGTCCTTTGCTCTAGAAACGATTGGGCCACTTGCAGCAATTACTATTATTGTCTTTTATTTACTCGTACTTTATTTGCATGCATTACCAAATATCCTTGAAAACCCGTTTGCTAGTATTTACAGTGAATCCTTCATCAAAACCGCTTGTCAACACCTTCTGCTCCTCGTTGGGTTCGACACTCTTATTTATTGAAAGTACTACTGCGCGGACCCAGGATCCTCAACTTGACCTAAAAACAATTACAACAACTCTATGCTAAGGCACCGTATGCTAATAATTATGGGAACCGTCCTTTTGTTCCATATCCAAATGCTTATGATACACAAAATATGTGGAAGCCTGCGATCACTAAACCAACTAGTGAATATGCAGAAAAACAAACAAGAATTAAATAAGAATCTTTCTGAACAAGTTGCTAATCATGCCTCGATGATAGAAGAATTGAGTAAATCAATTTCTTCAATAAGCTCTGATATTCAAGGTTTATAACATCAATCAGCTAGTCTGGACAAAGCTTTCTCTAAATTAGCCGATAATCAAGCAACTCTCTTAAGTATGTCTGTTGGAAAACCACACGCTTCCCCTATGGTAGGCATGAACTCCATTGTTGTTTCTAAAATCATACCTTCTACATTTGAAGAGACTAATAATGAATTATTGAATTATCTTGATCTTCTTGAACCCTTTTTGGTACAATTCGAGTCAATAAAGGAAGAAGAAAAGGAAAATAATATGGAAGAAATAGAAGTAGAGGAAGTAAAAATGCTCAGCGATAATATTAAAGAACCTCTACTTGATCTTGATAAATGTAGTTTAAATAAACTTATGAACATATTGCAAAGCTTTGCTAATGATCCTTCTTTCAATGTTCATCAAACCGGTTTTGGATCCTATATAGCCAATCATGTCATTAAGGAAAATATACAACGCTATAATAATGAGACTATGATACCACCTAAGCTTGGGGATGTATGGATCCCAAAAATACTTATTGATGTAGGAAAAGATTCACATCATGCTATCTTAGACTTGGGATCAAGCGTTAACATTCTCTCCAAAAATTATATGATTTTCTTGATCTAGACAAGAAACTAGAAAAATGTGACATTGATTTATTACTTGCTGATGATTCTACCAAGCATGCCTTAGGTAGAATAAATTATGTTATGATTGAACTCCGTATGAATTTTTTACATGTTTATGTTATCATTATGGACATGAGGAGCAATACCTCAAGTCCTATAATCCTTCGGATACCTTTCTTGAGAACTACAAGTGCGGTTATTGATTCCAAAGAAGGGAATGTGAAGTTTCAATTCCCACACAAGAAGTGTATGGAGCACTTTCCAAGGAAGAAGGTGAATGTTCAAAAGTACAAGTGCCCTCATGACACTTTCCCATGTTGAAATAGAAAGGTACTAATACGTTGCAAACGTATCTATAATTTTTGATGCTTCATGCTTGTTTTACACCAATTGCTTTATGTTTTGTTTACACTCCTGGTGTTTTTATGCATTTTCCGAAACTAACCTATTAACAAGATGCCATAGTGCCAGTTCATGTTTTATGTTGTTTTTCTATTCCAGGTTTTTACTGAAGGACATATTCTCGGAATTGGACGAAACAAAAGCCGAAGTTCCTATTTATCTGACACGAAGACAGAGTCCAGAAGCCTAAGGGCCCGAGCCTCCATCCATGAAAAGTACTGTAAGCCACCACCGTCATCGACCCTAGTTTGGGAGGGTCCAGAAGCTGTTCCCGGCACCCTGCCGGAGAGGGGAATCATCACCGGAGGCCTTCTTCATTGTCATGCCTGCCTCCGGAGTGATGCGTGAGTAGTTCATCTTTGGACTACGGGTCCATAGCAGTAGCTAGATGGTTGTCTTCTCCAATTTGCGCCTCATGTCTAGATCTTGTGAGTTGCCTATCATGATCAAGATCATCCTACTGTAATTCTACATGTTGTGTTTGTTGGGATCCGATGAATTTTTAGTACTATGTCAAGTTGATTATTGATCTATCATGTCTATGTTATTTGTGATCTTGCATGCTCTCCGTTGTTAGTAGATGTTTTGGCCAAGTAGATGCTAGTGACTCCAAGAGGGAGTATTTGTGCTCGATAGTGGGTTCATGCCTCTAGTAATCTGGTTGAGTGACAATAAGTTCTAAGGTTGTAGATGTGTTGTTGCTACTAGGGAGAAAACAACAATCTTTTGTTCAAGGATAATTGTATTGTTTACATTACTGACAAGGGTATAGCTAATAGAGCCCGTTAGTTGAGTACCCCTAAGGCCCGTATAGCTAGGCCCAATTGTAATGATAGTCGAATACAAGTCTTTACCGTATGTCGATATTGTAATCTGTATCGGACCCTACCCGATCCTCGAGACCTGGCCACCTATATATAGGGGCCAGGAGGGGACGGTGGAGGGCAGATTGAAAGCAAGCCCGGTTGAACACCCAAGTTTACTTTCGACACACACCTATTTCGACTAACTTTACCTTCGAGTTCATCCGACGCCCTATCTCCCCGATCCTAAGTCCTTCATCTAGGACATTTGTCGAGTTAACCCCTCGTCAATTGGTGCCGACCGTGGGGATCTTGGGCGTTGGAATCATGAATTCGATGGCTTTTTCGCTTTTAGCCAACAGCCGTACAGAAATCGACGAAAATCAAGAGATGGAGTTGACAATCGGAAGCTTAAACATCCTCATCGGACCGTCGGGTTCATCTCGCCTTTCAGATCCGATGAAACAAGATCCGTCGGCAAGTGAGCCCAAAACAACAGCAGTGATGGAATATTCTGAAGGCTCTTCCAGCGAGGTAAACTCGTCGGTCAGCCCAGAGGAAGTGCAAAAAGGAAAGATCGCAGAGGACAACAAAGAAAAGGGAAATTTTGACGTAGGAGTCCAACTCGAAGATTTCACAATCTGCCTCGACGATATTACGAACAAGTCAACAGATACATGGAAGACAGGATTAGAGCTTTCTAAGGATAGTAACTCGATCCTCTCAAGCTTCAAGGGTGACATCGGCAAACAATGCCAGGTGCTCGCCATTATAGGAGATAACTCAGAAGAATTCGACGAAAACGACAATCCAGTACTAAACCCAGCAAATATCGACAGAGGAGCAAATCACCTAGCAGAAGGGCAAACACCAGAATCCCTCGCAACCAGGGAAAAAATTCGACTATCAGTCGACGAATGGAGGATAATAAGAGAAGCCGTAGAACACGGCACGCCAATACCATCAAATTCTAGCAAAGACATGCTTTTGGGGTATCACTACGCCCTAAGGTAGCAAGACAAGCAATTAGCAAAGCAGAAAATAGAGATACAAAGAAGAAAAGATTCAGCCATTGCAGCTAGCGAAGCTGCTCGAAAAGCACGAAGCGACGCATCATACAGCAACGCAAGGAAAAATCGTCGACATGGTTCAAGGTACGATAACCTCGAGTACTCCGACAGGCAAAGTATTTCCAAAAACCTCGATTCGTCCTTCCTATCGGTCGACGAACAGGGAAACATCCTACCGAAAACTCCTGAAGCAGCACTAGTAGCAGCACAAGCATATCTACTTACAACTCGACCAAGTCCAGGAGATCCTAGAGAACATATGCATAGAGCAGCACTGAACGGACTCAACATGGTGGGCCACAAGCTATCAGCAAAAGGAGAAGAAGCATATCATCACAAGGAAGTGCACAAAGCAAGGTCACCTCGCCGTCACAATAGTCCTCGGCGCAGAAGCAGCAAGCACCGATCTCGATCGCCATCACCAAAACAGCATGGTGGAACCCGGAGATCGCGATCCCCAAATGAAAAATGCGACTATGAAGACGACGAAAAAGAGATGGGGGCATCGTGCTTTACCCGCAGGGTTCGCACCACTCCAGTTCCCAAAGGATTCAAACTACCTCATGATCAGCAAAAATACGACGGATCACAGGAACCGCAATCATGGCTCGCAGATTACTTACAAGCAGTTCAAATATTAGGAGGAACCAAAGAAATAGCAATGCAAAGTTTGCAACTACACCTCACCGGCGCAGCAAGGTCATGGTTGAGCAAACTAGAGAAAGAATCTATTGGAAGCTGGGAAGACCTCACAAAGCAATTTACAAGCAACTTCAGGTCGACATACAAATGACCAGCATCAATAGAAGAAGTCAAAGCATGTGTGCAGCAACGCGACGAAACATTACGGGCATACATCCAAAGATGGAGCCTCATCAAAAATTCAGCAGTCGAAGTCTCAGACGAAAGAGCAATAGATGCGTTCATCATTGGATTAAGACGAAGAGACCTAGTCGAGGAGATGGGTAGAATCAAGCCGAAAACAGTGTCAGACCTCATGGACACAGCAAACAGATTCGCAGATGGAGAAGATGCGTGCAACAACAAGAGGACGCGATCTCCAGAAGACGATAGAAGAAATAGATATGGAAATCAAAGGAGACGGTCCAGAAATTTCGACAACTATGGCCCTCATAGCCAAGTCGCTGTAGGATACAAAGACAACAGCTACCAAGGAAGTGATCGAAGAAGTTCAGGATATCGAAGTTACGGAAAAGAGGACTACAAAAAATTTCCCGTAAGAGAATCCAGAGAATACAACCCCTCTCCAGAAGACATGCTCAACGGACCTTGTCATATACACTCAGCGTTCGTCGATGGGAAGCGAGTATCAAGGCATGCAATGAAAGATTGCACAACATTCCTAAAACTTCATGAGGCGGCACTAGACAAGCAAATCGAAGCAAGGCGACAAGGATTCGAAGGAAGCAATAACCCTCCGGCAAAGCAGCAAGGAAACAATGGAGCTCCTCAGGGACAAGACCAGCAAAACCAGGGACACGACGACGACGAAGGGTACGTTCCATCAAAAGGACACATCACAGCAATGATACAACCTATACCCAAGTCGAACAAAGAAGAGAAGAGCATAACTCGACAAGTCAACCTAGCAGTCATCTCACCTCCAGCTACAACGGAGTATCTGCACTGGTCAGAACAACCAATAGAGTTCAACAGAGAAGATCACCCTATAACAGTACCTCGGCCGGGAAACGCGCCTTTGGTACTCAAAGCTCAAATCGGCGCGTATGATGTCGACAGAATATTCATGGATGTAGGGAGTGGAATTAACCTAATATACGCAAAACACTCCGAGCAATGCATATATCACTAGAGTTCCTAAAGCCAACAGATTGTTCCTTCCATGGAATCGTGCCAGGAAGTGCCAATTACCCATTGGGTCGAATAGCACTCAACGTTTGCTTCGGCAACCGACAAAACTACAGAAGAGAAAAGCTAGATTTTGAAGTCATGGACTGGCCATCTCAATATCACGCGATCCTCGGGCGACCCGCGTTTTCGCGATTCATGGCAGTACCTCACTATACATATTTGGTACTTAAAATGCCAGGACCAAGAGGAATAATTACAGTGAAAGGAAGTTTTGAAGTTTCAGATCTCTGCGACAGGGAGTTCCACAAGATGGCGCAAAATTTTGGCGTAATAGCCAACCATGCAGAAAAGGCAAAAAGCGCGACTACAGAGGGCGTCAAGCTACTCGAAGGACGCGTCGCGGAGCCCGGAATGAAGAAACCACGAGTAGGAGCATCATGAGAAGACACAGACGCAGAGGAAAAAGGGAAAGCCATGACGGCATAAGCATCATAAGACAATAGAGTAAAGTAGAAAAATAAGGCTGTAAAAGCCACGAGTTATACCAGGGGCAATGCCCTCTAGATCCAGAACACAGGTCACAGGCCGGATCTCTTGGGTCATCCCATGTATCTTACATCACAAGTATAATAAAGACGAAACGTTCCTCATATTCGAGTTTACGAGTCTTTCGAAGGAAGAAATGCGGTAAACGCACAAAAACGCTTTGAGGACAAAAAAATTTCGACATACAAGTCGCAAAATAAGACACTCTCGCGTTACAAAAATATTACAATAACGGGTTATCAGAATCATCTACGCCTAAAGGATCTAAATAATGGTACTCACGGAAAAACGCAGCATCCGCTTCGAGAAGCCTAGCTACGAGTCTTCGAGCAGGTTGCAGTGTGTTCTCCATATGTACCCGAAGGCTAGCCCCACCTGGAGCCAAACTTAGAGACATCGTGCTATAATTCAGCCTGGGATGCCACTTGCGTATCCACCCGAGAGCAAAATTGGCACCTGCCACTAAGTTCAGTTCTATCAATCTATGAATACGATGGCTGGATCTGAAAACATCAAGAAGAAGCGGGAAAGTCGCAGGCAAAGGATTGCGGGGAAGCATAACAGAGTGCATAGTTGTAAGAGCCCGTTGGCAACCATCAACTGACTCGCCAATATGCTGGGCACGATCCTGAAGTAGTACAATGGCATTCCGGCGTCGAGAATCAGACCACAAAGTCTCAAAGCCAGCCGACATTTTCTCCAAAGCCGCATTTTGCTCAGCAACCCGACGGTCCTCAGCAGCGAAATCCAAACAAGTGCCTATCGCGGCAAAAGGTCTCACAAAAATAGCAGGGGACAATCAGGGAACGAAGGAGTCGAAAGAAAACTTACATCGTAACATCTCGCAGGCAGACTCGACAATGCCAAGAATAAAAGATTTGCATTCTTCATTATGAACAATCTTAGCCGTCAAGCTGGAGACCTTTTCGTCTAGTGAAGATATTTGCTTCATATAACCACTGGCTTTGCTAGCTTTGTCAATAGCCATCTGTGCTTGATGCTTGGCTAAAGTCAGGCGAGCCTCAAGATCGGAAACTCTGGAAGAGTACTCTGCGCATCGGCTGCATCGACTAGGAGTCGACGAAATCTGAGAACCGAACACACGGGTAGAAGAAGGAGCAGGACCGTGAGTCAAAGGATCATTGACGCGCATCGACTGCAAGCCAAAAGGGGAAAGAAAGGAGAAACATTTTAGAGAGACAGCATAATACTTCATACGCCAGAAATATATTTACATAAGTGCAAAACCCTATGACTAAGGTTCTCGGGTTGCACTCAACTAAAGTTTTTGCATCCAAAAGGAGAAAACTAAAAGCTACAAAGAAAGCTGAGTCTACGCCACCTCAGCATTGTGTTCCGTGGTAGAAGAGGGCACGACAACTTCCTCGCCGGAAGTCGACGGTGGCACTGGATTTTCCGTTGCTGGAGATGGTGCGGCAGGCACCGCAGATGCTGCCGAAGGAGAAATAGTTGTCAACAACGCAGGTGCCAACTTCTTCGCCTTATCGAAAAAAGCCTTCATCTCATCACGGGTGTGGCCATGAGGGGAGCTAACCCTCTCCCAGTCGAAATTCGTACCGTGCGCAAGAGAAAGTGCAATAGCACCCTCGGCGCCACGCTTAATTGAAAGTCCTTTCAGCTGAAGAGTGGGGTCTTCAGTTGTATCGAAGGTCTTGGCAAGATCGCTCAAGTTGTCCTTCGGGACCGCTGACCTTTTCTTCGGCCACAACCCGACAAATTGTCGTGAAAGAACGCGGCTAACTAACTCGAAAGTTTCCTGGATAGATATCCAGTTTTCCTCAAGTAAATTCACCGCAGTCATCAGAGGGTCACCGTCCGGTTGCAGGGCTGATGGAGATACCCCAGTAAAACCTGCACGACACAAAGAAGGTAGAAAAGAAAAGAAGGAGGAAGATGTCAGCACATGCAACAGTGCAACAGAAGTCGAAAAAAGGAAGACAATGCGAAACACTTACTTTCAGCAGCAGTGGACATTGTGTGGAGACGCTCCACCACGGCTTGCTCTCGCTGGGCATGATCCTTGTTGGCATCAGCTAAAGCTTTTTCAGCTTTCTTCGCCTTACCAAGCGCAGATTTCTGCGACTTCTCAGCGTTTGCCTTGGCAGTGGCCGCAGCATCGTAAGCTTTCTGAGAAGCACGGAGCTCTGCTTCCAGCGACGCAATCCGGGCATTGGCTGTTGCTAAAGCAGCTACAAAAGAGGACGATAGGGAGTCAGATAAATAGCAAAGGATAAAGCACAGAAGAAAAGTAATGACTGGACGTCAAAATTGTACCTTCGGAAGCTTTCGCAACCTTTAGGTACTTAGCACATTCAGCGCCCAGGGCGATGAATCTCTTCAATAATGCCTGAGAAAAGGAGTGTGTAAGAGCAGAAGTGTATGAAAGGAAAGCAAAAAAGAATTGCTCACATCGTCAGAAGAAACCGTAGATGCATGGGCCTCCAGAGAAACGTCAGTTTCTTTGGCCTTCTTTGAGCGTTTGGGGTATCGGGCTTGAGGAACCTTCTTCACAGAAGACCTGGTAGCCCTTGGCGCAACATCTGGCTCAATAGGCTCATCAATGGCCGCAGGAGAAGTCGGGGGAGCAGCTGTCGCATATGTTGGTGGCTCTTCATCATCACTGCATGAAGAATATAAATTATGGAAAAAAGGCAAGAACAATGCAATTGAAAACTCGAATACAATACTTACGATGCTAGCATGTCAAAGTACTCCATATCTTCTGCAAGAACGGGGGCTTTGCCAGCCGCTGCAGAACTCGATGAAGCGATTTCGTCGACACGCTTCCTTTTCTTGTCGACACCAACATCTTCAGCAAGTGCAGGAGGAGGCGATGTCGACGAGCTAGTTTCCTCTTCTGATTCTTTGACATCATCTCTGTCCTGACTTTCGTCAGCTTCGGGGGCTTCAGATGCAGGAGAGGCTAGATCAGCTGGTAGGGGCCCTGCCTCTGGAAGAGGAGGACGAGAAACAAGGAATTGGTGACCCTGCATATAAATAAGTCAGCAGAGTGCAAAGGCACAGAATAACGCAAATCGAACCAAGCAAAGTTTGACAATAAGTGAACGCGAAGATACATACCTCAGGCAGAGGGTGCACGGAGTTGAAAAAATCAGCGGTTAAATCCGCAACTGCATGTTCTTTGGTGAGCTTGGTGAGATTCCTGACTCGCTTGTCGACATCTTCTTTCGATATCAAATCTTCAGATATGCGGGTAGGATCTTCCAAGCCGGAGTAATTCCAAAGTTTGGTAAGGCGGTGTTGTAGGGGTTGAACTCGACGTTGAATAAAAAACGCCATGAGTTGCATACCCGACAGAGCAACTCCTTGACCTCCTTTTAAAGCCTTGATGCGGGAAAGAAGAGGAAGAATTTCTTCTACTTCTGCATCTGAGGGGAGCATATCCCACGATGCCAATTTCTTTACCTCCTAGGAAGCGTCAAAGGGAGGAAGGCCATATTCATCTTCAGGAGAGGATTTGCGGTCCTTGATATAGAACCACTTTGTCCTCCACCCTTGGACAGATGCGGCCATGGAAAATTCAAGGTATTGCGCCTCAGGGCGCACAGAAACGATGGCTCCACCCAGTTTGGGTTTCCTAGCCAAAGCAACGTTGGGGCGGAGCCGAAAGATTGACCTCCAAAGAAGGAAGTGGGGCTCAATGCCCAAGAATGACTTGCAGAGGGTCACGAAACAGGCAATGTGCAGAAGGGAATTCGGTGTGAGTTGGTGGAGCTGCACACCATAGACAAATAGAAGCCCACGGAGAAACTCGTGGGCAGGAAGAGAGAAACCGCGGAGGAGGAAAGCAAGAAACATTACCCGATACCCGCTCGGGGGCTTCGGGATCCGCTCAGTACTGGAAAATTTGATGGAATCCTGGGCGGCGATGAGGCCGTCCGCCCTGGCCTTCTCCACCTCCTTCTTTGTGATGGCGGAGCGCACCCAGTTGGTGGCAGAAGTCTTGGCCATGGTGCTCTTGGTGGCCAGGTGTTTCACGCGCATCCAGTACGAAGTGCGCTCGGGGGCTATGCACGAGAGGAGGGGACAGAGGAGATCAGCAATGGAGGTGGCGGAGGGAACGAGCTGGTAAACAGTAAAAATCCCCCATTGCGCCCCTTATATATCTTCTGGGAGAAGGATCGTGGGCTGAGACGTGGCGCAAAGAGTGGAAACGGCAGCCCACTAACGGTCAAAAAATGGAGAAATTTACAGTACTGCCCATGCAACGGTTCGGAATGGTACAGAGTGATGTGTTCCTTGACGTCATAAAGAATATGATATAAGAAAGAGGAAAAGATGGCGCCGACAAGTGCAAAATAGGTGCACAAGACTGTATACGAAGGAGTTTCAATTATAGCCATGGGGGCTACTATTTTAAAGAATGATAAATACAAACTTCTCTCTGAAGTGGTGGATTAGTATTTGACGACAACTTGTCCTTAAGGTATCTCGAAGTTGAAGTATCTCGAAGATGACGTATCTGGAAGTTAAAATATCTCGAGTTGAAAAATGATGGACTACATTACATTTTTGAGCCTATACTCGAAAAAAGCCTTTTTCGACTATAGCCTCGGGGGCTACTCCCATCGGGAGCGCTGAGCGCGCACCCGACGATATTTCTTGGCAAAGTATTATAATTGAAGAAGTGCAGGAGTGTTACTCCCATCGGGAGCGAGCTTTATGGTTGAAGAAACCCGAATATTTTCAGTCAAAATTTGACTGCGACATGAGATTCTCGAGTTGCGTTATCGCAACACAACTCGAATGCCGTGACTTATCACGAAGGTAAGACCCCGGGATCCGTTCTGTGTGGCCTGGTATACGCACATGGATGCGCTCTGCTGGTATGTATCCGTGTCTACGACGCGAAGAAAATCCTGGTGGACGCACTGGGTACCCTGAGAACCACTGGGATTCATTCTTTGTAAGTCCAAAATGCGGAAAAAGAGTGGGTTTGACCGGTATCCCGAATTCAAGTCCAAGGGGATTGAATTTGAAGTAGGTGACAAGTATCTGTTCCGGCAGTTAACTGACCTCTTGATCCGTCAGAGTTGTCAGGCTTGTTCATCAAGACCCCTTGCGAACAAATTATCATAAATATAAGTCGAAAGACCAAGTCAAAGATTTGAAGATAAGAAGAAGTCGAAGAATTGATCAAGTCGAAGATTTGAAGATTAGAGATTCAACCCGAATCTACGATTCTGGTAGAATCTCAGGGGCTACTGACAAGGGTATAGCTAATAGAGCCCGTTAGTTGAGTACCCCTAAGGCCCGTATAGCTAGGCCCAATTGTAATGATAGTCGAATACGAGTCTTTACCGTATGTCGATATTGTAATCTGTATCAGACCCTACCCGATCCTCGAGACCTGGCCACCTATATATAGGGGCCAGGAGGGGACGGTGGAGGGCAGATTGAAAGCAAGCCAGGTTGAACACCCAAGTTTACTTTCGACACACACCTATTTCGACTAACTTTACCTTCGAGTTCATCCGACGCCCTATCTCCCCGATCCTAAGTCCTTCAGCTAGGACATTTGTCGAGTTAACCCCTCGTCAATTACACACTTTGCTTAAGGGGATAATCTGTTGCATGCAACTTAATACCCAAAGGTTTTTCGGATGATATCCTGAAGGTGGATTATTAGTCATAGATGCAGTTGGATTACGGTCTATGTATTATGTTGTAATGCCCAAATGAATCTCATAGTGATCTTCATGACATGTACATGCATTGTTATGCATTCTCTATTTTATCAATTGCCCAACTTTAATTTGTTCACCCAGCATGTCATTTATCTTTATGGAGAGACACCTCTAGTGAACTGTGGACCCTGGTCCATTCTTTTACATTGATAATACCATCTACTGCAAACACTGTTTACTTTCTACAAGTACTATTTCATTCACAGCAAACAAACATCTCTTTCCACACTATACATTTAATCCTTTGTTTTTAGCAAAACCAGTGAGATTGACAACCTCACTGTAAGTTGGGGCAAAGTATTTTAGTTGTGTTGTGTGTAGGTTCCATGTTGTTGACTGACGCCGGTAGTGCGCCCTACCACAAGTCGGATAGCAGCAACCTTCAGAAGCTTCTTTCTCCTACTGGTTGATTTAAGTTTGGTTTCATACTGAGGGAAAACTTACTGCTGTGCTCATCATACCTTCCTCTTGGGGTTTCCCAACGGGTCCTGTGAGACATCAAGACTGTTTTCTGGCGCCGTTGCTGGGGAGGAAGAGGATTTCTGCAAGGGGAGTCTCTCACTTCCAATCTCTTTACTTTGTTATTGCTTTGCTTAGTTTCTTAAATTTATTTTGTTTGCTTCTTTTTTGATCAAAAACACACACAAAATTAGTTCCTTTTATAGCTGTTATTTTTGTTGGTCTATTTTAATTTTGCTAAAATGAGTAATCCTGAGAACACTAAGTTGTGTGACTTTACTAGCACAAACAACAATGATTTCATTTGCACACCTATTGCGCCACCTGCTCCTGAAGCAACTTTCTATGAAACTAAACCTGCTTTGTTAAATCTTGTTATGAAAGAGCAATTTTCTACTGATGATGCTGCTGCTCACCTGAATAATTTTTCTGGATGTAGATGGAGATATTATTAAGCTTAAATGGTTTCCTTTATCTTTGAGAGCAAGAGCTAAAGATTGGTTGCTATCTTTGCCTAGAAATAGTATTGATTCTTGGGTTAAATGCAAAGATGCTTTTATTGGGAAATATTATCCTCCTGCTAAGATTATATCCTTGAGAAGTGACATAATGAAGTTTAAACAATTTGATAATGAACATGTTACTCAAGCTTGGGAAAGAATGAAATCTTTGGTAAAGAATTGTCCCACTCATGGACTGACTACTTGGATGATCATCCAAACCTTTTACGCAGGACTGAATTTTTCTTCAAGAAACCTTCTAGATTCAGCTGCTGGAGGTATCTTTATGTCCATCACTTTGGGTGCTGCAACAAAGCTCCTTGATAATATGATGATAAATTATTCTGAATGGCACACTGAGAGAGCTCCACAAGGTAAGAAGGTAAATTCTGTTGAAGAAACCTCTTCCTTGAGTGATAAGATTGATACCATTATGTCTATGCTTGTTAATGGTAAAACTCATATTGATCCAAATAATGTTCCTTTAGCCTCTTTGGTTGCTCAAGAAGAGCATGTTGATGTGAACTTCATTTGATATAATAATTTCAACAACAATGCTTATAGGAATAATTTTGGTAGTAACAATTATATGCCATATCCTTCTAATAGTAGCAATGGTTATTATGGTAGATCTGGAATGCCTAGTGAAGAATGGATTTTAGAAGTTGAAAGAGACACTAAGAACTTTATGCAAATGCAATATGAGCATAATAAGTTATTCACTAAAACCATGGAGGAACAATCTGCTTTGTTGAAGAATATTAGTCATCAACTTGAGAATTTAAATAGGGAAATTCCTGGGTTGTAAGTTAAAATTTCAAATGTTGAAACCTGTATTTCATCCTTGTCTGAGGCGCAATCTTCCTTGATTAATAAAATGGCTGCTAAACCTAATCTCTTTGCTGCTACTAATGCCATTCAAGTTAGAATTGATGATAATGTTAGGATGTTAGCTGAATTGCATGCTAGGTGGGAAAGAGAAGATGAGATTGCCAGAAAGAATAATATGACTAAAGTTTGTACCATTACCACCACTAGTAATGTTGAAGTTTCAAATGCTAGCAAACCTCCTACTTTTAATGATAAAATGATTGGTGTAGGAAAAGTCCCCACTCCTTCTGCAAAATTGCCTAAAACCACTGAAACTTTTTCCAATAAAAGTGCTAAAAAAATTTGAAGTATGGGAGACAATGGTCCTACTACCTTCGATAGTAATGATTTTGATCTTGATGGTTGCCATATCTCCGAAGTAATTATGTTCCTACAAAAGCTTGCTAGAAGTCCTAATGCTAGTGTTATGAATATGGCTTTTACAAAACATATTACAAATGCTCTCATGCAAATTAGAGAAGAGAAATTTAACAAAAAGTTTCTATTCGTAGAAAGTTAGAAGATGGTTGGGAGCCCATCAATAAGATGAAAGTGAATGATTTTGATTGTAATGCTTTATGTGACCTTGGTGCCAGTATCTCTGTTATGCCTAGGAAAATTTATGATATGCTTGGTTTACCACCTTTAGAAAATTGTTATGTGGATGTTCATCTTGCTAATATTGCTAAGAAGAAACCTTTGGAGAGGATTAATGATGTTCTTATTATGGTTAGAATAACCTTTTCCCAGTTGATTTCCTTGTTGTGGATATTGAATGCAATGCTTCTTGTCCTATTATTTTGGGAAGACCTTTTCTTAGAACTGTTGGTGCTATTATTGATATGAAAGAAGGTACCATTAGATATCAATTCCCACTCATGAAAGGTATGGAACACTTTCCTAGAAAAAGAAAAAAGCTACCTTTTGATTCTATCATTAGAACAAATTATGATCTTCATGTTTCTTCACTTGAAAATACTTGATTCTTACTTTCTGCGCCTAGCTGAAAGGCGTTAAACAAAAGCACTCTTGGGAGATAACCCATGTTTTATTTTAGTAATTTTTCTTTTGTTGAGTCTTGAAAGTTGTTACCTCTGTAACGACCTCTCCTTATCCTTTTTATTTCGTTTTTGTGCCAAGAATATCCTCTAATAGGAGGAAGGTAAGATTTGGTGAAGTTGCTGTCCCAAAACAGATTTCTGTGCTTTGCTGTAAAAAATCGCTAGAAATCCCCGAACATCGTATTGATCTGCAATTTTTTGTGCACATGCCCCAGGTTATTATCTAACTTTCGTTAGTTTTGCACTTTTCGATTTGAGCAACAGAAGATTTTTGAAAAAATCGATCTTTACCTACTGTTTGGTTTTGACAGATTTCTGCCACTATTTGCATTTGCCTCTTGATCTCTTTCTTTTTGAGTTCTTTTGATCGAAAGAGCTTTTAAGAGAAGTTGATACAGTATCTAATGTTTTAATAGATGTTGTACTTGAGTTAAAACTGAACCAAAAGTGGATCTACTATCTTGCATAAACTAATGTTGCTAATGAGAATTGTGTGAAGTTTTGTATGAAAGAAGTTTTCAAGTGTAGGGAAAGGAGAATGATGAGATGGGATGAAGGATGGACAAAAGCTCAAGCTTGGGGATGCCCATGTCACACCAAGAAATATCCAAGAAGTACAAGCGTCAAAGCTTTTTTTTTTGACAGAAAGCGTCAAAGCTTGGGGATACCCAAGACACCCCCTTCTTCATCAACAAAAATATCAGGTCATCTTTCAAGACACTATATTTTTATTGCTTCATATGATGTGTGTTGTTCTTGGAGCGTCTTTATTTTGTTTTTAGTTTTATTTTGTTTTGTTTGCTGTAATAAATGGTTGGATCCTAGCATATTTCTTTTGGAGAAGACACACTCCGTTTTCATTGCCTAGAACACTCTAGTTTTCACTCTTATTGTTCTACGAGTGTTCTCTTTTGCTAGTACTGCGTTTAGCCTTTGTTTTTCACCTTTATTTTTGTTCAGAACTTGTTAGTTCTTTTTAGTTAGGTGTGTTTAGCCCTCTGGTCTTTATTGCTTTTTATCTTTGAGAGTTGTTTCAAATAAGTTGATTGTTGTTGGAAAAGAGTAAAATGTTTCATGCTTATAGTGGTGCAAAAGGAAGCTTGTTTAGACTGTGGCTTAGACTTTATCATGTCATGTTAGATATTATTTTGATTATATGCTTAGTAGTTATTGTTGTAGCATGACTTGTCTCAAATGACTGAGAGTGCTTAATGTGCCATTGAAATAATCATGCGTTGTTTTTATCATACAGAAGCATAATATTGTGGTATTCTCCTTTGATGCTTTATTTGGGTTGACTTGGCGCATGCTTACACCATGTTATGACTATAAACCAGTCGCCTCAAGCCTCTATGATCATTTAGTTTTTGACTTGTAATATCACTTTATGCTTTGATTAATAATGTTTTGTCGCTATGCATGATTATGGCTGTTATTGCTCTCTTAGTTGGTCACTCACAGTCTCTTGCTAGCCTTCACCTATACTGAGTATGAGCTCTACTCGTGCATCCAACTCCCAAAAATCCAAAGTTTGCCAATGTGTCCACTATATCTACCTATTAGCATTTTTTCTATTCCAAGTATATTCATCATGCTTTTATCTATCTTCCAAATTAATTTTTTTGTTATGAGAAAATTAGTTAGTAAAGCTCTCACAAACTTGATGGCACATTTTACTTTCTTGCACTTAATCAACTTGACCATTGTGATTCTCTTATGAAGTTATATGCTTGCAAGTTGTAAGTTGAAAGTTAGCGCATCCATGCTTTCATGGGGCACGTTTTTAACATTGCACTTATTTATATTTAGTTGATATCATGATCTTTTATTTATGGATGCCTAGCGGTGTGAAATAAGTTGGAAACTTGTGAGCTCATGGAGTTTGTATTTGTGTTAGAGAAACGCCTAGGCCGCTAATCTAAACCATGCATCATTCATGGTGGAAATTTATAGCATAACCATAGTGGACATTCGACGATGCATTTCAAAATAAAAAGCTATACCCAATGGTAAATGAAAGAGATGTTGAGGTGTTCATTGTTTGTTTGTCTTGTCATTTTGATATGGGAAAGCTTCCATATCATCGGGCAGGAGGTACCCCATTGGCGTTCTCGATGATACATGTATGCTTACAATGACAAGAACTTGCTTGGGACCTAAGTCGAGTAGCATGCTGTTTAGGTACTCGTATTCAAGTGACATGAGATTTTAAACTTATGGTTTGTCAAGCATATAACTCATACTTGTTCTCACATTAACCTTAACCATTCAAGATGCCAATGATAGGGGCAATGAGAGCTCAAAGCTAATAAGTACCATAATTTTTGGAAGCTTTATAAAACTTGAAATCCCTACTTCCCTCTGTGAAGAGCCTTTTTTTAGTTTTATGTTGAGTCTTCATCTTCTATCTTTATGCACCAATTAAGAGAGCATAGTTGTCATTCTAAGTATAATGTGCATAGTCCCAAAATTTATTATTGATTGATTCATGATTATGGTATTGCTTGTTCTCAAATTATTTGTATCTAGTCACCCTTTGAACTTTGAAGGTGTCCTATGCATTTATGTTTTGCTATTCCATGAGGGACAAGATGAATACCACTTTGCTATGTTTTCTCTATGCTCAAAACAAACAAATAACTTTCAATGCATTATTATTCATGATCTTTTGTTTGTGTTGCTTTTCATGTTGTAACATGGTTGCTAAGTTCTATGGTCAGAATTATATCTTTTATGCCCATGTTTACAGTACTTTTATCTCAGCTTGCAATGCTTTACAAAAACTTGATCAAGATTGTGTTGGCTGCATGTCACCTTAATTGTTTTTTGTTATCACTTACCTAATCGTGGACGAGCAGGAGCTAATCTTGGGGATGCTTGATATGTTGCAAACGTATCTATAATTTTTGATGCTCCATGCTTGTTTTACACCAATTGCTTTATATTTTGTTTACACTTCGTGGCGTTTTTATGCATTTTCTGAAACTAGCCTATTAACAAGATGCCACAGTGCCAGTTCCTGTTTTCTGCTATTTTTCTATTCTAGGTTTTTACTGAAGGACACATTCTAGGAATTGGACGAAACAAAAGCCAAAGTTCCTATTTATCTGACACGAAGACGGAGTCCAAAGGGGAGACAGAGACTAGCCAGGACCCAGCCACACCATAGGGTGACGCGGCCCCACCTCTGGCCGCACCACCGCATGGTGTGGGCCCCTCAGGTGCCCACCGACCTCGCCCTTTGCCCTATAAATTCACTTCATCGGGAAAACCCAAAGGGCCGAAGCCTCCATCCATGAAAAGTACTGTAAGCCGCCGCTGTCGTCGACCCTAGTTTGGGAGGGTCCAGAAGTTCTTCCCGGCACCCTGCCGGAGAGGGGAATCATCACCGGGGGCCTTCTTCACCGCCATGCCTGCCTCCGGAGTGATGCGTGAGTAGTTCATCTTTGTACTACGGGTCCATAGTAGTAGCTAGATGGTTGTCTTCTCCAATTTGTGCCTCATGTCTAGATCTTGTGAGCTACCTATCATGATCAAGATCATCTTATTGTAATTCTACATGTTGTGTTTGTTGGGATCCGATGAATTTTGAGTACTATGTCAAGTTGATTATTGATCTATCATGTTTATGTTATTTGTGATCTTGCATGCTCTCCGTTGTTAGTAGATGCTTTGGCCAAGTAGATGCTAGTGACTCCAAGAGGGAGTATTTATGCTCGATAGTGGGTTCATGCCTCTAGTAATCTGGGAGAGTGATAATAACTTCTAAGGTTGTAGATGTGTTGTTGCTACTAGGGAGAAAACAACAATCTTTTGTTAAAGGATAATTGTATTGTTTATATTACACACTTTGCTTAAGGCGATAATCTGTTGCTTGCAACTTAATACCCAAAGGTTGTTCGGATGATATCCTGAAGGTGGATTATTAGTCATAGATGCAGTTGGATTACGGTCTATGTATTATGTTGTAATGCCCAAATGAATCTCATAGTGATCTTCATGACATGTACATGTATTGTTATGCATTCTTTATTTTGTCAATTGCCCAACTGTACTTTGTTCACCCAGCATGTTATTTATCTTTATGGAGAGACACCACTAGTGAACTGTGCACCCCGGTCTAGTCTTTTACATTGATAATACCATCTACTGCAAACACTGTTTACTTTCTGGAAGTACTATTTCATTTACTGCAAACAAACATCTCTTTCCACACTATACGTTTAATCCTTTGTTTTTAGCAAAACCAGTGAGATTGACAACCTCACTGTAAGTTGGGGCAAAGTATTTTGGTTGTGTTGTGTGCAGGTTCCACGTTGTTGACTGACGCCGGTAGTGCGCCCTACCACAAGTCAGCTAGCAACAACCTTCAGAAGTGATTTCTTTCTGCTACTGGTCGATTAAACTATGGTTTCATACTGAGGGAAAACTTACTGTTGTGCTCATCATACTTCCTCTTGGGGTTTCTCAACGGGTCCTGTGAGACATCAGGTACTAAGCCTAGCTATATGGCTATAAAGAAAGCACTTTACGGAAGGCAACCCGGTAGTATTTACTTTTTTTAGTTTTGTTTTTGTTGCTCCTGAAAGAGATTAATTTTATTTGTGTCTTCTTTTTGTGTCCTTGCTGTAGCACAAAAGTTTGTTTTAGTGTGTCTACTGTAGCAAAAATAAAGTTCCAAGTTTTACCCAAGTTGGATGTTAAAAGATTGCAATACTTATTTGAAGTTGCTGAAAATCTGCGCAACACTTTTTAGTGCATGATTTTTCATATTATTTCTGTAAATCCAATGGATCTGTGCTATTTATCTAAAATGCCAATTTTCATCCTCTACCTGAATACAAATATAGCGAAAATTCATGACATGTTTATGGGGGGCAAAAAAATTCGCCAAACTGCTATTTTTTATTGGCAGATTCTGTCTTTTGTTGTTTTGAGCATATGTTTGAGTCTCAAGATGATTCTTTTTGAGTCATTTGATATTTAGTGAATGTTCAAAACTTAATACACTCTATGGACATCTTGCACCAAATTTTATTTGGGGTTTTCTTAGGAGCACATATATTATCTTTGTGCCTTCTAATGTCAGTCACTCTAGAAAAGAGATGCGAAATAGTTTTGTGGTGAAGTTTATTCACGGGGAAGGAATAACCATCGAGTGAGGAGTCATCTAAGTAATGGATAACACCATAAGCTTGGGGATGCCCCATGTCGACCCCCTGGAGCTATCAACTCCTCGGGTTGCATACTATTCTTGCCTTGTTTTTTGAGCACCACTTTACCGTTGTATAAACTTGGAGCGTCTGTATCTAGTTTTTAGTTTTTTGTTTGCATCTCTTGTTTTAAATAAATAGACCACCACCTGTAGGTGACAAGGGTATAGATAATAGAGCCCATCAGTTGAGTACCCCTGAGGCCCGTTAAGCTAGGCCCAATTGTAATACTAGTCAAAATACGAGTTTATGTTGTATGTCGATATTGTAATCTGTATCGGATCCCTCCCGATCCTCGAGACCTGGCCATCTATATATAGGGACCAGGAGGGGACGGTGAGGGGCAGATTGAAAGCAAGCCAGGTTATACATCCATGTTTACTTTTGATACACACCTTGTTTGACTGACTTTACCTTCGAGTTCATCCGACGCCATGTCTCCCCGATCCTAAGTCCTTCATCTAGGACATTTGTCAAGTTAACCCTCGTCAGTAGGTATACTTTATATTTATGAGACAGCTACTGTAGGAAAATAAGAGAAAAGTTGGGAAGGAAAGGGAGATAGCAATACAAGTAATGCTTGTATTCTATGCTTCATATGCTTTGATTGAATAGTAATTTGCTAGTGTCGTAATTAGTGCTATTTCTTCTTTGCGTATTGATGGTTAACTTTGAGTTAATTAGTTCATTAATAAATGTGTAGCATTATGGAAATTATGCATGCTTGTGACTTTATACCTTTCCAATGGCCAAGAAAAGAAAGGAAAAAGCAAGCAAAAGAATTGTATATCGAAATACCTTGAGCCATACTTCTCCACAAAATCTCCACCATACCTACCTACATAGAAAAAATGATATTCCAAGTATAGTATATGTGCCATGTCTTTGCATTCAAAATCATACTTCTTTTTATTGTGCAATGAAAAGCTCATGGGATAGTAGCAGTCTACGATATAGTTCATTTATGTAAGTTGCATGTTTGTCAGTTTATTAGTTGGGATTAAGTTAAACCATGCTGTCATGGAACAAGACTTTCAACATTAATTAAGTTGTTGTCATACACCTTGGGTTATGCATATTTTTTTGGTGTGAAATGAGTGGGGGTTATCATGTTTAAGATTCAAGTGTGCATATTTGTTAGAGAAGAGCATTGGGACACTAACTGAAACCATGCTTAATCATGGTAGAAGTTTCAACATGGACTTCCTCATTAGCTTAAACAAGTTTAATTTACTACTCAGTTGGTACTTCAAGAGGAGTTCATTTGTCCGTTGTCCTATCGTCTCGGTATGTATTGCCTTTGCAAAAAGATGAAAATCCAAAAGGTGCTATGTACAGGTGGCATGGAGGTACCCCTTTGCGAGCACTTGGTTGAAACTATATGCACAAAATGAAAATATATGGTAATTCTAAAGTTGAGTAGTGCGTGGTGGAAGGTACTATTAACAACAGGGTATGAGACTTACAACTAGTAAAGTGTTGATCATGTGAACCATATTTCCTCTTCACTACCATTGACTTGAGTTGCACAATTCTAAAATTTATTTTCTCTTTAGCATCAAAGCTTGGCACATATATTCCCTACTTACTTTCAGTGGCTATTTGTTCAAAATAAAGGAAAGAAAAGAGAAGAAATAAAGAAATAAAGAAAAGGTTCCAAAGCACAAGTACTTGCATGTTTAATGTCCATAGTACTTTCATTTGTTTTTGCACTTTGTTATTGATTGCTGGACATCATTGAGTTGAATTAGAAGTACCACTTGATATCTCATTTGATTGTTTTTGCACTTTGTTATGCATTACTACTTGTTATTTTCATAAAGCAATAAACTCCAAAATTCTAGTTTGATTTTATCACATTCATACTCGAGGAGGGCATGGGTTAAGCTTGGGGATGTTGATGCATGCAAAATATATGCATGAACTTTGTAGTTTATTGATGCATATTCCTACATATTATAATGTTATTAGTTGTTATAATCATGATTTGCAATGATTTATGGAGATTTTCCATCGATCCCCCTTATTTTGGTTATAGCTCTGCAGAACGGGAAAACCCTATTTTGTGTATTTTTACATTTTAGGAACCTTCCCGAACTCAAATTGACCTGAGATTTTTCGGGCATTAATATTTATCACGAGAACCTTCTGGTGCACTAGAAGTCAACGAGCGAGGCCACAATGGTCAAATGAGATCAACTGGTGCAGGCCCAGGCCTAGGCCACGCCAGCAAGGTCAGTTTGGACCTCAGACCTCCGCTGCCATCCATCGTCATCTCCTGGCGCTCAACTTGACCTAAAAACACCTATATAAAGACCCTCCTCGGTGTTCCCGAGAGGAGGCGGTGGAGAAACACAAAACACAGAAACAGAGGCCGTTCCAGCAAAGATTGGAGGGGGGAATGTTGCCAGAGTCACCCCTAGATGCTTCTCCACCCTCTCCGCATCAACACCATCATCACCGCCATGAAGAGGGAGTAGTCCACCTTTGGACTATGGGCTTGTGTCAGTAGCTTGTTCTATCTCTCTCATATGCTTCAATGTTTAGATGCCATATGAGCTTCCCAACATGTTTATTGTGCATATGATGTAATTCCTATATGGTGGATCTTTATTTTATTGGCTGATCAATGAGATGTGATATGTTATTATGTTCTTGATGTATGAGTAGATGCATATTATTACCCCATTCTTAACTACTTGTTCTGATCCAACATGTATGCGAGAGCGCGAGAGGGGGTGGTGTGTATTAGATGGAGTAACTAGGTAGTAGTGATTGGATAGTGACAGTATTCATGATTTGCTATGGTATATTACCTATCCACGGTTACCTCACTAGGGACAAAGAGAATGCATGTGCTATAATTTCTTAGTGACAACTAAGAATTCCAAGTGACATTCATAGGCATAGTTCTATTGTAATATGTCCAAGCGGTAGCATATTTGATATTCAACATCATGTCAAAGTACCTAAGGCTATACTCTGTTAATTCTTAATACTAGATTGCTTGAAGTGTATTCCTATCTAGTGGAGTATAGTAAGATGTGTTGCATTATCTTTAAATTAGGATGTGATGCCCATATGAATAAGTTAACATAATAAAAATCATCTCAATGTTTTGGTCATCTATCTTGCGCTTAATTCCACCACAACTTCATGAGAGAGTAGACAAGTGAACCCATGAACCCCGGTCCAATTTTAATCACAAGAAACACCTCTCCAACACTTCTATTCGCACTTTTATTTTCAGTATTAATCAAATCCGAAAATACAAAAACATATTTACTTTCTTGCATCCACATATAAAACCTAATAATACCTTTACCGCATTCTATTAGTTGCATATTAGCTTAGTTTAGCTTTCTCGCATCATATTTACTTTATTGCATTATTATTTATTTTATTGTATATCATATTTAATTTACTTACATTCACACCTTGTGCTTGACAACCACTCGGTGGAGTTGGGGACACAAGACAAGGAAATTGTTTTGTAGGTTGCTTGACAAAGAACGAAGAGAGCTTTTTTGACTGTTTCCCGAGAGTTCGATATAAACCCCGAGTTCCCTCGTGAGGAAAATTTACTCTTGCTACAAACACTCTGCACTTGGAGTCCCAACGAGTTGGCACCTTTCATAGGGTCATCAGATGCATGCTCCATTTTTTCTGAAATGACTACACGACAAAGTTGTAACTTCAATGTGGGGCCACAAAGCTACGGCAACATGCGGTACACTCTAGTGCTCTAGTGACCCGAACACCGCGAGACCTATTAGGTGACCAACACGGACACACCATCGTGAGTGGTTCAGCTTCTCGATTTTTATATATTTTTAGTTGTTAATAGCATTTTTTTATTGATTCATTTACCATAATGTTTAATTGGAATTCAAACAACAATTTATCTTGGTTGATTTTTAGGGTCAAAAAAGGAAAAAATATGTATGCTTAGAATTATCTTGATTCAAAACTTTTGTGAGAGAGATATTTAGAGATGCATAAATATAACTTCCACATAAATACCAACACATATATACATATAGATTGAAAGCCAAGCTCAAGATTAGAAGATGAGTAGTGTTCTTTTTAATGGTTTATAGTTAGCACTTGTGGAAACACATAATGACATTGTCATATAGACGGAGATGGGATCCCATGTTGTAGAAGATGAAGGATTGAATATTGGTCCTTTGTTAGTGTAAACTTTTATATCTTATATCTTTGCATCACAATAAATCTACTACTTCCAATGCCCATATTTGAAAGTTGCCACTACACAAAACCACAATAGTTTGGCCAAATTTAGAAGGGCACAAATATATCGCCACAAAATAAATTGAAATGATTGTGGGACAATTTTAGGCAGGACATTAAAAGAATAAAAATTTAAACAAAACTGATGGAAAATAAATTTGTGGGTTAGGTATTATGATAATTTGACCTCCCTCTCTCTCCGACAAGGGTATAGCTAATAAAGCCCATTATCTCGGTACCCCGGGGCCCATTAGGGAGTCCTAAGTATAGATGTAATCAAATACGAGATGATGTCGTATACAAACATTGTAATTTGTATCAAACCTGACCGGATCCTCGAGACCTGGCCACCTATATATAGGGGCCAGGAGAGGCCGGCTAGGGACAGATTGAGATTGAGCCAATTGAGTACCACGCTTACTCTCGACACACACCAAACCTCGCCTTGTTTGACTGATCTCTACCTTCGAGTTCATCCGACGCCCTCTTCCCCCGATTCTAAGTCCTTCATCTAGGACATTTGCCGAGCTAACCCTCGTCACTCTCCATCATGGCCAACCAATAGTTGTTTCCTTCCATACGTATACACAAAATTTAAACGAATTTTTTTGATGGTTGACTTTTAGGTTTGGAAAATCCAGAACACGTGTGGTCAGTAATTGAGGTGATTTGAAATATTTGTTGATAGATCTTTAAAGGAACAAAAGATAATTACAACATAAATGGCAACCTTATATCAATTGAGATTGTAAGTCAAGATCAGAATCAAAATGTCCACAATGCTCCTACTACGGTTTGAAGTTGATTGTTGTGCAAACAGAGATGACATTTGCAAAAAGCTAGGGATGGGCTCCCCTCTTGTAGAATATGAAGAACCGGAGATAGGATCCCTTTATTACTGTGAATTTTAAATATATTATATTGTTGCATCATAAGAAAGATGATGTGGCGTCTCCCATGCATGATACTTCATGCTATACTATTCCTGATTATATTGTTGCTACGGTGACTGCGTCTGTTGGCCCTGGAATTATCAAGAGGAGGCGCATGCTATTTCTATTTCTGCCACAAAAGGAGAAGGTCAAATATGTAAATAGCAGGCACATTGGTACTTGGTGTGTTCTTTGCTTGAAAGAGTCTGGCTGGGGGCCACCTACAGCCGTGATGCACTTGAAGATGGCGCACCTAGTTAGTAGAGTCCCGAATTGTTTTACTTTGTTCTTTTATATCGGTTTAGGAAAATGGAGTCTGGCTTGTTTATTTGTTTTTATTTTTCTAATTTCGTTTTTGCTTGTAAGTCAAGTAATAGGGAGGTCGGCTGCAACTATAAAGCCAAAGGGGTGCGCACCATTGTAAGGGGGAGTTGAATTTTAGAGTTGAGAATACACAGGAAAAAGGTCCCATGTCGGGGGACACCAATATCGTTGGTTTTGCTTGCTGATTCGCAAGGATCTGTTTTGCAGTTCGTGGAGTAGATCTAATCTGCTCAACGGCTGAGTTCATCTACCTTCTATCTTGATCGCCGTGAAAGATTGGGCCAAACCCCCTTCGGATCACGTTGATCCGTATCATCTTGGTATCAGATTCGTCGGGTTTCTCACGGCGGAATTTGTTGTTGAGATTGATTTGTTCTGCTGAGATTTATCTGCTGAGTTTGTTCTACTGGTGAAGTTGCTGCCGGAGGCGTCAAAGCAAACACACCGGTATTTGTTCATCCAAGCGGCGTGAAGTTTTCTGCTGTGGAGATCCGATCTGAGTTGCTGGTTCCGATCCGATCTGCGTTTGTTCTACTACCAATCTGCTCAGATCCAATCGGGAACAGCAAGGAGAAAAAAAAATTAGCGCTCGCCCCGCGCGCGTCTGACCACAGCGGTGGTCTGCCCTCGAGCGCGGTAGCGTCGGCCGCCTGGAGTTGCGCCCCGCGTGGCCTCGTGCGTCTGGTCGTGTGCGTGGGATTCCTTTCTCCAATTGGGCTGGCCCACCTGGCGGGTACAACGTGCATCGCAGAGCTGAGCGTCCTCGATCGCTAAGGCCCCCGCTCACGCTCGCCCTCGAAACGCTCGCCCGAGGACAGAGTCTGTCTGGGGTCAGGCGTCGTTGGTCTCGCCCCAGGCGTTTGCTCGTCTCGCCCCAGGCGTGATCAGAGACATTGTCTAGTTGCTACTCTTTCCTGGTTCAGCTCGAGCCTGCGATCTGTTGCTAGCGATCGATTTGAAAAGCTGGGGCGTTGGATTTCCTTGTCGATCTGTTTCTTGGCTGGAGATTGGTTCTGTCGTGGAGCACATCAATTTTGGCTGCACAAGCTAGATAGGAAATTGGATTGGTGGACAACGCCGCTAGCTACGCAAGTGCCATTATTTTCATTGAGTCCTCAATTTCCGTTTGGGAGCAATTTTTTTTTGTTCAGCTGCACCGGACCGGCCGGACACTCAACTCTTTGGCGCGTGCTGCTGCATCTCTGTCTCGCCGTTTTTGCACGATTTTCGTCTACGACGTCCACTATCTGTCACTGTTTTTCTGCTGATTTTGGATGCTACAATGGAGGAAAAGGATGTTTTTTCCCACTGGTTTCAGCGAGAAGAGGAAGGGCATGCTGAGCAGCTGTTTCATACTCGTGTGATTGTTCAAGAATGGGCATGTGCTTTGACGATTGATCAAACTGCTTTAATCAACGCTGTTAGCAGTGAGTTGGTGGAGAAGTTAGAATTGCCAGTGCAACCAATTCCAGCACCATATTTTGTGCGTCTTGGCAACATCAAGCTAGCCATCACACACCAAACAGTGGTTCAATTTCTGTTGGGCAAATTATCTTTTGCAGTTTTGTGTGACGTACTTCCTATATACATGATTTCATGTCATCTACTTCTGGGAAGGCCATGGTACACGGACCAAGGTGCATCACATCACATGAATAATTACTGTTATACCAAGTATGTTTTATCCTATGGCAGGAAGACATATACTCTGCTCTCCATGGATACCTTGACGTATAAGGCTTGGAGAGATACAAAACTCCAGCAACTCAAGGAGGTTGAAGCAAAAGTCAAGAAGCCCGAAGAGGTGAAGAAGAAGGAAGCTATACCCCTTTCTGAGCACCTTGAACATATTGAAACAAGAGCCGAATCTGCTGCTGCCATTTCTGTTGTTGACAGTCCTAAAGTATCAGCTCAATATGTCCCTGTTGATGTTTTGCTGATTGACTCAAAACCGAGGACGGTTTTGCCTGAAGAAGGGGAGGATGATGTGGCGTCTCCCATGCATGATACTTCATGCTATACTATTCCTGATTATATTGTTGCTACGGTGACTGCGTCTGTTGGCCCTGGAATTATCAAGAGGAGGCGCATGCTATTTCTATTTCTGCCACAAAAGGAGAAGGTCAAATATGTAAATAGCAGGCACATTGGTACTTGGTGTGTTCTTTGCTTGAAAGAGTCTGGCTGGGGGCCACCTACAGCCGTGATGCACTTGAAGATGGCGCGCCTAGTTAGTAGAGTCCCGAATTGTTTTACTTTGTTCTTTTATATCGGTTTAGGAAAATGGAGTCTGGCTTGTTTATTTGTTTTTATTTTTCTAATTTCGTTTTTGCTTGTAAGTCAAGTAATAGGGAGGTCGGCTGCAACTATAAAGCCAAAGGGGTGCGCACCATTGTAAGGGGGAGTTGAATTTTAGAGTTGAGAATACACAGGAAAAAGGTCCCATGTCGGGGGACACCAATATCGTTGGTTTTGCTTGCTGATTCGCAAGGATCTGTTTTGCAGTTCGTGGAGTAGATCTAATCTGCTCAACGGCTGAGTTCATCTACCTTCTATCTTGATCGCCGTGAAAGATTGGGCCAAACCCCCTTCGGATCACGTTGATCCGTATCAAAAGATATGCAACTTCACAACCCACTTTGAAAATCTTGGGACAACCACTATATAAACCACAATAGTCTGGCCAACTTAACGCTATTTTACAAAATGGCCACCGACTAAAACTTGAGTGCAATGCATTTTTAGGTAGGACATTTATGAAGAAGAAGAATAAAAGAAAACCCGATAGAAAAACAATTTTGTAGATGTGGATATTACAATAATTTAACATGTATGACTCCACCATAGCCAGCTAGCAGTTGTTTTCTTCCATGCATATACACACAATTTAAGAAGCAATTTATGGATGATTGATTTATAGGTTTAGAAAATGGAGAAAATTGTGATTGGGGTTGTGGTCATTTGAAATGGTCGTGGGATAGATCTCAAAGACATAAAAGATAACTTCAACCACATCGCTAACTCATATATCTACTTGAGATTGGAAATGTAAGCAATGCTCCTTTCTATGGTTTATGCTTTGCACTTCTGCAAACACATAGCGACTTTGGCCAAGGGCCGAAGATAGGTTTCTCTGTCCTAGAAGATGAAGAATCATAGATAGAATCTCTTGGCTCATGTGAACTTTTACATCTTCTACAGTATTATTGTGTCATTTTTTTTTGCAACTTTACATACCTATTTTGAAAATCCGAAAAAATTACAATAGCACAGCCAATTTTAGAAGAAAGGCACTTAAAACACGACCAGGGAATAAAATTGGAAGCACTACCAACCAGTTTTAGGTATTTCCTCCGTTCAATAGTGTGACATTTTTAGATATTTTAAAACAGACTACATACGTACAAAAATGAGTGAACCTTTCCACTTTTTTTTTTTAGGGAGTGAACCTTCCCACTAAAATACACCCAGATAAATGTATTTATGAAAATTTTAAAAAGTCTTACATTATAGTGTGTGGAGCGTTACAGTCGGAGTAGGACATTTTAGGAAAAATAAAATAAAAACAACAGCTGTAAGACAATTTTTTGGGAGTGGGTATTTTGGTAATTTGACATGTCTCTCTCAATGGTGGCCCAGCCGTACATATACACACAATGCGTTGCCAGAAAGAGAACTCAGACTCAGAGTCCTCCGCTCTCACCTGCTCTCCTCTGCCATCCCCTGCCGCACCAGGCCAGAACCCTCACGCCCCGCCGCCATTGCTGCGGCCATGTTGTCGCGGTATAACAATTCGCTCTGGATGCAGGAAGAGGGCGGCCAAGAACAGGGCCTCAGCCACGATCAGCCGGCGGCGACCGGGATGCTGCCGGTGATGGGGCAAGAGACTGGGCCCCACCACGACCAGCACCTCCTTGCTATGGCCTCGGTGGGAGGTGGGGATTTCCGCGCTCCGCCGATGCTTGATGAGGACTGGTACTTGGACGCCGACGCGCACGCGCACGCGGGTGGCGACGCCGCCGCGCGCGGGTCCATGGCCATGGTGCCGGCGTCAATGGGAGCATCAGGTTCCGGCCCCGCCTTCGGCCCTGGCTCGCAGATGTTCCCGCTCCTCAACCTAGGAGGCACCGGAATGTTCGACGTCTCTGGGTTCGACCTTGGCCGCTCCGGAAATGTCGGCGGCGATTTCACGGCGTTTCTTGGCGCCGGGAACGCTTCGAACACCGCGCCGGTTTCCCTGCTGACGCATGGGCGTGGGAACACAGGGTTCCTCGGCTCCTTCGGTGGTTTCGGCCTTGCACCGCCTCAAATGACGGAGTTCGGTGGCCTCGCCGGTTTCAACTTGTTCGACACCGGCGCCGGGGACGGGAGCGGCTCCTCCTCAGAGGCGCCTGCTGCTCCGGCGTCCTTGACCGCTCCCTTCTCCGGGCGCGGGAACGCGGCTGTGCTTCGGCCGCTGGAGACCTTCCCGCCGGTGGGCGCGCAGCCGACGCTGTTCCAGAAGCGCGCTCTCCGGCGTAATGCGGGCGACGACGACGACGACAAGAAGCGTATGGCGGCGGCGGCCGTGAGCGCCTTGTCCGCTGGACGTGACACGGTAATCGACGACGTCGATGAGGACGTCGTGAGCATTGACGCGTCCGGGATGAACTACGACTCGGAGCCGGAGGACGGTAGGGGCGTCGAGGAGAGCGCCAGGAAGGAATCGAATGCCAACAGCACGGTGACCGGCGGCGGCGGCGCGGCGGATGGGAAGGGGAAGAGGAAGGGATTGCCGGCCAAGAACCTCATGGCGGAGCGCCGTCGTCGCAAGAAGCTCAATGACCGTCTCTACATGCTCCGGTCTGTCGTGCCCAAGATCAGCAAGGTGAGAAATTCTTCCTCTCCACCTGTATCAAAATACATAAAGAATTTAACAGTACTGCGATACTGTTTCTTGCTTGTGTTCGGGTTTACTAGGTTTAGGCAATTTTGAAATATCCATGCCTATGATTGAAATGAATACATCGCCTAATATTGATGAATTGTGTGTACTTTGCTTGTCTTGAAGTGTGGAAATATGAGAATCTGGAGTTAACATCTAGCATGGCTAGTTGGAACCAGAGTATTTTTTTTCCATTTCATTCGGACTTGTAAACTTGAGCATAGGTTCCGTTGTACTTGTTTGCCGAAGTCGATTTGTGCATCTCAGACACAATTCTACGTGTAGATTGTGGATTAACACATGGTTTGAATGGTTTGCGTGTCATCTAAAGAAACTGTATCTCCTAGTTTGTTGTTGGCCATGCACACCCATTAGAGGATCACATTTTCAGTTTACCATCTACTCATGTTATCTGAGGAATAGATTGTCCCTACTTATAATTCTTTTTTTAGGAAGCCTACTATATTTATAATTCCCAGAGGAATTCAAATGCCGTAATTATGTTATTGGTTATTGCTAGGCATATGATTTCCTATTTCTTGGAGGAATTAATTAGTTTAATTTGGTTATTAGTTTTTGCTGGATATAAGGATTCCCCTCTTGTTCAGTTTTTGCTGGTTATTGCTAGGCATATGAATTAATTAGTAAATCACTGTCCATTGTATCTCTACCGCCTCTTGTTCAGTTTCCCCTCAAATTTGTATCATAGTTGTAGACAGAAGGATTGAAAATATCTCTCTCTCAAAAAAAAAAAAAGGATTGAAAATATAATGAAATTGATGTTCTATATAATAACTATTTTTGTTAGGAGCAGGTATTCATGTAGAATTGTGGACGCACACCAGTTTCAGGAATTTGTTGTGTTATCATACATTTCAGCATTATGTTAATTGTTGGCACACTCTTTGGTCTGTCTAGTTTTGTGATTCTATAATAATACAACCGCAGCTTTATTATTTAGCTTGTACTGATGCTATCTCAATCTATACGGCATGGCCATAATTTTATCTTTTTTCGTCAAGAAGTAATTTTAACTTTCCAGGTAGGCTACCAAATTTACGTTTCTCGTAGTAAATAATCAGCATAATTTTATTTCGATGTCGTTGCTTGTTATACGAGTCAAATATGATTGCTGTCCATGAGTTGTACTACAGACAAATTTCTATCTGTTTCTACTGCATATTATTTCGTTTCTAGTCAATTGCCAGTGGTGTAGATAGATTGGTAAAAACAAAGTTCTAAATTGTGATTAGTAGATTTCACGTCCTCATAAAAAATGCAAACACAACTATTGGAGCTATGATATATCATGAGGCAGTTAAAAAGACGTCGATGACTTTCATTTATAGTAATAATCTGAAAAATATTCCTTATATCACTACTGGTGTATAGTTCCAAAAGGGGAACCTTTTACTTTCGTGGCATGTGAAAAATATGCGCGAGGTTTTGTGAGACGAAAAAGAGCATGAATCATGGTGTACTTCTCTCATTATGTGCGCACAACTAACCAATGATCCTTTCCGTCATGACTGGCTAATGAACTGATTTGTATGGTTGTCGTTGCTAGATGGACAGGGCTTCGATTCTTGGTGATGCAATCGAGTACCTGAAGGAGCTCCTACAAAATATCAATGATCTTCAGAACGAGCTGGAGCCATCTCCCTCCACATCCTCACTGCCTCCAACACCTACAAGCTTCCACCCTCTGACTCCTACGCTACCCACACTGCCATCTCGCGTGAAGGAAGAGCTTTGCCCAAGTGCACTGTCAAGCCCTACTGGTCAGCAACCAAGTGTAAGTATCTCTGAATTTCATTCAGGCAGTCTTCAGATGAGCTAAACCAGCTGCATATCTATTATGTGTTCTTTTTTTGTGTGATAAAGGTTGAGGTTAGACTTCGTGAAGGTCGGGTTGTGAACATCCACATGCTATGCGCTCGCAGGCCTGGCCTTCTGCTATCTGCCATGAAGGCAATCGAAGCCCTCGGTCTGGATGTGCAGCAAGCTGTGATCAGTTGCTTCAATGGCTTTGCGTTGGATGTCTTCAAGGCTGAGGTAATGTACAGGTCTACTGCAAGTTTTGCAGAGAGTGAAAGGAAATAGTTTTGTGCCACTAAAAAGACGCTCTTAACTGTAACTGACGATTACTCACTCTTTTTTTTTCACATCAGCAATGCAATGATGGCCGTGGTCTTCAGCCCGAGGAAATCAAGGCAGTTCTCTTGCAATCTGCCGGGTTCCATCCCGTGATCTAGGACAGGAGAGCTCAATCAACAACTGCAAAGAAAATTGTAGCTAAGGAATAGAAGCAGCTTTATCTTCTGAAACCTGCTCAGGGGTTTCCTGAAGCTATTTATCTGCCAGTCTTTACTTTACAGTCGAAAATAATGTCAGTAACGTGTTATTAGTACCTAACATTGTGTTAAATTGAACAGCTTATGCCTGTTGGTTAGTACTCCCTCCATTTCAAAATATAAGATGTTTTAGGTTTGTGAAGCAAATGTATCTAGACATGTTTTAGTGTGTATATTCGAGTGAATCTACACATTAAAAGATGTCTAAATACATTTGCTTCACAAAGCTAAAACATCTTATATTTTAAAACGGAGTAGTACTTCTCAATGCTTGGTTTCGTCTTGTGTAACAAGGATATTCGTGGATTAAAGCTTAAAACATTTCCCGATTATATGTCTTTTTGTTTCCTTACATGGTGTTTGCCATGTGTGTTGTTTGCCATGTGTGTGGTTGCCGTGGTTTCAGTTTGCTTTGTAGTACGAGCTAAAAAATGATGTTACTGAATCGTACTAGTACTAGTAACCCGTAAACATACTGGGACTGGGAAAGGTTCAGGTCGGTAGTAATTGGAAGCAGAGGCAGGCAGGCAAAGTGGTCCAACTTATACTGGACCCAACAACAACGTCTTCACTGCAGCCTGTCACTAGCAGCGCTGGATTTGGCTGCTTTCCAATGAAAGCTCGGTAAGAATAAAAATGGTGAGATTCCCAAAACGCCTTATAAATCGTTTGTGACGACATATATGATTAATTGCTTGGGTAATCTAGAGGCGCAATATTATTTACAACCGTCGCATCTCCACTGAACACATGTAGGGTCAAAAGGATGCATATTCAGCTTTGAAAAATATATAGGTTCAAACGCACACTTGTCTCGCCCTATTGAAAGTGACCTCGTGAACTCACAAATGTGAAGGCTCAGCCCGAAATAGCATGAGTTGGTAAGGGCATCTTTTCGTGGCCGGTCCAAACGGACAGTCGCGGTTCGGCCGATCCATTCCCGGCCCAAAAGTGGGAGTCGAATGGGTCAGCGCGGATAAGCGAGCGATCTGCGCACGCGTCCACATGCACCTTTTCGTGTCCTTGCCTGGCCCGCATGGCAGCCACACTGCATGACCCATCTTCTCCACCGCGGTATTGGCCAGTCTGCGCCACCGCTTCGGTCTCGTCCAACGTGCCGTCAGCGAGGCATTGATGTCACGCCTCGCCGTCTGCGTCGGCCATCAATGTCCGATGCCTCGATGACCACGCTGGGCGGCGAGCGGCCCCCGGCCAACGCCTTTATAAGGCGGGTCCTCGCACGCGTGGCCGCAAACCGAGCCGCCACAGCCACCGTCGTCTTCCCCACAAGCTCGCCATAACCGGCCGCTGGCCCTTCATCCGCAAGACAAAAGAACGACCACGAGGCCTCTGGCTCGGGGTCTTGTGACCACCGTAGGATGCCGCCTCCGCCTCTCCCGCGGCCAGCACCAACGCTGCCCGCCCCGTCTCCTCGCACGAGACCTCGCCGGAGCGTGTCTAGGCCATCGCGCGACCACACGCACGTGCCGGTGCGCATGGCGCATCGCCTCTACGCGCGTGACCGGCCCGTCCCGTGGCCGGACGTCAAACTGCCGGCGCGGTGGCATCTCAACAACCGTCGCGTACCAGTCCCGTCTGTCCCCCGCTAGACGGGCCGGAGCGCGTGGCAGAGATACGCCAACGGCGCACCCTCCTGCCTCAGGCCCTGAGGCGGGACCCTGACTTTGCCATCTCGTCCCCCAATTGGGACACGTTCTCCCGGTGGGAATGGCGCTCGGATTGACGCGCCAGCTACCTCGGCGACGCTGATGTCTACGCACGCGTCTGTTCTTGTAGACAGTGTTGGGCCTCCAAGTGCAGAGGTTTGTAGAACAGCAGCAAGTTTCCCTTAAGTGGATCACCCAAGGTTTATCAAACTCAGGGAGGAAGAGGTCAAAGCTATCCCTCTTAAGCAACCCTGCAATTACGATACAGAAAGTCTCTTGCGTCCCCAACACACCCAATACACTTGTCAGATGTATAGGTGCACTAGTTCGGCGAAGAGATAGTGAAATACAAGTAGTAGTGATGATTATGAGTAGTAACTATAATCTGAAATAAGTATCGCTGCAAGCAAACATGTAACAAAACTGAAAGGAAACGGTGTGCAAAGCTTGGAAACAAGGCCTAGGGATCATACTTTCACTAGTGGACACACTCCCAACAAATATAACATAATTGAACCAATAGATACTATCATCAATATGCAACTCAAAACAGTTCTCCAATGGAAAACGAACACTAATCAAGCACTTCTCAAAGTCCGTATGTACCCAAACTAGATTGTCCCACACTATCACCGTGAACGCACTAGATGGTTCCAACAAACACCAACATTTCATAGAGACATTAACCAAAAAGACACACATGATGCGCACACTGTCACCTTCACACCATGACACAAGGTATCTCCGGAGATTACAAATATAAAGCACGGGAGTAGCATAATATCTGAATAATAACATCTACCAATTCAACTAGATACAAAGCTCATGATCACATAAAGATCACATCATGGGAGAGAGAGGTGAACCACATAGCTACTGGTAGAGCCCTGAGCCCCGGGGGAGAACTACTCCCTCCTTATCATAGGAGACAACAAGGTTGATGGAGATGACGGTGAGGTCGATGGAGACGGCGGAGACGGCGATGGAGACCGATGGATATGGCTCCGGGGGCACTTCCCCGTCCCGGCAGGGTGCCAGAACAGAGACTTCTGTCCCCCGAAATTCGTCGGTGGCGGCGGCGGAGCTGCGGAACTGCTCTGGGAAAAACGCCGACTGATTTAGGGTTTTGACTTTAGGAGGCTTTATATAGGCGGAGAGGCGGCGTTAGAGGGCCACCAGGGGGCCTCACCACCCCTGGGCGCGGCCAGGAGGGTGGGCGCGCCCCCTCATGGTGTGCCTGCCCTCTGGCCCCCCTCCGACTCTCGTTCGGTCTTCGGTCCTCTTCCGGGAAAAATAGGGGTTCTGGAACTTGTTTCGTCCAATTTCGAGAATATTTCCTGTGTAGCATTTCTGAAACACAAAAACAGCAGAAAACAGGGAACTGACACTATGGCATCTTGTCAATAGGTTAGTTCTAGAAATTGCATAGAAATGCCACAAAGTGTAACGAAACACAAGGCAAATGGTGTAAAAACAAGCATGGAGCATAAAAAATTATAGATACGTTCGAGACGTATCAGCATCCCCAAGCTTAACTCCTGCTCGTCCTCGAGTAGGTAAGTGATAACAAAAGAATAATTTTTGGAGGCGACATGCACCATCACAATCTTGATCAACTATGCAAGCGTTGTGCGCTGGGATCAAAAGAACTTAAAACATGGGCATGAAAGATATAGTCTTGATAGAAGCAACTTAGCAACCATGTTATAATATGAAAAATAACACAAACAAAAGATCATGAAAATGAAACAATGAAAGTCAAACGTGTGTTCAAATCATATGGAAAAACATACAAATGGTTTTCAGCTTGTCCTTCATGGAGAGCAAAACATAAATGCATAGGACACCTTCAAGTTTAAGAGGGCGACTAGATACAAATAATTTGAGAACAAGTGAAACCAACAATATGAATCAATCAATGAAAACTTTGGGACAATGCACATTATACTCAGAATGACAACTATGCTCACTTAGACGGTGCATAAAGATAGAAGGTGGAGACTCAACATAAAAGTAAAAGAAAGGCCCTTCGCGAAGGGAAGCAGTGATTGCAAGTTTTATAAACCTTCAAAAATTATGGTACTTATCGGCTTTGAGCTCTCATTGCCCCCATCATAAGCATCTTGAATGGCTAAAGTTAATGCGAATACACTTATGATGCATATGCTTGACAAATCATAAGTTGAAAACCTCATGTCCCGTGAAGTACGAATACCCAAACCTCATGCTACTTTACTTAGAGTCCCAAGCAAGCTCTTGTCATTGTAAGTATACATGTATCATTGAGAACCGCCAACGGGGTACCTCGGTGCCCGATGACATGGAACAAGCCCACATCAAAATGACAGGACAAATAGACAATGAACACATCGGCATCTCTTTTATTTACCATTGGTATAGCTTTTTATTGTGAGATGCGTCGTCGAATGTTCACTATGGGCATGCTGTAAATTTCTACCATGAATTATGCATGGCTTAGATTAGCGGCCTAGGCGTTTCTCTAACACATATACAAACTCCATGATCCCGCAAGATTCCCAATTCATTTCACACCGTGAGTATCCATAAACAAAAGATCACGATATCAACTCAAATGAAAGATAGTGCAATGTTGAAAGCTTGCCCCATGACGGCATGGCTGGGCTAATTTCCAACTTACAACTTGCAAGCATAACAACTCAACATAAGAGAGTCACAATGTCAAAATTTTAAAACGAGAAAAGTAAAGTGTGCCATCAGGTTCGTGAGAGCTTTACTGACCAATTTTCGCATAACACCAAAAAGAGTTTAATTTGAAGGATAGATAAAAGCAAGTCAAATGTACTTTGGAATAGCAAATTGCTAATAGGTATGTATGGTGGACACTTTTGGAACAACTTGGTTTTTAGGAGTTGGATGCACGAGTAGAGCTCATACTCAGTACAAAATGAAAGCTAGCAAAAGACTGGGAGCGACCAACTAAGAGAGAAATAACGGCCATAATCATGCATAACGACAAAGCGACATTAAAAGAAGCATAAGATGGCATCAAAATTCAAAAACTAAAAGATCATAGAGGCAATGGCGACTTTATTTGAGTCTAACATGTGTGAGCATGCGCCAAGTCAACCCAAATAAAGCATCAAAGGAGAAAACCAAAATAATGCTTCCAAATAATTAAAACAACGCATGATTTTTTCAAAGGCTCATTAAGCAATCTCAGTCATTTGCGACAAGTCATGCTACAGCAAAACCACTAAGCATACTATCAAAAATACATCAAGCACGACATGCAAAAGCCTAGGCCGCAATCTAAACAAGCTCCTTTTTGTACCACTTTTTTGCATAAAGCTTTTTCTCTTTTCCAACACCATTCAAACCTTTTTGAGGAAACTCTTTTGATGAAAACCAACATGGACTAGAGGTCCAAATACACCTTGATGCAAAGATAAAGCAAGATCTGAACAAAAATCAAGGCGAAAAACAAAAGCTAAACGCAGTAGCAGAAAAAGAGAACACTCATTGAACGAAAAGAGTGAAAACTAGAGTGTTCTTGGCAATGAAAAACGGAGTTCATCTCCCTCCAAAACAACACGATGTGATCAAACCGTTTATTGCAGCAAACAAAGCAAAAGGAAAACTGAAAGAAAAAACAACTGACGCTCTAAGGAAAGCGCATAATGCATGAAGCAATAAAAATATAGTGTCTTAAAAAGTGACCTGATTTTTGCCGATGAAGAAAGGGGTGCCTTGGGGGCATCCCCAAGCTATGACGCTTGTACTTCTTGGATATTTTTTGGGGTGACATCGGAATCCCCAAGCTTGAACTTTTGTCCATTCTTCATCTCATCTCATTATTCTCCAATCCCTACACTTGAAAACTTCCTTCATACAAAACTAAACACAATTCTATTAGCAACATTAGTGTAAGCATAGCAATGAATCAACCCCTTTTGCTTCAGGTTTCAACTCAAAACCACCACATATAAAGTATGTAATACTGTAGCAATGTCCCCAAAAGTTCTGTGATCAAAAGAACTCAAAAAGAAAGCGATAAAGCGGCAAACACAAATATTGGCAGAAATCTGTCAAAACAGAACAGCTGACAAAGGTCGAATTTTTAGAGGGTTTTCTGTTGCTCAAATCAAAAAGTGTTCAACTAATGAAAGTTTGGATATAACCTGGGGCATATGCACAAGAAATCGCAGGTCCAAAAGATAAACAGAGAATTTTCACAAATTTTTACGGTGCAGCACTGAAAACTGTTTCAGGACAGCAACATCCCCAAATCTTACCTCACTCAAATTAGAGGCTTCTCTTGTCATAAAAACGAAATAAAAATGATAAGGAGAGGTCATTACAGTAGTAATAACTTCCAAGACTCAAATAAAAGAAAAAGAGCTGAATGTAAAAACATTGGGTTATCTCCCAAGAGTGCTTTTCTTTAACGCCTTTGAGCTAGGCGCAGAAATTTGCAAAGATGCTCATGTAGGCGCCATAAAAGAGCTTAAGTCAAAGGCGCTATATAGGAAGTTAAAGCAAGAGAGAGCATCAAAAAGCAAATATGAAACACATTTAAATCTAAACCACTTCCTATGAAAAATAGTCTTGTAAAGAGACAAGTCATGAAAGAGCAAAGCAAAAAGCATAGGAAGGCAAAACAAGTACAACTTCAAGAATTGCAACAAAAAGAGGGGAAACTCAATATTGTTGAGATCCATCAAACCTCGTTTCCCTCTCTCATAATAACTTTTAGTAGCATCATGAATAGAACTAACAATATAAGTATCACATAAAGCATCCCTATCATGAGCCACACGCATAAAAGAATTAATACTCCCCACATGAACAATCGTAGTAGGAGCAGATTCAACAGAATAATTATTCTCATCACCATAATCATCAAAAATAGGAGGCATATTGTAATCATAACTAATTTTCTCCTCAAAAGTAGGTGAACTGAAAACATTATACTCATCATCATAGCCATCATAAACTAGAGGTTTAGTATCATCACAAGCTAGAGAACAACTATTTCTCAAAGCATATTCATCAAACATATCATCATAAGAAGGAACATGGATAGTACTAATGGTACAACAATTATTAACCTTAGAATTGGTACCAAAAAGATTTTGAATATCAAAAGTAGAGTGCTTTTCCCAATCATGATCACTAACATAGATAATAGGCATAGGAACATCATCCCAATTAGAATTATCATAATCTATAAGAGGATCATAATGCTTAGGGGAAGATACCATATCCTCTCGCCTTTTACTCTTCTTCTTCTTCTTCTTCTTCATACTCTTCTTACTCTCTTCTTTAGGAGGGAGAGACTTGAAGGGCATCTTCTCCACATATCCTTTAGGAGGGAAAGGCATCTTCTCCACATAATCTGGTTTACTGACAGAAACAACAGAAGAAACTTTAGAGGATTCCTCCTCTCTATTAATAAGATAAAAACATCTATTAGTCCTATCATAGCTTGGCAAAACATCATGTTTTATAAGATTTTGTAAGTAAGTATTTGCGAGGCAATCTTTAGCACAATAGAGATGACAACCACGAAGGGTGCTATTAATATCAACATCTCTCATATCAACCAAAGAAATCTTTCTAGATATCTCTTCACACTCCAAAAACAAAGTAAGCTCATCATGCTGATTGAGAGTAATCTTGTCATCACAATACAAATTTACGGTACTCATTTGATTAAATGGGCATTGAAAATTAAAGTGACCCATTTTATCGCAAAGTTCACAAATAAAAGGATAAATCTCACAAACCTTTTCACCAAGCTCATCTAGAGCCCTGAGCCACATATTGGTTTCTTCATTCCCGTGGGTGATGCAATAATCTTCCTTGTTGTGACTCTGTTCACAAGGTCTATGTACTCCACAAAAATTAACATGCTTATAGGAAACATGACTTTCAGAGGTTCGAGCATGTTTATTGCAATCATCAACAACAATATCATTTTCTACGCAAGTGTCCTTAAAAGGTTCATGGTACACGTCCCCATTTCCTTTAGGAACATTAATATGGGAAGCAAAGGTTTTAAAACAATCAATCATAATTTGAGGATCAAGACCATACTTAGCACTAAGCTCTTGAAAATCAGCAGTTTCAGCGAAAGACTTAATGCAATCAAACTCGTAATTCATACCTGATCCTTTACCTTTGTCGCTATCCCAACCTTCAATATTGTTTTGAATTGTTTCAAGCAGATCCCACTTGGTGTCAACATCCTTGCTTGTGAAAGACCCATCAAAGCATGCATCTAGATAGTCCTTCTAATATCCTGAAAGCCTTGCATAAAAATTATTAATAACAATATTACGGGGAAGATCATGAATAGGACATTTGTGCATTAGTAACTTCAATCTTCCCCATGCTTGGGCAATGCTTTCTCCCTCATGTGGATGAAAATTATAAATGTAATTCCTATCTTTATAAACCTCACTAGAAGGATAGAATTTAGAATAAAAGAGAGGTACAATTTCCTCCCAGTCAATAGATCGACCATCCTTCAGTGTTTTATACCATTCCTCAGCTCTGCCTTTCAGTGATAAAGAGAATAGCTTCTTCTTAACTTGGTTCATTGAAATACCTGCACACTGGAACAACTCACATAATTCATGTATAAAGAGCAAATGATCACTGGGATGGACAGTTCCATCACCTAAATAGCAGTTATTCATAGCACGGTCGACAGTTTTCATAGGTATTTTAAAAGGATGAGGAGCACAAGCATCATTAGAAACATCACATATGGGAGATAAAATATCATCAGAGCAAACTTTCTCCACTAAAGCTGGGGAACTAAAAATATCATGCTTAACAAAACCAGCTTCCCCAAGCTTAGACTTTTCTATAGCATTAGCAATAACGGTATTCAAAGCATTTGTACTAGTAACATTGCTATGCGAAATAAGCTCCAAAGGTTTTTCAATTTTCTCTTCAAAAACTCCATAACCAAACATAGGAAAAATACTAAAGAACTCTTTATTTTCCATTAAGCCTAACTAGTGAAAATAAAAACAAGAAACAAAAAGATATAATTGCAGAATCTAAAGGAAATAACTCCGAGCATTCACCAGCAACTAAAAGACTTAGTAGCCAAAGGATGTGAGTACCTTTTACCTTACCTCCCCGGCAATGGCGCCAGAAAAGAGCTTGATGTCTACGCACACGTCTGTTCTTGTAGACAGTGTTGGGCCTCCAAGTGCAGAGGTTTGTAGAACAACAGCAAGTTTCCCTTAAGTGGATCACCCAAGGTTTATCGAACTCAGGGAGAAAGAGGTCAAAGCTATCCCTATCAAGCAACCCTGCAATTACGATATAGAAAGTCTCTTGTGTCCCCAACACACCCAATACACTTGTCAGATGTATAGATGCACTAGTTCGGCGAAGAGATAGTGAAATACAAGTAGTAGTGATAATTATGAGTAGTAACTGTAATCTGAAATGAGTATCGCTGCAAGCAAACATGTAACAAAACTGAAAGGAAACGGTGTGCAAAGCTTGGAAACAAGGCCTAGGGATCATACTTTCACTAGTGGACACACTCCCAACAAATATAACATAATTGAACCAATAGATACTATCATCAATATGCAACTCAAAATAGTTCTCCAATGGAAAACGAACACTAATCATGCGTAGGGCTACGAAGCACTCCTCAAAGTCCGTATGTACCCAAACTAGATTGTCCCACACTATCACCGTGAACGCACTAGATGGTTCCAAAAAACACCAACATTTCATAGAGACATTAACCAAAAAGACACACATGATGCGCACACTGTCACCTTCACACCATGATACAAGGTATCTCCGGAGATTACAAATATAAAGCACGGGAGTAGCATAATATCTGAATAATAACATCTACCAATTCAACTAGATACAAAGCTCACGATCACATAAAGATCACATCATGGGAGAGAGAGGTGAACCACATAGCTACCAGTAGAGCCCTCAGCCCCGGGGGAGAACTACTCCCTCCTCATCATAGGAGACAGCAAGGTTGATGGAGATGGTGGTGAGGTCGATGGAGACGACGGAGACGGCGATGGAGATCGATGGAGATGGCTCCGGGGGCACTTCCCCATCCCGGCAGGGTGCCGGAACAGAGACTTCTATCCCCCGAAATTCGTCGGTGGTGGCGACGGAGCTGCGGAACTGTTTTGGGAAAAACACCGACTGATTTAGGGTTTTGACTTCGGGAGGCTTTAAATAGGCGGAGAGGCGGCGTCAGAGGGCCACCAGGGGGGCCTCACCACCCCTAGGCGTGGCCAGGAGGGTGGGCACGCCCCCTCATGGTGTGTCTGCCCTCTGCCCCCCCCTCCAACTCTCGTTCGGTCTTTGGTCCTCTTCCGGGAAAAATAGGGGTTCTGGAACTTGTTTCGTCCAATTTCGAGAATATTTCCTATGTAGCATTTCTGAAACACAAAAATAGCAGAAAATAGAGAACTGGCACTGTGGCATCTTGTCAATAGGTTAGTTCTAGAAATCGCATAAAAATGCCACAAAGTGTAACGAAACACAAGGCAAATGGTGTAAAAACAAGCATGGAGCATGAAAAATTATAGATATGTTCGAGACGTATCAGATGCCAACTGGGACAGGGACTAGAGGCCGGTGGTGTCCTCCTCCGATGACCACGACGACATCGATGACGATAATGAGGAGGACGACATGGACGATGATGAGGACGAGGACTTCCACGAGCATGACGCCTAGGGATGCGTCTACGTGCAGGCCTAACCACCCCTCCTCCTCCTCCTTGTGTCACTGGCAAGGTCTTTGGCCAGATCTACAATGGTCGGGTGATCTGCGATGACACGGATGACATGGTGAACTATGTTGTCAACCAGTACTTCTAGGCCGCCGACTGTGGCGAGGCCTACCGCATGCCACCCGAGCTCACCGAGGAGGAGCAGCTCGCGGTGGCTGTCCTCATCAGCTAGGAGGAGGAGAGGAGGGCATTCCCTGGCCCTCTTCGTGGCGCCGCCTCCACCACCTGGGCCACAGCCGATGCAACCGCCGCGCTCCCCGCCGGCGAGGCCATGCCGCGATGCCAGGCTGGAGCCCTGGGACCCATGGCCAGGGAGTGCGCCTCCCTGGCCAGAGGCCACGCCTCCGCCGATCCTGGGCTGGGTTCTCGGGATGTCGACTCCATCGCTAGGACCTCCACCGCCGCCAATGGCAGACTGGTCGTGGGCGCAGCCACCGTTCATCGACCTTTATTGCGATGATGATGACCAGTAGACCTGCTGGCGCATCCACAACCCTAGCTCTTAGGCTAGGGTTTTATCTTTTTATCTTTTTTTGTTTTCTTTTAGTATGAAAAATATATTATTATTGGAAGAAGGGCCCGCTCGTCACAGCCAAAAAATATATATGTGTCGGGCCGTCGGTTCACCACCAGACTCATCCAGACAGGCGCGATTTTGGTGTCCGCCCCGACCCAAACGGACCGATTCAGATCGTTTTGGACACCTAAATGGGTCGGCCTGCTAGAGATGCCCTAAGAGCCGGCACCCCCAAATTTATAGCCGGCAGGGGCGCCAGTTGGGCCGTTTTGGGAATGCTGGCATGCCCTCCTTGAAAATTGGAGCGGGGCTCCCACACCGGCGCTCCCAAAACATCGGTCCCAAAATTTGCAATTTTTTTTGAAACCGTTAGTTTCATTGATATGTGATAAGATTTGGATGGATTACATCAAAATTTAGCTAAAATTAAAAAGGGACCTAGCCGCCCCCACAACCGCCGCCGCCTATACTGCTACTGATGGCTGGAACTCGTCCTTCACCTCCTTCTTCACCTGTGGCATGCGTTTTCATCCTTGGTGAGGTCGACGAGGACGCCGCTCTCTTCCACAGACCAGACTAGGGCCAATGTCTCGTCCATTGGCTGGGGCTCGTTCAAGGACCTGACCTGCAGCATGTGGAGGCCCGGCTCATCCGCGGGATCGCCGGGGTGATGCGCCGCATCCGCCATTGCGAGCTCCTTGACCCACCATGGCCGCTCATCCTTCTCTAGCACCGACATCTCCTCCTTGACCTTCTTATTGATTGGTGCCTCCTTCTTCACGCGAGGTGGTGCTGAAGAAGAGCCAGTGTGGCCCTCGCAGATGATGACCCCGCTAGAACGGCACGGTTTCGGGTGGTAGGAGGTGGAGCGCGCGGTCGTGCGGCCGTCCGAGGAGCCGCTCCTGGACGACGACCTCGCTCGTGGCGTGGGAGCAGAGCGAGTCCATCCACGTGTTGGGGTCGACGTGCGGCGCTTGGGACGGTAGCCGTGCTCCCAGAGCACGGTGTCGACGTCGCGTGTGTGCCAATATGCCTGATGGCCGGTCACATTGTACCGGCCGTGGTAGGGGCCGAAGTCGCGGGCGAGCTCAAGCTCTTGCTTGTTCGACAGTATAGGCAGCAAGACAGCTCGCGATGGTGCCCACTCAGGGAGGTCGCGCTGCACTGACGACAGCGCTTCCCAGCGCCGCTCTATGTATTCGTCGATCAGTGGCCCCTCCAGCATGCCGACGTACCTGCCGGTGAAGACATTCCAGCCATGCGTCAGGTGCCACGCCGGCGGGACAAGGATTTGGTTGTCGGCGAGGATCTGTGCCTCCTCATTGTTGAGGTTCGTTGGCCTCGCATAGCCACCGCCGTTGTGGCTGCCGCTAGCCTAGTCATTGTGCACCATCAGAGCTGGATCGTGGGTGCGCAGTGGGCGATGGTGATGGACCGAGGAGGAAGAATAAGAGAGTTGGTCAAGGGTGAGCTAGGAGACGGTGCAGCGGGGGGCTTTGTAGACAGGGGAGTGTGCATTGAAGCGGCGACTCGGTGCGGAAGGCATGGCGTTGCCTCGTGGGAGTCCGCATGGCCGGCGGGCTCTACGACGCCTAGGGAACGGACATGGATTCATGTCGATGAGTGAGCTTCCTGGCGGCATCATAAAATAGGTTGACCTGGCCAGACGCGTCGCTGCCAAGCGGAACGACCTGTCGGATCTGACCTACCGCGGGCAGCTAGCGCTCCAGAGAGGACCCTACTGCATAGGGCCCACGCCAGCTCATTTATTGGGGCCATGGGTGCACCGGCAGGCTTTTGGGGCCGCAGGTGTGGCCTCGTTTTTAATCCCCGAGCCCAATAAATGCGCTAGGGCCCTTTTGGGAGGCAGTTTAGGGGCGCTGGTGGAGATGCTCTAAGAGCAACTACAACAGTGCCTCGTAAACAGATAGGACCCGCTAGAATCGGTCCACGAGAATTCATGGCAAGGTCTAACGGTGACCAGCAAACAAACCGCGTGGTTGAATTTGTCCGGCTGCCCTCCATTCTCAGCTCAAATTTAGGTTAGGTTTGCGGTGGCGCGGACAGCCCGTGGATGGGTCTCGTTTTCTCCCCAAGTCCACTCATCTACGAATTAGAATAAGGACGCGTTCGGATCCTATCCGCTCCGCAGGCATCTCTCTTTCAAGGAGGCAGCAGGGATTCAACTTCCTTTGGGGCGCTCTCGGAGCAGACGAAGCGACATCACAAATTATGGGAGTTGGTTAAGCCTTAGTTTTATATGTGGATATAAGAAAGTATATATGTTTTTGTATTTTCGGATTTAATTAATGCTGAAAATAAAAGTGCAAATAAAAATATTAGAAAGGTATTTCTTATGATTAAAATTAGACCAGGGTTCATGAGTTCACTTGTCTACTCTCTCATAAAGTTATGGTGGCATTAAACGCTAGATAGATGACCGAAACATTGACATGATTATTATTATATTAACTTGATAATATTCATATGTGCATCATGTCATATAAATATGATGCAACACATCTTACTTATACTCAACTAGATAGGAAGACACTTCAAGCAATCTAGTATTAAGAATAAACAGAGTATAGCCTTAGTTACTTTGATATGATGTTGAATATCAAATATGTTATCACTTAGACATATTATAATAAAACTATGCCTATGAATGTCACTTGGAATTCTCAGCTGTCACTAAGAAATTATAGCACATGCATTCTCTTTATCCCTAGTGAGATAACCGTGAAAATGTAAAATACCATACCAAACCATGAATACTGTCACTATCCAATCACTACTACTGACAAGGGTATAGCTAAGAGAGCCCACTATCTTTGTACCCCTGAGGCCCGCTAAGATGGGCCCAGTCATAGACATAGTCAAAATACGAGTTGATATTGTATACGGACACTGTAATTTGTATTAAACCCGATCGGATCCTTGAGACCTGACCACCTATATATAGGGGCCAGGAGAGGCCGGCCAGGGACAGATTGAGATTGAGCCAATTGACTACCATGCTTATTCTCGATACACACATAATCACGCCTTGTTTGACTGACCTCAACCTTCGAGTTCATCCGACGCCCTCTGCCCCCGATCTTAAGTCCTTCATCTAGGATATTTGTTGAGTTAACCCTCGTCAATTGGCGCTGACCGTGGGGAATCTGGGCGTTGGAATCACGAATTTGATGACTTTTTTGCTTCTAACCAACAACAACTCAAAAGTCGACGGAAACCAGATATCCTTTGAGACCATAGATTTTCAACTTCATCCACCAACCCTTACTTCAGTCTTCACAAGCTTGGATCAGGAGATGGACCTGACGATCGGAAGTCTGAACTTTCGCGTCGATTCTTTGGGTTCGACTCGCCTCTCAGATTCCACGAAATTGGATCCGTCGGTAGGAAAAACCGCGACAATCACAATGTTAGAATCATCGGTAGGCTCTTCCAGCGAGGTAAACTCGCCGGTTAGCTTCGCAACAATGGAAAAAAGAGAAGAAAAAATCGAAGAACTCATGGGAAACCTCGACATAGGAGAAGCAATGGGTCACTTGGATCTTGACCAGAAGGACTTCACCACCCGAAGCGACGGTGTCTCTAGCAATATACACCAGGTATGCGTCATCATCACTGAAGCAGCAGAAGAAAACAATGACGCCGGTGTTGGTGCGTAGTGTTGACTACCAGTTGGGAACCCCAAGAGGAAGGTATGATGAGCACAACGGTAAGTTTTCCCTCAGTATGAAACCAAGGTTTTATCGACCAGTAGGAGAAATAAGCCACTTCTGAAGGTTGATGCTAACTAGATTTTGGCAGGGCGGACTACCGGGGCCAGGAGCAACGTGGAACCTGCACACAACACAACCAAGATACTTTGCCCCAACTTGCAGTGAGGTTGTCAATCTCACTGGTTTGCTAAAATCAAAGGATTAAACGTATCGTGTGGAAAAGGATATTTGTTTGCAGTAAGTAAATAAACAATGCTTGCAGAAAGTAAACGGTGCTTGCAGTAGATGGTAATATATATATAAAAGAATGAACCAGGGTCCACAGTTCACTAGAGGTGTCTCTACATAAAGATAAATAACATGCTGGGTAAACAAATTACAGTTGGGCAATTGACAAAATAAAGAATGCATATCAATGCATGTACATGTCATGAAGATCACTATGAGATTCACTTGGGAATTACAACATAATACATAGACCGTAATCCAACTGCATCTATGACTAATAATCCACCCACAGGATATCATCCGAACTACCCTTGGGTATTAAGTTGCAAGCAACAGATTATCGCCTTAAGCAAAATGTGTAATGTAAACAATACAAATGTCCTTGAATAAAAGATTGTTATTTTCTCCCTAGTAGCAACATCACATCTACAACCTTAGAAGTTATTGTCACTCTCCCAGATTACTAGAGGCATGAACCCACTATCGAGCATAAATACTCCCTCTTGGAGTCATTAGCATCTACTCGGCCAAGATATCTACTAGCAACAGAGAGCATGCAAGATCATAAATAACATAGACATGATAAATCAACAATCAACTTGACATAGTACTCAATATTCATCAGATCCCAACAAACACAACATGTAGAATTACATAACGATGATCTTGATCATGATAGACAACTCACAAGATCTAGACATGAAGCACATGGAGGAGAAGACAACTATCTAGCTACTGCTATGGACCCATAGTCCAAGGTAGACTACTCACACATCGCTCCGGAGGCTGGCATGATGATGAAGAAGGCCTCCAGTGATGATTCCCCTCTTCGGCAGGGTGCCGGGAAGAGCTTCTGGACCCTCCCAATCTCGGGATGATGACGGTGGTGGCTTGCAGTATGTTTCGTGGAATTTTTTTTGTATCTTTAGGGTTTTCCCGTCGAAGGGAATTTATAGGCAGAAGGGCGATGTCAGGGGGTGGACCAGGGGTCCACACCACCTGTCGACGCGGCCAGGGGGTGGCCCGCGCCACCCTATGGTGTGGCTGCCCTCTGGCCCCTCTATGTATCTCCTTTGGACTCTGTCTTCATGTCAGGTAAATAGGAACTTTGGCTTCCATTTCGTCCAATTCCGAGAATATTTCCTATGTAACTATTCTGAAGCACAAAAATAGCAGAAAACAGGAACTGGCACTGTGGCATCTCGTTAATAGGTTAGTTCCGGAAAATGCATGAAAACACCATGAAGTGTAAACAAAACACAAAGCAATTGGTATAAAACAAGCATGGAGCATCAAAAATTATAGATACATTTGCAACATATCAAGCATCCCCAAGCTTAACTCCTGCTTGTCCTCGAGTAGGTAAGTGATAACAAAACAATAATTTGTGAGGTGACATGCACCAACACAATCTTGATCAACTTAAAGTAAAACATTGCATGCTGAGATCAAAGTACTCTAACATGGGCATAAGAGATATAATTCTAACCATAGAACTTAGCAACCATGTTACAACATGAAAAGTAACTGAAACAAAAGATCATGAATAATAACGCATTGAAAGTCAATTGTTTGTTTAAAGCATATAGAAAACATAGCAAAGTGATATTCAGCTTGTCCCTCATGGAGTAGCAAAACATAAATGCATAGGACACCTTCAAAGTTCAAGAGGGTGACTAGATACAAATAATTTGAGAACAAGCAATACCATAATCATGAATCAATCAATAATAAATTTTGGGACCATGCACATTATACTCAGAATGACAACTATGCTCTCTTAATCGGTGCATAAAGGTAGAAGATAAAGAGTCAACATAAAAGTAAAAGAAAGGCCCTTCTGTAACATCCCAAGATTTTATCAAATTTTGGGGAGAAATTTTTGTTTTTGTTTTGTTGTGTTGATTGAAATTTCACAGGGATTTAAAACTTTTTGGTTTATTTAAAAGCTTTATTATAAAAACTATCTCAAACTTTTATTATTTCTTAAAGAACTCCTTTGAGAAAATGAAAGTTTCCAAGATATTATTTTGCACGCAATTCTATGCAAGCTTGCTTGCAAAGAAATGATTTACAAAATGTGTAATTTATTAAAGGTTGCTTTTCAAAACTATGTTTGAAAATGAATTTCAAAATAATTACTTTATAAAGTATTTTCTCTGATTTCAAACGATTATTTTTCAAACCATATTGTTATTTTGCATTATGCAAATAAAGTCCTTTTTGGCCAATTTATAAAGTTTTATTTATTTAAAAATTAGTTTTATTGTGAAAATTTAGTTATTATTATTTTAAAATGTTGTGTTGATTTTTATAAAAATTTAGAAATTGGTTTGAGATCATTGGAAGCTAACATGCAAAAGTTATAAAGGAAATAAGGAAACAGAAAAAGAGAAAAAAAAAGATCTTAGCCGACCGGACCAAAACTGGCCCTGCCGGCCACCCCCGCGTGCCGCCCCGCGCGACAAATAATTCGCGCCGCCTGCCCCGCAGCAGCTCAGCCCTGATACGTCTCAAACGTATCTATAATTTTTGATGCTCCATGCTTGTTCTTTCACCACTTGCTTAAAGTTTTGTTACACTTCGTGGCGTTTTTATGCATTTTCTGGAACTAACCTATTAACAAGATGCCACAGTGCCAGTTCCCTGTTTTCTGCTATTTTTGTGTTTCAGAAAAGTTACACAGGAAATATTCTCAGAATTGGACGAAACAAAAGTCGAACCTCCTATTTTTACCGAAGCTTCCAGAAGACCAAAGATGAGACGGAGGGGGGCCAGAGGCTGGCCACACCACATGGGGGCGTGGCCTAGCCCCTGGCCACACCCACCCATGGTGAGCCCACTTGGTCCACCTCCTGATGACGCCCCTTCGCCTATAAAGACCCCTCGTCGGGAAAAACCTAAAGGACAGATCACTTTTCCCAGAAACATAATGCAAGCTGCCGCCGTCGTCGAATCGAGATCGGGAGGATCCAGGAGCTCTTCCCGGCACCCTGCCGGAGAGGGGAATCCCTGCCAGAGGCCTTCTACACCTCCATGGTCGCCTCCGGAGTGATGTGTGCGTAGTCTACCTTGGACTACGAGTCCATAGCAGTAGCTAGATGGTTGTCTTCTCCACCATGTGCTTCATGTTTAGATCTTGTGAGCTTCACTACATGATCATGATCATCTTTATGTAATCATACATGTTGTGTTTGTTGGGATCCGATGAGTATTGGTACTATGTCAAGTTGATGTGCTGAATATTATCTTATGTTATCTCTATGTTGTTTATCATCTTGCATGCTTTCCGTTGCTAGTAGCTATCTTGGCTGAGTAGATGCTAGTAACTCCAAGAGGGAGTATTTATGCTCGATAGTTGGGTTCATGCCTCTATTTAATCTAGGGGAGTGATAGTTGCCTCTAAGGTTGTAGATGTGCTGTTGCCACTAGGGAGAAAACAACATTCTTGTGTCTAAGGACATTTGCTTTGTTTACATTATGCACTTTGCTTAATGCGATTATCTGTTGTTTGCAACTTAATACTCAATGGGTGTTCGGATGATATCCCCGCGAGTGAATTTTTAGTCATAGATGCAGTTGGATTACGGTCTATGTATTTTGTCGTAATGCCTAGAGTAAGCCTCATAGTGATCCTCGTGATGTATGTACGTTATCTTTACTCTATCAATTGCCCAACTGTAATTTGTTTACCCAGCATGTGGTTTTTATCTTATGGAGAGACACCACTAGTGAACTGTGGACCCCGGTCTAATTTCCTTTACATAGCTTTACCGTTTTACTTTACTCGCACTGTTTACTTTACTTGCTTTACTATCATCTTTTTACCACTCGATACGCTCATACCTTTGTTTACAGCAAACCGGTGAGATTGACAACCTCATCGTAAGTTGGGGACAAAGTATTTGTTTGTGTTGTGTGCAGGTTTCGCGTTGCTGCTAGGTGAAGACACACCAACAAGTTGTCTGGCATCGTTGGAGTGTCACTAAGCTAGCAAGCATCACCTTCTTAAGTTTGGCTTTCTCCTACTGGATTGATTACCTTGGTTTCATAACTGAGGGAAGATTTGTTGTTGTGCTCATCATACCTTCTCTTGGGGTTCCCAACTGGTCGGTTATTTACACCATCAACACCGCACCATCAAGCAAGTTTTCTGGCGCCGTTGCCGGGGAGGAAGAAGACTTCTGTAAGGAGAGTCTCGCACGCACAATCTTTTACTTTGTTTATTGTTTTGCTTGCATCTTTTTATCAAAAATACAAAAAAAATAGTTTCCTTTATAGTTGTTACTTTATTACTCTTAGTTCATTATGTTGTTCCCTAAGTATGTTTTGGATGACCTCTCAGTAGGTAGTGGTTCTATTATTGGGAAAGGTAACATTGAGGAGTTCTTCAATCATATTAGTATGCATAAAGATCTTGAGGATAGATCTTTGGCTAAGCTTGCTCCTAGTTATGAAGTTGCTGCTGCTTATTTAGTTCACATGTTGGAAGCTAGGTTCGCTAGCCTTAATCCTTTGATGCAATACATGTTTCTTAAGCTTCAAGATACTGAAGACTCTGAAAAGAAAGATTTTATTTTGGAAACTTTGCGCAGAGAATTTAGAGATGTTGCTATTGAAGCTAGGAAAGTTTTTGAGTGTTTTAATATGCTTGGCTCACCTGTTAATGTTGTTGGTACAAACAATGAAGAAACCAAAGTGCCAATACCTAGCAAACTCTTGGGATTACATGAAGCTTTGGAAAATAATTTTGATTGGATCTGTCCTGAAAATCTTTTTAGTGAATTGAGTGAACCAAAGCATGATCACAAGGGGTCTTCAAAAACTTATGTGGATGCAATACAATGTCTTATTGAAAAGACTTCTACAATGAATCTTAATGCTTCTTTCGAAAATACTTGATTTGCACTTTCTGCGCCTAGCTCAAAGGCCTTAAAGAAAAGCACTCTTAGGAGATAACCCATTGTTTTATTTTCAGTTCTTTTTCTATTATTTGAATCTTGGAAGTTATTACTACTGTAATAACCGCTCCTTATCCTTTTTATTTTGTTGTTGTGCCAAGAGAAACCTCTAATTTGAGTGAGGTAAGATTTGGGGAAGTAGCTGTCGTGAAACAGATTTTGGTGCTGCACCGTAAAAATTCGTGAAAATTCTCAGAATATCTTTTTGACCTCCGATTTCTTGTGCATATGCCCCAGGTTATATCCAAACTTTCATTAGTTTTGTACTTTTTTATTTCAGCAACAAAAGGTCCTCAAAAAATTTGACCTTTGTCAGCTGTTCTGTTTTGACAGATTTCTACCACTATTTGTGTTTGCCTCTCGATCGCTTTCTTTTTGAGTTCTTTTGATCACGAAACTTTTGGGGAAGTTGCTACAGTAGTATATGCTATACATGTGGTGGTTTTGAGTTGAAATCTGAACCAAAAAGGGTTGATTCATTATTATGCTTATGCTAACGTTGCTAATAGAATTGTGTTGAGTTTTGTATGAAGGAAGTTTTCAAGTGTAGGGATTGGAGAATGATGAGATGAGATGAAGAATGGACAAAAGCTCAAGCTTGGGGATGCCAACGCACCCCAAGAAATATCCAAGAGGTACAAGCGTCAATCATGGGGATGCCCCCGAGGCACCCCTTCTTCATCGGCAAAAATCAGGTCACCTTTCAAAACACTATATTTTTATTGCTTCATGCACTATGCGTTTTTCTTGGAGCGTCTTTACTTTTGCTTTTAGTTTTCTTTTTTTTTGTTTGCTGCAATAAATGGTTGGACCCCAACAAATTTCTTTTGGAGGAGATGTACTCATTTTTTATTTGCTAAGAACACTCCGTTTTCACTCTTATCGTTCAACGAGTGTTCTCTCTATCTGCTACTACGTTTAGCTTTCGTTTTTCGCCTTGATTTTTGTTCAGATCTTGTTTTATCTTTGCATCAAGGTGCATTTGGACCTCTGGTCTATGTTGGTATTCATCAAAAGAGTTATTTCAAAAAGGTTTGAATGGTGTTGGAAAAGAGAAAAAGTTGCATGCAAAAAGTGGTACAAAAAGGAGCTTGTTTAGACTGCGGCTTAGAATTTTTCATGTCATGCTTGATGTCATTTTGATAGTATGCTTAGTGATTTTTGCTGTAGCATGACTTGTCTCAAATGACTGAGATTGGTTAATGAGGCTTTGAAAAAATCATGCGTTGTTTTTATTATTTGGAAGCATTAATTTGGTTTTCTCCTTTGATGCTTTATTTGGGTTGACTTGGCGTATGCTCACAACATGTTTTACTCTAACAAGTCGCCATAAGCCTCTATGATCATTTAGTTTTTGACATTTGATGCCATTTTATGCTTCTCTTAATGTTGCTTTGTCGCTTTGCATGATTATGGCCATTTTTGCTCTCTTAGTTGGTCGCTCCTAGTCTTTTGCTAGCCCTCGTTTTGTACTGTGTATGAGCTCTACTCGTGCATCCAACTCCCAAAAACCAAGTTATGCCAATGTGTCCACCATACATACCCATTAGCAATTTGCTATTCCAAAGTACATTTGACTTGCTTTTATCTATCCTTTGAATTAAACTCTTATCGGTGTTATGCAAAAATTGGTCAGTAAAGCTCTCACGAACCTGATGGCACACTTTACTTTTCTCGTTTTTAATAATTTTGACATTGTGGCTCTTTTATGTTGATGTTATGCTTGCAAGTTGTAAGTTGGAAATTAGCCAAACCATGTCGTTATGGGGTAAGCTTTCAACATTGCACTTCTTATTTGAGTTGATATCGTGATCTTTTGTTTATGGATACTCGCGATGTGAAACAAGTTGGGAATCTTGTGGGATCATGGAGTTTTTATATGTTTTAGAGAAACACATGGGCTGCTAATCTAAGCCATGCATAATTCATGGTGGAAATTTACAGCATGCCTATAGTGGACATTGGACGACACATCTCAAAATAAAAAGCTATACCAATGGTGAATAAAAGAGATGCCGAGGTGTTCATTGTGTGTTTGTCCTATCATTTTGATTTGGGCTTGTTCCATGTCATCGGGCATGGAGGTACCCCGTTAGCGGTGCTCGATGATACGCATATACTTACAATGACAAGAGCTTGCTTGGGACTCTAAGTCGAGTAGCATGAGGTTTGGGTATTCATACTTCACGGGACACGAGGTTTTCAACTTATAATTTGTCAAGCATATGCTCATAAACGTTCTTGCATTTACTTTAACCATTCAAGATGCCTATGATGGGGTCAATGAGAGCTCAAAGCTAGTAAGTACCATAATTTTTTAAGGTTTATAAAACTTGCAATCACTGCTTCCCTCTACGAAGGGCCTTTCTTTTAATTTTATGTTGAGTCACCACCTTCTATCTTTATGCACCGTCTAAGAGAGCATAGTTGCCATTCTGAGTATAATGTGCATTGTCCCAAAGTTTATCATTGATTGATTCATTATTTTGGTTTCACTTATTATTAAATTATTTGTATCTAGTCGCCCTCTTAAACTTGAAGGTGTCCTATGCATTTATGTTTTGCTATTCCATGAGGGAAAAGCTGAAAACCATTTGCTATGTTTTTCTATATGATTTGAACACACGTTTGACTTTCATTGTTTCATTATTCATGATCTTTCATTTGTGTTCTTCATGTTATAACATGGTTGCTAAGTTTCTTCTATCAAGATTATGTCTTTTATGCCCATGTTTTAAGTTCTTTTGATCCCAACACTCAATGCTTACTTAGATGATCAAGATTGTGATGGCGCATGTCACCTCAAAAATTATTCTTTTGTTATCACTTACCTACTTGAGGACGAGCAGGAGTTAAGCTTGGGGATGCTTGATACGTCTCAAACGTATCTATAATTTTTGATGCTCCATGCTTGTTCTTTCACCATTTGCTTAGAGTTTTGTTACACTTCGTGGCGTTTTTATGCATTTTCCGGAACTAACCTATTAACAAGATGCCACAGTGCCAGTTCCTTGTTTTCTGCCGTTTTTGTGTTTCAGAAAAGTTACACAGGAAATATTCTCGGAATTGGATGAAACAAAAGCCGAACCTCCTATTTTTACCGAAGCTTCCAGAAGACCAAAGATGAGACGGAGGGGGGGGGGGGGGGGGGCAGAGGCTGGCCACACCACAGGGGGGTGTGGCCCAGCCCCTGGCCACGCCCACCCATGGTGAGCCCACCTGGTCCACCTCCTGACGATGCCCCTTCGCCTATAAAGACCCCTCATCGGGAAAAACCTAAGGGACGGATCGCTTTTCCCAGAAACATACTGCAAGCCGCCGCCATCATCGAATCGAGATCGGGAGGATCCAGGAGCTCTTCCTGGCACCCTGCCAGAGAGGGGAATCCCTGCCGGAGGCCTTCTACACCACCATGGTCGCCTCCGGAGTGATGTGTGAGTAGTCTACCTTGGACTACGGGTCCATAGCAGTAGCTAGATGGTTGTCTTCTCCACCATGTGCTTCATGTTTAGATCTTGTGAGCTGCCCTACATGATCAAGATCATCTTTATGTAATCATACATGTTGTGTTTGTTGGGATCCGATGAGTATTGGTACTATGTCAAGTTGATGTGCTGAATATTATCTTATGTTATCTCTATGTTGTTTATGGTCTTGCATGCTTTCCATTGCTAGTAGCTATCTTGGCTGAGTAGATGCTAGTAATTCCAAGAGGGAGTATTTATGCTCGATAGTTGGGTTCATGCCTCTATTTAATCTGGGGGAGTGACAGTTGCCTCTAAGGCTGTAGATGTGCTGTTGCCACTAGGGAGAAAATAACATTCCTATGTCTAAGGACATTTGCTTTGTTTACATTACGCACTTTGCTTAATGCAATTATCTGTTGTTTGCAACTTAATACTCAAGGGGTGTTCGGATGATATTCCCGCGAGTGGATTTTTAGTCATAGATGCAGTTGGATTATGGTCTATGTATTTTCTCGTAATGCCTAGAGTAAGCCTCATAGTGATCCTTGTGATGTATGTACGTTATCTTTACTCTATCAATTGCATAACTGTAATTTGTTTACCCAGCATATGCTTTTTTATCTTATGGAGAGACACCACTAGTGAACTGTGGACCCCGGTCCAATTTCCTTTACATAGCTTTATCATTTTACTTTACTCGCACTGTTTACTTTACTTGCTTTACTATCATCTTTTTACCACTCGATATGCTCATACCTTTGTTTACAGCAAACCGGTGAGATTGACAACCTCATCGTAAGTTGGGGACAAAGTATTTGTTTGTGTTGTGCGTAGGTTTCGCGTTGCTGCTAGGTGAAGACACACCAATAAGTTGTATGGCGCCGTTGGAGTGTCACTAAGCTAGCAAGCATCACCTTCTTAAGTTTGGCTTTCTCCTACTGGATTGATTACCTTAGTTTCATAACTGAGGAAAGACTTGCTGCTGTGCTCATCATACCTTCTCTTGGGGTTCCCAACTAGTCAGTTATTTACATCATCAACACCGCACCATCAAGCCCGCGTGCGCCCGATCCCCAAATTTTCCTTGATATCTCTTTGTTTTTCAGAACCTATCTCTATTCAAACACGAATATCTCATGATCTACAACACCTTTTTTCAGATCCGTTTGTTTCTACACGTTCCTAACTCAAAATCCTAGCTCTCCAGCCGACCTACCCCTCTATATATAGCCCCCACCTCCGTACATCTAAGTTTCATTTCCCGAAATCCCGAAATTCTTTCTCCCGAAACTTTGACTCGAATCTTTGAGTCTCTAAACTTCGTTATTTTCCTTTGGCCTCTAAACGAAAGTTGTAGATCTCGTTGAGACACTTCAATCCCGACCAACCTCATCTCTTTTCGTCCACCGTAACTCGAGCAAGCCGGCCCGCAAGATTTCAGAGCTGATGGTGAAAATCATGTCTTGAGGCTAGCTCGTTTCTCGAAATCCAAATTCCTTTGGTGAGTGGATTCATCTTTCAAATCTCTACAACTTACTTATGGTGAGTTTTTTGTTTTGAGGTACGGATCTATGTCTTTGAAATAGATCCAATTTTGAGTCAACCGGAGCCAAATCGACCTTGAAGATGATCCCAAATCGCCACGGCTTCAACACGGAAGTTGTTACTCTCATCAATATCTTTCCATAGCCGCAAGTCTCACCTTGTTTCGTTTAGCGAGCAAGGAGCACAAAGCATTGGAAGTTTCAGATCTCGTAAGGTATAATTCAGATCTAGTCCGCCTCGTTGTCCTGAATCCAAATTAATTTGTAGGGTAGATAAATCTAGTAATTCTCTACAACTTTCGCATAAAAAGTTTCTCAAAATAATCAAATTTTTCTGTTGACTTTTTTGACGTCATTATGACGTCAACAGTCAACTCAGTCAACTTGTCAAAGTCAATTCCGATCAATTCTCAAATTTAAATTTTCAAAAAATAAGGCAAACTTCAAAAATTTATAGAAATTGTTCCGTAACTCGAAATTTGACAAATAAGATGTCTCTGGAAAGCTAAGAATGAGTAGAATCCAATGGTGCAATAATATTCCATAGTTTCAGTAATTAATTTGAATTCATTTTCAAATTGATTCAAATCCTTCTATTACACTAATTAATTCATATCTTTTGTTCTACACATCCAAAAATTACAAATTTGTAGTCTTTGGAATCCACTAATCATGTAGAACATCATAGGATAAAGAAACATCAAAGTTGATACATGCACACACTTTGTGCATTCAATTTTATCCAAATCACAGTTTTGATCATAACTTGAGTTCTAAAATTTATTTTAGAATGAATCTAATTGCAGTAACTTTATTTTACTGTAATCTATCCAGTAGTATTACTTCCCAATTTTCTGGATTCACTTCATAAACATTCAAATTCAAATATGAGAATTTGAGTATTTCCCTTTATAGAATTAATTCTATTTCTTTTAGCATTGTTTATTTTCCACTATAGTGAATCCTATGATCATAGCTAACTATCAAAAATCATCTTGACACTACCTTGACACATATCATGTCTATCTAAATCTTATTTGTCTAGCCCACACATATTTAAATTACAATTGTGTTATTTGAGTAAAGTGTGATACATCTCTATCATAGTTTCTACTCTTGCCAATGTGGTGTTGTTATACCATGACACTTGTTCTTGCTTCATGTTGTTCAATGAATCCTTGAGCCTTATTCTCAAATATCATCCATTCATATCTAACCCCATGCCCACTTAATCTTGTTCATATGTATTGAACTATTTAGTTAACAAATGAGTTAATTGAGTAATTCAATGCTTCATAAAATCTACACCCAAAGCCTAAGTGTAATGCATACTATTTATGAGTAATTGTTGTCACACTTATTCAATAGTATTGTTGTTGCACTATTTGACACTTTGTGATTTAATTCATATGAGTCATCCCAAATTTCATTCATGCTTTAGTAAAGCATAAAGACTTCATCAATTATACCTTGCTTAGTCCAATTCTCTCCAATCATATTGATCTTTCCCAACTAAGCTCTCAAATCCATATTACATAATCCCCAATTCTTTTGCCATATCTCTCTTATCACAGTATCTTAATAAATCTAAAATGTTAAACCAACCCTTTTCAGTTGTTTGTCTTGTTTGATTTTGTTTGAATTGTACGGTGTGTTTATGTTGTGCTATTTTCGTGTTATAGCTTTGTACGGAGAGCTACGTATTTTGTTGAGAGAAGTGAAAGTTCGTGGACTTCAAAAAGGCAAGTGACACACATATCTTCTCCCTAGTTTTACTACTGCATTAGTGTTTCCAGTAGTATGCATGATAGGTGGAATATTCAACTGTTTTACAAAATGCTAGATCCTAGTAGTGTGTAGCCAACCTCAAACACCACTTGTTAGGATGCTAAAAATACTTGAATACTGATGCCATGCTATGATCACCTTGTTAAAGTTGTTTTGTGAATAAATTAACAACTTCAACTAAAATGAAACACCTGGGTGGATTGGTTTGATAAGATGAGGCAAAGAAGGTGGGTCCTGGGGCACATGCCAGGAAGGATGTGTACTCAGGATATTGCTCGGGCATGCCACTCAGGATTAAAGAGATTACTATGTCTTCCATGTTTTAGAGTACTTCTAGTGCAGCCTTATGACACTATGGGCTCTGTCTTGATTGAGTAGGATTAAGGGTTCAGCCATGAGTACTGACACGTGGTGGTAGCATAATATAGGGGGCACGGTCAAACTAGTTTGGTTGAATGCTTTTTCTAAAAGGTCTTGTCTCATTTTATTTATGCGGTAAAATGATTCTTAAGGTGAAAGTGCACAACCCCTGCAGGGTGTCAAATCTAAGCGTTTAGCCGTGTCCTTGGTTATGGACAATTGTGTCTCTAGTCATGGAATGTTCGGAAGAATCTCATCACCATTTCTGAATGCTTTAAAATTTGACTAGAAACGTGTAGGCAGGAGCTCAGGGCCATACACTCCGAGGGGTGGTGGTTTCTGATGTTCCAATTTTGTCGAGTTTCGCCCAGAACTACATGCCTAGCTAGTATATAGTGTATGGGGGTTATTTCGACCCTTATAAATTAAAATTTTGAAAGAATGTTTTGAAAAGAATTGTAGGATAAAATTGGCTTTAGGCAAATTAACCTATGAGATCCACCAGCCAAATGTCATGTAGTATAGTCTTTTCACAACAGCCACCAAATATGTGAATTTGCCAGTACGTTGTTGTACAGACCCCTCTGGGGCTGCATATTCAAACCTGCAGGTTTTTCGGATGAGGAACAATTTGTAGGATCTTGAGTCTACATTCCAACATGTCTGCCTGTGGCACATGATGAAGATGGAGGCTCATTGCCACTATGTTTTCTGCTATGTACTCATAAGGATGAAGACTTATGTAACTGGATTTACGTTGTAATTTTTATACTGTTGCAATGATTACTATATTTTATACTGTGGTGCTATCAGTGATCCATGGAGTAGCACTTAATATAGGAGTTCTGCCTTTTTCTAAAGGTAGGGCACTACAGAATGGTATCAGAGCATAGTGTTGACTGTAGGATCGAGACCCTAGGTTTGGATTAGAAATAGGAAGCCCCTAGGATTTTGTTTTCTTCCTTCAAAATAAAATAAATTTCATTTTGGATTTTCTAAATGAAATCTATCTCATCTTACTTCTATATGTATAAATAAAATGTTACATCTTGAAAACTTCTTGTATTCTCCCCTACTTCATCTTTAAATGTTTTCCTGTTTGCTTTAAAATGACCCAACCCTGAAATCTTCAAGAAAGGATAAGAAGACCACAATATGATAGAAGAATGAGACTTCTACTCATAGGATATTCATCGACTCAGCATGATGCAATACATGGAAGGCCAACGAAGAACTTGAGGAATACTGATATGAAGACTGCACAACACCCAACGATACCTTGAGGAAGTGGAAATAAGAACAAGGAACAATGAAGACAGTGTTAGATAAGACCACCAATAATTCTAGTTTATAGAACCAACAATATCGTAATAATCTAATGATCATACCAAATTGGGGTATGACCATATTTGATTGTTAATGTTTGAACTAGTTTGTTTGAGGTGATAAATGTTTGTTAGATGTTGCTTGAAAGATGAATTGCCTTGATCTGCTGTGTTGGGTAGGAATTTTCTTTAGACCTCTTCTATCTACTCTCATCTATGCCAAGACCTAAACCTATCCTAAGCCCAAACAGATGTACTCTCAACACTAGAACAGTCTCAAGAAACCTCAGTTGGTTGTAGCAATACAACAGATGGTAGAAGTACATGCTGAATTAATGCGAGTTTTGACTCAGAACTTGATCAACCCAGATAGCAAAGAGTTACCACCAGGAATGTAGCAAGTGCTGGATGATCATTCTCGAATGGTACAAATGATGCCCCAGATTTTGGCTAGTACCAATAACAACCTGCCCCAAAATGGTCTTGGTAGCAAGGAACCAAGAGATGAAGCTAAGATAACATTTCTGGCCTGCAAAATCTGCGGAGTGATAGGACACCTATCTGAAGAATGTCAGGAACAATGCCATCATTGCAATACTAGTCACCCAACTAGAGAATGTCCCATGACTTGGGTCACTTGTTTCCTATGCGATGAAACCACACATGTACCAAGGGAATGCAAGTTCGACTTCACGGTGCAATGAATGAATCAACAAGCCAAGGATGGATTGTGGTAGTTGCTGGAAAAGATCCCTGAAGATAGAAGATCCAAGATGAAGGTGGAAGAGGAAGGCATGGAAACAACACACAATACCACCACCAAGTGTTGCTTTTCATGTAAAGAAGAAAGACAATAGCAAGGTGTTATGCTTAAATTGCAAGAAGCTCAGACATTATGCAAAGAAATGTCCAGAAAGAAAAACAACAAAGTAATCAGGCAAAGAGGAACGGATCTTGTCATTTGTCATAAATGCAACCAAAAGGGACACTATGCAAGAAGAGGCACTGAGAAAAGTACTTTGAAACTTCAGTGAGATCGAATAACTGAAGGATGTCGCAGATACAAGAAGAAGACACAACAAGGTGTAGCCAACTTGGAAACAAATGTATTCAGCTACTACTTGTAGTAAAAGTTGAAGAGGACATGCAACTGAAGAAGTCCTACCAACATGGAGAGTTCCACTTGACCCGAAGGTGCTCATAAAGGAAGGAACCATAAGATGAAGAACCTTCAAGGATGTCGACTAAGAGGATAAAATGAAGATAGGAGACCTCTTAGCTTGGTCTTCTAATTGACCCAAAGGGTGACTCTTTAGTGTCCAAAGTAGTTCAACAACTACCCTATGGGATAGAAGCTCTACAAGGGTGCAAGGTTATTCCCAAGCAACCCGTGGGGAAGGTTGGTGCCCAAATTTGTGAATAGACACCCACCTATTGGAAATGAAGATGAAGGCTAACTATGGGTTCAAAAGATGACCCAGTGTCAAGTCAAAAGATGACCCAGTGCCAAGTCAGCACCAAGGTATTTCTGGTTGAACCCAAGAACCTAGACTACCCACAAAAGTTTCTTTTAAGGGTGGTAGCCACCTAGGTAACCCAAACCCATCTTTCTTTCTAGCCTCTCCAAATCTCGGGGACGAGATTTCTTTTAAGGGTGGTAGTCTATAACATCCCAAGATTTTATCAAATTTTGGGGGGAAATTTTTGTTTTGTTGTGTTGATTGAAATTTCTTTATAAAGTATTTTCTCTAATTTCAAAGGATTATTTTTAAAACAATATTGTTATTTTGCAATATGCAAATAAAGTCCTTTTTGGCCAATTTATAAATTTTATTTAAAAATTAGTTTTATTGTGAAAATTTAGTTATTATTATTTTAAAATGTTGTGTTGATTTTTATAAAAAATTAGAAATTGGTTTGAGCTCATTTAAAGCTAAAATGCAAAAGTTATGAAGGAAATAAGGAAACAAAAAAGAGAAAAAAAAATCTTAGCTGACCGGACCAAAGCCGGCCCAGCCGGCCAACCCCGCGCACCGCCCCGCGCGGCAGATAATTCGCGCCGTCCGCCCCGCAGCAGCCCAGCTCGCGCGCGCCCGATCCCCGATTTTTTCCTTTATCTCTCTTTGTTTTTCAGAACCTATCTCTATTCAAACACGAATATCTCAAGATCTACAAACAACATCTTTTTTGGATCCGTTTGTTTCTACACGTTCCTAACTCAAAATCCTAGCTCCCCAACCAACCTACCCCTCTATATATAGCCCCCACCTTCGTACATCTAAATTTCTTTCCCTGAAATCCCAAAATTCTCTCTCCCGAAACTTTGACTCGAATCTTTGTGCCTCTAAACTTTGTTATTTGCCGTTGGCCTCTAAACAAAAGTTGTAGATCTCCTCGAGGCGCTTCAATCCCAACCAACCTCATCTTTTTTCGTCCACCGTAGCTCGAGCAAGCCGGCCCACAAGATTTCAGATTTGATGGTGAAAATCATGTCTTGAGGCTAGCTCGTTTCTCGAAATCAAAATTCCTTTGGTGAGTGGATTTATCTTTCAATTCTATACAACTTACTTATGGTGAGTTTTTCGTTTTGAGGTATGGATCTATGTCTTCGAAACAGATCCAATTTCGAGTCAACCGGAGCCAAATCGACCTTGAAGATGATCTCGAATCACCGCGCCTTCAACACAGAAGTTGTTCCTCTCGTCAATAGATTTCCATAGCCGCAAGTCTCACCTTGTTTCGTTCAGCAAGCAAGGAGCACAAAGCGTTGGAAGTTTCAGATCTCGTAAGGTATAATTCAGATCTAGTCCACCTCGTTGTCCTAAATCCAAATTAATTTGTAGGGTAGATAAATCTAGTAATTCTCTACAACTTTCATATAAAAAGTTTCTGATAGGGTAAAGGTGCCCGATCTTTCGATGAGACGATAACTATCGATTATGGTGGAGGTCGACGTTGACGATCCGACTACAAACGTGCGAGACGTTGCTAGATCAACCTGATCACGAGGATCAATCCCTGCAAGCAATCAAAGAACAAGCAAGAATTATAGTTGCAATCAAGATATTGCGAATAAAGATGAAGGTTTATTGAAGAGGTGGGATTCTGTCTGTGCGTAGTACAAAAGGTCGATCTGACACTTGTGCCTATGGCGAAGAGTAGCTCGTGGCTAAGTCTTTAAGTAAACAAAATCCAAGTTCTAATAACGGCTAGGAGGAGGTATATATGAGGGAAAGGGCAGGGATTTTCGTATAGCCCTAATGGGCCATCCGAAAATAACCCTAGATGGGCCAATTTCCACTCAAACAGCCTCCAGAAAATCCCTAAAATACCTATGACGAAAATACATGGGTTTAACCCATAAAATAAGGTGACGCAGCACCATATAAAGCCTTGGACGAATTTTATGATTGAGTAACTTGTGAATTTCATCCAAGCATCCTTGCAGCATTATGGTGGCTTCAAAGTTCTAAAATCTTCACTTGTAGCGTCATCCTGAATCCTCACACGATTGCTGCCATCATCTCCATGCATGATCATGCTCCAATGCTTGTCCCTCTCATCCGTGCTAGGCCCATCATTCCTAAGTAACATAAACACATCTGATTTAGGCAGCATCATATTCTCATGAATATTAGGAATAGTTCCTAGAAACGAAAGTACCTGATAATTTAGTTGGCGTGCACGAGCTCTTGTGAGAGGTCCTTGGAATTGTGAAATGTGAGGAAGTGCGGCTGTAGGTGCAACGGTGGTATCAACCGTAGGGATGTCCTCATCAGTTTCTCAAAATAATCAACTTTTTCTGTTGACTTTTTTGATGTCATTATGACGTCAGCAGTCAACTTAGTCAACTTTTCAAAGTCAATTCCGGCCAATTCTCAAATTTAAATTTTCAGAAAATAAGGCAAACTTCAAAAATTTATAGAAATTGTTCTGTAATTCGAAATTTTACAAATAAGATGTCTCTGGAAAGCTAAGAATGAGTCGAATCCATTGGTGCAATAATATTCCATAGTTTCAGTAATTAATTTGAATTCATTTTCAAATTGATTCAAATCCTTTTATTACACTAATTAATTCATATCTTTTGTTCTACACATCCAAAAATTACAAATTTGTAGTCTTTGGAATCATCTAATCATGTAGAACATCATATGATCAAGAAATATCAAAGTTGATACATGCACACACTTTGTGCATTCAATTTTATTCAAATCACAGTTCTGATCATAACTTGAGTTCTAAAATTTATTTTAGAATGAATCCAATTGCAGTAGCTTTGTTTTACTGTAATCTATCCAGTAGTATTACTTCCCAATTTTCTGGATTAACTTCATAAACATTCAAATTCAAATATGAGAATTTGAGTATTTCCCTTTATAGAATTAATTCTATTTCTTTTAGCATGGTTTATTTTCCACTATAGTGAATCCTATGATCATAGCTAACTATCAAAGATCATCTTGACACTACCTTGACACATATCATGCCTATCTAAATCTTATTTGTCTAGCCCACACATATTTAAATTACAATTGTGTTATTTGAGTAAAGTGTGATACATCTCTATCATAGTTTCTACTCTTGCGAATGTGGTGTTGTTATACCATGGCACTTGTTCTTGCTTCATGTTGTTCAATGAATCCTTGAGCCTTATTCTCAAATATCATCCATTCTTATCTAACCCCATGCCCACTTAATCTTGTGCATATGTATTGAACTATTTAGTTAACAAATGAGTTAATTGAGTAATTCAATGCTTCATAAAATCTATACCCAAAGCCTAAGTGTAATGCATACTATTTATGAGTAATTGTTGTCACACTTATTCAATAGTATTGTTGTTGCACTATTTGACACTTATGTGATTTAATTCATATGAGTCATCCCAAATTTCATTCATGCTTTAGTAAAGCATAAAGACTTCATCAATTATATCTTGCTTACTCCAATTCTCTCCAATCATATTGATCTTTCCCAACTAAGCTCTCAAATCCATATTACATAATCCCCAATTCTTTTGCCATATCACTCTTATCACAGTATCTTAATAAATCTAAAATGTTAAACAAACCCTTTTCAGTTGTTTGTCTTGTTTGATTTTGTTTGAATTGTACGGTGTGTTTATGTTGTGCTATTTTCGTGTAGTAGCTTTGTACGGAGAGCTACATATTTTGTTAGAGAAGTGAAAGTTCGTGGACTTCAAAAAGGCAAGTGACACACATATCTTCTACCTAGTTTTACTACTGCATTAGTGTTTCCAGTAGTATGCATGATAGGTGGAATATTCAACTATTTTACAAAATGCTAGATCCTAGTAGTGTGTAGCCAACCTCAAACACCACTTGTTAGGATGCTAAAAATACTTGAATTGATAAGGGGTGTCCCGATCTTCTCAGCGAGCGCGATGTAGATGGTGATGAAGATAACTCGAGTGTTGCTGTAAACTCTCCGGCTAATCCCTGCTGCCAGCGCAACAGCTCTCAACCCTTTGGATATTCGCAACGTCACACGCTTGCGCACGTAGCCGCCGACCACGAAGCGGTGATGCAATATACTAATTCCCAATGGAACAGCAGATTACACTCAAACTTTCAGTAGAACGAACACCAGATCGATACGAATTGGTGTGAATAATTTCAGAGGAACACTTGGTTCTGTCTAGAAACTAGGGTTTTGTTTAAACGTGGTCTAAGAGACTTGAGGGGGCGCCCCTGGCTACTTAAGGGAGGCTGGGGCGTCCTCAACATGGACCTGGCCCAAAACCAACCTGGTTTGGGCCCAAACTGACTCGGTTCGACTCAAACGAGTATATACCGACCCATACATGGGTTCGGCCTATTTCTGGCACGCAGGCCATGAGTGTGGCGCACCTTAGACATGTAGACATCGTGTCGTAGGTGGTCCTAGTGCGCCATCACGGACTCTCTCATGTCGACTTGACGTTCTGGTGATCTCCTGGTGCGCCTGCCTCCCTCTCCTCCCTCGCGCACTTGATCATCAAGTCTTGCTCTTCTGGCTGCGACTCATCTCCTCCTCGTGCAACGCTCATGTTATCAACAAACCTGATCATACATAGATGCATAGACTTAGGCAGTATAAAGTTCTCATTAAATAAAAGATCAGGTTCAATTAAGAGTGAGTTCACCTGTTGTTCCAATAGCTTTGCACGTGCTCTTGTAATTGGTCCAATCCTAATCTCATTGGACTTCTTCGCAGCAACATCTTCATCAAAAGGAGTAGGAGATAATGGTGGTGTAATAGGGATGTCCTCATCATCCTCCCCCCCTTCGAAAGGCGTCGACCTCGACGCTGCAAGGTCTTCACCTTCATACGGTGTCAAATCAGCAACGTTAAAACTATTGCTGATGCCATACTCAGCTGTAGGAAGATCAATCTTGTAGGCATTATCATTGATCTTGGCATGAACCTTGTAGATGGTAAGGGGTGCTAGTTTGGAGATCATTGACTTGCACTTGCATATTATTAACAGTAGCATCAGTGGCTTCTACTTTCATTTGGACAGCTTGAACATCAGAATCAATAGCGTCAGTTGTTCGTGTTATTATTCTTTCCAAATGATCACGAAGAGCTTCATACTCCCTCCATATGACAGGAATATCATCAAGTTTTTTCTGCATCACATCAACATCACTAGCAGACATGATTAGTAGGTTAGTGCACAAACAATAAACGGGTGGTGGTTACGCTCACAACTCACTCAAAACTGAAAGAAAGAGGTATCTTACCGTTCCAAAGTGAATAATAACTGCTTACCACTCGTAGAGACTGAAACGTGCACGGATGTGATGAAGCGAATACCGAGGGTATAAGAAACTATCACACGACAAACCAGGGTATATGGTGGGGCTTGGTATGGATACCTAACTACACCGAAATACAAGTCCTAGTGCTGATCGTATGACAAAGACCCACGGAAACACACACGGTGGAGATAAACGGGGCAAAGCAACTCTGAAAAGTGAGCTCAAAGAGATATAAGTGACAACGCACAGTAGCTCGTGTTGCAATGCACAAGAGAGATGCTAGCACTGGCTCGACGAACAGGCACAAGATTGCGCACACGGCAGCAGCCTGATGAGCACGAAGTAGCTAGTCTTGTATGGGTAAGCTCCTAACACGATGCTGTAGACAGGCTGTAGCTAAAGCGATCAAAATCGTGTAGAAAGGATGCTATGTGGACACAGTGGTAACACGCTATCGCAGCAGAGAAATCGACGAGAAACGTGCCACAGCAGAGATATACGACGCCGGATACGCACGACAGTGCGACGGCGACGCGAAACGGACAAAGTAGTATGTCTCTTTTTTTTATAGGTGCGGCGTGTGCAGGCACGACCCCTTTTTTCTATATATATATATTTTTTTTTTACTTTTCCGAAACTAAACCGGTCTGGGCGCTGGAGGCCAGACGCTCTCCGCGCCTCGGCGCCAGCGAGCGAGCGAGGAGGTCCGGCCGTCGCTCCACCCCAGACAGCCTCCGCGCTGGGGCGCTGGCCAGGCGATTGATTCCTCTCTTTTTTTTAACCGGGTGCTATTGGGCCGAACTGGCGCGGGAGGGCAGACAACCTCCGCGCCTTAGCGAGCCCAGCGATCGAAGGGTGCGAGCGGGGCGCTTGGGGCCAGACGCCCTCTGCGCCTCAGCGAAAGTATCGGGCGGGCGAGCAAGGCGCCGCGCTGGCGATCGATGCCAAGTCGCGCGCGCGACCACGGAGCCCGTCTGGGGTACCGCGCGATCGAGCGACCAGATCCCGAACAGAAAACGTGTAGGTTGTGGACCCCTATGTATCGATGTGACACAGATCGGAAACGAGATCGAGAAAATCTCGATCGAGACTGAAACAAATCTGACGGACACAACAGAAAAAAAACCAAACACAAGAACGACTAGACGAAGACTAAAGGAAAAACACGATCAGCAACTATGACTCAACTCCGATGCAATCTAGGCTAAGGCAAAACTAAGAACCCTAATTTTGTTTGTGGCTTTTTCTGTATAGGTCAAAAACAAAAAACGAATCTACGGGGATGAATTTGTGGATGCTCACCGAGTAAACACTGGAATCTGATACCAAGATGATAAGGGGTGTCCCGATCTTCTCAGCGAGCGCGATGTAGATGGCGATGATGGTGATGAAGATAACTCGAGTGTCGCTGTAAACTCTCCGGCTAATCCCTGCTGCCAGCGCAACAGCTCTCAACCCTTTGGATATTCGCAACGTCACACGCTTGCGCACGTAGCCGCCGACCATGAAGCGGTGATGCAATATACTAATTCCCAATGGAACAGCAGATTACACTCAGACTTTCAGTAGAACGAACACCAGATCGATACGAATTGGTGTGAATAATTTTAGAGGAACACTTGGTTCTGTCTAGAAACCAGGGTTTTGTTTAAACGTGGTCTAAGAGACTTGAGGAGGCGCCCCTGGCTACTTAAGGGAGGCTGGGGCGTCCTCAACATGGACCTGGCCCAAAACTAACCTGGTTTGGGCCCAAACTGACTCGGTTTGACTCAAACGAGTACATACCGACCCATACATGGGTTCGGCCTATTTCTAGCACGCAGGCCATGAGTGTGGCGCACCTTAGACGTGTAGACATCGTGTCGTAGGTGGTCCTAGTGCGCCATCACGGACTCTCTCATGTCGACTTGACGTTCTGGTGATCTCCTGGTGCGCCTGCCTCCCTCTCCTCCCTCGCGCACTTGATCATCAAGTCTTGCTCTTCTGGCTGCGACTCATCTCCTCCTCGTGCAACGCTCATGTTATCAACAAACCTGATCATACATAGATGCATAGACTTAGGCAGTATAAAGTTCTCATTAAATAAAAGATCAGGTTCAATTAAGAGTGAGTTCACCTGTTGTTCCAATAGCTTTGCATGTGCTCTTGTAATTGGTCCAATCCTAATCTCATTGGACTTCTTCGCAGCAACATCTTCATCAAAAGGAGTAGGAGATAATGGTGGTGTAACAGGGATGTCCTTATCATCTTGAATACTGATGCCATGCTATGATCACCTTGTTAAAGTTGTTTTGTGAATAAATTAACAACTTCAACTAAAATGAAACATCTGGGTGGATTGGTTTGATAAGATGAGGCGAAGAAGGTGGGTCCTGGGGCACATGCCAGGAAGGATGTGTACTCAGGATACTGCTCGGGCATGCCACTCAGGATTAAAGAGATTACTATGTCTTCCATGTTTTAGAGTACTTCCAGTGCAGCCTTATGACACTATGGGCTCTGTCTTGATTGAGTAGGATTAAGGGTTCAGCCATGAGTACTGACACGAGGTGGTAGCATAATATAGGGGGCACGATCAAACTAGTTTGGTTGAATGCTTTTTCTAAAAGGTCCTGTCTCATTTTATTTATGGGGTAAAATGAGTCTTAAGGTGAAAGTGCACAACCCCTGCAGGGTGTCAAATCTCAGCGTTTAGTCGTGTCCTCGGTTATGGACAATTGTGTCTCTAGTCATGGAATATTCGGAAGAATCTCATCAGCATCTCTGAATGCTTTAAAATTTGACTAGAAACGCTTAGGCAGGAGCTCAGGGCCATACACTCCGAGGGGTGGTGGTTTCTGATGTTCCAACTTTGTTGAGTTTTGCCCAGAACTACATGCCTAGCTTGTATGTAGTGTATGGAGGTTATTTCGACCCTTATAAATTAAAAATTTGAAAGAATGTTTTGAAAAGAATTGTAGGATAAAATTGGCTTTAGGCAAATTAGCCTATGAGATCCACCAGCCAAATGTCATCTAGTATAGTCTTTTCACAACAGCCACGAAATATGTGAATATGCCAGTACGTTGTTGTACTAACCCCTTTGGGGCTGCATATTCAAACCTGCAGGTTTTTCGGATGAGGAACAATTTGTAGGATCTCGAGTCTACATTCCAACATGTCTGCCTGTGGCACGTGATGAAGATGGAGGCTCATTGCCACTATGTTTTCTGCTGTGTACTCGTAAGGATGAAGACTTATGTAACTGGATTTACGTTGTAATTTTTATAATGTTGCAATGATTACTATATTTTGTACTGTGGTGCTATCAGTGATCCAGGGAGTAGCACTTAACATAGGAGTTCTGCCTTTTTCTAAAGGTAGGGCGCTACAGAATGGTATCAGAGCATAGTGTTGCCTATAGGATCGAGACCCTAGGTTTGGATTAGAAATAGGAAGCCCCTAGGATTTTGTTTTCTTCCTTCAAAATAAAATAAAATTTCATTTTGGATTTTCTAAATGAAATCTATCTCATCTTACTTCTATATGTATAAATAAAATGTTACATCTTGAAAACTTCTTGTATTCTCCCCTACGTCATCTTTAAATGTTTTCCTGTTTGCTTTAAAACGACCCAACCCTGAAATCTTCAAGAAAGGATAAGAAGACCACAATATGACAGAAGAATGAGACTTCTACTCATAGGATATTCATCGACTCAGCATGATGCAATACATGGAAGGCCAACGAAGAACTTGAGGAATACTGATATGAAGACTGCACAACACCCAGCGATACCTTGAGGAAGTGGAAATAAGAACAAGGAACAATGAAGACAGTGTTAGATAAGACCACCAATAATTCTAGTTTATAGAACCAACAATATCGTAATAATCTAATGATCATACCAAATTGGGGTATGACCATATTTGATTGTTAATGTTTGAACTAGTTTGTTTGATGTGATAAATGTTTGTTAGATGTTGCTTGAAAGATGAATTGCCTTGATCTGCTGTGTTGGGTAGGAATTTTCTTTAGACCTCTTCTATCTACTCTCATCTATGCCAAGACCTAAACCTATCCTAAGCCCAAACAGATGCACTCTTAACACCAGAACAGTCTCAAGAAACCTCAGTTGGATGTAGCAATACAACAGATGGTAGAAGTACATGCTGAATTAATGCGAGTTTTGTCTCAGAACTTGATCAACCCAGATAGCAAAGAGTTACCACCAGGAATGTAGCAAGTGCTGGATGATCATTCTCAAATGGTACAAATGATGCCCCAAATTTTGGCTAGTACCAATAACAACCTGCCCCAAAACGATCTTGGTAGCAACGAACCAAGAGATGAAGCTAAGATAACATTTCTGGCCTACAAAATCTGCGGAGTGATAGGACACATATCTGAAGAATGTTAGGAACAATGCCATCATTGCAATACTTGTCACCCAACTAGAGAATGTACCATGACTCGGGTCACTTGTTTCCTATGCGATGAAAGCACACATGTACCAAGGGAATGCAAGTTCTACTTCACGGTGCAACGAATGAATCAACAAGCCAAGGATGGATTGTGGTAGTTGCTGGAAAAGATCCCTGAAGATAGAAGATCCAAGATGAAGGTGGAAGAGGAAGACATGGAAACAACACACGATACCACCACCAAGTGTTGCTTTTCATGTAAAGAAGAAAGACAATAGCAAGGTGTTATGCTTAAATTGCAAGAAGCTTAGACATTATGCAAAGAAATGTCCAGAAAGGAAAACAACAAAGTAATCAGGCAAAGAGGAACGGATCTTGTCACTTGTGAGAAATGCAACCAAAAGGGACACTATGCAAGAAGAGGCACCGAGAAAAGTACTTCGAAACTTTAGTGAGATGGAATAACTGAAGGATGTCGCAAATACAAGAAGAAGACACAACAAGGTGTAGCCAACTTGGAAACAAATGTGTTCAGCTACTACTTGTAATAAAAGTTGAAGAGGACATGCAACTGAAGAAGTCCTACCAACATGGAGAGTTCCACTTGACCCGAAGGTGCTCATAAAGGAAGGAACCATAAGATGAAGAACCTTCAAGGATGTCGACTAAGAGGATGAAATGAAGACATGAGACCTCTTAGCTTGGTCTTCTGATTGACCCAAAGGGTGACTCTTTAGTGTCCAAAGTAGTTCAACAACTACCCTGTGGGATAGAAGCTCTACAAGGGAGCAAGGTTATTCCCAAGCAACCCGTGGGGAAGGTGATGAGGACATCCCTACGGTTGATACAACCGTTGCACCTACAGCCACACTTCCTCATATTCCACAATTCCAAGGACCTCTCACAAGAGCTCATGCACGCCAACTAAATTATCAGGTACTTTCGTTTCTAGGAACTATTCCTAATATTCATGAGAATATGATGCTGCCTAAATCAGATGTGTTTATGTTACTTAGGAATGATGGGCCTAGCACGGATGAGAGGGACAAGCATTGGAGCATGATCGTGCATGGAGATGATGGCAGCAATCGTGTGAGGATTCAGGATGACGCTGCAAGTGAAGATTTCAGAACTTTGAAGCCACCATAATGCTGCAAGGATGCTTGGACGAAATTCACAAGTTACTCAATCATAAAATTCGTCCAAGGCTTTATATGGTGCTGCGTCACCTTATTTTATGGGTTAAACCCATGTATTTTCGTCATAGGGATTTTAGGGATTTTCTGGAGGCTGTTTGAGTGGAAATCGGCCCATCTAGGGTTATTTTTGGATGGCCCATTAGGGCTATACGAAAATCCCTGCCCTTTCCCTCATATATACCTCCTCCTAGCCGTCATTAGAACTTGGATTTTGTTTAGTTAAAGACTTAGCCACGAGCTACTCTTCGCCATAGGCACAAGTGTCAAATAGACCTTCTATACTACGCACAGACAGAATCCCACCTCTTCAATAAAGCCTTCATCTTTATTCGCAATATCTTGATTGCAACTATAATTCTTGCTGGTTCTTCGATTGCTTGCAGGGATTGATCCTCGTGATCAGGTTGATCAAGCTCCGGCGTGATCAATAGCCTCGGAAGTTGGTGTATCAATTGCTAAGGCGCAACGTCTCGCACGTTTGTAGTCGGATCGTCAACGTCGACCTCTACCAAAAATCGATAGTTATCGTCTCATCAAAAGATCGAGCACCTTTACCCTATCAAGTGGTATCAGATTTTAGGTTGATCAGTGAGATTTACTATTTTCGTAGTCTAGATTGCATCTTCATACCTAGAATCCACGAAAAAGCCAAAAATATTAGGACTAGATCTTTTCCTAGAAACAGTTCGAGCCTTTGCATCTTTTCTTTTCAGTATTTGCATTGTTGAATTCTAGTCTGCATCGTCGTGTCCAGTGCTAGTTTTACATCTAGTTCCTTAGAGTTTCGAGTTCTGGTCACAGCCATCACCACCGTCACCACCGATTTCGCTATCACCACCGCCACCACCACCACCATCGATTCCGCCATCACCACCGCCACCACCGATTCCGCTATCCCCACCGCCATACACCCTTTCATTTTCCTACTCTTGTTTCCCATCTTTGCAGATCCGATCCGAGTTGTGACTTGATCCGAGTTCCAGAAAGTTTCGGCCAGAAGGAAAGAGAGGAGAGCAAAAAAAAGTCTGGAAACTTCTCTGAATTTTTTTTGGCCTATACTGTTTTTAGGCTTCTGGGATCCTTTTGAGCTATACGCCCTTATAGTGAAAAAAATTGGCGTCTGCACTCTTTCCAGAGCAGTCTCGTGTAGATTTTGGAAATTTCAGAAAAAATTCTTGTTCCTATCCTGATATTTCACCTTGCTGATCGCTTTGAGACACTTTCCATCATAGTGATTTTCGCCTCTTTCGCGCGCTGTTTAGAGCACTGCTGCCTGTTGCGTTTCGGTGTCGCGGCGTGATTCGTGGAGTTCTAGGCTCGCGTCTCTAGCTTGGGCTAGTCTAGGACCAGCACAGTACCGTCGTTGAGCTGTTATTCAACCTTGCATTGCTGTCTTGAATTTTTGCTACAGATATTGCAGCCACCCAGGGCTCCACATATTCCTACATCGTGCGTTGACACCACCTGGCAATCGCTCTATTCAATCTTCCTGAAGTTTGATCACGACGGTTGCTGATCGCCACCTGCTGCAGGGTAAGAACGGGTAAGAGTATTGGTTTGCTTGACAGATTAAGCGTTTTCCACCCCTGTTCCTGTTGCATCTCTATTCTATAATTGTGCTTTTGCGTACTAATCATGCCACCAGACAACACCGAGCCACAACCACTGGAGGGTGAAGCCTTGCAGGCTCACGTCACCAAACTTTTGTCTGATCATATGCAGGATGTGGACAAGCATTTTAGTGACACGATGGAGCAACTTGAGGGACTCGAGACCACCTTCACCGCCAAACTCGACGCTAAATTCCAGGAGGTGCCAGCACGCTTACCACCTCCACCGCCGGCTCACGCGCCTCCGCCACAGCCGACTCGCGTGGCTCCTCCACCGACCTTTTTGGGACATGCATAGCGCATTCTCCATCAACCGGCACAAACTTCGGCTGCGGGTGCTACTGCGAGCACTGTGGCTGCTGGCGTTGCAGGAGCTACGGGTGTTACACAGGCCCGTGATGCACAGTTGGATGATTATTACGGGGAAGATGAGTACGAGGGCGAGTACACGGACGACTTCACAGTTGATCAGCCACCTGGTCGTCCTCGGCCCTATATTCGCCGTCCACCTCCTCGTCCGTTGGTACGTGATGATGACCATGTTGCTAAACTGAAATTAAATGTTCCTACGTTTGATGGTCGCTATAATCCTGATGCATACCTTTCTTGGGAATTAGAATTATACCAGCGTTTTGCATGCTTAAATTATCCCGAGGATAAACGTGTCAGTGCTGCTACTTGTGAGTTCACTAGTTTTGCTTCCATATGGTGGTCTGAATATTGTCATGCTAATCATGCTAATCCAATCACTACATGGGATGCTTTAAAACATGCTATGCGTATTCGTTTTGTTCCACCATATTATCAGCGTTCCATGCTTATAAAATTAGCACGTCTAGATCAAGGCAAAAATTCTGTAGAGGATTATTATCAGGAGTTGCAAACTGGCATGCTACGTTGTGGTATAGAGGAGGATAATGAAGCATTAATGGCACATTTTGTAGGCAGGTTAAATAAGGAAATTCAGACCATTCTTAGATATAAATCTTATCACACTATTACCCGTTTGTTCCATCTTGCTTGCAATGCTGAATGTGAAGTGCAGGATCGACGCGAGGCGACACGAACTAATTTTTCTGTAGGGCGTTCTTCTTGGAGATCACCGAATTTGGCGTCACGGGCTGCTGCACCTACACCTCCAGTGACCACATCCACGCGATCTACAGCATCTACACCACCTTCGTTTGCTGCACGGAAGACTACTACGGGACCAGCCCCGAGCACTGCGTCCTCCATGGCATCTACGGGCAAGTCCAGCCAAATTCAGTGCCGCAAATGTGGTGGACTTGGTCACTTTGCACGTGATTGTGCCTCCTCCCGCGTGATGATTGCTCTTGAGGATGGGGGATACGACTCCGCCAGTGATTATGATGAAGATACTTTGGCTCTTATTGCATCTGATGAGCAATGTGCTGCCGCACCCACGGAGCAAGATTCTGAATATATGGCTGCAGAACATGCGGAGAAATACCCGAGTTTAGTTGCACAGCGAGTCTTGAGTGCACAAATTACCAAGGCCGAGCCCGACCAGCGCCATAATCTGTTCCATACCAAGGGCTTGGTTAAAGATCGCTGTATTCGCATTATTATTGATGGCGGGAGCTGCAACAACTTGGCGAGCATGGAGATGGTTGAAAAGCTTGCTCTTACGACACGACCCCATCCTTGTCCATATCACATTCAATGGTTTAATAACAGCGGCAAGGTTAAGGTAACACGTACAGTTCGTGTGCATTTTACTATTGCTGCATATGCTGATTATGTTGAGTGTGATGTTGTTCCTATGCAAGCATGTGCTCTTTTACTTGGTAGACCATGGCAATTTGATACAAATTCTATACACTATGGTAGCACAAATCAGTATTCTCTTGTTCATAATGATAAGAAAATTGTGTTACTTCCCATGTCTCCTGAAAGTATTTCAAAAGATGATCTTGCTAGAGCTAGTAGAGCACATAATGAGGGGAAAAAGCTGAGCAAAAATCAGATTGTTGCTAAGGAACTTATGCCTTCTACAAGTACTTCTAAATCTGCTCCAAAACATGCTAACGAAATTCGTTTGAAAAGTACTTATTTGCTAGCTAGCAAATCTGATATTTCTAAAATTGATGTGAGTACTACTGCATGTTATGCTATCATTTGCAAAGAAGTGTTGTTTTCAGCTGAGGAGATGCCTTCTTCTTTGCCACCTGCTGTTGCTAACATTTTGCAGGAGTATGCGGACGTTTTTCCACAAGATGTACCTCCAGGACTGCCACCTATTCGTGGAATTGAGCACCAAATTGATTTGATTCCTGGCACATCTTTGCCCAACCGTGCGCCATATCGTACCAATCCGGAGGAGACGAAAGAGATTCAAATTCAAGAACTTCTTGACAAGGGTCATATTCGTGAGTCTCTTATTCCTTGTACTGTTCCTATTATTTTGGTACCAAAGAAAGATGGTTCTTCGCGTATGTGTACTGATTGTAGAGCAATCAATAATATTACTATTCGCTATCGTCATCCTATTCCTCGTTTAGATGACATGCTTGATGAATTGAGTGGCTCTACCATGTTTTCTAAGGTTGATTTGCGTAGTGGTTACCACCAAATTCGTATGAAGTTAGGAGATGAATGGAAAACTGCATTTAAAACTAAATTTGGCCTATATGAGTGGTTAGTGATGCCTTTTGGTTTAACTAATGCTCCCAGCACTTTCATGAGATTAATGAATGAAGTTTTATGTGCTGTTATTGGACATTTTGTGGTGGTATATTTTGATGATATATTGATATATAGCAAATCTATAGAAGAATATTTACGTGCTGTTTTTGATGCTTTACGTGCTGCACGTTTGTTTGGTAACATTGCAAAGTGCACCTTTTGCACGAATAGAGTTGTTTTTCTTGGCTATGTTGTTACAGCACAGGGTATTGAAGTTGATCCCGCCAAGATTGAAGCAATTTTGAGTTGGCCACAACCCAAAACAGTCACACAAGTGAGGAGCTTCCTTGGCCTCGCTGGATTTTATAGGCGCTTTGTCAAAGATTTTGGTTCCATTGCAGCGCCGCTGAACGAGCTTACTAAGAAAGATGTGCCCTTTGTTTGGGGCAATGCACAACAAGACGCCTTCATGTTACTCAAAGATAAGCTTACACATGCTCCTTTACTCCAACTTCCTGATTTTAATAAGACTTTTGAGTTGGAATGTGATGCTAGTGGAATTGGTTTAGGAGGAGTGTTGTTACAAGAGGGTAAACATGTTGCATATTTCAGTGAGAAATTGAGTGGAGCTAGTTTGAACTATTCTACTTATGATAAGGAATTATATGCTCTTGTTCGAACATTAGAAACTTGGCAACATTATTTATGGCCTAAAGAATTTGTTATACATTCTGATCATGAATCTTTGAAGCATATTCGTAGTCAAGCTAAGTTGAATAAACGTCATGCAAAGTGGGTTGAATTCATTGAATCTTTTCCTTATGTTATTAAACACAAAAAGGGTAAAGATAATATTATTGCTGATGCTTTGTCACATCGTTATGCCATGTTATCTCAACTTGACTTCAAAATCTTTGGATTGGAAACTATCAAAGAACAATATGTGAACGATGCCGATTTTAAAGTGTTTTGCAGCATTGTTTAGAGGGTAGAACTTGGAACAAATTCGTCCTTAATGATAGGTTTGTGTTCCGTGCTAACAAACTATGTATTCCAGAAGGTTCCGTTCGTCTTTTGTTGTTGCAGGAGGCGCATGGAGGAGGATTAATGGGTCACTTTGGAGTAAAGAAGATAGAAGACGTACTTGCTACACACTTCTTTTGGCCACGCATGAGAAGGGATGTTGAGAGGTTTGTTGCTCGCTGCACCACATGTCAAAAAGCTAAGTCCCGCCTTAATCCACATGGTTTATATATGCCTCTTCCTGTTCCTAGTGTACCTTGGGAGGATATTTCTATGGACTTTGTGTTAGGATTACCTCGAACACAGAAGGGGAGGGATAGTATTTTTGTGGTTGTGGATAGATTTTCTAAGATGGCACACTTTATTCCTTGTCATAAGAGTGATGATGCTGCTCATGTTGCTGAATTATTCTTTCGCGATGTTGTTCGCTTGCATGGTGTGCCTAATACTATTGTTTCAGATCATGATACTAAATTTCTTAGACATTTTTGGAGATGTTTATGGGCTCGGTTGGGGACTAAATTGTTGTTTAGTACTACATGTCATCCCCAAACTGATGGACAAACTGAAGTAGTAAATAGAACTTTATCTACCATGTTAAGGGCTGTTTTAAAGAAGAACTTAAAAATGTGGGAAGATTGTTTACCTCATATTGAATTTGCTTACAATCGTTCCGTGCATTCTACAACTAAGTTATGTCCTTTTGAGATTGTGTATGGTTTTGTTCCTCATGCACCTATTGATTTATTACCTATTCCATCTTCGGTGCAACATAATTTTGATGCTACACAATGTGCTGAATAGATTCTTACGTTGCATAGGATTACTAAGGAAAATATAGAACGTATGAATGTTAAATATAAAGTTGCTGGTGATAAAGGACGAAAGCATATTGTGTTTGATATGGGAGATCTAGTTTGGTTGCATTTGCGCAAAGATCGTTTTTTCTGATTTGCGCAAGTCTAAATTAATACCACGTGCTGCTGATCCTTTTAAAGTGTTAGAGAAAATGAATGATAATGCATATAAACTTGAGCTTCCTGCAGAGATGGGCACGGTAAGTCCTTCATTTAACATTGTAGATTTGAAGCCATACTTTGGAGAAGAAGATGAGATTGCGTCGAGGACGACTTCAATTCAAGAAGGGGAGGATGATGAGGACATCCCTACAGTTGATACAACCGTTGCACCTACAGCCACACTTCCTCACATTCCACAATTCCAAGGACCTCTCACAAGAGCTCGTGCACGCCAACTAAATTATCAGGTACTTTCGTTCCTAGGAACTATTCCTAATATTCATGAGAATATGATGCTGCCTAAATCAGATGTGTTTATGTTACTTAGGAATGATGGGCCTAGCACGGATGAGAGGGACAAGCATTGGAGCATGATCGTGCATGGAGATGATGGCAGCAATCGTGTGAGGATTCAGGATGACGCTGCAAGTGAAGATTTCAGAACTTTGAAGCCACCATAATGCTGCAAGGATGCTTGGACGAAATTCACAAGTTACTCAATCATAAAATTCATCCAAGGCTTTATATGGTGCTGCGTCACCTTATTTTATGGGTTAAACCCATGTATTTTCGTCATAGGTATTTTAGGGATTTTCTGGAGGCTGTTTGAGTGGAAATCGGCCCATCTAGGGTTATTTTCGGATGGCCCATTAGGGCCATACGAAAATCCCTGCCCTTTCCCTCATATATACCTCCTTCTAGCTATCATTAGAACTTGGATTTTGTTTAGTTAAAGACTTAGCCACGAGCTACTCTTCGCCATAGGCACAAGTGTCAAATAGACCTTTTGTACTACGCACAGACAGAATCCCACCTCTTCAATAAAGCCTTCATCTTTATTCGCAATATCTTGATTGCAACTATAATTCTTGCTAGTTCTTCGATTGCTTGCAGGGATTGATCCTCGTGATCAGGTTGATCAAGCTCCGGCGTGATCAATAGCCTCGGAAGTTGGTGTATCGATTGCTAAGGCGCAACATCTCGCATGTTTGTAGTCGGATCGTCAACGTCGACCTCCACCAAAAATCGATAGTTATCGTCTCATCGAAAGATCGGGCACCTTTACCCTATCAGAAGGTTGGTGCCCAAGTTTGTGAATAGACACCCACCAATTGGAAATGAAGATGAAGGCTAACTATGGGTTCAAAAGATGACCCAGTGTCAAGTCAAAAGATGACCCAGTGCCAAGTCAACACCAAGGTATTTCTGGTTGAACCCAAGAACCTAGACTACCCACAAAAGTTTCTTTTAAGGGTGGTAGCCACCTAGGTAACCCAAACCCTTCTTTCTTTCTAGCCTCTCCAAATCTCGGGGACGAGATTTCTTTTAAGGGTGGTAGTCTGTAACATCTCTAGATTTTATCAGATTTTGGGGGGAAATTTTTGTTTTTGTTTTGTTGTGTTGATTAAAATTTCACAGGGATTTAAAACTTTTTGGTTTATTTAAAAGCTTTATTATAAAAACTATTTCAAACTTTTATTATTTCTTGAAGAACTCCTTTGAGAAAATGAAAGTTTCCAAGATATTATTTTGCACTAAATTCTATGCAAGCTTGCTTGCAAAGAAATGATTTACAAAATGTGTAATTTATTAAAGGTTGCTTTTCAAAACTATGTTTGAAAATGAATTTCAAAATAATTACTTTATAAAGTATTTTCTCTAATTTCAAAGGATTATTTTTCAAACAATATTGTTATTTTGCAATATGCAAATAAAGTCCTATTTGGCAAATTTATAAAGTTTTATTTAAAAATTAGTTTTATTGTGAAAATTTAGTTATTATTATTTTAAAATGTTGTGTTGATTTTTATAAAAAATTAGAAATTGGTTTGATCTCATTTAAAGCTAAAATGCAAAAATTATGAAGGAAATAAGGAAATAGAAAAAGAGAAAAAAAAATCTTAGCCGACCGTAACAAACCCAGCCCAGCAGGCCAACCCCGCGCGCCGCCCCGCGCGGCAGATAATTCGCGCCATCCGCCCCGCAGCAGCCCAGCCCGCGCACGCCCGATCCCCGAGTTTTCCTTTATCTCTCCTTGTTTTTTAGAACCTATCTCTATTCAAACACGAATATCTCAAGATCTACAACATCTTTTTTGGATCCGTTTATTTCTACACGTTCCTAACTCGAAATCCTAGCTCCCCAACCAACCTACCCCTCTATATATAGCCCCCACCTCCGTACATCTAATTTTCTTTCCCCAAAATCTCGAAATTCTCTCTCCCGAAACTCTGACTCGAATCTTTGTGCCTCTAAACTTCGTTATTTGCCTTTGGCCTCTAAACAAAAGTTGTAGATCTCATCGAGGCGCTTCAATCCCGACCAACCTCATCTCTTTTCGTCCACCGTAGCTTGAGCAAGCCGGCCCGCAAGATTTCAGATTTGATGGTGAAAATCGTCTCTTGAGGCTAGCTTGTTTCTCGAAATCGAAATTTCTTTGGTGAGTGGATTTATCTTTCAATTCTATACAACTTACTTATGGTGAGTTTTTCGTTTTGAGGTACGGATCTATGTCTTTGAAACAGATCCAATTTTGAGTCAACCGGAGCCAAATTGACCTTAAAGATGATCCCGAATCGCCGTGCCTTCAACACGGAAGTTGTTCCTCTCGTCAATAGATTTCCATAGCCGCAAGTCTCACCTTGTTTCGTTTAGTGAGCAAGGAGCACAGAGCATTGGAAGTTTCAGATCTTGTAAGGTATAATCCAGATCAAGTCCACCTTGTTGTCCCAAATCCAAATTAATTTGTAGGGTAGATAGATCTAGTAATTCTCTACAACTTTCATATAAAAAGTTTCTCAAAACAATCAACTTTTTCTATTGACTTTTTTGATGTCATCATGATGTCAGCAGTCAACTCAGTCAATTGGTCAAAGTCAATTCCGGTCAATTCTTGAATTTAAATTTTAAAAAAATAAGGCAAACTTCAAAAATTTATAGAAATTGTTCTGTAACTCGAATCTTACAAATAGGATGTCTCTGAAAAGCTAAGAATGAGTAGAATCCAATGGTGTATAATATTTCGTAGTTTAGTAATTAATTTGAATTCATTTTCAAATTGATTCAAATCCTTCTATTACACTAATTAATTCATATCTTTTGTTCTACACATCAAAAAATTACAAATTTGTAGTCTTTGGAATCCTCTAATCATGTAGAATATCATAGGATCAAGAAAGATCAAAGTTGATACATGCACACACTTTGTGCATTCAATTTTATCCAAATCACTATTCTGATCATAACTTGAGTTTTAAAATTTATTTTAGAATGAATGCAATTGCAGTAGCTTTGTTTTACTGTAATATATCCAGTAGTATCACTTCCCAATTTTTTGGGTTCAGTTCATAAACATTCAAATTCAAATATGAGAATTTGAGTATTTCCCTTTATAGAATTAATTCTATTTCTTTTAGCATTGTTTATTTTCCACTATTGTGAATCCTATGATCATAGCTAACTATCAAAGATCATCTTGACACTACCTTGACACATATCATGTCTATCTAAATCTTATTTGTCTAGCCCACACATATTCAAATTACAATTGTGTTATTGAGTAAAGTGTGATACATCTCTATCATAGTTTCTACTCTTGCCAATGTGGTGTTCTTATACCATGGCACTTGTTCTTGCTTCATGTTGTTCAATGAATCCTTGAGCCTTATTCTCAAATATCAGCCATTCATATCTAACCCCATGCGCACTTAATCTTGTTCAGATGTATTGAACTATTTAGTTAACAAATGAGTTAATTGAGTAATTCAATGCTTCATAAAATCTATACCCAAAGCCTAAGTGTAATGCATACTATTTATGTGTAATTGTTGTCACACTTATTCAATAGTATTGTTGTTGCACTATTTGACACTTATGTGATTTAATTCATATGAGTCATCCCAAATTTGATTCATGCTTTAGTAAAGCATAAAGACTTCATCAATTATATCTTGCTTAGTCCAATTCTCTCCAATCATATTGATCTTTCCCAACTAAGCTCTCAAATCCATATTTCATAATCCCCAATTCTTTTGCCATATCTCTCTTATCACAGTATCTTAATAAATCTAAAATGTTCAACCAACACTTTTCAGTTGTTTGTCTTGTTTGATTTTGTTTGAATTGTACGGTGTGTTTATGTTGTGCTATTTTTGTGTTATAGCTTTGTACGGAGAGCTACGTATTTTGTTGAGAGAAGTGAAAGTTCATGGACTTCAAAAAGGCAAGTGACACACATATCTTCTACCTACTTTTACTACTGCATTAGTGTTTTCAGTAGTATGCATGATAGGTGGAATATTCAATTGTTTTAGAAAATGCTAGATCCTAGTAGTATGTAGCCAACCTCAAACACCACTTGTTAGGATGCTAAAAATACTTGAATACTGATGCCATGCTATGATCACCTTGTTGAAGTTGTTTTGTGAATAAATTAACAACTTCAACTAAAGTGAAACACCTGGGTGGATTGGTTTGATAAGATGAGGCGAAGAAGATGGGTCCTGGGGCACATGCCAGGAAGGATGTGTACTCAGGATACTGCTCGGGCATGCCACTCAGGATTAAAGAGATTACTATGTCTTCCATGTTTTAGAGTACTTCTAGTGCAGCCTTATGACACTATGGGCTTTGTCTTGATTGAGTAGGATTAAGGGTTCAGCCATGAGTACTGACACGAGGTGGTAGCAGAATATAGGGGGCACGGTCAGACTAGTTTGGTTGAATGCTTTTTCTGAAAGGTCTTGTCTCATTTTATTTATGGGGTAAAATGAGTCTTAAGGTGAAATTGCACAACCCCTGCAGGGTGTCAAATCTAAGCATTTTGCCGTGTCCTCGGTTATGGACAATTGAGTCTCTAGTCATGGAATGTTCAGAAGAATCTCATCACCATTTCTGAATGCTTTGAAATTTGACTAGAAACCCTTAGGCAGGAGCTCAGGACCATACACTCCGAGGGGTGGTGGTTCTTGATGTTCCAACTTTGTTGAGTTTCGCCCAGAACTACATGCCTAGCTAGTATGTAGTGTATGGGGGTTATTTTGACCCTTAGAAATTAAAATTTTGAAAGAAAGTTTTGAAAAGAATTGTAGGATAAAATTGGCTTTATGCAAATTAGCCTATGAGATCCACTAGCCAAATGTCATGTAGTATAGTCTTTTCACAACAGCCACCAAATATGTGTCATTTGCCAGTACATTGTTGTACTGACCCCTCTGGGGCTGCATATTCAAACGTGCAGGTTTTTCGGATGAGGAACAATTTGTAGGATCTCGAGTCTACATTCAACATGTCTGCCTGTGGCACATGATGAAGATGGAGGCTCATTGCCACTATGTTTTCTGCTGTGTACTCGTACGGATGAAGACTTATGTAACTGGATTTACGTTATAATTTTGATACTGTTGCAATGATTATTATATTTTGTACTGTGGTGCTATCAGTGATCCAGGGAGTAGCACTTAACACAAGAGTTCTGCCTTTTTCTAAAGGTAGGGCGCTACACCTTCGCAGAGGGAAGTAGTGATTGCAAGTTTTATAAACCTTCCAAAAATTATGGTACTTATTAGCTTTGAGCTCTCATTGTCCCCATCATAGGCATCTTGAGTGGTTAAGGTTAATGCGAGTACAAATATGAGACATATGCTTGACAAGTCATAAGTTGAAAATCTCATGTCCCTTGAATGCGAGTACTTAAACCATGCTAATCGACTTAGGTCCCAAGCAAGTTCTTGTCATTGTAAGCATACATGTATCATGACAACGCCAATGGGGTACCTCCTGCCCGATGATATGGAAACTGTCCCACATCAAAATGACAAGACAAACAGACAATGGACACCTCGACATCTCTTTTATTTAGCATTGGGTATAGCTTTTTATTTTGAGATGCGTCGTCGAATGTCCTCTATGGTTATGCTGTAAATTTCCACCCTGAATGATGCATTGTTTAGATTAGCAGCCCAGGCGTTTCTCTAACACATATGCAAACTCCATGAACTTCACAAGTTTCCAACTCCTTCACAGTGATAAGAATCCATAAACAAAAGATCATGATATCAACTAAATAGGAATAAGTGCAATGTTGAAAGCGTGCCCCATGACCGCATGGATGAGCTAACTCCCAACATACAACTTGCAAATCAACATAAGAGAGCCACAATGGTCAAGTTTATTAAGTGCAAGAAAGTAAATGTGCCATCAAGTTCGTGAGAGCTTTACTAACTAATTTTCTCATAACAAAAAATTTTAATTTAGAAGATAGATAAAAGCATGATGAATATACTTGGAATAGCAAATTGCTAATAGGTAGATATGGTGGACACATTGGAAAACTTTGGTTTTTGGGAGTTGGATGCACGAGAAGTATTCCCTCTCAGTACAGGTGAAGGCTAGCAAAAGACTGGGAGCGACCAACTATGTGACGTGGGTATACCCTTCGGGTACCCACGGATTGGTATACCGGGTCCAGCCCATTATGGAAGTGGACAAGTACAAGGACTCGAAGATTGACTTGGAGACGAAGAAGGAATGTTCTAATCCGTATTCGACTAGGACACTTGTAAAACCTTAGCCCGGTTGCATATATAAAGCCAGGCAAGGGTACCCCTAGAGAGATATCTCATAGACATCAAACATCAAGACATAGCATACAAGATAGATTAGACATAGACTAGATAGAAAACTGAGCCTACGACAGCACCATGTAAACACCATTGTGATCATATACTAGATTGCTAGCAGGATGTAGCGATCCTCCACCGCGGGGATGTGAACCTGGGTACGTCGTGTACCAATCTCGATCCTGGAATCTCTAGTCGTTGCTCTTCCCCCGATCCTAAGTCCTTCATGTAGGACATTTGTTGAGTTAACTCTCGTCAATTGGCGCCGACCGTGGGGATCACGGCGACTGGATTTTGTTATCCGGGCGGGATCCTTCAACTTTTTTCATCGACAAGATCAGCAAAATTTGCGGCTGCCGACGAGGCAGCAGCAGCCAGATTGCATCTGGTCATCCCATCTACATCGGCGAATATCTTCAACAACAACGACAGATTACATCGGCTCGTCATCAATAATTTGCCATGGCAATTCATCGTGGTCGATTTCTATTCCGTCACAGTCAACTTGGCGAGTGTTTTCAGTACATCGGATCAGCCTGCAGTACCGTCGAAGTCAGTATCATGAAGGTTTAGAACGCACGTGCTATGGAGAAAATCAGATCTCGACGAAATTGTTACTATGCAGAAGCAATAGTCCTTGGCTTATTCCGATTACTACAGAGATTGGATCGAGTTCCGAGATGAAAACAAACAATCAATTCATCGTACAAGGAAAAAGTGGTCACGGCTCCAAGCGTCACACGACATGGCCGGAACGCAAAGTGATTCAAACCAGGAGTACTTCTTTGATCAAACGCGTCAATCGAGGAGTTTCTGTTTCAAGAGTTAAGCAGACAAAAGTTTGATCTACACGTGAGAATAAAAATACAATGAAGATGCTATCAAGTACGTCCATTAAGACAATGAGCCAGCAGCATCGCTGAGAAGAAAAAAGAGAAAAAGGAATTGATCCATCAAGCAAATAGAGCGTCTATGTTACGAGTCAGTAAAAGATTATACCCGACGATATACCAGACTGTTCGGACAACCCGAAGAAAATATTTTTGACTACTTCATCTTCAATATCATCGACTACATCTGCGTCAACTGCGGCTTACCACGCTCGGGGGCTCGCCGCCGCGCACTCGCGCAAACTATCGGCAACGCTCGGGGGCTCGACATCAACTCGCCCCAGAGTGCGGACGCTCATACTCAAGACCTACGATTTCATCGACATCAGCAATGCAATGATCCCAACAGCGCTCGGGGGCTCGACAACAACTTTGCCTCCGATCGTGGTTGTGATTCTACGACAACAACTCGCCTACCTCTACATCATCGACTACGACCGCGCCGACGATGGCGCAACCGATAAAAGCTAAGTTTTCCTCTTCCAAGTGTCAATTATCATTTACTTTTGCCACACCCAACACTCGGGGGCTCCACCATGAGAAATCATCTTGCATATCATTGACTTCAATTTTTTTTGTGAAAGCCCTAGTCGCTGGCGTTCCTTGTCGAATACTTGACAATTTAGTTTACAGTCACAGAAGCTCGACTAATGGTTGGCAAGGCACAAACCTTGGGCGTCAGGCTAACGAAAAGGCTTAGCAAGTATCTTGAAATTCAGATGCGGCAAACGTGTCACATTACGTCTGACCTGAGTAGCTGATCGAGCCGTGAAGTGCATCAGGCTAACGAAAGGGTCTTACGTACGAGCAACAAAATTGCACAAAAAACATCGAGTTTTTATTTTACATACTACATCATCATTACAATATGAAAACGCAATATTTCTTCGAGGGACAAAGTATTTCATAATTATTCATATTTTCCGCAGGAGTCGACAAAATCATCAAGTCTTTCAACAGGAGCCGAACTTCATCGAGTAGTACAACTTGAGTCTATGCCCGGCTACAAGTACCCGAACATAGACTCGGGGGCTACTCCCATCGGGAGCGCTGGCCGCGCACCCGATAGAAAGACAATTTCAAGAAAGAATTCGACAAGAAGAGAAGAAGAAAGAGAGAAAATTGGAGCCTATGATCGACTACAAGTATCCGACCATAGCCTCGGGGGCTACTCCCATCGGGAGTGCTGGTCGCGCACCCGATGAAGAATTACTTCGAGAAAAACGATGAAGATTTACTTTGAGAAGATCATCAATGAAGAGCGAGGAAGAAAATTTCGAGTCCATTGTCGGTGGCAAGCACCAGAAAATAAACTCGACATTTCACTCCCATCATGAGAGCAGATTCAAGAACCCAAAGATTTCAGGAAGTCGAAGAATTGAAGTCGAAAATTGAAGAAATGAAAGTTTTCAAGAAGTTGAAGTTTGATGAAGTCAAAAATTGAAGAAGTAGGAGAATTGAAGAAATCAAAGATTGAAGAAGTCGAAGATTGAAAAAGTCAAAGATTATAAGAAGTCAAATATTGAAGTTTTGAGACTCAACCCGAGTCTGTGACTCAAGTAGAGTCTCGGGTTCTACTGACGTGGGCATACCCTTCGGGTACCCACGGATTGGTATACCGGGTCCGGCCCATTATGGAAGTGGACAAGTACAAGAACTCGAAGATTGACTTGGAGACGAAGAAGGAATGTTCTAATCCGTATTCGACTAGGACACTTATAAAACCTTAGCCCGGTTGCATATATAAAGCCAGGCAAGGGTACCCCTGGAGAGATATCTCATAGACATCAAACATCAAGACATAGCATACAAGATAGATTAGACATAGACTAGATAGACAACTCCGCCTACGGCGGCACCATATAAACACCATTGTGATCATATACTAGATTGCTAGCAGGATGTAGCGATCCTCCACCACGGGGACGTGAACCTAGGTACGTCGTGTACCAATCTCGATCCCGGAATCTCTAGTCGTTGCTCTTCCCCCGATCCTAAGTCCTTCATGTAGGACATTTGTCGAGTTAACCCTCGTCACTAAGAGAGCAATAATGGCCATAATCATGCATAGCGACAAAACATTATTAACCAAAGCATAAAGTGATATTATAAGTCAAAAACCAAATGATTATAGCACTACTAGAAAAAAGCCTACCCGTAGCGCACCTAATATGGTTACCCGTAGCGCATGGCCCGTGCGCTGCGGGTACCATGCCACTGGTAAGTAATTACCCATAGCGCATGGCTGGTGCGCTACGGGTAATTTACTTACCTGTAGCGCACCAGTCCATGCGCTGCGGGTAACGTATTTAGTGCGCTACAGGTGTTTTTTTCGAAATTCAAAAAAATTGAATTTTCTTACATACTCGTGGTGCACTTAAGGCTGATGCGCTAGGGTATTTTTTTCAAAATTCAAAAAAAAGGCTGCCGCCGCTGCCGGAGAGGTCGCCGGAGAGGAGCTGCCGTGGTTGTCCTTCCGTCGAAGAGGAGCTCGTCAAAGAGGAGAATGGGGAGGAGGTCACCGGAAAGGAGGTCGCCGGAGAGGAGGTTGCTGGAATGGAGGTCGCCGGAGAGGAGGTGGTTGGGGAGGGGGTGGTTGGGGAGGAGCTTGGCCGTGGAGGAGCTCGCCAGAGAGAAGGTCGTCGGGGAGGAGGTCACCAGAGAGAAGGTCGTCAGGCAGGAGGTCACCAGAGAGGAGCTCACTGGAGAGAAGGTCATCGGGGAGGAGGTCGCCGGAGAGGAGCTCGCTAGAGAGAAGGTCGTCGGGGAGGAGGTCGCTGGAGAGGAGCTCGCCGGAGTGCTCGCCGGGGAGGAGCTTTTCATGATCATGTGTGTGTGTGTGAGAGTGAGAGAGAGAGAAGAGATATGAGGTGAGTGGAGTTGTGTTTGTTTGGAAGAAGCTTCTCATGCTCATGGAGGAAGAAGAGAGAGAGAGGGGAGGTGAGATAAGGACAAAGAGAGATGGATCCACGTGACCCCCTCCCGGCCAATCAGAAGTCTCGTTGAAGATACCACGGATGTGTGTTTGTTTGGAAACATTGTGAGCCATCGGATGTGTGAGGGGATTCACACTTACCTGTAGCGCACCACTTCACCCATGCGCTATGGGTAAGATTTTTGAATTTCATAATTTTTTTCACACCAAAAACTAGAACATCAAAAAACTGCATCCTCCCTTTCAAATTTTGAGATTCTAAAATTTGTCGAAACGAACCAAAGGTCGTTGAATTCGGATGTAACTTTTCGTTCTGATACTTTTTCATATAAAAAACTTTTTCATCCGACTTCGCATGCAAAAGTTATGCCCGTTTTAGCGAAACATAAACTTTTTTTTGCAAAAAACATCAAAATTCTTGTTTATTATTTTTCCTACTTACTAGATCACATAATATAACTAAATCTCATTTTTTGAATTTTTTTCAAATCTTTTATCATTTTCTAACATTTTACAGAAGACTAGAAAGGCGATCCCCAGGGGAGGGGTGTGTGTGTGTGTGTGCAGGAAAAGTTTGTAGCGCTTTTACCCGTAGCGCATTGGCTTTTATACCCGTAGCGCACCTGCCTCATGCGCCGCAGGTAAGTCCCAAAATTTGAATTTTTTTTAATTATTTTCCCGCCCAACTTACCCGTAGCGCACCGGTCTGCATGCGCTACGGGTATTATCACTACCCGTAGCGCATGTCAGGCCCGTGCGCTACGGGTAAGTTGGTGGAGAGCACCCCCTCCCGACCTACAAATACCCGTAGCGCACTAAATACGTGGTGCGCTGCGGGTAAGTCACTTACCCGTAGCGCATGTGCACAGGTGCACTACGGGTAAATACCCGCAGCGCACCACATATTCAGTGCACTACGGGTAGCTGTGCTACCTATAGCTGTTTTCCTAGTAGTGTAGAGGCTTGAGGCGACTGGTTTAAAGTCAAACATGGTGTAAGCATATGCCAAGTCAACCCAAATAAAGCATCAAAGGAGAATACCACAATATTATGCTTCTATAAGATAAAAACAACGCATGATTCTTTCAAAGGCACATTAAGCACTCTCAATTATTTGAGAAAAGTCATGCTACAACAATAACTACTAAGCATATAATCAAAATAATATCAAGCATGATATGATAAAGTCTAAGCAACAGTCTAAACAAGCTCCCTTTTGCACCACTATATGCATGAAACAAGTTACTCTTTTCCAACACCAATCAACCTTTTTGAATCAACTCGCAAAGATGAAAAGCAACAAAGACCAGAGGTCTAAACACACCTAGCTACAAAGAAATAACAAGTTTTGCACCAGAACAAAGGCGAAAAACAAAAGCTAAAAGCAGTACTAGAAAGAGAGAACACTCGTTGAACGATAAAAGTGAAAACTAGAGTGTTCTAGGCAATGAAAACGGAGTATGTCTTCTCCAAAAGAAATATGCTGGGGTCCAACCATTTATAGCAGCAAACAAAATAAAAGAAAACTGAAAGAAAAAATAAAGATGCTCCAAGAAAAACACATAGCATATGAAGCAATAAAAATATAGTGTCTTCAAAGATGACCTGATATTTTTGTTGATGAAGAAGGGGTGCCATGGGGCATCCCCAAGCTTTGATCCTTGTACTTCTTGGATATTTCTTGGGGTGACATGGGCATCCCCAAGCTTGAGCTTTTGTCCATATTTCATCTCATCTCATCATTCTCCTTTCCCTACACTTGAAAACTTCCTTCATACAAAACTTCACACAATTCTCATTAGAAACATTAGTTTATGCAAGATAGTAGATCCACTTTTGGTTTAGTTTCAACTCAAGTAAAACACATATTAACACATAAGCTACTATAGCAGCTTGCTCAAAAAGTTCTGTGATCAAAAGAACTCAAAAAGAAAAAGATTAAGAGGCAAATGCAAATAGTGGCAGAAATCTGTCAAAACGGAACAGCTGGTAAAGATCATTTTTTCGAAAATCTTCTGTTGCTCAAATCAAAAAGTGCAAAACTAATGAAAGTTATATAATAACCTGGGGCATGTGCACAAGAAATCACAGATCAAAATAACGTTCTGGGAATTTTCATGAATTGTTACGGTACAACACATAAATCTGTTTCAGGACAACAACTTTCCCAATTCTTACCTTCCTCCAATTAGAGGTTCTTCTTGGCACAAAAACGAAATAAAAATGATAAGGAGAGGTCATTACAGTAGTAATAACTTCCAAGAATCAATAAAAAGAAAAAGTACTGAAAAGAAAACATTGGGTTATCTCCCAAGAGTTCTTTTCTTTAACGCCTTTGAGCTAGGCGCAGAAAGTGAGAATCAAGTATTTTCAAATGAAGAAGCATCAAGACCAATAGCAGAAGTCTTTTCAACAAGGAATTGTATTTTATCCAAATGAGTTTTAGAAGATCCTGTATGAACACTCTTGGGTTCACTACTTTCATCAAAAGGGTTTTCAGGAACAATCTAATCAAAATTCTTTTCCAAAGCTTCATGCATTCCTACGAGTTTGAAAGGTATTGTTACTTTGTTTTCTTCCTTATTTGTACCAACAACATCTACACGTGAGCCAAGCATATTAAAACGCTCAAAAAATTTTCTAGCTTCTATAACAACATCTCTAAATTCTTTACATAAAGTCTCCAAAATAAAATCTCTCTTTTTAGAGTCTTTGATATCATGAAGCTTAAGAAACATTTGCTACATAAAGGAATTAAGGTTAACAAACCTAGCCTCCAACATGTGAACTAAGTAAGTGATACGTCTCAAACGTATCTATAATTTTTGATGCTCCATGCTTGTTTATACACCATTTGCTTTGTGTTTTGTTACACTTCGTGGTGTTTTTATGCATTTTCCAAAACTAACCTATTAACAAGATGCCACAGTGCCAGTTCCCTGTTTTCTGCTGTTTTTCTGTTTCAAAAAAGTTACATAGGAAATATTCTCGGAATTGGACGAAACAAAAGCTGAACCTCCTATTTTTACCGAAGCTTCGCGAAGAACGAAGATGAGATGGAGGGGGGCCAGGAGCCAGGCTCACCACAAGGGGGCGCGGCCCAGCCCCTGGCCGCGCCGCCCCATGGTGAGGCCAGCTGGCCCCACCTCTGACGATGCCCTTTCGCCTATAAGTTCCCCTTGACGGGAAAAACCTAAGGGACAGATCTCTTTTCCATGAAACATACTACAAGCCGCCACTGTCGCCGTCGTGAGATCGGGAGGATCCAGGACCTCTTCCTAGCACCCTGCCGGAGAGGGGAATCCCTGGCGGAGGCCTTCTACACCACCATGGTCACCTCCGAGGTGATGTGTGAGTAGTCTACCTTGGACTACGGGTCCATAGCAGTAGCTAGATGTTGTCTCCTCCACCATGTGCTTCATGTTTAGATCTTGTGAGCTGCCCTACATGATCAGGATCATCTTTATGTAATCATACATGTTGTGTTTGTTGGGATCCGATGAGTATTGGTACTATGTGATGTTGATGTGCTGAATATATATCTTATGTTATCTCTATGTTGTTTATGATCTTGCATGCTTTCCATTGCTAGTAGCTATCTTGGCCGAGTAGATGCTAGTAACTCCAAGAGGGAGTATTTATGCTCGATAGTTCGGTTCATGCCTCTATTTAATCTGGGGGAGTGACAAAAACCTCTAAGGTTGTAGATGTGTTGTTGCCACTAGGGAGAAAACAACATTCTTGTGTCCAAGGACATTTGCGTTGCTTACATTACGCACTTTGCTTAATGCGATTATCTGTTGTTCGCAACTTAATACTGAAGGGGTCCTCGGACGATTCCCCGTGAGTGGATTTTTAGTCATAGATGCAGTTAGATGGCGGTCTATGTATTTTGTCGTAATGCCCAAAGTGAATCTCATAGTGATCCTCATGACATATGTACGTTATCTTTATTCTATCTATTGCCCAACTGTAATTTGTTTACCCAGCATGTGTTATTTATCTTATGGAGAGACACCACTAGTGAACTGTGGACCCCGATCCAATTTCCTTTACATTACTATACCGTTTTACTTTTACTCGCACTGTTTATTTTCTTGCATACTATTATCCTATTACCACTCGATACGCTCAATCCTTTGTTTACAACAAAACGGTGAGATTGACAACCTCATCGTAAGTTGCGAGCAAAGTTCTTGGTTGTGTTGTGCGCAGGTTTCATGTTGCTGCTGGTGAAAAGCTACACGCCGAAAAGCAGTTTATCTAGCGCCCTTGTTCGGAGTGTCACAAAGCTAGCAAGCATCACCTTCTGAAGTTTGGCTTTCTCCTACTGGTTTGATTAAACCTTCGTTTCATAACTGAGGGAAGACTTGCTGTTGTGCTCATCATTCCTTCCTCTTGGAGTTCCCAACGAGCTGTTCTTACAAGCCATCAATGAGTTTTCTGGCGCCGTTGCCGGGGAGAAAGAAGACTTCTGCAAGGGGAGTCTCGCATGCACAATCTTTTACTTTGTTTTTGTTTTGCTTTATATTATTTTTACTTGCATCGTTTTATCAAAAATACAAAAAATTAGTTTCTATTTCAAGTTGCTTTTTATGTCTAGTTTAGTTGCTGCTACTATGTCGCCCGAGGAAATGATCTTCACTTTCAAACAAAAGAGTGAGGAGAGCTTCAAAGAAGCTTGGTCTAGAATTTGTGATTGGCATGGAAAAACTGAACCAAAAATAACTTTGAGTTTGCTTCTTAGTAGCTTTTACTTTGGTCTTGCTCTTCGTTATAGATATGCTTTGGATACTACAGCAGGAGGAGATTTCCTTCATTGTGATGGAGATCAAGCTTTCAATATTATAAAAAAGTTGATTACAATTTATAGCATGCCAACTAATTTTGATTCCTCTCTTGTGAGCATTTTTGCTACACTTAATACTCTTGAGACTCACATTGCTTGTTTCAATAATTGCTATAGTACTTTGTGCGAGCATTTTGATTATGTGCCAACAAATTCCGAACCATCAAGTTGGTTCCCTACGGTTAAAATCACCATCAGTGGTGAAACTTTTCATGCTCGTTGTGATATTATGTCTGAATTTTGTCTTATGCCAAAGGATGTTTATGAATCTTTGAGTCTTTGGAAGCTTTCTGAGGGAGGAGAAGGAATATCTCTTACTAATAATGCCACTATATTTCCCGTTGGAATAGCTGAAGGAGTATTTACAAAAATCCTTGGAAAAATGGTATCTACTGATTATCTTGTTATTGAATGTGTAGGAAAAGGACAAATCACGCTTGGAAGGTCTCTACTAAAGCTCATGGGCGCCACTATAGATGTGGGAAAAGGCACTATAAAATTCACTTCTCCACCTTGCAATAATCATCTCTTTCCTAGAGTTAAGAGCAAAGGTAAGAGAGGAAGACGTAAGGCATCCGGTGATCTTAATGTTTCGCTTGATAATACTTGATTTCCACTTTCTGCGCCTAGCTCAAAGGCGTTAAAGAAAAGCACTCTTGGGAGATAACCCATTGTTTTCTTTTCTGTACTTTTTCTTTTATTTGAGTCTTGGAAATTATTACTACTATAATAACCGCTCCTTATCCTTTTTATTTCGTTGTTGTGCCAAGAAGAACCTCTAATTTGAGGGAGGTAAGATTTGGGGAAGTTGCTGTCCTGAAATAGATTTTGGTGTTGCACCGTAAAAATTTGTGAAAATTCTCAAAATATCTTTTTGACCTGCGATTTCTTGTGCATATGACCCAAGTTATATCCAAACTTTCATTAGTTTTGCACTTTTCGATTTGAGCAATAGAAGGTCCTCGAAAAAATCGACCTTTGTGAGCTGTTCTGTTTTGACAGATTTCTGCCACTATTTGTGTTTGCCTCTCGATCGCTTTCTTTTTGAGTTCTTTTGATCACGAAACTTTTGGAGAAGTTGCTACAGTAGTATATGCTTTATATGTGGTGTTTTTGAGTTGAAACCTGAACCAAAAAGGGTTGATTTACTATTATGTTTATGCTAACGTTGCTAATAGAATTGTGTTAAGTTTTGTATGAAGGAAGTTTTCAAGTGTAGGGATTGGAGAATGATGAGATGAGATGAAGAATGGACAAAAGATGAAGCTTGGGGATGCCCATGTCACCCCAAGAAATATCCAAGAGGTACAATCATCAAAGCTTGGGGATACCCCCGAGGCACCCCTTCTTCATCGGCAAAAATCAGGTCACCTTTCAACACACTATATTTTTATTGCTTCATGCACTATGCGTTTTTCTTGGAGCATCTTTACTTTTGTTTTCAGTTTTCTTTTGTTTTGTTTGCTGCAATAAATGGTTGGACCCCAACAAATTTCTTTTGGAGGAGATGTACTCATTTTTCATTTGCCAAGAACACTCCATTTTTCACTCTTATCGTTCAACGAGTGTTCTCTTTTTCTAGAACTGCGTTTAGCTTTTGTATTTTGCCTTGATTTTTGTTCAGATCTTGTTTTATCTTTGCATCAAGGTGTATTTGGACCTCTGGTCTATGTTGGTATTCATCAAAAGAGTTGTTTTAAAAAGGTTCGAATGGTGTTGGAAAAGAGCAAAAGTTTCATGCAAAAAAGTTCATGCCATGCTTGATATCATTTTGATAGTATGCTTAGTGATTTTTGCTGTAGCATGACTTGTCTCAAATGACTGAGATTGCTTAATGAGCCTTTGAAAAAATCATGCGTTGTTTTTATTATGTGGAAGCATTTATTTGGTTTTCTCCTTTGATGCTTTATTTGGGTTGACTTGGCGCATGCTTACAACATGTTTGACTCTTACAAAGTCGCCATAAGCCTCTATGATCATTTGGTTTTTGACTTGTGATGACCATTTTATGCTTCTCTTAATGATGTTTTGTTGCTATGCATGATTATGGCCGTTATTCCTCTCTTAGTTGGTCACTCCCAGTCTTTTGCTAGCCCTCATTTTGTACTGAGTATGAGCTCTACTCGTGCATACAACTCCCAAAAACCAAGTTATTCCAATGTGTCCACCATACATACCTAGTAGCAATTTGCTATTCCAAGTACATTTGACTTGCTTTTTTCTATCCTTCGAATTAAACTTTTTTGGTGTTATGCAAAAATTAGTTAGTAAAGCTCTCACAAACCTGATGGCACACTTTACTTTTCTCGCTTTTAAAATTTTGACATTGTGGCTATTTTATGTTAATGTTATGCTTGCAAGTTGTAAGTTGGAAATTAGCCAAACCATGCCGTCATGGGGAAAGCTCTCAACATTGCACTTCTCTTATTTGAGTTGATATCATGATCTTTTGTTTATGGATACTCGCGATGTGAAATAAGTTGGGAATCTTGCGGGATCATGGAGTTTGTATATGTGTTAGAGAAAGGCCTAGGCCGCTAATCTAAGCCATGCATCATTCATGATGGAAATTTATAGCATGCCCATAGTGGACATTCGACGACGCATCTCACAATAAAAAGCTATACCAATGGTAAATAAAAGAGATGCTGAGGTGTTCATTGTCTATTTGTCCTATCATTTTGATGTGGGCTTGTTCCATGTCATCGGGCAAGGAGGTACCCCATTGGCGGTTCTCGATGATCCGTGTATACTTACAATGACAAGAGCTTGCTTGGGACCCTAAGTCGAGTAGCATGAGGTTTGGGTATTCGTACTTCACGGGACACGAGGTTTTCAACTTATGATTTGTTAAGCAAATGCTCATAATTATTCTCGCATTAACTTTAACCATTCAAGATGCCTATGATGGGGGCAATGAGAGCTCAAAGCTAGTAAGTACCATAATTTTTGAAGGTTTATAAAACTTGCAATCACTTCTTCCCTCTGCGAAGGGTCTTTCTTTTACTTTTATGTTGAGTCTCCACCTTCTACCTTTATGCACCGTCTAAGAGAGCATAGTTGCCATTCTGAGTTTAATGTGCATAGTCCCAAAGTTTATCATTGATTGATTCATGATTATGGTTTCACTTGTTCTTAAATTATTTGTATCTAGTCGCCCTTTTAAACTTGAAGGTGTCCTACGCATTTATGTTTTGCTATTCCATGAAGGACAAGCTGAAAACCATTTGCTATTTTTTTCCATATGATTTGAACACACGTTTGACTTTCATCGTTTCATTATTCATGATCTTTTGTTTGTGTTTCTTTTCATGTTATAACATGGTTGCTAAGTTCTTATTGTCAAGATTATGTCTTTTATGCCCATGTTTTAAGTTCTTTGATCCCAGCACTCAATGCTTTACATAGATGATCAAGATTGTGATGGTGCATGTAACCTCAAAAATTATTCTTTTGTTATCACTTACCAACTTGAGGACGAGCAGGAGTTAAGCTTGGGGATGCTTGATACGTCTCAAACGTATCTATAATTTTTGATGCTCCATGCTTGTTTATACACCATTTGTTTTGTGTTTTGTTACACTTCGTGGCATTTTTATGCATTTTCCAGAACTAACCTATTAACAAGATGCCACAGTGCCAGTTCTCTGTTTTCTGCTATTTTTGTGTTTCAGAAAAGTTACACAAGAAATATTCTTGGAATTGGACGAAACAAAAGCCGAACCTCCTATTTTTACCGAAGCTTTGCGAAGACCGAAGATGAGACAGAGGGGGGCCAGGAGCCAGGCTCACCACAGGGGGGCGCGACCCAGCCCCTGGCCACGCCGCCCCATGGTGACGTCAGCTGGCCCCACCTCTGACGATGCCCTTTTGCCTATAAGTTCCCCTCGACGGGAAAAACCTAAGGGACGGATCTCTTTTCCACGAAACATACTGCAAGCCGCCGCCGACGCCATCGTGAGATCGGGAGGATCCAGGAGCTCTTCCCGGCACCCTGCCGGAGAGGGGAATCCCTACCAAAGGCCTTCTACACCACCATCGTCGCCTCCGGGGTGATGTGTGAGTAGTCTACCTTGGACTACGGGTCCATAGCAGTAGCTAGATTGTTGTCTCCTCCACCATGTGCATCATGTTTAGATCTTGTGAGCTGCCCTACATGATCAGGATCATCTTTACGTAATCATACATGTTGTGTTTGTTGGGATCCGATGAGTATTGGTACTATGTGATGTTGATGTGCTGAATATATATCTTATGTTATCTCTATGTTGTTTATGATCTTGCATGCTTTCCGTTGCTAGTAGCTATCTTGGCCGAGTATATGCTAGTAACTCCAAGAGGGAGTATTTATGCTTGATAGTTGGGTTCATACTTCTATTTAATATGGGGGAGTGACAAAAACCTCTAAGGTTGTAGATGTGCTGTTGCCACTAGGGAGAAAACAACATTCTTGTGACCAAGGACATTTGCTTTGTTTACATTACGCATTTTGCTTAATGCGATTATCTGTTGTTCGCAACTTAATACTCAAGGGGTCCTCAGACGATTCCCCGTGAGTGGATTTTTAGTCATAGATGCAGTTGGATGGCAGTCTATGTATTATGTTGTAATGCCCAGAGTGAATCTCATAGTGATCCTCATGACATATGTACATTATCTTTATTCTATCAATTGCTCAACTGTAATTTGTTTACCCAGCATGTGTTATTTATCTTATGGAGAGACACCACTAGTGAACTTTGGACCCCGGTCCAATTTCCTTTACATTACTATATCGTTTAATTTTACTTGCACTATTTATTTTTTTGCATACTATTATCCTATTACCACTCGATACGCTCAATCCTTTGTTTACAGCAAACTGGTGAGATTGACAACCTCATCGTAAGTTGGGAGCAAAGTTCTTGGTTGTGTTGTGTGCAGGTTTCACGTTGCTGCTGGTGAAAAGCTACACGCCGACAAGCAGTTTATCTGGCGCCCTTGTCCGGAGTGTCACGAAGCTAGCAAGCTTCACCTTCTAAAGTTTGGCTTTCTCCTAATGGTTCGATTAAACCTTGGTTTCACAACTGAGGGAAGACTTGCTGTTGTGCTCATCATACCTTCCTCTTGGGGTTCCCAACGAGCTATTCTTACAAGTCATCAGTAAGCAGCAGCAACTTCATAACTAGGATCAAGTTCGGCTAAAGATCTATCCTCAACATTTTTGTGCTTACTGACATGATTAAAGAGCTCTTCAATGTTATCTATCCCAATTATAGAACCATACCTATTGATAGGTCTTCCAGAACGTACTTAGGGAACAACATAATGAAATAAAAGTAAAGTAAAAAAGTACCAACTATAAAAGGAACTAATTTTTTGTATTTTTGATAAAAAGATGCAAACAAAAATAAAGTAAAGAAACTAAGCAAAACAATAACAAAGTAAAAAGATTGGAAGTGAGAGACTCCCCTTGCAGAAATCCTCTTTCTCCCCAGCAACGACGCCAGAAAAGAGCTTGTTGGTGCGTAGTGTTGACTATCAGTTGGGAACCTCAAGAGGAAGGTACGATGAGCACAATAGTAAGTTTTCCCTCAATATGAAACCAAGGTTTAATCGACCAGTAGGAGAAAGAAACCACTTTTGAAGGTTGATGCTAACTGGCTTTTGGCAGGGCGCACTACCGGTGCCAGGAGCAATGTGGAACCTGGACACAACACAACCAAGATACTTTTCCCCAACTTGTAGTGAGGTTGTCAATCTCACTGGTTTGCTGAAAACAAAGGATTAAACATATCGTGTGGAAAAGGATATGATAAGGATCATGCCGGTGATCCTTGGAGTTTTGTCCCGATCTTTCACAGCGAGTCAACCCGGATAAATATCTTCCAACAACGCAAAGAACATCACCTGAAGACGAGGACGAATCCAGCAAGCAACGTGATGATGAACACCACGCCTCAAACCAAAGCACGACAATCCTTGATGAACACAAGAACCTCCGCAGCAACTTTATTCAATAAACGGCATCGCCGTCCCCGGAGGGATGCTTCACCAAGAAACACAACGCGATAGTTTGTAAACTAAACAACTGAACTCCCCCAACCCTAGACTGCTGGCCTCCTTATATAGATGGCCAGAAAACTATTGGGCTTGGACAGGCCCAAACCCAAAACACAAATAATCTAAGTGGCCCACAACTGGACCTAGCTACGAAATAACATAGGCATGAATATAAATTGCTGACACAACCTTAGACTAATTATTACATATCATAGGTCGTCCTGGCGTGCCAATATGCAACGAGCTTCCCTCAGCTTGGTGGAGTCCTGAAATTGGGCTTCACCTCCTCCGTCGTGCCCATATCAGGATATTTGTTTGCAGTAAGTAAATAAATAATGCTTGCGGAAAGTAAACGGTGCTTGCAGTAGATGGTAATATATATGTAAAAGAATGGACCAGGGTCCACAGTTCACTAGAGGTGTCTCTCCATAAAGATAAATAACATGCTGGGTAAACAAATTACAGTTGGGCAATTGACAAAATAAAGAATGCATAGCAATGCATGTACATGTCATGAAGATCACTATGAGATTCACTTGTGCATTACAACATAATACATAGACCACAATCCAACTGCATCTATGATTAATAATCCACCCGTAGGATATCATCCGAACAATCCTTGGGTATTAAGTTGCAAGCAACAGATTATCGCCTTAAGCAAAGTGTGTAATATAAACAATACAAATGTCCTTGAACAAATGATTGTTGTTTTCTCCCTAGTAGCAACAACACATCTACAACCTTAGAAGTTATTGTCACTCTCCCAGATTACTAGAGGCATGAACCCACAATCGAGCATAAATACTCCCTTTTGGAGTTACTAGCATCTACCCGGCCAAGATATCTACTAGCAACGGAGAGCATGCAAGATCATAAATAAAATAGACATGATAAATCAACAATCAACTTAACATAGTACTCAATATTCATCGGATCCCAACAAACACAACATGTAGAATTACATAACGATGATCTTGATCATGATAGGGAGCTCACAAAATCTAGACATGAAGCACATGGAGGAGAAGACAACCATCTAGCTACTTCTATGGACCCATAGTCCAAGGTAGACTACTCCCGCATCACTCCGGAGGTTGGCATGGTGATGAAGAAGGCCTCCAGTGATGTTTCCCCTCTCCGGCATGGTGCCGGGAAGAGCTTCTGGACCCTCCCGATCTCAGGATGACAACGGCGGCGGCTTGCAGTATGTTTCATGGAAAAATGTTTGTCTCTTTAGGGTTTTCCCGTCGAAGGGGATTTATAGGTGGAAGGGCGATGTCAAGGCGGTGGACTAGGGGTCCACACCACCTGGCGGTGCGGCCAGGGGGTGGCCCACGCCACCCTATGGTGCGGCTGCCCTCTGGCCCCTCTCCGTCTCTCCTTTGGACTCCGTCTTCGTGTCAGGTAAATAGGAACTTTGGCTTTCGTTTCGTCCAATTCTGAGAATATTTCCTGTGTAACTTTTCTAAAACACAAAAATAGGAGAAAACAGGAACTGGCACTGTGATATCTCGTTAATAGGTTAGTTCTGGAAAATGCATAAAAATGCCACAAAGTGTAAACAAAACACAAAGCAATTGGTGTAAAACAAGCATGGAGCAGCAAAAATTATAGATACGTTTGCGACGTATCAGCCGGCAACCTAGTAGTCGACACACAGGGCAACAAACCAAGGACAATAGTGGAAAAGAGAAGGAGAAAATATACATCTCCACCAGAGAGTGGAGAATTATCATGTCAGCAATTCATCACGGCACGAATGTACCCGCAAATTCAAGGAGATAAGTTTTAATGGGATATCAGTATGCCCTGCATCAGCATAAAAAGAAGCTGCGAGCAGAAAAAAACGAGCTTAGAAAAAGTCAGGAGAGCAACAACGCATCAAGCAGATCATATTGGAACAAGTACAGTGAGACATCGGATTCCAGAACATCCCAAGTTTTTAAAATTCAAATTCAGCATGCATTCATATTCATCATTGCATTTTTTGTAATAAATTTTGAATCAAAATTTCAAAAAACCAGAAGTTTGCTTTTAAAAATATAAGCTTCAATAGCTTATGTGAGCTAAAATGAAATTTTCATAAAAAATAAATTTAATTGGTTTACCCCAAACAGTGGTTTTTAGGGTTTCCAAACACCCTGGGGTGTTATTTGAATCTTACCAATTCAAAAGTTTTGTTTTCAAAATATTTTTGAACTTCAAAAAGTAAAGAAACCAAAAGCAGAAAATAGAAGAATGAAAGGAAAAGGTTTAAACAAAAAAAGTGCTGGAAGCCAACTGGACCAGCCCAGAACCGAACCGGCCCAGCAGCCCTGCGGTACCCCCTTCCTCTCTTTCTTTTCTTTTTATTTTCTCTCTTTCTCGCTGACAACCGTGACCCACACGTCAGGATCTTCTCTAACCTCCAGCCACGACCTCCCCGCAAGAACGCGCCCACGATCTCCACTGCCCCGCTGCCACCGAGCCAGGAATGGCCTCCGAACCGCCTATAAGACCCCCCGCTGCCCTCCCTTATATCCCTTCTTCCCAGCTGGAAAACCGCCGTCGGGCTATTCAATTCCAGACCCGAAGCCCCGCAGACCTTGTCATCGATCTTCACCGAATTCTGGCGCGGTAGAGCACCTTGCGCCTTCCCTCCTGTTCCATTCCCTCTCTCCCTCTGACGCACCCTCTGACACCGTTGGACAGACTTTCTTCGCAGCAAATCAATGCCGACAACCTCAACCGAAGCGCCCGACGCCCAGAGATCTCCAGTCGCCTCTCCCCTCCCTTACTGGACGTAGATGACCTCCTCGACCCCATCCCCGAGCTCGCTGTGTCACAAGGAATCTCGTCCACACCTTCATTCACTCCGGAGACCACCAGGAGCCCGCCAATGTCAACCTCCAGTGCTCCCCCTCGCTAGAAACCTAGCACCGGTGAGCCCCCTTCTCCCTTTTCCTTCTATCCGCTGGATCCCGAACCAACAGCCAGGATTAGAACCAGACCCAAATCGGTATGGATCAATCTGTGCCCTTAGATCAAACTTAGATCATAGATTTTGTTCTGCACATCCAAATTCTACAAATTTGTAGTCTCTGGATTCCTCAGAACTTGTAGAACACCCTTGAACCAGAAGTTTTCAAATTTGAAACGTGCACACACTTGCTACCTTCAAATCTATCCAAATCACTAATTTGAGCACAATTTTATTTCTAAAAATGATTTTGGAATGAAACCACTTGCAGTAGCTTTGTATTACTGTCCTCTATCCAGTAGGTTCATAACAAAATTTTTCTCAAAACATTTCCAAACCAGGACCAATTTTGGGAGGCATTTAGCCCTATTTCAAATACCCAAAATTGCCCTATTGCTTTTTAAATAACTAAAAAGCTTTTCTAACCTCACACTTGTTTTCTAAACATCATGGTTTACTAAATACAATATTTTCACACAATAAATTAGTGTGTGAAATTAATTTGACTTTAGCATACATGCATACATGTCTATGGTTGCCATGATAGAACTAGTGTGTTTATATCTGTGTATCTGTGCTTGTTTAGATTATGAAGAGGAGTTGAACAACTGTTGTGGCTACTGTGAGTATGCTGGTTGCTACCAAGGCAAGTGACACATATTCTTTGACCTACTTTTTACTACTGCATTAGTGTTTTTCAGTAGTATGTATGATAGGAGGAATTATCAACTGTTTTACAAAGTGCTTAGATCCTAGTAGTGTGTAGCCATTCTCAAACCCAACTTGATAGGATGCTAAAATACTTTGAATCTTGATGCCATGCTATGATCACTTTGTTAAAGTTGTTTTGTGTACAAATTAAGAACTTCAACTAAAATGAAACACCTAGGTGGATTGGTTTGTTGATGGAGGCGAAGTTGAGTGTCTCCTGGGGCCTCATACCTCGTAGAGGGTGGGGTGAAGCTCGGGAGTTCACTTGTGGAATGGCACCCAGGAACAAAGAGATTAATATGTCTTCCGTGCTTTAGAGTGCTTCTAGTGCAGCCTTATGACAATATGGGCTCTGTCTTGATTGAGTATGATGTAAGGGTTCAACCAGGAGTGACTGACAGAGGGTGGATGTAGTGACCTCACCTTTTAAAGATGACGATCTCTGTGCTTTTCAGTGCTAGTCCCTGGATCAAACGGTAGCACACACAGTTTAAGCTGTAATATCAAGAAACAAAGGTCATTTTATTACATCGCATGAATCTAGAGAATTACCTAAAGAAACTTTACAATTCTCATAGCATAAAGCTATCAGAGTTTACAACGAAATCAAAAATAGCATGGAGTCCTTCTTCTTCATATGCCACAGGCGAACATGCTGCGGATAGACTCGTAACCCTGTCGTACCTTCCTTGTCATAAAAAAAAATCTACAATATGAAACGTTGCAGCCACAAAAGGTCAATACACTTGAATTGTATTGGCAAGATGTCATTGTTTGGTGGACACAAATGGAGCCTAACACTTAAATGAATATTTGGCTAGGTGGAGCTTCAGGCTTACTTTGCAGAAAAGCAATTGTTTTATCCTACTTTTCAAAATGATTTTATCTCTTTTAAAGCACCATTGGACACTCTGGAATCCACCAGGTGCTCCTAATTATGAACACACAGGAATCCACCAGGTGCACATAATTATGATCACACAATAAACCCTTGTTAACCCTTCAAGTTTTAATTTAAGAAATTGGGATGAGGAGATCCTTGAACAGCTTCAAAATCATGTCACTCAGAATTGTCCGTAACCGGGGACACGGCTAAGTACTTAGTTCTAACACTCTGCAGATGTGGTGCACTTTTCCCACAAAACTTAGTTAACCCATTTTGCCATGAGACTCATTTTGCCTCAAATGGCCAAGTGAAAACTAAGATGAGACCTTTCAGAAGCAATCCCTCAGACCAACTCGGACGCGTTCCAGCCTATCAGCATCTACCACCCTCTGTCCATCTGGCTTGAGTTCTTGCAGCTTAGTCGGTCAAGACAGAGCCCATATGACTTGTGGTTGCACTGGAAGCTTCATGACTTGAACGTCTCCAATCTCTTTGCTCCTGGGTGGCCATCCACAAGTGAGATACACCTGGTGGTTCAGAGGTTCGACGACATGACCCCAGGGAGCCACTCAACATAAACCATTCATAGCCAATTCCACCTAGGTGATTCATTAACTTAGTTATTTTCTTAATTTTCCAAAACATGGTTTTCAACACTTAGCCAAAACATGTGAAAAACCCTTCCCACAACATAAGTGTAAGACAAAGACCTATAGCAGCAGCAATTCTACTAGGAGATGCAAAAGCTAGCCAAGAGACTTAAGCATAAAAAATCTAGCAAGCTAATAGACACAAACTCTTAAAACCACCTACACATGCATCTTCTACTAGAAAAGCTACAAGTGACAAAACTTTCAGTAGGACAAGGAAATATGGTGACACTTGCCTTAGTAATATTTGTCGATGATTTCTTCTTCAAGAATTTGTTCTCGCACTCCGGATAAATCTAACGCATAGAAAATTACAACCAATAAACAATCATCGCAAATAAAGAACAAATATATTGCAATAAAGAGCCAAATAAAACACAAGACATGCAAAACATAATTTAACTCAAAGAATATTTAAAATTCGTCCAAAAACATTATACAAAAAATCTAACATGAAAAGTATGGCACAAACATTAATTTTAAACAAGAATTAATTGCAAACAGGCAGTTAATTTTTTTCTTCATAAAATCGGAATTCCAACTTCACTAGGTAGATCTTAAAATTATGAAACTAACGCAAAAGGAATTAACTGAAACGGAGCTCTGGTTATTTAATTACCGATTTTTAAAGTTTGTCGTTTTAGCAAATTCGATGGTGACGGTGCAAATTTCTGGAGCACCGGGTTCCAATCTGACGACGGTGCACTTCTTGGCTTCAGCTTTGAATGGAAGTCAGCTGACGTTTCGGCTTGGCTCCGACTTGGATACATGAGTGAATTTGACTGATACCGATTTATGAAGTAAGGATTTAAGTTTAAAATTTTGATACAGATCCAAAAATTCTATAAATAGGAAAACTGGTACCACTACGTAGGTAATTTAATTACGAATTCAATGCAACCAAAATCATCTAAAACAGAGCTCTATAATTAAAGTTATGAATTTTTAAAATTTTAGTTCAGCTAACACAAAACATAATCCGATCGATCGGTTGATGTGCAGGAACAAGCTAGTTGGCTTACAGCGACGGGCGTCGGTCCTGGCGAGCGGTGGTGGTGTTCGGCGGCGTTCCAGCGATCCTCGAGTTCGACAGCGAAGAGGTGGACGACGGGTTGCGGCAGCTGACGAAGGTCACTCCCGTACGAACGGCGTCGACTCCTTCTTGGACGCGGCTACGGGTGGCTGGCCGAGCTCCGCTCCGGTGGAACTCCGGCGACGGAGTAGAGGATGGCTGCGGCCTGGCATGCTGGTCGGTATGGTACTCGGAAATACGTGAAAAGATCCAGTGAGTCACGGCGGTCAGAGCAGTGTCCTCTGCGATGACTCCTTCGACGGGTGACGGACGCTGGTCGTGCAGGCGTGTGTCTATTCCGGCTTACGTCTACGCAAATAAAACACTGACCAATCACGGGAACGACGGTGACTTACAGCAACAGCACGTGGTCGACGACGTTCGTGGCGGCGATCTTGGTTCTGGTCGTTGGCGACAATCTCGTGGTCTCCGCTCTGCAAGGCATGGAGAACGGTCTCATGGTCTTCAGCCGCTGCCTCCGCACATGAAGGCCAACTGCAGTCGTGGGCGACGGTGGCAAACTCTGGCAAGCTTGTGTGCGACGCTCCGATGCTCCTGTGGTACGGGAAACAGGTTAAAGGGATGCAAAAGATCATGGAGGGGAAAGAACAGAAGTAGAGGGAGAGCTCTAGGATTTTTCCGGCGACAGAATTGTCGGTTTTCGAAGCTTCAGCGTCGGTGTTCTCCGACGAGATCGATCTGGCGGCATAGGTGGCGATTGGGTTAGGTTTCGAAGGGGAACGAGTGGGGCCGGAGTAGGAGTTTATATGGGGATGGAATACGTGGAGTAGGGGTCACGATTGAGGCGAATTAGGTGAGATTTCTTCGGAGTTCCACGATTTTCAAACGGATCAAGGGCAGACACGAAGGACTCGGTCTCTAGCTGCAGCTCGGAGATGACATGTGGGACCCATCATCAGAAAAAAAAAGCAAAGATGGGTCACGATGGGCTGCTTCAGCTGGCCGGTTTGCTGCGCGTGTGCGGCAAATGGGATGCACGTTCCCACTACAACCTCCTTTCTTATTTTTTTGTTTAATTAACCAACTTCGAATTAAGTCAAACAAATTCGTAAGAATAAGAATAGTCATTTAGGATATGTAGGATCATACTTCCTGCCCAATATAAATGTACAAAAATACTTCATGCACTTTGGCCTATACAGCTACTTGTGCATTATTTTTGAAAATAATTTAAAGGTTAGTGTCAATCGTTCAATTCAAATCAATCAATGCCACAAAATGCAAAAACATGTTCAAATACAAACCTAGAGGAAACTTTTAATATCCAACTAAATTTTTAAATACTATGTAATTAGTTTCCAACTTGTAATTATGAAGAAGTCATATTATCTTCTCTCTAGTTTATTTAAATTGGAAACTATTATTGATATTCTCAAAACCCAAAGTGCAATTAAGACGCAAAAAAAAAACACCAAATATAATATCCTCCAAAACTTTACTCATAATTGGAAATGTCACATTATTTCCTCTCTTTGTGAAACATGTGTTTCGAGAATATTTGGGAAATCCAAGAATTCAAATAAATAACTTAAACTCCAAATATATATATTTTTAAATAATACTCCACCATAATTAGGAAGTCATTTTATTCCCTCTCATTATAATTTCAAGTATGGTTGAATAATTAATTTAAATGGCACTAAAGAATCCAAATGTTTGAAATGAGAACAAAAGTTGGGTAGTCATGTCAATCCACTCATTTAAATTGTTTTTCAATCAAGGTTGACAAAATTCAAACAACTCATCAAAAGTTTATTTTCATTCAAAATTTCACTCAAAGTCAAACAATTCAATCAATTTAATTTTTTTTAACATTCCAAAAATTAGGAAACTTTGGGATGTTACAGTGGATTTGGGGCACGGTCAGACTCAGTTGTCTCATTCTTCTCTCAGGGTAGAATGAGTCTTAAGGTGAAAGTGCACAACCCCTGCAGGGTGTAAAACTAATCGATTAGTCGTGTCCCCGGTTATGGACAATTTGAGTCTCTAGACATGGAATGTATGAAGAACCTCATCACCATTTCTGAATGACTAAAATTTGACTAGAAACCCCTAGGTTAGGGGCCCAGGGCCATTCACTCCGAGGGGTGGTGGTTTCTGTTGTTCCGACTTTGTTGAATTTCGCCCAGTGCTATATGACTTGCAACTATGTAGTATTTGGGGGTTATTTCGGCCCTTAAATACTAAAATTTTGAAAGAAAGTTTTGAGAAGGACTTGTAGGATAAAATTGGCTTTATGCAAATTAGCCCAAGAGATCCACCAGCCAAATATCATGTAGTTAGTTCTTTCACAACAGCCACCAAATATGTGTCATTTGCCAGTACATCATTGTACTGACCCCCATTCATGGGGCTGCATATTCAAATGTGCAGGATATTCTGAGGAGGAGTAATTTGATAGGATCTCGAGTCTACATTCCAACATGACTGCCTGTGGTGCATGGTGAAGATGGAGGCTCACTGCTACCTTAGTTTCCATTGTGTTTATGTTGTGTTGAACTCTGTCATTTGAGCTAGTCCATGAGACTAAGCTAGTTTATAAGGTTTTAAAGACTTGTGTATCTGGATTTGCGTTGTAATCTTTGATACTTTGCAATGAATACTATATTTTTTACTATGGTGCTATCAGTGATCCAGGGAATAGCACTTAACATAGGTGTTCCACCTTAGTCCGAAGGTGGGACATTACAGAAAGACACCGCGAACCAAAACATAGCAGGAGAAAAACAACACAAAGAAGAGAAGAAAAATGCGCAAGAAGTATCATCGCACCATTATCAGATGAAGAGAAAAACTTCATACAGGAAATACCAGAAGCAGCCCTAGTGGCAGCACAAGCATATCTATTAACCACACTGCCAGAACCCAGAGATCCACGAGAGCACATGCATCAAGCACACATAAAAAGTCTTGGGTTAGTGGAAGATGAGTTAAGGCAGCACACCTCAGAAAAGAAGTCGACATATTACGAGGATCAGGGAAAGAAAAGACGAAAGTAGCAATCCTCGCAAAGCCAAACAAGCGACTCATCAGGCGACGAAAACCACAAGGCATGAACAAAGGATGCAAGGAATATTATAGCACAAAAGAGGGTGAACAAAGCACACTATGCATGGAATGAAGAAAACTACGAGGGCGACGAAAAGGAGATGGGCGTGCTATGCTTTACCCGAAGGGTTCGCAGAACATGAGTACCCAAAGGATTCAAATTACCACACGATCAGCAGAAGTACGATGTGTCACAAGAACCTAGGCTGTGGCTATCAGATTACCTTCAAGCAGTGAAAATACTGGGAGGAATAAGAGCAACAACAATGCAAAGTTTACAACTACACCTCACTGGCAGATTACCTTCAAGCAGTGAAAATACTGGGAGGAATAAGAGCAACAACAATGCAAAGTTTACAACTACACCTCACTGGCGCAGCATGGTCCTAGTGAAGCACCTTACCCAACGAGTCCATCGGGAGTTGGGGCGAACTAGAAAATCAATTTGCAAGAAATTTTCGTTTGACATACAAACGTCCAACGTCAATTGAAGAAGTCAAATCCTATATGCAGAGAAAAGGAGAGATTCTACATTCATATATACAGCGGTGGAGTATAATAAAAAACTCCGCAGAAGACGTCTCCGACGAGTGGGCAGTAGAAGCTTTTTTGGCTGGCCTTCGCTGCTCGGACCTCGTGGAAGAATTAGGGAGAACAAGGCCTAAAACGGTGTCAGAATTAATAGAGATAGCAAGCAGATTTGCCGATGGAGAAGACGCTTACAATAATAAAAGGGCGCGTTCACCAGAAGTCGACAGAGCAAATAGGCAAAGGTGCAGGTCTCGCAACGAGGATGGCCACATAAGATGCAACCAAGTAGCCACAGGAAACGAAATGGGAGACAGGGAAGGAAACGAGAGCAGAGAATACCAAGACAAAATCAGCCACAGATGAGATAAGTCGAAATATTCTGACCCATCGGCGGAAGACATGCTTCATGGACCTTGCCACATCCACTATGCGTACTAGATGGTAAGAGAGTTTCCAATCACCTGATGAGAGATTGCAGGACATTTCTAAGATTACAAGATGCAATGGAATTAAGCCAGGGAGCACATCGCGGAAACATAACACAGGGCAATGTAACCACAAGTCAAGGATATCAAGTACAAACTGATGCAGGTTATCTAGAGTCAAAGGTGTACATATCTGCGATGATCCAGCCTGTCCCAAAATCCAAGAAGGAGCAGAAAAGTATATCAAGGCAAGTAAACCTAGCAATATCATCACCACCATCCACTACAGAGTATCTGCGATGGTCCGACCAAACGATCAGGTTCAGCAGAGCGGAGCACCCAAGGAAAGTACCCAGGCCAGGACACGCGCCAATGGTGTTGAAGATGCAAATAGGAGGATACGACATCGGACCAGTATTTATGGATGCAGGCAGTGGCATAAACTTAATATACATAAGGACCCTGAAGGTAATGAGCATCTCACTGGAATGGTTGAAGCCAACAGATTGCTCTTTCCACGGAATAGTACCAGAAAGTGCAAACAACCCCCTAGGAAAAATTGAACTCGACGTTTGCTTTGGCGATAGCGGCAACTTCCGTAGAGAAAAATTAGAATTCGAAGTGATGGACTGGCCCTCGCAATACCACGCAATCCTGGGATGGCCAACATTTGCAAAATTTATGGCAGTTCCCCACTATGCATACCTGGCACTCAAAATTCCAGGACCCAAGGGGGTCATCACAGTATAGGGAAGCTTTGAAGTATCAAACACCTACGACAAAGAATTCAACATGATGGCACAAACCTTCAACATGATAGCTGAATACGCAAGACTTAAAGGCGAAACTGATCACAATGTACTACCCGACGTTGGTCAATCCCTGCCAGATCAGGCTTTCAACGCAACACAAGATTCTAAGAAAGTTCAGGTTCATCCTACGAAGCCAAACAAGACCACTTCCATTGCAGTAAACCCGGATCCCGCATAGGAAAGCGCGCTCATCGAGTTGCTCCGTTAGCGCTGGGAAATCTTTGCCTGGTGTCCTTCCGACATGCCAGGGGTTCCCAGGAAACTCGTCGAGCATGCACTCAATGTGGAACCAAAAGCAAGGCCAGTCAAGCAACCTCTACGGCAGTTCGATGAGCCCAAAAGAAAAGCAATAGCAGCCAAACTACACAGGCTAGAAAATGAAGGCTTCATCAGAGAAATCAAGGCATCAACGTGGGTGTCTAACCCAGTAATTGTCCCAAAGAATAATACGAAGGTGAGACGGGTATGTGTTGACTACACATCCCTCAATAAGCATTGTCCCAAGGATCCCTTTTTGCTACCTCGCATAGATCAAATAATTGACGCAACAGCGGGGTGTGTGAGGCTTTCCTTTTTGGACGTATATTCAGGCTACAATTAGATCAAATTGAAGAAAGAAGATGAGGAAAAAACAACTTTCATCACACCATATGGCGTCTTTTGTTACCAAGTCATGCCTTTTGGTATCAAGAACGCAAGAGCAACCTATCAAAGGATGATGCAAAACTGCCTCGGAAGCCAAATAGGCCGCAACATCCAAGTCAACATCGATGACGGGGTTATCACTACAAGAAAAGAAGAGGCTCTAATCAATGACCTAAAGGAAACTTTTGACAACCTCGATAGGTACAAGCTAAAGCTTGACCCGACAAAGTGTTCTTTTGGCGTTTCCGCAGGACAACTTTTTGGGTTGCTGGTATCGGCAAGAGGGATAGAGGCAAACCCAGAAAAAATTCAGGCGATACTGATGGTGCGATGTTAAGGCACCCAGTTGGGAACCCCAAGAGGAAGGTATGAGGAGCACAACAGCAAGTTTCCCTCAGTTGTGAAAGCAAGGTTATCGAACTAGTAGCAGAAAGCAAAACTTCAGAAGGTGATGCTTGCTAGCTTCACGACACTCCGGACAATGGTGCCAGAAAATGATGGTGCGTAGTTGACGTAGGAGCTTCTTCACCTAGCAGCAAGGTGGAACCTGCACACAACACAACCAAGAACTTTGGTCCCAGCTTCGATGAGGTTGTCAATCTCACTGGTTTGCTGTGAACAAAGGATTGAGCGTATCGAGTGGTAAAAGGTAATAGTAATGCAAGAATGTAAACAAAGCAAGTAATAGTAAACGGTAAAGCAATGTAAAGGAAATTGGACCGGGGTCCACAGTTCACTAGTGGTGTATCTCCATAAGATAAATAACAACATGCTGGGTAAACAAATTACAGTTGGGCAATTGATAGAGTAAAGATAACGTACATATGTCATGAGGATCACTATGAGATTCACTCTGGGCATTACAAAAAAATACATAGACCATCATCCAACTGCATCTATGACTAAAAATCCACTCGCGGGGAGTCATCCGAGAACCCCTTGAGTATTAAGTTGCGAACAACAGATAATTGCATTAAGCAAAGTGCATAATGTAAACAAAGCAAATGTCCTTGGACATAAGAATGTTGTTTTCTCCCGAGTGGCAACAGCACATCGACAACCTTAGAGGTTTTTGTCACTCCCCGAGATTACTAGAGGCATGAATCCAACTATCGAGCATAAATACTCCCTCTTGGAGTTACTAGCATCTACTCGCCCAAGATAGCTACTAGCGACGGAAAGCATGCAAGATCATAAACAACATAGAGATAACATAAAGATATATAATTCAGCACATCAACTTAACATTGTACCAATACTCATTGGATCCCAACAAATACAACATGTAGAATTACATAAAGATGATCCTGATCATGTAGGGCAGCTCACAAGATCTAAACATGAAGCACATGGCGGAGGTGACAACCATCTAGCTACTCCTATGGACCTGTAGTCCAAGGTAGACTACTCACACATCACTCCGGAGGCGACCATGGTGGTGGAGAAGGCCTCCGATAGGGATTCCCCTCTCCGGCAGGGTGCCGGGAAGAGCTCCTGGATCCTCCCGATCTCGCGGCGGTGATGGCGGCGGCTTGCAGTATGTTTCATGGAAAACAGATCCGTTACCTAGGTTTTTGCTATCGAGGGGAACTTATAGGCAAAAGGGCAGCATCAGGAGGTGGGCCAGTTGGCCTCACCCCCTGGTGGCGCGGGCCAGGGGCAGGCCGCGCCACCCTAGGGTGTGGCTGGCTCCTGGCCCCCCTCTGTCTCATCTTCGATGTTCATGAAGCTTCGATAAAAATAGAAGGTTTGACTTTTGTTTTGTCCAATTCCGAGAATATTTCCTGTGTAACTTTTCTGAAACACAAAAACAGCAAAAATAGGGAACTAACACTGTGGCATCTTCTTAATAGGTTAGTTCCGGAAAATGCATAAAAATGCCACGAAGTGTAACAAAACACAAAGCAAATGGTGTATAAACAAGCATGGAGCATAAAAAATTATAGATACGTTTGAGACGTATCAAGCATCCCCAAGCATAACTGCTGCTCGTCCTTGAGTAGGTAAGTGATAACAAAAGAATAATTTTTGAGGTGACATGCACCTACACAATCTAGAGCCCATATGTCTTGTGGTTGCACTGGAAACTTCATGACTTGAACGTCTACAATATCTTTGCTCCTAGGTGGCCGTCCACAAGTGAGATACACCTGGTGGTTCAGAGGTTCGATGACATGACCCCAGGGAACCACTCAACATAACCCAAACAAAGCCACATCCACCAGGTGATTCATTAACTTAGTTGTTTTCTTAGATTTTGCAAAACAAGGTTTTCAACACTTAGCCAAAAATTATATGTTAACCCTTCCCACAACAAGTGTAATACAAAGTCCTATAGCAATAGCAATTCTACTAGGAGATGCAAAGACTAGACAAAAGCTAGACAAGACTTAGCATAAAATCTAGCCACTAAGACATAAACTCATAAAAATCACCTACACATGCATCTTCTACTAGAAAAGCTACAAATGACAAAACTTTCAGTGGGACAAGGGAACATGGTGACACTTGCCTTGGTGAGGAGAAGAGTTGGTGCACTCGTTGCACTCAGCACAATCTACACATAAAATATTGCACCATAAGCACAATCAATCATATAACACTCATGAAAGGAAAATATGCATGCAATATGTGATTTAAACACCTCAAGGACACTTAACAAATTCCCTGGTAGTTAACTATATGCATGATGACATGATCAAAATTTTAAAGTTATTTATAAAGCTCAATTTATTTCCAACACACAACTAGACAATTAAACAAACTAAAACTATAAAAGTGATATAGAAGATACTAAAAATAACCTGGTCATTCTCCAGTACTAAGAGGTATCATAGGGACCAAAAACAAAAGGATTTGATATAAATTAAAATTTACAACTATTTTTAATAGCCAAAACACATAAATAAATCTTGCAGTAATTTACTGTATAAAACAGATGAAAAGTAGTATTTGATGCTGTAAATAGATTCTTCACATTTTTTTGAATCCATAGATGCAAAGTTTACTAAATTTGGATGCACAGAACTCAAGATATGATTTTCTAAAGTTTAAACATGATTCTGGAATTTAAATCTAAAAACAAAATCGGACGTGCACGTGGCGCTTTCTGATTCGTCCATACCGCTTCGGGCGGATTAAGAACAAGTGCCGTTGGATTAAAAGAGGATCTGGTGGCCCAGATCGAACCGTAACGGTTTGATAAGTCATCTAATCTAGCCCCTAGGATCTAGATCTAACGGACGAGGGAAAGACCGAGGGGGCTCACCTGAGAAGGACGTCGACGGCTAGATCCAGCGCACTGGAGTTCAACGGTGAGGTGTCTTCGGTGGTCGTTGAGCTCCGAGAAGACGACGACAACGTTCAGCTCGAGGTGATGAAGATGTTGGCGAAGTGGCGTGCTTGATTTCATCCTGCAGCGGTGTCACGGCGCGACTAGAGGTTAGCACTGTGACGGTAATGTCGAGGGCGCGGATGATTCCATCGTGTACAGAGGGAGAAAGGAAACAACGATCTTACCAGGAGAGTTAGGTTGTTGAGGCAACCCCGGTGGCGAGTTCTGCGAGCTCGAGGAAGTCCAGGGGTCTGGGGATTTCTTGCCGGAGTTCGCGTCTGGCGGCAGCAAGATTCAGACGCGGACGCTCTTGTCGTTCTGGTGCACGATTGGGAAAAGCAAGGTGTCAGGGAGATGTGCTATGTTAAGGTAAAGGAGGAGGTGCAGATGAGGGATCAAGAGGGGGTCGAGGTTTACCAGGAACCAGCAGTGTCCTCTGGCAGTAGCGGCGGCACGGCGATCTCTGGTTAGGGCAGCCTAGCGGCGAGTTTAGATAGGGTTTCAGGGTGGACAAGTGCGGACAGGGGGGGGGTTTATATAGATGGGTTGCGTGGCAAAGGGGGCAGGGTTTTGAACCGAATCGGAGCGATCTCCGTGGTGATCACGCTTGGGACGGCGTCGTGCTCGGTTTGGTTTGCTGGGAGGGATGATAGGTGGGGCCCAGGGGTCAGCGACAGGAGGAGAGGGAAAACGATATTGTTTCGAGGGAGGGAGGTAATGGGCCATGGGCCATTTCGGTGTCCAGGCCGAAGTGCTGCCGCCGGCCCTTTTTCTATTTTTCCTTTTCTTTCTCTTTTTCTTTCTCTATTTTCTTTTGATTTTTCATTTGAAACCTTTGCAAATAACCTCTCATTTGATTCAAGCCAATTTTTGCAAATTGTAAAACTTTCCATTCTGTTATTAAAACATACAGGGAAGGTTTGATTCAAAAAAAAACAAAGCAACTTAATTTGAAAATGTGCAATGCAAAGATGAATGAATGCATGAATGAAATGATGGTATGATTACATGTGTGCAAGTTTTTAAAAATCTTTCCCAAAAATTGGGATGTTACACAAACATGTTGTAAGCATGCGCCAAGTCAACCCAAATAAAGCATCAAAGGAGAAAACCAAATAAATGCTTCCACATAATAAAACAACGCATGATTTTTTCAAGGGCTCATTAAGCAATCTCAATCATTTGAGACAAGTCATGCTACAGCAAAAATTACTAAGCATACTATCAAAACAATATCAAGCATGGCATGCAAAAGCCTAAGCCGCAGTCTGAACAAGCTCCTTTTTGTACCACTTTTTGCATGAAACTTTTTCTCTTTTCCAACACCATTCAAACCTTTTTGAAACAAATCTTTTGATGAATACCAACATAGACCAGAGGTCCAAATACACCTTGATGCAAAGATATAACAAGATCTGAACAAAAATTAGGGCAAAAAACGAAAGCTAAACGCAGTTCTAGAAAAAGAGAACACTCGTTGAACGATAAGAGTGAAAAATAGAGTGTTCTTGGCAAATGAAAATGAAGTACATTTCCTCCAAAAGAAATTTGTTGGGGTCCAACCATTTATTGCATCAAAGAAAACAAAAGAAAACTGAAAGTGAAAGTAAAGACTCTCCAAGAAAAACACATAGTGCATGAAGCAATAAAAATATAGTGTGTTGAAAGGTGACCTGATTTTTGCCGATGAAGAAGGGGTGCCTCGGGGGCATCCCTAAGCTTTGACGCTTGTACCTCTTGGATATTTCTTGGGGTTACATGGGCATCCCCAAGATTGAGCTTTTTTCCGTTCTTCATCTCATCTCATCACTCTCCAATCCCTACACTTGAAAACTTCCTTCATACAAATCTTCACACAATTCTATTAGCAACATTAGCATAAGCATAATAGTAAATCAACCCTTTTTGGTTCAGGTTTCAACCCAAAAACACCACATATAAAGCATATACTACTGTAGCAACTTCCTCAAAAGTTCCGTGATCAAAAGAACTCAAAAAGAAAGCGATTGAGAGGCAAACACAAATAGTGACTGAAATCTGTCAAAATAGAACAGCTGACAAAGGTCGATTTTTTTGAGGACTTTCTGTTGCTCAAATCAAAAAGTGCAAAACTAATGAAAGTTTGGATATAACCTGGGGCATATGCACAAGAAATCGCAGGTCAAAAAGATATTCTGAGAATTTTCACGAATGTTTACGGTGCAACACCAAAATCTGTTTTAGGACAACAACTTCCCCAAATCTTACCTCCCTCAAATTAGATGTTCTCCTTGGCACAACAATGAAATAAAAAGGATAAGTAGCAGTTATTACAGTACTAATAACTTCCAAGACTCGAATAAAATAAAAAGTACTGAAAAGAAAACAATGGGTTATCTCGCAAGAGTGTTTTTCTTTAACGCCTTTGAGCTAGGCGCAGAAAGTGCAAATCAAGTAATATCAAGCGATGAAGCATCAAGTTCATAATTTGCTCTAAGAATAGAGTCACAAATCAATTTCTTCCTTCTTCTAGGGAAGTGTTCCATACCTTTCTTGAATGGGAATTGATATTTGATGGTGCCTCCCTTCATATCAATGATGGCACCTACAGTTTGAAGAAAATGTCTTCCCAAAATAATAGGACATGAAGCATTGCATTCAACATCCATGACAAGAAAATCAACGGGAACAAGGTTATTGTTAACCATAATAAGAACATCATTAATCCTTCCCAAAGGTTTCTTCTTAGCAACATCAGCAAGAGGAACATCAAAATAACACTTTTCAAGCGGTGGTAAACCAAGCATGTCATAAATCTTTCTAGGCATAATAGAAATTCTAGCACCTAGATCACATAAAGCATGGCAATCAAAACCATTAACATGCATATCAATGATGGGCTCCCAACCATCTTCTAACTTCTTGGGAATAGATGCTTTTTGTTTCAACTTTTCCTCCCTAATTTTCATGAGAGCATTTGTAATATGATTTGTAAAAGCAACATTCAAAGAACTAGCATTAGGACTCAAAGCAAGCTTTTGTAAGAACAAAATAACTTCAGATATATTGCAGCCATCAACATCAAAATCATTAAAAGAAATAGAGCTATCATCTCCCATACTCCGAAAAATCTCAGTACTCTTTTGTGAAAAAGTTTTTGCAATTTTGGGCTTTTTCGCACAAGGAGTAGGAGATTTCTCTACACCAATCAAATTAAGAGGATTGCTAGCTTTTGGAACAACATCATTAGAGGTAGTAATAGTACATACCTTCATCTTTCTAGCCATCTCATCTTCTCTTTCCCACCTGGCATGCAATTCTGCTAACATCGTAACATTTTCATCAATTCTAACTTGGATGGCATTAATAGCAACAAAAGTATTGCTTTCTTTCACATCATTAGGCAACACTTTTAGTTTCAAAATTTCAACATCAAGAGCAAGTTTATCAACTTTAGAAGCAAGAATATCAATTTTACCCAACTTTTCCTCAACAAACTTGTTAAAAGCAGTTTGCTTAACGATGAAGTCCTTGAGCATGACTTCAAGCTCAGAGGGCGCGCCCCTAGTGTTGTTGGAGGAATTACCATAAGAGTTACCATAACCATTACCATTGGTAGAAGGATACGGCCTATAATTGTTGCTAGCAAAATTGTTCCTATAAGCACTGTTGTTGAAATTACAATTTCTAATGAAGTTTACATCAACATGCTCTTCTTGAGCAACCAAAGAGGCCAAAGGAACATTATTAGGATCAACATGAGCCCTATCATTAGAAAGCATAAGCATAATAGCATCAATCTTATCACTCAAGGAAGAGGTTTCCTCAACTGAATTTACCTTCTTACCTTGTGGAGCTCTCTCGGTGTGCCATTTAAAATAATTTACCATCATGTTGTCGAGAAGCTTAGTTGTGGCACCCAAGGTAAGGGACATAAAAGTACCTCCAGCAGCTGAATCTAATAGGTTTCTTGAAGAAGAATTCAGTCCTGCATAAAAATTTTGGACAATCATCAAAGTAGTCAGTCCATGAGTGGGACAATTCTTTATCATAGATTTCATTCTTTCCCAAGCCTGAGCAACATGTTCATTATCAAACTGTCTAAACTTCATAATATCACTAACGCAAAGCTATAATCTTAGCGGGAGGATAGTATTTTCCAGTAAAAGCATCCTTACACTTATCCCAAGAATCAATACTATTTCTAGGGAAAGATAGCAACCAATCCTTAGCTCTTCCTCTTAAAGAGAAAGGAAACACCTTAAGCTTAATAATATTACCATCTACATCCTTATACTTTTGCATCTCACATAGCTCAACAAAATTGTTGAGATGAGCTGCATCATCATCAGAACTGGCACGGAAAATTGCTCTTTCATAACGAGATTCGACAAAGCAGGTTTGATCTCATAAAAATTTGCATCAGGAGCAGGTGGCGCAATAGGAGTGCAGATAAAATCATTGTTTTTGGTGCTAGTATAATCACACAACTTGGTGTTCTCAGGAGTACCCATTATAGCAAGACTAAAAGCAAGCAAATAATAGAAACTATAAAGGAAGCTAATTTTTTTGTATTTTTGATAAAACGATGCAAGTAAAAATAAAGTAAAGCAAAACAAAGACAAAGTAAAAGGTGGAGCATGCGAGACTCCCCTTGCAGAAATCTTCTTTTTCCCCGATAACAGCGCCAGAAAAATGCTTGATGGTGCGATGTTAAGGCACCCAGTTGGGAACCCCAAGAGGAAGGTATGAGGAGCACAGCAGCAAGTTTCCCTCAGTTGTGAAACCAAGGTTATCGAACTAGTAGGAGAAAGCCAAACTTCAGAAGGTGATGCTTGCTAGCTTCGCGACACTCTAGACAATGGTGCTAGAAAATGCTGGTGCGTAGTTGACGTATGAGCTTCTTCACCTAGAAGCAGCGTGGAACCTGCACACAACACAACCAAGAACTTTGCTCCCAACTTCGATGAGGTTGTCAATCTCACCGGTTTGTTGTGAACAAAGGATTGAGCGTATCGAGTGGTAAAAGGTAACAGTAATGCAAGAATGTAAACAGAGCGAGTAATAGTAAATGGTAAAGCAATGTAAAGGAAATTGGACCGGGGTCCACAGTTCACTAGTGGTGTCTCTCCATAAGATAAATAACAATATGTTGGGTAAACAAATTACAGTTGGGCAATTGATAGAGTAAAGATAACGTACATATGTCATGCGGATCACTATGAGATTCACTCTGGGCATTACGACAAAATACATAGACCGCCATCCAACTGCATCTATGACTAAAAATCTACTCGTGGGGAGTCATCCGAGAACCCTTGAGTATTAAGTTGCGAACAATAGATAATTGCATTAAGCAAAGTGCGTAATGTAAACAAAGAAAATGTCCTTGGACACAAGAATGTTGTTTTCTCCCTAGTGGCAACAGGACATCTACAACCTTAGAGGTTTCTGTCACTCCCCCAGATTACTAGAGGAATGAACCCAACTATCAAGCATAAATACTCCCTCTTGGAGTTACTAGCATCTACTCGGCCAAGATAGCTACTAGCAACGGAAAGCATGCAAGATCATAAAACAACATAGAGATAACATAAAGATATATATTTCAGCACATCAACTTAACATAGTACCAATACTCATCGGATCCCAACAAACACAACATGTCGAATTACATAAAGATGATCCTGATCATATAGGGCAGCTCACAAGATCTAAACATGAAGCACATGGCGGAGGAGACAACCATCTAGCTACTTCTATTGACCCGTAGTCCAAGGTAGACTACTCACACATCACTCCAGAGGTGACCATGGTTGTGGAGAAGGCCTCCGGTAGGGTGTCGGGAAGAGCTCCTGGATCCTCCCAATCTCGCGATGGCGACGGCGGTGGCTTGCAGTATGTTTCATGGAAAAGAGATCCGTCACCTAGGTTTTTCTCGTCGAGGGGAACTTATAGGCAAGCAGGAAGCATCAGGAGGTGGGCCAGCTGGCCTCACCCCCTAGTGGCGTGGGCCAGGGGTAGGCTGCGCCACCCTAGGGTGTGGCTGGCTCCTGGCCCCCCTCCGTCTCATCTTCGGTCTTCGCGAAGCTTCGGTAAAAATAGCAGGTTTGTCTTTTGTTTTGTCCAATTCCGAGAATATTTCCTATGTAGCTTTTCTGAAACACAAAAACAGCAAAAATAGGTAACTGGCATTGTGGCATCTTGTTAATAGGTTAGTTCCGGAAAATGCATTAAAACGCCACAAAGTGTAACAAAACACAAAGCAAATGGTGTATAACAAGCATGGAGCATAAAAAATTATAGATACGTTTGAGACGTAGCAGATACTAACAATGGGAAAACCAGCTAAGCTCCACGAAGTATAGCAACTCGCAGGACGCGTAGCATCGCTAAGTCAATTTGTCGCACGGCTAGGAGAAAAGGCCCCCCTTTCTACGCACTCATGAAAAAGTCAGACAAAAAATTTGAGTGGACAGAAGAGGCAGACACAGCGCTTTCACAGCTGAAAAAGTGCTTTCCACACCACCAGTGCTGGTCGCACCAAAGGAAAGAGAGCCATTACTACTATACATTGCTGCTACACATCAGGTGGTGAGCACAGTATTAGTAGTCAAAAGAGGCGAGGAAGGGAAGGCGCATGGAGTTCAGCGACTAGTGTACTTCCTCAGTGATGAGGTTTAACCCCGGCAATGCCCATGCTTGAGGGCTTTTAAGACATGGAGCGCTTGTGGGATCCGGCGAACTCGATGACAATCAAACGGCATAGGGAAACATAGGTTTTACCCAGGTTCAGCCCCCTTGTAGGGTAAAGACCTACATCCTACTTGTCTAACTTTATTGATGGAGTGGCTACAATGGAGGTGTTACAACGATGGCGTAGATTGGATCTAGCCGAAAGGTGGAGAGCTCTCAAGGTTTCAAGCGCTCGGGTGTTTGGTGGTGAAAGGTGTCTAGGCCCTTCTTGGATCTCCCTCCCAACCTTTTATATGCGAAGGTTGGGTCTTAGGATTGCTCTCCAAGTTAACTACATACAAAGTCGGTAGGTAAAACCCTAATCGAGTCCTAATCCAACTAGGTTTCTTCCTTCGAATCTTTGCCTTGTACGGCAAATTTTGCTCCTGGGCCGCGCCAGGCTATTATCTCCATGGGCCTTGTCATCCCTTCGGTGGATGTCCCTCCTGGACCAAAAACTAGTTAGGCGAATATCGAGGGCCCATTTGTGATTCCTTTGTCAGTAGCCCCCGAGTGCCTGGGATTGTCGAAGACTATGGCAGGGACTCTAACTCCATTATTTCGAGTCTTCCCTTGATCGCATATAACCTCTTTCACCTTATGTGTAGAGACAGAAAGGCACAACATGTACACGAATGGTTCATTTAGTAAAGTTAGTCTATTCGAGTAATGCCCATTCCGAGCCTCGAAGACACATAGTTTTGTTGCTAAAGGGATTGGCATAACTAGTCTGAGACTCACGTTGGGTCCAGTTAATTGCATAGTCACAAAAACATCGGTTAGCTTCCTCAGATTCGAGTCCCCCGACTCAAACCCGCGTGGGCTGGCGCTACTTCGACCCGAGCCGCGTGTGGACTTATCAGGTCGAAGCCCAGTAGTGTGTAAGGCACTCGATGCGTCCATGTAACATCCCAAAATTTGGATAAATTCAAAATTTTGCATGCATGCATTCATCCATCATAGCATTGCACAAAATTTCTCAAGTTTTAGTTATTGTTTCCTTTTTGACCAAACCTTTCCCTGTATGTTTACAATAACAAAGGGGATTTTTTTTACAAATTTCAAAATTGGTTGGAATCAATTCAGGGTTTATTTGCAAAATTTTCAAACAAATTCAGAAAAGGAAAAGAGTAAAGAAAAAGAAAAAAATAGAAAAGGCCACCGGGCACCGTTCAGGCCCAAGCCGCGAAATAGCCCACGACCCAACTCTCCTTCTTCCCGAACCGGTACGCCCCTCCATTCTCTTCTTTTGCTGACGCATGGGACCCAGCTGGCAGCACCGACGTCATCTTTAGCCTCCACCGGAAAAACTCGCCTGGAGACAGCGCGATCTACAAATAACCCTCTGCCCCCGCAATCATTCCCCTTTAAAACCCTAGCAAAGATCGTCCCCAGGCTGCCAGTTTCAGGAGTCGCCATGCCGCCGTTACTGACAGCGGGCGTTGCCGATTAACGGTGAGCCATGGCCTCCCCTCGATCTCTCTCTGCACCATTCCTTCTCACTTGATCATGTGCACGTTACTGACACGGTTTCGATCTTGCTTGAGCACCAGAGCGACAAATTCGACTGCGACCGGATCTTACTGCCCGCAGCAAGATCTCCGATGAGGAATTGCCGGCGAACCGGAGCACCCCCATCCTACCTGCTTCGCCATCAGACCCGCCTCATCAACCTGAACACCTTGGTAAGATCGCCGCCACCCAGATCTCTCTGTGCTTGCCATTCTCCTCCGTGTCCAGCATGCCACTGTCAGGTCATCTAACTCCAGCCGCGCGTCGTCGCCGTTGCAAGAAGCTCTCGAGATCGGCGACCACACCTTCAACCTCGCCGTGATCACCTGAACACCTTTGTCGCCTTCTTAAAGCTCAATAATCACCGGAACTGCCTCGCCGTCGGACTCCAATACCGCTAGGACCTTGCCGTCGACGCTTTCCCGGTGAGCCCCCCCCCTTTCTTCTTCTGACCGTTTGATCTGAATCTTGCGGGTGAGATCTGATCACTTACCAAAGCGGTATGGATAGACCTGATTCATTAAACTCCACTTAGATCCTACGGCCTGAATCAGTGATCCGCCCGAATCGGTATGGGCCAATCACATTGTGCCAAGTGTCAGTTTCTAGAAAAGCCCCGATCTGTTTTCGTTTTAAAATTTCAGAATATGTTTTAAACTTGTAAATTTCATATCTTGAGTTCTGTACATCCAAATTTAGCAAACTTTGCGTCTATGGATTTAGAAAATGAGTAGAATCTATTTCTAGTATAAAATATTACTTTCGCATCTCTTTTATACACTGTATTACTGGAAGCTTTATTTATGTATTTTGGCTATTAAAAATAGTTGTAAAATTTATTTTATAGTAAGTCCTTTTGATTTTGGTCTATATGAAATCTCTCAGTACTGTAGCATGTCCAGAATATTTTCAGTACCTTTTAGTTTATCTTTGTAGTTTCAACATGTTTAATTGTTCTACTTGTGTCTTGAAAATAGTTTGAGCTTTATAAATAACTCTAAAATTTTGATCATGGCATCATGCATATAGTTAACAACCAGGGAACTTGTTAAGTGTCTTTGTGGTGTTTAAATCACATATTGCATGCATATTTCTTTTCATGAGTGTTTTATGAATGCTATGTGCTTATGATTGCAATATTTTATGTGTACATTGTGCTGAGTGCAACGAGTGCCTTTGTGACGAGTGCACCAACTCCTGTCCTCACCAAGGCAAGTGTCACCATATTTCCTTGTCCTACTGAAAGTTTTGTCACTTGTAGCCTTTCTAGTAGAAGATGCATGTGTAGGTGGTTTTATGAGTTTTGTGTCTTAGCTTGCTAGATCTTATGCTAAGTCTTTTGCCTAGCTTTAGCCTAGCATTTGCATCTCCTAGTAGAATTGCTGCTGCTATAGGGCTGTCTTACACTTGTTGTGGGAAGGGCTTTTCACATGTTTTGGCTAAGTGTTGAAAACCAAGTTTTTGGAAAACTAAGTAAACAACTAAGTTAATGAACCACCTGGGTGGATGTGGCTTTGAATGGTTTATGTTGAGTGGTTCCCTAGGGTCATGTCATCGAACCTCTGAACCACCAGGTGTATCTCACTTGTGGACGGCCACCCAGGAGCAAAGAGATTGGAGACGTTCAAGTCATGAAGCTTCCAGTGCAACCACAAGACATATGGGCTCTGTCTCGACCAACTAAGCTGCAAGAACTCAAGCCAGACGGACAGAGGGTGGTAGATGTCAATAGGATGGAACGCGTCCATTTTGTCTGAGGAAATGCTTCTGAAAGGTCTCATCTTAGTTTTCACTTGGACATTTGAGGCAAAATGAGTCTCATGGCAAAATGGGTTAACTAAGTCCTGTGGGAAAAGTGCGCAACCTCTGCAGAGTGTTAAATCTAAGTACTTAGCCATGTCCCCGGTTACGGACAATTCTGAGTGACATGATATTGAAGCTGTTCGAGAATCTCCTCATCTCAATTTCTTTAAGTTAAAACTTGATGGGTAAACATGGGTAGTAAGGAGTCCCCCTGTCAAAAATTTTGCTAAGGAAAAACTTGAGTTTTACAAAAGATAGGAAGAAATCTTGCTTTTGCAAAGTCCAACTCCACCTGGCCAAATAGCATATAAGTGTAGGTGCCATTGAGTCCACCAAAGTGACATCTTCCCAATACATTCAAAGTATTGACCCTCCGTGGCTGCAACATATCATGTTGCAGGTTACTACTATGAAGCTTGAAGATTGCTGCGCTTCGGTCACGAGTCTTCATCCAACACATCTGCCTACGGAGCTATGAAGAAAGAAGACTTGTAGTTTCATCTACTTAGTCATTCTCGAGTTGTAATAAGTTGTGGCATTGTGCTACTTGAGTTGTAAAAGAACTATGTTATTTGTGGATCAAGCATTGTAATAAAGACCTTTGTATTCTTGATATTTCATGTTGTAACTGTGTGTGCTAGCGGTTGATCTAGGACTAGCACAAATAAAGCACAGGTACACTACAAATGGTATCAGAACAAAGTGTTTCCTTTAGGTTCGTGACCCTAGGATTGGACGAAAACCCTTAGGAAAAATTTAGGAGGTGTTCTTGTTCTCTTTGTTGCTAACACATAGAAATAGTTTGATCTCTCTAAGTTAGGAGTCTCTTTTACTTTTGTTCAGCACTTTGTTAAGTTTTTCTTATTTCGGCTTACTAACTTGTCATGTTCCAACGTAAACATCTCAACCTTCTGCATCACCAAGCCTGACAATTTCATGGCCTTTAGCTTCAGAGAGTTCCTCATCGACATTGTCACCACTTTGTCCCTGCCTACCCCATTCATCAATGGGAGCGAGATGACCAAGTTCCACAAGAAGGGCGTCTAGGTCATCCGCATCACGTAGCCAGGATGCGAGACAGAGCCAAAGACTGAAGAAATGAGGTTCAAGACCTTCCACACCGACAAAGACGCGGGTTCCCATCTCCTCATGCAAGAACTGATAGCACGCCTCTGCGGACGTCACTTCTCCGAGCTCCAGAACCACTACTCCCACCCCTACGGCCGACATGATGAGAAGGGCATGGTCATCAGGCTATGTGATAGCAAACAAGACCCCATGCGCATACACCTCGCTGAGTTAGTGTACCTCGTTAGGGACATCGATGTTGAGAGGTACAATGAGTTGTTCATCAACGACGAGCTACGCGCCCAGCTTGCCGAGAAGGACAAACAACACCTGGAGCAGGAACAGAGGATCAAGGAGATGGAGGCGAAGTTCGAGACTCAAGAGAAGTAGCGGAAGAACCAAGAGAAGAGGATCCAAGCCAGGAATAAAGAAGTTAGAGAGCTGAAGCAGAAGTTAGAGTGCAACGACTTTGAGCTTGAAGCGGACCATGATCTGATCGAGAAGCTGAGCGCCGACAAGAGGGAGCTTCAAGAGAAGGTCGACACCCTAACTGAAGACCTGCAGGACTACAAGAGGCTACTCAAGGAGAATGGCTTCGATGTTGAGGAGGAGGAAGTCTCCATGGAAGAGTCAAGTAGTTAGAGAGACTACCCCACTTTATCCTTGAGTTTACGTTTATGCCCGTGACCACTTGTGGTATGGCATTAGACATTGTATCCCTTTAGACTTAAACGTTTGTGTACCTTCAAACTATTTTGTGAGTTGTTTATTGCATGGTTGGTTTAAAGTTTGCTCCTATGTTTGTGTGTGCTTGCGTATGTGCTCATTTAAGGATTGGTTATATGCATGTGGGTAGGAAACTTTATTCCTTTAGACTCTATCTCTAAGTCTAACCTCACCTATTTCAAACCCAACAGATGCTTCCTCGTCGCGCTCCTGAGGAACAGATGCAGCAGATGATGGAAGCCCAGGCTCAACTCATGCAAGTCATGACTCAGTTTCTTGCCAACACTCAGAACAACAACAATAACAATAACAACCCTCCACTACCGCCACCCCCTCAGGTCGACATGCTTGCAAGATTCCTAAGGCTTCGCCCTGCCAAGTTTTCACGTGCTGCTGAACCACTGGAGGCAATGGATTGGCTCCGTTCATTCAACAAAGGCTTGGTGACTACTGGTTGCACTAATGCTGAAAAGGTCATGTTTGCAGCTCATTTGTTGGAAGGACCAGCAGCAAGCTGGTGGGATACTTACCAGATCACTCATCCCATTGAAGGAGTGACATGGGACTCGTTCCAAGAAGGATTTCGGGCTGCACACATTTCCTCTGGTGTGATGGGCCTGAAGAAGAAAGAGTTCCGTGATCTTAGATAGAAGTACCGCAGTGTGTCTAAGTACATTGATGAGTTTACTATCTATCAAGCTATGCACCGAACAACATTGACACTGATGCAAAAAGGAAGGAGAAGTTCCTAGAGGGCCTCAATGACGAATTGTCAATCCCTCTGTCTGTTGCCTACACTCCTACTTTTCAGTCTCTGCTTGATCAAGCTATATCTCTAGAAAGCAAGATGAAGCAGTCTGAAAACAGAAAGAGGAAGCATCATGTTAGCAAGTACCAAGAGCCTGTGCACAAGTGAAGCTATCACAGTGGAAATGGGAGTTCTGGATTCCATAAGAATGGAGGAAACCACCACAACAATAATGGTGGAAATGGGCACCGACATCACAAGGGGAATGGCCACCACCATAATGGCCACAGGAATGACAACAATCACAACTCCAGGACAAATGGCCATAACAATGGCAAAAACAACAATGCCCCCGAGAAGAGGGATATTAGTCAGGTGGAATGCTATAAGTGCCACAAGACTGGGCATTATGCAAATGATTGCCCACAGAAGAAAGATGAAGGAAACAAGCCCAATCCATTCCAAAAGGGGCATGTTATTCACATCAATGTGGAGGAGATTTATGATGAGCCTGACGCCGTATATGGTATGTTTCTGCTCAATAAGTTTTCAACACTTGTTCTTTTTGACACTGGTGCATCCCATTCATTCATTTCAAGAGCATTTGTAGTTAAGAACAAAATACCTACTAAAACAATAGGTTTTCCTATAAGGGTAAGTTCTCTAGGGGGAGAGTTGATAGTAAATGCCGGTTGTGAAGACCTAGTCCTGGAAATTGGAAAACACAAGTTTTTGGCTAACCTCATTGTCCTAGACTCACAAGGACTAGATGTCATCCTAGGCATGGATTGGATGACCGCATTTGAGGGAGTCATAGATTGTGCAAACAAAACCATCACCCTCACAACCCCTGAAAAGAAACGTATTCGTTTCAAATCAACCTTCGAGCTAAAAGGGTCTAAGGTTAACTCTCTTAAGTGGGTTAGCATGGAAGAAGTGCCAGTTGTGAAGGAGTATCCCGATGTGTTTCCAGAAGAGTTGCTAGGAATGCCACCAGACAGATATGTCGAGTTTATCATTGACTTGCTGCCTAGAACAGGACCCATAGCAAAAATGCCATACAAGACGGACATAGAAGAATTAAAAGAGTTAAAGAAGCAGCTCAAGGAGCAATTGGACAAAGGTTTTATCCAACAAAGTTCATCATCATGGGGAGCCCCTGTTTTGTTTGTGAAGAAGAAGGACTCTAGCAAGAGATTGGTTGTGGACTACCGTTCGCTGAACGAAGTGACAATCAAGAACAAATACCCATTGCCCAACATCAATGACCTATTCGGCCAACTGAAAGGAGCAAAAGTGCTCTCCAAGATTGATCTCCGATCAGGATATTTCCAGCTAAAGATCCGAGAACAAGACATACCCAAGACAGCTTTTACCACTAGATATGGTCTATATGAGTAAACCGTCATGTCTTTTGGACTAACAAATGCCCTGGCATACTTCATGACCATGATGATCAAGGTCTTCATGGAATACTTGGATAAATTCATAGTGGTGTTCATTGATGACATCCTGATTTACTCCAAGGATGATAAAGAACATGAGAAGCACTTACGCTTAATCATGGAAAAGCTCTGGGAGCATAAGCTATATGCAAAATTCAGCAAGTGTGAGTTCTGGCTGAACAACGTGGGATTTCTTGGACACATAGTTTCCGCGGAAGGAGTCATGGTGGATCCAAGCAAGGTAGCATCCGTTACCGAATGGGAGTCGCCCAAAAATGCAGGAGACATCCGGAGTTTCTTAGGCCTTGCGGGATACTATCGAAGATTCATTAAAAATTTCTCCAAGATCGCAAAGCCAATGAGTGAACTATTGAAGAAATACAAGAAGTTTAAATGGATCGACTCATGTGAGGCCAGTTTCCAAGAACTGAAGAAACGACTAGTAAGTGCACTAGTTCTATGTCTGCCTGATATACAGAAGGATTTCCAATTTTACTGCGACGCTTCTCGTCAAGGACTTGGTAGCATTCTAATGCAGAATGGGAAGGTGGTGAGTTATGCCTCGCGCCAGCTCAAACATCACAAGAGAAATTACCCCACACATGACTTGGAGCTAGCATCTGTTGTGCATGCTCTAAAAGTGTGGAGGCACTATTTGATGGGAAAGAATTGTGATGTGTTCATCGATCATAAGAGCTTGAAGTATATATTCACTCAGAAGGAACTGAACATGAGACAAAGAAGATGGTTGGTCATAAAAGATTATGATATGAGCCTGCAATATCATCCGGGAAAAGCAAATGTTGTAGGTGAAGCCTTAAGTCATAAAAGCTATGTAAATGGGCTTTGCAGCAGGAGAGTTGCCTGAGTAATTGTGTGAACAATTCAAAGAGCTCAGATTGGAAATTGTGCCAGAAGGGTTTTTGGCATCGCTTGAAGTTCAACCTACACTGATGGACAAGATCAAGGAAGCTCAGAAGCTAGATAAGGAGATAGAAGAAATAAAGAGTAATACGAGTAAAGGGAAGGCGAAGGGATTTCGCGAATATGAGCAAGGAATTGTATGGTTTGAGAAGTGTGTTTGCATACCGCAAGATCCTGAACTCAGAAAACTGATCCTGCAAGAAGCACATGATTCACCATATTCCATTCATCCTGGAAACACCAAGATGTATATGGATTTGAAGGGTAGATTTTGGTGGAGCAATATGAAGAGGGATATCGCTGAGTACATTGCCTTATGTGACATATGTAATAGAGTCAAGGCAGAGCATCAGAAACCAGCAGGGTTATTGCAGCCGTTACCTATACCAGAGTGGAAGTGGGATAATGTTGGCATGGATTTTATCACAGGATTACCAAGGACCAAGTCTGGATACGACTCCATCTGGGTTGTAGTTGACCGTTTAACCAAAGTGGCTCACTTTATTCCTGTGAAGACCACTTATACCAGTGCCAGGCTAGCCAAGATATACATGAACCGAATAGTATGCTTTCATGGAGTACCTAAGAGCATTGTGTCAGATAGAGGTACCCAATTTACCTCTCACTTTTGGCGCCAACTCCATGAATCCTTGGGCACTAGACTAGAGTTCTGCACAACATTTCATCCTCAGACTGATGGGCAAACAGAAAGGGTGAATCAAATTCTAGAAGACATGTTGAGAGCTTGTGCTTTGGACTATGGGTCTAGCTGGGATGATAATTTGCCATATGCAAAGTTTTCTTACAACAATAGTCATCAAGCTAGCATTGAGATGGCACCATTTGAAGCTCTGTATGGAAGAAAGTGCACTACACCATTGCTTTGGAGTGCTGTTGGAGAATGAAGTCTTTTCGGGCCAGACATAATAAAAGATGCCAAGGAAAAAGTTCGTTTGATCAGGGATAGACTCAAGATAGCTCAATCTAGACAAAAGAGCTATGCTGATTCAAAGCGTAGAGAGGTGACCTATGAGGTGGGCGATAGAGCATACCTTCAAGTATCGCCACTGAGTCAAAGGAAAGCTAGCACCTCGCTTTGTAGGGCCATTCAAAATTCTGGCTTGCAAAGGAGAGATTGCATATGAGCTAGAACTACCAGAATCCTTGTCTGCAGTGCACAATGTATTCCATGTGAGTTAATTGAAGAAGTGTCATCCAGAGATGGCAGATACCCCACTAAGAGACACAATACCATTGGAAGAGGTTCAGTTGGAAAGTGATCTCACGTTTGAAGCGAAACCCATCGAAATCTTAGAAACATCGGAAAGAGTTACTCGAACCAACAATATCAAATTTTGCAAAGTTCAGTGGAGTCACCACACTGAGGAAGAAGCAACTTGGGAGCGAGAAGATGAACTCCGAGAAGACCACCCGCACCTATTTGCTAGCCAATCCGAATCTCGAGGGCGAGATTCATCTTAAGGGGTTAGACTTGTAATATCCCAAAATTTGGATAAATTCAAAATTTTGCATGCATGCATTCCTCCATCATAGCATTGCACAAAATTTCTCAAGTTTGAGTTACTGTTTCCTTTTTTACCAAACTTTCTCTATATGTTTATAATAACAAAGAGAATTTTTTTTACAAATTTCAAAATTGGTTTGAATCAATTTAGGGTTTATTTGCAAAATTTTCAAACAAATTCAGAAAAGGAAAAGAGAAAAGAAAAAGAAAAAATACAGAAGGCCGCCGGGCACCGTTCGGGCCCAAGCCGCGAAATAGCCCACGGCCCAACTCTCCTTCTTCCCGAACCGGTACGCCCCTCTCTTCTCTTCTTTCGCTGACGCGTGGGACCCACCTGGCAACACCAATGTTGTCTTCAACCTCCACCCGAAAAACTCGCCCGGAGACAGCGCGATCTCCTCGTGGTTAATCCAATTGATTCGGTTCCGAATTTGTCTCTCCCTCACGCCTACAAATACCCCTCCGCCCCTACAATTGTTCCCCCTCAAAACCCTAGCAAAGATTGCCCCCAGGCTGCCTGTTTCAGGACTCGATGCGCCGCTGTTACTGACAGCGGGCTTCGCCGATTAACGGTGAGCCACGGCCTCCCCTCGATCTCCATCTGCACCATTCCTTCTCACCTTGATCCTGCGCACGTTACTGACACGGTTTCGATCTTGCTTGAGCACCAGAGCGACGAATTCGACTGCGACTAGATCTTACTGCCCACAGCAAGATCTCCGACGAGGAATTGTCGGCGAACCAGAGCACCCCCGCCCTACCTGCTTTGCAATCAGACCCGCCTCATCAACCTGAATGCCTTGCTAAGATCGCCGCCACCCATATCTCTCTGTGCTTGCCGCTCTCCTCTGTGTCCAGCACGCCACTGTCAGGTCATCTAACTCCAGCCGCGCACCGTCGCTGTTGCAGGAAGCTCTCGAGATCGATGACCACTCCTTCGACCTGGCTGTGATCACCTCAACACCGTTGTCGCCTTCTCAGAGCTCAACGATCGCCGGAACTGCCTTGCCGTTGGACTCCAGTACCGCTAGGACCTCTCCGTCGACGCTTTCCCGTTGAGCCGCTCCCCTTTCTTCTTCTGACCATTCGATCTGAATCTTGCGGGTGAGATCAGATCACTTACCGAAGCGGTATGGATCGATCTAATCTGCTAAACTCCACTTAGATCCTATGACCTGAATCAGTGATCCACCCGAATCAGTATGGGCCAATCACGTTGCGCCAAGTGTCAGTTCCTGGAAAAGCCCCGATCTGTTTTTGTTTTAAAATTTCAGAATATGTTTTAAACTTGTAAATTTCATATCTTGAGTTTTGTACATCCAAATTTAGCAAACTTTGCGTCTATAGATTCAGAAAAATGAGTAGAATCTATTTATATATAGTATAAAATATTACTTTCACATTTGTTTTATACACTGTATTACTGCAAGCTTTATTTATGTATTTTGGCTATTAAAAATAGTTGTAAAATTTATTTTACAGTAAATCCTTTTGATGTTGGTCTATATGAAACCTCTCAGTACTGTAGCATGTCCAGAATATTTTCAGTACCTTTTATTTTATCTTTGTAGTTTCAACATGTTTAATTGTTCTACTTGTGTCTTGAAAATAGTTTGAGCTTTATAAATAACTCTAAAATTTTGATCATGGCATCATGCATATAGTTAACAACCAGGGAACTTGTTAAGTGTCTTTTTGGTTTTTAAATCACATATTGCATGCATATTTCTTTTCATGAGTGTTTTATGAATGCTATGTGCTTATGATTGCAATATTTTATGTGTAGATTGTGCTGAGTGCAATGAGGGCCTTTATGATGAGTGCACCAACTCCTCTGCTCACCAAGGCAAGTGTCACCATATTTCCTTGTCCTACTGAAAGTTTTGTCACTTGTAGCCTTTCTACTAGAAGATGCTTGTGTAGGTGGTTTTATGAGTTTTGTGTCTTAGCTTGCTAGATCTTATGCTAAGTCTTTTGTCTAACTTTAGCCTAGCTTTTGCATCTCCTAGTAGAATTGCTGCTACTATAGGGCTGTCTTACACTTGTTGTGGGAAGGGCTTATCACATGTTTTGGCTAAGTGTTGAAAACTAAGTTTTTCGAAAATTAAGAAAACAACTAAGTTAATGAACCACCTGGGTGGATGTGGCTTTGAATGGTTTATGTTGAGTGGTTCCCTGCGGTCATGTCGTCGAACCTCTGAACCACCAGGTTTATCTCACTTGTGGACGGCCACCCAGGAGCAAAGAGATTGGAGACGTTCAAGTCATGAAGCTTCCAGCGCAACCACAAGACATATGGGCTCTGTCTTGACAAACTAAGCTGCAAGAACTCAAGCCAGACAGACAGAGGGTGGTAGATGTTGCTAGGATGGAACGCGTCCTTTTGGTCTGAGGAAATGGTTCTGAAAGGTCTCGTCTTAGTTTTCACTTGGCCATTTGTTGCAAAATGAGTCTCATGGCAAAATGGGTTAACTAAGTCCTACGGGAAAAGTGCACAACTTCTGTAGAGTGTTAAAACTAAGTACTTAGCCGTGTCCCCGGTTACGGACAATTCTGAGTGACATGATATTGAAGCTGTTCGGGAATCTCCTCATCTCAGTTTCTTTAAGTTAAAACTTGATGGGTAAACATGGGTAGTAAGGAGTTCCTCCTGTCAAAAATTTTGCTAAGGAAAAACTTGAGTTTTACAAAAGATAGGAAGAAAGGTTGCTTTTGCAAAGTTCAACTCCACCTAGCCAAATAGCATACAAGTGTAGGTGCCATTGAGTCCACCAAAAGTACATCTTGCCAATACATTCAAAGTATTGACCCTCCGTGGCTGCAACGTATCATGTTGCAGGTTACTACTATGAAGATTGAAGATTGCTGCGCTTCGATCACGAGTCTTCATCCAACACGTCTGCCTGCGGAGCTATGAAGAAAGAAGACTTGTAGTTTCATCTACTTAGTCATTCTTGAGTTGTAATAAGTTGTGGCATTGTGCTACTTGAGTTGTAAAAGAACTATGTTATTTGTGGATCAAGCGTTGTAATAAAGACCTTTGTATTCTTGATATTTTGTCTTGTAACTATTTGTGCTAGCAGTTGATCTGGGACTAGCACAAATAAAGCACAGGTACACTACAGTCCATTGATGCAAGACTTCATACCGCAGGTATGGAAAATTTTCTTAGGAGAGCGTGTTTGGTGCGGTTACTGGGCCATCTAGTATTGCTAACTGTGGACTTACCTTCGTAGTTGACATACGGCATCTGAATTGGTATATTGCCACCAAAATTTGGGTAACTATTGTAAGCATAAGTGTAAGACAGGATTTCGGGGAATTGAGACTTCTACCCAAATTGAGACTGAGGCACTGCTGGACCCAAATTAGAGAGAATCTGGGGACTAAAGCCCAAGGCTGGTCACAGCAACGGCACTGAAGGCCTGAATATGTAAATTTGTGAGAAGTGTCCTCGAATAACAGACCAAGTGTGCTACATGCCCCATTGCACTGGGATACATCATAATCTCGAAATAAATAATCCACAAGAATGAGATCCACTATTCAGATAAGCTAGCGGCGCTACAGGCCAAAAAGAAGAGACTCGAGGGATCGAAGCCCACGACTCGAATGACAGAACTGCGCTGCTAGCCCATGGAGAATAATTCGAGGGATCGGAATCCACAACTCGAGTGGCAAGACGACATTGCTGGCCCATAGAGAATCATTCGAGGGATCAGAATCCACAACTCAATTGGCAATACGGCGTTGTTGGCCCATAGAGAATAATTCGAGGGATCAGAATCCACAACTCAAGTGGTAAGACAAGGTCGGATAAAACCAAAAGATTCCCTCAAAGAACCGGTGATCATGCGAGATGCCAAACCGAAAAAACCTCTAAGGGTCGATTCAAAGATCTCGAATAGAAGGCAAAGCACTTCGAAAAATAACCCTTGCACTCTGGATCGCGCAAAGAAAGCAAAGATTCCAGAAAAACATCTACCGTCAAAGAAATGCTGAACTCTGGTGGTACATACCTCGAAACGTTGAAGACCTGAAAAGGCTTCTCTTCCTGGTCGAAAGAAAACAAGCTCGCTAGAAGTGACATCAGTGATGATGCATTACTTCTTCGAGTTGTCACGCCACCTGTTGCAGGGATAGCCTGACATTGACAAGACTGGACATCCAGTGGGGCCCAGGGCAGCGCACACCGGCCGTTGACTGTGTTTGACCAGATGTCCTGCGCATCCGGTGAGAAAAAACCACCGCACCTCTTTAATCCCCGTGCGTAGTGGGCAGTGTTACTCACGTGATGGCGACACATGGATGGCCAGATTCTTGCTACTGTTTCCTCTTCTGAAGGAACGGCTGAGATGGCACGGAGATTTTCCATAGTGGGATAAAAAAGAAAATGGAGGGAGTAACAGCTTACCCCACTCCGCCGCTGTCATCGCCTTCCTCCTTACGCACTGCCCTTGCCTCGCACCTCTCCTTCCATTCCCTGTGAGATTCTGGTTGAGCAGCCTCACCATGGGCAAGAGGAGTTCGACCGCCGCCGGTGCTGCCACCAGCGCCGCCGTGAAGAAAGCCAAGACTGCAGATGCCGACGCGCCCGCCGTGGGCAACTGGGTCCAGACCAAATTCCTAGAGAAGGAAATGTAGAGCACCGAGAAAATCGGCATCTTGAAGAATGATCCGGCGGAAGTTCTCATCGCCAGACCTGAGATCATTCCCCAACCACCCGCGTGCTTCCGGGTACTTTTCTTTGCCTTTCTCCTCAAGGGGTTTTCTTTACCCCCTCATCCTTTCCTCCGTGGGCTTCTCTTCGCCTACGGGATTCAGCTTCATGATCTGAATCCCAACACCATCTTGCACACTATGTGTTTTATTACGCTCTGTGAATGTTTTGTTGGGATCGAACCCCACTGGGCGCTCCGGAGACAAATTTTCGTCATCAAACGCCCTCTCCATTACCAAACTGGCAGCTTCAACTGCCAGGTGCGCTCGGACGTCGAGTACTTCAACCTTCGAACGCCGAAAACAATCCCGGCTGGAGGACGAAGTGGTTCTACGCCAAGGAGCAGCCATCCGCCAGCCAAGGATTCATGCTCGATGAATTTCGCCCTACCAACATCCTTTGGCCTTGGGCGTTGTGGGCGCATGAGCTGACCGAAGAAGAAATGAAGATCACGCAGCCTCTGATGGAGAAGATCCAGTAGCTCCGGGCCACGCCTGAGAAAGAACTGTCTGGCCTCCAGCTTATCCGCACCTTCATCGAGCGCCGGATCCAGCCGCTCGCCGCTTGGGCCCACTGTATGTGGGACTATACCGGCCATCGAGACCCGACGCGATTTTCCTCCAATGAATTGAGGGAAGCTGAGATCGATGACGGAGTTCACGCTGTCACCTCCTTGAAGAAAAAGTCGACCGTGCCCAAGATTTTCAGCACGGAAGCTTTCAGCAAGCCGCATCCCTGTACCGAGGTATGCATTATGTGCCTCTTAACTGTATTTGTTTCGACCTTTGATAGACTTCCTGTCTAGAGTTAAAGGCTGATAGAATGTACTTTGCGTAGGTCCTTGACATTGCCCGCTGCTATCCGCCCCAACCCGAAGAAGGCGAGTATCATGGGCATGAATTCGTCGAGGCTCCGGAGGAATCGGCGTCTGCTGCTCCTGCAACATCGCGTGCTTCGATGAAGTGCAAGCATGTCGTGGGCATCGACAGAGTTGAAGACTCAGAAGATCTCGATGACCTTATCCCTTCCTCGGATGACGATGATGGCGTAGCAATTCACGCACAGCCTCTGGACAGTCGTCCTCCTCCTCGAGCAGGGAAGAGGGCTCTTCCAAACTTTGGCGTCGATGCTTTGTAAGTGACGCCCTAATCAATCCCGAATATCTTTCTGCGTTATTTCATTGCATTTAATACCGTGGTGATCTTCAGATCTTCGAATGAGGAGACCTTTGGGAGTTTGGTCGACCAGGACCTCTTCTAGTTTTGACCTCATGATGCCACCCTCGAGCAGATGGCTGATTCGCAAGAGAAGAGCCAGGATGATGCAGCGCTGAAAGGGCTCTCAAAGCAATCGCCTCCTTCAAAAAAGGATGACGCCAAGCAAGATTTCATCCTTGTCACTTCCTCCGGCGGTCCTTCCGAACCCGCTCGGCATGTAAGTTCGTCCTTCAATTTGCTTGTCGAATATCAACCGTTAGTAGCCCCCGAGGGTGAGTCAAAGTGTTTACACTTGGGCTTGCCCTCAAACCCAAGTTATCGATTCTTATTCTTGTTGCTTCTGGTATAGCATGTTGTCGAAAATCTCTCCAACATATGCAAGAACTACATTGCGTTGGAGAAAGAGAACTAGCATCTGTCCGCTATGCTGGACGATCTTCGCCGTAACTGCTTTCCTCTTTGCGTGTTCTGAATTCTTTGCTCGAATTTTTTTGACTGCTTATCCACCTATCCTTTGTCTAACCAGAGGTTGCTACTCGAGCTGCCACCGACAAGTCTCTGCTGAAGACTCAGGTGGATGACCTCACTACCGAAAATGCTGCGTTGAAGACCAAAGCTGAAGGTCTAGCTGTCGAGGCCCAAGAACTGGTCGACAAGCGCCAGGCCAAGGCTGAGACGAAGGAGAGGAACCTTCAGCAGCACCTGCAGGCTGCTCTTGACTCCTTGCGCGGTAAGTTTCTCCCTTGTTCGAACTGAAGTCTGGCAAGTTTATTTCGTTTTACTGATCGAAATTTTGTGTTTCGTGAAGTTGCTGCCGAATTTGGAGCTAAGGCGATGACGTCAGAGCCCACTGGACTGGAGTCCAATGTCGAGGCCACATAACATGTTTGCCAGGAGGTGCGAAACCTTCTGACGAGGGCACAATTGACACTTGATCGCGTTCGCGACATATCTACTCCGAAATCAATGAGCACCACCCTGACCGGCGTCCTCGAGGCTTTGGCATTGAGGGAGGATGGCGAGGATCGACTGATTGCTACGGTTCGCCGATAGGTAACCACTGGTTCTGAGTCCGTCTTCTCTATGATGATGATGCATGGGATCGACTATGATTTTGACAAGGTCACGGGCACCTACCCAAAGGGCAAGGACGGCCACGACATCTCCCCCAAAGAATTTCTCGAGTGTGCTCGAGCATTATCTGAGCATATGGCGAACTTCTTGGCGGAGAGGAACGCTAAGAAAAAAGCTGCTCGGGAGTGGAGGCGCAGCGTGAAGGGTGCCTCGTCTGGTAGAGCCGCCGATAGTTTGACCTAGCTTACTTCGAGAATTGAGACTTTTGCCATTGTAAGGGATAATGTATTGCTGATTTTTGCTTGTCGTGACCTCGTGACTCTGTTTGCTGCTTAAATTGCTTTTGGCCTTTGTGCTTCCAGCAGAAACATTGGATGCTTGATTGTGTTGTAGCGGCGACCTGCTTTACGTAATTGGGCACCTCGTTTGCAGGGCACGCGCATAGGGTCTGATGCCTGGCCCATATCATACGAAATAGCTGGCAGTTCTTCCGCTGTCGTTGAGAGGTGAGCACCGTCTGCGGGCGAGCTATCCTTGAATCAGTCTTTGCGAGACCAATTGAGGTGTACTCAACAAGAGCTGAAGAGGATTACCACCAAGGTCAATGTTGCCCTCTCGAAAGCTTTGCTAGCCGCGGACGCAGAGCGATTCCTCCTTGGAGAGATCGAAAATCTTGGGAAGGCGATGAAGTGTAAGGTTTTCGTCCTCTTGGCATGTTCTTCTTCTGGTTGGCACCTTGTAATCATCTCTTTTGTTGGATGCAGATGCTTGCGTTGACAGCGAAGCTAAAGCTCGTCGCGTGAACGCGCATCTTCGTGCGGCCCAGACGCACGCTAATTCCATCGCCGATAACTTCTGGGCTGATCGCTCGAAAGCTGAGAAGTTGACCGTACTCCAGGATCGAATCTCCCAGGCCGGGGCATTGGCTGAGACGAGCCGCGCCGCTCTTGCGATCATTCACCAGGCAATGTTTCCTTTGAGCGACCAGCCCGATGGCCTTCCTGCTTTGTTGAGTCAATTCGAGAATGGAGAAGCCATCTACCGGTTCATCCATGAACACCTTCGATGCGGGGCTCTGGTGGACCTTTCCTTTGTGCATGTCCATTACCCGGAGGTCGACATGGAGTTGGTGAAGAAGTTGCCTCCGACGTCCAGCGGTCGTGATGATATGACCACTCATTACTCCGCTTGCAGGCAGGCCACCAATTGTATTGCCTCGTAGATCATTGTTGAGAGTGATCAGCAAAGAGCTGGTCGGGATCCCTTAGCGGTTTAGACCACCGCTGATGTGAGATGTGAATTTGCTTCGTACATGCTCTGTAAAATCATGCGATGTATCATTGCCTATTCATGGCGTAAAGTCTTGTGATGTGATTCGGGCAAAGTCCCTATGCGCAGATCGAAGGGCGGAGCCCCCGAGCATATGTCGAAGGGCGGCGCCCCTGAGCATAGGTCGAAGGGTGAAGCCCCCGAGCGTAGGTCGAAGGGTGAAGCCCTCGAGCATAGGTTAAAGGGCGGAGCCCCCGAGCGTGGGTCAAATAGTTTTTTAAGGCGAAGCCCCCGAGCGTGGGTCGAATAGTTTTTTAAGGCGAAGCCCCCGAGCGTAGGTCGAAGGGCGGAGCCCCCGAGCGTGGGTCGAATAGTTTTTTAAGGTGAATCCCCCGAGCATGGGTCGAATAGTTTTTTAAGGCGAAGCCCCCAAGCGCGGGTTAGTATGAACATCAACTCATGGTATGAGGAATCGTACTTTATTGCTTGGTGCCAAAGGCACAGTGTTGAGCGCGGACTGCTGCCGACGCCTGGTTACAGAAAGAGAGGGAGAAAGGAGGGTCTATCTGCTAAGGATAGAAGTAGCACAGCTGCGCGGCGTTCCATGGGTTCTTCGCATCCACCCCTATTTTGGGGTTGCGTAGCCGATATGCTCCTCCTGGGATGGCTTCGTGGACGAGATATGGGCCTTCCCATGGTGACTCCAGCTTCGACATGCTTGTTTGCTTGAGACGAAGCACGAGGTTACCAAGCTCGAACGACCATCCGCGTACCCGTCTGCTGTGGTAGTTGCGGAGGCTTTGCTGATAGACTGCTGATCGGGCAAGACCGACGTCTCGAGCTTCATCTAGCAGATCGAGGGCGTCTGCCAGCGCCGTTTGTGCATCTTCTTCAACATAGGCGACTACACAAGGCGCACAGTAACACACATCCGTGGGAAGCACTGCTTCTGCTCCGAAAAGAAGGAAGAATGGCGTGTAGCCATTAGAGAAGTTGGGTGTCGTTCGCAAACTCCAAAGGACTGATGGTAATTCCTCGACCCAAGTGCCTGCAGCGCGTTTGAGAGGTCGAAGGAGTCGCTTCTTCAGGCCGGCACAAACGAGCCCGTTGGCTTTTTCGACCTGGCTGTTTGACTTGGGATGTGCCACCGACGCGTACTTGATCTTGATGCCGAGCTCTTTGGAGAAGTCTTGAAACTCGCCCTAGGTGAAATTAGTGCCATTATCGGTGATGATGTTGTTGGGTACTCCATACCGATAGATGATGGACTCGAAGAACTTGACTGCCGTAGTCGCATCTTGGTTGGTGACCAGGACTCTCTCGATCCACTTGGAGAACTTGTCGACGGCGACTAGGAGGTAGGTGTGGCTGCCTCGTGATGACTTGGGCAGAGGTCCTACTTGATCGAGCCCCCACTGTGCGAAGGGCCAAGCCACCGGTATGGTGCGTAGTTTTGACGCAGGCGCATGAGGCTTTGTTGCGAAATGCTGGCAGGCGTCGCACCATTCGACGATGTTCTTGGCGTCGTGGAGGGCCAAAAGCTAGTAGAACCCTGAATGAAAAGCTTTAGAGACGAGGGTTCTACTGCTAGCATGATGCCCGCAAGTTCCTTCATGGATATCTCGTAGGAGAGCGATTCCGTCTTCGGGTGCTATGCACCGCTGGAGAACCCCTGTCGTGCTGCATTTGTAAAGCTCGCCTTGGATTATCGTGAAGGCCTTGGAGCATCGCATAATTTGTCGACGATGGATGGTGTCTTCTGGTAGCTCTCCTCGTATCAGGTAAGCCAAGTATGGCTTCGTCCAGACTATCTCGATGAGCATGACTGTAGCAGTTTGTTTGGACGGGTGGTCTACCCCTGCTACTGGAGCGGGTCCTGAATGATTAGCCCCCGAGCGTGTTGCTAACACCGAGTCGACGGCTGGCTTGATCTTGATGGAGCGTTCGAATATCTTCTCGAAGAAAACTCCTGGTGGTATTGGCAAGCACTTGGATCCGATGTTGGCCAAGTTTTCTGCTTCTTGGTTGCTTTCCCTGCTAATGTGGGTCACCTCGCACCCCTCGAAGTTGCCTTCCATCTTGTCGTACATTGCTTGGTACGCGATCATGTTTGCGCAGGTCGCGTCGCATTATTTCATGACTTGCTGGGCGATGAGGTTCGAATCGCCGTGGATCTTGATGCGAGTGGCGCCACAGGCTTTCGCCATACGCATGCCATGTAGAACGGCCTCGTATTCAGCTTCATTGTTTGAGGGGTTCACAAAGCGCATGCGCAAGACGTAGCGCATCTTGTCCCCCTATGGTGATACGAGGACCACTCCTGTTCCTGCTCCCGAAACTCGCTTGGAGCCGTCGACATATATTGTCCATGAGTTCAACAGGTCTAGGAGTTCTGGCATCTGTGCTTCGGTCCATTCGGCGATGAAAGCCGACAGGACTTGCGACTTAATTGCTGATTGTCGCTGGTACGTGATCTCCCATGGTACCAAGGTAATATCCCAAAGCGAAATGCGCCCCGTGGCGTCGGGGTTGTTGAGTATGTTGGAGACTGGGGTCGAGGCCACTACTATGATGGATTGGCATTCGAAGTAATGCAGTAGCTTCTTCCTTGTCATGTATATAGCGTATGTTAGCTTCTGATAATGAGGGTACCTCTGCTTGTTCGGAGACAGTACTTTGCTGAGAGAGTATACCGGTCTTTGCACTTCGTGCTCCTTGCCGTCTTCTGCACGTTCGACCACTAGAGCAGAGCTAACCACCTGATTGGTTGCGGCTATGTACAACAACATCGATTCTTTCTCTCGAGGTGTGACCAGGACTGGGGACGTCGAAAGACGACGCTTAAGGTCGTCGAATGCGGCCTACGCCTCTTCTGTCCAAGTAAACTTGTCCGTCTTCCGGAGAAGCCGATAGAAAGGGAGAGTTTTTTTGCCTAGCTTGCTTATGAAGCGGCTAAGCACCGTTAGACGACCTGTCAACTGTTGGACGTGTCGAAGCATCTTCGGCGGCTATATGTTGATGATGGCCTAAATCTTCTCTGGATTGCCCTCGATTCCTCTCTCGGAGATGAGGTAGCCCAACAGCTGGCCTGTGGGTACTCGGAAGGAGCATTTCTTCGGGTTGAGCTTGATGCTGTATCGATCGATATTGGCGAAGGTTTCCCGCAGATCATCGAGCAAGCTATCTGCCTTCACAGATTTGATGATGATGTCGTCGATGTAGACCTCGACGTTGCGACCGATCTGCTCCTTCAGGCATGCCTGCATGCACTGTTGATAGGTGGCTCCATCGTTCTTCAGCCCGAAGGGCATCGTCGTGTAGCAGTACACACCGTGCGGGGTGATGAACGCAGTCTTGTCCTCATCTTCGACCTTTAACCTTATCTGGTTGTTGGTGTTCTGGATACCGGGGTATCCGGTCCACCTGCTCCTGGGCCCCTTCAACGGCCCAGCTTCGGCCCAGGGGTAAACCGACGACCGAAGCCCAACAAAGAAGACCCTCATGAGGAGAACGACGACTAAAACTGCTAAGGACCAGAAGACCTCCTCGCGAGCTATTCCTCGTGAGGGGATGGACTACATCCACGTCAGCTCAGTATGTTCCCATGCTGAGCAAGAAGATAAGGACGGAAGACAGTGTACCGTCCACGCTACCCCGACAGGGGGGAGACCAGCTCCTGCCGTGCCTGCATAAAGCTGCACAGTGGTTTTTGACCACCCCCTAAAAATAGGGTGGACGGTGCAGGGCGCTAGAGGAGGACGTCAGCCTCCTCCACCCACTCCGGTGGACCGGCGCCACTACTCTACGAAGACTACGTCCACCGAAGACAACAGTTGTCCCCTCTCCTTGGCTGTTTGTGGCAACCCCTTCCCCAAGATGATAAGGGGAAGGAGGACCTCGACGCTATAAAAGGAGGGGAGGCCGCCCCTTAGAAAGGATCCGATCTTCATCTGCAGGCTCCTAGCTAGGCTAAGTTGGTTCTTCTACCTCTGGCCAGCTAGAGCTCTGTAACCAAGACCTTGTACTCCTCACGAGGTATTGCATCGTAATACAAGAAGGCAGGAAGTAGGGGTTTTACCTCACCACAAGGGCCCTGAACCTGGGTAAAGCTCGGTGTCTCTCTCTGACATGCGTTGTGCTATCTGGCATCTCGAGGCTTCCTTCGCCGTGTTTCGTTGCGATCTAGATCTCACGCGTATAGCCCCCTGCGTTCGAATTTTTGGGTCCGTCGTGTGGTACCCCGTGTTCTTGCAACACGAAATCCCCCGACATTTGGCGCGCCAGGTAGGGGGCTGTGGTGTGTTTCTTCTAGATCTGCTTCGACATGGCTGACGCCAACGCAAGGCTCGAGCGTCTCTGTCGATGCAACGCTGTTCGAGGAAATACCGAGCCCATCATCCGTCGCCAACACGTCTCGGCCGAGGAGGAAGAGGAGGAAGATCTTGAGTCCTCCTATCTTCCGTCCGAGCGTACAGAGCCTTTCCTCTCCTTCGCCGCCACCGCTACTTCTCGCGCTCGTTCGGGGAGTCAGCTGGCCCCTGTGAAGGCTCTCACCATGGCACAGGAGCTGCTGCGCTATCGGCCCACCGCGGACGGGCGTGAGGGGTGGCACGCTCGAATTGCCGAGCTCGTCGCCATCGCCAACGAAGACCCGGCCTTGGGAGGAGCCCAGGGCACGGGGGAACCAGATCCAGCGGCGGCGCACCGCGCCCCGGGCGCCGGGGATGGGAAGGCTGCCCAGGCCAGGAAGGTGGTTTCCCGTGCGGCATCTTCGCCGTGCGGGGAGCCCAGCTGCCAAATCGTCCAACGCGCTCCAGAAGGCGCACGCGTCTCCCTCGAGCGCCGCCGCGAAAATCACGACTGCGCCATCAACAACATCGGTGAAGCTGGCAAGAACGTCAAGGTCACCGGGGATCCCGTCTACAACACCGGGTGCCTTGCTCTCACTCGCCAGCAATGCTACATGGTCTGGCCCGACAAGTTCAGGCCAGACATCGGCGCGCGTTATGATGGAACCTCCAACCCTGTTGAGTTTCTCCAGCTCTACGTCATCGCCGTTGAGGCCGCGCGTGGAGACCAGCGTGTGATGGCTAATTGGTTTCCCATGGCCCTCAAGGATGCTCCGCGGACTTGGCTCATGAATCTTCCTCATGAATCTGTAACTTCATGGAAGGATCTGTGCCGTCAGTTCGTCGCCAACTTCATGCCTACGCACGAGCGCCCCGCCACCAAGAATGATCTCAAGGCAGTGCGTCAGTACAAGTGCGAAATGCTTCACCAGTACATCCAACGCTTCAGCCAGATGAGGAACAAGATTCCCCGGATCTCCAATGAGGAGGTTATCTCCACGTTCTCCACGGGCGTCGCCAACATCAAGATGAAGGAAAAGCTGTCCGTGAATGATGAGCTGACTTCCGTTGTCAGGCTCTTCAAGATCTCTGAAAGATGCGCCAAGGCCAAGGAGGGGAGGCTCTTCCTGCACAATCTGCCAGAGGCGCTTCCCCCAAAGCCCAAGTCCAAGGACCCTAAGCGTAAGGAGGCTGCTGCCCTCACGGCAGAACCTGATCATAAACAGCACCGCGGGGACTACTCCGAGCGTGATAAGGGTCGACGCCATCGCTACTGCATCCTCCACAAGAAGGACACTCATAATACTAACGATTGTTGGGTAGTCCGAAAATTTCATGAAGAGAATGGAGTCACCAAGTGCCGTGGGAGTAGCCTTAGCTATGGCAAAGGTGGATCAAGGGCGACCGCCGCGACGACGACCGGGACGAAGGTCACCACCGTGATGGCATGTCACGTGCAGATCCTGAGCCGCTACCGCTACCTCCACCAACAAACGATCACCGAGAGGAGAACCAGGGGGGCTATCAAGAGCTGTGAGGCTTCGTCGCTTGCCTCCTGGGTGGAGCCCAAGCTCCTTTGTCTAATCGTCACTTCAAGCATCTGTCACGGGAGATCGCAGCGGCGCAGCCCAGCGTCAATAGCCACAGGTTGAAGTGGTTTACCAACAAGATCGACTTCGATGAGGAGGACCATCCCATCTCCACTAAGGCCGTGGGCACAATTCCCCTTTTTTGCACGCCTATGATCAGCAACATCGCCGTCAACCGCACTCTCATTGATGGAGGGGCGGGCCTCAACATCATCTCCATCGAGGTCTTCGAGAAGATGAAAGTGCCATGCCATCCGCTCATGCCAACCCAGCCATTCTTCGGAGTGACAGAAGGTTCTACAACGCCTATCAGGCAGGTGCGCCTACCCATCACTTTTGGCACCAGGGACAACTACAGGACATAAAGCCTCGACTTCGACATCGCCTACATCACGCTGCCTTAAACGCAATCCTGGGCTACCCAGCCTTGGCAAGATTTATGGCGGCAACGCATCACGGCTTTAACGTCCTCAAGATTCCTAGCGCCAATGGCATGATCACCGAGCACTGGAATGAAAAGGACGCTCTCCGCTCTGTAGAGCATGTCTACCTTGAGGCCGCCACCATGTTCTCCGCCGATAAAGATCTGCTGGAACACTCGAGTGACCTCACGAGGAAGAAGCAACTTGTGTCGTAAGAGCAAGCCGCTGCCAAGAAGGCCTCCCTCGAGCCCCTCCTATCGGGCTTGTCAGGGAAGAAGTTTGCCGCACCTACATCGGCTACGCCAAGCGAGGACCTGGTCCATCCAATGCTGGCACATGAGCATTGGTGAAGCTGCGGTACCCTCAGGAAGGAGGCCCCAGTTTACCGAAGAGCAATCTGCTACAAAGAAGGTCCCGCTCCAAGCTGGGGGCTGCTAAAACTTCATCACCATCGGGGTAGGGCTTTCCCCCAAATAGGAAAGCGCGCTCGTCACCTTCCTGCAGGCAAACTCTGACATGTTCGCTTGGACTCCGTTAGATATGCCTGGCATCCCCAGGGAGGAGATTGAGCACCACTTAGCTGAAGCAAGCGCAAGAGAAACAAGACTTCATTGTCCAAGAGATAGACAAGCTAAAGAAGGCCAAGTTGATACATGAGGTAGCCCACCCCACCTGGATTGCCAATCCGGTGGTCGTCCCAAAGGCTAATGGCAGTGGGCGCCTCTGCGTGGACTTTACAAGTCTCAATAAAGCATATTCTAAGGATCCTTATCCGCTCCCAAGGATAGATCAAATCGTCGACTCCACCGCCGGCTGCGACCTCCTTTGCTTCTTGGATGCCTTCTTTGGTTATCATCAAATCAAGATGGCAAGGGAGGATGAAGAAAAGACTGCCTTCATCACACCCTGCGGTGTGTACTGCTACGTCTACATGCCCTTCGGCCTAAAGAACGCAGGAGCAACATTCCAAAGACTCATGCGCAAGGCCTTGGGGGCTCAGATGGGAAGAAATGCGGAGGCTTACGTCGACGACATCGTCATAAAAACTCGTGAGTCATAACTTCATTGAAGACCTAGAGGAAACCTTTGCCAACCTAAGAAAGGTAAACATCAAGCTCAACCCCGCTAAGTGCACCTTCAGCGTACCGTCGGGCAAGTTGTTGGGGTTCCTCGTGTCTCATCGCGGGATAGAGGCGAACCCCGACAAGGTCAAGGCCATCAAAGAAATGCGTCCTCCGCGCAACCTTAAGGAGATGCAATACCTCGCGGGATGCATGGCAGCCCTGGGGCACTTCATCGCGAGGAGTGGAGAAAAGGCCCTGCCTTTCTTCAAGCTCATGAAGCGCACTGGGAAGTTCGAGTGGACTCCGGAAGCTGACAAGGCCTTCGCCGAGCTGAAGAGGTATCTCACAAGCCCACCAATCATGGTTGCCCCAATGTTCCGCGAGCCCTTGTTACTCCACATCGCAGCGACTCCAAGAACGGCAAGTGCCATCCTTGTCGCTGAGCGGGACGCTAAGGTAATCACCAAAGAGAAAATCGATCCTCCATGCCTGGGGGCTCCTCCTGAGGGAGAGGCAGTAATTCCCACTGCCCCTCGTGAGGAGCCGCCCGCTACAACTTCGCCGACTGAGCCACTCTCGCGGAGTGATGCTCTTGATCTCCATGAGGAGAAAACTCCTAAAGACACCACCAAGGTGCAGAAACCCGTGTACTTCATCAGCACGGTACTGCGCAATGCGCGGGAGTGCTACACCATCCAGCAGAAGCTGCTCTACACCCTACTGATCGCTTCAAGGAAACTACGTCATTACTTCCAGGGCCACCCGATCAAGGTGGTCACTGATCGGCCCCTGGAGACAATCCTACGCACCCCAAACGTCACCGGAAGGGTGGCCGAGTGGGCTGTGGAGCTTCAGCCATTTGAGATCTCCTTCGAAACCACCAAGGTGATCAAGAGCAAAGCCTTAGCTGAGTTCACCGCCAAATGGACTGATCCGTTCGCCGACGAGCCTCCAGAGGTGGAGTCTACACTTCTAGGAGAGGAAGCCCCAGGTCTTTGGGTCATGCACTTCGACGGCGCCTTCAACCTTCCCGGCGCGGGGGCTGGGGCCGTACTCACCTCTTCCTCTAGAGACAAGCTCTTCTACGCCGTTCAACTCTGTTTCAAGCCAGAGCACACGGTCTCCAACAACATCGCGGAATACGAAGGACTACTCGCCTGCCTAAGGGAAGCAAACGCTTTGGGCATCAAGCGCCTCATCATCAAGGGAGATTCACAACTGGTCGTGAACTTCTCCAACAAGAGCTACACTCCAAAGGATGAGCACATGGCGGCTTATCTTGAAGAGCATCGTAAGATGGAAAAATGCTTCTAGGGCCTGGAGTTGAAGCATGTCCCACGAGGGAAAAATGTGGAAGCAGATGAAATTGCCAAGCGGGCCTCTCATCGCCTGGCATAGTCAGCCGGTTTCTTCGAGGAACATCTCTTCAAGCCATTTGCTTCTCCACAAACGATAGGATCAGAGCTTCTGCCTGCCTTGCCGCCGCCGGAGCAGGGGGCTCCGGATTGCGAGCCATCTTGGGCGATCGGGTCCTTCTGGCATTGGCAAGGCAGGAGGGAGTGGATTGGATCCTTGTGCTCAAGGCCTTCCTCACCAGCAGCATGCTTCCCGAGGACGAATCGGAGGCCAAAAGGATAGTATGCCAAGCCTCGGGATACTACGTCAAAGATGGTGACTTGTACCGGCATCGCCCAAACGGCATCGCTCTGAAGTGCATCTCAACTCACCAGGGCCAAGAGCTCCTCAGGGACATCCATGCCGGCGAGTGTGGACATCATGCCTCTGCTTCAACCCTCGCCGTGACGGCGTACCGCAGCGGCTTCTACTGGCCTTCGGTGCTCTGGGACGCGACGGAAATGGTCAAGAGGTGCGAGGCATGCCAATTCCACGCCAAGCAGATTCATCAACCAGCGCAGGAGCTACAAACCATCCTGCTCACTTGGCCCTTTGCTGTTTGGGGGCTCGACATCCTGGGTCCATTCCCTCGAGCGCAAGGGGGTTATCGCTACCTCTACGTAGCCATTGACAAGTTTACCAAGTGGGTGGAGGTGGAGCCGGTGTGCACCATACCGGCCAGGTCCGCAGTCAAGTTCATCCGTGGGCTGGTTTGCCGTTTTGGTGTGCCTAACCGCAAAATTACTGATAATGGCAACTAGTTCACCAGCGGGCTATTCCGGGAGTACTGCACATCGGCCGGCATCAAGATCTGCTTCGCCTCCATCGCCTATACCAGGAGCAATGGCCAGGCCGAGCATCTAACGCCGAAGTCCTCAAGGGCCTCAAGACGAGAAGCTTCAACACCAAGCTCGAAGCCTGCGGCAAGAAATGGTTAGACAGCCTCCAATCCATCTTATGGTCCATTCGTACCACCGCAACCAAGCCCACTGGGGAGACTCCTTTCTTCCTGGTCTACGGGGCGGAGGCTGTCCTTCTCACCAACGTCAAGTTCGGGTCGCCAAGGGTGCTCGCCTTCAACGAGATACATCAAGAGGACCTCATCAAGGATCGCCTCCTCCAGCTTGAAGAAGCTCGGTGCCAAGCAGCGCTTCGCGCTGCGAGGTACCAGCAAGGACTTCACCGCTACCATAGCCGCCATGTTCGAGCAAGGACTCTAGAGGTCGGCGATCTGGTGCTCAGAAGGATACTATCTTGCGAGGGCCTGCACAGGCTGTCTCCAATGTGGGAAGGCCCCTTTAAGGTGACGCACATCGCCAGGCCAGGCTCGGCGCGGCTGAAAACCACAGAAGGCGTGCTAGTGGGGAACCCGTGGAACATAGCTCATCTGAGAACGTTCTACCCGTAAGTTCCTCATGAGGAGATAAGACTGTTATCACAGCACTTTGTATCAACTTGAACTGCTCTTCAGCACTGAGATTAAGTTAAAGCGCATGTAGCGCCTCTGCTTCGGCATGATATGGAAATGGCATTAAGTCCATTTATTTTCTGTTGTACTTCACGCGGAAGGGGGCTAGGCACGGTGTCTATGCTGGGCACTTTGCCCGAAAAACTGCAAGCTAGAAAAACCCGAAGGAACTGAGCTCGGATCAAGGGCGACAGGCCCCGTTATCAATCACCTCCACATGCCCGTGGTGCTTAGTTCCTCGCATAATACACCGGAAAATGAGAAATCTTCGGAAAAAGTCCAAGGTGTGCCCAAGGAACCCGCTAAGGACCAGCACCTCGTGAGCAACCCTCACGGGGGCGCCCAGACGCGTCGATGCACTTAGCATCCACAGGAGTCAAGATTCCCCTCTCTTGAGGAAGGCCGAGCACGGCAGGATTATCGAAGACCAAGGCCGCTCCGATCATCTTGCGAAGGAGACGCAGATTCGGAGGTCCGCGCCAGGCCCTTCACCTCGTGAGCAACCCTCAACGAGGTGTCGACGGCCTCTGGGCTCTCTTAAGCATCGACGCTTTCGCGTCCGTTAGAGTCCAGCTTCCCTCACGACGAGGAAGGCCCCGTGAATCGCCATTTGCGGCAATTTTCTCTTAGCTGCTGGCATAGATAGTGCCGCGCTCCCTCATGACGAGGAAGGTCCCCGTGCCGGTCACAGGGGCATCTTATTTGACTTTCTTTTTTTGCTTTTTTAATAGATTTGTTTTTTGTTTTCAGGGATTTGGGGATTTGGGGTTTTTTTTGTTTTCCAACTCTTTCTTCAACTACTTGTCTCAGGAATTGTCCATTGTCATCGCCGGCGCCGACCCCATCATGAGCTCTGAGGCGCAGGGAGGCCTCCCACAAGTGTGAACAACTCGCCAGGGCTCTCGAGCGTGCGGATGACCAGGACAGCAAGAAGCATCAAGGAGCAAAGGAAAAAGCAATAAACAAGACAACTTCATTAATAAACCCCCAGCGGGGGAAGGAGCAGAGCTACGGCGGGGCATACCCCGCCGATGAGGACTACATTGCAAAAGAAGGGAGGAGACTAGCTCTCCTTCCTAGAAGACCTCCATGGCGATGCCGCCCCTTTACTCTGCCGCGGGCTGGGGGAAGGTACGGCAGACGCCGGTGGCGGCGAAGATTCGCACCGAGGCCTCCAGCGTTCCCAGCTTGAAGCGGAAGACGAGGTGGTCGCCGACGCGGAGATGATGGCCGAGGGAGAATGCCCTCCAACGCCCGGAGAGGACGGCATTGCCGCTCGCTCCAAGGATGATGTCAACAGGCCAGATCAGCTCTGGCCTGCTCTGCTCCACCAGCACAACCTTTCCAACGGAGAAGCCGGGGGCGTAGATTGCCCTCCGGATTGCGTCGGGCAACCGGAGGGAGATGAAGCTCCAAGCCTCGACGACGACAAGGAGCTCCAAGAATCGGGACCCCAGCGCGATGAGGTGATGAGGACATCCCTACTACACAGTCATCTCCACCTACTGTTGATGATCCTATTGTTGCTGATCAAGATATGTCCAATGACGAGATTCAGATTGGACCAAATACTCGAGCCCGTGCTAAGTTGTTACAATAGCAGGTGAACTCACTCCTTTCTGAATCTGATATTTATTGTAATGAGAATTTTATACTGCCTAAGTCTTTGTTCATATGTATGATCAGGTTCAATGGAGACGAAGGGGTTCGAGGGAGCGAGGAGATGCAACACATGGAGCATGACGTGATCAAGCAAGAGAGCGCGAGGAAGGAGAGGGAGGACGGCGCCACAAGCATGGAGAACATCACCACGTGAAGGAGATCGAGTCTGGATGAGCACGAGCATGTGATGGCGCACTAGGACTGCCTACGACACGATGTCTACATGTCTAAGACGCGCTACACACTTGGCCTGCATGCTAAAATTAGGCCGAACCCATATATGGGTCGGTATGTACCTGTTTGAGTCGAACCGAGTCAGTTTGGGCCCAAACCAAGCAGGTTTTGGGCCAGGTCAAAGCTGAGGACGCCAGGCCACCTATAAGTACCCCTGGGCACCCCCTCAATTAGGGTGAGACCATGTTTAGACTAAAGATTACTTCGTTGAACTGCTGTAAGCATTCATCTAAATTCCTCCGCACCAATTCATCTGGATTTGGTGATATACTGCTGCAAGTTTAGTGTGATCTGTTGTTCCATTGGGAATCAGTAGATTGTAAACTACCATTTTGTGGTCGACGGCTACGTGCGCAAGTGTGTGGAGTCGTGAATATCTTACAGGGTTTGAGAGCTGTTGCATTGGCATCAGGGTTCAAGCGAGGAGAGTTCATCGGTGACACCAAGTTATGCCCGACAATCATCCGCTGCCATCATCACCATCGCATCGCTCACGAGAAGATCAGGCCACCCCATATCATCTTGGTATCAGAGCAAGATGATACAGCGTATTACTGAAATCGATACCACGGGAATATATCTGATCTTGCACGAAACAAAATATCAGAAGCAGTAATAATTTAATTCTTTTCCCACGTCAACTAGGAGCAACAATACTCCAATCAGTCAAGAGCACTAATAATTCAAGTCATTTCCAGCAGCAAGAGCAAAAATACTCCTCACGACACAGCCAATAACAGATCAAGACGAGCGGACAGGAGCGATACCTAACTTGCACAGCTAGCTGAATACAAATCAAGATAAACAACAAGCAAACCCCAAAATCGGTGGGAATTACTTGGATGATCCACACGGGAATCAGCAGCAGACTAGAGGCGACTTGAGCGCCTTCAATCTTCCGGCCAAGAAACACAAAAACCAGATCGGTTCTTCAACTAGTACATGCAGAACTGGCCGCCAGAAACCATGGCGATTTTCTGATATCTATTCTCCAAATAATACTTGTCTGCCCTAATACATGACGCACCTAGTATTTATAATAGCTGACAGTAGAACCTAGGCTAGGCCCAAAACACAAACGCTAATATGACCCAAATTCTAATTAGACTAAAAGCAAACGAGCGCCCAGCCTTTTACATCTCGGCTTGGAAACGGAAAATACTTATGCATACATGCTAAGAGATCAACTAGTACTCAGCTAGTATCATGCACATACGTGAATAGGCTATAAAATAAAAACTTAGATTTGTAACCACCGTAGCACTTGAGCTGGCTTCTATACTTTAACTTTGATTGTGCCTACCATTATGTATCGACATGGTGTTCTGAACTTAGGCTCTACTTCATCTTCTGGTGCAATCTGGATAGGATTTTCTCCAATGAAAATAGATGGCTGTTTCTTGTCACAGTACGGAATACCTTGACGTCTAGCAGGTACCACATACTTTGTAGTCTTACTAGAATTATTAGTATCAGTTGACATGACTGCATCATCCCCGCAATACGTTTTTGTTTTCAGTCCTATCCAGAAAAAGCCTAAAAAATATTTGCCATAGCCCTAGATTACATCAGTTCGTGAGTCTTAGTTGCTGATCGTGCCTTTTTGTATTCCTTCTTTTATTCTGATCTGAGTCCTAGTTCTAGGTTTCTTCTTAATTCATCTTGTCTCAAGTTGTTTTTGTGTTAGTCCGAGTCGTGGTTCAGCAATTCATCTAGTCTGGATCAAGTGTTTCCATTCGCTTCCCACCAGAACCACATAAGTTTTCAGGGATTCCTGATTGTTTATTTCGTCGAAGTCTAACTCGGGATTATTTTTCTTCTGATCGATCTTTCCAAGTTTGCTTGATCCGATAATTTGGCCGCAGTCCACCAGCTCCACGAGTTCCCAGCAAGATCCGATCGCAAAAGTCAAAAAAGAAAGAAAGAAGAAACGAGCGACTCGGCCGCTCGCCCGACCCCAGACGCGGAATTCCTATTTGCCGCTCGTTAGCGGCGCTTATCGTCCCGCGCCGCGTACCCCCACCGTATCCGGGCGTATTTGGGCCTGGCCCATGTTAGTCTGTTTGCTTTTTGTCTTTTCTGTAACGTTTTCATTTTTCTGTTTTCCTTCTCTTTTTTGTTTTTCTTCTTTTTTATTTTTCCTTTTTTGTTTAAATTTGAAAATTGTTCAAATTTAAAAATTGTTCATATTTCGAATTTTGTTCAAATTTGAAAATGGTTCATATTTCGATTTTTGTTCAAACTTGAAAATTGTTCATATTTCGATTTTTGTTCAAACTTGAGAATTGTTCATATTTCAAAAAAAATTCAAACTTGAAAATTGTTCATATTTGGAATTTTGTTCAAATTTTAAAATTATTCATATTTCGAATTTTGTTCAAACTTGAAAGAAAAAGAAACAGAAAAAATAAAGATAGTAAATATTATGGGCCGTGGCCCAGTTAGACACCCATGCAGAGGGGGTACGCGGCCCTTCATTCTTACGCCGCCAACGGGCGGCGTATAGGAGGCCCCCCCAGACGTGCTCCGCGGTCGAGTGCGAGCTGGCCTCGCTAGGCGCTAGGACGGGGTCGCCCGATCCCAGACGGGCTCTGCGTTCTAGCGCCAGCTCGGACCGACTCAGTTTAGGCCCAAGTTTCAGTTTCGTTCAGTAAAAAAAAAGAGTAAAAACAAAAGGGGTACACTGTAGCTTTATGTGCAGTACACGCCGCACCACAAATACAAAAAAAAAGACAAACTACTTTGGCCTGCTGTCCGTTTTGCGTCGCCGTCGCGCTGCCGTGTGTTTCCGGCGTCATATCTCTCTGCTTCGACATGTTTTTCGTCGGTTTCTCTACCGTGACAGCGTGTTACCACTGTGTCCACATAGCGTCTTTTCTACATGATTTTGATCGCTTTAGCTACAGCCTTTCTACATCCTCGTGTTAGGAGCTTACCCATACGAGACTAGCTACTTCGTGCTCATCAGGCTGCTGCCATGTGCGCAATCTTGTGCCTGTTCGTCGAGCCTGTGCTCTCTTGTGCATTGCAACACGAGCTACTGTGCGTTGTCACTTTTATCTCTTGAGCTCTTTTTCAGAGTTGCTTTGCCTCGCTTATCTCCACCGTGTGTGTTTCATGGGTCTTGTCATACGATCAGCACTAGGACTTATTTGCGGTGTACTTAGGATACCATACCTACAGCTCCACCATATATTCCTGGTTTGTCGTGTGATCGCTCTTATACCGTCGGTATTCACTTCATCACATCTGTGCACGAGCTTGATACTTTGTTCTAGTACGCACTACTATTCACTTTGGAACGGTAAGATTACCTTTTCTTGTCAGTTTTTGAGTGAGTTGTGAGAGGCACCACATGTTTTTGATTTCGTGCACTAATCTACTAATCATGTCTACTAGTGGTTATGATGTGATGCAAGAAAAAGATGGGGATACACCTGTGGTTTGGACAGACTTTGTTGGACTACGCACTCATCTGGAGGGGGTGTTGGATCGTTCTACTGCCGACGCTGTGACTGCACATCAGCAACTCCAGCTCAAAGTGCAAGGCACCGCAGATACTGTTCAAGCTATGCAAGCTCAGTTCACTACTTTCCAGCACAGCATTGATCAGTTAAACCAATCCCTAGCGGAGCTGCATCGGCCCATGGTACCACTGCCTGTGCAGCCTGCTGCTGACTTTGCTGATGATGACAGTGTCCATGACAATGCCATTCTACTAGGCCCCAATGCTCGTGGGCGTGGTCTTGGACAACATGGTCGGCCCCCACATGTCCTTGGTGCCTGACGTGTAATACCTGCTGAGGATGATTTTCTAGGGAAGCCAAAGTTCTCGATACCCAGATTTGATGGTGAAGGTGATGTGGAGGATTACCTCACTTGGGAGCTCAAGATCGACAACCTGTGGCGTTTGCATGCTTACACTGAAGATAAGAAGATCAAACTTGCATCCTCAGAATTTGATGGTTATGCCCTGCGTTGGTGGGATAATATTCTGACACAACGACGAGCAGCTCATGAGCTTCCTGTTTTGCGATGGATAGAGATGAAGGAACTCATGCAGGCTCGTTTTGTACCTACCAATTATTTGCATTCAGTTTTTGATAGATTGACACAGCTGAAGCAAGGATTTTTGACAGTTGATGCTTATTACAAGGAGATGGAACTGTTGATGCAGCGATCGCGAGTTCAAGAGTCTAGTCAGATGACTATGCAATGGTTTTTGTACGGACTCAAACTTCCTATCAAGAGCATCGTTCGGCATCATACTTACAATGGTATGAATCAGTTGCTTCACCATGCTATGGAGGCTGAGGCACAGCTTGCTGAAGAGGCGCAACAAAAAATCTCGCTTTTCACCTGCTAGTCGATACTCTGCCAGGGCGCCTTCTAGCCCTGCCCCAGCACCACTTGAGGGGACTCCTACTCGCCCCTCTTCGTCCACTAGGCCAGCGACCTCTGGAGCTCAGTCCAGGCGTCCCGCTACCACACCAGCCGGTAGTTCTGGTTCGAGTGCCTCCGTGACTCGTGCTACTGAGAAACTATGTCATACGTGTGGAGGCAAGGGACACTTTAAAAGAGATTTTCCCAACAACAAAGTGATAGTGGTTACTGAGAACGGATATGAGACCGGAGATGATGCTGATCCTTTTGGCTCTGAGGATGAAGGTGAAGATGCTTATGCTGATTCTTCTCCTATTATTGTTGTCTCTCCACGTACGTTGAGTGTGCAGCCCAATATTGATTCTCAGCGCTGCAACCTGTTTCAAACCAAGGCACTAGTTGGTCCCAATAAAGCTTGCAAGGTCATCATTGATGGCGGAAGCTGTCACAATCTCGCAAGTAAGGAGTTATGCGCCAAGCTGGGTTTGAAATATTTACCTCATCCTAACCCATATTATATTCAGTGGTTAAGTGACAATGGTGAGATGAAGGTAAACTACATGGTACGTGTGAACTTTGAGATAGGGCCATACAAGGATTCTATTGATTTTGATGTGGTTCCTATGACGGTTTGTCATCTCTTGTGGGGTCAGCCATGGCTCTATGATCGACATGTGCAACACAATGGTCGAGCGAATACTTATCACTTGGAGTTCAAGGGCAAGAAAATCAACCTACAGCCTATGTCACCGCAGCAAATTGTTAATGAATCTCGTCAAAAGACTGAAGTGAAACTCGAACAGCCACCTCCACGAGATAATGTAACAGCCGTGAGTGATATAACGAAAGGTGAGAGCGTGCCCAACTTGTTAGTTTTAGCCACCAAAGAAGACATGAGAGAATTTAGTGAGGATCCTACAGCCATGCCTCTTGTGCTCATGTACAAGGGCGAGGTCTTAGTTTCTAACGATATGCACCCTGTTTCTCTTGGTGTCTCAACTGTTTTGCAGGACTTTGATGATGTTTTTCCGACGGAGGTACCTGCTGGGCTGCCACCATTACGAGGCATCGAGCACCAGATTGACTTGATCCCTGGCGCCTCCTTGCCCAACCGCACCCCCTACAGGACCAACCCCGACAAAACGAAGGAGATACAAGCACAAGTGCAAGCTCTTCTGGATAAAGGGTACATTCGTGTCTCTCTTAGTCCTTGTGCTGTTCCTGTTATTTTGGTGCCTAAGAAAGATGGTACATGGCGCATGTGCATAGATCTTAGAGCTATAAACAACATTACTATTCGATATCGTCACCCTATTCCCCATCTCGAGGATATGTTAGATGAATTGAGTGGTGCTGCTATTTTCTCTAAAATTGATTTGCGTAGTGGTTACCATCAAATTCGCATGAAAGAAGGAGATGAATGGAAAACTGCTTTCAAAACTAAATTTCATTTATATGAGTGGTTAGTCATGCCTTTTGGTCTTACTAATGCACCTAGTACATTCATGCGCTTAATGAATCATGTTTTGAGAGAGTTCATTGGTCGTTTTGTGGTTGTCTATTTTGATGACATACTTATTTACAGCCGTAATGAAACTGAACACTGTGCTCATATTCGACAAGTTTTGCAAGTGCTACGTGATAATAAATTGTATGCTAATCTTGAGAAGTGCACATTTGCAAAAGATAAGGTCATATTTCTAGGTTATGTTGTTTCTAAGCATGGAGTAGAGGTAGATCAATCTAAAATTGCTGCTATTCAAGATTGGCCTACTCCCATGAATCTTAGTCAAGTACAAAGTTTTCACGGTCTTGCTGGTTTTTATCACCGTTTTGTGAAAGACTTTAGTACTATTGCTGCACCATTAAATGAGTTAACGAAGAAAGGTGTTCCTTTTGTGTGGGGCGCAGCCCAAGATCATGCATTTGATGAATTAAAATGTTTGCTTACTTCTGCACCTTTACTTGCATTGCCTGATTTTTCAAAGCAATTTGAAGTTGAATGTGATGCTAGTGGTATAGGCATAGGTGGCATTTTGATGCAAGAGGGTCGTCCTATTGCTTATTTTTCTGAGAAATTATCTGGTGCTAGACTGAATTATCCTGTTTATGATAAAGAATTGTATGCACTTGTTAGAGTTCTTGAGATTTGGCAACATTATTTGTGGCCAAAAGAATTTATCATACATTCTGATCATGAAGCTTTGAAATATTTGAAAGCACAATCCAACCTGCATAGGCATCTCGCTAAGTGGGTTGAGTTTATTGAATCTTTTCCATACATCATTAAACATAAGAAGGGAAAAGATAATGTGGTTGCTGATGCTCTATCTAGGAAGAATATGTTATTGACACAACTTGATATTAATATTCCTGGTTTACAGAGTATTTGTGAGCTTTATGCAACTGATCATGATTTTGCTGAACCATACCGTTTGTGTGCTGTGAAAAACGCTTGGGAAAAATATCACATACATGATGGGTTTCTTTTTTGAGCTAACAAACTATGTGTTCCGGAGTTGTCTTTGCATTTGCTCTTATTGCAGGAATCACATGCTGGAGGTTTGATGGGTCACTTTGGGCGTGAGAAGACATTACTCATGCTAGCTGATCACTTCTTTTGGCCCAGGATGAGGCATGATGTGGACAGGTATGTGCGGTTTTGCATAGTGTGTAACACATCCAAGTCCAAGCTGAAGCCTCACGGTTTGTATACACCACTACCTGCACCTATTACACCATGGGAAGATATTAGTATGGATTTTGTGCTAGGATTGCCAAAAAATAAACATGGTCATGATTATATATTTGTGGTAGTGGATAGATTCTCTAAAATGGCACACTTTATTGCATGTCATAAGAGCGACGATGCGTCGCATGTGGCTAACCTATTTTTCAGGGATATTGTACGTTTGCATGGAGTGCCTAAGACTATTGTTCCTGACAGGGACGTCAAGTTCATGAGCTACTTCTGGAAGACCTTATGGGGAAAGCTAGGAACGAAGCTGCTGTTCAGCACTACATGTCATCCCCAAACTGATGGCCAGACCGAGGTGGTGAATCGAACTTTGTCACAGTTGCTGAGGACAATGATCAAGAAAAATCTGCGGGAGTGGGAAGATTGTTTGCCGCATGTGGAGTTTGCATACAACAGGGTGGTACATTCTACTACTCAGCTTTGTCTGTTTGAGGTGGTGTATGGCTTCAAACCTATTATACCACTAGATTTGTTGCCTCTTCCATTGCATGAGAGAGTTAATATGGAGGCATCAAAGAGAGCTGATTTTGTGAAGAAAATTCATGAGAAAACTCAAGAGGCTATTGAGAAGAAAGGGAAGAATACTGCTGCTGCTCGCAACAAGTCAAGAAAGTAGGTTCTTTTTCAGCCCGGCAATATGGTATGGGTGCACCTGCGCAAGGATAGATTTCCTTTGCTTAGGCGTTCCAAGTTGAGGCCCCGAGGTGCTGGTCCCTATAAAGTGCTTGCAAAGATCAATGATAATGCCTACTCGATTGATATTCCTATTGCTGAGTTTGGTGGTGTTAGCAACAGTTTCAACGTTGCTGATTTATCACCATATGATGGAGATGACCTTGGAGCGTCGAGGTCGACGCCTTTTGAAGAGGGGGGAGATGATGAGGACATCCCTACTACACAGCCATCTCCACCTACTGTTGATGATCCTATTGTTGCTGATCAAGATAAGTCCAATGACGAGATTAGGATTGGACCAATTACTCGAGCCCGTGCTAAGTTGTTACAACAGCAGGTGAACTCACTCCTTGCTGAATCTGATATTTATTGTAATGAGAATTTTATACTGCCTAAGTCTTTGTTCATATGTATGATCAGGTTCATTGGAGACGAAGGGGTTCGAGGGAGCGAGGAGATGCAACACATGAAGCATGACGTGGTGATCAAGCAAGAGAGCACGAGGAAGGAGAGGGAGGCCGGCGCCACAAGCATGGAGAACATCACCACGTGAAGGAGATCGAGTCTGGATGAGCATGAGCACATGATGGCACACTAGGACTACCTACGACACGATGTCTACACGTCTAAGGCGCGCTACACACTTGGCCTGCGTGCTAAAATTAGGCCGAACCCATATATGGGTCGGTATGTACCTGTTTGAGTCGAACCGAGTCAGTTTGGGCCCAAACCAGGCAGGTTTTGGGCCAGGTCAAAGCTGAGGACACCCGGCCACCTATAAGTACCCCTGGGCGCCCCCTCAATTAGGGTGAGACCATGTTTAGACTAAAGATTACTTCGTTGAACTGCTGTAAGCATTCATCTGAATTCCTCCGCACCAATTCATCTGGATTTGGTGATATACTGCTGCAAGTTTAGTGTGATCTGTTGTTCCATTGGAATCAGTAGATTGTAAACTACCATTTCGTGGTCGACGGCTACGTGCGCAAGTGTGTGGAGTCGTGAATATCCTACAGGATTTGAGAGCTGTTGCATTGGCATCAGGGTTCAAGCGAGGAGAGTTCATCGGTGACACCAAGTTATCCCCGACAATCATCCGCTGCCATCATCACCATCGCATCGCTCACGAGAAGATCAGGCCACCCCATATCATGAGGGGTCCCAGCATCTCCGCCGCTAGGCGGCAGGGAGTCGCAACCACTCTGGTCGCGGGGGGTGCCACCTCCTATGGCCCCGGGGCGTCCGCAACCGGGGGGAGGGGGCCTAGAGCGGCCTCCACCTCCCGGAGCGCCCGATCGATGCTCCCCACGGGGCAGGGAGCCTGCATCGCCGCCGCCACTGGCGATGGTGCATTCAGAGCACCTCCTGGTGCAGGACCCCGCAGGGTCAAGGCCATGGAGGTCCCTGGGGCGGCGCGGTTCACCGCGCCCTGCGTCGGCGCCCCAATGCGCAGGGGGCCTCCGGCTCCGGGCATCCATAGGGCTAGAACCTTTGGTTTGTTCCTGCTGCCCGGGGGGCGCCCGTGACGTTTCGCCCCCAAGCTTGCAGATCCGGCGGCGGCGGAGGAGGCAGAGGGATCCATGGCTCGGGGAAGATATCTGAGGAGGAAGTAGTACTGGAGGAAGTGAGTGACACTACTAGGAAAATGTCTATAGGTAGTACAGCTACCCGTAGCGCACCCTATATGTGGTGCGTTGCGGGTATTTACCCATAGCGCACGTGTGTACATGCGCTGTGGGTAAGTCACATATCCGCAGCACACCATATATAAAATGTGCTATGGGTATATGTAGGCCCGGATGGGGAGCTCTCCCCACACTTACTCGTAGCGCATGGGTCAAAAATGCGCTACGGGTAATTGAATTACCTGTAGCGCATTCTGTCCCATGCGCTATGGGTAAGTGTAGGGAGAGGCAGTGCCATGTTACCCGTAGCGCATATGGATAGGTGCGCTACGGGTAGTTCAACTACCCATAGCGCATGTGATAGACATGCGCTACGGGTAACCTGAGATTTAGATTTTTAAGGCATTGAGCCACCTAACACCAATCATTGCCCCCTCTCTTCCCCCTCTCATTCTGGTCGTCCCCCTCCTCCTCCCCAACCTATTTCCATCATTCTTTCACCTATTTTAGCTTATTAGAGCTATTTTGGTTGGTAGATATGTGAGTGCAATGTTTCCCGACCTTTAGATATCACTTTATTACATTCTCGTCCATACACAATCTCTCGGGCTCTCGTATCGCGGTAACTTCTATAATAGGTGAGTAATATGAGGACATCCATGCTTAAGATTGTGTGGCAATGGTGTTTGTATGCCCTACGGGTATGCTTGTACGCGCGTGTGGCATTGTTTGTTTGTATTATGCATGATTGTGTGGCATCGGCGCGCGTTTGTATATATATGTATGCATTAGCTTGGATATGTTATGAAATCTTGATTTGCTGATGGTGCCAATGTTGTTTTGCCGAAATGTTGATTCACTTCCATTTCGGCATATTTTGGCACCACGCATAGGTCCAAATTTAGGCAAGGTCATGCTAAAATTTTTGGACGACCATATGTGTATGTGGCCGGTTCTAAAATATTCTCTTGCTCTTTATATACCAGGCGACCATGGTCCACTCGTTGAGCGAAGGCATCGTGGCAAGATATATGAAAGCCGCAACCCATGATATGATTCAAAATAACCAGACGGAGATAAAATGTCCGTGTAAGAGATGCAAACTGAAGTGCTATCTCGACCCTTATTCCGGAGTATTGCAGAGCCACCTGCTATCTCGCGGTTTCATGGATGGCTACACTCGGTGGATAAGTGATGAAGATGCCGATAACGTGCATGGGGTAGCGACGGGAAATAACGAGGAAGGGCATGGTGGTGATCATGAAGATTCTCCCGGACATGACGATGTCGGAGAAGATGCCGGACATAGTGAAGAAGATGAAGATGCCGGACAAGGTCAAGACAATCAAGCTGCCGGACATGGTGAAGAAGATCAAGATGCTGGACATGGTGGCGGTGAAGAGGATCAAGATGCCGGAGAAGATGGAACACCGTCAGGTAGCTGGGTGCAGAACCCTTACATTCAAGCACTGCTTCTCAAGCAGACGAGCAATGTTAGGGATGCGGCTAGAGAGAAAGCCAAGCTGGTGAGCCTGGAGAAGGACGCGGTTACTCTATTGTATGTAGGATGTAGGCATGGGGATACCCATTTGGACGTTACGCTCAGGGCTCTGCAGATGAAGGCAAGGCACAAATGGACCGACAAAAGCTTCGATGAAAACATGGCATTCTCGCAGGAGCGTCTACCCGAGGGGAACAAGTGTCCAACTAGTATCGAGGAGGCCAAGAAAATCGTGTGCCCTCTAGATTTACCGCACATGAGATATCATGCTTGCATTAATGATTGCATGATTTATCGGGGCGAAGATGCGGAGAGAAACACATGTTCGGTGTGCGGCGCATCTCGATACAAGAGTGGGAAGAAAGCTCCTCAAAAAGTGGTATGGTACTTTCCAATCACTCATCGTCTACAATGGTATTTCGCAGACCCTAAGGAAGCAAAGCTTATGCGCTGGCATGCGGAAAGAAAGAAGCCAGAAGATGATGCCGATGATGATGAGGCGGACAAGATACTGAGACACCCTTCAGATGCTAGCCAGTGGAAGGCATTGGACATCGAGTACCCAGAATTTGGGGACAATACAAGGAACGTCAGGCTAGGTGTGAGCACCAATGGACTCAATCCGTTTGGCAGCCAGAGCAGCACCCATAGCACGTGGCCCGTGTTTGTATGGATGTACAACCTACCCCCCTGGCTATGCATGAAGAGGAGGTACATACAAATGACTATGCTAATTCAAGGTCCGAAACAACCGGTTAATGACATCCAACTGTATCTCGGTCTGTTGAAAGAGGAACTAGCAACGTTATGGGATGCACCACTCAATACGTGGGACGCTGTCGCACAAGATTATTCCCTATGAGAGCCGCATTGGTCACGACGGTGCATGATTATCTCGGTTGCGGATATGTCTCAGGGCAGGTGGTCCACAGATACCGTGCATGCATTCGGTGCATGGATGACACAATGTATCACCAGCTACAGAAAGATCCCTATTCTTCGAAAACCGTGTTCATTGGGCATCGAAGGTGGCTTCGCAAGGATGACCCGTGGAGAAGACGTAAAGATCTGTTCAATGGGAAAGTTGAGCTCCGAGGAGAGCCATCTCTGAGGAGCGGCGACGAAATCGATGAGTTGTTGACAAATTGGCCAGAGTGCCCAGTGCTGGGAAAGAAGCAAAAGGCGCCCAAGCCGCTGGTGAAGGTATGGAAAACGAGGTCTGTTTTCTAGGATTTGCCGTACTGGAAGATCCTCCGCACACCCCATAGCCTTGATGTCATGCATATCACGAAAAAAATGTGCAAGAGTCTGCTTGGCACCCTTCTCAACATGCCGGATAGGACCAAAGACAGGCCGAAAGCAAGGCACGACTTGGAATTTATGCAGATTAGGAATGACCTTCACGTAGGACGTCCTGATGATGATGTTGATGAGGAGGAGACGAAAGGTCATCACAAGGGCAAAAAGGCCAAGAGGAACGATTATCACTGCCCCGCTTCGTGCTTCACTCTAAGTCCTCAGGAGATCGAGCAATTTTTCAACTGCCTACTAGGAGAGTAGGAGTGAAAGTTCCTTACGGTTACTCAGGCAAGATAAGTAGATACCTAGACAAGGTGAAGCAGAAGTTCAGCGGGATGAAGTCTCACGACTGTCACGTGCTGATGACGCAGATACTTCCGGTTGCAATCCGAGGAATAATGGACGAGCACGTCCGTCAAACGTTGTTTGGCCTCTGCCACTTTTTTGACGTCATCTCTTGGAAGCCAATTGGCGTGAAGAAACTCAAGAGGCTACAGGAAGAGATCGTGGTGATTCTATGCGAGCTCGAGATGTTCTTCCCGCCCGCATTCTTCGACATTATGGTACATATGCTGGTCCATATCGTGGAGGATATCGTCCAACTCGGGCCGACGTTCCTGCACAGCATGATGCCGTTTGAAAGGATGAATGGTGTCATCAAAGGATACGTTTGCAATAGATCACGTCCTGATGGAAGCATAGCCAAGGGCTTCCTGACAGAAGAGTGCATCTCTTTCTGCATGAATTATCTTAACATTGAGAACCCTGTTGGTCTGCCCGTCAACAAGCACCTTGATAGGATCGATGGATGGGGTCACCGCGAGGGTCGTCGCGAAATGCATGTCGACTTCACTGGGTGGCGCGCCGACTTTGACAGAGCAAACCTAGTCACGCTTCAACACATGCAACTGATCAACCCTTGGGTGGAAGAGCACCAAAGCTCTATTGCGAAGAAGTACAGTGAAAGGGGCGAGCTGAGGACCGAAGGAGCAATAATCAAAGAGCACACTCTAGTTTCATGACTTGGTTCAAGGACAAGCTTCTAGCTAATCCCCCACCAATGCAATCTTCCGAGGAAGAAAAACTCATATTTGCCTTGTCACAGGGCGCTGAACACTGCCTGATGACCTATCAGGCATACGATATCAATGGCTACACATTTTACACTGAGGAAAAGGAGAGTAATTGCGATTACCAGAACTCAGGGGTAACGATGGAAGCCTACACCAGTGATGTCAAGCAGAGATACTATGGAAGGATCGAGGAGATCTAGGAGCTGAGCTACGCTGGGGAGAAGGTGCCGATGTTTTATGTCAGATGGGCCAAGAATGTCGTAAAAGAAGACCGGTATTTCACCACCATGGTTATACCCGAAGCCAAATCCAAGACTGCCGGTGCAAACGTCACCGCGAAAAATGAGCCATGGGTATTGGCAAGCCAAGTGGACCAATGCTTCTTCATTACCGACCCGACAAAGCCTACCCGGGTTGTCGTGAGGAGAGGCAAAAGGAACATCATCGGAATGGATGGAGTCGCCAACGAGCAAGACTTTGACATGTACGGTGACCCAAAGATGGAAGATGAATGCGACAACAATGAACCATACACCACAAGAAGAAGCAGGACCACCCTACCTAAAGGTCTACCGTTCAAGAGATGAAGTCTTGGGGTTCCGGGGCTTAATTATTTGACCTTGACAAAGAAGGGAAAAAAGATTATGGAACGATAATTTTCGGGGGACATGTAATTTCCGGAGATATTTATCATGCATCAATCCCTTTTGTAGTTTTGGAACAAAAAAGACATGTAATTTTTGGAGATATTTTGAATGATATATTATTTTAGGCATGAATGAAATATTATATTATTTGTGCTTATTTAGTTTTGAACATTTTAATATTTATTGGAATTTTATTACATTTTAAAAAAACTAAAAGTGCTTATTTAGTTTTGAACATTTTAACATTTATTGGAATTTTATTACATGTTAAAAAACATTTTAAAAAATAAAAACAAAAAAGTGGGGCAACCAGGACTCGAACCCTGGCTGCCTCAGCTGGATAGTTTTGGCCAAAGCCACTGGAGTAGATAGGTGGTTGTGTCTAGAAGTGGGTGCGTAACGCATCTCTCCCTAATGCGCTACGGGTAATCTTACCGTAGCGCAGCACCCATCGATGCGCTACGGCTAAAGCCGTATAGGTTAGTTGCCTCGCCCCCCTCTGCTTCTTCCCTAACCAGATCGACCGCCACTCTCCTCGCTCACCGTCGCTAGCACAGTCGCCGTCGCCACCCCAACACCTGTCACCATCATCGAAGGAGAAGGAGACGCTGCCGTCGCGCCACCATCCCCGCAGAGGAGGATCCCCACCGGCTGCCACCTCCGCAGATCAAGGAGCAAGCCTCGATGCCTCGCAGATCGACGAGCAAGCCGCGACGCCCCGGTTGCCGTCCCCAGCCACCTTCCCAACCTTGTCGTCCTCTACTCCAATAAGTTCGCCTCCATCACCGCCTGCACGAGCTCGGTACCATCACGAATCCCCTACATCTCCCAACCTCATCGTCCTCTACTCCGAGCGTCTTTCTTATTCTTCTTGCTTTGCGTGCTTGATGGTTGGCAGTGGTGATGGTTGCTAATTTTAGGATCAGTGGGCAGTAGCAGTGCTTGTGCTATATATTCATTATTAGTACGAAATTAAGAAATGTTCTGCAAGCGGTGGTGATGGTGGCTAATGTCCTACACTGAATAGAAAAACACACCTTTATGTATGATAGGGCAAGGGTGTCCGATCTTTCGATGAGATCCTGATATGTCGATTTGGTGGATGGAGTTCGTGCTTGACGATCCGACTACACGTACGAAGCTCGTGCGCCAATGCAATCGCTAGGACAATCTCCGGGAGTTACTGATCTTGCGGATGCACGATCAGCTTGACCAGCGAGGGTCTTAATTCCTACCTGAAATCGAGAACAAGTAAGAACTAATATTGCAATCAAGATATTGCGGATGAAAGATGTATGCTTTATTCAAAAGGTGGGATTCCGAATAGGCGGTCTTCTTCTGGGCGATTGGCCTCAAAAGTCGAGCTCGTAGTTGTAGCAATGGCTAACTTTAGTCTAAATAAAATCCAAGTTCTAATGACGGCTACGGGGGGTATTTGAGGAGGAAAAGGTAGGGGTGCGACCAGCCATGGGTATGGTGGTCGAACGGAACCCTAACATGCCTTTTCTCCTCAAATTCGGACTCCTAAAAGTGGCTGTCTTATTTGCTCCGAAAATTACATGGGCCTGGCCCAAAAATAAAAGTGACGCAGCACCATATTTATCTATGGATGAATTTATGAAGTAGTTCTTTGTATATTTTGTCCAAGTCTTCATCCTTCATTATGGTGGCTTCAAAGTTCTGAAATCTCCACTCGTGGCATCTTCTTCAATCCTCAAACGCTTGCTGCCATCTCCATGCACGATCATGCTCCAATGCTTGTCCCTCTCATCCAGGCTAGGTCCATCATTCCTAAGAGTAACAAACATATCTGATTTAGGCAGCATCATATTCTCATGTATGTGAGAAAGAGTTCCAAGAAACGAAAATACCTGATAGTTAAGTTGCTTGGTACGAGCTCGAGTGATAGGTCCTTGTATGTGTTCCGCTGTAGGTACATCGGGTGTATCAATAGATGGGATGTCCTCATCATGCTCCCCTTCTTGAATTGAAGTCATCCTCGACGCAACCTCATCTTCTTCACCGAAGTAAGGTTTTAAATCTGCAATGTTAAATGTAGGACTTACCGTACCAAAATCTGTAGGAAGCTCAAGTTTATATGCATTATCATTGATTTTCTCTATCACCTTAAAAGGACCATCAGCACGTGGCATTAACTTAGACTTGCGCAAATTAGGAAAACGATCTTTGCGCAAATGCAACCAAACCAGATCACCAACATCAAACACAACATGCTTCCATCCTCTATCCCCAGCAACTTTATACTTAACATTCATGTGTTCTATGTTGTCTTTAGTAGTTGCATGCAATTTTAAAATCAATTCAGCACGTTGTGTAGCATCGAAATTATTTTGCAATGAAGATGGTAAAGGCAACAAATCAATAGGTGCACGTGGAACAAAACCATAGACAATCTGAAAAGGGCTCATCTTTGTGGTAGAATGCAGCGAACGATTATAAGCAAATTCAATATGAGGCAAACACTCTTCCCACAATTTTAAGTTCTCTTTAAAACAGCCCGCAACATAGTAGATAAAGTTCTATTAACTACTTCAGTTTGTCCATCAGTTTGGGGATGACATGTAGTACTAAACAGCAATTTAGTCCCCAACTTAGCCCATAAACATCTCCAAAAGTGGCTAACAAATTTAGTATCACGGTCAGAACCAATAGTATTAGGCACACCATGCAAACGAACGATATCACGAAAAAACAAAATAGCAATGTGCGCAGCATCATCTGTCTTGTGACAAGGAATAAAGTGTGCCATCTTAGAAAACCGGTCCACAACAACAAAAATACTATCCCTCCCCTTCTGTGTACGAGGTAATCCCAAAACAAAGTCCATCAAAATATCCTCCCAAGGAACACTAGGAACAGGAAGAGGCATATATAAACCATGTGGATTAAGGCGAGACTTAGCTTTTTGACAAGTAGTGCAGCGTGCCACGAATCTCTCAACATCTCGCCGCATGAGTGGCCAAAAGAAGTGTGCAGCAAGAACATCCTCCGTCTTCTTGACACCAAAGTGTCCCATTAATCCTCCTCCATGCGCCTCCTGTAACAACAAAAGACGAACGGAACCATCTGGGATGCATAGTTTGTTAGCACGGAACACAAATCCATCATTAAGGATGAATTTGTATGTTCTACCATCTTTACAATTCTGCAACACATCTTTAAATTCAGCATCATGCAAGTATTGTTCCTTGATAGTTTCCAACCCAAAAATTTTGAAGTCAAGCTGAGATAACATAGTATAACGGCGCGACAAAGCATTAGCAATAATATTTTCTTTACCCTTTTTGTGTTTGATAACATAAGGAAAAGATTCAATAAATTCAACCCACTTTGCATGGCGATGATTCAGTTTTGCTTGACTACGAATATGCTTCAAAGATTCATGATCAGAATGTATAACAAATTCTTTAGGCCATAAATAATGTTGCCAAGTTTCTAATGTCCGAACCAGCGCGTATAATTCTTTATCATAAGTAGAATAGTTCAGACTAGGCCCACTCAATTTTTCACTAAAATATGCTACAGGTTTGCCCTCTTGTAATAACACACCTCCCAAGCCAATTCCACTAGCATCACATTCAAGTTCAAACGTCTTATTAAAATCAGGAAGTTGGAGTAATGGAGCATGTGTTAACTTATCTTTCAGTATCAGAAAGGCCTCTTGTTGTGCATCGCCCCAAACAAAGGGCACATCCTTCTTTGTGAGCTCATTCAATGGCGCAGCAATAGAACCAAAATCTTTGACAAAGTGCCTATAAAACCCAGCGAGACCAAGAAAACTCCTCACTTGTGTGACCGTCTTGGGCTGCGGCCAATTCTCAATAGCTTCAATCTTGGCTGGATCAACTTCAATTCCCTATTCTGTAACAACATAACCAAGAAAAGCAACTCTATTTGTGCAAAAGGTGCACTTCTCAAGATTACCATACAAACGTGCATCATGTAAAGCATTGAAAACAACACGTAAATGATCCAAATGGTCCTCTAAAGATTAGCTATATATGAGAATGTCATCAAAATATACCACCACAAAACGACCAATAAAAGCACGTAAAACTTCGTTCATCAGTCTCATAAAGGTACTAGATGCATTAGTTAAACCAAACAGCATTACTAACCACTCATATAAACCGAACTTAGTTTTAAAAGTTGTTTTCCATTCATCTCCTAATTGCATACGAATTTGGTGGTAACCACTATGCAAATCAACTTTAGAGAACATAATAGAACCACTCAACTCATCTAGCATGTCATCCAAACGAGGTATAGGATGACGATATCGAATGGTAATATTATTAATAGCTTGACAATCAGTACACATGCGCGAAGAACCATCTTTCTTAGGCACTAAAATAATAGGATCAGCGCATGGACTAAGAGACTCACGAATATAACCTTTGTCCAATAAACTTTGGATTTGTCGTTGGATCTCTTTTGTTTCTTCAGGATTTGTGTGATATGGTGCACGGTTGGGCAGCGAGGCTCCTGGAATCAAATCAATTTGGTGTTCTATCCCACGAATAGGTAGAAGTCCAGGTGGAACATCTTGTGGAAAAATGTCCATGTATTCCTGCAAAAGGTTAGCAACCGCAGGTGGCAAAGAAGGAGGCATATCCTCAAATGAAAACAGAACTTGTTTGCAAACAATGGCATAGCATGGAGTAATATTGACATCAATTTCAGCAAGATCAGATTTGCTAGCAAGTAAACAAGGATTCATCAAACGAATTTCAGTAGCATGGTTAGAATCAGAATTAGAAGAATGCTTAGGGGGTACAAAATCTGCAGCAATAAGCTGATTCTCACTCTTATGTTTGTCCTCATTTTTTAATCTACTAGCTCTAGCAAGATCATCTTTCAAAATTTGTTTCAGAGTCATGGGTTTAAGTCCAATTTTCTTGCCAGCATGTGTAAGAGAATACTGATTAGTTTTACCATTATGTGCAGATTCTCTATCAAATTGCCATGGTCTACCAAGTAACAAAGAACAAGCTTGCATAGGTACAACATCACAATCAACAAAATCTGAATAGGTACCAATAGTAAAATGCACGCATGCAGTTCTTGTTACCTTGAGCTTACGGGAGCTCTCAAACCATTGAATGTAATATGGATGAGGTCGTTGTCGTGTGGGTAGAGCAAGCTTCTCCACCATGTCAATACTAGCCAGATTGTTACAACTCCCTCCATCAATGATGATCCGGATAGCTCTCTCCTTAACAACGCATCTTGTTTGAAACAAATTGTGGCGTTGATCATGCTCAGCTTTGCTCAATTGCACACTCAAGACATGTTGTGCAACTAAACTCTTGTATTGATCAGCAGTTTCAGCTCCCATTACCTCCATCTCCTTGTCAGAATCAGAATTGGCACCATCACATGCAGCAATAAGTGCCAATGTAACATCATCAAAATCACTCACAGAGTCATATTCGCCATCTTCAAGCACCACCATCACACGTTTGGTTCTGCATTCTTTTTCGATGTGACCAAACCCAAAACATTTGCGACATTGAATGTCGCGAGTCTTCCCCGTGGAGGCCATGGAAGAAGAACTCCGTGTCGGACCAGCAGATGGTGATGGAACAGGAGCAGGTGGCGTTCTTGACGTCGGCGTGGTATACCTGGAGGTGGAAGGACCTGGTGCATCCCCACGAGAAGGTGGAGTTGATTGGCGCGCAGACCATGAAGGAGTACGACCTGCAGAATTATTAGCTCTTCTCCATGATGGTTGACGATCCTGCGCTTCAAGTTCAGCTTTGCAAGCAAGGTGAAATAAATGAGTAATAGTGTTGTACTCTTTATAGTCTAAAATATGCTGAATCTACTTATTTAAACCACCAAAGATATGTGCAAGCATAGCTTCATTATCCTCTACAATACCACAACGAATCACGCCCGTTTGTAACTCTTGATAATACTCTTGTACGGAATTTTTGCCTTGTTCTAAACGAGTTAATTTTTAAGCAAGTCCCGTTGATAATGTGGAGGTACAAAATGAGTACGCATGTCATGTTTTAGACCAAGCCAAGTAGCCGGAATATTAGCATGATTGACTCTACAATGCTCAGACCACTAGATAGAAGCAAAATATGTAAATTCACATGTAGCAGCACTAACACGCAAATGCTCAGGATAGCGTAAACATGCAAAACGTTGTTCTACTTCTAATTCCCAAGTGAGATATGCATCAGGATTATATCTACCCTCAAATGGCGGAATATTTAATTTCAGTTTGGCAACATGGTCATCATCACGTACCGGACGTGGAGGTGGACGAGCATTGCGGTTGTATTGCCGCGGACGGCCAGGAGCAGGTTGTTGGACCTCGTCCTCTTCGAACTCATTTTCATCTTCAAACTCATTTTCCCCCTCGTCAGCAGCATATCCATCCTGGGTGGCCGCCTCCGTGGTGGCCGCAGCAGCTGCCGTCGCGGCTGTAACGGTACCCGCAGATGGCGGTATGAGAGGAATGCGGCGAGCACATGGTACATGGATGCCCGGTGGCTGTGGTGGTAAACGAGCCAGGACTTCCTAGAACCGGGCATCGAGCTTGGTGTTGAAGGATGCCTCAAGACCAGCAATCTTGTCCATCGCATCAGAAAGCTTGGAATCAACATCACCCAAGCGTGTGTCCACATCTTGTGCATGCCCCACCAACAGCCGAGTGAAGTGGGCATGCAACTCTGCAGTAGTCATCTTCTCCGGATCAACATCATCCTTCGTGGTTCCTGTCATGGTTAGCGTAGAAGCAAGCACAAATATATATACCTACGCACTACGGAATATGGTGGAAACACGCGTAATCCATCAAGCGGTATACAAAGCTCTTACAAGTTCTTACCAAACAGGAGGAAGGTGATATGCAACCAACAAAGAGCAGCGACTCCCAAAATTGCACAAAGCGATTACCAGGTGTCGATACAAAGCACGTGCAGAAATATGTGGAGCTGTAGAAAGGCTTATATGGTAGGAAAAACAACAAATATCAAAACAGCAATGCAATATTGAAAGAATGCTCAACCGCGGTACTGTGCTAGTCCTAGGCTATACTGTGCTAGAGACACGAGCCGAGAACACTAAGAAAGTCACGGCGTGGCACAACAAGCAGAAAGAACCAGCTCCAAAGCAAGATATAAGTGAAGATCTGCAGGAATTTTCGGGTCCAAAACTTCAGAGGGCAAAAACTCGACCTTCCCGGCCTTTTTTGGGCATTCTGAGTGTCGCCCAAGTTAGATAGATCTTTTTGTGCTGAGCATTTTGAGTGGTCGCACATCGAAAACGGAGTTCGTATGCAAAAGTTATGGCCAGTTGAAGTTTCCTGTCGAAAACCGTCAAAAACTGACGAAACTGTCCAATTCGGACTAGATTTGGACTGGACTAGTAGGCACGGGTCAACCCGACTTGGATGCAGATTTGAACTTTTTTTTGCTCTTCTTCTTCCTCTTGACTAGCGACCGAAACCTAACTCACGGACTCTGAAAAAGGCACGGATGAAATTGGGAGGAACGAACAAAATCGAATGTGAAGTCGGTGGCGGAAGTATATGGCGTGGTGGTGGAAGGATATGGTGGAGCAGTGGTGCAAGTGTGCGGCGGCGGCGTGACTATGGTGATTCAAACTCGAAACTCTAAAGGAACAGACACTAAGACCAGCAACTCGACACGCGGATGCAGACACAAATTCAACGATGCAAACTGAAAAGACAATGCAAAGGCTCGGATGGTTTATGGGACGAGATGATCTAAACCCGAACTGTATTTTTGGCTTTTTCATGGTTTATAGGTATGAACACAGATGCAATCTAAACTACGAAAATAGTAAATCCAACCGAGCAACCTGAAATCTGATGCCACTTGATAGGGCAAGGGTGTCCGATCTTTCGATGAGATCTTGATATGTCGATTTGGTGGGTGGAGTTCGTGCTTGACGATCCGACTACACGTGCGAAGCTCGTGCGCCAATGCAATCGCTAGGACAATCTCCGGGAGTTACTGATCTTGCGGATGCACGATCAGCCTGACCAGCGAGGGTCTTAATTCCAACCTAAAATCGAGATATTGCGGATGAAAGATGTATGCTTTATTCAAAAGGTGGGATTCCGAATAGGCGGTCTTCTTCTGGGCGATTGGCCTCAAAAGTCGAGCTCGTAGTTGCAGCAATGGCTAACTTTAGTCTAAACAAAATCCAAGTTCTAATGATGGCTACGGGGGGTATTTGAGGAGGAAAAGGTAGGGGTGCGACCAGCCATGGGTATGGTGGTCGAACGGAACCCTAACAGGCCTTTTCTCCTCAAATTCGGACTCCTAAAAGTGGCTGTCTTATTTGCTGCAAAAATTACATGGGCCTGGCCCAAAAATAAAAGTGATGCAGCACCATATTTATCTATGGATGAATTTATGAAGTAGATCTTTGTATATTTCGTCCAAGTCTTCATCCTTCATTATGGTGGCTTCAAAGTTCTGAAATCTCCACTCGTGGCATCTTCTTCAATCCTCAAACGCTTGCTGCCATCTCCATGCACGATCATGCTCCAATGCTTGTCCCTCTCATCCATGCTAGGTCCATCATTCCTAAGAGTAACAAACATATCTGATTTAGGCAGCATCATATTCTCATGTATGTGAGAAAGAGTTCCAAGAATCAAAAGTACCTGATAGTTAAGTTGCTTGGTATGAGCTCGAGTGATAGGTCCTTGTATGTGTTCCGCTGTAGGTACATCGGGTGTATCAATAGATGGGATGTCCTCGTCAATGTAGCTTCTTCATGGTGGCTAAGCCTGTAACAGATGCTACTCAATATATTATGATTTATGCTTAAGAACCTTATTGAGTTTCTATCATTATACCTTATCAGTTGGTACTGATGCTAATTAAGTTGGTTACTGTCAGTAATATAGTTGGTTCTCACATTTTGTAAAGTTGCTTCCTGCTTAGTCACTAAGTTAATCTGTCAACATACCTAAGTTGGCACACTTAATGTGTTCAAGTTGGTTTCTAAAATGCCTATGTCGGGTTGTTGGTTGTGCATTCTAAAATTATCCACTGAACAAACATAAAGGCATTTGTGTAAATAGGTTGTTCCATTATTATCATTTAGTTGGTTACTGCAAGTAATATAGTTGGTAACATAGAAATTCTACCAGATAGTGAGTTCATTGCCACTACTAATGGGATCAAGCTTGATCTTGGTTAACAATCAGTTTATTCTTTTGTAGTTAAATAGTTCTTAAAAGTACTGCAGGTGTGAGAACTCTCCAAGAAAAATGAAACTAAAAAACAAATCTTGCCATTCAGGACATCTGTCTAGCAAGATGGTAATTTATTCCCGCGAAATAGATTCTTTTTAGGGAGATTATTTATTTCCTTTGGTGCAGAAAACATAATGTTCTATTCATGTGATTACCTGGTCTGTAGCATCTATAATCGCAGCTTGCCACCCATCCATAAACATGTGATATCAATGGATGAAAGAAGCATGTACCTGTAGTGCTGCTGCTGTTGCCAAGAGTTCTCTGTAAACATCAAGTGTAGTATTTTATTTAGCGGCAACACCTAAAATTGCTATAACCAGCAAGTGCGTAGCCTGTACCTACAGAGCACAAGTTAATGGTTAGACACTTGAAGATGAATGGTCTTAGATGCAAATGCTTAATTGCCAAAAGGTGATTGCAATTGATTGTATTATTATGATAATCATAGAAATTCATGGAGAAAGGTTATTTTCACTTTTATAATGTGCTAGACAAAAGACATAGCTGCACAAGATAAGCTGGCACATTTTGTAATAGCTAGATAAAGGCTGGGTTATTTTCACTTTTATACTGTCTAACTGAAATGTGCTACTAACAGTGTATGCACTGTTATTACTTTCTGGTGCATTTCTGCCCTTCCACTGAGTGAGAATAGTAAACTGTGATGTCATCTATATTTCTGATGTTTTATACTCTATTGGCATATCATGTAATTTGCTTGCCAAAACATCTATAATTAGTAATGGAGGGAGTAGCTGAAACCATAGGTTAGTGAAAAAAGTTCAAAGTTTTATTACACATGCTGGTCTATTTTTTTGAGTAATATTTGGGTATGTTACATGCTGGTCTGTTTATCTAGAGTTTTCTTATCCATCGTTTCCCAGTAGTTATTGTCCCTGTTAATCCTGTTTTAGTCTAAATTGCATCAGCATCAGCATTGCTATATCTTCCCAGTAGTTTTATTACACTTTTATTTGCTTTAACCAAGTTGATTACCTATGTATTCATGTACTTGACTATATCTTTTGAAGATATTAATTGCATCAGCATTGCTATTGCCTTATAATTATGCTTAGCTTACTTCTTAGATGTACTTCTACAGTTTTACTTGCCCCTCTTATTTCGCAGGGATTATCCGAAGTCCTGGCAGGGACATTGTTGCTTATTCAGTAGACTGTTTTTGCTGGGACATTTTTGCTGGGATTATCCAAAGTCTTACCAGTAGACTATTTTTTTCTTATTCAGTAGACTGTTTCTGCTGGGACATTTTTGCTCCTAGCTACATGGTTGTGCTAGATACTGGGACATTTTTGCTTATTCAGTAGCCTATTTTTTGATGGCTGGGACATTGTTTGATGGCTGGGACATATATATACTACTATAACTTGATGGCTGGGACCATTTTTGATGGCTGGGACATTTTTGATGGCTAGGACATGTATATGCTTACATACATAGTAATCTGTTAGCTATTTGTGCTATAGTGTGTGAGATGTGGTGCCTTTGGGCTATTTTTTGTGCAGGGAATTTAAATGAGTGCCCATTTACCGCTGAAATGTCAATTTACTTCTGTTTCAGCAAAAATGGGCACTCCCTATGTCAAAAAAATAGCATAGGTCATGCCGAAATTTTCCGTGAATTTTTGTACTTCTACTAACTCGACGCATTTTCTTTATTTAGTGTGAAAATGGCCGACAACGATGATGCCGGTGGATCTGGCAAGCAATTCTGGGAACTTTCCCAAGAGTTGGAAGAACAACTGGCGATGGGGCAAGAAGAAGAGGAGATGGAGGTAGACGAAGAGGAGAGGGAGGTAGAAGAAGAGGAGACGGAGGACATATATCAAGATGATATGTACGTAGAAGGAGAGGATATGGAGGGCGCCGACGACACCACTACCACCACATCTGGCGGCGTAGATGGTACCCAACGGATGAAGAGGGCACAGAAAGATGGGAAGGATCGGAAGGATCGGTGCCCGAACCAGCTGAAGGTCGACTGCCACGGAATCACGCGTGTGTCGGCAAGTGGGCATCCTCTCAAACCCGAGGAGTTTGTGGCCGGTTACGGAAACCAACTCGGGTGCATCGTCCGAAGCACTATCCCGCTCAACACCGTGAACCTAAGGAGTGAGGACAATGTGCATTACTGCACACTCCTCTTGCAGAAGTTGGATGCCCGATACAAGTTCGCTGACGAGTTTGTCAACTTGGAGGTTAGTGGGAATCTAGTGAACAATGCCGCTATCTCGAAGATGAACACTGCCCTGGCCAGCTGGAAAGTCTGGGTGAAGAAATTGATCCTCGCGGGTAAAACATTTGAGGAGGCCAAGAAGAGCAACCCGACGCTCATGGAGAATGACTACGAATAGATGAGGCTCAAGTGCGACCCCAACGATGTAGTGAGCAACAGAAAGAGTCTCTGGGGGAAGGAATTATAGTCCAAGAACTTAGGTGTCCATAATCTCGGCTACGGCGGTTACCGAGGGAAGGACAAGATATGGGCGAAGGAGGATGCAGAGATGGAGGCGAAGGGCATCGCGAACCCTTGGCACCGACTCGCAGATCCGCAGGCCAGGAGAGTAATTAGGTCCAAGTACCATTACGACCCGATAAGCAAGCAACTCACCACGAATGAGAAGGTGAAGTGGTTCAAGGAGATTCTGGGAGCTGAAGAAAAGATTTCCGCATCTCAGACCTCCTATCCTAGGGTTCGACAACGATTGGGTCTAGGTGGGACACCGCTTTGAATAGGGCAGTGAACGCGATGAAGGGATGGGAAAAAACAAAACCGCCGACATCAGCTGGCCGTGTGCTCGGCGAAGGCTTGTCCGTGAAATGGTCGGACAAGTATGGCAGGCAACAGAAGGAAAAGAATGCACTCAGTGAGGATGAAGCCCGCGAGCTTCACGAACTCAGGGAGAGAGTGGCATAGATTTCGAAGATTGTTGATAAACGTGTGGCCGATAAGGTCGACACGCTTTTCACAAAAAAGATGACCACCATGATGCCTCGCGTATTTGAAGCATTTGGGTGTTGGGATGCGGCAGGTCGAGTTGGTCCGCCCCCGATACCCAGTATAATCGGCAGCAACTCGAGCGCCGTGGCGCCGAATGTATTGGTGACACCGGCCACCAACACCGCCGCGGCGCCCCACTTCGCCGACACCGCGGCGCCGGTCGCCAACATCACGGCGCCGGAGCTTAATGCATCGGGAGGTACCGGGCAACAAAGCAGCCCCTCCGTCTCTTGCACGCCGATGTATGTTCGTGTTCCTTTGACGACAGCAGAGCTCGACGCCGTCAAGGTAACACACTTTTCGCATCGTGTCACATAATATACACTTGGATAACTAAGCAGCGGTGGCTCAACCTACGTACACTTCTCGTTTTTTGCAGGCCGCGGGCACCGATGTTCCTTGCACCGTCCTACATTACGTCGACGGCGTGTTGAAGGATGTTGTCACGGGTAGTATCATGCAACCGGGAAACATGTTGTTCCACGGTAGGCCGATGCCACCCAACGTGTTGAGGGTCTCATTGGCTCGGACGCTGCAGAACTGTGACGACGTGATGCCTCCCTTTCAGCCCATGGGAGACGAAGAGGATGAAGAGCCAAAAGTCCTCAGACAGTGCTTTGGCTATTCAATGCTATGGCCAGAGAATCAGATTCGTCTGGGGGTGGGGAGCACAACTCCACGGATAACACTGCCGGTCATGCCCGGGCCAAGCAGCTATGTGGCGGCCGATCCTAATCATGATATGCAGATGGCACAGGATCCGAACGATGACGATGATGATGAAGTCAACGTTGATGCCTTCATCAATACTGCATATTGTGATGACATTGAAGAACCGGCGCCAGGTCCCTCGGAGAAACGACCTACTATCAACAAACGTTTGTCGTTCCATTCTCAGGAGACGCCTCCAGATGTTGTTTGCACGGAGCCTCCACGGCCTGGAAACATTTTCACCTCCAACATGCTCCATAAGTGTGCTGGTGAGCAGATTGTAGTTCCCATGAAGAAGGAAAGGAAAAGGAAGAACAAGAAGGATACTATGAGCCAGCCAGCACTGATCCGGGCTCAGGACGGGCCACCAAGACCCAAGGGTCTTAACCACATCGTGCATACTATGGGCCAGCCGATGCTGAATGTGCAAATGCTCCAGGCTTGCAGTGCGGATATGCGGAGTCTGCATGACGCTATTCTCTACCTAGAGATGCGCCAACTTGGAGATAATGATTCATCATACCCGCTTTACATGGCCAAGGTGCCAACGGGCAAGGACTTCGTCGAGGATGCACCCATAGATATTATGCTGCTTCGGTTTGCTGATATCTTTGACGTATTTCACCAGAATCGGCTATACCAAACCCTCATCCGCCTATTTTCCCTAAGTATGGTGATGCAGGTCATTAGAGACAAGACCCCGGGCATCGCGATAGTGGACCCCTACTACATGCGTGATAGCCAGTTGTCAACATGGGAGGGCCAAAAAGTCACGTCTGAGTATCTCAGCGTCGTCATGAGGAAAAATATTGGGAAGGACTTGCTCATGGCCTACTTTCCCAAGTAAGTGATCATTGGCTCGCCGCCGTATTGTTTTCTTAGATTTCCATCTTGTTCTTTGCCAACATTCTGTTTGAATTGTTTTGCGCAGTGACAAATACTGCACGCTCATCAACATCTCGGTGAGAAATGCGCAATGCGTGTATTTGGACTCGGGCAGTGCAACAAAGAAAAACTACACGACTATCAAGGCAGTTTTGGATGAAGCTCTTACCAAGTACGCCTGTCTGGGAGGCTTATTGAAGACTAAATGGCCGCTCAAGCAAGGCATGCACACGTTCAGCCATATAACGGTGTTCCCCTGTGTCAAGCTGCTTGAGGGCAGCCAGAAGGAGGCCTACTACGCCTTATATCAGATGCAGGCGTATGTACGCGACCACCATAACTTGACGTTGCCAAATTCACTTAAATCCTGGGCCGAACACTTGGCGATGATCCAAGATAAGGATCTAAGAGCAGAGTTCTATCGCATCCTGGAGCAGTTTGCGACGATCATCTATCAAGATGTCGTCAGAAAAGGGGGTATGTTCTACACTACCGCTATGAAGCCATCAAATGCTGAAATAGATAAGAGGCTGCTTCTTCAGGGCAACGACATGCCGTTCTTGCTGGCGGGAGGCGGCATCCGCTTTGTTCCTGATGTTGGCAAGCTGAAATATTGATTCACTAGTTGTAAACTTAATAAGTACATCCTAACTTGCCTAGCACGGCATGTTTGGTAGATAATCGTTGAACTTAGTTGTGATCGTTGCTATTTGTCATGTCATGTCATGTAATGAACTTAGTTGTGGTGTACTTCATCGATCATACTGATGTTAATTATGTCATGTGATGTTAATTGTATCATTTAATTATATGATGAACTATTGCTTTCTGTTCTCTAACCTTATTTGTGTCTTGAAGGTAGAGATGCCGTACGTGGTGTACAAGGGTAGGGTTCCTGGAGTTTACGTCCACTAGGAATATTGCTTGAAGCAAGTCAACATGTTCAAGGGCAATAGCTACAAAGGGTACAAGACCATGGCGAAGGCGGAAGCTAGGTGGAGGAACCACCTGCGAGAGGAGAGGAGGATGATCTTCGGCGTCACCACCGCCGTCTTTCTCACCGCAGTAATTGTGGTTGTAGTGTACTTCATCGTAGTGTAGGAGACTATCTTATTCATGTAAGATGTGATGATGAACTTGCATACTTGGTCGGTGTCGGTGACTTAGACTACGAATGTGATCGTTTCATTTCAAAACAATGTGATTCATATGCTATGCATGTTTTATGCTATTTATATTGCATTATCCTGTATACCTGTTATATTCTGTATACTGTACTATATTATGTATAAAAACTGTAATTTGGCAGCAGAAATACAATATTTTCGAAAATAAAAAAACCCATAGCGCATGTGTCTGGTGCGCTACGGGTAATATGCATACCTGTAGCTCACCAGACACATGCGCTACAGGTAAGCATATTACCCGTAGCGCACCATACATGCGCTACGGGTATTTTTTTACCAGCGGCGTGCTACCTGCAGCGCACGGCATATGCGCTACGGGTAGCCATATTAGGTGCGCTGCAGGTAAGCTTTTTTCTAGTAGTGTGAAGTGCTGAGGGCGTCGAGGAGGCTGCATTTAAAGGCACGGTCGGCGTCGAAGCGTCAAGTCCTAGTGCGGGAATCGGAGCGTTGGCCTAGCACCCTGTAGTGAAGTGACGTGCCATCATGGTGGTTGGACGCCTCGGGGACTGCTGCATCGTGCGCCGTTTTGTCTCGCCAGCTGTGGTCGCGCCACGCATCCGCGGCCTCTGCATCTTCACATGGTCCTCTGACCGCGCGCGTTGACGTGTGCCGTTGGAGGGCCCAGCATCTTCTGGGGGCCCCTGACCCTTCGCTCCCTCGAGAGGGCACATTTGCGGGCCAGGCTCCTGGGGGCTACTATCGGTGTTCTGGATACCGGGGTATCCCGATTCACCTGCTCTTGGGCCCCTTCAATGGCCTAGCTTTGGCCCAGGAGTAAACCGACGACCAAAGCCCAACAAAGAAGACCCTCATGAGGAGGCGCCTCATGAGGAGAACGACGACTAAAACTGCTAAGGACCAGAAGACCTCCTCGCGAGCTGTTCCTTGTGAGGGGATGGACCACATCCACATTAGCTCAGTACATTCCCATGCTGAGCAAGAATATAAGGATGGAAGACAGCGTACCATCCACGCTACCCTGACAGGGGGGAGACCAGCTCCTGCCGTGCCTGCATAAAGCTGCACAGTGGTTGTTGACCACCCCCCTAAAAATAGGGTGGACGGTGCAGGGCGCAAGAGGAGGACGTCAGCCTCCTGCACCCACTCCGGTGGAACGGCGCCACTACTCTACGAAGACTATGTCCACCGAAGACCGAAGACAATAGCTGTCCCCTCTCCTTGGCCGTTTGTGGCAACCCCTTCCCATATATGATAAGGGGGAGGAGGAACTCGGTGCCATAAAAGGAGGGGAGGCCGCCCCTTAGAAAGGATTCGATCTTCATCTGCGGGCTCCTAGCTAGGCTATGTTGGTTCTTCTACCTCCGGCCAGCTAGAGCTCTGTAACCAAGACGTTGTACTCCTCGCGAGGTATCACGTCGTAATACAAAAAGGCAGGAAGTAGGGGTTTTACCTCACCACGAGGGGCCTGAACCTGGGTAAAGCTCGGTGTCCCTCTCTAACGTGCGTTGTGCTCTCCGACGTCTCGAGGCTTCCATCGCCATGTTTCGTTGCGATCTAGATCTCACGCGTCCAGCCCCCTGCGTTCGAATCTTTGGGTCCGTCGTGTGGTACCCCGTGTTCTTGCGACACAAAATCCCCCGACACTGGTTGTATCCGGAGTAGGCGTCGAGGAATGAGAGACGCTCACAGCCGGCGATAGAATCGATGATCTGGTTGATTCAAGGAAGCAAAAAGTAATCTTTCTGGCAGTGTTTGTTCAACGCCAAGAAGTTGATGCACATCCTGTAGATCTTGGTGTCCTTCTTTTCCACCACGACCGGTGGCGAGAGCCATGTGGCCTCCTTTATTTCCCTGATGAATTTTGCCTTGAGGAGCTGATTTATCTCTTCTCCCATCGACCGGGCCTTCTCCTGATGGTAGCGGTGCATCGACTGTTTGATGGGTTTTGCGGTAGGGAAAATCTTCAATTCGTGCTCGGCGAGTTCCCTAGGTATGCCTGGCATATCTGCTAGACACCAGGCAAACATCCTCCAGCACTCACAGAGGAACTCGACACGCACGCTTTCCTATGCGGGGGAAAGGAAATTCGACACCTGCGGGGTTTTAGAAGGATCCGTCGGGTGGATCTGGTGCTCCCACATGTCTTTGCTGGCATCGAATGATAATTCTGGGGCGTTCTGCTGCGCCGGTTGATCTATATCCATGTTGGTGCTCTCCCTGATGTGGTGGAGCTCTTCGTAAATCCCGAATGTCTGGGACAAGGTGTTGGAATCCTTGTCGCAGTTTTCAGAGCGGGCGAAACTTCCGCTGATCGTCAATGGTCCTTTGTTTGCGGGCATCCGTAGCTTGAGGTAAGCGTAATGAGGCACTGCCATGAATTGGGCAAATGATGGTCGCCCGAGGATGGCGTGGTACTGCGAGGGCCAATCGACGACCTCGAATTTGATCTTCTCTTTTCTGAAGTTCGTGGGGGTGCCGAAAATGATGTCTAAGTGTATCACCCCCAAAGGGTATGTCGGCTTCCCTGGGACAATTCCGTGGAAAGAGGTCTCTATCGGTAGGAGATCGTTCATCGGGATCTTGATCTTTCGTAGCGTGTCTGCGTAGATGAGGTTTAAGATGCTTCCTCCGTGCATGAAAACTTTTTTGGAGGTAAAACCTCCTATCTGTGCTTCGAGGACTAGAGCATGGTGTCCTGGGCGCGGGCTCTTCGGCGGGTGATCTGACCGATCGAAGCCGATCGGGTGCTCCAACCAGTTCAAATACTCAGGCGATGCTAGCGGTGCATGCTCGGCGTGGAAAACTTCCCTTCTGCGCTTCCTGTGGACATGGTTTGTCGGGCGTCCCCTCTAGATCATGGGCACGAAGCCTCGTGGTCTTGGGAACGCTTCTTCTTTGATGACCGGCTGTCGCGGCTTGATGACATGCTGGATCGTGGCGGCCTGGTGGCCCTTCTGCACCACGTTTGGTGGCGGATTACGTGGCGGTGGTGGTGCATTGTAGGCCACCGCGCCTGCGATCGGCTGCTCGGATCGCATCTTGTCCTGAAGCGCTTGACTGAGCCAAAGGAATTCCCTGCACTCGATGAGGAGATGTGCTGGTTTTCTCCTTCCATCCTTGTCGATGTAGGTGTGCCTGGTGCACCCCCCCGTTGAGCATTTCTTCCGCCAAAAGCGGTGGTTGATCACGACGCCGGCGCCACTCCATTTTTGGCCTCAAATCGCGGCTAGCGCCTCTACTACTGCTTCTGTAGTAATTGTTCCCCTGCCTTGGTCCATCGTGGTTGTCGTCGTGGTCGTTGTTCACGTAGCCTGTTGCTACCATGTCTGCTATATCCGAATCTCCAAAACGGCTTCGGTGTCCCTTCTGTCGTACTCGTCATGAACCAGAGTGAAGCTGATCCTTCGGGTCGACTTCGCTATCTGGCGAGCGGTGACAACTCCTCGGGTTTGTGATAGAATCTTCTCTGTCAGCCCACTCATTAGCAAAGCTCATGAGGTGGTTGATGGTTTTGGGCTTGCATCATCCCAACTCCTCCCTGAAGTCCCGCCGGACGAGGCTGTCTCGAAAAGCATCGATGGCTCTTTCGGGCGAGATGTTCTCCGAAGTGTTGCGTAGGCTAAGCCATCGCGATATGTATGATCTCAGGCTTTCTCCTATCTTCTGAACGCATAGACATAGTTCTTCGAACGACGTTGGCCATCGCGAGGTGCCTCGAAAGTTCGCGATAAAGGCCTGTCGAAATTCCTCCCAAGAGCGGATGCTATCTGGAGCAAGGTTATTGAGCCATGCCCTTGCATTATCCTTCAGGTGGAGCGATAGCAGCTGAAGAGCGTTGTCTCTGGATCCACCACTAATGGTGACGGCGGTTATGAAGTCATCGAGCCGAATTCAAGGGTTCTGCTGTCCATTGAACTTGACTACCCCATTGGTGAGCTTGATTCCCTTCGGCAGCGGCGTGGAGCGAATTAGGAGGCTGAAGCACTCTGCTCCGCACAGTCGATGGCGACTGTTACCAAGTGTTTCCAGTTCGCACTCTTCCTCGAAACGGCGCGCCTCACGCTGTGTGCGCGCTAGGTCAACCCTGTTCTGGGCTAGGCCATGTCGAAGCTCGCCGTTGATAGGTTCCACGACTTGAGGGCTTGGCGGTACTGTTAGCGCTGGTGCTTGCTGTCTGAGCTGCTCCGTCGAAGGGATGTTTCTTCTTGGCGTTGCGTCGTGCCCTTGCTCGTTCATGCCTTGGAGCACTCTGACGCACTCAAGCGCCAGGTTACAGAGATGACGCATATGCTCATCGCCATTGGATGTGTTTGCGGCGATGTAAGCCGCGGCGGCCATGATTGCAGCTTCCTTAGTCTTGGGCAGTAATTCAGCCTCGTTAAATTCTGCCTCCAAGTTCCTGGTGATGTTATGCGCATCGCCCCCAGGTGGGAGATGGGATCGTGTTCTGCGCGGGACACTCGAGGAATAGTGTGATGACAATTCGGCGCGTCGTCTGCTGGACGCGTCAGCTTCATCTCTTCATCATTCCAGGATTCGCCTCTCGCTGCTGATCTGGTGTTTCTGCTCCTGGATGATGAACCAGAGAGCAGCCAACTCTTCAGGGCTAGGATTAGGGACCAAAGGTACCTCACCCGCATAGACCTTCCTTGCATGTCAGATCTGGTTTTGTGTGATGAACCAGCCGCCAGCATTTGACCGGTCTCGATTGCTATTGGCTCCATGATCGTTCCCGTCTTTGTGCGACGCCATCATGCAGTGCCCACCGAACGGCGGAACTGTGTCGTCGCTGATTTCACCCTGTGCCAGAGGGTATATGTCGTCATCCCCGATGCATGATCCTGCCTCGATCATGGTATCGGAGTCATAGTCGACCACGTATCCGCTGCCAGATATCGCGGATTAGCTCGAATATGAGCTAGCTGAATTGCCAATTTTTTCTTTGGCCTCAGGATAGACGTCATCGTCTGAGCATGTGTAGTACGAATACAACCCCTCGATGTAATCGGGGTTGTATGGCGTAGGATGGAGTGTGAGGGTGCTGAGAGCCCGTTCGCACTCAGAAATTGTCGGGTAGATGGCAGCACTGCCCCCCCGAGGATCTTTGCAACCGGCGATCTCGTGGGACGAGTAGTCTCCGACACCCACGAAGTGATAAGCGTTGCATTCGACGCAGTACGCGGTGGTTGCGGATGGAGGTGGATCTTGAAAATCGTTTGACCCCACTGATGGGGTCGATGTCTCTAGTCTTGGATTTTCCTCTGATGGCATCGGCGATGTTGCTGTCGAAGTAGTGCCCCAATAGCCGGTGGCGTGCTTGGATCCACCGCGGGCAGGGTCGATTCATTGATGGAGATCAGCTCAGCGGCGCCGTCATTGTCCACATGGAAGTTGAACGGCCCGAAGGCCATATCAAAACCTCATGTCCTTGCCACGATCGTCCCCGTCACCCTTGAGATGGGGTCGATGGTAGTAGTTGCCGAAGAATTGATGGTGAGCATTGGAGTAGATTCGACGATGCTTGACGATGCGATGTCGATGACGGCAGTTGGCGAAGTGGTGTCGATGATGGTCGGCGCAGCGATGCCGACGATGGTGGGTGATGTAGTGACGACGTTGATGTTGATGTCGATGGCGGACGAAGCGACTTCAATGTTGATGGCGAGCGAGGTGATGTCGATGGTGGTTGGCAATGCAGAATCGACGGTAGTTGCTGATGATGAGCCATCGACCCTTGTCAATGTGGACAGATCGGTGATGGTTGGTGAAGGAGCCGGCGAATCCGTAGATCCAGATCCCGTCGTCCCCACGGTTGGCGCCAATTGACGAGGTTTAAACCCTGCAATGCCCATGCTTGAGGGCTTTCGAGACATGGAGCTCTTGTGGGATCCGACAAACTCGACGGCGATCAGACGGCACAGGGAAACATAGGTTTTACCTAGGTTCAGCCCCCTTGTAGGGTAAAGACCTACGTCCTGCTTATCTGACTTTATTGATGAAGTGGCTACAATGGAGGTGTTACAACGATGGCGTAGATTGGATCTAGCCAAAAGGTGGAGAGCTCTCGAGGCTTCGAGCGCTCAGGAGTTTGGTGGTGAAAGGTGTCTAGGCCCTTCTTGGATCTCCCTCCCAACCTTTTATATGCGAAGGTTGGGTCTCAGGATTGCTCTCCAAGTTAACTACGTACAAAGTCGATAGGTAAAACCCTAATCGAGTCCTAATCCAACTAGGTTTCTTCCTTCGAATCTTTGCCTTGTATGGCAAGTTTTGCTCCTGGGCCGCGCCAGGCTGTTATCTCTGTGGGCCTTGTCATCCCTTCGGTGGATGTCCCTCCTGGACCGAAAACCAGGTAGGCGAATATCGAGGGCCCATTTGTCATTCCTTCGTCACTCAGTGAAGTCCTATCACCATCTAAACAACGTTATCCACATTATCAAAAGTTAGCATACAGTGTGTTCACAACAGTAAGGAAGTTACGATAGTATTTTGCAGTGCATCCAATCATAGTGGTTAACAAAGCTCCACTATCAAACATACTGAATAACCCCGAAGCAACAGGACATGTCTCCTTACGGGGAATCGAACTCTCCCCTTTGGACATCAAGTACGAGAAAACAAAAGCCATCAAATCCCAGGTGCTGCCAGACTTCACAACAGATTGGTTAGAACTACAAAACACAGGACCACCCGACCTGTCGAGTGTTTGGACATTGTATTTTGACAGATCAAAAAGGGTTCAAGGAGCTGGAGCAGCAGTAGTCTTAATATCTCCACAAGGAGACAAGCTAAAATATGTGCTAAGGACGAGTTTCCCACAAGCTTCCAATAACGAAGCCGAGTACGAGGCCCTGCTTCATGGTATGAAGATGACCAAAGCATGTGGTGCAACTCGACTAAAAATATTTGGGGACTCCAATCTCATGGTCCAGCAAGTGATGAACCGTTGTGACGCTGTTAGCGACAACATGATAGCATACTGAAATTTGTACTACTACCTGATGAGGACATCCCTACGGTTGATACAACCGTTGCACCTACAGCCGCACTTCCTCACATTTCACAATTCCAAGGACCTCTCACAAGAGCTCGTGCATGCCAACTAAATTATCAGGTACTTTCGTTTCTAGGAACTATTCCTAATATTCATGAGAATATGATGCTGCCTAAATCAGATGTGTTTATGTTACTTAGGAATGATGGGCCGAGCACGGATGAGAGGGACAAGCATTGTAGCATGATCGTGCATGGAGATGATGGCAGCAATCGTGTGAGGATTCAGGATGACGCTACAAGTGAAGATTTCAGAACTTTGAAGCCACCATAATGCTGCAAGGATGCTTGGACAAAATTCACAAGTTACTCAATCATAAAATTCGTCCAAGGCTTTATATGGTGCTGCATCACCTTATTTTATGGGTTAAACCCATGTATTTTCGTCATAGGTATTTTAGGGATTTTCTGGAGGCTGTTTGAGTGGAAATTGGCCCATCTAGGGTTATTTTCGGATGGCCCATTAGGTCTATACAAAAATCCCTGCCCTTTCCCTCATATATACCTCCTCCTAGCCGTCATTAGAACTTGGATTTTGTTTAGTTAAAGACTTAGCCACGAGCTACTCTTCGCCATAGGCACAAGTGTCAAATCGACCTTTTGTACTACGCACAGACAGAATCCCACCTCTTCAATAAAGCCTTCATCTTTATTCGCAATATCTTGATTGCAACTATAATTCTTGCTTGTTCTTTGATTGCTTGCAGGGATTGATCCTCGTGATTAGGTTGATCTAGCTCCGGCGTGATCAATAGCCTCGGAAGTTGGTGTATCGATTGCTAAGGCGCAACGTCTCGCACGTTTGTAGTCGGATCGTCAATGTCGACCTCCACCATAATCGATAGTTATCGTCTCATCGAAAGATCGGGCACCTTTACCCTATCAAGTGGTATCAGATTTCAGGTTGATCGGTGAGATTTACTGTTTACGTAGTCTAGATTGCATCTTCATACCTAGAATCCACGAAAAAGCCAAAAATATTAGGACTAGATCTTTTCCTAGAAACAGTTCGAGCCTTTGCATCTTTTCTTTTCAGTATTTGCATTGTTGAATTCTAGTCTGCATCGTCGTGTCCAGTGCTGGTTTTACGTCTAGTTCTTTAGAGTTTTGAGTTCGGGTCACAACCATCACCACCGCCACCATCGATTTCGCTATCACCACCGCCACCACCGCCACCACCGATTCCGCCATCACCACCGCCACCACCGATTCCGCCATCACCACCGCCACCACCGATTCCGCTATCCCCACCGCCATACACCCTTTCGTTTTCCTACTCTTGTTTCCCATCTTTGCAGATCCGATCCGAGTTGTGACTTGATCAGAGTTCCAGAAAGTTTCGGCCAGAAGGAAAGAGGAGAGGAGAGCAAAAAAAAAAATCGGCCTATACTGTTTTTAGGCTTCTGGGATCGTTTTGAGCTATACGCCATTATAGTAAAAAAAATTGGTGTCTGCACGCTTTCCGGAGCAGTTTCGTGCAGTTTTCAGAAATTTCAAAAAAAAATAATTTTCCTATCCTGATATTTCACCTTGCTGATCATTTTGAGACACTTTCCATCATAGTGATTTTCGCCTCATTCGCGCGCTGTTCAGAGCACTGCTGCCTGTTGCGTTTCGGTGTCGCGGCGTGATTCGTGGTGTTCTAGGCTCACGTCTCTATCTTGGGCTAGTCTAGGACCAGCGCAGTACCGTCGTTGAGCTGTTATTCAACCTTGCATTGCTGTCTCGAATTTTTGCTACAGATATTGCAGCCACCCAGAGCTCCACATATTCCTACACCGTGCGTTGACACCACCTGGCAATCGCTCTATTCAATCTTCCTGAAGTTTGGTCACGTCGGTTGCTGATCGCCACCTGCTGTAGGGTAAGAACGGGTAAGAGTATTGGTTTGCTTGACAGATTAAGCGTTTGAGTACATATCCTACATCTGTGCTTTTGAGTACTAATCATGCCATCAGACAACACCGAGCCACAGCCACTGGAGGGTGATGCCTTGCAGGCTCACGTCACCAAACTTTTGTCTGATCATATGCAGGATGTGGACAAGCGTTTTAGTGACACGATGGAGCAACTCGAGGGACTCGAGACCAACTTCACCGCCAAACTCGACGCTAAATTCCAGGAGGTGCTAGCACGCTTACCACCTCCACCGCCAGCTCACGCGCCTCCTCCACAGCCAACTCGCGTGGCTCCTCCACCGACCTTTTTGGGACGTGCACAGCGCATTCTCCATCAACCGGCACAAACTTCGGCTGCGGGTGCTACTGCGGGCACTGCGGCTGTTGGCGTTGCAGGAGCTACGGGTGTTACACAGGCCCATGATGCACAGTTGGATGATTATTACGGGGAAGATGAGTACGAGGGCGAGTACGCGGACGACTTCACAGTTGATCAGCCACCTGGTCGTCCTCGGCCCTATATTCGCCGTCCACCTCCTCGTCCGTTGGTACGTGATGATGACCATGTTGCTAAACTGAAATTAAATGTTCCTATGTTTGATGGTCGCTATAATCCTGATGCATACCTTTCTTGGGAATTAGAATTAGACCAGCGTTTTGCATGCTTAAATTATCCCGAGGATAGACGTGTCAGTGCTGCTACTTGTGAGTTCACTAGTTTTGCTTCCATATGGTGGTCTGAATATTGTCGTGCTAATCATGCTAATCCAATCACTACATGGGATGCTTTAAAACATGCTATGCGTATTCGTTTTGTTCCACCATATTATCAGCGTTCCATGCTTACAAAATTAGCACGTCTAGATCAAGGCAAAAATTCTGTAGAGGATTATTATCAGGAGTTGCAAACTGGCATGCTACGTTGTGGTATAGAGGAGGATAATGAAGCATTAATGGCACATTTTGTAGGCGGGTTAAATAAGGAAATTCAGACCATTCTTAGATATAAATCTTATCACACTATTACCCGTTTGTTCCATCTTGCGTGCAATGCTGAATGTGAAGTGCAGGATCGACGCGATGCGACACGAACTAATTTTTCTGCAGGGCGTTCTTCTTGGAGATCACCGAATTCGGCGTCACGGGCTGCTGCACCTACACCTCCAGCGACCACATCCACGCGATCTGCAGCACCTACACCACCTCCTTTTGCTGCACGAAAGACTACTACGGGACCAGCACCGAGCGCTGCGTCCTCCATGGCATCTACAGGCAAGTCCAGCCAAATTCAATGCCGCAAATGTGGTGGACTTGGTCACTTTGCACGCGATTGTGCCTCCTCCCGCGTGATGATTGCTCTTGAGGATGGTGGATTCGACTCCGCCAGTGATTATGATGAAGATACTTTGGCTCTTATTGCATCTGATGAGCAATGTGCTGCTGCATCCACGGAGCAAGATTCTGAATATATGGCTGCAGAACATGCGGAGAAATACCCGAGTTTAGTTGCACAGCGAGTCTTGAGTGCACAAATTACCAAGGCTGAGCCCGACCAGCGCCATAATCTGTTCCATACCAAGGGCGTGGTTAAAGATCGCTATATTCGCATTATTATTGATGGCGGGAGCTACAACAACTTGGCGAGCATGGAGATGGTTGATAAGCTTGCTCTTACGACACGACCCCATCCTCGTCCATATCACATTCAATGGTTTAATAACAGCGGCAAGGTTAAGGTAACACGTACAGTTCGTGTGCATTTTACTATTGCTGCATATGCTGATTATGTTGAGTGTGATGTTGTTCCTATGCAAGCATGTGCTTTTTTACTTGGCAGACCATGGCAATTTGATACAAATTCTATACACTATGGTAGCACAAATCAGTATTCTCTTGTTCATAATGATAAGAAAATTGTGTTACTTCCCATGTCTCCTGAAAGTATTTTAAAAGATGATCTTGCTAGAGCTAGTAGAGCACATAATGAGGGGAAAAAGCTGAGCGAAAATCAGATTGTTGCTAAGGAATTTATGCCTTCTACAAGTACTTCTAAATCTGCTCCAAAACATGCTAACGAAATTCATTTGAAAAGTACTTGTTTGCTAGCTAGCAAATCTGATATTTCTGAAATTGATGTGAGTACTACTGCATGTTATGCTATCATTTGCAAAGAAGTGTTGTTTTCGGCTGAGGAGATGCCTTCTTCTTTGCCACCTGCTGTTGCTAACATTTTGCAGGAGTATGCGGACGTTTTTCCACAAGATGTACCTCCAGGACTGCCACCTATTCGTGGAATTGAGCACCAATTTGATTTGATTCCTGGCGTATCTTTGCCCAACCGTGCGCCATATCGTACTAATCCGGAGGAGACGAAAGAGATTCAGCGACAAATTCAAGAACTTCTTGACAAGGGTCATATTCGTGAGTCTCTTAGTCCTTGTGCTGTTCCTATTATTTTCGTTCCAAAGAAAGATGGTTCTTCGCGCATGTGTACTGATTGTAGAGCAATCAATAATATTACTATTCGCTATCGTCATCCTATTCCTCGTTTAGATGACATGCTTGATGAATTGAGTGGCTCTACCATGCTTTCTAAGGTTGATTTGCGTAGTGGTTACCACCAAATTCGTATGAAGTTAGGAGATGAATGGAAAACTGCATTTAAAACTAAATTTGGCCTATATGAGTGGTTAGTGATGCCTTTTGGTTTAACTAATGCTCCCAGCACTTTCATAAGATTAATGAATGAAGTTTTATGTGCTTTCATTGGACATTTTGTGGTGGTATATTTTGATGATATATTGATGTATAGCAAATCTGTAGAAGAACATTTGGAACATTTACGTGCTGTTTTTGATGCTTTACATGCTGCACGTTTGTTTGGTAACATTGCAAAGTGCACCTTTTGCACGAATAGAGTTGCTTTTCTTGGTTATGTTGTTACAGCACAGGGTATTGAAGTTGATCCCGCCAAGATTGAAGCAATTTCAAGTTGGCCACAACCCAAAACAGTCACACAAGTGCGGAGCTTCCTTGGCCTCGCTGGATTTTATAGGCACTTTGTCAAAGATTTTGGTTCCATTGCAGCGCCGCTGAACGAGCTTACTAAGAAAGATGTGCCCTTTGTTTGGGGCAATGCACAACAAGACGCCTTCATGTTACTCAAAGATAAGCTTACACATGCTCCTTTACTCCAACTTCCTAATTTTAATAAGACTTTTGAGTTGGAATGTGATGCTAGTGGAATTGGTTTAGGAGGAGTGTTGTTACAAGAGGGTAAACCTGTTGCATATTTCAGTGAGAAATTGAGTGGAGCTAGTTTGAACTATTCTACTTATGATAAGGAATTATATGCTCTTGTTCGAACATTTGAAACTTGGCAGCATTATTTATGGCCTAAAGAATTTGTTATACATTTTGATCATGAATCTTTGAAGCATATTCGTAGTCAAGCTAAGTTGAATAAACGTCATGCAAAGTGGGTTGAATTCATTGAATCTTTTCCTTATGTTATTAAACACAAAAAGGGTAAAGATAATATTATTGTTGATGCTTTGTCACGTCGTTATGCCATGTTATCTCAACTTGACTTCAAAATCTTTGGATTGGAAACTATCAAAGAACAATATGTGAATGATGCCGATTTTACAGATGTTTTGCAGCATTGTTTAGAGGGTAGAACTTGGAACAAATTCATCCTCAATAATGGGTTTGTGTTCCGTGCTAACAAACTATGCATTCCAGAAGGTTCCGTTCGTCTTTTGTTGTTACAGGAGGCGCATGGAGGAGGATTAATGGGTCACTTTGGAGTAAAGAAGACAGAAGATGTCCTTGCTACACACTTCTTTTGGCCACGCATGAGAAGGGATGTTGAGAGGTTTGTTGCTCGCTGCACAACATGTCAAAAAGCTAAGTCCCGCCTTAATCCACATGGTTTATATATGCCTCTTCCTGTTCCTAGTGTACCTTGGGAGGATATTTCTATGGACTTTGTGTTAGGATTACCTCGAACACAGAAGGGGAGGGATAGTATTTTTGTGGTTGTGGATAGATTTTCTAAGATGGCACACTTTATTCCTTGTCATAAGAGTGATGATGATGCTCATGTTGCTGAATTATTCTTTCGCGATGTTGTTCGCTTGCATGGTGTGCCTAATACTATTGTTTCAGATCGTGATACTAAATTTCTTAGTCATTTTTGGAGATGTTTATGGGCTAGGTTGGGGACTAAATTGCTGTTTAGTACTACATGTCATCCCCAAACTGATGGGCAAACTGAAGTAGTAAATAGAACGTTATCTATCATGTTAAGGGCTGTTTTAAAGAAGAACTTAAAAATGTGGGAAGATTGTTTACCTCATATTGAATTTGCTTACAATCGTTCCGTGCATTCTACAACTAAGTTATGTGCTTTTGAGATTGTGTATGGTTTTGTTCCTCGTGCACCTATTGATTTATTACCTATTCCATCTTCGGTGCAACATAATTTTGATGCTACACAACGTGCTGAACAGATTCTTACGTTGCATAGGATTACTAAGGAAAATATAGAACGTATGAATGCTAAATATAAAGTTGCTGGTGATAAAGGACGAAAGCATATTGTGTTTGATGTGGGAGATCTAGTTTGGTTGCATTTGCGCAAAGATCGTTTTCCTGATTTGCGCAAGTCTAAATTAATGCCACGTGCTGCTGGTCCTTTTAAAGTGCTAGAGAAAATGAATGATAATGCATATAAACTTGAGCTTCCTGCAGAGATGGGCACGGTAAGTCCTTCATTTAACATTGCAGATTTGAAGCCATACTTTGGAGAAGAAGATGAGATTGCGTCGAGGACGACTTCAATTCAAGAAGGGGAGGATGATGAGGACATCCCTACGGTTCATACAACCGTTGCACCTACAGCCGCACTTCCTCACATTTCACAATTCCAAGGACCTCTCACAAGAGCTCGTGCACGCCAACTAAATTATCAGGTACTTTCGTTTCTAGGAACTATTCCAAATATTCATGAGAATATGATGCTGCCTAAATCAGATGTGTTTATGTTACTTAGGAATGATGGGCCTAGCACGGATGAGAGGGACAAGCATTGGAGCATGATCGTGCATGGAGATGATGGCAGCAATCGTGTGAGGATTCAGGATGACGCTACAAGTGAAGATTTCAGAACTTTGAAGCCACCATAATGCTGCAAGGATGCTTGGACGAAATTCACAAGTTACTCAATCATAAAATTCGTCCAAGGCTTTATATGGTGCTGCGTCACCTTATTTTATGGGTTAAACCCATGTATTTTCGTCATAGGTATTTTAGGAATTTTCTGGAGGCTGTTTGAGTGGAAATTGGCCCATCTAGGGTTATTTTCGGATGGCCCATTAGGTCTATACGAAAATCCCTGCCCTTTCCCTCATATATACCTCCTCCTAGCCGTCATTAGAACTTGGATTTTGTTTAGTTAAAGACTTAGCCACGAGCTACTCTTCGCCATAGGCACAAGTGTCAAATCGACCTTTTGTACTACGCACAGACAGAATCCCACCTCTTCAATAAAGCCTTCATCTTTATTCGCAATATCTTGATTGCAACTATAATTCTTGCTTGTTCTTCGATTGCTTGCAGGGATTGATCCTCGTGATCAGGTTGATCTAGCTCCGGCGTGATCAATAGCCTCGGAAGTTGGTGTATCGATTGCTAAGGCGCAACGTCTCGCACGTTTGTAGTCGGATCGTCAACGTCGACCTCCACCATAATCGATAGTTATCGTCTCATCGAAAGATCGGGCACCTTTACCCTATCACTACCTAGAAGGAACTTTAGACGGATGTGAAGTCTCACATATCAGCAGAGCCAGCAATGAGGAAGCCGATAATCTAGCAAATATCGGGTCCCAATGCTTGCCCATACCACCAGGAGTATTTTGGGAGGAAATCATCAAGAGATCAATAAAAGGTAGAAAACTTTGAGTCCGGGAGAAGGCCTGGGGGCTAGCAAAACAGGAATGGAGAGCACAACAGAACCAGAGGAGGCCATGATGATTGAAGAAACTTGGATGCAGCCATACTTAGCATACATGATGAACAAAACACTACCCGAACATATAGTCCAAGCACGTAGGATAATACAACGATCCAAGGCTTTTGTTGTACTACAAGGAAAGTTGTACAAGAAAAGCATAACTGGCGTGTTATAGTGATGCGTCACCATTCAGGAAGGGCAAGTTATATTAAAAGACATCCATGCAGGAGTCTGCGGCCACCATGCCTCTAGCAGAGCCATAGCAGCCAAAGCTTTTCGCGCAGGATTCTACTGGTTGACAGCAATCGAAGATGCAAAAGACATCGTTCGAAGATGTGAGGCTTGCCAAAGATTTGCATCCCGACCACACGCGCCAGCAGCAGAACTCCAGCCAATACAACTGTCGTGGCCCTTTGCACAATGGGGTTTGGACATGGTAGGGAAATGGCACAAGTCATGGCCAGGAGGACATGTCTATATGATGGTAGCAGTCGATAAATTTACCAAATGGGTAGAAGCAGCCCTAGTAACAACTCAGGATTCCACAGCAGCAATCAACTTCATCAAGTCAATAGTATTTTGCTTTGGAGTACTGCACAGCATCATCATAGATAACGGCACGAATTTCACGTCCAAGGAATTCAAAAACTACTATGAAAGCATGGGGATCAAATTGAAGTTTGCATCTGTTGCACATCCAAAGACAAACGGGCAAGTAGAAAAAGCAAACGACCTAATATGCAACGGAATAAAGAAGAGGTTACTAGCACCACCAGAGAAGGCCAAGCATGCTTGGGTAGATGAGTTACCCTCCGTGCTCTGGAGTCTGAGAACTACGCCTAATGTAGCTACTCAAGAGACACCTTTCTTTCTAGTCCATGGCGCAGAAGCCGTGCTTCCAGTCGAAATTACTCATGAAGCCCCCAAAATTGCGGCTTACGACAAAAAGACTTCTACTGAGGCACTGCAAGATGACGTCGATGCACTCGACAAAGCAAGAGATGTAGTGCTAGCCAAAGCTACACAATATCGGCAAAGTCTGCAAAATTATCACAGTACTCGAGTTTGCCCCCGCTCTTTCATAGTGGGAGATCTAGTCATAAGACTCACGTAGGACGGCCATGGCAAGCTAGAATCAGCATGGGTGGGACCCTACATAGTTACAGAAGTCATACCAGGAGGAGCGTATCGGCTGCAAGATAAGAAGACAGGGAAAGATAAAAGCAACCCATGGAACGCAGAGCAGCTTTGGCGTTTTTACGCATAGAAGACGTCACTAGAAAAAATCTACATCGGCAAGCATGAAAAACTTCGAGTTATCACCCTCTAAACCCAGAACATGAGGCCACATGTCGGGTTTCTTGTGTCGATTTTATGATATGTAAAAATATGTCAACATTTTCCGCTCGGGGGCTCTGACCCTTGAGTCATTATAAACATTATATTATTGAGACCATGCTATCATGTCTTCTCACGAGTTATTATAGAGTTATCGACAATAAAAATTGGATAGACAAGCATACAAAGAAGGTACGATCGGCAGATACATAAAACAAACATTGATACTCGAGTAAAACACCTCGGAACATTGCCTGTTCCCTTGGTCTTTCGACAAGTATGATAACATAAGCATTGTTCACAACAAATATTTATTACATAAAGGTGACCAAAGTGCATGGCAAAAGGGTTACATCAAAGAGCATACAAAGATCTACTGAAAATGCACTTCGGCTTCATACTTCCTCTGGCACTGTGTCCCGTCAAAGATCTTCACATCAAACTTCGATGTACCACAATGGTAGTTGAAGACCATGAAGAAACCTTGATGCAGTTCATGATCCTCTGCAAATTTGGGCCAGACGCCCCTGAAGTACATCTCGCCACTGCCGTCATAGTACACCTCCACTTCATATGGAGTTCCTCCTCCAGATTCTTCACGAAGGATAGCCTCACGGAGCTCGCGCCCGTCCATGAATTTGGTAAACTTCAAAGGGACATGTTGTTTCTCATGGCATTGAGCACCAGCGATAACAAAGAAGGAGAACAGATTGACATGAGGAGGAGGTGGAGAAGCATTGTGTTGTGCAGCAGGCGCCTCCACAGCTTGTCGAGCAAAAGAAGAAGAAGACTTGGGTTTATTCTTACTCCCTAATGGATGGCCGGGGCGTCGCTTCATCGGCACGACAGATGATGAAGCCACCAGGGAAATATCCTTGGGCTTGTTTCTGCTGCCATGAGGACGACCACGCCCACGCTTCTCCACCATGGCACTAGTGTCCAGATCGATAACACCAGTGTCTGCCATCAGAGGATCCGCTAACAGATTGGCGATGCAAGAGCGGAAGAAACCCTAAGCACGATCTGGAGGATGAAGACAATACAGCGGAGGAGATTTGCAGTACAAGAATTAGGTTTTTCCCAGGTGAACCAAGGGGCCCTTACTTATAAGCTACCCTTAGTGGGCCTTTGCAAACTAAAGGTCCAACAAAATCACGGGCCTTAAGTATTCCGTCAAAAGTAATGGAAATAGAAGAAATATATAAAAGAAGAAGGAGTTGATAGATTAGAAAAAAGAAAAAGTTGTCTAAAAGAGATATCTGAGTCTATAACAGGCTGCAAGCACCCCCTTATAGCCTTGGGGGTTACTACCATCGGGAGCGCTAGTCGCGCGCCCGATGAAATTAATACAAGAACGACAAAGCTAGGATGATAGTATACTTGAGCCTATACTCGAAAAACTTTCGACTATAGCCTCGGGGGCTACTACCATCGGGATCACTGTCGTGCACCCGATGACAATAGAAAAACATCGACTACGGATTGGCACAGTCATCGATTTCATTGTCGACAAGTTTAACTCAAAGTGGTTTCACTACCATCGGGAGTGATTTGCAACTAGTTGAAAAAACAACTCGACGATTTTTGACATTGAAACAATCAAACAAGGCTGAAGTAATTAAAATTGTGATTCTCGAGTTGCGTCATCGCGACAAAACTTGAATGCCGTGATTATAACAGATCATGAAGGTAAGACCCTAGGATCCGTCCTGCATGGCCTAGTATACACACCTGAATGCGCTCTACTAGTAATTTTCCGTATCTACGATGCAAAGAAAAATCCCGGTGGATGCACTGGGTGCCCTGAGAACTACTGGAATCCTTTCTTTGTAAGTCCTAAATGCGGCAAAAGATTGGGTTAGACCAGGTACCAGACTCAAGTCCAGGGGCTTAAGTCTGAAGTAGGTAGCAAGTTTTTGCTCCGGCAGATAACTGGTTTCCTGATCCATCAGAGAAGCCAGACTTGTTAACCATAATCCCCTTGAGAAATAAAAAATTCAAGTTGTTTAAATGAATATAGGAAAAAGAAGAAGTCGAAGATTGATCAAGTCGAAGATATGAAGATTTGAGATTCAATCTGAATCTACAATTCAGGTAGAATCTCGGGGGCTACTGACAAGGGTATAGCTAATAGAGCCTGTTATCTTTGTACCCCTGAGGCCCGCTAAGATAGGCCTAGTCATAGACATAGTCGAAATACGAGTTGATATCGTATACGGACACTGTAATTTGTATTAAACCCGACCGGATCCTTGAGACCTGGCCACCTATATATAGGGGCAAGGAGAGGCCGGCCAGGGACAGATTGAGATTGAGCCAATTGAGTACCACGCTTATTCTCGATACGCACATAATAACGCCTTGTTTGACTGACCTCAACCTTTGAGTTCATCCGACGCCCTCTTCCCCCGATCCTAGGTCCTTCATCTAGGACATTTGTCGAGTTAACCCTCGTCACCTACCTAATTACTCTATCTAATACACACCATCCCCCTCTCGCGCTCTAATACATCTCGAACGTATCTATAATTTTTGATGCTCCATGCTTATTTATACACCATTTGCTTTGTGTTTTGTTACACTTCATGGCGTGTTTATGCATTTTTCAGAACTAAACTATTAACGAGATGCCACAGTGCCAGTTCCCTGTTTTCAGCTATTTTTGTGTTTCAGAAAAGCTACACAGGAAATATTCTCGGAAATGGACGAAACAAAAGCCAAACCTTCTATTTTTCCCAAAGCATCACGAAGTCCAAAGATGAGACAGAGGGGGGCCAGGAGCCAGGCTCACCCTAGGGTGTCGCAGCCTACCCCTGGCCCCCGACACCAGGGGGTGAGGCCAGCTGGCCCACCTCCTGACGCTGCCCTTTTGCCTATATATTCCCCTCAACGGGAAAAACCTAAAGGACGGATCGCTTTTCATCAAAACATACTGCAAGCCACCACCGTCATCTTCGCGAGATCGGGATGACCCAGGAGCTCTTCCTGAACCCTGTCGGAGAGGGGATCCCCTACCGAAGGCCTTCTCCACCACCATGGTCGCCTCCAGAGTGATGTGTGAGTAGTCTACCTTGGACTACGGGTCCATAGCAGTAGCTAGATGGTCATCTTCTCCACCATGTGCTTCATGTTTTGATCTTGTGAGCTGCCCTACATGATCAAGATCATCTTTATGTAATTCTACATGTTGTGTTTATTGGGATCCGATGAGTATTGGTACTATGTTAAGTTGATGTGCTGAATATTATCTTTTGTTATCTCTATGTTATTTATGATCTTGCATGCTCTCCATTGCTAGTAGATATCTTGGCCGAGTAGATGCTAGTGACTCCAAGAGGGAGTATTTATGCTCGATAGTTGGGTTCATGCCTCTAGTAATCTGGGGGAGTGACAGAAACTTCTAAGGTTGTAGATGTGCTGTTGCCACTAGGAAGAAAACAACATTCTTGTGTCCAAGGACATTTGCTTTGTTTACTTTACGCACTTTGCTTAATGCAATTATCCGTTGTTTGCAACTTAATACCCAATGTTTGCTCGGACGACATTCGGAGGGTGGATTATTAGTCATAGATGCAGTTGGATTACGGTCTATGTATTTTGTCATAATTCCTGATGAGGACATCCCATCTATTGATACAACCGCTGCACCTACAGCGGAACACATACAAGGACCCATCACTCGAGCTCGTGCCAAGCAACTTAACTATCAGGTACTTTCGTTTCTTGGAACTCTTTCTCGCATACATGAGAATATGATGCTGCCTAAATCAGATATGTTTGTTACTCTTAGGAATGATGGACCTAGCATGGATGAGAGGGACAAGCATTGGAGCATGATCATGCATGGAGATGGCAGCAAGCGTTTGAGGATTGAAGAAGATGCCACGAGTGGAGATTTCAGAACTTTGAAGCCACCGTAATGAAGGATGAAGACTTGGACGAAATATACAAAGAACTACTTCATAAATTCGTCCTTAGATAGATATGGTTCCGCGTCACTTTTATTTTTGGGCCAGGCCTATGTAATTTTTGCAGCAAATAAGACAACCACTTTTAGGAGTCCGAATTTGAGGAGAAAAGGCCTGTTAGGGTTCCGTTCGACCACCATACCCATGGCTGGTCGCACCCCTACCTTTTCCTCCTCAAATACCCGCCGTAGCCGTCATTAGAACTTGGATTTTGTTTAGACTAAAAGTTAGCCATTGCTGCAACTACGAGCTTGACTTTTGAGGCCAATCGCCCAGAAGAAGACCGCCTATTCGGAATCCCACCCTTTGAATAAAGCATACATCTTTCATCCGCAATATCTTGATTGCAGTATTAGTTCTTACTTGTTCTCGATTTCAGGTAGGAATTAAGACCCTCGCTGGTCAGGCTGATCGTGCATCCGCAAGATCAGTAACTCCCGGAGATTGTCCTAGCGATTGCATTGGCGCACGAGCTTCGCACGTGTAGTCGGATCGTCAAGCACGAACTCCACCCACCAAATCGACATATCAAGATCTCATCGAAAGATCGGACACCTTCGCCCTATCAAGTGGTATCAGATTTCAGGTTGCTCGGTGAGATTTACTGTTTTCGTAGTTTAGATTGCATCTGTGTTCATACCTATAAACCACAAAAAAAATCCAAAAATACAGTTAGGGTTTAGATCAACTCGTCCCATAAACCATCCGAGCCTTTGCATTGTCTTTTCAGTTTGCATTGTTGAATTTGTGTCTGCATCCACGTGTCGAGTTGCTGGTCTTAGTATCTATTCCTTTAGAGTTTCGAGTTCGAATCACCATACTTCCGCCACCGCCTTCACATAAGATTTTGTTCGTTCCTCCCAATTTCATACGTGCCTTTTTCAGAGTCCGTGAGTTAGGTTTCGGTCGCCAGTCAAGAGGAAGAAGAAGAGCAAAAAAAAAAAGTCAAATCCGCATCCAAGTCGGGTTGACCCGTGGCTACTAGTCCAGTCCGAATTTAGTCCGAATTGGACAGTTTCGTCAGTTTTTGACGGTTTTCGACAGCAAACTTCAACTGGCCATAACTTTTGCATACGAACTCCGTTTTCGACGTGCGACCACTCAAAATGCTCAGCACGAAAAGATCTATCTAACTACGTTGTTGTGCGACACTCAGAATGATGAGGACATCCCTACGGTTGATACAACCGTTGCACCTACAACCACACTTCCTCACATTCCACAATTCCAAGGACCTCTCACAAGAGCTCGTGCACGCCAACTAAATTATCAGGTACTTTCGTTTCTAGGAACTATTCCTAATATTCATGAGAATATGATGCTGCCTAAATCAAATGTGTTTATATTACTTAGGAATGATGGGCCTAGCATGGATGAGAGGGACAAGCATTAGAGCATGATCGTGCATGGAGAGGATGGCAGCAATCGTGTGAGGATTCTGGATGACGCTACAAGTGAAGATTTCAGAACTTTGAAGCCACCGTAATGCTGCAAGGATGCTTGGACGAAATTCACAAGTTACTCAATCATAAAATTCGTCCAAGGCTTTATATGGTGCCGCGTTACCTTATTTTGTGGGTTAAACCCATGTATTTTCGTCATAGGTATTTTAGGGATTTTCTGGAGACTGTTTGAGTGGAAATTGGCCCATCTAGGGTTATTTTTGGATGGCCCATTAGGGCTATACGAAAATCCCTGCCCTTTCCCTCATATATACCTCCTCCTAGCCGTCATTAGAACTTGGATTTTGTTTAGTTAAAGACTTAGCCACGAGCTACTCTTCGCCATAGGCACAAGTGTCAAATCGACCTTTTGTACTACGCACAGACAGAATCCCACCTTTTCAATAAAGCCTTCATCTTTATTCGCAATATCTTGATTGCAACTATAATTCTTGCTTGTTCTTCGATTGCTTGCAGGAATTGATCCTCGTGATCAGGTTGATCTAGCTCCGGCGTGATCAATAGCCTCAGAAGTTGGTATATCGATTGCTAAGGCGCAACGTCTCGCACGTTTGTAGTCGGATCGTCAACGTCGACCTCCACCATAATCGATAGTTATCGTCTCATCGAAAGATCGGGCACCTTTACCCTATCAAGTGGTATCAGATTTCAGGTTGATCGGTGAGATTTACTGCTTTCGTAGTCTAGATTGCATCTTTATACCTAGAATCCACGAAAAAGCCAAAAATATTAGGACTAGATCTTTTTCCTAGAAACAGTTCGAGCCTTTGCATCTTTTCTTTTCAGTATTTGCATTGTTGAATTCTAGTCTGCATCGTCGTGTCCAGTGCTGGTTTTACGTCTAGTTCTTTAGAGTTTCGAGTTCGGGTCACAACCATCACCACCGCCACCACCGATTTCGCTATCACCACCGCCACCACCGATTCCGCCATCACCACCGCCACCACCGATTTTGCTATCCCCACCGCCATACACCCTTTCATTTTCCTACTCGTGTTTCCCATCTTTGCAGATCCGATCCGAGTTGTGACTTGATCAGAGTTCCAGAGAGTTTCGGCCAGAAGGAAAGAGGAGAGGAGAGCAAAAAAAAAAAAGTCAAATCCGCATCCAAGTCGGGTTGACCCGTTCCTACTAGTCCAGTCCGATTTCAGTCCGAATTGGACAGTTTCGTCAGTTTTTGACGGTTTTCGACAGCAAATTTCAACTGGCCATAACTTTTGCATACGAACTCCGTTTTCGACGTGCGACCACTCAAAATGCTCAGCACGAAAAGATCTATGTGACCACAACAAAGTTGTGCGACACTCAGAACTCCCAAAAAAGGCCGGGAAGGCCGAGTTTTTGCCCTCTGAAGTTTCGGACCCGAAAATTCCTGCAGATCTTCACTTATATCTTGCTTTGGAGCTGTTTCTTTCTGCTTGTTGTGCCACGCTGTGCCTTCCTTAGTGTTCTTGGCTCGCGTCTCTAGCTTGGGCTAGTCTAGGACCAGCACAGTACCGTCGTTGAGCTGTTATTCAACCTTGCATTGCTGTTTTCAAATTGTTGCTACAGATATTGCAGCCACCCAGAGCTCCACATATTCCTACACCGTGCGTTGACACCACCTGGCAATCGCTCTATTCAATCTTCCTGAAGTTTGGTCACGACGGTTGCTGATCGCCACCTGCTGCAGGGTAAGAACGGGTAAGAGTATTGGTTTGCTTGACAGATTAAGCGTTTGAGTACATATCCTACAACTATGCTTTTGAGTACTAATCATGCCATCAAACAACACCGAGCAACAGCCACTGGAGGGTGAAGCCTTGCAGGCTCACGTCACCAAACTTTTGTCTGATCATATTGATAAGGACCACGCCGGCGATCCTTGAGTTTTGTCCCGATCTTTCACAGCGAGTCAACCCGGATAGAAATCTTCCAACAACGCGAAGAACGTCACCTGAAGACAAGGAAGAATCCAGCAAGCAACGTGATGATGAACACCACGCCTCAAACCAAAGCACGACAATTCTTGATGAACACAAGAACCTCCGCAGCAACTTTATTAGATAACACGGCAGCGCCGTTTCCCCGGAGGGATGATACACGGTGGAGCACACGATAGTTTTAGACTAAACAACTGAACTCCATGAACCCTAGACTGCTGGCCTCCTTATATAGATGGCCAGAAAAACTGTTGGGCTTGGACAGGCCCAAACCCAAAACACAAATAAAACTAAGTGGCCCATAACATGACCTAGCACACAGAAATAACATAAACAGGTATATAAATGCTGACACAACCTTAGACTAAATTATCTCATATCGTAGGTCGTCCTGGCGTGCCAAACTGCAATGAGCTTCCCTCATCTTGGTGGAGTCCTGAAATTGGGCTTCACCTCCTCCTTCGTGCCCATATCATCCTCCCCCCCTTCAAAAAGCGTTGTCCCCAACGCGTGAGGGTCTGCTCGAAAGGGTGGTGGCATATCAACAATAGCACCACACATATTCGCCGTCTTCAAGTCTTGCTTGCCTTCCTCACCACATCCTCCCTCTTGGCCTGCTCGACTTAATACAGCTCTAGATGGTTGCACCTCTTTTCTTCGCCAAATAAACTTGTACTTAGGCGCCTCCACCTTCTTCTCAATCCTTGCTGGAACCTTGCGTTGCTGAACATGAACCTGCTTAGCACGACCCTGCAAAATAGTAATGCCTGGGCCACACAACTGACGAACACGTCCATCCTTGCCTGTATGCACACGCACTGCTGCTCCAACAAAACGTCTCCGAGGTGTTCTCGCAAAACTGTGGCTGACTACCCGCGGCACGATATGCACCGGAACACGATCAGCACCACCGTCATCAGTCTGAACACCCATGTCAACACGAACTGGAAGTGGAACACATGGAACACATGCTGACATATCCTTCCCTTCATCAATATGAGGCTTCACTTCAACCGGCTTGTCACTAACAAGAACAACTGGCTTGTCATCTACAAGCTTGGCTAAAACATTATCACCATCGATGCTTTTCGCATCATGCTCCTCATGCTGCACCTTAGCTAGCCCTGGTTGTGGCTTAGCTTTATGCAACTTCTCCTTGCGAACCACCAACACAACATCGGACTTGATTTGATCATCTCTCATAGGCTTCAAAGTCCGCTGTTTGCCATCATGCACAAAAGAATATGTATTTGCTCTCCCAGCATGCATAGCATTGTGATCATACTGCCATGGACGTCCAAGTAACAGCCCACACACCTCCAATGGCAACACATCACAGTCCACCTCATCAACATAGTCATCAACTGTAAATGGCACACGCACCTTGTGAGTAATCTTTAGCATACCGCAGCTATTAACCCACTCAACATGCCTCGGTTCTGGAATACGCCATGTGGATAAACCCAAAGCCTCCACAACCGCCTTGCTAATGCCATTACAGTAACTACCACTGTCAATCATCAATTTGCATGCTTTACCTTTGATTATGCACTGCGCCTGAAATAAATTCCATCGCTGGCCTCTATCCGCTGTCATGCAAGTCTCATCATGTACTCTTTTGAGTTGCATATTCAGCCCACTCAATGGTACAACCTCCTCCACGACATCCTTGATAACATCAGCCTTGACAACATCAACCGCTGACAATTCAGAATTAGTGGCTACCACCTTGCTAACTGTCGGCAATGGAACAACTGTCAACTTCTCATGAGTAGTCACAGCTGTCGCGACCTTCGGTATAGGAGCTATGCTCTTGCCAACATCCTCTATCCGATGCACAACCTTGGGTGGCTGCTTAATTACTTCGACGGGTACCATGGGCTTTCGAGAAGGAACCACGTTGCTAGAAGGTATAAAGCACTCTCGCAGAAAGTTTCTGAAATTCGCCCAAGTTGCAGAGGTAATGCTGTTCTCCTGCAACGCGTTATGCCACCAACTGTATAGCCTGGCATCCACGCGTCGGTCTGCAAGAGCCAAACGGTTAGAATCATTCATGTTTTGATCATAGGTAGCACACCTGTAGAAACCCTGTAGCATATGACGTTCCCATGACTCATACTCTTTAGCTGTTGCATCATAGGTCAGTTGCCAATTGATCTCATATGCATCATATGCTAAAACACCATCCAGCAGGTCCAGATAATCATTGAAAATATCGCTAGATTTCTTGCCATGGCGACATTTATATCCGTAATAATCACCCGAAAAAGAGTCCATGCTTGCGTCACGGCAGAACGGTGTTGAAAAACTGTGGTGCAGCAGCAAACTCCGAGAAACGGTGCCCCAGTAGAAAGAAAAAAAACGCGGCGGCTGAAATCGCACGCTTGGAAACCAACACGTATCACGGTAGAGAATTCCCAAAAAAATAGTGCAGAGCTGCTGAACGTGAATGCACCAATTTCAGGCCAAGTTGATCGTGTTTCCTTGCAAAAGTTGGAACGGAATTGGTACCTTACGTTGCCTGTTTGCTATCCTCCAGAGATCTTCCGATGCACACGAAAAAACCAACACGTTGCCTGTTTGCTGTCCTCTACGAGCAACCGGACACCAGGCGACTGAGGCGAGCGATGCGCGGGGTCGCCAGGGGCCAGACAGCCTCCGTGGTAAGGCGCACGAGAGCGAACAGCTCGATTGCCAGGCACCTGGGCCGGCCCACTAAGGCAAATCGCCAGAGAATTGAGTCGGCCTCCAGTACGTAGCAGGTGCAGGACGCCGCGATGCAGATGGCCCAGCCCACTAGGCAGCAACCGAGCGACAGCGCGAGGCGCTCGGTAGCGATCCCCGATCGCGGGCGCGCGTGGTCGCGCTGGCTGGGAGATCGGATCGATGGGCAATCCCCTGAGGCGCTGCGCTCGCTCCACCACAGACCACCTCTGTGGTTCGGCGCACGGGCGAAGCAGACTGTTTTTTTTTAACTGCTATATTCCCAATTGGATCTGGCCAGAAAAGGATCGATCTCGTTTGCTGTTTCTTTTTTTTTTCTCTCAGATCGATCGAGCCCTGGACTGCCTCCTGCACTGCCTAGACTTCCGGCGGATCAAGCAATCGGATCTAGCCTAGAACGATCAATTCCTGTATCCCTTTTCTTTTTCTAGCACTAAGATCATTCGGCCGTGGAGGAAATCTCGATCTGAAACTGCCACGGTGACCAGAAAAACAATCTACTCTGAAAACTGCCGGTAAGAACAATCCGCAGATCAAACAATCAACAGAAAATACTCGATGTGATCAACCTAGTAATCTGATACCACATGATAAGGACCACGCCGGCGATCCTTGAGTTTTGTCCCGATCTTTCACAGCGAGTCAACCCGGATAGAAATCTTCCAACAACGCGAAGAACGTCACCTGAAGACAAGGAAGAATCCAGCAAGCAACGTGATGATGAACACCACGCCTCAAACCAAAGCACGACAATTCTTGATGAACACAAGAACCTCCGCAGCAACTTTATTAGATAACACGGCAGCGCCGTTTCCCCGGAGGGATGATACACGGTGGAGCACACGATAGTTTTAGACTAAACAACTGAACTCCCTGAACCCTAGACTGCTGGCCTCCTTATATAGATGGCCAGAAAAACTGTTGGGCTTGGACAGGCCCAAACCCAAAACACAAATAAAACTAAGTGGCCCATAACATGACCTAGCACACAGAAATAACATAAACAGGTATATAAATGCTGACACAACCTTAGACTAAATTATCTCATATCGTAGGTCATCCTGGCGTGCCAAACTGCAATGAGCTTCCCTCATCTTGGTGGAGTCCTGAAATTGGGCTTCACCTCCTCCTTCGTGCCCATATCACATATGCAGGATGTGGACAAGCGTTTTAGTGACACGATGGAGCAACTCGAGGGACTCGAGACCAACTTCACCGCCAAACTCGACGCTAAATTCCAGGAGGTGCTAGCACGCTTACCACCTCCACCGCCGGCTCACGCGCCTCCTCCACAGCCGACTCGCGTGGCTCCTCCGCCGACCTGTTTGGGACGTGCACAGCGCATTCTCCATCAACCGGCACAAACTTCGGCTGCGGGTGCTACTGCGGGCACTGCGGCTGCTGGCGTTGCAGGAGCTACGGGTGTTACACAGGCCCGTGATGCACAGTTGGATGATTATTATGGGGAAGATGAGTACGAGGGCGAGTACGCGGACGACTTCACAGTTGATCAGCCACCTGGTCGTCCTCGGCCCTATATTCGCCGTCCACCTCCTCGTCCATTGGTACGTGATGATGACCATGTTGCTAAACTGAAATTAAATGTTCCTACGTTTGATGGTCGCTATAATCCTGATGCATACCTTTCTTGGGAATTAGAATTAGACCAGCGTTTTGCATGCTTAAATTATCCCGAGGATAGACGTGTCAGTGCTGCTACTTGTGAGTTCACTAGTTTTGCTTCCATATGGTGGTCTGAATATTGTCGTGCTAATCATGCTAATCCAATGACTACGTGGGATGCTTTAAAACATGCTATGCGTATTCGTTTTGTTCCACCATATTATCAGCGTTCCATGCTTACAAAATTAGCACGTCTAGATCAAGGCAAAAATTCTGTAGAGGATTACTATCAGGAGTTGCAAACTGGCATGTTACGTTGTGGTATAGAGGAGGATAATGAAGCATTAATGGCACGTTTTGTAGGCGGGTTAAATAAGGAAATTCAGACCATTCTTAGATATAAATCTTATCACACTATTACCCGTTTGTTCCATCTTGCGTGCAATGCTGAATGTGAAGTGCAGGATCGACGCGAGGCGACACGAACTAATTTTTCTGCAGGGCGTTCTTCTTCGAGATCACCGAATTCGGCGTCACGGGCTGCTGCACCTACACCTCCAGCAACCACATCCACACGATCTGCAGCATCTACACCACCTCCGTTTGCTGCACGGAAGACTACTACGGGACCAGCACCGAGCGCTGCGTCCTCCATGGCATCTACAGGCAAGTCCAGCCAAATTCAGTGGCGCAAATATGGTGGACTTGGTCACTTTGCACGCGACTGTGCCTCCTCCCGCGTGATGATTGCTCTTGAGGATGGTGGATACGACTCCGCTAGTGATTATGATGAAGATACTTTGGCTCTTATTGCATCTGATGAGCAATATGCTGATGCATCCACGGAGCAAGATTCTGAATATATGGCTGCAGAACATGCGGAGAAATACCCGAGTTTAGTTGCACAGCGAGTCTTGAGTGCACAAATTACCAAGGCTGAGCCTGACCAGCACCATAATCTGTTCCATACCAAGGGCGTGGTTAAAGATCGCTGTATTCGCATTATTATTGATGGTGGAAGCTGCAACAACTTGGCGAGCATGGAGATGGTTGATAAGCTTGCTCTTACGACACGACCCCATCCTCGTCCATATCACATTCAATGGTTTAATAACAGCGGCAAGGTTAAGGTAACACGTACAGTTCGTGTGCATTTTACTATTGCTGCATATGCTGATTATGTTGAGTGTGATGTTGTTCCTATGCAAGCATGTGCTCTTTTACTTGGTAGACCATGGCAATTTGATACAAATTCTATACACTATGGTAGCACAAATCAGTATTCTCTTGTTCCTAATGATAAGAAAATTGTGTTACTTCCCATGTCTCCTGAAAGTATTTTAAAAGATGATCTTGCTAGAGCTAGTAGAGCACATAATGAGGGGAAAAAGCTGAGCGAAAATCAGATTGTTGCTAAGGAACTTATGCCTTCTACAAGTACTTCTAAATCTGCTCCCAAACATGTTAATGAAATTCATTTGAAAAGTACTTGTTTGCTAGCTAGCAAATCTGATATTTCTGAAATTGATGTGAGTACTACTGCCTGTTATGCTATCATTTGCAAAGAAGTGTTGTTTTCAGCTGAGGAGATACCTTCTTCTTTGCCACCTGCTGTTGCTAACATTTTGCAGGAGTATGCGGACGTTTTTCCACAAGATGTACCTCCAGGACTGCCACCTATTCGTGGAATTGAGCACCAAATTGATTTGATTCCTGGCGCATCTTTGCCCAACCGTGCGCCATATCGTACCAATCCAGAGGAGACGAAAGAGATTCAGCGACAAATTCAAGAACTTCTTGACAAGGGTCATATTCGTGAGTCTCTTAGTCCTTGTGCTGTTCCTATTATTTTGGTACCAAAGAAAGATGGTTCTTCGCGCATGTGTACTGATTGTAGAGCAATCAATAATATTACTATTCGCTATCGTCATCCTATTCCTCGTTTAGATGACATGCTTGATGAATTGAGTGGCTCTACCATGTTTTCTAAGGTTGATTTGCGTAGTGGTTACCACCAAATTCGTATGAAGTTAGGAGATGAATGGAAAATTGCATTTAAAACTAAATTTGGCCTATATGAGTGGTTAGTGATGCCTTTTGGTTTAACTAATGCTCCCAGCACTTTCATGAGATTAATGAATGAAGTTTTACGTGCTTTTATTGGACATTTTGTGGTGGTATATTTTGATGATATATTGATATATAGCAAATCTGTAGAAGAACATTTGGAACATTTACATGCTATTTTTGATGCTTTACGTGCTGCACGTTTGTTTAATAACATTGCAAAGTGCACCTTTTGCACGAATAGAGTTGCTTTTCTTGGCTATGTTGTTACAGCACAGGGTATTGAAGTTGATCCCGCCAAGATTGAAGCAATTTCGAGTTGGGCACAACCCAAAACAGTCACACAAGTCAGGAGCTTCCTTGGCCTCGCTGGATTTTATAGGCGCTTTGCGAAAGATTTTGGTTCCATTGCAGCGCCGCTGAACGAGCTTACTAAGAAAGATGTGCCCTTTGTTTGGGGCAATGCACAACAAGACGCCTTCATGTTACTCAAAGATAAGCTTACACATGCTCCTTTACTCCAACTTCCTGATTTTAATAAGACTTTTGAGTTGGAATGTGATGCTAGTGGAATTGGTTTAGGAGGAGTGTTGTTACAAGAGGGTAAACCTGTTGCATATTTTAGTGAGAAATTGAGTGGAGCTAGTTTGAACTATTCTACTTATGATAAGGAATTATATGCTCTTGTTCGAACATTAGAAACTTGGCAACATTATTTATGGCCTAAAAAATTTGTTATACATTCTGATCATGAATCTTTGAAGCATATTCGTAGTCAAGCTAAGTTGAATAAACATCATGCAAAGTGGGCTGAATTCATTGAATCTTTTCCTTATGTTATTAAACACAAAAAGGGTAAAGATAATGTTATTGCTGATGCTTTGTCACGTCGTTATGCCATGTTATCTCAACTTGACTTCAAAATCTTTGGATTGGAAACTATCAAAGAACAATATGTGAACGATGCAGATTTTAAAGATGTTTTGCAGCATTGTTTAGAGGGTAGAACTTGGAACAAATTCGTCCTCAATGATGGGTTTGTGTTCCGTGCTAACAAACTATGCATTCCAGAAGGTTCCGTTCGTCTTTTGTTGTTACAGGAGGCGCATGGAGGAGGATTAATGGGTCACTTTGGAGTAAAGAAGACAGAAGACATACTTGCTACACACTTCTTTTGGCCACGCATGAGAAGGGATGTTGAGAGGTTTGTTGCTCGCTGCACAACATGTCAAAAAGCTAAGTCCCACCTTAATCCACATGGTTTATATATGCCTCTTCCTGTTCCTAGTGTACCCTGGGAGGATATTTCTATGGACTTTGTGTTAGGATTACCTCGAACACAGAAGGGGAGGGATAGTATTTTTGTGGTTGTGGATAGATTTTCTAAGATGGCACACTTTATTCCTTGTCATAAGAGTGATGATGCTGCTCATGTTGCTGAATTATTCTTTCGCGATGTTGTTCGCTTGCATGGTGTGCCTAATACTATTGTTTCAGATCGTGATACTAAATTTCTTAGTCATTTTTGGAGATGTTTATGGGCTAGGTTGGGGACTAAATTGCTGTTTAGTACTACATGTCATCCCCAAACTGATGGACAAACTGAAGTAGTAAATAGAACTTTATCTACCATGTTACGGGCTGTTTTGAAGAAGAACTTAAAAATGTGGGAAGATTGTTTACCTCATATTGAATTTGCTTACAATCGTTCCGTGCATTCTACAACTAAGTTATGTCCTTTTGAGATTGTGTATGGTTTTGTTCCTCGTGCACCTATTGATTTATTACCTATTCCATCTTCGGTGCAACATAATTTTGATGCTACACAACGTGCTGAACAGATTCTTACGTTGCATAGGATTACTAAGGAAAATATAGAACGTATGAATGCTAAATATAAAGTTGCTGGTGATAAAGGACGAAAGCATATTGTGTTTGATGTGGGAGATCTAGTTTGGTTGCATTTGCGCAAAGATCGTTTTCCTGATTTGCGCAAGTCTAAATTAATGCCACGTGCTGCTGGTCCTTTTAAAGTGTTAGAGAAAATGAATGATAATATATATAAACTTGAGCTTCCTGCAGAGATGGGCACGGTAAGTCCTTCATTTAACATTGCAGATTTGAAGCCATACTTTGGAGAAGAAGATGAGATTGCGTCGAGGACGACTTCAATTCAAGAAGGGGAGGATGATGAGGACATCCCTACGGTTGATACAACCGTTGCACCTATAGCCACACTTCCTCACATTCCACAATTCCAAGGACCTCTCACAAGAGCTCGTGCACGCCAACTAAATTATCAGGTACTTTCGTTTCTAGGAACTATTCCTAATATTCATGAGAATATGATGCTGCCTAAATCAGATGTGTTTATATTACTTAGGAATGATGGGCCTAGCATGGATGAGAGGGACAAGCATTGGAGCATGATCATGCATGGAGAGGATGGCAACAATCGTGTGAGGATTCTGGATGATGCTACAAGTGAAGATTTCAGAATTTTGAAGCCACCATAATGCTGCAAGGATGCTTGGACGAAATTCACAAGTTACTCAATCATAAAATTTGTCCAAGGCTTTATATGGTGCTGCGTCACCTTATTTTATGGGTTAAACCCATGTATTTTCGTCATAGGTATTTTAGGGATTTTCTGGAGGCTGTTTGAGTGGAAATTGGCCCATCTAGGGTTATTTTCGGATGGCCCATTAGGGCTATACGAAAATCCCTGCCCTTTCCCTCATATATACCTCCTCCTAGCCGTCATTAGAACTTGGATTTTGTTTAGTTAAAGACTTAGCCACGAGCTACTCTTCGCCATAGGCACAAGTGTCAAATCGACCTTTTGTACTACGCACAGACAGAATCCCACCTCTTCAATAAAGCCTTCATCTTTATTCGCAATATCTTGATTGCAACTATAATTCTTGCTTGTTCTTCGATTGCTTGCAGGAATTGATCCTCGTGATCAGGTTGATCTAGCTCCGGCGTGATCAATAGCCTCGGAAGTTGGTGTATCGATTGCTAAGGCGCAACGTCTCGCACGTTTGTAGTCAGATCGTCAACGTCGACCTCCACCATAATCGATAGTTATCGTCTCATCGAAAGATCGGGCACCTTTACCCTATCACAGAACGCCCAAAAAAGGCCGGGAAGGCCGAGTTTTTGCCCTCTGAAGTTTCGGACCCGAAATTTCCTGCAGATCTTCACTTATATCCTGCTTTGGAGCTGTTTCTTTCTGCTTATTGTGCCACGCCGTGACTTTCTTAGTGTTCTCGGCTTGCGTCTCTAGCACAGTATAGCCTAGGACCCGCACAGTTCCGTGGTTGAGCATTCTTTCAACATTGCATTGCTGTTTTGATATTTGCTGTGTTTTCGCTACCATATAAGCCTTCCTACAGCTCCACATATTTCTGCACGTGCTTTGTATCGACACCTGGTAATCGCTTTGTGCAATTTTGGGAGTCGCTGATCCTTGCTGGTTGCATATCACCTTCCTTCTCTTTGGTAAGAACTTGTAAGAGCTTTGTATACCGCTTGACGGATTACGCGTGATTCCACCATATTCCGTAGTGCGTAGGTATATATATTTGTGCTTGCTTCTACGCTAACCATGACAGGAACCACGAAGGATGATGTTGATCTGGAGAAGATGACTAATGCAGAGTTGCATGCCCATCACTCGGCTGTTGGTGGGGCGTCCACAAGATGTGGACACACACTTGGGTGATGTTGATTCCAAGCTTTCTGATGTGATGGACAAGATGGCTGGTCTTGAGGCATCCTTCAACACCAAGCTCGACGCCCGGTTCCAAGAAGTCCTGGCCCGTTTACCACCACTGCCACAGCCGGGCATCCCTGTACCACGTGCTCGCCGCGTTCCTCTCATACCGCCATCTGCGGGTACCATTACAGCCGCGGCAGCTGCTGCGGCCGCTACGGAGGCGGCCACCCAGGATGGATATGCTCCTGACGAGGGGGAAAATGAGTTCGAAGATGAAAACGAGCTCGAGGAGGACGAGGTCCAACAACCTGCACCTGGCCGTCCACGGCAATACAACCGCAACGCTCGTCCACCTCCGCGTCCGGTACGTGATGATGAACATGTGGCCAAGCTGAAATTAAATATTCCGCCATTTGAGGGTAGATATAATCCTGATGCATATCTTACTTGGGAATTAGAAGTAGAGCAACGTTTTGCATGTTTACGCTACCCTGAGCATTTGCGTGTTAGTGCTGCTACATGTGAATTTACAGATTTTGCTTCTATCTGGTGGTCTGAACATTGTCGAGTCAATCATGCTAATATTCCTGCTACTTGGCTTGGTTTAAAACATGCAATGCGTACTCATTTTGTGCCTCCACATTATCAACAGGACTTGCTTAAAAAACTAACTCGTTTAGAACAAGGCAAAAATTCCGTACAAGATTATTATCAAGAGTTACAAACGGGCATGATTCGTTGTGGTATTGTAGAGGATAATGAAGCTATGCTTGCACATTTCTTTGGTGGTTTAAATAAGGAGATTCAGCATATTTTAGACTACAAGGAGTACAACACTATTACTCGTTTATTTCACCTTGCTTGCAAAGCTGAACTTGAAGTGCAGGATCGTCAACCATCATGGAGAAGAGCTAATAATTCGGCAGGTCGTACTCCTTCATGGTCTGCGCGCCAATCAGCTCCACCTTCTCGTGGGGATGCACCAGGTCCTTCCACCTCCAGGTATACCACGCCGACGTCAAGAACGCCACCTGCTCCTGCTCCTGCTCCATCACCATCTGCTGGTCCGACACGGAGTTCTTCTTCCATGGCCTCCACGGGGAAGACTCGCGACATTCAATGTCGCAAATGTTTTGGGTTTGGTCACATCGAAAAAGAATGCCGAACCAAACGTGTGATGGTGGTGCTAGAAGATGGCGAATATGACTCTGTGAGTGATTTTGATGATGATACATTGGCACTTATTGCGGCACGTGATGGTGCCAATTCTGATTCTGACAAGGAGATGGAGGTAATGGAAGCTGAGACTGCTGATCAATACAAGAGTTTAGTTGCACAACGTGTCTTGAGTGTGCAATTGAGCAAAGCCGAGCATGATCAATGCCACAATTTGTTTCAAACAAGAGGCGTTGTTAAGGAGAGAGCTATCCGGATCATCATTGATGTAGGGAGTTGTAACAATCTGGCTAGTATTGACATGGTGGAGAAGCTTGCTCTACCCACACGACAACGACCTCATCCCTATTACATTCAATGGTTTGAGAGCTCCCGTAAGCTCAAGGTAACAAGAACTGCACGCATGCATTTTACTATTGGTACTTATTCAGATTTTGTTGATTGTGATGTTGTACATATGCAAGCTTGTTCTTTGTTACTTGGTAGACCATGGCAATTTGATAGAGAATCTATACATAATGGTAAAACAAATCAGTATTCTCTTACACATGCTGGCAAGAAAATTGGACTTAAACCCATGACTCCGGAACAAATTTTGAAAGATGATCTTGCTAGAGCTAGTAGATTAAAAAACGATGACAAACATAAGAGTGAGAATCAGATTGTTGCAGCAGATTTTGTACCCCCTAAGCATTCTTCTAAATCAGATTCTAACCATGCTACTAAAATTCATTTGAAGAATCCTTGTTTACTTGCTAGCAAATCTGATCTTGCTGAAATTGATGTCAATATTACTCCATGTTATGCCATTGTTTGCAAAGAAGTTCTGTTTTCATTTGAGGATATGCCTCCTTCTTTGCCACCTGCGGTTGCTAACCTTTTGCAGGAATACATGGACGTTTTTCCACAAGATGTTCCACCTGGACTTCCACCTATTCGTGGGATAGAACACCAAATTGATTTGATTCCAGGAGCCTCGCTGCCCAACCGTGCGCCATATCGCACCAATCCTGAAGAAACAAAAGAGATCCAACGACAAATCCAGAGTTTATTGGACAAAGGTTATATTCGTGAGTCTCTTAGTCCATGCGCTGTTCCTATTATTTTAGTACCTAAGAAAGATGGTTCTTCGCGCATGTGTACTGATTGTCGAGCTATTAATAATATTACCATTCGATATCGTCACCCTATACCTCGTTTGGATGACATGCTGGATGAGTTGAGTGGTTCTATTATGTTCTCTAAAGTTGATTTGCGTAGTGGTTACCACCAAATTCGTATGCAATTAGGAGATGAATGGAAAACAGCTTTTAAAACTAAGTTCGGTTTATATGAGTGGTTAGTAATGCCGTTTGGTTTAACTAATGCACCTAGTACCTTTATGAGACTGATGAATGAAGTTTTACGTGCTTTTATTGGTCGTTTTGTGGTGGTATATTTTGATGACATTCTCATATATAGCAAATCTTTAGAGGACCCTTTGGATCATTTACATGTTGTTTTCAATGCTTTACGTGATGATACGGATCAACGTGATCCGAAGGGGGTTTGACCCAATCTTTCACGGCGATCAAACGAACAGCAAGATAGCGAAAGAGAACTCAATCTGAAATAGATCAAACTGATCTCTCTTCAATTCCTCGCGTTGAAACTGACCGGAATCAACTCCCACGCATGGCATAATATCAGATATCGAAGATCAGCAATCAAACACACCGATATGCGCCCCCAAACATTGGGACTTTTCTGGTCTCTTTCTTAGCTCGAAAATAACAAGTCTCCTCGATACAAGGCGGCTGCCATAACCCTATATGGGTGACTTTGAACGCTACCTTGGCTGGGCTAGGCCCCATACCAAACTAAAAGCCCAAATGGCCAAAACACAATTGATTTTGGACAGGCCCAAAACCATCACACACAAATAAAACCAAACTGAAATAAACATGACGCAAACTTAATTAAAATAGAACAACTAAATATCTTTCGCTGCAGCGCCTCGGCGAACATGAAACTCCATTGGAGGTGTACGAAAGTTGGGCTTCACATCATCTTGTGGAGGCACTTCAAAGCAGAATTGTCCAAGCTTCAGAACATAAGGAGGTGGTAAAATAGTAGGAGTAGTAGCTATGCTCCCCTTATCATCCCCCCCAACTTGAAAGGAAACCGTCCACGGTTTCGCCTGAATGTGTTGGACCTTTTTCTGAGCAGCAAGCACATCCACTTTGATATCCTTATCGAGCATAGGCTGCAACACATGACGCTTCCCCTTATGCCACAAGGAATAAACATTGGACCTGCCTTCATGAGTGGAACGCCTATCAAATTGCCACGGGCGTCCTAGCAGCACATGACATGCATCCATAGGCAAAACATCACAGACCACTGTGTCCTCATAATTACCTACTGAAAATTTCAGACGCACCTTATGTGTGACCTTCAGCTTCCCTGAATTATACAACCACTCAACACAATGTGGCTGTGGGTGCTTCCATGTAGGCAATGATAGAGAATCCACCAAACTCTTGCTAACAACATTTGTGTAGCTGCCACCATCAATAATCAGTTTGCAAGTGGTGTCTTTGACGATGCATTGGGTCTGAAATATATTCCAGCGCTGCCCTTGGTCGTGAATGCGATCTTCTGGTACGCGTTGCACCATTAGATTTTTTAAATTTGCAGCAAGTTCATACCCATCCACGATCACTTCAGGATTGTCCTCAGAGTCCTCACTTGATGACGCATCAGCTTTCTCATCATCACTAGCAGAAACATAGCCATCATGTGTGAGCATCACCCTTTTTCTATTAGGGCAATCATGCTTCATGTGTCCTCGTCCTCCACAAGTAAAACACTCGATGTTTGCTGTGGACTGCGCAGATGCAGTTTTGGACACCCCAGATTTGGGTGCCTCGCTATGAGAAACACTATTAGAGCGTGTAGAAGGTGTCGTCTTAACACGAGGACCAACAGCCTCGGTATGGGAACGATGCCATGAATTTGTAGGTGCTGCAGCTTGGCGTCGTTTGATTTGTTGCTCCGCACGCTCAGCTTGGTGCACAAGATCCTGAAGATCATTATAGTAAACCATCTCCACACGATCACGCACCGCAAAATTCAGTCCATTCAAGAACCGAGACATCGTGGCCTCTAGATCCTCCCTTGTCCCTGTACGTATCATCAACAACTCCATCTCTTTATAATACTCATCCACAGATTTAGTACCTTGAGTGAGCTGCTGCAACTTATTATACATGTCTCTCTTGTAGTGTTCAGGAACAAAGCGATGTCGCATAAGATCTTTCATACCTTGCCATGACGTTGGGCGAGTACGCATACGCAGAATTTGATTCCACCAAATCAGCACATAACCGGTGAATTCAACAGCAGCCAGTTGAAGTCTCTTCGCCTCAGTGTAATAATGAGTAGCAAAAATCTGATCCATGCGCATCTCCCACTCCAAATAATCGTCAGGTCCGCGGTCACCGGAAAAAGGAGGTATGGACAATTTGATGCGTCCAAGACCACCATCATCAAGTGGAACACGACCAGCATGGCCAACACGGTCACGGTCATGTGGATGTACACGATGAGCACCTGCAGGACGAGTAGCAAACTGTCGTTGTTGTGGTGCATAATCAGCGTCATCGGCAAGTTCTCCTTCATAAGCGGGTGCCACGGGTCGATGATCATGAATATCAGCAGGGCGGCGTGGTACCACGTCGCGAGGTTGTGCAGCAAGAGGGGGCTGCACGGGTGCACGGGCGGTAGCATCATGCATTGCATCAATCCGGGTAGCGAGCTGTGCAATTTGCGCTGTCAGTGCGGCATGACTCCGCAAAATAAAATCGCACGTACTATCAAAACCAGCCCGAACATTAGGAGCCAAATCGGAAGCAAAACTGGGTGGCATAAGTTCCTTCGACTCCTCTGCAACAGCTACTGAATTTTTGCCATTAGCTGAGTTCACCATTATATGCAAACAGCGGCAAGAATCAGGACAAAATACTTGGGCGTTACTGTAGCTACAGTAATTTCGTTGCTCCAACTGCAACCCACAAACGAGTTGTACCGTAGAGAAAACTGCTGACAGAAAACTGAACTGAATGTGACACAGGAGCAACTCGCTAGAGGGCAGACAATGTCTGTGGTCTAGGGCAATGTGAGCAGCTTCACGTGGAAACGATAGCCTCAAACTCCTTCATTGTTTTTTAAATCTGGCGCTAGCTAGCAGGGCAGAAATTACGTGACCAAGTTGATGATGAATTAACAATTCAATCTGAATTAGTACTACCTGACCAAACCACGTGATGCAGCAGTATCAATTGGTGAGACGGATTGGCACTAGTACTTCACCGGAACAGAATCACAGAACCTATCTGCATGTATCCAGGTGTTTTTTTTTCAGATCGATCGCTGTTGCAGATCTTGCCTTTCCTCCGTACGATACCCAGAAATAACCGGGCGACACAGGGGCGGGGCGAGCTCTCGCTGGAGGCCAGACAGTCTCCGTGCCTCAACGCGAGACCGCAGCACTCCCCTTTTTTTTCTGTTCCCGATCGGATCTGTCTAGGAGCGGAAAACTTGGTAAAATGTGGTCAAGCTCCTTTGCTGTTTTAATTTCTCCTTGCTGTGCCCGATCGGATCTGAGCAGATTGGTAGTAGAACAAACGCAGATCGGATCGGAACCAGCAACTCAGATCGGATCTCGACAGTAGAAAACTTCACCAGTAGAACAAACTCAGCAGATAAATCTCAGCAGAACAAATCAATCTCAACAACAAATTCCGCCGTGAGAAACCCGACGAATCTGATACCAAGATGATACGGATCAACGTGATCCGAAGGGGGTTTGGCCCAATCTTTCACGGCGATCAAACGAACAGCAAGATAGCGAAAGAGAACTCAATCTGAAATAGATCAAACTGATCTCTCTTCAATTCCTCGCGTTGAAACTGACCGTAATCAACTCCCACGCATGGCATAATATCAGATCTCGAAGATCAGCAATCAAACACACCGATATGCGCCCCCAAACATTGCGACTTTTCTGGTCTCTTTCTTAGCTCGAAAATAACAAGTCTCCTCGATACAAGGCGGCTGCCATAACCCTATATGGGTGACTCTGAACGCTACCTTGGCTGGGCTAGGCCCCATACCAAACTAAAAGCCCAAATGGCCAAAACACAATTGATTTTGGACAGGCCCAAAACCATCACACACAAATAAAACCAAACTGAAATAAAAACATGACGCGAACTTAATTAAAATAGAACAACTAAATATCTTTCGCTGCAGCGCCTCGACGAACATGAAACTCCATTGGAGGTGTACGAAAGTTGGGCTTCACATCATCTTGTGGAGGCACTTCAAAGCAGAATTGTCCAAGCTTCAGAACATAAGGAGGTGGTAAAATAGTAGGAGTAGTAGCTATGCTCCCCTTATCACGTGATGCACGTCTGTATGGTAATCTTGAGAAGTGCACCTTTTGCACAAATAGAGTTGCTTTTCTTGGTTATGTTGTTACAGAACAGGGAATTGAAGTTGATCCAGCCAAGATTGAAGCTATTGAGAATTGGCCGCAGCCCAAGGCGGTCACACAAGTGAGGAGTTTTCTTGGTCTCGCTGGGTTTTATAGGCGCTTTGTCAAAGATTTTGGTTCTATTGCTGCGCCATTGAATGAGCTCACAAAGAAGGATGTGCCCTTTGTTTGGGGCGATGCACAACAAAAGGCCTTCATGACACTGAAAGATAAGTTAACACATGCTCCATTACTCCAACTTCGTGATTTTAATAAGACATTTGAACTTGAATGTGATGCTAGTGGAATTGGTTTGGGAGGTGTGTTATTACAAGAGGGCAAACCTGTAGCATATTTTAGTGAAAAATTGAGTGGGCCTAGTCTGAACTATTCTACTTATGATAAAGAATTATATGCGCTGGTTCGGACATTAGAAACTTGGCAACATTATTTATGGCCTAAAGAATTTGTTATACATTCTAATCATGAATCTTTGAAGCATATTCGTAGTCAAGCAAAACTGAATCGTCGCCATGCAAAGTGGGTTGAATTTATTGAATCTTTTCCTTATGTTATCAAACACAAAAAGGGTAAAGATAATATTATTGCTGATGCTTTATCGCGCCGTTATACTATGTTATCTCAGCTTGACTTCAAAATTTTTGGGTTGGAAACTATCAAGGAACAATACTTGCATGATGCTGAATTTAAAGATGTGTTGCAGAATTGTAAAGATGGTAGAACATGGAACAAATTCATCCTTAATGATGGATTTGTGTTCCGTGCTAACAAACTATGCATCCCAGATGGTTCCGTTCGTCTTTTGTTTTACAGGAGGCACATGGAGGAGGATTAATGGGACACTTTGGTGTCAAGAAGACGGAGGATGTTCTTGCTGCACACTTCTTTTGGCCACGCATGCGGCGAGATGTTGAGAGATTCATGGCACGCTGCACTACTTGTCAAAAAGCTAAGTCACACCTTAATCCACATGGTTTATATATGCCTCTTCCTGTTCCTAGTGTTCCTTGGGAGGATATTTCAATGGACTTTGTTTTGGGATTACCTCGTACACAGAAGGGGAGGGATAGTATTTTTGTTCTTGTGGATCGGTTTTCTAAGATGGCACACTTTATTCCTTGTCACAAGACCGATGATGCTGCGCACATTGCTGATTTGTTTTTTCGTGATATCGTTCGTTTGCATGGTGTGCCAATTACTATTGTTTCTGACCGTGATACTAAATTTCTTAGCCACTTTTGGAGATGTTTATGGGCTAAGTTGGGGACTAAATTGCTGTTTAGTACTACATGTCATCCCCAAACTGATGGACAAACTGAAGTAGTTAATAGAACTTTATCTACCATGTTGCGGGCTGTTTTAAAGAAGAACTTAAAATTGTGGGAAGAGTGTTTGCCTCATATTGAATTTGCTTATAATCGTTCGCTGCATTCTACCACAAAGATGAGCCCTTTTCAGATTGTCTATGGTTTTGTTCCACGTGCACCTATTGATTTGTTGCCTTTACCATCTTCAGTGCAAAATAATTTTGATGCCACACAACGTGCTGAATTGATTTTAAATTTGCATGCAACTACTAAAGACAACATAGAACGCATGAATGTTAAGTATAAAGTTGCTGGGGATAGGGGACGAAAGCATATTGTGTTTGAGGTTGGTGATCTTGTTTGGTTGCATTTGCGCAAAGATCGTTTTCCTGATTTGCGCAAGTCTAAGTTAATGCCACATGCTGATGGTCCTTTTAAGGTGATAGAGAAAATCAATGATAATGCATATAAACTTGAGCTTCCTGCAGATTTTGGTACGGTAAGTCCTACATTTAACATTGCAGATTTAAAGCCTTACTTCGGTGAAGAAGATGAGGTTGCGTCGAGGACGACTTCAATTCAAGAAGGGGAGCATGATGAGGACATCCCATCTATTGATACAACCGCTGCACCTACAGCGGAACACATACAAGGACCCATCACTCGAGCTCGTGCCAAGCAATTTAACTATCAGGTACTTTCGTTTCTTGGAACTCTTTCTCACATACATGAGAATATGATGCTGCCTAAATCAGATATGTTTGTTACTCTTAGGAATGATGGACCTAGCATGGATGAGAGGGACAAGCATTGGAGCATGATCATACATGGAGATGGCAGCAAGCGTTTGAGGATTCAAGAAGATGCCACGAGTGGAGATTTCAGAACTTTGAAGCCACCGTAATGAAGGATGAAGACTTGGACAAAATATACAAAGAACTACTTCATAAATTCGTCCTTAGATAGATATGGTGCTGCGTCACTTTTATTTTTGGGCCAGGCCCATGTAATTTTCGCAGCAAATAAGACAACCACTTTTAGGAGTCCGAATTTCAGGAGAAAAGGCCTGTTAGGGTTCCGTTCGACCACCATACCCATGGCTGGTCGCACCCCTACCTTTTCCTCCTCAAATACCCCCCGTAGCCATCATTAGAACTCGGATTTTGTTTAGACTAAAAGTTAGCCATTGCTGCAACTATGAGCTCGACTTTTGAGGCCAATCGCCCAGAAGAAGACCGCCTATTCGGAAGCCCACCCTTTGAATAAAGCATACATCTTTCATCCGCAATATCTTGATTGCAGTATTAGTTCTTACTTGTTCTCGATTTTAGGTAGGAATTAAGACCCTCGCTGGTCAGGCTGATCGTGCATCCGCAAGATCAGTAACTCCCGGAGATTGTCCTAGCGATTGCATTGGCGCATGAGCTTCGCACGTGTAGTCGGATCGTCAAGCACGAACTCCACCCACCAAATCGACATATCAAGATCTCATCGAAAGATCGGACACCTTCGCCCTATCAATTCCCAGAGTGAATCTCATAGTGATCCTCGTGACATATGTACGTTATCTTTACTCTATCAATTGCCCAACTGTAATTTGTTTACCCAACATGTTGTTATTTTTCTTATGGAGAGACACCACTAGTGAAGTGTGGACCCCGGTCCAATTTCCTTTACATTGCTATACCGTTTACTTTTACTCGCATTGTTTACCTTTACTCGCATACTATTACCTTTTACCACTCGATACGCTCAATCCTTTGTTTACAGCAAACCGGTGAGATTGACAACCTCATCGTAAGCTGGGAGCAGAGTTCTTGGTTGTGTTGTGTGCAGGTTCCACGTTGCTGTTGGTGCAAAGCAAAGCCCTGGACGAGGCGCCTTATAAATTGTCCGGAGCTATCGCGAAGCTAGCAGGCATCACCTTCTGAAGTTTGGCTTTCTCCTACTGGTTCGGTAAACCTTGGTTTCACAACTGAGGGAAGACTTGCTGCTGTGCTCATCATACCTTCTTCTTGGGGTTCCCAATGGGGTGTAATCTATACGCCATCACACTCTCGCATACATGTTGGATCGGAACAAGTAGCAAAAAATAGGGTAATAATATGCATCTACTCTTACATCAAGAACATAATAACATATCATATCTCATTGATCATCCAATAAAATAAAGATCCACCATATAGGAATTACATAATATGCACCATAATCATGTTGGGCAGCTCATATTGGCATCTAAACATTGAAGTATAAGAGAGAGATAGAACAAGCTACTGCCACAAACCCATAGTGCAGAGGTGGACTACTCCCTCTTCATGGTGGTGATGATGGTGTTGATATCAGAGAGGGTGGAGAAGCGTCCGGGGGTGACTCTGTGATATGGATCAACGTGATCCAAAGGGGGTTTGGCCCAATCTTTCACGGCGATCAAACAGACAGCAAGATAAATCAGTCGTTGAGTAGATTAGATCTACTCCACGAACTGCAAAATAGATCCTTATGAATCAGCAAGCAAAACCAACGATATTGGTGTCCCCCGACATGGGACCTTTTTCCTGTATATTCTCAACTCGAAAATTCAACTCCCCTTACATTGGTGCGCACCCCTTTGGCTTTATAGTTGCAGCCGACCTCCCTATTACTTGACTTACAAGCAAAAAGGAAATATAGAAATAAAATAACTCAACAACTCGGACAGCTGTTTCCTAAACCAAAAACTAAAATAAATAGAACTAAAATAAAAAGGACTCTTTTGTTGGCGCGCCACCATCTTCAACACGCTGCTAGGTGGTCCCCAACCGGACTCCTTCAAGGACAACACGCTCCACCAATATTGCACTCCAATTGCGTCCCTAATCTTTTCCTTGTGTGGTAGAAATAGGAACAAAAACTTTATCTTAATAGTATCAGCAACAACATAACCAGGGATAGCATAGTAAGCACTATCATGCATGGGAGACGCCACATCATCCTCCCCTTCTTCAGGCGAAACCGTCCTCGGTTTTGAGTCAGTCTCCAAAGCAGCAACATCATCTCTAGATTGAGTAGTCCTGGTAAGAATTGCTTCATCTTCAACTTCTTTCTTCTTCGCGTCCTCTTCATCTTTCTTTTTCTGCAGCCTATCATCTCTCCAAGTCCGATACATCTTAATATCCATAGACAACAAATTATATGTCTTGTTGCCATAGGGGAAATAATACTTGACATAATTGTAGGCATCATCCATGTGGTAAACTGCACATTGGGCATTGTACCATGGTCTTCCAAGCAGGAGATGACACGATAAAATGTGCACAGGAACCACATCGCACAAAACCTCAACTGATAAGTTTCCCAGGAAAAATTGAACCTTAGTCTGGTGTGTAATGCTGAGGTTGTCCCCACCCCAGTGCAGCAGGTAAGGGTGAGGATGAAGCATTATTGGCAGCTCTAACTTCTCCACCATCTCAAGACTTGCGGCATTGATCAGATTCTTGTAGTCGATTATCAACGCGCAAGCTCTGTCTCGTACATTCACCTTGGTATGAAATAATCTGTCACCATAGCCTTCCTCTTCTAGCCAAAACCCCGTGGATGGATAAATCAGCTCAGCCATGGTGTCAGGACAGGGAAATTTTAGCAAAAAAAAATTCAGTCAAACTTGGCGCTTGGCACAAAACTGAGCTGTTACTTGAGGCAACAACAACTCGTTAGAGGGCAGACGATCTCTCAGGTCGAGCGCGGTAAGAGCAGCCTCAGTCGAAATAGAAGTCCGTGGCAGAATCGATTCCTCCAACAAATATAGCGATCGGCTGATGTAGGCTGGCAGGAACGGAGCAGGCACAAGAGAAAAATATTCCCTCAAACAACGACAACTGCAGCAGACTTCCAGCGCTAGCAATCTCAGATCAGTAATGAGACCAGCTCCCAACAAAAAATTCCCAGAAGAGACAAACTCAGCAGAACGACGAGCGCGGCCAGGGATGCAAGCGATGCCAAGTCCCTCGCTTGACCATAGAGCAAGTCTGGGGTCGGGCGTCACGGGCAGGGGCGATTTTTTTTTTTGTATCGATCGGGAGCAGCTGTAGGGAATCGTGGAGGCTGTGGACTCCTAGAAGATCGATCAAGGAAAACTAATCACGTGGGCACGCTTGATTCCTGGGGTTGATCCTATCTGAGGAGATTGATCGAAACAAGGCAACGTGGGCACGCTGGACTCCCTGGGGTGGATCCGATCTGTGCAACCAGAACAACACCGATGAAGCAACGAAAATCGATCGACAGATGGAACTCGGCGATCGTCAATCTTTGAGCAAAAACTAGCAGATCGACGACCTCAATAGACAAATCTTAGAAAAATCGCCATGAGAAACCCGACAAATCTGATACCAAGATGATACGGATCAACATGATCTAAAGGGGTTTTGGCCCAATCTTTCACGGCGATCGATAGAATCAGCAAGATAGCAAAAGAGAACTTAATCTAAAATAGATCAAACTGATCTCTCTTCAATTCCTCATGTTAAAACTGACCGGAATCAATTATCACGCATGGCATAACATCAGATCTCAAAGATCAGCAATCAAACACACCGATATGCGCCCCCAAACATTGGGACTTTTCTGGTCTCTTTCTTAGCTCGAAAATAACAAGTCTTTTGTTGGCTCGAAAATATAGAAATAAATAAATTCAACAACTCGGACAGTTGTTTCCTAAACCAAAAACTAAAATAAATAGAACTAAAATAAAAAGGACTCTTTTGTTGGTGCGCCACCATCTTCGACACGCTGCTAGGTGGTCCCCAACCGGACTCCTTCAAGGACAACACGCTCCACCAATATTGCACTCCAATTGCATCCCTAATCTTTTCCTTGCATGGTATAAATAGGAACAAAAACTTTATCTGAATAGTATCAACAACTACATAACCAGGGATAGCATAGTAAGCACTATCATGCATGGGAGATGCCACATCACTCTGGCAACATTTCACTAGTAGGAAAAGGCTTATAGATAGATGTTTTATCAGTGGAGCACATTATTTAATATGCTCCACTAGTATTTACCAGTGGCGCATTTGGAAATGTGCTCCACTGATAATTTTACTACTAATGGCGCATATTTGGCAGAATGCGCCACGAAAACCCATGTGGGACCCACCAGAAGGGTCTTCGAGAAAATATCATGTCTTATCTGTGGCGCATATAAGAAATGCGCCATGGATATTTTCCCTTTTAGTGGCGCATATCAGAAAATATGCGCCATTGATAATATGTGGGCCCCACCTGAGCCCCACTGGCCTGACCTCTGTCAGGGCTATGCGTGGCGCATATACAATATGCATCACTGATAACCCTCCTATCAATGGCGCATATTCGATATGCGCCATGCATACATGGTCCCCACACCTCTGAAAAGGCGGGAATTTTTTAGTCCTCTAAAAAGTAAAAGAAAATGATAAAAGGTTTGAAAAAAATTCAAAAAATCAGATTTAGTTATATTATGTGATCTAGTAAGTAAGAAAAATAATAAACATGAATTTTGAAGTTTTTTACAAAAAAAACTTTATGTCTCGTTAAAACGGCCATAACTTTTGCATACGAAGTCGGATTAAAAAGTTTTTTATATGAAAAAGTATCAGAATGAAAAGTTACATCCGAATTCAACCACCTATGGTCGTTTCGATAAATTTTAGAATCTCAAAATTCAAAAGGGAAAATAGACTTTTTTGCACTTTTATATTTGGAATTTTTTATTTTTAGATCAAAATTTATATTGGACTAAATTTTTGGATTAGTTATATACACACATATAGCACACATGCAGATATATACACACACACGTATGCACACCACATATACACACCACATATATGCACACATACACACACACATATACACATATATATACACACATATACACACACATATACACACATACACACACATATATACACACATATACACACACATATACACACATATACACACATATATACACACATATATACACACATACACACACATATACACACATACACACACATATACACACATATATACACACATATACTGATGAGGACATCCCTACGGTTGATACAACTATTGCACCTACAGCCGCACTTCCTCACATTTCACAATTCCAAGGACCTCTCACAAGAGCTCGTGCACGCCAACTAAATTATCAGGTACTTTCGTTTCTAGGAACTATTCCTAATATTCATGAGAATATGCTGCTGCCTAAATCAGATGTGTTTATGTTACTTAGGAATGATGGGCCTAGCACGGATGAGAGGGACAAGCATTGGAGCATGATCGTGCATGGAGATGATGGCAGCAATCATGTGAGGATTCAGGATGACGCTACAAGTGAAGATTTCAGAACTTTGAAGCCACCATAATGCTGCAAGGATGCTTGGACGAAATTCACAAGTTACTCAATCATAAAATTCGTCCAAGGCTTTATATGGTGCTGCGTCGCCTTATTTTATGGGTTAAACCCATGTATTTTCATCATAGGTATTTTAGGGATTTTCTGGATGCTGTTTGAGTGGAAATTGGCCCATCTAGGGTTATTTTCGGATGGCCCATTAGGGCTATACGAAAATCCCTGCCCTTTCCCTCATATATACCTCCTCCTAGCCGTCATTAGAACTTGGATTTTGTTTAGTTAAAGACTTAGCCACGAGCTACTCTTCGCCATAGGCACAAGTGTCAAATCGACCTTTTGTACTATGCACAGACAGAATCCCACCTCTTCAATAAAGCCTTCATCTTTATTCGCAATATCTTGATTGCAACTATAATTCTTGCTTGTTCTTCGATTGCTTGCAGGGATTGATCCTCGTGATCAGGTTGATCTAGCTCCGGCGTGATCAATAGCCTCGGAAGTTGGTGTATCGATTGCTAAGGCGCAACGTCTCGCACGTTTGTAGTCGGATCGTCAACGTCGACCTCCACCATAATCGATAGTTATCGTCTCATCGAAAGATCGGGCACCTTTACCCTATCAAGTGGTATCAGATTTCAGGTTGATCGGTGAGATTTACTGTTTACGTAGTCTAGATTGCATCTTCATACCTAGAATCCACGAAAAACTCAAAAATATTAGGACTAGATCTTTTCCTAGAAACAGTTCGAGCCTTTGCATCTTTTCTTTTCAGTATTTGCATTGTTGAATTCTAGTCTGCATCGTCGTGTCCAGTGCTGGTTTTACGTCTAGTTCTTTAGAGTTTCGAGTTCGGGTCACAACCATCACCACCGCCACCACCGATTTCGCTATCACCACCGCCACCACCGCCACCACCGATTCCGCCATCACCACCGCCACCACCGATTCCGCCATCACCACCGCCACCACCGATTCCGCTATCCCCACCGCCATACACCCTTTCGTTTTCCTACTCTTGTTTCCCATCTTTGCAGATCTGATCCGAGTTGTGACTTGATCAGAGTTCCAGAAAGTTTCAGCCAGAAGGAAAGAGAGGAGAGCAAAAAAAAAAAAAATCGGCCTATACTATTTTTAGGCTTCTGGGATCGTTTTGAGCTATACGCCATTATAGTGAAATTTTTTTGGCGTCTGCACGCTTTCCGGAGCAGTTTCGTGCAGTTTTCGGAAATTTCAAAAAAAAATAATTTTCGTATCCTGATATTTCACCTTGCTGATCATTTTGAGACACTTTCCATCTTAGTGATTTTCGCCTCATTCGCGCGCTGTTCAGAGCACTGCTGCCTGTTGCGTTTTGGTGTCGCGGCGTGATTCGTGGTGTTCTAGGCTCGCGTCTCTAGCTTGGGCTAGTCTAGGACCAGCACAGTACCGTCGTTGAGCTGTTATTCAACCTTGCATTGCTGTCTCGAATTTTTGCTACAGATATTGCAGCCACCCAGAGCTCCACATATTCCTACATCGTGCGTTGACACCACCTGTCAATCGCTCTATTCAATCTTCCTGAAGTTTGGTCACGTCGATTGCTGATCGCCACCTGCTGTAGGGTAAGAACGGGTAAGAGTATTGGTTTGCTTGACAGATTAAGCGTTTGAGTACATATCCTACAACTGTGCTTTTGAGTACTAATCATGCCATCAGACAACACCGAGCCACAGCCACTGGAGGGTAAAGCCTTGCAGGCTCACGTCACCAAACTTTTGTCTGATCATATGCAGGATGTGGACAAGCGTTTTAGTGACACGATGGAGCAACTCGAGGGACTCGAGACCACCTTCACCGCCAAACTCGACGCTAAATTCCCGGAGGTGCTAGCACGCTTACCACCTCCACCGCCGGCTCACGCGCCTCCTCCACAGCCGACTCGCGTGGCTCCTCCACCGACCTTTTTGGGACATGCACAGCGCATTCTCCATCAACCGGCACAAACTTCGGCTGCGGGTGCTACTGCGGGCACTGCGGCTGCTGGCGTTGCAGGAGCTACGGGTGTTACACAGGCTCGTGATGCACTGTTGGATGATTATTACGGGGAAGATGAGTACGAGGGCGAGTACGCGGACGACTTCACAGTTGATCAGCCACCTGGTCGTCCTCGGCCCTATATTCGCCGTCCACCTCCTCGTCCGTTGGTACATGATGATGACCATGTTGCTAAACTGAAATTAAATGTTCCTACGTTTGATGGTCGCTATAATCCTGATGCATACCTTTCTTGGGAATTAGAATTAGACCAGCGTTTTGCATGCTTAAATTATCCCGAGGATAGACGTGTCAGTGCTGCTACTTGTGAGTTCACTAGTTTTGCTTCCATATGGTGGTCTGAATATTGTCGTGCTAATCATGCTAATCCAATCACTACATGGGATGCTTTAAAACATGCTATGCGTATTCGTTTTGTTCCACCATATTATCAGCGTTCCATGCTTACAAAATTAGCACGTCTAGATCAAGGCAAAAATTCTGTAGAGGATTATTATCATTAGTTGCAAACTGGCATGCTACGTTGTGGTATAGAGGAGGATAATGAAGCATTAATGGCACGTTTTGTAGGCGGGTTAAATAAGGAAATTCAGACCATTTTTAGATATAAATCTTATCACACTATTACCCGTTTGTTCCATCTTGCGTGCAATGCTGAATGTGAAGTGCAGGATCGACGCGAGGCGACACGAACTAATTTTTCTGCAGGGCGTTCTTCTTGGAGATCACCGAATTCGGCGTCACGGGCTGCTGCACCTACACCTCCAGCGACCACATCCACGCGATCTGCAGCATCTACACCACCTCCGTTTGCTGCACGGAAGACTACTACGGGACCAGCACCGAGCGCTGCGTCCTCCATGGCATCTACAGGCAAGTCCAGCCAAATTCAGTGCCGCAAATGTGGTGAACTTGGTCACTTTGCATGCGATTGTGCCTCCTCCCGCGTGATGATTGCTCTTGAGGATGGTGGATACGACTCCGCCAGTGATTATGATGAAGATACTTTGGCTCTTATTGCATCTGATGAGCAATGTGCTGCTGCATCCACGGAGCAAGATTCTGAATATATGGCTGCAGAACATGCGGAGAAATACCCGAGTTTAGTTGCACAGCGAGTCTTGAGTGCACAAATTACCAAGGCTGAGCCCGACCAGCGCCATAATCTGTTCCATACCAAGGGCATGGTTAAAGATCACTGTATTCGCATTATTATTGATGGCGGGAGCTGCAACAACTTGGCGAGCATGGAGATGGTTGATAAGCTTGCTCTTACGACACGACCCCATCCTCGTCCATATCACATTCAATGGTTTAATAACAGCGGCAAGGTTAAGGTAACATGTATAGTTCGTGTGCATTTTACTATTGCTGCATATGCTGATTATGTTGAGTGTGATGTTGTTCCTATGCAAGCATGTGCTCTTTTACTTGGTAGACCATGGCAATTTGATACAAATTCTATACACTATGGTAGCACAAATCAGTATTCTCTTGTTCATAATGATAAGAAAATTGTGTTACTTCCCATGTCTCCTGAAAGTATTTTAAAAGATGATCTTGCTAGAGCTAGTAGAGCACATAATGAGGGGAAAAAGCTGAGCAAAAATCAGATTGTTGCTAAGGAATTTATGCCTTCTACAAGTACTTCTAAATCTGCTCCAAAACATGCTAACGAAATTTGTTTGAAAAGTACTTGTTTGCTAGCTAGCAAATCTGATATTTCTGAAATTGATGTGAGTACTACTGCATGTTATGCTATCATATGCAAAGAAGTGTTGTTTTCAGCTGAGGAGATGCCTTCTTCTTTGCCACCTGCTGTTGCAAACATTTTGCAAGAGTATGCGGACGTTTTTCCACAAGATGTACCTCCAGGACTACCACCTATTAGTGGAATTGAGCACCAAATTGATTTGATTCCTGGCGCATCTTTGCCCAACCGTGCGCCATATCGTACCAATCCAGAGGAGACGAAAGAGATTCAGCGACAAATTCAAGAACTTCTTGACAAGGGTCATATTCGTGTGTCTCTTAGTCCTTGTGCTGTTCCTATTATTTTGGTACCAAAGAAAGATGGTTCTTCACGCATGTGTACTGATTGTAGAGCAATCAATAATATTACTATTCGCTATCGTCATCCTATTCCTCGTTTAGATGACATGCTTGATGAATTGAGTGGCTCTACCATGTTTTCTAAGGTTGATTTGCATAGTGGTTACCACCAAATTCGAATGAAGTTAGGAGATGAATGGAAAACTGCATTTAAAACTAAATTTGGCCTATATGAGTGGTTAGTGATGCCTTTTGGTTTAACTAATGCTCCCAGCACTTTCATGAGATTAATGAATGAAGTTTTACGTGCTTTCATTGGACATTTTGTGGTGGTATATTTTGATGATATATTGATATATAGCAAATCTGTAGAAGAACATTTGGAACATTTACGTGCTGTTTTTGATGCTTTACGTGCTGCACGTTTGTTTGGTAACATTGCAAAGTGCACCTTTTGCACGAATAGAGTTGTTTTTCTTGGTTATGTTGTTACAGCACAGCGTATTGAAGTTGATCCCGCCAAGATTGAAGCAATTTTGAGTTGGCCACAACCCAAAACAGTCACACAAGTGCGGAGCTTCCTTGGCCTCGCTGGATTTTATAGGCGCTTTGTCAAAGATTTTGGTTCCATTACAGCGCCGCTGGACGAGCTTACTAAGAAAGATGTGCCCTTTGTTTGGGGCAATGCACAACAAGGTGCCTTCATGTTACTCAAAGATAAGCTTACACATGCTCCTTTACTCCAACTTCCTGATTTTAATAAGACTTTTGAGTTGGAATATGATGCTAGTGGAATTGGTTTAGGAGGAGTGTTGTTACAAGAGGGTAAACCTGTTGCATATTTCAGTGAGAAATTGAGTGGAGCTAGTTTGAACTATTCTACTTATGATAAGGAATTATATGCTTTTGTTCGAACATTAGAAACTTGGCAACATTATTTATGGCCTAAAGAATTTGTTATACATTCTGATCATGAATCTTTGAAGCATATTCGTAGTCAAGCTAAGTTGAATAAACGTCATGCAAAGTGGGTTGAATTCATTGAATCTTTTCCTTATGTTATTAAACACAAAAAGGGTAAAGATAATATTATTGCTGATGCTTTGTCACGTCGTTATGCCATGTTATCTCAACTTGACTTCAAAATCTTTGGATTGGAAACTATCAAAGAACAATATGTGAACGATGCCGATTTTAAAGATGTTTTGCAGCATTGTTTAGAGGGTAGAACTTGGAACAAATTCATCCTCAATGATGGGTTTGTGTTCCGTGCTAACAAACTATGCATTCCAGAAGGTTCCGTTCGTCTTTTGTTGTTACAGGAGGCGCATGGAGGAGGATTAATGGGTCACTTTGGAGTAAAGAAGACAGAAGACGTCCTTGCTACACACTTCTTTTGGCCACGCATTTCACAATTCCAAGGACCTCTCACAAGAGCTCGTGCACGCCAACTAAATTATCAGGTACTTTCGTTTCTAGGAACTATTCCTAATATTCATGAGAATATGATGCTGCCTAAATCAGATGTGTTTATGTTACTTAGGAATGATGGGCCTAGCACGGATGAGAGGGACAAGCATTGGAGCATGATCGTGCATGGAGATGATGGCAGCAATCATGTGAGAATTCAGGATGACGCTACAAGTGAAGATTTCAGAACTTTGAAGCCACCATAATGCTGCAAGGATGCTTGGACGAAATTCACAAGTTACTCAATCATAAAATTCGTCCAAGGCTTTATATGGTGCTGCGTCACCTTATTTTATGCGTTAAACCCATGTATTTTCGTCATAGGTATTTTAGGGATTTTCTGGAGGCTGTTTGAGTGGAAATTGGCCCATCTAGGGTTATTTTCGGATGGCCCATTAGGGCTATACGAAAATCCCTGCCCTTTCCCTCATATATACCTCCTCCTAGCCGTCATTAGAACTTGGATTTTGTTTAGTTAAAGACTTGGCCATGAGCTACTCTTCGCCATAGGCACAAGTGTCAAATCGACCTTTTGTACTACGTACAGACAGAATCCCACCTCTTCAATAAAGCCTTCATCTTTATTCGCAATATCTTGATTGCAACTATAATTCTTGCTTGTTCTTCGATTGCTTGCAGGGATTGATCCTCGTGATCAGGTTGATCTAGCTCCGGCGTGATCAATAGCCTCGGAAGTTTGTGTATCGATTGCTAAGGCGCAACGTCTCGCACGTTTGTACTCGGATCGTCAACGTCGACCTCCACCATAATCGATAGTTATCGTCTCATCGAAAGATCGGGCACCTTTACCCTATCATATACACACGTATATATGCACACATGCACATATATACACACATATACACTCATATATGCACACATACATACACATATACGCACACATACATACACATATACACACATATACATAATACATATACATAATACATATACATAATACATATACATAATACATATACATAATACATATACACATATACACACATACACACACATATACACATATATACGCACATACATACACATATACACACAAGCACACATAGGCTTTAAGAGGATTGATATGATAGTAATATCAATAAGAACTTGGGTAGGTTAGGGATAGCTCATGCAAATAGAATGGAGAAGTTAAGCGTGCTTAGCTCAAAGTAGTCTAAGGATGGGTGACCTAGAGGGAAGTCAAGAAATTCGGTGTGATTTGAAAATGTTCCTCATGTGATAAAATCCTCAAAAAATTGAAATACAATAGTTTTTTCACATTATTTCAATTTTTATGATTTTCAAAAAAAAATTGTTTTTTTCGATTTTGAATTTTTTGAATTTTCAAATCTTAGTGGCGCATATTTTTTGTGGCTAGTGGCGCATCTGGCATTAGTGGCACATATAGCAATATGCGCCATGCATAGGCAAACTATGCGTGGCGCATATTGACATGCGCCACTGATAAATTTGTACTAGTGGCATGGCAATGGTGGCGCATCCCATATGCATCACGCATAGTCCAAATTGGTGCGCCACTAATTGTGGGCACCCCGGATTACCCATCCGGCATACCCGATATGCATACAATTCACCATCCCTTGATCAGTGTGTCGTGAATCCACATATCCGAGTTGATAACAGAATTACATCATCTATTACAGTACCAAATAATATACTTACAATTGGTCACATGACCAATTATGATATTGCCACGCAGGGCAAGTCTCCAACTAAGCAGCGGATACCAAGCAGCGTTGATGACCCATGTCATGCCTACTACCCTACATGCAACTGACTGGGAAACGTTCCTAGTTCGCACAGGCGTCGACATACCCATCACCGTCTTCATTGAAGTCTTCCTTCAGGTCTGACCAAGTTAATAGCCAGGGACAGAGCTGTGAGTACATTTTGAATTGTACTCGCAAACCATCTAAAGAGAGAGTGAACTGATATGTAGTTTGGCTGTAGCAAGGAAAGGCTCTAGTCTAGTTTATCCTAACTAGTCAGTATCTCGTGTCGATATAGCATGTCTTACGACATTTCTATATCCTTATTAAAGAAAACATTTAGAAACCCTTTTTAGTAAAAATCTCTAGGAAAGGGGGAATCTCATGTATTCTTCAAGAGAGAGCCGATGGTCAATCAAACATGACCACCTTCCTTTATAAAACTAGGTCAATCACACATGACCATCTCCATCTCCTTGGCAGTACCCTGCAAGTACTCCGAACCATAACCGTGCCATGGCAGTACCCTCCGAGTACTCCATCCGGCACCTTTCTCCATTTTTCCAGAAACAGCTTTTGAAAACAAAACCGACATTGGGCTAAGTAACGGTCGTCCCAACCGTCCATGACCGAGGACTCGGCTATTCGAATAGATTTACACTCTGCAGAGGTTGTACACTTTACCCACACCATCCGATAAATCCACCGGGCTACCACCACGGACCGTCATACACAAGTATGCAGGGTTCGGATAATGGATCAGAGCCTTCCATCTATCCACCTTAGTACGGGTGCCTACCCTGTGGAGTATACCTCCCCGGCAAACCCTTGCCGTCTACCTCCGTCGAGTGTAGGTCCAGTGCCACGGCGCAAGAAACCCAAGTATCTTCCGGACGGGTAGCCTATTGGCGGGCCCGCTACACTGTTGCCCACCACTTGTGACAACCCGGATTCCGGGGTCCTACAAACCCTTATATAGTGCGAGGCTCCCCGCACTAAGGCAGATAAACTTCGGACTAAGCCCCGTCCCATACCGGGGTAATGTGGTTGCATGGGGTAATTGTACTAAGCGAACACTTAGTGATCACCAATGTCATTTGGAAAAATCCACCAACTCCTTTATCCTCCATTTTCTCAAAAACCATTTTGAAAACATTTCAGTGGAGTAGGTACTACTCCAAGGTTTTTGAAAACATTTTTGACACTTTCTTTGAGTGTTCCCAATCCTAGAGTTTTTAGCTCCACTAGATGTCTCCCAAAGGCTTTGCTGCTAATCAACAAGCCACTATTGTAAAGGTAAAGAATAGGTGTTCAAGGTGTCATCTCGAAGGATGATAATCAATTTGGCTCATGGAGCTTGAGCCAACAACTAATTGCTACAAGGACTATAGCAATATAAAATCATGCACTTTAATAAAATATTATGAAACATGCAAAATGTGTAAATAGGATTCAGATATGCATCAAGTTAGATGGCTTGCCATGGTTGGCTTGTCCCTGGTCTTCTCCTTGATATCTAGATACTTTCCCTTCCCCGATACTCTCGGTGTCGTTCGAATCTAGCGTCGATAAAAAGAAATAGCAAACAATAAGCGAGCAAGCACACACAAGACACAAGCATCACCACATTCAATATCACACAATCAGAGAGTACCAGAAACAAACTTGTTTAGAACCTGAACATGTTTTTGTAGGATTTTAATAGTAAGCTAAATCTATTAAACCTAGGGTATTTCATTTCTAGCAACAAATACACCACCTTAATCCAAATAAGCATGCAGGTGCTAGAATAGGTCAAAAATCACTCTCAGCATACCAGTAGGTAGGTAACAAGTTTATGAACCTAACAAAGCTGGATTCACCTCAAAACACCTTGTGGTTGATTTTCTATGAATTTCCTAGTAACAATAATAGCTATGACACTAGAATAGTTCCTAGATATTCTCTGGACATCAGAAAAATGTGCCAGAGAGTGTCTTGGAAAGCTACTAAAATGCATGTTCCAAATAAGTTGGAATCATACCAAAATATTATTCCTACTGGTCAAAGCAATTTAATTATTGCAATCTACCCTAATCACCAATATAATTACTATAGAGAAAATAAACAGCCTAAAATAGCAAACCAAGTGTCACAGGCAATATATCACATTCAGCTAGCACTGAGAATTGGAAACACGCAATTTCAATCTATAGAACCTCATATTTGGATTTTTGAGTGAAAAAGGGCTAGATTCACAAGTTTATATATAGATACATCTACATAAATTATTTTTCCATGGGACCAGTGCAATTTGGTAGATATTTGAATAATGAACCCACAAAAATTTGAATCACGTCATTTTGTTTTGCAGATAATTAACTATGAGTTTTTGAAACTTACAGGTCTAATGATAAGATTGACTGATTCTCTCTAAAAAAACACCAACGGGCCGAATCTGGGAAGGTCCCGTCCGATCCAAAGGAGACCGGCCCAATAGCTAATCCAGGGCGCACGTAAAAAAAATTCGATGAACGAAGCGAGTCGCTCGTGCCCTGGACGACGGAGGAGTACGGAGAGCTTACCAGGTTTTGGTCAGAGATGAACGAGAGGATGCAGAGAGGGTACGGCATACTGGAGCGGCTCAGCACCATGTCGTGTCCATGCAGGGACGGTTCTGGGCGTCGGCTTGGACGGAGAAGAGCTCCGCTCGGAGGCCTACGGCGGCGCACGTCCGTGGAGATGAACGCGAGGGTTTCTGGTCTCCCTGCCAAAATAGAAGACGCATTGAGCACCAGGAGGACTCGGCGAAGCTAAGGAAACCAAAGGTAGGGAGAGGGGAAGTCTGCAAGCATGCAGTCGATGGCAAGAAGCCCGCGGCGGATCCCGTCGGTCCTCGGAGGAGTGGGAAGGCTTGAGCAGCCAGTGGTCGGTCTGGGGTTCACTAGAGAGGGAGTAGGTGCTTGCGTGGGGGAGTGAGGAGTCTAGGTGTGCCTTAAGAAGGACAAGGCCACGAGGTGGTGTCCGGGGATTGGCGGCTTGGGGCGGCGAACATGGCTAGAAGGATGGGGACAAGGAGAGGCATTGGGGCTACTCCAGCATGCTCGTGAGAAGGAGGCGTGCTCGGGGGCGAGAGTACACGGCAAGGCGAGGTCAGTTATCTCGGGGTGGAGATGTCGAGTAGGCGCCCGCCAGGTGTTTGACAAATTTTCGTTGACCAGAGCACGGACGAGAGAGGTCGATAGGAAAAATACAAAAGGTTTGGCATGCTAGGGAAGACTCAAGGAGGGGTAGGAGAGGCTAGTGGCGAGGTGGTTCGAATAGAGGGGCTCAATTTAAAATCGGGGCATGCCATCGGCCATGCAGGGCACCAGAAAGAGAGGGAGGGTCTAAGGTCGGTTGGGGGAGCTAGTAGGAGGGGTAGGGATGCAGGTTGGGTCCAGGGTTGCTGCAGCTAGCTGGATGGAAAAGATATGAGAGAGAGAGGAAGATATATGGCACACATGCACCATATACCATGCCATAGCCGCCCTTCCTCTTTGCCAAACACAAGAGGACAAAGAGGGAACAGTGCTACAGAAGGACTGCCGACAACCCAAAATAATCTGTTTTAGGTGCAAGAAGGGGGGACATTTGATAAAGAACTATCCTGAAAGGGCCCGGACTGGAGGCCGAGGTACAGGAGGTGGACCACACCGGGGTGGAGGTTTTGGAGGCGGTAAAAATAAAAGACCAACATATGGAAAATTGAATTGCACCAACCTCGAGGAGGTGAACCAATCCAACAAAACCGTGATAGGTACGCTTCAGATCCTATTTCATCCTGGCAAAGTACTTTTTGATACTGGTGCAACTACTTCATTCATTTCGCAAGAGTTTGTTGATCTTTATTGGGATTCCTTGCAGTACGCTAGAGTGTCCCATTACTGTTTTATCTGCGGGGGGAACGATCTTAGTCACTCACCTCAGGCAAGAGCCAGTCATTATGATCAGCGATTGCGTTTATCTTGCCGATCTTTTTGTCATCCCTATGAAGGATATGGCTGTAATCCTTGGAATGGATTGGTTAGAGAAGAATGGAGCTCAGATTGATTGCAGAGAGAAAACGGTGTCACATAGAAATCCAGGAGGAGGAAGGATTGTGTATCAAGGTGACCGACATGCACATATTAAAGTTCAACTACAACTCAACGCTCTTAAGGAATCAAAACTTGAAGATATTCCAGTGGTTAATGAATTCCAAGACGTGTTTCCTCAGGAACTACCAGGAATGCCACCAGATAGGGAAATTGAGTTCACAATTGATTTCATCCCAGGCACAGCACCAATAGCTCAGGCACCATATAAGATGGGACCCAAGGAGTTAGTGGAGTTGAAAGAACAGCTGGATGAGCTAGAATAGAAAGGCTTCATTCAAGAAAGTATTTTGCCTTGGGGAACACCAGTGATATTCGTGATGGGTTCGTAGCATAGAAAACAAAAAATTTCCTACGCAAGAACGCATAAATAGGCCAAGATACTCTACGAGATGGTTGCAACGGATACTAACCCTCGACGACCGTAAGCGGGGATTATGTTCCTGCACAAACGTTGACGATGGAGAGTTGGTGAAGACGCACGTAGTCGACGTAGTTGTTCACTTGACGTAGTCGACGTCGTGGTTCACTTGACGATCACAAGATCGTGTACCCGGCAGACACTCGTCCACACACTTCTCTAAGTGTATGAACTACGAACTACAATTCCGGCAGAGCTTCGCTAAGCCAAGACGGAAAGTGGGCAGCAACTATGCAAGGGAGGGGAGGATCAAGAAGTGTGTGACAAGGGAGAGAAGGAGGGGTTTATATAGAGGAGGAGGGGCAGCCAAGGGGTGGCCGGCCAAGGGGTCTCCTCCTCTTCATTGTCCCCTCTTCATTCCCATTATGGTGATAACTCCCTCATCAACATGAGGTAACCCCCATTTTAATGCATGACATTCATGCCAATTAAAATTCACACTTATTGATTTAATAAAACATTTTTATTTCTTTAATATTTGTTAATTCATTCAATTAACAAACATTAACAAATACACCCTTGAGTTATTTCGATATCCGAAACAGTTTCGGTGCTTTTCTGAAATAACCCTTATGCTGTCCTGTAATTCGGTCGGAGTATCGTATCCACTCAAAAACGACGGCGAACCTTAAGTGTGTCACCCTACGGTTCGTGAATAACGTGGACATGATCGAGACTCCTCTCCGATCAATAATCAACAGCGGGATCTGGAAATCCATGATGACTCCCACTTACTCAACGATGAACTAGTGATCGTGTGAACCGGTAACGAACATAGTTAATTCCTTTTGTCTCGCGATATTATTACTTGTCCGAGATCCGATCATTTGGTATCAACCATACCTAGTTCGATCTCGTTCCCGACAAGTCTCTTTACTCGTTCCGTGATAATGCATTCCTGTGACCTAGTCACATGCTTGCAAGCGATTCCAATGCAATATCACCGAGAAGGGCCCAGAGAATATCTTTCCGTCATCCGGATGGACAAATCCCACTCTTGATCCATGAGCCTCAACTAATACTTTCAGAGTACCCAAATCAACCTTTATAATCACCCTATTACGGTGTGACGTTTGATATCATCAAAGTACCCTTCCAGTATCAGTGATTAACATGATCTCATGGTCTAAGGATTAAACTACTTCGCATGAGTTTGATATAGCAATGAACTTGATGACTTGATCGTATTGCTATTCGTACTATGGGTGTGAGTGTTCATCACATCATTCTTCTAATGATATGACCCCGTTATTAACAACATCCAATGTTCATGATCAGGAAACCTTGATCAACAGTTAATCAACGGGCTAGTATAAAAGAGAGGCTTTACTAGGAACCCTTTTAGTTTATTAATCACACAAGTATTAATGTTTCCGATTAATACAATTCTAGCATGAGAAATAAACATCTATTATGAACACGGAATAATATAATAACAACTTTATTATTGCCTCTCGGGCATATTCCTTTCAGTCTCCCACTTGCACTAGAGTCAATAATCTAGATTACATAGTGATGAATCTAACACCCATTGAGTTCTGGTGCTGATCATGTTTTGCCTTGGGGAGAGCTTTAGTCAACGGGTCTGCCACATTCAGATCCGTGTGCACTTTGCAAATTTTTACATCACCATCCGCGACATGTTCACGGATGGAGTGAAATCGGCGCTTTACATGCTTGAATTTCTTGTGAGACCTTGGCTCCTGAGTATTGGCTATGGCACCATTGTTGTCACAATAGATAACCATTGGATCCAATGCACTCGGAACCACACCCAGTTTGGATATGAACTCCTTCATCCAAACTGCTTCTTCTGCCGCTTCTGAAGCAGCAATGTATTCCGCCTCTGTAGTCGATCTCGCCACCACGCTTTGCTTGGAACTCCTCCAGCTTACCGCTCCTCCATTCATAACAAATACGTACCCGGATTGAGACTTAGAGTCATCCGGATCAGTGTCGAAGTAGTGTTGATTAGAGTCCAAAACATACTCTCGTAAATAGGTGGCATGCCTCAAAATGCCCTAGCAAGTGCATAGATATTTAGAGAAGATCAAAAGGAAGTGGACTAGGTTATAGGATGGTCCCTGAACAATTAATTTCAAAATTTAAAAGTGTGGGCAGAAGTGCATCTGATAATAGTTAAATGGTCGCTGATTTGATTAGGGTCAGAAACAGGATTAGAACAATTAGAAGATGGCCTCAATTGACCAAGTGGTAATGGAAAGAATGGAAGAACACATGTTAAATATGAGTTCTAGGGAGGTACATTGCCAGGGATACAATATATGAGCTTAATATAAGTGTTGGAAAATTGAATCTGTTAACAGACATGAAGATAGTCTGCACACTAGGTGTTTGATAAAATGACTGCAAGAAAATATTTTGCAAAAACTGAGAGGAGCCTTCTAAGATGGGATGTAGATGATTCTAATAAAACCATGGGTGCTTTCCGGGGGCTAGTTTGATTAGTTTTAAAATTCCTCAAAAAGGGGCTCCTAATGTCTTAGGGTAAGACTAAGACATTAGAGTTAGGGCTTCAGGCTTGAGAGGAAAAATAACAAGATAGGTTTTATTTGAAAGATAGAATGATAATAGCTTACATGGGGCAAAATATTAATTGATGGGTTTTGAATAGGTTAGGCCACAGGCCTACCTGAGGATCATATCTACACACAAGCAATTCATCAAAGTCACACAAAGTCAACTCACCGCACAAGGTCAATCATTTGAAGCTAAACTGGCACCACTAGAAGTAATGGTTAAACAAGTGTTAGATAGTGATCAAGCCAAGAGAAAGTTTGAAAGAGTTCCAAAGAAAGGAGTAAGTCTCTAGTAGATATTTTCAAAAATGAATGGAGACATAATCTCCTCCTTTATCAAGTTTTCCCAAAGGTGTTTGAAAACCACCGACCAAGGTTTATAAAATAGTGGTTTTATAAAATAGTGGGATCACAACACTATATCCCTGTAGTTTTATAAATACTCAGGTTTAGGTAAAGCTTTTTTTTGAATAAATAGATCTTGGCTCCTGTTTTGGAAAAATAAAATATTTTGAAATAAAGGAGGTGCCAAGATAGTCTATTTTGAAAAAAGCTAGTGACCCAAGGGATGGCATGATCACTAGATCACAAAAATTGAGTTGGTCCACTAACTCACCCAGCACACAACACTCTTGCAAACAAGATTTCCACAACAATCCATGCAGACACACAGGAAAGTCTATTTTATTTTTCCTAGTTGCAAAAAGTTTTTGTTGGCCCTCATTTTTGGCCCACTAAACACTACTTAAATAGGGTTACAGAAAGTGGGGTGTTACAGCTCTTCCCCCCTTAAATAGAATCTCGTCCCGAGATTCCTAAGTGTAGTAGTAAGAGGGGCTGAGACTAAGTTAGAGTTAGGCCTCAACAATTGCTCTTCCAACTCACCGGTGATACTCTGAGTTGCCTCGAAGACTTGCCTTGGCCAAAGGTGTAGATCGTCTTCGTTTGCTGAAGTTGATGGCTGAATAGCTGATGTTGCCGAAAGCATCGTATCAAAACCTCATCAGGACAGTTTTAAGGTTAGTGGGGTTAGGCTATCTAGTATGCCCGAAAAGATTCTACGAGAGTTAGAAGGGTTTCAACTCGCGATTGAGGTCTTGAAGAGTCGAGGCTTCTCGGGTAGCTCTTGTTGGCTTGGAGTCGCTTCTTCCCTCGCGTAGCTTGGTGGAATCTTCAGATCTTGGAGTCGTGCCTTGAAGCTTGTTATTGGCGTAGACCTTTAATCTCAAGCTTGCAGATGGTAGACAAGAGCATTCATGCTTGGGTCTTGACAGGCATGTCAAATTTGTCGTCTTAGTCCTCTACGCTTCCTAACTACCAAGGCATAGGTTATTCCTAACGGAAACCATTCTTCTAGGTCATCTTGTGCTTGAGCTGAAATCACTTCAGGTGGCGGCGCACCACCCACGGTGTGTCTTCTAGTAGTCAATGACCTATTTCTTCTTGTCTTCGGGTTGGTGGAGACTATTGAAGATCTTCTTGCTTCCCCATCTTCTTGTAGCCTTGACGATCTTGAGGTATATTAGGATACCTTGAGTCGACTTCATCTTCCGAGAAATCTTCATGTGGATTTCTACCCATGGCATAAGTCAGTTTTGGCTTCAAACCCATCAAAATTTGAACGAGCAAGTGAGTTAGTTAGTAAAGTCTTCACTTCTTCTCGTTGCTACCTCCATTGATATCTCCTAGATGTAGAGTCAACATTGATGGCTTGATTTTGGAGAGTCTTCACTCTTCTATTTGCTTAGTGGCAGATCCGGCACGTGAGTCTTCAGGTTTCAAGTGGTGATAACGGGTTGAACTACGAGAGTTAGGCTTGGCTTTGATGCTTCTATGCTCAATGTTAGTTGGCTAGTGAGAAGATTAGCAAAGGTTGGGATGTTAAGAGAGTATCATCAATATTAGCGAAACTCTAGATTTAAGGTTAGGCGATCCTGGTTAGTGAAGTCTTTGTCTTCTAGAAATCCCTCGTAGTCAAGGCGGGTCTATCTTTTGCTTCCCTGACGTTATAGAGAGGTCTTGACGAAGCTTAATGCACGTAGCAAAAATTGTCGCGTCGGATCTTGGGGAGGTGCTGCGAGAAGAGTTATAATCCTCCATCATCAAAGTTAGTGTTAGAATTTTACTCTGAACTCACCTATGCTACTCGAGCTGACATAAATGGATGAGAGGGTAACACACTTTAGGGAGGTTTTTCTATCAGGGGTTTTACAAACCAAAGGGGTTTGTAAGACTGAGAGGCCAAGTCAATAATGAGCACACAGTGCAACACACATTCAAGAAACACACAAGACAACTGCAAACACTATCAAGAACGCACAAGGCAAACAACAAACAGTTGCAGAAATCACACGAGGTACTTCAAGTACCAACGATGCCTAACAACGCGCGATATTTGGGGTTAGTCCTATTCATCCTGGGGTCAAGGTTGGCCATAGTTGTTGATGTCTTCATTCTCCTTGACTCTCGCTTCAGCGGAAACTTGATGGCGGTTGCTGGTGAAGTTGTAGTGTTGTTGAGCCATTGATGTTGACTTGGGAAGTGCAGATTTACAGGTCACCCTATCTCACATCACGTTGATGTGAGGTCTTCGGTAGGGTCATTGAAGTTCTCCATATGTAACACATTTGCAAGACACTCCTAACAAACACCAGTCAAGCAACTGAGTACTTGGTCCTTGGCGACTTGCAAAAGTGCGAGTCCATGGGGGAACAAGGTCAACTTCTTGATAGAGCTATTGGTGTTAACCAAAGGCAAAACATTTGTCCACATTCTTCTTCCTTTAACATCTAGAGAGGTTTGAAGACATCCTTATGAATATTTGCTCCATCTTGTTTCGTTAAGCTTAAGGTCTTTTTGGGGTACACGTCCAATATATAGATTTTGAAAGAGATGAGACAAGATAGTAAAGATATGAAAACTTTGGCAATCTGATAGATAAGATTTGAAGCTTTGAATAGATGAGAAGTATAGAAGCCATGTTGTCGGTTACCTTAGAAAAACAAGTTTTGCAATTACTTTTAGCAAAATACTACCTTCCTGACTAACGCCCATGCTAACTAAGGTCTCCTACAGTCAGGATGGCTCTGATACCAACTCTTTGGGCACCCCGGATTACCCATCCGGAATACCCGATATGCATACAATTCACGATCCCTTGATCAGTGTGTCGTGAATCCACATATCCGAGTTGATAATAGAATTACATCATCCATTACAGTTCCAAATAATATACTTACAATTGGTCACATGACCAAGTATGATATTGCCACGCAGGGCAAGTCTCCAACTAAGCAGCGGATACCAAGCAGCGTTGACGACCCACGTCATGCCTACTACCCTACAGGCAACTGACTGGGAGACATTCCTAGTTCGCACCGGCGTCGACATACCCATCACCGTCTTCATTGAAGTCTTCCTCCAGGTCTGACCAAGTTAATAGCCAGGGACAAAGCCGTGAGTACATTTTGAATTGTACTCGCAAACCATCTAAAGAGAGAGTGAACAGATATGTAGTTTGGCTGTAGCAAAGAAAGGCTCTAGTCTAGTTTATCCTAACTAGTCAGTATCTCGTGTCGATATAGCATGTCTTACGACATTTCTATATCCTTATTAAAGAAACCATTTAGAAACCCTTTTTAGTAAAAATCTCTTGGAAAGGGGGAATCTCATTTATTCTTCAAGAGAGAGCCAGTGGTCAATCAAACTTCTAAAATAAGTAATAATCATTTAGGAATTAAATAAAACACAAAAGTAATTTTATTTTATCATATTAACATTATCATTATTAGTATTTAAACCTTATTTGTCATTTTCTTTAAATAGGAAAAATGATAAATCCATTACCACCTTAAACTTAAGATTTGTTTATTAATTTGAAATTTACTCAACAAGTTATTATTTTAGAATGGCATACCAAATAGGATCCTTAGTACCATCATGTCCAAAACCCTAATTCTAAAATTTCAAATGCAACCATAGTTTGCTTTCAACTCTAAAACCTTAGGAGCTTATAAAATTTAATAATATGGACTTAACCTTACTTATAGATCCATAATCTGCAACAAATAAAATGCATGCTCATGTTCTACTAAAGTAGTACAAGTCCCAAATACAAATGGATTTGTCAGTTCATGTCTTTCTAAAACCTAGGTGATCAAGTACTAATAAATAAAAGTAAATGCTAATGGTTACCTCATGGCACCACCTTGATCACCAGACTTTGGTGTGGTACCCTATGTTTAACCATAGTAGTAACCATGTGTAGTAACTTACTTTGTTGTCCATATTTAGTTAAACCATGCCAATACTTGCTGAATATGAACACATCCTACTTAGGAACCAACTAATCTCTACTAAGGGAATTAAATGAATCCACTAGTAAATATTAGAAACCAAAACCTTCTTTGAAAGTACTCCTTGTTCACTAAGAAACATGTTCTTCAAAATTTATTCTTTTGAAGTGAATAACAAGTAATCACTAACCATGCCTTATAGGACTTAAAATTGACAACTGCTCTTTATAGGCTAAGTTTATATCAAACGACATTTCATTGTGTGATATTATGACTATTATGATGTATTACAACACTTGTTTATGGTATCAAGCTAACCAAACCTTAATAAAAACCTTGTTTGTGAAACCACTATAAAAGTGCAACACACCCTAAATAAATCATTACAACTCACCAATCCTAAATCATTGGGGTTAGGTTACACTTAGAGCGATGCATATCATATATTATGATATCATGCTGCTATCTTCTAACATCATCCTTACCGGATGATGATACTATTTCAGATTTGGATTTCTCACGTATCGAAGTTATTGACTTGCATAATCTTGCAGTCAAAAAGGCAAGTTCACTCTTGCTCATGTCTCTTGATTATTTTTATCAAATTACTTGCAAATTTATACCTGTGGTATTACTACTACATCTAAAAGCAAAATGTTCTCTTTTTATAATTAATATGACTAGCTGGTTATCGACCCGAGTGGTGGTAACCTAGGATGGCTGGCAAATGGAACCATGGTATGATTGTTGTGGTGGAGGTTCCATTTGCACGGGAAAGTAAACCCCTAGGATTAATAACAAATGTTGCCAGTGATTCTTGTGCCGTATAATCCGCGTTAACCATGAGATCTATAATGGCTCTAGGGAAGTCAGCTGGATCTTCTTCCTTTTGCAATTCAACGGACGTACTGTAACACCCCGCTTTTTGTAACCCTGTTTAAGTAGTGTTTAGTGAGCCAAAAATGAGGGCCAATAAAAACTTTTTGTGCAAACCTCTGGAAGTACTGTTTCTTGCTTGTTTGTCTTGGTTGTTATGTTAATGATGACTGTTTGAGGTGCTTGTTGAACAATATTGTGAACCAACACAATCCTTGTGCCCTTGTGATCATGCCTTTATTCATGCTTCTAGCCATTCATCCAAAACCCTTATCCCGGCAACCTCTCCTCTTCCAAATTGTTTTATTTGTCAAAAACAAGAGCCAAAATTCATCTTTGAGACAAAGCTTTTATCAAAACTAAGTATTTACAAAATTATTGGGACCTACAAAGTAGAGTGGTCCCACTATTTTACAAACTTATATTTTGTTTATATTTATAAAAAGGATTTTAAACACATTTAAGAAAACTTTCTAAAGGAGATGTTTATGTCTCCACTAGTTTCTGAAAGCTTTACTCCTTTATTTGGAACTCTTTTCAAACTTGACTATGGCATGATCATCATTGAGCACTTGTTCAATCATTGTTTCTAGTGATGTCAGATTAGCTTTAAATGATTAACCTTGTGTGGTGAGTTGACTTTCTGTTACTTTGTTTAACTTTGATGAGTTGCTTGTGTGTAGGTATGATCCTCAGGTAGGCCTGTGGCCTAACCTATTCAAAACCCACCAATTAATATTTTGTCCCATGTAAGTTATTTTCATTCTATCTTTCAAATAAAACCTATCTTGTTGATTCCTCTCAATCCTGAAGCCCTAACTCTAATGTCTTAGTCACACCATAAGACATTAGGAGTCCCTTTTTTAGGAATTTTAAAACCAATCAAACTAGCCTAAGAAAAGCACCCATGGTGTTATTAGAATCATCTACATCCCATCTTTGGAGGCTCCACTCAGTTTTCACAAAATATTTTCTTGCAGCTATTTCATCAAACACTAGTGTGCATACTATCTTCATGTCTGTTAACAGATTCAATTTTCCAACACTTCTATTAAGCTCATCTATTTTATCCATGACTTTGTACCTTCATAGAACTCATATTTGGCATGTGTTCTTCCATTCTTTCCATTACCACTTGGTCAATTGAGGCCATCTTCTAATTGTTTCAATCCTATTTCTGAGGCTAATCAAATCACTGACCATTTGACTATTATCAGATGCACTTTTGCTCCCACTTTTAATTTTTTGAAATCAATTGTTCAGAGACCATTCTTTGACCTATTCCTCTTCCTCTTAACCTGCTCTAACTATCTAAGCACTTGTTGGTGCATTTTGAAGCCTACCACCTAATTTTGTGGCATTGTTTTGAACCCTAGTCAAAACTGTTTTACCCCATTTTATTTTTCCTTAACCTTCTTGGTCACTTGCCAACATCCACCAACTCTGTATATAAATCTAAACCTTCCTCAAATAACATTTGTAAATATTATTCATGCCTTCTATCATCTCTTTTTCATCACAAATATATTTTATGAGACCATCTTCTTATTCTATCTTCCTATTAACCAAAATGCATGGGAATGTCAATTAAGACATTCTTGCATATTTCCTCATCAAATAAATTTGTTGAAACTCCACCATGCTATCTTGTGCATATAAAATTCTATGAACCCAACACCATAGTCTCCTACCTTCAAAATCTTGTTCCAAGCATAATTCTAGACCAACTTCACAATGCACAATTTTGGTGATCCTTTTAGTACCAAGGCCTTGCCAACTTGGCAATATTGTTAATCACATCCAATCCCATCTTCTTGATCCATCTTTCCTGACATTGTTTGATGCAATAAAAGTCAAACCCAAAATTAAAGGAAATGCATCATGCATGCATTCCCCTCCATATCTATTGCTAATTGTTTCAAAATCATTTGAAATTCCACCAGACCACCGCCCATCCTTCTCCAGCACCCCTTCCCGCTCTCTGGTCGAATTAATACTGTAGCAATATTCCCTCTGTGTCCTCTAGTGTTTGGAGGAAGAAGGAAGGGAAGATCATCAATATCTTTGCAAAATCCTACTAAAACCTTTCAGCAAGCCACCACCACCCCATCCAATGACCCTGCGAGTATCTGAACCCTACAACACTCCTCTCCCACACCTGCAAGCTGCCCTAGCTAGCTCTGAGCTCACCCACTCCCTCTCGTGCTCTAGGTGGCCGATGGCATGTGCCATTATCAAAACAAGCCTCTCTGTTCAACCCATCGCGCCAGTAGTCTCCCATACCTGAGTCGAGCTGAGCCGCGGCACTTGCTCATCTTTGTCCTCTCCCTACTGTCTGCACTCATCCGTGCTCTGTGCACCGACTCTGCGTCGAACACCTGGTGGGCATCCCTTTGGCGTCCTCCATGCAAGCCGACCGTCCTCCCCTGGACTCAGCCTCTCGCCCTCGGCCTCGACTTGCCTTCCTACATAAGCTGGCGAAATTCTCGCTCCTCTCCTTGTCTACTTCCTCCTAGCCATTATCGCCGCACACCGCGGCCAATCAGCGAGCGCCCTTGACCTGGCAGGGCACCGACCGTCTCCCATTTAAAGGGGCATGCGAGCCCCCACTCCCTCTCACTTTCATCACTCTCCTCTCCATCCTAGTCGAGCCCTCCCTGAACTCCCGACCTCCTGCACTCTTCCTTCTGTGATTTCGGTCTACAGCTCAGCCGCGAGTGCCTCGACGTCGACTGTGACTTGCAGACCATCTTCCCATCCGTTGTACTTTTGTTGAGCTTCACCAATCCGTTCTGAAACTCATGCGCCTGCCGATTTTGTGTAGGATCAACGACCCCTGTGACTCCATGCTCGACTTCATCTGTCCTGCGCTCGGCCCCGACGAGCACCACCCTCCGGCCATCCCCTTTGGCCATGTGATGCGCTAGGAGGACAGAGGAAAAAATCTGATCGTTTCCATCATAGCAGCGTGTCTAGGGGAGCTCTCCAGCCGGTTCCGACGAGGCACCGGCGAACCTCCGGTGAGCACCACCGTCTCCCTCTGTTTGCGTCGCCAGTTTTTGGTCAAGTCAAATCTGGTCGTTGGATCTCAATCCGGCGGTCGATTGACTTTTCCATGCTGACTCAGCTGTTGACCTATAGGACCCGTTCGTGAGTGTTCCGCGTGGCTTCTCTTTCACCGACGCCGGCGGCCCGCTTGTCAGCGTCTTTTTTTTTCTAAGCGTCGACTCCCACGCGCTGCGGAGTGAATTGGGCCGGCTTAGTGAGGTTCGGCCCAGATCGGCGAGATTCAGCCCGATGATCTTTTTTTCAGTATCCTATTAAGGTTTAATTTGAATCTGCAACTTGTAAAATTAATAGAAAAATAACCAAGCATCCAAATTGAGTGACTCCAATTTTCATGAACCCCTTATTTCAAGATCTATCCAGTGGGACTGCATGCATGTTTTATAGGCCCCTGTAGATTGTTTGATAATTAAATTTGTAAATCTAGTCCTTTTTCATTCAAAATTCCAAATGTGAAGTTCTGTGGATTGAAATTGTGTGAATCCAATTTTCAGTGATGATCTGGATGAATAGCTTGCATGTGACACTTGGTTTGGTATCTTAAGATGCCTAGGTCTACAGTAGTAATTGATTTGGCCAATAGTTTATTAAGTCTTGTTTATTTTCTCATTTGAAATAGAATAGGAATTTTGGAATGAATCCAATTTATGTGGGTTATGTTTAGTAATAGCTTTCCAGAATATTCTCGGGCACATTTTTCTGATATTCAGAGAATATCTGGGAATTATTCTAGTGTTTTAGCTTTTATTGTTGATAGGAAATTCATAGAAAATCAACTACAAGGTGTTTTGTGGTGAATCCAACCTTGTTGGGTTCATAAACTTGTTACCTACCTAGTGATGTGCTGAGAGTGATTTTTTCCTATTTTAGCACTTGCATGCTTATTTGGGTTGAGCGGTGTATTGGTTGCTAAAAATGGAATTACCCTAGATTTAATAGGATTAACTTGCTACTAGAATCCTATAAAATCTTGTTCAGATTCTAAACTTGTTTGCTTTTGATACTATCTGATTGTGTGTTGTGAAGTGTGGTAATGCTTGTGCCTTGTGTATGGATGCTTGCTTATTGTTTGCCATTTCTTTTTACCGGCAATAGAATCAAACGACACCGAGTGCAACGAGGAAGGTGAAATATACGAGTACCAGGAGGAAGAAGACCAGGGACTAGCCAACCAAGGCAAGCCATCTATACTTGATACATATCTGATCCTATTCAATTACTTTGCATGTTTCATAAAGGTTTATTAAACTGCATGTTTTTATATTGCTATAATCCTTGTAGCAATTATTTGTTGGCTCAAGCTCCCCGAGCCAATTTGCTATCATCCATCAAGATGACCCCTTTGAACACCTATTCAGAACCCTTACAGCAGTGGCTTGTTGGTTAGCAGCAAAGCCTTTGGGAAACTTTGTAGTGAAGCAAAAAAACTTTAGGTTGGGAACACTCAAATGAGTCGTTGAAAATAATTTTGAAAACCTTGGAATGGAGTGCCATTCCATTGATGGATTTCAAAAATGAGTTTGAAAATTAGGTGGGGATGTATATCCCGGAGTTGGAGGCAGGAGTTTACAAAAATGACATTGGTGATCACTAAGTGTTCGCTCAGAACAATTAACCCGTGCAATCACGATTACCCAGGTATGGGATGGGGCTTAGCTCGTAGTTTGTTTATTTTAGTACGGGAGTCTCATAAATATATAAGGGTGCGCGGTACCCCGAAATCCAAATTGCTGCAAGTATAAGGGCAATAGTAAATCGGGATCAAGTGAGGGATTTATCCGGCCGGAAGACACTATGGGTCTCCTGACATGGCACTAGAGTTACGCTCGAACGTGGAGGTAGACTGCCATGGTGTGCCGGGGAGGTACATACTCCATAGGGTAGATTCCCGTACTAAGGTAGATAAGCGAAAGGCTTTGATCGGGTGCTTATCGTGGCATATGATGTTATGCGGGGAAGATGCCCACACGATGAGTATCCGGATGATTGTGGGTAAAATGTACTAACCTCTGCAGAGTGTAAATCTATTTGAATAGCCGAGTCCTCAGTCATGGACGGTTGGGACGACCGTTACTTAGCCCAATGTCAGGTTTTGGTTTTACAAGAATGTTTTCGGGAAAATGGAGAAAGGTGCTGGACGGAGTACTCGGAGGGTACTGCCGTGGTACGGTTATGGTTCGGAGTACTTGCAGGGTACTTCCGAGGGAATGGAGATGGTCATGTGTGATTGACCTGGTTTTATAAAGGAAGGTAGTCATGTTTGATTGACCACCGACTCTCTCTTGGAAATCAAATAAGTTTCCCCCTTCCTAGAGATTTTTACAAAAAAAGTTTTCTAAATGTTTTCTTTAATAAGATATAGAAATGTCATAAGACATGCTATATTGACACGAGAAATTGACTAGATAGGATAAACTAGATTAGAGCCTTTCTCCTTGCTACAGTGAAACTGCATGACAACACTTCTTCTGAGATGGTTTGCGAGTACAATTCCAAATGTACTCACGGCTTTGTCCCTGGCTATTAACTTGGTCAGATTATGAAGAAGGTTATGAGGATGATGGTGAGGAGTTCGACGACGCCGGTACGAACTAGGAACGTCTCCCAGTCAGTTGCCTGTAGGGTAGTAGGCATGATGTGGGTCATCAACGCTGCTTGGTATCCGCTGCCTAGTTGTAGACTTGCCCTGCATGGCAATATCATACTTGGTCATGTGACCAATTGTAAGTATATTATTCGGTACTGTAATGGATGATGTAATTCTGTTATCAACTCGGATATGTGGATTCACGACATACTGATCATGGGATCGTGAATTGTATGCATATCGGGTATTCCGGATGGGTAATCCGGGGTCCCCACAGAGTTGGTATCAGAGCCATCCTAACTTAGGAGACCTTAGTTAGCATGGGCGCTAGTTAGGAAAGTAGTATTTTCGGTAAACCTAACTACAAAGTTGTTTTCCTTACTAGTTAATGAAATGTCTTATACTCCTCTTATCTCTTCAAAACTTCTAATCTTACCTCTCTGATTTCCAAACAATTTTTAAGGTTTTACTCTTTTGCCTCCTCCACTTCAAATTTAGTTAATGGACGTTGCACCCCAAACAGACCTATAGTTTAGCAGGACATGATGGAGCAACTATTCAGAAGGATGCCTTCAAACCTCCCCAGCTGCAAAGAAAGAAGAGCGTTGACAACTATTTTGCCTTTGGTTGACACCAATGGCTCTGTCGAGGAGCTGACCTTGTTCCTCCCTGTACTCGCACTTTTGCAGTCGCCAAGGACCAAGTACTTAGTTGCTTGACTAGTATCTATTAGGTTTGTTGAGCGTGTATGCCACCAATGGCACACTTCAGCAATCCCTCTGAAGACCTCACAACCATGTGATGTGATACAAGAAGACTTACAAAACTTCACTTTCCAAGTCAACATCAACGGCTCAACAACACTGCAACTTCACCACCAACTGCCATCAAGTTTCTGCTGAAGCAAGAGACAGGGAGAATGAAGACATCAACAACTATGGCCAACCATGACCCTAGGATGAATAGGACTAACCCAAAATATCACGCGTCGTTAGGCATCGTTGGTACTTGAAGTACCTCATGTGGTTTCTGCAATTGTTTGTTGTTTGCCTTGTGTGTTCTTGATAGTATTTGCAGTTCCCTTGTGTGCTTCTTGAGTGCATGAGTTGTTACTTTGTGCTTATGCTTGTTTTGGCCACTCGGCCTTAAAAACCCTCTATCGTGCAAAACCCCGAATAGGAAATTTCTTTAAAGTGTGTTTCCCTCTCATCTATTTATGGCATCTCAAATAGCATAGATGAGATAAAACTAAAAGCGCTACCCCTAACCTTGATAATAGCGGATTATAACTCTTCTCGCAACACATACCCAAGATCCTACGCGACAATTTTCGCTACGTGCTTCAAGCTTCGTCAAGACCTCTCTACAACATCAAGGAAGCAAAAGATAGACCCGCCTGGCCTACAAAGGACTTCTAGAAGACAAAGACTTCACTAACCTGGATTGCGTAACCTTAAATCCAGAGTTTTACTCTCTCAACACCCCAGCACTTGCTAATCTTCTAACCAGCCAACTAACAATGAGCATAGGAGTATCAAACCCAAGCCTAACTTTTGCAGTTCAACCCGTTATCGCCACTTGAAGCCCGAAGACTCACGTGCTTGATCTCCATTAAGCAAATAGAAGAGTGAAGACTCTCCAAAATCAAGACATCAATGTCAGCTCCGCATTTAGGAGATACCAAGGGAGGTAGCAACGAGAAGAAGTGAAGACTTTTCTAACTAACTCACTCACTCGTTCAAAAATTTGACGGGTTTGAAACCAAAACTAACTTATGCCACGGGTAGAAATCCACATGAAGATTTCTCGGAAGATGAAGTCAACTCAAGGTATCCCAATATACCTCAAGATCGTCAAGGCTACAAGAAGATGGGGAAGCAAGAAGATCTTCAATGGTCTCCACCAACCCGAAGACAAGAAGGAACAGATCATTGACTACTGGAAGACACAGCGTTGGTGGTGCGCCGTCACCTAGAGCATTTTAGCTCAAACACAAGACAACCCAGAAGAATGGTTTCAATTAGGACTAACCCGCGCCTTGGTAGTTAGGAAGCGTAGAGGACTAAGTTGACAGATTTGGTGTGCCTATCAAGATTGAAGCATAAATGCTCTTGTCTACCATCCTCAGAGGACTGCAAGCTCGAGACTAAAGGTCTACACCAACATCAAGCTTCAAGATGCAACACCAAGAATCAAAGACTCCATCAGTATACATGAAGGAAGCGACAACCCCAAGACATTAAAAGCTACCCGAGAAGCCTCGACTCTTCAAGACCTCAATTTGCAAGCTAGAAACCTTCTAACTCTCGAAACATCCTTTCGGGCATACTAGATAGCTAACCTTAATAGTGTCCCAACGAGGTTTCGATAGGATACTTTGGCAACCTCAACTCTTCAGACATCAACTTTAGCAAATGAAGACGATCTACACCTTCGGCAAAAACAAGTCCTTGATGCAACTCAGATTATCACCGGTGAGTTGGAAGAGCAACCGTTGAGGCCTAACTCTAACTTAGTCTCAGCACCTCTTACTACTACGCTTAGGAATCTCAGGACGAGATTTTGTTTAAGGGGGGAAGAGCTATAACACCCCGCTTTTTGTAACCCTATTTAAGTAGTGTTTAGTGAGCCAAAAATGAGGGCCAATAAAAACTTTTTGTGCAAACCTCTGGAAGTACTATTTCTTGCTTGTTTGTCTTAGTTGTTATGTTAATGATGACTGTTTGAGGTGCTTGTTGAACAATATTGTGAACCAACACAATCCTTCTGCCCTTGTGATCATGCCTTTATTCATGCTTCTAGCCATTCTCCCAAAACCCTTATCCCGGCAACCTCTCCTCTTCCAAATTGTTTTATTTGTCAAAAACAAGAGCCAAGATTCATCTTTGAGACAAAGCTTTTATCAAAACTAAGTATTTACAAAATTATCGGGACCTTACAAAGTAGAGTGGTCCCACTATTTTACAAACTTATATTTTGTTGATATTTATAAAAAGGATTTCAAACACATTTAAGAAAACTTTCTAAAGGAGATGTTTATGTCTCCACTAGTTTCTGAAAGCTTTACTCCTTTATTTGGAACTCTTTTCAAACTTGACTATGGCATGATCATCATTGAGCACTTGTTCAATCATTGTTTCTAGTGATGCCAGATTAGCTTTAAATGATTGACCTTGTGTGGTGAGTTGACTTTGTGTTACTTTGTTTGACTTTGATGAGTTGCTTGTGTGTAGGTATGATCCTCAGGTAGGCCTGTGGCCTAACCTATTCAAAACCCACCAATTAATATTTTGTCCCGTGTAAGTTATTTTCATTCTTGTTGATTCCTCTCAATCCTGAAGCCCTAACTCTAATGTCTTAGTCACACCATAAGACATTAGGAGCCCCTTTTTGAGGAATTTTAAAACCAATCAATCTAGCCTAGAAAAGCACCCATGGTGTTATTAGAATCATCTACATCCCATCTTAGGAGGCTCCTCTCAGTTTTCACAAAATATTTTCTTGCAACTATTTCATCAAACACTAGTGTGCATACTATCTTCGTGTCTGTTAACAGATTCAATTTTCCAACACTTTTATTAAGCTCATCTATTCTATCCATGACTTTGTACCTTCATAGAACTCATATTTGGCATGTGTTCTTCCATTCTTTCCATTACCACTTGGTCAATTGAGGCCATCTTCTAATTGTTTCAATCCTGTTTCTGAGGCTAATCAAATCACTGACCATTTGACGATTATCAGATGCACTTTTGCTCCCACTTTTAAATTTTTGAAATAAATTGTTCAGAGACCATTCTTTGACCTATTCCTCTTCCTATTAACCTGCTCTAACTATCTAAGCACTTGTTGGTGCATTTTGAAGCCTACCACCTATTTTTGTGGCATTGTTTTGAACCCTAGTCAAAACTGTTTTACCCCATTTTATTTTTCCTTAACCTTCTTGGTCACTTGCCAACATCCACCAACTCTGTCTATAAATCTAAATCTTCCTCAAATAACATTTGTAAATATTATTAATGCCTTCTCTCATCTCTTTTTCATCACAAATATATTTTATGAGACCATCTTCTTATTCTATCTTCCTATTAACCAAAATGCATGGGAATGTCAATTAAGACATTCTTGCATATTTCCTCATCAAATAAATTTGTTGAAACTGCACCATGCTATCTTGTGCATATAAAATTCTATGAACCCAACACCATAGTCTCCTACCTTCAAAATCTTGTTCCAAGCATAATTCTAGACCAACTTCTCAATGCACAATTTTGGTGATCCTTTTAGTACCAAGGCCTTGCCAACTTGGCAATATTGTTAATCACACCCAATCCCATCTTCTTGATCCATCTTTCCTGACATTGTTTGACGCAATAAAAGTCAAACCCAAAATTAAAGGAAATGCATCATGCATGCATTCCCCTCCATATCTATTGCTAATTGTTTCAAAATCATTTGAAATTCCACCAGGCCACCACCCATCCTTCTCCAGCACCCCTTCCCCCTCTCTGGTCGAATTAATACTGTAGCAATATTCCCTCTTTGTCCTCTAGTGTTTGGAGGAAGAAGGAAGGGAAGATCATCAATATCTTTGCAAAATCCTACTAAAACCTTGCAGCAAGCCACCACCCTCCCCATCCAATGACCCTACGAGTATCTGAACCCTACAACACTCCTCTACCACACCTGCAAGCTGCCCTAGCTAGCTCTGAGCTCACCCACTCCCTCTCGTGCTCTAGGTGGCCAATGGCATGTGCCATTATCAAAACAAGCCTCTCTGTTCAAGCCATTGCGCCACTAGACTCCCATGCCTGAGCCGAGCTGAGCCGCGGCACTCGCTCGTCTTTGTCCTATCCCTACCGTCTGCACTCGTCCATGCTCTGTGCGCCGACTCTGCATCGAACACCTGGCGGGCATCCCTTTGGCGTCCTCCCCGCAAGCCGATCGTCCTCCCCCAAAATCAGCCTCTCGCCCTCGGCCTCGACTTGCCTTCCTACACAAGCTGGCACAATTCTCGCTCCTCTCCTTGTCTACTTCCTCTTGGCCGTTCTCGCCACACGCCGCGGCCAATCAGCGAGCGCCCTTGACCTGGCAGGGCACCGACCGTCTCCTAGTTAAAGGGACACGCGAGCCCCCACTCTCTCTCACTTTCATCACTCTCTGCTCCATCCTAGTTGAGCCCTCCCTGAACTCCCGACCTCCCGCACTCTTCCTTCTGTGATTTCGGTCTAGAGCACAGTTGCGAGTGCCTCGACGTCGACAGCGACTTGCAGACCATCTTCACATCCGTGTACTTTTGTTGAGCTTCACCAATCCGTCCTAAAACTCATGTGCCTGCTGATTTTGTTCAGGATCGACGACCCCTGCGACTCCGTGCTCGACTTTGTCTGTCCGCGCTCGGCCCCGACGAGCACCACCCTCCGGCCATCCCCTTCGGCCGTGTGATGCGCTAGGAGGACGGAGGAGAAGATCTGATTGTTTCCATCATAGCAGCGTATCCAGGGGAGCTCTCCAGCCGGTTCCGACGAGGCGCCAGTGAACCTCCGGTGAGCACCACCGTCTCCCTCTGTTTGCGTCGCCAGTTTTTTGTCAAGTCAAATCTGGTCGTTGGATCTCAATCTGGCGGTCGGTTGACTTTTCCATGCTGACTCAGCTGCTGACGTACATGACCCGTTCGTCAGTGTCCCGCGTGGCTTCTCCCTCACCGACGTCGGCGGCCCGCTTGTCAGCGTCTCTCTTTTTTTCTGAGCGGCGACTCCCGCGCGCTTGCGGAGTGAATTGGGCCGGCTTAGTGAGGTTCGGCCCAGATCGGCGAGATTCAGCCCGATGATCTTTTTTTTCAGTATCCTGTTAAGGTTTAATTTGAATCTGCAACTTGTAAAATTAATAGAAAAATAACCAAGCATCCAAATTGAGTGACTCCAATTTTCATGAACACCTTATTTCAAGATCTATCTAGTGGGACTGCATGCATGTTTTATAGGCCCCTATAGATTGTTTGATAATTAAATTTGTAAATCTAGTCCTTTTTCATTCAAAATTCGAAATGTGAAGTTATGTGGATTGAAATTGTGTGAATCCAATTTTCAGTGATGATCTGGATGAATAGCTTGCATGTGACACTTGGTTTGGTATATCTTAAGATGCCTAGGTCTACAGTAGTAATTGATTTGGCCAATAGTTTATTAAGTCTTGTTTATTTTTCTCATTTGAAATAGAATAGGAATTTTGGCATGAATCCAATTTATGTGGGTTATGCTTAGTAATAGCTTTCCAGAATATTCTCGGGCACATTTTTCTGATGTCTAGAGAATATCTGGGAATTATTCTAGTGTTTTAGCTTTTATTGTTGATAGGAAATTCATAGAAAATCAACCACAAGGTGTTTTGTGGTGAATCCAACCTTGTTGGGTTCATAAACTTGTTACCTACCTAGTGATGTGCTGGGAGTGATTTTTACCTATTTTAGCACTTGCATGCTTATTTGGGTTGAGCGGTGTATTGGTTGCTAAAAATGGAATTACCCTAGATTTAATAGGATTAACTTGCTACTAGAATCCTATAAAATCTTTTTCAGATTCTAAACTTGTTTGCTTTTGATACTATCTGATTATGTGTTGTGAAGTGTGGTAATGCTTGTGCCTTGTGTATGCACGCTTGCTTATTGTTTGCCATTTCTTTTTACCGGCGATAGAATCGAACGACACCGAGTGCAACGAGGAAGGTGAAGTGTACGAGTACCAGGAGGAAGAAGACCAGGGACTAGCCAACCAAGGCAAGCCATCTATACTTGATATATATCTGATCCTATTCAATTACTTTTCATGTTTCATAACGGTTTATTAAACTGCATGTTTTTATATTGCTATAATCCTTGTAGCAATTATTTGTTGGCTCAAGCTCCCCGAGCCAATTTGTTATCATCCTTCAAGATGACCCCTTTCAACACCTATTCAAAACCCTTACAGCAGTGGCTTGTTGGTTAGTAGCAAAGCCATTGGGAAACTTTGTAGTGAAGCAAAAAAACTCTAGGTTGGGAACACTCAAATGAGTCTTTGAAAATAATTTCAAAAACCTTGGAATGGAGTGCCATTCCATTGATGGATTTCAAAAATGAGTTTGAAAATAAGGTGGGGATGTATATCCCGGAGTTGGAGGCAGGAGTTTTCAAAAATGACATTGGTGATCACTAAGTGTTCGCTCAGAACAATTAACCCGTGCAACCACGATTACCCTGGTATGGGACAGGGCTTAGCTCGTAGTTTGTTTATTTTAGTACAGGAGTCTCATAACTATATAAGGGTGTGCAGTACCCCGGAATCCGGATTGCTGTACGTATAAGGGCAATAGTAAATCAGGATCCAGTGAGGGATTTATCCGGCCGGAAGACACTATGGGTCTCCTAACGTGTCACTGGAGTTACGCTCGAACATGGAGGTAGACTGCCAGGTTGTGCCGGGGAGGTACATACTCCATAGGGTAGATTCCCGTACTAAGGTAGATAAGAGAAAGGCTTTGATCGGGTGCTTGTCGTGGCATATGATGTTATGCGGGGAAGATGCCCACACAATGAGTATCTGGATGATTGTGGGTAAAGTGTACAACCTCTGCAGAGTGTAAATCTATTCGAATAGCCGAGTCCTCGGTCATGGATGGTTGGGACGACCGTTACTTAGCCCAATGTTAGGTTTTGGTTTTACAGGAATGTTTTCGGGAAAATGGAGAAAGGCGCTGGACGGAGTACTCGGACGGTACTACCGTGGTACGGTTATGGTTTGGAGTACTTGCAGGGTACTGCCGAGGGAATGGAGATGGTCATGTGTGATTGACCTAGTTTTATATAGGAAGGTGGTCATGTTTGATTGACCACCGACTCTCTCTTGGAAATCAAATGAGTTTCCCCCTTCCTAGAGATTTTTACTAAAAAGGTTTTCTAAATGTTTTCTTTAATAAGATATAGAAATGTCGTAAGACATGCTATATTGACACGAGAAATTGACTAGATAGGATAAACTAGATTAGAGCCTTGCTCCTTGCTACAGCGAAACTGCATGACAACACTTCTTCTTAGATGGTTTGCGAGTACAATTCCAAATGTACTCACCGCTTTGTCCCTGGCTATTAACTTGGTCAAATTATGAAGAAGGTTATGAGGATGATGGTGAGGAGTTCGACGACACCGGTACGAACTAGGAATGACTCCCAGTCAGTTGCCTGTAGGGTAGTAGGCATGACGTGGGTCATCAATGCTGCTTGGTATCCGCTACCTAGTTGTAGACTTGCCCTGCGTGGCAATATCATACTTTGTCATGTGACCAATTGTAAGTATATTATTCAGTACTCTAATGGATGATGTAATTCTGTTATCAACTCGGATATGTGGATTCACAACACACTAATCATGGGATCGTGAATTGTATGCATATCGGGTATTCCGGATGGGTAATCCAGGGTCCCCACATGTACCTTACCGGAGAGTTAGGATGTAACTCGGACTTGGCTGTGGCCTAACGACAAAGGGTGGGACCCCTAAGTTCCCCCGGTACCTGGTGTCTATGATGGATTGTGGGGTTCAGGAGGTAATTCGGGGCTCGCCGTTTGCTCTACCGTAATTCGGGGCTTACTGTGTCCTGAACGAAGCAAAAGGTTGGGCATGCAGGGTCACAGAGAAGGGCAGTGATTGGCTTCGATCTTAGACGGGCCCCATACAGATGAGGTATGGACAGGTAGGCCACTTGGTTGTGCAACAAGGCTAATCTCATGGGTAAAGCAACGCACCTCTGCAGAGTTATCAAATTGTGGCTTGTCACTCCTTGTTTGGGGAAGGAACTGCGAACGCAGCAGAAAAGGAACTCCACGAGGTTCTAGTAAACCTGTGAAGGCTGACAGACATAGTTCTTCAGAACAAAAGCAACCTCTTGAAGAAATGTTTATGAAAACTTGCATTGCCAAATGACTCTTGGGTCTACGGCTGTAGATAGTGCATGAAAACACCTTATTCCTTATATGAACTTGTCGGGTAACGCTCGTACTCACCCCACTCCCTCTTAACCCTTGCTTATATTGGAGGCATCATGAGGAGGCAATCCCAATGAATTGAAGCTGATGAAGAAGTTTTGACCAAAGGTGGAAGATGTTAGTGGAGTCAACAACTATATCAAGCTCGGTGGAAAACTATAATAGGAATAGAAGGGAACCAAATCCCTAATCCTAGAACCTAAGCAGATAGGATAATTTTATAGTTTGAGTAGTAAGCCAACTGCATTAGTTGTAGCTTCAGTTTAGTCTTCAATGTATTCCTTCTTGTTTATAGTCGCCAGAACTATACCTCTACCTGTTGAGGAGGTTCTGAAGATCTTCTGTATGATGAAAATTGTAATTTTATAGTCATACCTTGGACCTGCGATATTTCTGTTGTACCACTCTGAGGGATGTAATAGTAGTGAGACAGTGTTTCATTGGTGTTATGTCAACGACTTGCATACTACACATGTAGTGGTATGGTGGGTCACCCCATTTTATGAGACTGATGAACGAAGTTTTACGTGCTTTTATTGGTCATTTTGTGGTTGTATATTTTGATGACATTCTCATATATATCAAATCTTTAGAGGACCATTTGGATCATTTACGTGTTGTTTTCAATGCTTTACGTGATGCACATTTGTATGGTAATCTTAAGAAGTGCACCTTTTGCACAAATAGAATTGCTTTTCTTGGTTATGTTGTTACATAACAGGGAATTGAAGTTGATCCAGCCAAGATTGAAGCTATTGAGAATTGGCCGCAGCCCACGACTTGTCACATAAGTGAGGAGTTTTCTTGGCCTCGCTGGGTTTTATCAGTGCTTTGTCAAAGATTTTGGCTCTATTGTTGCGCTATTGAATGAGCTCACAAAGAAGGATGTGCCCTTTGTTTGGGGCGATGCACAACAAGAAGCCTTCATGATACTGAAAGATAAGTTAACACATGCTCCATTACTCCAACTTCCTGATTTTAATAAGACGTTTGAACTTGAATGTGATGCTAGTGGAACTTGTTTGGGAGGTGTGTTATTACAAGAGGGAAAACCTGTAGCATATTTTAGTGAGAAATTGAGTGGGCCTACTCTGAACTATTCTACTTATGATAAAGAATTATATGCGCTGGGACACTAGAAACTTGGCAACATTATTTATGGCCTAAAGAATTTGTTATACATTCTGATCATGAATCTTTAAAGCATATTCGTAGTCAAGCCAAGCTGAATCGTCGCCATGCAAAGTGGGTTTAATTTATTGAATATTTTCCTTATGTTATCAAACACAAAAAGGGTAAAGATAATGTTATTGATGATGCTTTGTCACGCCGCTATACTATGCTATCTTAGCTTGACTTCAAAAATTTTGGTTTGGAAACTATAAAGGAACAATACTTGCATGATGCTCAATTTAAAGATGTGTTGCAGAATTGTAGAGATGGTAGAACATGGAACAAATTCGTCCTTAATGATGGATTTGTGCTCCGTGCTAACAAACTATGCATCCCAGATGGTTCCGTTCGTCTTTTGTTGTTACAGGAGGCGCATGGAGGAGGATTAATGTGACACTTCGGTGTCAAGGTGATGGAGGATGTACTTGCTGCACACTTATTTTGGCCACGCATGCGGCGAGATGTTGAGAGATTCATGGCACGCCGCACCACTTGTCAAAAAGCTAAGTCTCGCCTTACTCCACATGGTTTATATATGCCTCTTCCCGTTCCTAGTGTTCCTTGGCAGGATATTTCGATGGACATTGTTTTGGAATTGCCTCGTACACAGAAGGGGAGGGATATGATTTTTGGTGTTGTGGATCGGTTTCTAAGATGGCACACTTTATTCCTTGTCACAAGACCGATGATGCTACGCATATTGCTGATTTGTTCTTTCGTGATATCGCTTGTTTGCATGGTGTGCCCAATACTATCATTTCTGATTGTGATACTAAATTTCTTAGCCACTTTTGGAGATGTTTATGGGCTAAGTTGGGGACTAAATTGATGTTTAGTAATACATGTCATCCCCAAACAGATGGACAAACTGAAGTAGTTAATAGAACTTTATCTACTATGATGCGGGCTGTTTCAAAGAACTTAAAATTGTGGGAATAGTGTTTGCCTCATATTGAATTTGCTTATAATCGTTCGCTGCATTCTACCACAAAAATGAGCCCTTTTCAGATTGTCTATGGTTTGTTTCCACGTGCACCTATTGATTTGTTGCCTTTACCATCTTCGGTGCAAAATAATTGCAATGCTACACAACATGCTGAATTGATTCTAAAATTGCATGCAACTACTAAAGACAACATAGAACGCATGAATGTTAAGTATAAAGTTGCTGGGGATAGAGGACGAAAGCATGTTGTGTTTGAGGTTGGTGATCTTGTTTGGTTGCATTTGCGCAAAGATTGTTTTCCTGATTTGTGCAAATCTAAGTTAATGCCACGTGCTTATGGTACTTTTCAGGTGATAGAGAAAATCAATGATAATGCATAAAAACTTGAGCTTCCTGCAGATTTTGGTACGGTAAGTCCTACATTTAACATTGCAGATTTGAAGCCTTACTTCGGTGAGGAAGATGAGGTTGCGTCGAGGACGACTTCAATTCAAGAAGGGGAGCATGATGAGAACATCCCATATATTGATACATCCGCTGCACCTACAGTGGAACATATACAAGGACCTATCACTCGAGCTTGTGCCAAGCAACTTGAGTATCAGGTACTTTCATTTCTTGGAACTCTTTCTCACATACATGAGAATATGATGCTGCCTAAATCAGATATGTTTGTTACTCTTAGGAATGATGGACCTAGCATGGATGAGAGGGACAAGCATTGGAGCATGATCGTGCATGGAGATGGCAGCAAGCGTTTGAGGATTGAAGAAGATGCCACAAGTGGAGATTTTAGAACTTTGAAGCCACCATAATGCGGCATGAAGACATCGACAAGATATACAAAGATCTACTTCATAAATTCGTCCATAGATAAATATGGTGCTGCGTCACCTTTATTTTTGGGCCAGGCCCATGTAATTTCGCAGCAAATAAGACATCCACTTTTAGGAGTCCGGATTTGAGGAGTAAAGGCCTGTTAGGGTTCCGTTCGACCACCATACCTATGGCTGGTCACACCCCTACCTTTTCCTCCTCAAATACACCCCGTAGCCATCATTAGAACTCAGATTTTGTTTAGACTAAAGTTAGCCATTGCAACAACTACGAGCTCGACTTTTGAGGCCAATCGCCCAGAAGAAGACCACCTATTCGGAATCCTACCTTTTGAATAAAGCATACATCTTTCAACCGCAATATCATGATTGAAGTACTATTTCTTACTTGTTCTTGATTTCAGGTACGAACTAAGACCCTCACTGGTCAGGTTAATCGTGCATCTGCAAGATTGATAACTCCCGGAGATTGTCCTAGCGATTGCATTGGCGCACGAGCTTCACACGTGTAGTCGGATCATCAAGCACAAACTCTGCCCACCAAATTGACATATCAAGATCTCATCGAAAGATCAGACACCTTTGCCCTATCACACATGATATATTCAAAGTAGCCACAAGATCCACTAGTACAGGAGGGATGACCAAATCCCTTGGCAATTTATCACATGATGTATGTGAAGCATCCTGGCATATAATGGTCTCATGTGGAGAAAGAAGAATATTACCGTTACTAATAAACTCAGGGTCCGGCTGACATGATGTAACAGATAGCTGGACCATAGAGAAAGTATTATTCTTTGGCATCAACGATGGTGACTCTACCGCGCTCTTCCATATGTACGAACTAGCCCTCTTATTTTCTGTTCAGCTTTGCAAGCGAGATGAAACAATTGTTTGACAGAATATAATTCTTCATGCATTATTATTTCTTGTATATTAGGATTTAATCCTCTCCAAAATCTACCTATAAAATCTTCTTCACTCTCTTTTATAAAGGAATACAACAAAGTAGATTGTAAAGCATCATATTATTCGCTTACGGTATCACTACCTTGATGTAAATTCGGCAATTCTTAACCATGTCATGAGTATAGTATGATGGAACAAATCTATGTCGCATAGCAAATTTCAAATCAACCCAAGTGGTAGGTATACATTTAGCATTTACAAGACAATATCCATTCCACCAAATAGAGGCTAAACCAGTGAATTTACTAATTGCAGTTTTCACTTTCTTATGCTCTATAAAATTGTGGGAATCAAGTATAGCATTTCTCTCGCACTCATAATCAATATATAAACCAGGATTATAACGACCATTAAATGGTGGCATAGAAATAGTAACCTGGTCATCTGTTTTAACCTCTTGCGGTCATTGTTGTACTTTGCTAGGTTGCTGCACGCCGCCCACTATAGTCGAAGCCCAAGAAATCTATAACATCCCAGCACGTAGGACAACTCCGGGGTAGTTTAGAATTCCGGGATTTTTTCACGCTTTTATCACTAAAACCTAAGGGGGATCGAGTCTCTCTTCGAGGGGGTATGGTATACTCTCGGAGTGTGAAAGAATTCGACATGATCTCTTTTGAAAAATTGCTTATTGGGGAATGGGTGAAACTAAACAACTAAAACCTTAGGCATAAGCTAAGAATTCAAACTTGAATTTGAATTATGAAAATTTGAATTAAAATTAAAAGACACATTTAGAAAGGATAAATATTTATAATAAGAAAAACTTGGACTTTATTAATCATCAACACAATATACATTGTCTTTACAAAATTCTGGGAATGAAAGAATAATTACAATCTTGGAATGAATAAAAGAATATTACAAAAATGAATAGAAAGAATATTACAACAATGAATAAAAGAATACAAGTATATTAATTCCTAAAACTACACATCTTCTTTCTTTTCTTCTTCTTCTTTTCCTTTTTGGCACCTGCAACCAAAAGCTTAACAAAAACACAGCCAAGGGGTAATAACCAAGTGGCAGTCAAAAACAATGGCCACTGTAGATAATCATCAACTCATTTGAGCTTATCACCATAGCTCCCAGGAAAATATCCCAGGCCAGCCGAGACAGGCAAGCAAGCTACCAGCAGCTCACTCATCAAATGCATGAACAGAGGTGTCAAGCCACCAGGGAACCAGGGCTGGTATAAAAAGATCACTGAGTGTGGATTTGCTCGGCCAAGAACACCAGCCGACCAGGAGCAACAACACCACACCAGCAACAACACCTTACCAGCAACATCACCACACCAACAACATCACCACAGCAGAGACCTCATCACAGCACATCACCATCACAGAAACACCACCACACAATCTACCCTGCTCATGAGTTGAGCAACAGGGAAAGATTCACACCACCAGCACACCATCAATCAACCAAACCAGCAAAACCAAAGACCAACATGGTTACTTAGTTCAACTAGGAACTAGGTCAAGCAGCTAGGAGGAGCAGGCTTGACACAAGAAGCAGGTAATCAAAAATATCCAGAAGAATAAGCTACTCTCCAGCAGCAGGTTATTATTAAACCACAGCACACGTTGATATGGGGTGGCCCGATCTTCTCAGTAAGCTTGCGGTAGTGATGATGATGATGATGATAGATAACTTGGTGTCACCGATGATCTCTCCTCACTAGATCCCTGATGCCAATGCAACAGCTCTCTACCCTTCAGATATTCACGACTTCACACACTTGCGCAACGTAGCCGTCGACCACGAAACAGTATAATTGCAATTCACTAATTCCCAATGGAACAGCAGATCACACTTAACTTGCAGTATATAATCTCCAGATCGAAACGAATTGGAGACAAGAATTCCAGATGAATGCTTAGAGCAATCTCAAGAACTAGGGTTTATCTAAAACGTGGTCTAACCTCTCTATGGCGCATAGGCACTTATTATATGGGGGGTGCGGCTGGCCCAAGGGCAACCGACCTGACCTAGTCCTCTAACATGGTTCGACTCAACCTGACGTGATACAAACTGACCCAAAGGTTGGGTGCAGCCAACTAGGCGCGCAGGCCTTTGGTGTATGGCGCACAAGCACTTGATGGTGCGCCATATGCAGCCTCCTGCATGATGTCCTCCTCCTCCTCATGCTGGTCGCCGGCCTCCCTCTCCTCCCTCGCGTCCATGTGCATGATCATCACGTCTTGCTCCAGCTCCTCGCTCTCTCGTGCTATGTCTTCTTCTCCCGTGAACCTGAGTATGCAAACACACAAAGACTTAGGCAGTAAACAATTCTCATTAACGAAATACTCAGATTCTATTAGGAGCAAATTCACCTGTTGTTCTATTAACTTTGCACGAGCTCTTGTGATAGGTCCAATTCTGATTTCATCATTGGACTTCTTCTTTGCAGCAACTTGCTTGTCATCATCACGAAGTGGAGATGGAACAATAGTAGGGATGTCCTCATCACACGTAAGTGCTAGGAGAAAACCCACAGATTTATCTCCCAGGCAGGCAGCACAGAGCACAACCACACAATTAATCAAGAAAGGCTTGATAATAAAAAGGCTTTGGTCATCATTTCGATGTCCAGGAGGCCATGACCTTGAAGACAAGGCCATCCACAACACCTACTCAACAAAACATGATCTTATCTGGGAATTTCTTAAAGGAAATACTCACAGAAATAAGAATAAGGCAAGGAGTGGCACATGGGTTGCCTAGGCTAACAAGACTGAGACCTAAACCTAGTAATCCATCAGCTTTGCCAATAAATTGGTCAAGTTTGAGTAAGCATCTGGGAAAAGTGGACAGGGACACTTTTAAACAAGTAAGCCACCAGCAGATCACCACAAAGGGTGATTTACTCTCAAGCACATCAAGCTTAGCAGCCAACACCTCATAGTAAATGTGCACACCTCAAGGAGGCATCACAGTGAAACAGAAAGCCAGAGGCTACTGCAAGAACCAGAATAGCAGCCACTGAGCCTAGCATCACTGCTAGGATTAACCAAGCTCAACAAAAACTAGTTTGCATCACTGAACCAGTGCAAGAGTAGCACTGCAAGAAAGTGCAGTGGAGCTGTTATAGCACAGCTAAATAAACAGCAACATTTAGTGATAACTAACACATAGTTATCCATGCACTTGGTGTATTTAATCAAGACCAGCCACTAGGAAGTTCTCAGCCAACTTAGCAATAGCAAAACTGAATAATTAAACAGTATAGGGTCATCATAGTATTCAGTTTTAATCCCCACAACTAGAACCAAGTTAACTGAAACCAGCAAACTTCAGTTAAAGTGTTAACTAAAACTGTGTCTGAAATTAACAGCAGTAGCAAGCACACATGTTCAGACCTTAACAGCAAGATTAATGGACAGAGAGGGGTCACTGAGCATGAATCACACACATCACAGCAAGCTCTAGTTCAACAGCACGAGGGCAAGTATGGGGTAGAAACCCTAGTTCATCTAGGAGTAGAATCATGGCCAAGACAAGCTCCCGGGGGATGCAGAGAGGAGTAGAGGAAGAGGAGGACTTACTCAGCGCCCAGGAGGTACCACCGTGGCATGGCGATGCAGTGCCATCGCGGCCACGATGACACCAAGACAGGGGAAGGTGCCGACGACACATCGGCAAGACACCGCACCCACCAGCACCAGATCTCACCGAGGAGAAGGGCAAGCAGCTCGAGACGAAGCTCGAGGTCGCCATGGACGAGACCTGAGGCACAGGAGGCGACGGAGACAAGGGCACAAGGGGGCAATCGACTAGATCTCACGGACAGGCAGGTGCACCGTCGCAGGATCTATCGATCACGACCCATCTCGACAGCTAACTCCGGCGGGAGCAGCCGGAATCGAGAGCGGTGGCGGTGAAGGCGACGCAGTCGCCAGAGCTCGGTCGAAAGGATGAAGATAGGTGGACGCGTCGAGTGGCCTGGTCCGTTTGACCGAGCCACCTAGTCGGGTTCGACCAGGCAGGCCGGCGCCGACAGGTGGGCCAAGGCCCGACAGGTGGTGCCAGGCCGACAGGTGGGGCTGGGGAGGTTTTTAATGAGTTTTAAAAACGGAAAAAAGGCCAAGAAAATAAAGGGTTTTTGAAAAACCTTTTAACATCCAATAAAGAGCAGAAAAATAATCTTAACCTTGCAAAAATAATTCTAATTAATTTTTGAGCTTTTCCATCACATGAATAGTGATTTTATGAGTAATAGAGAAATAGTTCATAATGGAATTATGGAGTTTTCTTTTAAAAGAAAAACTTCTAGAAATGTTTTAAAGGAGAAAATGAACTTGAAAATAATAAAACAATAACATTCTAGAATTAAAATAAAGTAAATCCATTCAAAAATTTATCTTTAGAATTCTTGAATGAATTTAACCTAATATATACTCTGGTGAATTCATAACTAGGGTATATACACCTTTTAATAAATCACCCTATAAGGATTAATAGTGCAAGAAGAAAAGGGAATTTTAAATGACTTTTCTATAATAAAATTGTGAGATATTTAAGAAAAATCTGGTTAGATATAGAACTCATTATCAAAATTAAACTCCATTCAAGAATATTTGAATATTATTCTTGAATGAAGATATTGATAACATATATATTCCTTAAAAACATAAAAGGAGTATATAAATTCTAGGAAATAAATAAAACACTTCTAGGGTATAAAGGGAACACACACACTTTAAGGCATGCATTATTTGAATCTTTAACCATTGCCCTTATCAGACAATGATGTTGTTTTCCAAAACCTGAGGTCCGGTTCACTCCAACAAATCCAACTGCACTACCTTGTAGTTTGCAGGCAAGTTCACTCTTGCTCATACCTCTTGTTTATCTTTAGCAAATTACTTGCAAATATACCGGTGGTATTATTACTATTGCATTCAAAAGCAAAGGTTCTGCTTTTTCAATTAATATGACTAGTGGTTAGCAACCACGGTGGTTGTCGACCTAGGAAGGTGGGCAGTGGGGCCATGATATGAGTATGGTGGAGGTCCCACTACAACTGGAATGTTCACCTAGGACTAATAACCAATGTCGCTAGTGATTCTTGTGCCATAAAATACGGTCAACCATAGGATCTGGAATGGGACAGAAGAGTCAGCTGTATCTTTCCCCTCTTGCATATCAACGGATGCGCCAGTCCAAAGCAGTTGTCTCCTTGCGAGGAGCTTCAGGATGGGTGGAATCCCCCTAATGATTCTACGGTTCTGGCGGTCTATGATGGATTGCGGCAACAACAGGGGTAGATTACCGAGGTTGGATATTACCACAGGCGTAAAATGACCGGCGTCAAGGACAAGTATACCGAGGTCGGCAACTACCAAAGAGTAGACCGGCGTGGGTAGCGAACCAAAGTTGGAGCCGCAAAAGGGTGGGTATGCAAGGTCGCGAGAAGGAACAGTTATTGGCTCGGATCTTCGACTGGGCCACATACCAAGGAAGTATGGACAGGAAAGTATGCCCGATCGTGCAGCAAGGCGTTGATCTCCTATGGGTACAAGTGACCACCTCTGTAGAGTGTACAAAAAGTATCAAGATACTCCCTGTTCCGGGAAGGAGCTACGAACACGGCAGGAAAGGAGCCCATCGAAGCTCTAATCAACCTGTGAAGACTGACGAGCATAGTTTTCTAATAAAACCAATCTTTGAAGAAATGATTACTAAAACTACATTTTGACCTAAGGCTTTCTAGTCTACGGTCGTAGCTAGTGCATCAAACACCTCTATGCTATTAAAGGAACTTGCTGGGTAATGCTCGTTACTCACCCCACTCTCTCTTAACCCTTGCTTAGACTCGAAGGCCCAGTTTGAAGAGACGGAAGGAACCCCGGAGGACTACGAGGAAGTGTACTATGAAGAACCGGATCTATCGGGAGGAGTGGAAGGCATTGACTACACCATCTCCTATGGTACCAGCGAAGGACTCAAGGAGGAGGCCGACAACTAGAGTCGTAGCATAGAAGCTTTAGTCGCACCGAACATTTAGAATAAAGCGACTGGAGTTGGGCATCATGTTTAGTTTATTACTTTCGTTTGCAACTAAGGTTTGTAGTGTTAAGTTAGAACCTTCTAGTGTTCCTCTTTGGACTAAGGAGGAACTGGAGTCCTTTGTAACATGGCTTGTAATATTCAGTGTTTGAATAAAGACCTCTATGTTTCTGTTGTACCACTCTGAGGGATGTAATATTTGTGAATTGGTACTTCACGAGTGTTATATTAATGACTTGCATACTACAACATGCAGTGGTATGCTGGGTCACCACAGTTGGTATCAGAATAAAAGCTTTGACCTGTAGGAGTCAATGGGAATAGTAAAGAGTTCTCTAAAATTGTCATGACGTTATTCACTTGAGAATAACAAGGTCATACTTTTTAGTGTTACAATTGTTTATTGTTACTATTATGATGCATCATGTACTAATTTTTATCTTTTATACTGCCAGGATGGCCCGCACAAATCCATCAAGGACCGTACAAGTTCGAGATGTGACTCTGGACGACTATGATGGAAACCTATCAGATATTTTACGAGCCATCTTGCAGGAGTGCGGGTGTGAAACCCGTATCCCTGTCAAGAAGTATGCTTATTATGATGGTAGAGTCTTTCAGAAGTATAAGGTAGGGATCATGCTTCCTGCCAAATTGGGCATGAGTGTGATCATGCCAGCTGGAGAGGCATGCACAGTTATTTTAGCTTATAAGATAGCAGTCATGAAGGCCATAACTGATATCCACGAACACAAAATGGAGAAGTTATTGGGTACTAAGTTCACGCACATCCCACACGACGTGGAAGGAGAAGATCCTTATCGGGGTAGTTACAAATTTGCGAAGAGACACCCACATGCCGCAACAGAGCACATGGACAGGTGTAAGCATCTGCTCAGCGTGTTTTATCACATTCACGGAGCATTAGTGGGAGAGATACAGAGTCTAGTGGAGGAGATCACCGAGTCGACACCTACTCCGTGGTGTATGGGGGAGACTTCTGGACCACCGAGGGCACCTACTCTAGCCTTTTCGACTAGAGATTTTATCAACTTAGATGAGGAAGTCGATCCTAAGGAGCGGGAGTTCGAGCCCGAGGCCGAACCGGAGATGTCACCAGCACACTTTGCACACGGCTCGATTGGAGCCGGATACGAGGCAGGTTTGGAGTCGTGGGAAATGCCTCATAACGATAGTTTTGGGGAAAACTCCATGGGTTGGCGTTTCGGTGAGTACATGGGAACAACCAGAGATCCGATTCCATGTGATTCGGAGCAGGAGGTCACGAGTCAGTTTAGGGTTGTTCATCGCACTAGAGATGTGGCGGGAAAGCCCATAGAGATAGAGTCAGATGCAGAGGGAGAGTTACCGAGACATATGGAGCATGGAGAATGCTCGAGGCCTAATATAGAGAGGGATGCCACAGATAGGGCATACCCATCGTTGAGCAGTTATCTGGGGATGACTGACTTCAACTTAGGTACTACACCCGATTTTGACTTTTGCTCGGCGGAGTCATCTTATGGCCCTGCTTCACTCAGGAGGACATCACGAGCTACCGGTTGGACACCGGGGATGTATCAGGAGTGCGACTACCCGTAGAGGGCCACCACCGATATGGAGGCGACATGTTATGTGACATATGTACCA